>OX578060.1:71162924-72446976 GCA_951215215.1 Andrena trimmerana | reverse complement strand
TAAATAGTTTATGTGTTATATTTTTTTTGCAAACAAATAAAACCTCTATTACCGAATTTGAAGTCCATTTTGGCAGTTTCCAATAATAACATGGTTTCTTAAAGCCATATTTAAATTCGTATTTATGTAAGGTTCAGACAGCTTTCAATTATTTAAGCAAGGCAGTACGTACGTAAAATTGCATCCAAGGTAAAACTAATTAAAACTAATCAATGACGTGCATGAATCATTATGATATCAGCACATTCGTACATGCATTACTTCAAGTGTAATCTTATTAGGCTGTTTTGGAAGCCACGCGATAAATAAATAATGCGTGAAGATTTACAATGACTTTGCAAAATATATATGTTATCATTGAAATTACGCAGAATCGCATTCATGCCGATAACCTTGTCGAACCTTCCGATTTGCATGATGCATATGGATATGAATTTTAAATGATTTATAAATCAATTTTACTTACCTGTCCCACTAATAACATGTATATATATATATAATATTACAATATTATAATATTACATTAAAGATATTAATATTAAATTTAATTATAACATTATAGGAGTTTTCATGAACGAAGTGGTTGAATAAAGCAATATTTTAACATTTGCAGTCTCTTTTTGTACATGCTATATTGTGTGATTATACATTGGAAGAAATATACTAGTAGAAAACGATAAATATATTGAAAATTGCGGTTTATAATTGGTACAATAATGATATTCTTCATAGAAGTGATTAAAACAAAAATACTTGCCACACCATGCACATCGCATAAAAGCCGGCTCCCCACAAATACTACATTTGGGTATAAGCTTTTCATTTCTGAAGTAACAGAAATCTACAGGATTTTGAAATTCGCTGGGATGCGTTTCTAGATATCCGCTTTTAAACCAAGCATATTGAAAAAGGTTTTTGAATCTAGGCGAAGAAAACTGGTTATGGGTTAGGGACTGCAATTTAATTATTTCATTGCGTAAGTGCAAATTGACATCTCTTTCTTGGAGAATCACATTATCCGAAAATGTCCGCACGAAATTTTTCCAAATCCGGAATCCAAACACATCTAAAGGCTGAACGATGCCCGTCGTTTTTTTTGGAATCATTGAAAAAGTTACTTCCTTGTCTTGTGGAATCAACTGCTGTAACTCATTTGGGCAGTGTCCCGTCCACGAGTCGAGTAGGAGCATGCTTCTACGGCCAGTATTCGGTAGATATACTTCGCTAAACCAAGTTTTAAAATGTTCAGACGTGAGTTTTCCTGACTTTGAAGCTCCGATGTAAATATTAACTGGACGGAACAGAGTTCTTTGCACTATCGGACCAAGTGTTCCTGTAGATTCCTTCAAAACTATGTATAGTGGTGAAAGAAGACGTCCGCTTGCTGATATAATAGGCATTATAGTGTAGCTATGTGTTGTAGAAGATACCGATTGAATCGTCGCTTCTACTGTTTTTACTCCTAATTTCGCCAATGTTCGCGCAGAATGTATTTCAAGGTTGAAGCCACTCTCGTCTGCATTATAAATTTCTTCAACTCCGACAGCTGGGATGCTAGACTTTACGCGAGAAACAAACGATTCTGCGATATTTTTAATGTTGTCAATATCTTCAAACGTAAATTGCGTCCTGAATGTTGTTATCTTGCGGGACACAATTCTATGCGCAGTCTTAAAGTTCTAAATCCACCATTTACCTGCCACGAATTGGGGTAGGTCCACTTGGTTTTTTGCCTCCAAGGCCCACAATCTTAAATTCATGTCATGAACAATGGATCTTCTGTCACAAGCTTCTTCAAACTTTTGCAGTACATATTCCCCAATAAATGCAACTTTGTCTGCATTTGTTCCACCTCTCTCTACACTCGCCTCCCACCTGTATAGCTGCTGCAAAGATTTAACCATGCGATAATTTTTCTGTACACTGGCAAGCGTTCGACGTGCCTTTTTTGCGCTTTTCCAAAACGTTACAGCTTTTCTCTTATAACTTAAGTCAACTTGTCCACCTTCATCATCAACAGTACATTCTGCAGGTTCCAAACTGCCTTCTTCTTCTTCTGCAGGCATAATGTACTCTACAACTTGTGCACCATGTGGTTCTGATGGATCGGCATAATCGAGCACATAATCATGTTCAATTAATGGTAGGGAATGTATGTTTTGAAACTTTTTTATAATGTCCCGAATTTCATTGCGCAGTTCCGTTTCTACCGGGATTATAGGTATCTGTGTTATAATTGCAATTTGAAACGTAGTGGCTAACATGTGTATTACGTTAGCAACATTAATCGTCTGCATTTTAAAGAAAATTGTCTTTCAAACAATGATCACTCACTTTTCTTAATTGGATGGTAACTGACTGCTGCCAAAAAAGTAACTGCCGTTGGCTACATCCGCGGGAATATTTATATCACTCAAAGACGCGAGTACAAAAACATGTTTACCGAAAACTCGGAAAATCTGAAGGTTCGACAAGGTTATCGGCATCAATGCGATTCTGCGTCATTTCAATAACATATATATTTTGCAAAGTCATTGTAAATCTTCACGCATTATTTATTTATCGCGTGGCTTCCAAAACAGCCTAATAAGATTACACTTGAAGTAATGCATGTACGAATGTGCTGATATCATAATGATTCATGCACGTCATTGATTAGTTTTAATTAGTTTTACCTTGGATGCAATTTTACGTACGTACTGCCTTGCTTAAATAATTGAAAGCTGTCTGAACCTTACATAAATACGAATTTAAATATGGCTGTAAGAAACCATGTTATTAATGGAAACTGCCAAAATGGACTTCAAATTCGGTAATAGAGGTTTTATTTGTTTGCAAAAAAAATATAACACATAAACTATTTAAATGTATGAAAAGGGATTATCCAGAGGTATGCTAGCGTATATTTACAAAATACAAAAACTTAATTTTAAGAGTTGGTGGTGGGGGTAACTTGAAAAATATGGATTTTTCGAAAATAATTTTTACGCAGTTTTGTAGATATAAAAGAAGGATGCAACTTTTGTTTAAACTTCTTTTCGATATCTCTCACCGTTCTCGAGATATTCCACGGAAAAGAAAATTCTGCATTTTCTTCAAGGGGTGATTTCATCCCTAAAAAATGCTTTTTGGCAGCAACGAAAAATAGGGTTGTGTTACGGATGAACTACTCTACTTGCACACCGAGTTTCATAATTTTCTGAATTTCCGGGTTGCCGAACGTCCCTTGTGAGTATTTAAAACAATATACGACGAATGACGATAATTGGGATGATTGGATAGATTTAGCAATGTTTTCATATAACACTGCAGTACATGAGGGTACTCAATTTTCACCGCATAAATTAGTTTTCGGATGCATTGCACGAGAACCTTAGAGCGAAAAACCTATTGGTGAAGATTTGGAACCTACATATGCCGAATATCTATGAGATTTATTTCATAAAATAACTAAGGTCGGTATCAAATATATTGGCCGGTGAATTCGTTTGCGGGAACAGCGATCGAGGAGAAATCAGCCACCACCATCTGACGATCGTGGATTTGTCAGTTGGAGTTGCGTGGTCCTCGCAGGGTATGGTGGAGTAACGGGAACGTTGGTCGGCTCCGCCTGAACCTAGCCGTTTGGCTATTATTTATTCTAATAGTTGTGTGCGTTACGAAGCTATGCGTAGACCAATACGAGATGAAGCTATCGAGAAAGTATCAATGTTCTAACCAATAAAGCTCCTGAATTTTTTCGTAGCTAACGCACACCTATTCTGATGTGTGTATTTCTACGCTGACAGCTCGGTTTGGTCTACACCCCAGAAGCTTGGCACTATCCCCACCATTTCTGGCTCACTCTTGTTCTGCGAAGGTGAGAGCGAGATGGAACGAGAGCGAGTCAGAAAAAGTTGAGAAAAGGAGCACCGAGGCAGGCAAACTGTGTGGTGGGAGAATACCCCTCACGAAACTCACCGGCCAATATATATGATACCGACCTTAATCTGCAAACTCAAGCCCAAGAAAATTTGATAAAGGCAAAAGCCAAATCTAAACAATATTATGGTCGGAAAATTAATCTGCAAGATTTTAAAGCAGGTGATTTAGTATACCTCTTGAAAGAACCTCGGAGGACAAAGTTCGCAGTCCAGTACTCAGAACTGTATAAAGTACTCGAAATGTTACCCAATCAGAATGTTAAAATATTAACTGATGGAACAACTCGTACAGTACACATAAATAAACTTAAACTAGCGTATATTAAGTCAAGTCCAGGATGATTATCCAACTAAAATAAAATTGTATACAAGTAGAGAATAGATCGACGAAACAACTGACTGAGTAATAAAATACTTAGAGTATCGTCTATTGCAGACCCTGATACTCCCAGTAGAAGTTCCCCAGGGGGAGGACGAAGATTACAGCAGGGCAGTCGAAGATGTAATATCAACCCTGGTTCCGCCTCTCTACAATCGATTTGAACATTTATATTGTCTGATTAAAAGCAAAGCCACCATATATATGGCTAGGGTAATAAAATAATTTGTGACGTTTGTTACGAACAAAGTAACCTCTACGAACAACAAAGATTCATGGAAACAGGAGGACACTGCATTTGTAATTACATGGGGTTATTGCGGGGTTCCATCTGTACTAAATGCGGAATCGGCATGGTATTTAGAAGACCAGCTTTAATCTGTTCCAAGTGCACCACCTGTTGTCTACAACTAGATTAGAGTGAACAAGATCAATTGTTGCGTGGAGAAATAATTGTCGTAGAATATGTGTAAAATAAAAATCAGGAAAGGAGAATCATATTTTAAATAAATACCCTACCTCCTATAATGCATATAAATATACGCATAAATATATAGAAATATATCTGAGAGAAGAATAGCCACTAAATAATAGATAGCTAAACCAAATTAAGTATAAAATACTTAGAGATGCCATCTACAGGGTTAAGGTTTTATCCTGCAACCCGTGCTCGCGCGAACAGGTAAAATGGCAACAACGCCTCACGGACGCATTCTACTACATCCATGCACCGTCCAGGCGTTCGGAGAGCTGCTAACGACCGCTGGATAGCAGTGATGTCCGAGCATCGAGAATTATGGGATGGTCCCTTTAAAATTAAAGTCGCAAAAAGGTATTCAGAATTTCCCACCGCGGGTTGAGAAATTTGTGGCCTTTATCGTATAACTTTTGTACTATAAAAGATATCGGAATGCAATTTTCGTCGAAAAATGAGGAAAAATTATTCCCACTTAATGATGGATAATTTAACATATTTTACGTTTACTTCATTTTTCTTGTGTTACGAGCCAGGGCTGCGGCAACGCGAGAGGTCGACGAGAAGGGTATTTCCCAAGGAATATGGTTTATGAATTTGTTAGTTAGGTGCGCGGACGAACCTGATGCGTAATCAGGGAGCCGCTAGGATTATTGACGGCGAGGACGAATCTGATGCGAAATCTGGGAGCCTCTAGGAATGGATTCAAACGCGGACGAACCTGATTTTAGTAATCAGGGAGCCGCAGGAGGGTGATACGTCGTGAACGAACCCGATGCGAAATCGGGGAGCCACTGCGTTGGTGAAGATTCCTTGTTTTGGATGGTAAATGCGAACGAACCTGATGCGAAATCAGGTAGTCGCGGGAAATGTTAGTAATGCCTCGTAACTCTTAATTAAAGTTGATACAACTTGAGCGATAAAGTTGTATCGGTGGGTAAGTGCTACTAATATTATAAGAATCGCTGGGTAAAATATGGGTTTAACGAATCTAACTCGATTTACACGTGAACACCATTCGTATATTCAATAACTAATTATTGTACAAATGTAAGTGTCGCGGTAAAATAATAAATAAAAGTGTGTAAGTTACCACAAAGGTCGGGGCCATATATATTGGCCGGTGAGTTTCGTGAGGGGTATTCTCCCACCACATATTTTGTTTGCCTCGGTGCTCCTTTTCTCAACATTTTCTGACTCGCTCTCGTTCCATCTCGCTCTCGCCTTCGCAGAACAAGAGTGAGCCAGAAATGGTGGGGATAGTGCCAAGCTTCTGGGGTGTAGACCAAACCGAGCTGTCAGCGTAGAAATACACACATCAGAATAGGTGTGCGTTAGCTACGAAAAAATTCAGGAGCTTTATTGGTTAGAACATTGACACTTTCGCGATAGCTTCATCTCGTATTGATCTGCGCATAGCTTCGTAACGCACACAACTATTACGCTAAGGACAAATAACAGCCAAACGGCTAGGTTCAGGTGGAGCTGAGCAGCGTTCCTGTTACCCCACCATGCCCTGCGAGGGCCTCGCAACTCCAACTGACAAATCCACGATCGTCAGATGGTGGTGGCTGATTTCTCCTCGATCGCTATTCGCGAAAACGGATCGACCGGCCAATATATCTGGCCCCGACCTTAGTTTGCACGGTGTTGACGCACTGGCGATGTGGGGCGTACGAGTAACAATTTCAAAGTGCCAAATAGAATATAAACCGGACTCGCGGATTCTATGAGGTTAATTTTGATTCTGACGGAGACTTTAGCTCGATCTTAACCAACTCTGTAGGAGCGTGACACGACGTGACTCTACGCGTGACTCTATAGCCTTTAACCAACGAGGGTAGAAACCAAAGGGTTTATATAGTCCCAAAAATGAGTGGGGATTCATTAGGAGTTTCCATATAAGGAAATCCTTCGGGGTCGTCGTCGTGTCACTCCCGTTCTCATGGTCGTGATCCAGATGGTCGAGATCATGACCCCCCTCAGTGGTGTATGATAAGCAAAACGATTTTAGGGCGTTTTCCCTTCTCAGAAGCGAGCTCGAAAGTGGTTGAGAGTGGTGTATGGAAAGATTCTACATACGTAACACTTGTATCAATTTTTTAACCATAATTGTTGTAAAAAGCTTTTACAAACTGTTTATTTGATACTGTATTTAATACTGTTGTTAAAATTCGTGATGTTGATAAACAATAGGCTAGTTGTTTCTGTATCATTGCTTTCATAAATTGAGAAATTAAATTTTTATTCAATTATGTGTTAGTTCTGCAGATCTCAGAATCCATTGTTCTGGTTTTCTTTTTTATGATTTTATCCTTAATGCAGTGCATACCTAGATCCTTAATGCTGTGCATACCTAATGGGACGTGTCTATGATTGTAGCGGTGTTTGAATTTTTTTTCTAGAATTTTTGTGTCCGAATGTTTTAGCTACTCGACGCCACGCCTATACCGCCTTCCATTAATGCCATTTTTTGGAATGATGCGCCATTATTGTGACTTTTACACGCGGGTGGCGAAAAACCTCTCCGTACAAGGGTATAGCGCCGCGGTCAACCCTGTCGTAACTAAAATTTTTTAAATTGAGACGGGTACGAGATCAGTCGACATTATTTTCCAACCACATTACAGTAATCTGGGGTGCGATTGGTAAACCAATCATACAAGCGGAGCGCGCGGCTCGATTACCTGGGCCGGGAACTTCCTAATATCTAGCTCTTTGTGACGTTAATTTGAAAGAGACCATTCTAAAATTTTCGAAGCCCGGGCATCACTGCTGTCCAGCGGTCGCTGGCAGCTCTCCGCTGGGTCGGTGCATGGTTGTAGTGGAATGCGTCCGCTGATGCCACGTTACCTGTTCGCGCGAGCGCGGGTTGCAGGATATAACGTTGTCCCTGTATTACAGATATGATGCTCCCCGTAGAAGAATCTAAGGATTTGGAAAATTATGGACCAATAGATGGGGTCTTCCCTAGACAGTATCCTCACACATATAGGTCCTTGATGCAGATGTACTGCGTCATCAAATCAATAGTAAGGGTCTATACATGGGAAACGTTGAGACTATGCATCAACTACTATGGAAATATTACTGAATTGGAAAGGTAGGTGTTTGTAGATGGGGCACCATATCAGCACAACATGTGCAGATATACTGCAACCATGATAGCCTCCCCCTGTTATCGATGCGGGGCGTCTTTGACAACCATAAAACCTGTTTGTAGATGCAGGGAATGCATTGAAGGGTACTTTGAGCAAACCCCCGAAAGATGGAATATTTTAAGTATGGGCGGAATAATAGATGTAATTTCCAGATGGAGAATAAAAGAAAGAAAACTATGGTTTTTACACATATGTGACGTCCCACTATTTTTCGCGCGATATTATTTAAAGTCTCCCTCATAAATCACTCCACATCTCCGCCAAAACTCCTTAACACTCAACTCTTACCCCTATTCCCCAATCATCGGGCCATTTAGACGATGTACCTTAGCGGTTCCCATCTCGAGATGGTCAACTACGAAATCCCCTTTCCCTCTTCGCCCTACGAGGCATGATCTCTTCCCTCATATTTAAATTTAAACAAGTCCCTCGTCCCAAAAACCCTCTTAACTCGAGACTACGTCTCAACCCCTCTCTACGACCCTCCAAGTCAAAGCCACTCTCACCCCTTTCCTTTCGAAACACGCAAAATCAAACCAATGGGTTGAGTACCCCCTTTTCAGAAGCTCAAATAAAAACCCCGGAAGTCCTATTGCGACACATATTTCGCGCAAGAGTCACCAACACGTTCTAATTATAGATGCATATTTCGCACATGAGTCATGGTGCATACCGCGCATACCCCTCATACCTGACATTCCTGCGAACCATATAAATACAAGGGCCCGAGAAACCGGAATCTCTCTTCAACGGAAACACTCCCGCGAAGTACTTACGTTCGCATAATTATTGTTACTTATAAGCCTAAATTCAGTGTCCCACGGATTATCTATCTACGGCAACTTCTGTAAGCAATTACTATTAACTATTGTTCAACGGTGTATCATCTCCATTTATATATCATTTGTATCGCTAACGCTAATTCATTCATATTAATATTTTGCTAACGTTCATTGATTTATATTGTTATCTTTGCTAACGTTAATTGATTTATATTATTATTTCTTACTACCGCTCATTGATTTATATTGTTATCTTTGCTAACTCTTATTGTTTTTCATACTACTGTGTCTTATACTCGTGTATTTCATGTTCATACATATATATTCCTATTCATAACCATTTATATAAATCTCTACGTGCTAATGCTTAACGTCCAACGCATTGTTATATTAACTAACCGCTATCGCATTAACAGTGCATGGCATATTTTGTTATATTTTAAATAACACGCGTTTTGGCATTATATATATATTATTATATTTGGTAACTAAGATAACATTATTACAATACCATACACATCACAATAGGCTCGCAACGTATAACGTACTAAAATCGCACGTGATGCAACCCAACTCCTGATCTCGCTCGGGCTCGCTCGACGCTACTCGGCCGCAGCGCGACGGTGTATCCGACGGCTATTATATGCCCGTACCACTGATATATAACTCTGGATGCGGCATCGCCTCATACAGCGTCTGAAGCCACAAAGGGGGCAGCCATGTTGGAGAACGAACTACATGCGCCGCCTGAATGGCGTCTCAAGTACTACGCAGCTTTTCGAAGGCATCCTCCTTGGCGTCCTTTGAAAGGATTCCTTTCACTGATATATGCACGCTACAACGTCTCGAACAAGAATGAGGAAAGGAGTCATTTTAAAGGACGCCAAGGAGGGACGTTTCGAAAAGCTGCGTAGTACTTGAGACGTCATTCAGGCGGCGCATGTAGTTCGTTCTCCAACATGGCTGCCCCCTTTGTGGCTTCAAACGCTGTATGAGGCGATGCCGCATCCAGTGTTATATATCAGTGGCCCGTACGCATACATCACAACTCCCCCCCCTTTTACTTAACCGTTCTGGAGATGTGGAGAGCGTCGTGGTATCGGTTCGTTAGCTTTGCCCTTGATTATTTGGTCAACATGACGCTTTTGATGTATACTCGTACCTGTCTCTACAACGTACGTTGATGGCGAGGTCTAATTCACGATTTTCCCCCCCGTTAGCTTGTCAGTTCATATACTATAATCGTCAATCATAACAGTGTCGCCTACTGATTCTTCAACCACGCGTCTGCCTGCTCTGTTTACAATTTGAGCGCGTTGCTTTTCATGAACCGTTTCCGCTACATTTTTTTTTAAATTCAACCTAATGCGCAATTAATGTTCCGGTCATTATGTAAAATATTTCATTTTGAAAATCCCTTAAAAAATCGTGTAGAATATAAGAACCACCAACAAATTATTCGGGATATAATTAATAGTGTGTATGAAAGAGCATATCCCATTATGAAAGACTACGTAAACTCAAAATGGCATTCGCACTAAATAAGTTTAGGCTTGTCAAACGAATTGAACACCGTTATTAGCTTTACAGACAGATACACATGCGATACGCATTACTCCTATTTTAAAGAAAAAATGTTAAAAATATTTGCCATGACTTTTATCAATGCGTAGTGTATAAAATGTAATCTTAAGATTAAAGGACAAATAAAATAATTTTTACGAATATTGATTGTAGTTGTTTTTAGCTCCGTTCTCCAAATATTAATTTTTTTTTTAAAAAAGTGTAGTACTGCCAGTACTACACGCCCGAAGCTTTAAATTGAAATTTTATAATTTAAATTAACCGCTCATGGACGGCCATATTAAATTTTAGTTCGAAAAAATTGGAAATGCCTAGGTGGCAGTTGAAACACTGTCTCAATACAGTGGGTCCAGGGACAGTGTGACCAATGAGCCGGAAGTCGCCATTTTCAGTTCCAGTCAGATCAAACGCGCGCGATATTTGAAAAGCGTGGAATCATAGTATATATATAGTGACGTGTATGTATGAACTTAATATTTAATTTTACTAATGAAAACTTGGATAAATATTTTATAGTTGAATAAATACTTAAAAAATAAATAATTATATAGTTTATAATTATTACAAAATATATAGATACACAAATATTTATAAGTAAAGCTCATATAATTAAAAATAGATTATACTTCAATAAGTACTTAAAAAATAAATAATTTTATCACATAATCACATAAATATAAATATAAATATAAAAGTGCCTCCAACAGCTCAAAATTTGATGTTATTTTAAAGTTATACTATAATTTATTGTTATATTTTATATTGTAAATAATTATATTTACTTGTGAGGTTATATTTACCTTGATTTCCGTATTTTGTTGTGACGTATTAATTGCACTTATAGAGTACAACTCTGAAGTTGTAAAAAGTACCACTTGAGAATGTGTTAGTATATATGTATACTGATCTATACATAAGAGCTACCGGAAGTTGCCTGAAAATGGCGGCACCAATCAGCGGCGAAGAACACATTGGCTACACTGTCCCTGGACCCACTGTATGTCTCAAAATGGGAGTGGCAGCCCCCTGGAAAACAGTGAACCGAGTGACGCGCAACGCATGCGCATAGCCGTCCATTCAAACAGTGAACTCAGTGCCGCGAGTGAATCAAAACACGCGTGCGCACACCGTACGATAAACCGGACGCCGAATAAACCGAGCGTAGTGTCCAAGTGGCGCGAACCGGATGTTAATTATAATTGGTGCGCGAGATCGCACAATGAGTGATTGGCGCGGGCCAAGTACCGGCAAGGAGTATAAGTAGAGGCCCGCCAGCAGCAGAGAGCAGACTTGGTTCTGCCACCGAACCTACCGGACCTAGGCCGCTTTCATTAGCCCCTCAGTCTAGCACAATCTTAAGGAAGTCTACTTTCAATCAACGTCCGACATACAACGTCCATACGAGGCCGCTTTACTAACCTACTACAGATACTAACCTCACACAGATTTATACCGACGTCACCTACAATCTATCAGGAATTACAGAAGGTTCTTTAGACACTATAGGATACATTAAAACCAAAATATTAAATACAACAGCAGAAATTCATGTAGTCAAAACTCTACCAACCGCTCAGGACGGAATTTTAGGTTCAGATTTTTTCCACAACAGCGGAGCTGTTATAGATTACTCTAGGCTAGGGATCACGATAGGAAACGAATTACTTCCGTTTAAAAACGTGGAAATAAAAATTCCTGCCCGAATGAGATATCAAATACCAATCAAGATTCTAAATCAAGGTCTAAAAACGGGATATGTGTCGAAACTAAACGTGAACCCCAAAATCTTAATGGGTAATGCTATAGTTACAAGCGACGATGGAATAGGATATCTCTACGCCATTAACATATCTTCTAATGACAGAAAAATCGAAATCCCTTCTGTAGAAATAGAACCGTACGAGGAGGTAAAATTTGAAGGAGAAATAGCATCTCCAGACCACGTTAGGCAAGTACTAGAACTACTTCGCCTTAATCACTTAAATCCGGAAAAAAGGGCAAACATCGAGAACCTAATCAAACAATACGCAGATAGATTCCACCTTCCTGGTAGTGAATGAGGAGCAACAAACGTTGTGACTCACCGAATAATCACCGAGAACGATGCACTAGTAAATGTAAAACAATATCGATACCCCAAGTCCATAAGGAAGAAATCAATAAACAGATGAACGAACTCATACAAAACAAAATAATCTCGCATTCAACCTCTCCGTACAACTCCCCGTTGTTCATAATAACCAAGAAAAAGGATAGTCAAGGGAACATACGCTGGAGAATAGTAATAGTTTTCGGTCGATTGAATGAAAAAGCTATAGGTGACGCGTACCACCTACCGAATATAATACAAATATTAGACCAGCTAGGCAGCGCAAACTGCCTACTTTTCAATATTCGATCTAGCATCGAGAATCCATCAGATACCAATGCATCCAGAAGATAAGCACAAAACCGCTTTTCCAACACCCTATGAACATTATGAATTCAACCGAATGCCATTCGGTCTCAAGAACGCCCCAGCGACATTTCAAAGATTAATGGACCAAGTTCTTACTGGATTACAAGGAATAGAATTATTCGTGTACCTCGACGACATAGTAATCTACGCTAGTTCACTTCAAGAACATGCAAAAGCACGTAAAAAATTTTCAACGAAGTGAAAGTAAAAAAAAAGTGGAAAAGAAGCAAGAGAGACAGAAAAGGGAAGCAGAAAGAAAAGCTAACTGTAAGGTAGGAACAGCATAAAGCATATACTAATAGAAAGAATAAATTATTATAAAGAAAATCGAGTCATTTAAATAAACACGTGGTGTGCCTGTACAGGCAATGTCCAATAAATCACCTGAGGAAAAGTGTGTTCACCGTCCTCGTGAGAGAGAAGAGGACCCATATGTCATGCTGTTGGACATGGTATGTTTAAAACCAAAATGGGAGGGGTACCGGACGGACCTCAGCGACCTATACCGCCGAAAGATTTGCTACCCATGCTATCGAAAACTCAGGGCGGAGGATACAAGATATTACACCCGCGCGAGCTGCCACCTCCTCACCTTACGCAGACACCTAATAAATTTCAAATACTGCATGATTTGCACCCGGGAAATTTACACATGGGGAACAGCAGCCCAATGCAAGGAATGCATAAAAACCTTTATGCATATAAGCGAGAATAATAGGGAGGCCCTTGAATTGGGGGTATCACTAAATGTATTGGAGGCCCATGAACGGGCCCAACCACGGCCTCAATAAATTTTTCCATTTTCCCAAATATACCAATTTTCACATATTTATTTCAAACCTACCTTCATATCCCTATCAAGCAACCGAGAACGATGATCCTGCACCAAGGACATGCCGAGCCGCGACGTAATCAAACCGCGCATTCCTGAACGATAGAAAAATAGAGTCGCATAGTAATAGAGTAGGATAGAAACTTTCCAAGGAATCTTAGAAGCAAGTAATAGAAACACACTGAAAATAGAGGAAGACAAGAGGTATTAGGGGAACATATACACAACAAATGGGGATAGATTCGAGTCATAATACAACGTAAGGAGAACCGTATATATTTAAGAAACATCGTACAGCTAGGCTTCATTTGGTCTCGAGTATACGAAACAATCACATTAAACGCAATAGAGATTAGTATTTATTCAGTAACATGCCCAACCGATCGGGAAAGAAATTAAAAAATTTAAGAACACTATCGGGTTTAACATCGTCGAGTTTAAAGCCATCAACACCGTCAAGTTCAACACCACCAAGTTCCAAACCATCGAAATTTATACCATGGAAATTGCGCAAAATAACAATGCCAGAAGTAGACTGGTGCCCTTATACTAAGCTCGTCAATTCTGATACACGGCGGCGCGCATGGAAATACATATTCGTATTCGGGACTGGGAACGTACCACCTTCGACGAGGGGGGTGGCGATCAGGGCTAACAAAGACGCAGAAACACTCCGAAAAATGGAAGAGGAGGTAGAGTATCAGACCTCTACACGCGAACCGATAGTCAGCGCAGCATCCATACCTAAACCTACATCTCTCGGGACGAGAGAAAAACCGGGCGGCGAGATGTAACGTAACGCTACGAACGGCCATACATTTTTTCCTACTCCTAATTACCGACTCAGCGTCGAAACCCAAACCGAGTGATATTCTTTAATACCGACCCATACGTCGTTACGCGATTACCTTATAAAGAATTATATTGATTTATCGACTGAGTGACCAAAGGTCACTAACCATTTATTTTAAATAAACTATCTTTGTTACTTATTGTTAAAAAGAAGGACTCTAGTTCGTGAAATTCATGTCTTTATCGCACGTCACCCGAACCAATCCCACAATTCCACGGGTAAACCGCTCTACTTGTGGATTCTCCTGTAATAAACGGCAACGTCTCGTTCGAGAACGTTACACACGTTCCATTTTGTTTTTAGCATTATTTGTGTGCTAACTATAGTTAGATCAATGGCCGAGGAGGATCCATTTGAGATATTGAAGTGCGTATATTCCGATGTATTTATAAGTGTTATGTCTGGGTCGTTATCAAGTAATTTTTCAATAATCTTTCCTTTTCTATCAATTTTATGCGATCCCCATAAGGTATGATGGCTGTTAAAATCTCCCATTAAGGGGGTAGACACGTCACGTGACCTGGCCGATTCGGAAAGTCGGTATTACAGCAGGTTTTTTCTGTACAGAAATGGTAATACCGATAGATCGACGATTGCCCGGTAAACGCGAGAGAGAGCTGTTTCTTATTTCCGTATTCTATTCTGAATAAGGAAAGAAATTCTCAGCTGTTGCGTTGTACTTATAAAAATTTTAACGGAAAGTCGGCTGGTACTACAAACGTAGAAAATTCATTGTACATTTTAATTACTTGAAATGTGCTTATGCTACAATATTTTACGTTAGCAGTAAGGAATTATAAGTGAAAAGGGAAAATAGATGAGAGGATGTCACCAGAAAATGAAGTTTGTTAGGTTAGACATTTTTTTACTAACAAAGCACCGAAACAGAACATGAAATACACTTATTACACGTCCTATGCAGAAAGCAGTTATGAACAAACATTATATATAAAATTGTACGGTATCGATTGACGTCACTTTTGCAAAGATCTGATTAGAAATTGCAGAACTTCAGATTCGTCACTGCTTAGCGTGTAACATTGTATAGACTCTAGCTAGAAAATCACGCCGTATGAATGCTAAGAAACGATAGTGTGATGTAGCGTCCGTTTCAATTGCATATTGACAATATCGTAGATTCTAGGGCCTAGAATATTAGCTACGTATTACGATGTTCTTCACCAGAGCATTACATTAATGAAGTAAAAAATAAATAAGTAGGTCAATTAATTAAAATTAATGAACTGTGCATGATGTTAATGACGCCTAATTTAATTGTACTTACAAACAGAATTACTAATTGTAATTAAAAGAACTTTTTGACGTACAACATGACGCTGCGCACGCAAATGGTTGGGCTCGGATTATCGGGAAAGACCTAAGGTAAAAGTACTTATTATGAAACATTGTCCCTTTTATGGAACAGTTTCATTAATACTGTAATTTTAATATAGTTTTAGGAATTATTAGGAATTAGAAAAATATTTTCAATACATACGAATATTTAATTTTGTAGCTAAATAAGAGTAAATATCATTCTCTCATGTAAAATATTAGAAATAAATTGTAATATTAAACACGTCGCCAACTCCCGAATAGGATTCAACGATTTATTTTTTTATTGTTTTTTTTTTATTTAAATCTTTATATAGCATGTGTAATATATTATAGGATAGCTTATAGGTTGTAAAATTAATAATTCTACTCAGTTTCCGAATTTGAATAGAATTTTATTTATAATACAGGTGTTCCAAATTGCGTACATAATATTTGTTCGCATGCCGTATTTATGGAACAGAAGAAACGCGTGTTTCATAATTGGTCCCCCTGTTACTCTAGCCGGTACATGTTTATGAAACACGTGCACGAATTCCGTTAAACTTAGTACGTTACTTATATGTTCGCGAAACACGTGCCATCTTTTTATACGTTGTTTATACTTACATAAATAAATAAGTAAACACAATAAGTAAGTATTACTATTTTATAAAAAACTCAAAACCTAACCTCTAATGTGTATGTAAAATATAATTAATTTAATTTCATAATTAATACTTATTTACTTCAAAACTTTTTATTTACAAGTAAAGAACTTACTTCAAATGGAAAGTGTAAAGAAAGAGAAACGTGTAAAGAAAAATGTAGAAAAAGGAAAAGTGTAGAAGAAAAAGTTGAAAAGTAATAATAAAATTGAAAGAAAAATGAAAAAGAAAACTGTTAAAAAGAACATAGTAAAAAAGAAAGTTAAAACGAAGAATTATTCTTCGGAATCCCTTCAGCGAGCTTTGGAAGCAGTAAAAAAAGGATCTACATTTAGAAAAGCTGCAGATACCTATGGAGTACCGTCAGCTACAATATATAGATTAAATAGAAATCCTGAGAAAATAAATATTAAAAGCGGACCTCCAACTGTTCTATTTGATTATGAAGAAGAAGAAATTGTTAACTAGGTAAAATACAGGGCAGAGAGAGGATACCCTGTAACTAAGTCACAATTGCTGGATAGTGTGCAACTGTATGTGACAGATTTAAAAAGAGAGACTCCATTTAAAGAAAGTCGACCAGGTAGGCACTGGTACGAAGGATTTATTAAGCGACATAATAATCTGTCGATAAGAACGGCTCAGTACTTAAATATTGATCGCGCTTCCATTACAACAGAAGATTTAATTGCATGGTTTCACGAAATAGAGACATACTTAAAAAGTAAAAACCTGTTGAATATTCATGCATCAAGAATATTCAACTGCGATGAAACCAACATTCAGTTGTGCCCAAAGCCAGATAAAGTTCTAACAGAAAAAGGTGCCAAGTCAGTATATAAAGTGGTTGATGCCAGTGAAAAAGAAAGCATGACAGTACTTTTCATGTACAATGCCAATGGAACTAGAGCACCTCCTATGCTCATGTATCCATACAAAGACAGAGTCCCGAAAAGAATTATTCAGAATGTTCCAAGTGGTTGGGGTATAGGGATATCTGAAAATGGTTGGATGACCACTGAAACTTTCTACGAATACATTACCAACGTCTTTTACCCATGGCTATTGGAACACAGTGTGGAATTCCCAGTTATATTGTATTTGGATGGACACTCATCGCACGTTACAGTACCATTAGTTTCATTCTGTAGAAAACATAATTTAGAATTGATTGCACTCTTACCAAATTCTACCCACATACTCCAACCACTTGACATTGCATTATTTCATCCCTTTAAGCAGATATGGAAAAAAAAACAGTTCAAAAATGGAAAATTGAAAATGATGATATGAGATTTAAAAAGGAACACTTTGCTACAGTTTTGAAGATGACATTAGATTCTTTTACACAAGACAGTGAAATAATACAAAATGGATTTAGAGCTTCTGGTTTGATGCCTTTTAATCCTCAGGCTGTAGATCACAATCTTCTACAAAAAAAAAGAAGAACAGATCTTCCATAGAAAATGAACAGTATCTTTCAAATATGGATATAATTAAAGAGAACAGACTACACTTAAATAACTTTGAAACAAATTTATCTGAAAAATTATTAGAAGAGTTTAAAATATCTGAAGTTACCGAATTTTGGACTGGTGATGTGGAGGAGAAAGGTTTATTCGAATACTGGCTAAAAATAAAAAAAACTGCGGGTACCCATCTTTTTTAATTTTTTTTATCTATTTTACAGAAGTTTTTAATTAATTTTTTAATATATAATCATTTTATTTATATATATATACACATTATATATACATTATAATCAAGAATATATACTGCTTTAATTTAATGAATTATTTTTCATGATGTTTTAAATAACATTGGTTTCTTCCAAAATAATTGTATAGTATTTTTTTATTCTTCATCTAGGAAACAATGTAATAAATAAGCCTATAATTAAGAGCACAGAACAGTTAGTAAATCACAAAGTAATTGTATTACAAGAGTGTATAAACAATGATGTAACAGTTGAATCTGTAAATGAAAATATTTTACCAGGTAGTGATAGTGTGATATTAGAAACTAGCTTTCAGCCAGCAGAGATAGTAGTTGATTTAAGTATTGAATCAATAAATGAGACAGTTAGCTGTACTAATGAATGTGTCTTGCCAGTGAGTGATACTGAAATATTATTAGAGGCTAATTTTGAAGAAACTGTATCCACAGCTGTTAATGTAAATATTAAACCATTAAGAAATGAAACAGTGATATTAGAAAATAATATAATTAGTAATGAATCCTTAGATTCATTAATTATCTTAGATAATATTGAAAGTTTCGAGATTGTTAATGAAGAAACACCCAATGATTTATCAAAAAATACTTTGAATATTATTAGCAGCAACGCAGGTATATAAAATAATTCTTCAACTTTTGTACCCTATTATAATTTAATATTAATTTTCATATAATTCTCTTTTTAAGAAAATACATTGAGTCCCATTGTCAAAGGGGCCAAAAATAACAATTATGAAGTGTTAAGAGAAAATGTTTTGCAAAAAGATACTAGCAAAACGAATAATGAAAAACACATTACTCAAGAAGGTTAATTAATTTCATACTTATCGTGTATTTAAATGTCATGCAAATAAAAACATGTAATACTCTTTTAACAGTTAATGAAAACCTAGAAACTTCTGCAAGTTTTGCAAAGGCTTTTACCTTGCCTGTTAAATATTTCCCACGGAAAAAAAGAGTCAAGTTAGAAGCTAAAGGCAAACCAAAACTGCCATCAGTGGGAACTTCAGAGAAATGGTGGCAAGCTCAACTTGAAAAGGAAGAACAACAAAAATTAAAAGAAGATAAAGCTTTAAGGAAAAGAAAGTTACTCGAAGAAAAAAAGCAATTAGCAGAAGAGAAAAGAAAGCTTCAAGAAAAGATGAATGCAATTCAAAAAAAAAAAAAATCAGAAGTAACATAATTTTTCAATACGACTTGTTCAGTTCCCTATTTTATTCAAATAAATAATTGTTTAGTACTGTTTGATTAATATTGTTTATTAACTAGGGAAGACCGGGGATAGTTTGGACACAGGATAACATTGGATACTTTTACAATTGCCTCTGTAGTGTCCTGATTATTGCAACTATTTGTTTAGTTTGTGGCCTATTTTTTTTTATTTGGTGTGAAATAGGGAAAATAGGCACAAACTAAACAAACAGTTGCAATAATCATGACACGGTGGGGGCAATTGTAAAAGTGTCCAAACTATCCCCGGTCTCCCCAGTCTACTGTACTTTCTCCCATCTCCCATTCTACTGTAGTTTCCCCAGTATGTATATTATGCCGTTAATATTAAATGGTAATGAATATTAAAGAATATTTTTCTATTCGTTTAATTCCTACTTCAAATAATTAAAAAAAATGTATTTAAAATTGAAATAATTGTCATAAATTTATACGTCATTTTTTAATTATTTGGTGGATGTTATGGATTAATTTCACTTTCTTCTTTTCATCTTTATATAATTAAATACCTTAAAAACTAGAATCGAATAATAAAATAAATTTAAAGCAGTAAATTTACGTTTTTTCCCCTGTTTCATAATGGGGACATAATTTATGGAACATCGGTACGGGTGCGGAAATACCGTTTCATAATAGGTACATACGAGTCCTATTAGTATTTTGTTAATAAAATTAATTTTATACATTAGATTAAGTTATAAAAAGTCATTTTTATTTCTAAAAGAACTAGCCCTTTGTATAGTTAAAAGATTTTTAACATTTTGTAAATTTATTAACTCGAATTTGATGAAAATTCTAATCTTTACGAAATTTCGTTTCATAATAGGTACTTTTACCTTACCCATCCCACCGTTTTGCTTTCTCGCTGCGAGCGAGGACCTTCGGGCCCCAGTAGACCACCCGTTGGCAGCCGAGAGCAATAAAACCGACAGGCCAGATAAAATGTTCTTGTTTGATAAGTGTTGAGGAAAGTATTACCAATGGTGTTTTTAGGGTTTTTTTAGTGAACGTAGTGTGTGTCCTAATCATGTATTCAAAAAAAAAAAATAGACCGAATTGCTTTGCGTCTCGACTCATGATCGTGGACATAAACTCACCAATCCATCAGTGGTAACACTCTTATCAAGGTGTAATGAGAAATATGAACTCTCCTTGTCAAGCGGTTCAGACGAGGGCCCTGATAAATGTGAATTTATTTGGGAAACCAAAATCGCGTCATTCGTGACACCTACTCGCGAACAGATATATGTATGTACAAGAAAAAGCAATTCAATTTCCCGATGACTTGAAGCAACATTTCAATAGGTAAATGCATGAAACGGTGGGATCAGGAATTCCTAACCAAGTGATGCATATGAAAGAACTGGCGATATTCCACAATAGTTTGTCGTATAAATTTTACAATTAAAGTATTTGTTTGACATGAATATAAAGCTTGTCAGCAAAGTCTTTCTCGATTTGAATTCTATATAAGGCTGACTCTCCTTCGCCATGAAAAGTCCCCTCTTGTCCTGCACGCTGGCAAGAAATCGACGCTCGAAACCAGCGGGGCCATACAATGTTGCGCGCTAAGCAGTGACAAATCTGCAGTTCTGCATTTCTAATCAGATTTTTGCGAAAGTCACGTCAGTCGATTCCTCGTGTTTTCTCGATCAAATTGGCCCCAAAATTGATATAATTCGGACCAAAATTAAGGAAATTACGTGAAAAATTGTTTGCAGAATTGAAAGCCTGTTTCCTTAAAACTAGTCCGATTTAAATTATTTTCGGTCAATTTAATCGGGAGAATGCCAGGAATCCATTTGTGGCACTTTCATATTGATACGATGAAAAATAAACAAATTCTGTTTCTTTATAATCGATGACACATCGCCGAGCACGGCGATCTCGCGCGGCTTGGGACACAAAGGTTCTCGTTGGTTATTCGAACTTCTAAAATCGTATTCAGATTTATTGGCCGGTGAGTTTCGTAACTAGGGGTGTGCGGTTACCCGATTTTTCGGGCTCGGGACGGGCCGGCAACTTTCGGGCGGGATCGGGCGGGGTGCTGCTACTTTCGTATTGCTCGAGGTCCTGACAGTTTCGGGACCCCAAGACTCGATTCGGGCTACAAGCATTTCAGGTCGGCTCGGCAAAACTCGGACGCGATCGGACGATATCGTTACCAGTAATAGATTAAAATTATTGCCTGAGAACATAGAAAAATTATGTTTTTTACACGTTAATTTGAAATAATAAAATATTCGCCTCCTGTATACTGTTGTTAGTATGAAACATCCAGGACTTCTATTTTAAATCTGAACCTATCCGGAAAAAGATAATACCCTATATATTCCCATTACATAAAGTACTAAGTGTGAAGTATATTTTATTCAGATTTTAAAATATTGTCGATATAAAAATAGTCTTCTTCCCAAGTTCTGAACATGGTATTTATTTAAGTACGTATGTGGACGTATTCAGTATTCACAGACTATTTGGTAGCAATGAAAATACATATATATGTAAATAAATAATAAGATACAAATTATGATTCAACAGGAGACAGAAAGGTAAAAACTTATCACTCTGGTATCGATATAAATGATATACATAATTCTTTCCGCCTCGGTCCCCTCGTAATAGGTGGCTTTCGAGCCGATCGCGTCCGAGTTTTGCCAAGCCGACCTGAAATCAAATTGCCCGCTCATGGCGGTCATGCTTGTAGCCCGAATCGAGTCTCGGGATCCCGAAACCGTCGGGATCTCGAGCAATACGAAAGTATCGGGACCCCGCCCGATCCCGCCCGATCCCGCCCGAAATTTTCCGACCCGTCCCGAGGGCCGAGAATCCGAACCGCGGGACGATCCGCACACTCCTATTCGTAACGCGTATTCTCTCGTCATCGCAGAACACGAGTGAGCCAGAAGTGGTGGGGATAGCGCCAAGCTTCTGTCATGTATAGGCCAAACCGAGCTGCAGCGTAAAAATACACGCATCAGAATAGGTGTGCCTTAGGCCTTAGCTCCGAAAAAATTCAGGAGCTTCATTTGTCAGAACGGTGATTCTTTCTCGATAGCTTCATCTCGTATTGGTCTACGCATAACTTCGTGACGCACACAACTACATATGTACTACGCTGACACTAAGAATAAATAACAGCCACACTATGGTGAAATGTGAACGTAAGGATTTTTTATCACGTTTTCGGCGACTCGGACCACTGTGTATCGGGGGGCGTGTGGTATCCCGTATCACTATCACTCTGATTATCACTAATTTTATCTTTTAATGAAAGGAGGTGCTGTGACAGTTATAATGTAAACGTAAACACATATGATCGATATCGATTAGTCGACCAATTGCTTCTTCAAACCACAGGGTAACGCCATGTTCATTCAACTCGCAAACCCAAGTTTCCTTGGGAGTAAAGTAAGAAATGCGAATACGCATGCGTGCAAAGTCTTTTTCCCTTGCGAGAAAAATAGAAAATGCGAAACGTCTGAAATTGGCGATTTTGCCCCCGCGTGGTAGGTGTAAAAAAACACTCATTTTCATGTAGATGTTGAAAAAATGCTATTTTCTCGAAACTACGTTCATCAAATTGGTGGCAATGATATCTAAAAAAATACTCAACCGATTGGAATGAAACTTAGCATGATTATTTCTCACATCAATATCTAATCCATATCATATGGATTTTTTTGCGATAGTCACAGTTTGGTTATCATAACTGAAGAACTAATGAAATTGGTAAACTCGTAAAAAAATTCATAAAATGTCCTCTCTTTTCACGGCTCTCAGTGTATGTGATCCCTTAAACAAAATCCCTGACATCGAGTGCAAAAAGTGATCGAGTTGGCGTGGAATTCCCCCTACCAAAACGAGGAAAGAAAGTGCACTTTAGACAAAATTTTTCCTTAATATACAAGGAAGATTTCCACCAATTTTCACAATGATTAATAAATAATTGTAGAAGATATGACTATATATGTAAATCTCGCGCGCCACCAACAGTCAGCAGCCGCGCATATAATGCCCTACTTAGCAGTTTTAGCACTCGCGTTGGCTTCGCTAGAGTTTTCTGAAGTTATGTTTTAAGTCTCATAACGATCCGTTAATATTTATTTAAGTTATCGCAATTTATGTTTAAAGAAATAATGATTTTGGAAGATGAAAAATTTTTGGTTTATAATTTTTAGCTCGAATAGTAATGATTGGATAAACAAACTGTAAACCGATGAACAAATGTGAAAGAACGTGTGTCGTGACGAGCTTTACAACTCTATCTATCTGTATATATAAAAAGAAATGTTTGTTTGTTTGTTTGTTTGTCCCGCATGCGTTCCTATACCATTCAACCGATTGCGATGAAACTTTGGTGAGTTGTTGTGCGCACGCCCGCGAAGGATTCCGAATTAGTAAAACCATTTTATAATAGGTGGCGCGCGAGTCGTTTCAACAAACGAGTGTATTTCGAATGTTTTGTTCACTTCAATAAACAGAATTAAGACACAAACACTTCCTTTCTTCGAGTGGCATTGCAACGGATGCCGGGAACACATACTAAATATATTATCGCATTAAATTGAAGACCATGCGAACGTACATACATATAACAAACCCGGGCGACGCCGGGTACTTTAATCAAGTATTTTATAAAACTCAGTTTAATAACATTTAATTTTCCAATCTTTCTTAGCGTTTGGACAATAATTTTTCCCATTTTCGAGCTCTAGTCCTCTTATTGCATCCGATCCTTCAATTTACTTTCCCCACTAATTGTATTGCTAAGAAACTAATTTTGATTCTTTTACAGCTACTAAAGAATGGCAACGTACAATCATGACGGGGCCATCCTTGTATTACGATAGATGTACCACTCGCATCACAGGCGTATTTTTCGATGTACCACTCTCTTTTCTTATACATGTATAACACATTAGAAATTTAAGAATTAATGCTTATACAACTCATTCATAAGATGTTAAATAATATTTTCATATGTTATTTCGAGAGATAAAAATTGAAACATTGTAATAAATTTTGCTGTGAAATTTGTTATTTATGCTATTGTTAAATATATTTACATTTTATTATACTCCTAACTTCTGTTTTTTCACACTTGGACATACTTTTAAAATAATCACATGAAGAATTATATTTTCAATCATTTTCCTGTTATTTGTATATTAACAAGAATTTATTTATATTGACTACATCTATTAAAATAATACATAAGTAGTGTTTGAAATACAATAATATCTCGGCAGATCGACATAGTTTGGAATATCAACAAACCCGTGACGAGAGTGACAAACTGTGAGCGACAGGAACAGCATCCATACCTTCCCGGCTTATTCAGGTAGGTTGAACCGATCCGAACAGAACCAAACCGCTCCGACTCGTAATTTATGAAGAGGAACAGAAACCCCTCCATAAATTACCTCGACCGGTCAAGCGAACACTCCGACCAGTCAGCAGAGCGGTCAGAACTTCGATCTGAGATTCCCGATCAAGAGGTAATCGGTCTGGAGTTTCGGTTCCCTTTCACAATCTCTCACTGTTACGGTCACAATATTGGTCCCTTTTCACTTCAGTTACTGGTCACTAGACCGGTCAAGACCGGTCTGAATTTCTGTTTCTGCTTCGGTCTCGACTCCCTGGCAAATACTGTGTGTAATTTATTATATTATGCCATTAAGAAAGAATTTGACTTGGACTGTTACATCAAATTTTTTTTCTACTCTGATGCGGCAGGAGGACAATATCGTAATTATACAATGCTACCATTTTTTTCAACGATATGTACTGAATTTCAAGTAGAAATTCAGCATCTCTTTCCGGTAAGAGGTCACTCCTATTGCCAATGTGATCGAAATTTTGGATTATATGGAAAGAAAAAAAAGATGCGAGAAAGAATCGAAACTGAACGAGAATACGTGGAACTAATTAGAACGGCGCAAAATCCCCCCTTCCAGATGGTAGACGCCACAAAAATTTAAATAAAAAATTACGAAAGTTTATTGACGCCCAACAAAGATTTATAGAAAATAAAAATAAGTCAAATCGTCCATATCATTTATTTTCCCAATGGGCAGGTAGATGCTTATTATAATTATAATGGGGAAGCAACTACTGTAAAAATTAAAGCATCCATCGGAAAAACGTAAAGACTTCGAACATTTACTACAGTATTGTACCTCCAGTGGACAAGATTTCGGCAACAAATTTTTAAGCACGACATCTGTAAAAAGTAAAGTGTGCAAAGAAGAAAAGGTAAGCAAAAAGAAAATGAAAAAGGAAAGATAGAAAAAGGGAGAAAAAGAAACATGTATAAACGAACCAATAATATTGTTGCGAGCACCCTATCGATAGGAATCCATAGCCCGCTGGTGCTCGCGAGCGAGACAAGAGGATAGCGAGAAGAAGGCGATCGGATCGATCGCCTGTCAAGCCGGCCATTGCGAGCAAACGGATTGAGATTACTCTATTCCTGTATATTAGATATTCCTTGCTGTTCAGTGTACTTGTTTGCATTGCATTCCCTTTTCCTATATTAAACCGCTACTAGGACAAACTGAACAACCCGCGTTTTCGTGTAACATTTGACAAGATCGCCTAGGGCGCAAAAAAGACTTGAGCCGGGCCTGCGTCAAGATTTTGCGAAGCGGTTCCCGTGGTCACCGTAACTGCTTGCGACCATCGCGCACGCCCGTCGCGCACGCAAGCATTCCATCTCGCTCCCCCCTTCGGCCAGAAAGAAGCGAGAAACGAACACTCGGAATTAGGGTCGCTGTTCACGATACGGGTTACTCGCCGGTCCCGACCAGCGAGTACATACGGAGACAATACTGTAGTCAACTACCAGGGGTGTGCGGGTACCCGACATTTCGGGCTCGGGACGGGTCGGAAAAGTTTCGGGCGGGCTCGGGCGGGATCCCGATACTTTCGTATTGCTCGAGATCCAGACAGTCTCGGGATCCCGAGACTCGATTCGGGCTACAAGCATAGCCGCCATGAGCGGGCAATTTGACTTCAGGTCGGCTCGGCAAAACTCGGACGCGATCGGCTCGAAAGCTATTAAAGCTATTAAGAGTAGACCGAGATGGAAAGAATTATGTATATCATTTATATCAATACCAGTGATAAGTTTTTACCTTTCTGTCTCCTGTTGAATCATAATTTGTACCTATCTTATTATTCATTTACATATACATTTGCATTGTTATCAAATAGCCTGTGACTACTGAATATATCCATATACGTACTTAAATAAATACCATATTCAAAATTTGGGAGAAAGACTATTTCTATATCGACAATATTGTAAAATTTTAATAAAATATACTTCATACTTCGTACTTTATGTAAAGGGAATATACCTATTGGGTATTAAGTTTTTCAAGATAGTTTCAGATTTAAAATAGAAAACGTAGGGACAACTATACAAAAAGGAATATTTCCTGTATGTATCATAGTAATAAAAATATACGGGAAGGCGAATATTTTATTATTTAAAATTAACATGTAACAACCATAATTGTTCTACGTTTTCAGGTGACAATTTTGTTCGGTTACTGATAACGATATTTCCAACAGTGGAAGGCACCCCCGCATTTCTCACTTCGTGCCCAGATTCTGTAGGAACAAAATCCTTATTCTTTAATCTTTAGCAATACCGCGTCGCGCCATGTCCAAACTTTCTCTTTCTACACCACAACAGGTCATTGAGGTCTCACTCGGTAGGTAGGTGACTTCAAGTCACCAACCGTCGTCCGATGCCCACCTACGGGGGTGCATGGCTTATGTCAAGGCCCCTTCTTAGTCTTGAACAAGGCATAAACCCCCGCTGTGCGTCGTTGACATTTCGTGACATTCGTTACGCATATTGGTACTGGGGATGCGGCGGGGAGAACTTCAAGATGTTAGCTGTCTTTGCTACGTTAACCACCCCGAGGAGATAGGGTACAAAGCCAGATTTTTAAGAGGATGTTAACGCGAGTGCCAGTTAGCTCACGACAGCCAGTCAGTGCAGAAAAGCCATCGACGTAGTCACATCATAAGGGTTGCAGACTTGCGGAATCGCTTAAAATTAAATAGTGTGCTTAATAAGTATAGTACATTTAGTAATAGTAAACAGTAATACTACATTTAGTAATTAAATAATATAGTTTTAATATAGTTTTATAAAAGTGTAAATATGCTTCATGATGATGATGTAGAAAGTGTTGCGAGTGTGTCGCGCAGTGCTCATGAAAACCGCGAACCTTTAAGGAGGAATAGATCTAAAAGTGTTGTTTGGATTCATTTTGAAAAAATAAATCCACAGCAGGCAAAATGCAAACTGTGTGGAAAAGTGTTTGCACTGAAATACAGTAACACTTCTGGGATTCTGCGGCATTTGAAATCTTCGCATACGCAAATACCTTTGGAGTCACAAGCACAGCCAGTTACTGTACAAACTGTTGTACATTTAGACGAAAATTCACCGAAAGCAAAACAATTAACAGAAGGAGTGGCACGCATGATTGCGTTGGATCTACAACCCTACAGTATCGTTGACGATATTGGGTTTAGATTTTTAATGAATATTGCCGAACCTGGATTCAAAATTCCGTCCCGAACCAATATGTCAAGAATAGTAATTCCTCGAATGTACGACAGTTTGAAAGAAAACATTAGAAGTAAAATACACGAAGATATTCAAGAAGGTAACATGCTTTTGTAATTTTTACTTTCTCATATTCACTTTCTTTCTTTATACCTATAATATTATATGAATTATGTAATTAACAGGCACTGTATTAGCATTCACGACCGATGGCTGGACATCACGTGCTGTACAACATTTCATATCTTTAACAATACACTACATGACACAGGATTTTAAATTACATCATTATATGCTAAATTTGCAACATTTACCGACGACACACACACATAGACATATTCAAGACATAATAGTAAATTCATTGACCACGTGGGGCATAAATACAGAAAAACAGGCCTTTTTCACTTCAGACAATGGTGCAAATGTTGTTAAAGCCATAAATACACGAGGAACTGGACTCGAATACCATGTTTTGCACATTGTTTGCAACTGGCTATTAAGACTGGGTTAAAAAAATATAAGCAGTACGAAGAAATTCGTAAAAAGTGCCGAGCTATAGTCGCATTTTTTGCCCGTTCAACATCTGCAAGAGAAACATTTGTACAAGTCCAAAAATCTAATGATCCCGACAAAATGCCTCTGCAAATAGTACAAGAGGTAGACACCCGGTGGAATTCCACGTATTTGATGTTTCACAGATTTTCTTTACTAGAAACTCCCCTTAATATTGCACTGTCAAATCAAAACATGCCGGAAAATATAAATCCTGGCGAATGGACGTTTTTGAAAGCCATAACAACAGTTCTAGAACCCATGAAAGAAGTAACAGATTTAATGAGTGGAGATCTGTATCCCACTTTGTCAGTATTATCCCATGTACTGCAACCTGAGAGTACGGCAAGTGCACTAATCACTGCAATGTGTAACAACGTCCGCGATACATTGAAGGTATATTATTTCAATTTTTTATTTCCCTACTGGCTTAGTATCGAAATCGATAAAGACTTTCTTAAATGAAATATCTATTTTATTTGCAGAAACGGTTCAATCACATCATAAAATCCGAAATTATAATAATTGCCATGCTCTTAGATCCCAGATTTAAACACCGTTTTGTACCAGAGGAAGATCAACGTACTGCTATTGATAAATTAAGTAGCAAAATAGAGGAGATTCAAATAGAAATTGATAATAATTTAGGACAGAATGTTAACAATAATTCTCAAAGTATTTCCACTAATCAGAATAGTAAGTTTTTAAATTGTACGGATACCTATGTACACATAGGTACATAATGGATCACACTATGTTAATGAATTTCCAATGTATTTTTTATTGATTAGATGCAAGAAAATCAAAATTAACAACTTTCTTCGACGAAACATTGGGATCAGTAGAAGAAACCGAAAGTTTTGATATTCGTAAAGATCGCGAGATACAAACTTATATGAATGAGAGAACCGTATCCCGAAAAGATGATGTTATGAAGTGGTGGAAATCCAATTCCACTAGATATCCGCTGTTACAATTAGCGGTAAGACATGTACTTGCAATTCCCGCTACACAAGCAACAAGCGAACGCTTATTTTCGGCTGCTGGAAATATAGTTACTAGTAATAGGTCTAAATTATTACCTGAAAATATCGAAAAATTATGTTTCTTACACGTTAATTTAAAAAAATAAAATATTCGTCTTCCTGTATATTGTTGTTACTATGAAACATCCAGGAAATATTCCTTTCTGTATGCTTATAATTGTTCGTACGTTTACTATTTTAAATCTGAACCTATCCCGAAAAAGATAATACCCTATATATTCCCTTTACATAAGTACTAAGTATGAAGTATATTTTGTCACCATATCTCTGTCACCAATTTGTATGCAAAAAGCATATAATAAAATAGTTCATTGCAATAATTGCTTGCATCCCCCAATGGAGGAAGACTGATCTCATTGTCTATTTTACTATTTTTACTATTGGTTTTTATTGTTACTTCTAGTATGTATTTTGTTTATTTTGTACGAACTACTTCAAACATTACTGTTCTTGTCATTTATGCAATAAATTTTGCTATTATTGAACTATATTAGTCTCTTTCTGTTTGCGGCATAAAGGGCCGCTGCGCGCCCGCTCGTGAGATTCGACAAAGTGCGCCCGCCGGAGGATTAAGAAAGGGTCAAAACTGATTTGACAGACAACTATGCGGGTGGTTAATTTCCGCAGAGTTAAAAAACAGAACTTGACCATCGTATCTTTTAAAATAATAATGTACGTAAAAAATCGTCTGGCCTAATAAATTTACGCCATCGAACCATGCAATCCCATATAAACATTGTTTTTCTATCTCGAATACGTTAGGAAATATCCAACTGTTTACTGTTCCCGCGGACACCCTGTATGTACCTCTTTATTACTGTCTGCCGTTTCTTCCATCTACATACATACCTCGTTTCAAGGGTTCGCACAGGCCTGGTCGTCATCGTCAGTAACATTTGGCAGCCAGGCGTTTACGAACCGAAGGACACTTTCCTTATCCCACGCTTTCTTTTCACCCTGTCTATGTTTTTCTCTGTTTTGCCCCTTTCATCCCCGTTTTTGGGCTGTCACTATCTTTCTTGTTCGCTATCTCTAACTTTGTCCAGTCATTCCTTTTTAACCGGCGAAAATTCACGAAGCGCTCACTTGTTCTCGAACCGGCTCTCAGACTTCACGTATCGCGCACACATTATATCATTTTTACTGTTAATTGTTACTATTAATTGTTACTGTTAAGTGTTACTATTACTTGTTATTATTAATTTTTACCGTTAATTGTTACCGTTAATTGGTACTGTTAATTGTCATACATTTTGTTTACAATAATTTCCTTTACAATGTAGCCCAAGAATTTTAGTATTATATGTATCATTTTACTTTAAAAGTCAGTGATCATTATTTAGTTCAAATTTTTTCTTGTGGAATTAATGAAAACTATATAAATCCGTACAGGTATAAGGCACATTAGGCCTGTTTATTATAATGCGGTAATAATGTGGTAATAACCCACCACTAATTAAATTTAGAATAAACTATGTACATAAGAAAAAGAATAAGTAAAATATATGTATATTACAAAGCGATAGCACCGAGGCATGACACAATTTCTTTACAGAGACGCCATATATATAGAGCGAAAAATAGTTCCTAGTCACCATATTATTCCGTACCTTATAAATAATTAAACTATACATATTTTCAACTTTTTAAAATTTTTCCTTAAAGTTTAAACATTAATTTACATTTTAGAATAAAAAGTCTATATCAGAAACTAGTTCCTTAACGGTATCCCCTAACTTCCTTCTATATTAGAAGAATTCGATGTTGCGGTGCTTCCATTGCAGTTAGCCATGGCAATTACGTTGCAATTGTTTTCGCACAAGTCTGTGCGCGGGTTCAGACTATTAAATAGACCTCGTCTTAAGACGGCGGTTATTAATGACTCCGCATAAATGGCCTGATCCATTTCCATCCTTTGTAATTGTTTGCCAACTTTTATGCTAATGGCCCCAAATTCGGTGATATCCACTTTGCTGGTGGATGGCGTCTTTAAAGCTTCGGTGCATGTTCGATAAAATTCGCTCGCATCTTGTTCCGGCTTTCTTTTCTTTCCACCGTTCCTAGTAGCCTTATCTGGGTGATTGTTTGCGACAGGCACTTCTTCTTCCTTCAAACCAAAAAAAATTAATAAAATAAGAAATAACAAAGAAATTAAAAAACAATAAGTCCGTGTTTGTCTGTCTGTATGCCTGTCTGTTGTTCATGAAACTTGTGTGGTGCGCAGGTCACGCCACAGACGATTCCCTGTCAACATCATTTGTGTGCGCGCTACCTATTTAATTTTTTTTATTTTTGTATTATATTTTTTTGTCATAGTTCCCGAATACCAAGGACGAGTGGAAGAAAATAGCGGAAGGGTTTAAAAACAGATGGGATTTCGTAAACTGTGGAGGTGCTGTGGATGGAAAGCACATTGGCATTGTACCACCACCGGAATCTGGAGCGTTTTATCATAAATAGGTATAAGAATTATTATAGTATTGTATTAATGGCGTTAGTGGATTCAAATTGCGATTTTTTTTTGTCGACGTTGACAAAAATGGTAGAATATCGGATGGGGGTGTTATCGAACTTGCAGAATGTTTGAGACGATTAAATAACGGTCAATTGAATTTACCAGAAAACAACGAGACCGTGAAGAATTTAAACATTGCCTTTTCAGGCGATGAAGCGTTTGCTTTAACGAACAATTTTTAAAAGCCTTATGCTCAAAGAGAACTGGACCACGACAAAAGAATATTTAATTATAGATTGTCACGAGCAAGGAATGTTGTAGAGAACGCATGTGGCATATTGTCCTCGCGATTTCGAGTGCTGCATACACCCATCAATATGAAAGTTGAAAATATATGCTATATGATGTTGGCTACATGCGTTCTCCATATTTTTTTGCGAAGACGAAGTAAAGCGTACATTGCGAACAACAGGAGTATGCAGATGGAGGGGGATTGTCAGAACGATGCAGTACAGATTCATAATTGACAACCCGCCATTCCCAGGAATATCAACAACTTTGCCAAACAAAATAGGGACCGTTACAAAGAATATTTTGTAGGAAAAGGAAGTATTCCGTGGCAGGAAGATATGTTGAATGCAAGTAGAGCGTAAGTCTTTGTTGTATTAAGGGGTCACGCCTATCTGTCAGGTCTGAAAATACAATATTGCTTTTCTTTGCAAAGACTTGAAGACTTTTTTAAATAAACGGCTGTGTATTCGAAAGTATATATTTTAGAGTTCTTGTATTTTTATTTGCAATGCAATATATATATATATATATATATATACATGTATTGGGGGATAGGGAAGAGGCGGTTTGGGAAGGATTGGGGGAAAAGGGTATGGTTATTTGAGAAGTTGGTATGGGCTATTGTAAGCTATGGAGTGGAGGTGTGGGGGTGGAAGTGTAGGGACAGAGTTGAGGGGATGCAGGAAAGGTTTCTGAGGTGGGTGTTGGGAGTGGAGAGGTGTACGCCAGGATATATGGTGAGGGAGGAGATGCAGAGGGAGATGTGAAGAGGAAAGGCGGGGATGAGGGCATGGAGGTATGAAAGGAAACTGAAAGAGGGGGGAGGGGGGGAGCTGGCAAGGAGATTAAGGGAGGAGATTAAGGGAAGGGCAAAGAGGGGGAAAGTGCTGGGGAAGTGGGAAAAGGAAAGGAAGGAGTATTATGAGGAAAGGGGATGGACAATAGAGGGGATAGAAAGAATGAGGGAAAGGGGTGAGCTGAGGGGGAAGAACTGGTATGTAGGGAAAGAAGAATGCAGAAGGAGGAGAGATGGAGAAGGATTAGAGAGTCGGAATATAACAAATGGTATAGGGTGGTGAAAGGGGAAGGGATGCCAGGATACTTGAGGAAGGGTTGGGGGGAAAGCAGGTGGCAAAGGGTGGCGAAATTTAGGTTGGGGAATGGGATGAGGGGTGGGGGGGGAAGTATTGGGAGGAGGAAGAAAAGAGGAAGTGTAGGGTATGCGGATGGGGAGAGGAAACGTGGAAACACGTGTGGGAGGAAGGTATGGGTTGGGAGGAAGGAGGGTGGCAGGAGAGGGTAGGGGAGGTACTGGATGATGAGGGCGGGGGGGGAGAAGTGGATGAGGAGAGTGGAGGAAAGGAGAGGGGAGGAGGTGGAGGAATGAGAGAGGAAGGAAAGAGAGTGAGTGGTGGCGTGCGGAAGGGGGGTCAAGGGATAGGGAAAGGGGGGGAAGGCGGCGTGTGCGACGGAGGGGAGCGAGCGAGGGCGAGCGAGCGTTAGCGGCGTGTAGGTTTAAGGATTAGAATTAAGGAGTAGGATAAGAAATAGGTTAAGGATTAGGTTAAGGTGAATGGAGAGAAAGGAGGGAAGGATATGGTAATGGATTGTAATCCCCCAAGGGGAAACGAATAAACTATACAGATATATACATATATATCCAAAAGAGAGATAGGGGCGGGGAGAGGGAGGGGGGAGGGAGAGGGAGAGGGAGGGAGAGAGAGACAGACAGAGAGAGAGAGAGAGAGAGAGAGAGAGAGAGAGAGAGAGAGCGAGAGAGAGTAATACATAGTCGATCCACGAGTGTGAAATCGGTACAATAGAAAATAAACTATAATTTCATAAATGTTTACATTCCTTTTCTTGTGCCCCTTGCAAAATTGTCAATAAAATATTATTCATTACAAATTGTGTTTCTTCCTTACTTTCAGCCCTACATTCAAATGATTTTCTGCGTAGTTAGTACTTTTGGCCCGTATTAGTAATAATAATAAAATAAACAAATAAACTTACTCGATCATCAGGCTGGGTTGCACTTTCAGCCGGTTCCTTTTCATTTATAAATGCCTCTGCGTCTTCTAAATTACATGTTGCTGTGTCGTCTCCTTCCACCTCGGAAGATTCCTCCGGGAAAGATGTTACTGGATCTTCGTCCATATTGGACATACTGGTGCTTGGTGTCTCCTGATCTACCGTAAATAACATCTGGTCGTAATATCACAAGGTAGGGACGTAGATCTCTTCCGTCCCCTTGCCGGAACGTTTGGACTCTGCCACTTTGTTCATCTCGTTCCGGAAAAGTCCACGAAGGCTTTGTATTTTTTTCCGAATGAAATCCTTATCGGCTTCCGGAAAGTGTGGTTTCACTAAGTTGATGAGCTTGCCGTAACACTGGATTCTTAAATTCCTATTGAAATAGGGTTTGGTTTTTATTTTCCACAGGCAAGGCATTTGCCTGTATAAATCAATAAATTCGCTCGTCAATTCCTTGCCGCAGGAGTCTGTCATTTTCCTATACGCAATTATTTTTATATTTAAAATGGCACGGTACACTCACAAGTCACTGAACTATCTAATGTTCGAACACTTTGACTTGTCGTTTCATTCTGCCTCTGTTCCGTGTTTTCCCTTAAACCTTCAGTGGGCGCGCCCGCGACAGTTAGCCGCAAATTTTACATTTTGTACCATATGTAGTGTTCAAACTGGATCCATATCCAGTTAAGGATTCTTCCAGCGGACATTTTTGCATCATGCTACGTACTTGTCAGGTTCAAATTCAGTTTGGAAGTGTCTGTAATTGAATGAAAATGAAAATATACCGCGTATCCTGCCGGCGAGCGCCCCTGTACTCACAAGTTTTCCAGGTGTCTACCTCCGATTGTTCTGGTTTTTGAATACATTTTAGAGGACAGAAAAATAAGACATACGTATTTTTTTATTTTGGCCTATTTGCATGTTTAGGGGGTGAAACCACCCCCAAAGATTTCAGAGTCTTCGTCTCCGATTATTCTGGTTTTTGGATATGTTTTATAGGGCCGAAAACTAAGATATACGTGTTTTTTTTTACCGGCCCGTTTTCATACTTAGTGGTGAACCCACCCCTCAAAGATATAAGGTTTTCAGGTGTTCGTCTCCGATTGCTTTTTATTACTTTCGTCGCTGTCGCATTAGGCAACTAGGCCCTTATGTGTTTGAGAATAATATTACTTTCCACGCTTTTATTTATCTTTGTCTATGCTTTCCTGTGTCTTTGCGTTCTCACCTTCGTCTTTGAGGCATCGATATACCGAGAATCAATTAATTTTCTTCGACTGCACGGCAGAATGGGTGCAGTACGCACTCGTTATAGCCCGGTTTCTACCATGCGCTGAGCCCCGGCGACTATCCCCAACGAGTGCGTACTGTAACGCATATCAAAGAAAATCCCGAAAAAGCCGAACGCCGAACGAAAAAACAATGCGCACTGTCTCATACCACTCGACCGCTCGAGGAGGAATCAAAGCAAGCCGAATAGGCTACTCATCTGTCAAATTGCGTGCGCCCGGTCCCGAAGTTCGCGACTATAGATAGAGGGACAGAACTGTACGTCTAAACAAGTGAGTGACATTTGTCGTGTGCTTGCTGTTATACGCCTTGTGATGTAAGTATATTTTTTATGAATTCTGGATTCCTTCTTAGATATTTTTTATTTTTTAGTATCTTATAAACATTGTAACGTAACCAAGTTGCGTTTTTCTATGTTCTTTTGGGATTTTTGTTTAGGTCTCGTAAAATTGTGAGTCTTGCGGACGTTAGGAGCAGGGATTGTAACCGCCGCCTAACCCTAATCCGAATCCGGTTAACCGAGGGAAGGTTACTGTAGCCCGTAGTAACCCCGAGACAACGGCTCCCAAAGAGTACAGAGAGCCGGTTAACCCGCTCAGAGCGCGTTACAAGTGACATACGACATTCTACGTCCAAAGTCCGACTATGGTCGCTCCGCGCTCGTCCACCGCTGCGCTAAAGAATGGAGTCTAAAGACTCCATCCTAGGAGGGAGCTTAGTTTGTAGGTAGAATTTCAAAGAATATTCTCATTTTTCAAATTTAGAAACATTTCACCCTCGAGGAGAAATTTGCAAAATAAAAATTTGTTTATAATTTGACGTTACATAAATAATTTTACAATTTCAACAAAAATATTATTCAAATAGGCAAAACCTTCTGCATTAAAATAAAAAAGAATGAGCCTAATGTGATATATAGTTTCTGAGATAAAAATTCATAAGTACAGCTCGGTTTCACGAAAATAGGGAAAAACTACGCCCTCTACCGTATTACTGTAACCCGCTCTAAGAGCAGGTTAACCGGGTACCTCTGTGCCTGGATGCCTCGGGTTACCCGGTTATACGGGTTAGCCTACGGTACTGAGGACCGAATCGGCTTAGGGTCACGGTTAGAATCCCTGGTTAGGAGAGCGTTACAAGAAGTGTCAGAAGAAGAAACTGAATCAGATGTTAGCGTAACAGAAGGTGAAGAGAAGATTGTTGAGTTAGAAAACCATAGAAGTGCCTCTGAACAATCAGCAGACAAACTAGGTCGCTTTTCTATACCAATCCGAGATGAAGAGAGGCGTCAACATCGAGTTAATTACCATTTTTACATTGGAAAGGATGGGGAATCGATTTGGATAAGTGAATCACCAACTTCTGCCAAACAAAGGCGAAAAACATTATAAAAGTTTTATCAAGATCAAAAATGGCTGCCGCGGAGGCCCCTCCGCCTTGCTGTCACGCTGAATGACCCCCCTCCATACCTACCAGACTCTGACGATCGCAGTCGAAAAGAGAAGGAAAGAAGCAGGAATCGACTGCGATCGACAGTGTCTGGTAGGTATGGAGAGGGGCCGCAGAGCGTGGCAGCAAGGCGGAGGGGCCTCCGGAGGCTCGAGAGTCAGCAGTTAGCCAACCCTGGTTTACAACTACCTAAGTAGTTAATTGCTTGTTTTCGAAGGTTTCGTCGGGCAGCATTTATCTGCCAGATGTCGAAATGGGAAAATCGACATCGTGCCCTATTTCAGGGATTTAGACTTTCTGCGGCCTGAGTTAATCCGTATATTGCTTCATCGGCGGGTTCCCCCGCAAACCCGCGGGACAATACGGACGCTGGCCGATCAATGTGGCTAGTTTTGGTAAGTAGATTTCTACTTTTGCACCTCCACGTTATCGAGAGGGGAAATGTGGACCACCCTACACCGTCGAACTTACAGAGGGAAGGTACATCCTCTCGAAGGAAAATTTGGCCAATCAGCAAGGTTCTTTGCTCGACCTGGTCATCGTTCGGACCACGGAATCCGAGCAGCCCTCATAAAACAAAGTTTTCACAGTTATTTTGATCACCATACGGATCACAGAGTCTACATCGATCTAATCATGCTTTTGGATAAGTTACACTCTCGTCGGACTCCATGGTGAGCCAGGAATTCATTGATGTCACTTCCATATCGATACGATGAAGAATAAAGAATTTCTTAATACGCTGGAATGAATATTTCACCCCTGACTGTGGGTCGCCGACCTCGACTCGCTGCGGTCGGCCGAGGATTCGTACCTCTTTCAGGAAAACTGTATTCTTTATTCTTTATCGTATCGATATGGAAGTGATACCGATGCATTTCTTATGTTTTTCAAATGAAAATTATACCAAATTTCTTGTAAATCGAACTATTTTTAACGAAGTTATGGAAATCAATTTATTATGAAGATTCCTAAATTACGATCCGATTTGTGTCGTTCTTGGACCATTTTCATCGGGAAAACATAAGAAAAGAATTTACACCACTTTCGCCAAGATCCGATGAGAAATGTACAATTTTCGATTCGTCACTTCTTAAGAGGCAACATTGTACGGCCCCCCTGGGCTCGAGGGTCGAAGTCCACGAAACCCATCGAGGCACAGCTTATCGGCGGCGTTACCTCTTGAGTCGAGGTTTGCTTGCAGCGAGAATTCTTGTGCGCCACACTTTTGAACGCGACGCGCCTGATAACGTTTCTACGCGCACGCAAGAGCGTGGGTGAAAAAATTCCGGCGCGCCACACTTTTAACCGCGCACAAGGTGCGAGCAAGAACGTTCGATGAGGTGGAAACTTTTCGTCTGCAAGAAGAATGCAAATCGCAATACAGTCGTTATAACTGAGTAATAAACCATTTCCATAATTTATCGCACCTTCAGGTAAATCAAATGTAACTTCGTAAAAACAGATGTTTCAGTGTGCCCTGCAGTAACAGCATTTATGATATCCTCTATAAGCCGGGTATATCGAGGAATTCGTATACTTTTCGCGAACGTAGGTATATCGCGATCGTGTTTTGCCGATCATTTCGCAGATCGATAATATACATGGAACAAATAGTACACAATACAAGACTGCGCTGGATCGTGGAAGAAGCACGTGGAGTCGACGTAGAAATGGGAACCCGAACTCGCTGTCTCTAAGTAGTGACGGGTACGAGCTTCTGGCCTGCACGAAGGAGCGCGCTGACATGTGGCGTGCAAAAGTGGCACGCAAGAACGTCCGTGTAAAGGGCCCAAATAGGAATATTTGGGTTTTCGCTTCGTACATCGCATCTAAAGAAAACATAGAAGCAGATAGAGAGTCGAGAAGAGAAATGTTAGACACAGAATGGGAACTTTTTAATATGGCATTTAATTTTCTCATACAAACTTTGGAGAAATAGACCTGTTTGCATCTAGGATTAATAAAAAACATGAAGTTTTTTGTTCTTGGAAGAAATATCCAGAAGCGTTTGTGGTAGATGCTTTTACAATTTCGTGGTCAGAGTGGTTCTTTTATGCTTTTCCACCTTTCTCGGTATTATTTATACGATACATAAAATAAAACAAGAAAATGCTTGTGGAATTTTAGTGATCCTGTATGGCCGGCGCAACCGTGGTTTCCAATGTTTATGGAAATATTAACTGCGGAACCGATAGTATTTAAACCGTCACGGCAGTTACTTGTTTCTTCTTCCAGATTGAATCATCAACATCAACTAGCACAGAACCTAACCTTGATGGCAGGGAGGTTATTAGGAAGTCATATATAAATAAGGGGTTACCTTTGGCAGCAATTAAGATTACGTTCGCGTCATTATCAGACACGACCATAAAACAGTACAGCGTAGTTTTCAAGCCATGGTTTAGTTATTGTCAAAGGAAGAGTTGTGAGCCTTATAAAGCGGAAATCAAAGAAATCTTAGAATTTCTATCCGAAAAATATAATAATGGTGCCTCCTATAGTACCTTAAATACTGCAAGATCGGCAATTTCTCTGATCTCAAGGATCGATATATCTGATAATGCCGGTATATGTAGGTTTTTCAATTGGAGTCTTTAAGTTAAGATCCACTAATCCCAAGTATACAAAGACTTGGGATACGAAGATATTGCTGCAGATTGCTGCTAGATTAGAACGGGTAGAAAAACTTATTTTAGAGCAAATTACAAAGAAATTGGTGATTTTATTAGCATTAGGTACTGCGCATAGACTGCAGACTTGATCCTTAATAAGGATTAATAATATGACGATCACTCCAGCGGGAGTTGAAATTAAGATCACGGATCATGTTAAGACATCTACAGTAGCGTCGATTAGGCCACTTTTCTTCCTTCCAAGATTCAAAGAGAATCACAAGCTATGTGTGGCAAGGTCGCTGGAACACTACATGTAAGTGACGAGGTAATATAGGAAGGAAGAAAATAGATTGTTTATCACGTTAAAAAAGCCACGGTAATTAGGCAGAACAGGTGTTTCCTCACCGATTTTAATCATTTTTGGATCTGTTGTCGGGGACATGATTCTGAACAACTTTTTCCCATACATGTTACCGCCGCTTGACCTTCGTTTTCAAGATATTCGCGAAAAACTGCTGCTACTACTACAATATATTCTGCCGTATACCTACCTATTGGGAAGTGACATGGGGCGGGGCCTAACCCAGATGGCGCTGATATGGGTACAAGATACATGTGTTGCATATGCGGTATTGCAGTTATTTGCCAAAATGTTCCTTTCAATGCAAAATATCTGTGACTGGGCAGCTTCAAATCCTGCCGAGCGGAATTTTATAGAGGGAGAACGTATACTTCGAGCAGGACACGTAATTAAATGTGGTCTAAACGAAAATAATAGTAGTAGTGAAATTGTGAGTTTTTCAGCTGTTTGCCTACAGACATCACAGCTCAAAGGAAAACCACATGAAATCAAGGGAAAAGTGTCCAAAAATGGAAAAATTGTGTCGTGCACATGTTCCTGTAAAGCAGGCTTAAGCGAAAAGTGCAAACATGCAATAGTCACTTTGTCGTATTGTTACCGGTAAGTTCATAACCTGAAATTAACAGTGATACTTAACACTTATTAACGAATGTATTAACAGTTGTTCTGAATTGTAAATACTAAAATAAAGCATTTATAAATTGCTTATTTATAGGAATACCCTTGAAATATTGTCATGTACTGTGGTTTGCAAAAAAGTTGGCATCCGGATATTGAGCGGGGCAAGGGGGCTACTTTGCTCGCATTGGCTCCCACCGCCTGTGTCCCGTTCGCTTACTTTGTATTGGTCGACATTGTCGCGTTGGCCAATGCAAGCAAAGAAGGCCCCTTGCCGCGTTTAGCGCCCGGGCGCCTTCTTTTCTGCAATCGACAGTACCGACAAGCAGTGCGGTTGGAAAAAAATGCAACAGAAGGCTCTGGAGAATTATAAACCGAATCCTATTATAGAACATTCATGCTTTTCCCAATGTAAAAGGGGGTAAAGATCATGACGAACGAGAAAGGTTTGAGGGGAGGGGTGGGGAGGGAGTGTGAACCCTAAATTTAAAATTGTAGCTTCGGGTATTTATTAGTTTCCGAAATATTAATAAAAAATTGTTAATTTTTAATGGAAATTTCTTTGGACGTTGGTGCAGGCCTCCCTACCCGGGAGCCCTTCCATCCCCTATTTTTTATTTTTGAAATTTTGTAACCACAGTCTCGTGTTTGACATCGCCGGACTCACATCGGTTCGCTGCCGTGCTTTGCGCGCTCCCCGCACTGGTTTAGCCCCAACCGGTGGCCGATCGAAATGAAACTTGGTGGGTATTACGAGTAGAGCTCTTACTTTTGACCCGTTGGGTACCCGGGTAGTCGGAAATTACCCGAAACAACTTCAAGCCATTGAATGTAGTATTGTCTGTGGTATAGTCTGATGTTAGCCAAATATGATTGCACAATACCACATTCAATGGCTTGAAGTTGTTTCGGGTAATTTCCGGCTACCCGGGTACCGACGGGTCAAAAGTAAGAGCTCTAATTACGAGGGGTGTGGACCGACCCCAAATATAAAATTTTACCTTCAGAAATTAATGCGTTCAAAAGGTACAGAAGTAATTGTGCATAAAAGGGTACACCTTACCGATTTTTTTTAATCACTTTACCACGGTCCCCCCTCTTAACAATATTTCTGTTGACTTATACCGACATAACACATTTCACTTTCCAACTTGTTCCGGATTTTAGTATTGGTTTGGGTTAGATTGGCGCGGGGGGCGCGTAAAGCATGGTAACGAACCGATGTGGTTTTGACGATGCTAAAAATGAGACAATTTCAAAAGTTGAAAATGGGGGACGAAAGGGCTCCCGGGTAGGGAGGCCTGCACCAACGCCAGAAAAAAATTCCAAAATAAATTAACAATTTTTTATTAATATTTCGGAAACTAGTAAATATCCGAAGCTACAATTTTAGATTTAGGGTTCACACTCCCTCCCCACCCCTCCCCTCAAACCTCATCTCGATCGGCCACTGGGGCCATTCGGAAGAATATCCCGAATTGCTTAATGAAATAAGTGTTTTATGTGATCTTCAATGTTTCTACATACAGCAAAGTAGAAAAACTGAAAAAACTGAATCATTTGAAACTACGCTATGCGCCTTTCATTGTAAAGTATCTACCACATTTTCCAACGGCTTTAGTGGCGCACTGTTAAAGTGTCGAGCTGCTAAACCGATGCGAACTTTTTGAACGTAGGTTCGAGCCTCGAACTTACAAGTACCCCTTAGGCTGTTTTTTTTCATTAATATATTTCCTAATTATATGACACAATAATCAATATTTATTTTCAAATGTTTTAAGACTATTTTGAAACCATATTAACCTGAAATATACGTAAAAATGAGTTTGGATTGCTTTTTATGCCACCGATTCTCTTGTCAAGTATCCTATCAATTACGGTATTGTTTAACATTTCCTGCACTATATTAATATGTGAAGGTGGTTTTCAAATCTCTTACCTGTAACAATTATGGATGGATGGCAACAAAAATCGTGTTGTTGTTTTGCTACTATTTAGCCTTTTCGTCTATTAGGTCAGACGAGTCTCTGTTTTTTTCAAAATATGTGTTAGAATTTCTGTCACGGCTATAATGTGCAATGGGAAAAGTCAGTCATGACTGTTCGATTGATAAGGCATGTTTGGAACAGAGCGATGGGGACCGAGAAAGGATGTAGATGCTAGAGTATCGAGTGTGTCAGTAGTGTGAGGTCTGAATGGTTTCTCAGAATGCACGTGGAGATATTTTGATGACTGAAGTGCGTGTCAATAGTATATGCTGTGGATGTGGATCGCGGGAAGCGCAAGAGACGAATGCACGAGAGTAGTCTAGTACAGAGTGTCACAGAGTTCGCGTAGTCGTGGCTTTTGTTAATACAATCTGTAGTCACTTTTCAATAAGACTTGCTTTCACCCACCATATCTACAATAGTAGTAACTTCTTCAAGTGTTTTTAAATATTGTTTCGTCGGTGTGCGTTTATCTGTGGGTGTGCTCAATACGTCGACTGAGAAAGTACAATTTGTTGCAAGGAAAACCTTGCATGCTAAGTGTATTTGGTGTAATATTTTGCTTCGCAAATCGCAAGGTCAGATACGGAAAATCAAGACGAAAATTGATACAGTTGAGTATTCCAAAATTCTGAAAAGAGTGGTAACTATTGGTGACATGTTATGCAATAAGTGCTGCCTTTACACATACAAGCAAGTGCTGCCTTTACACGTACGACTACCGCCTCCAATCCTGCAAATTCTCAGGAATTTCGTCAGCCTGAGGAATCTTCTGTCACAGCGTTTTCTGCAGTTCGATTTTTTTCGTCAGTTGAAACCTTTTCTTCAGCTGAAACCTCTTCTTCAACTAAACCCTCTTTTTCAGCTGAACCCTCTTCTTCAGCTGGTCCGTCTTCTTCAGCTGAACCCTCTTCTTCAGCTGGTCCGTCTTCTTCAGCTGAACCCTCTTCTTCAGCTGGTCCGTCTTCTTCAGCTGAACCCTCCTGTTGCGGCCGAAAGTAACACGCCACGCCGCGCGATTCGAACTGGTGCCCGCTGACTCATCACAACAGCTGATGAGTCAGCCGCGGGACCTTTGTAACGTTTTGACCTCGGCGACCGTTAGTTCCAAGAACACCTCTGCCGTGATAACACTTGTGTAAAACGCATTTAATTCTCTCGCGCCCATTGCGCCCTTTTGTTTAAAGTGGATTCGTCCATCGGCGATCCATTGCGCCTACGCGCCTATTCGTGATTCTTTATCGGATCTGTGCAAATCTACGTATGAGTGCTGTAATCTGTGTTACGACGTCTGTGTGATCACAGAGTGACAAAATATAGCTGTGTCCCGTCCACCCGACTGCGTTTTCGTTACCCGTCATTCTTCCCACGAGTTGCCCCATCGCCGGCATTTATTTAAATCTGCTTTGGGCGGAAACACCTCCTCTTCATCCGAAACTTTATCAACCGTAATATCTTTACGCAGAACATCTCCAACCGAAATACTTTCACCCGAAAATTTAACTGGCAAATCTTCATCCGAAAAATCTGAATCTGAGTCTGTTGCTCCATCGTGTTCCTGAACACAAGATTCATCGTTTCTTATGGATTTGAGGAATGTTGAACAAGTAGCTACAGAATACATTGAGATGCCATTTGATAGAATTATTTCCACTCATAGGTACTGTTTCGCCTGTGGGATTACGAAAAATATCGTGAATGTACCGGCTGAAACCAGGAAGCAGGTATGTATCATGCGAAGATTATATGTTCCTAAAGGAAATCGGTGCTGTCCTGATCATTTATTAAAGAACCCTTTGTTTCAGGAAGATGTTCTGAATTTAAGAATACATTGAAATAACAGTATAATTGATAGCAAAGAATTACGAAATTATTTTGAATACCTTTCCGTTCATAACAATTCAAATATTAAAGATACAATAGGTGATTTTACACTTTCTGAAGAGTGGTTAAACGTATTTACCGGTTTAACGTGGAAAAACTTAATCAAATTTCGGGGAATGATGACTTCTTTGAGAAATTCTGAGCAACGAAATGTCACACAAGCTATTGTTGTTTTCTTGATCCAATTGCGTACCCGTAATTCAAATAGTATGATAACTGCAATTCTCGGATTAGAACGCGAGCAACAGGTATCTGATTTTTGTAGGTCCGTCATAAATTGTATTGATAAAGACATCTTATTTTGGATTCGCGACACTTCCTCGAAAAATCCTAATAGAAAATCAAACCTCCCGTGTTGCCAAAAAGTTGTATGGTATAACAGATCAATTAGCACTGATTTTCGATGGAACCTATATTCGGCATCAGAAAAGTTCAAACAATGAATACCCGCGAAAATCATATTCGGGTCAAAAGAAAGTACCCTTGTGTAAGCGTTGGACCGGCTGGGTCGGGTGATGCTATGCAGGCGCCCCGGACAGACGATAGCGGCGTGACGAAAGATTCGGGCGCCAGGGCCTCAGAGGTGGCCGCATGGTGTGTCATCGTTAAGACTACGGCTAGGGGTGAATGTGTGTGCGCGTGAGTGAGGGTGCATGGTAGATATAAGAGCGTGAATGCGAAGAGGAAGAGGTTTCAGGCCGTTTCAGGAGCAGTGACAGAGTCACTACTGAATAAAGCCAATCCTACCAGTACAGCTTGTTTCGTTATTTCCCGCTGGCCCTGCTACACTTCTGTAAACCATTCACAATTTGCACCACAAACGGCTATGTGGTTTAAATTCTTGGCCCTTTTTGTGCAAACTTGAACAATACACAAATTATGAAAATTGCGATGAAAGATTCAAATGGTTTGCAAACTCTTTTAAAACCTAGGGATATTTGTATTGTTGACCAAGGTTTTCGCGGCGTAACATCTTATTTAGAGGAACGCGGTTACAGAGTGCTCATACCTGCATTAACAGCTAATGACTGCAGAATCAAATGCATCCCGCCACGTTACTAAAGTTTGCTGGATAGTCGAGGCAATTCACGGTGTCATAGGACAAAAGTATAAACTTCTCCACCATCAAATGGACAATAAGTTACTTCCAAAAGTCAGTTTATATTGTAGAATAGCGTGTTTTTTAAATAATACATTAGGGAAACGCTTAAATTCGGACGTAGAGCTTTGTGATGAAATAGTAGAAAGAATGTCGCTTCAAAAAAAGCACTCAGAATTTATTATCAGTGGAAGTAGAAAATCAACATTGGAATAGACGGAAGATTCCATTTAATCAGCTACATTTTATCAACTACCGAGCTTCTTAATTTTCCGGAAATGACAGAGAAAGACCTCAAGATTCTGTTTACTGGTTCCTATCAATTGTGTCAAGCAATCTCATATTTAGCAGAACTAATGGATGAAGAGAACAATATTAATCTTCGTTGTCTTAAAGAGAGGAATAATATTATTAAATTCGAAGTAAGATCGCGACATATTAACAGTAGAACCTACAGATGATTGATTATGCACCAAACTTAATAGGCTATTTCGGAATTAAACGCTATTGTTGTGAATGTGCAAATGGTAACCGTACCGTCGGGTGCTGTACACATATAGCTGCAATAACTTATTATTTGTCGCATGCTCGGTACCTTTCAAAAATTGTAAGGCCTGCAGAAATTCTCAGTAAAATATTCAACAGTGAACACGTGACGCCAGTAATTAATTAATTATCCATCCATAATTGTTAAAGGTAAGGCCTTTGCACACGAGCGACTTTTAGCAGCGATACAGTCGCGATACAATCGCGATGCAGCAGCGATACAAACGCGATGCAGTCGCTGCCCGTCTACCTTTGCACACGTGCGTAGCACAGTCGCGATGCAGTAGCGAGTGAACGCTGAATCGCGCGTTTGCATCGGTACAGTCGCTGGCACTTGTTTCAGCTGCCTCTCTGCAGTTCGCGAAACGCGCGACTGTATCGCTGCTAAAAGTCGCTCGTGTGCAAAGGCCCTAAGAGATTTGAAAACCACCTTCACATATTAATATAGTGCCGGAAATGTTAAACAATACCGTAATTGATAGGATATTTGACAAGAGAAACGGTGGCATAAAAAGCAATCCAAACTCATTTTTACGTATATTTCAGGTTAAAATGTTTATAAAATAGTCTTAAAACATTTGAAAATAAATATTGATTATTGTGTCATATAATTAGGAAATATATTAATGAAAAAAATAACAGCCTAAGGGGTACTTGTAAGTTCGAGGCTCGAACCTACGTTCAAAATGTTCGCATCGGTTTAAGCAGCTCGACACTTTAACAGTGCGCCACTAAAGCCGTTGGAAAATGTGGTAGATACTTTACAATGTAAGGCGCGTAGTTTCGAATGATTCGGTTTTTTCAGTTTCTCTAATTCATATGTTATTTTGCTGTATGTAGAAACATTGAAGATCGGTGAAAAAATCAGTTTTTAATTTTTTTAACTGCGGCGCACCAAATTGAAAAATTTGAAGAAAAAAATCAAGACAATAGTAACAATGATGACTTACAGTAAAAATATAATTACAGTACTAAGACTGCTTCGATACACAACCGGCATTTTTCAGCATTTTTTGGTGTTTTTTATTTTTCACAGCTTGGTTTTTCAATTTAAAAATCTGAAACGATTCCCTAATATGTGGCCTCCTAACAGAAATGCCTCTGTTTTTTGTCAAATTTTTTTCATCCGTTAGTATACGAGAAATTCGGTAAAAACCAAATTTTCTATTTTTACTCTTTACTACCCGCACCCCGGTCGAGATACAAAGTTGAAACTTGGCACAAATGGTTCTTTTTTTATAAACTTTCGAATGACTCATCGCGAATTGAATTCGGTTCAGGGGCACATTTGACCATCTTAACCGGCTATACCCTTTCATGTATATAAGATTCCAAAATATTGTAAAGCATGCACGTATGTTTTCAACAATTGTTTTAATCGTGACGAACCAAATAACTTCGCACAAGGAAACAACCATGAGAGAAAACGAAGACCTTCAAAACACAAATAGGGACGACAAATTTATCCCCATTACAAGGATTACAATTCCAGCACTCCCAGGATTATCATTTTCTGAAGAATTCAATTCACCGGAGCGACCAGAAGTGCGCCGCAAAATCAAAAAAACAAAACCTTTGTACCAAATTTCTGAACTCTAAGGATCTCATGAGGTCTGAGCCGAGTTTTTCCGGAAGGCCCGAGGAGTGCAATGAGTAAGAATACACAATGAGTTTCTTCAAAAACAACAACGCGTCACCCCAAACGGGTCGTCACGCAGAATTCGCCACTTTGAATCATGTTCAAAGGGCAGGCTCGCCCTTACATACCTATCTATCTCGACAATATATGTATAAGCTTGTCTCCCTTGACCAAGGCTCAGTTCTTGTACTAGTCTTAACGCCGAAACACTCCAGAGTTCTTCTTATGTCCGAACATTATTTTTAAATATATTAACAATTGAAGTTAGTGAACATATTAGTGATCTTTTATATTCACCCAACTCCTTCATAACAACGTGAACCACGCGTGGCGCGTTGACAAAACAAAAACGCATCGACAATCGTGCTCTCTGGGACGATGTAGAAACCTGTTGATACAATTCGCCCTAATGCGCCACGCGCGATTCACGTTGTACGGGCCTGAGGTGCTCCAAGCATTACGAAAGAGGGCGTAGCTTCTGAAAATCGGCCGAAAACAGCACTTATTTTCCAAGCCTGGCGTCTGTCATACCCAACCTTGTACGGGATGTTACACTTATTCACCTCGTGCACGGAGAGTTAACATGTTCATAAGATATCTTAACCTTTAGAGGGCCGGGATTTTTTCATTGAAATTGTAAATTTTATTTCCTTAAAATTTATGCATATATAGCACCAAAATAGCCGGCAAAGTATCCAAATTCTTAGGTAGCCACTATAGTGGCCAGCCCGGCCGCAAACGGTATGGCATATATTAGAATTTTTTAAATTTGAACTTTAATGTTTCTAAGGGTTTTTGATATCGCTAATCACGATTCTCAGTTTAGAGTATCGAAATTTTACGAAGCAACAGTGTTGCCAACCTAAACAAGCCTAAATGAATAACGGCAGTTACATTCATATATTATTCTTTCCTTTGGCGTTACCCAGGGCTAACGACATGGGCGTAGAAAGTTTTGTAGCTCTTCTCTTGTTTTTGGGGTTTTTTGTGTTATTTTTGGATGTGTTTTTTTTATTTTTCTGATTTTACTATTTATTATACGAGCTGCACTCGTGCAACGCATGCATTATGCAAAATGAATAATGAATGTGTATCCTTTCCTTCATTTCGTTTACAATTGCTTACGGCTTTACTGAATCTTGATCCGAATGACTCCATTTCTCATCTACCCAAACTCTCTTGGCTAATAGGTCGTCATTTTCCAAAATTACTGGATAAAAACCGACGATGCAATTTGTGTTCATTACGACAAACTAGACGTCGAACTCTTTATATATGCTCTACATGTGACACTGCATTGTGCATAACACCCTGTTTTGAGGATTTCCATACGAAACAATCAATACCGTAAATTCGAATTTCCGACATATAATTTTTTTTTTCATTTGGAAGGACAAGAAGTATGAACAAACAGATAAAATCGCAACAAAGAGATACACATTCATTATTCATTTTATATAATGCATGCGTTGCACGAGTGCAGCTCGTATAATAAATAGTAAAATCAGAAAATACAAAAAAAAATCTGAAAATAACACAAAAAACAAAAAAAAAAGTGCTACAAAACTTTCTACGTCCACGTCGTTAGCCCTGGGTAACGCCAAAGGAAAGAATAATATATAAATGTAACTGCTGTTATTCATTTAGGCATGTTGAGGTTGGCAACACTGTTTCTGCGTACAATTTCAATACTCTGACCACGGAATCGTGATTAGCGATATCAAAAACCCTTAGAAACAAATTCAATTTTTAAAATTTCCAGTGGCCACTATAGTGGACAGCCCGGCCCTCTAAAGGTTAAAGATGCCTATAACATATCCTAAAGAAATCTGTATTACAAATCAGGACGTTCAGATCATTACGTATACATCATTATAAATATATGTAACGATCATTTCATTTTTTTTTTTTTTTTTTTTGAGATATTAAACTGAAAATGGTGGAATTTTGATTAGTGAAATACGCGCAATGACGAAAATGTAGGAAGAAAAAATAAATAAAAACCGTCTTGGCTCTTGATTCGGGATGGTTGTACCTATTTAGGCTGGTACGACAGTTGGAATTTAATTCTCTAGAAGAATAGTTTATGGGAGTATACTTGACAAAAAACTGCATTGTCTAGTTAAATTATTGATCCTATGGCAATAACACATAAGACTTTTGTATTCCCTCATCAAGATCTACTATTTAAAACAGGGTTAACTAACTGGTGGCTCGTAAGCCACCGGGGGCCCCTCCGCCTTGCTGCCACACTGCCCCCCTCCATACCGACCAGACTCTGACGATCGCAGTCGATTTCTGCTTCTTTCCTTCTCTTTTCGACTGCGATCGTCAGAGTCTGGTAGGTATGGAGGGGACTGTTCAGCGTGGCAGCAAGGCGGAAGGGCCCCCCTGTCGCTCGCGAATCACCAGTTAGTCAACCCTGATTTAAAAGAAGAACGAAGTCGATCCGACAACTCCATAATTTTAATTTTCAAAGTCATTTTTTTTTCTAAAAATGGCTGGCCATTCATGGCTATTGATCTGGGATTTGTTTATACACATCAGGCGCCAACATTTTCTGTCCGGTTTCGTTAAAAACAGCTGTTTCGTTACACCCGTCTTTATGAAAAACAGTTTTTTTTTTAAATACTTTGAACATTCGTATCTATTTGACTGCATTAGAATTTAAATGATCTTATATAAAGACATCAGATTACAACCGAAGTAACCATGGTTTGGATTCTTCCCAGTTTCTTACATGATTGTTGTTCCTTTCCTCATTTTGTATTACTGTGTTTATTTGTTTTATTTAAGTTTAATTGATTAATTTGCACTGACTGACTAACTCACTCACTCACTGACTACTCATCAGAATTTCTCTGGAACCACTGATCTTGTGACCATGAAATTTAGTAGGTCGTTTCCTCTTAGCCCCTAGGTGCTCGCTAATAATTTTTTTTAAAAACTCCTGCACAAAAAAAAACATATAACCTGGGCAATGCTGGGAAGTTTAAGCTAGTATCTACTACGATTTTATTACTTTCATGTATGGAAATTGAAAATCTTGTATGGAAATTGAAAAACTATGATTTTTATCATTGTAATTATTATTTAGAGTTAATATTGTTCGATGATCAGTCACCTGAGTCACTAATTTTAAGGGCCTAACAGATAAACACGGCCTAGCTGCCATGTCCAAAACAAATTATTCATTCTTGCTTTCACTTTCTTGTCAAAATTTAAAATTGCACAGAAGGTGACCTATCCACCCAGTAACTAAGAGCTATTGTCACTTTTTCCCCACCAAAATACAGTATAAAATCCCTGAAACTTGTACTGGACATACAGATCTTTTTTTGCAGTCGTTTAGTTTGTGTTTCTGTACAATTGATTGTAGTTGTAACGTGAGCTGTATATAAGAAACGATTATCCATAATATATTAGCTAAAATATAATCTGCCTCCACGTTTCTCACCAAGAACCCAACAATATTTATTTATACCTGTTATACTATTACAATTTTGTATGAATATTGTATACCATCATTATTTATGTACACTTCTTCTATAGTTAGAATTATATAGGTATAATTGAAAATAAATATAAAATTTCACCTACCCTAGAAAAGTAATACTCTTTGAAGTATCCAAATCAACTTTCTTATTACAGTAGGGTATTGAATTAAAAGTTAAAAAGTCTAAGTGGACATAACACATAATCACACATCCGGCAACCATGTGTTATCAATAATGTATCTTTACAGACACATACTTTTCCTCATAAATTCCCTCAAAAGTGAAACCGACAAATTGTAGTGATAATCTAATACAAAAATGGTTAGTATAAAAAGCATACTGCTACATGTACAAGCATATCAGTGTTAGAAGTGTTTATGTTTGTTAATGTTAAGATAAAATAAATAAAATAAGAAAGGTATGGACACAAAAATATTTACAGCTACTCTTTATAAAAAAGACTAACCTGGTACATCTAATATTCTACAGTTATTTATATACATCGGTCTGCACAAGAAGTCCAGTCCCGTTCATAAAGCATACATTAATTAGCACTTTTTAAACCTAAATACCAAGTTTATTAATAACCGTCAAAATAAAAGATTTTAAGAGAATCTTAATTTTTTCTTCAATGTTTCTCAAATGTTCTGTAGCATGTGTCGAGAAGAGCGTTCACAAGGAAAGGAATCTGTAGAAAATGTTTGGTTGCAAACCTTCCACTACTGGGACCTCCTCAGAACCAACGACTCCATGCTTGTCTGCAGAATAGTTTGAGCGAAAAAATTCTCATGTTGTAAACATGTTTGAAGTAATTATTACTTAGAAAAAATTTGCAAACATTATTAAGTGGTACATGTCACTAAATCAAATTGAACTTTGTCATTAAAAAAAAGATTTTGTCACTGTTTCTAATATTTAAAAAAAAAAAATTGTAACTGCTTGGTAATATCCTATAATTATATTACATAATTAAACATATAATACCATAACATGTAGATAGTATATAATTTCTATTTCAACCTTCTTTAAGGAACACAACAAATTTTTTACACCAGTTTGATAATAGTTTGAAGTAATTTCAGTTTTCATCGCATTTTTAAAGTTCAAAATAACCTTAATTTTGTTAAATCAAATGCTATAAGAACTTTGTGTATCATGTAAAAGTAACTGACTTCATAAACGTACAGGATAGAAATATCTAGGGCCCCACATGATCGAAAATTAAAGGATTAATGTAAACATTTTATAATACTGTGTTTAATGTTACTACTGAATATACTTTTTGCTTGCTTTTTCTCAAATTTGTCAAACTCTCTGTTAACATAATACAGAGAAGCATATTACTGAATCCTATATTTGAAAACAATTATAAACATGCTATATCATCTTAGTATTATAAAATCCTTAAATTACGTTTAACATTATATAATGAAGATTTTTGTCATCTGTAAGTAAAACAACTTTCTACAGCTCACAACCACTTATAATATAAAGATAATATAAAAAAGCTACAGGTATTTATTTCAGACGCATGAGCTAAATTTCATATTGCAAACTTCATAAACATGTACGTAATATATGTCATGAAATTACTTAATTACGCTTCTTCTTTCATTTTTTGAATAGGTATCCATAAAACATTTACATTTATTTCTACACATTTCTGAATAAAATAATATCATTTACTAAAGAAAAATAGCAATGAATGATATCACTGTTCTGCTTAAGAAACCATTGTACTTTCTGTTTTCATTACAACGCAAACTTAAAAATTTGTTTCTCATTCTGTAGCTATCTTTGACTGAAAGTGCAAATCCACGATGAGACAAAAATATCGTGTCTTACTTTGAGACTTTAATCTCCGTTATTATTATTCATTTATTTCCATTATTTACATTTTCTTGTCACTGAGATTTTTGTCTCATGATAGAAATATCTGACATAAAATCTCTTTGTGGATTTGCACCTTTAGAGTTTTTTTTATCTGAAGATAGACAGATATAAATTTTCTCTTGCTCTATAACAACAATGTTTTAAAGAAAGGAATAATACTAAAATGCTTATGACAAGTGTTTATAAATCAATAATACGGCTAAAGGTATATAGGATGACAGACACAGAATTAAGATTATTTAACTATATTCATTACTACTTGTTTAACTATTTTAAATATTAATTCTGCTACTTGTATTTATTAGCTAATATACTGCATCTTTAACAAGCGACAAAAAAAAAAAGAGTACTAGCGAGTTAACATAGCCTTTTTTGCGCTATTAAAAGTGTGATTAGATCCAAAAATATATTACCCAAAATTTAATGTTTCCACTCACAACAGTTTTAAATGTTTCAAAATAATATACATTAAATACAATTATATAAATTTCAGAATAGGTTTCATGAATTTTTAACATAATATTATAATTAATTTTGATAACAATAACCAATTTTCTAAAATATATGCTTTAAATATAGGAGCTTTTAAAATTGACTACCTCACTTGTGTTTTAACACACAAAGCTATCTATAAAAAAGTTCGTTCGATTATAAAAAGTACAATGATAGAAACTACATAAAAAAATTAACAAAAGAAATGTACAGAATTGATTGATGAATCATATCTAAGCTATTTATTCTCTTTCCTTGTTGACTTCATTGAATTACCACGAACATAATTACATGTACTTACGTTTACAATAAAATATTATAATTCTTCGTACAATTTATCAAAACTGCATCAAGTGACACCAATACGAAATGTTTATAAACATATTACACGATATTGATGTGTATTTATGAACAGAAATAATAATCACAAATGGCATTAAATACTTTTCATACACTTCGAAACACAAACGTATCAATGCATTAACGAAAAACCACGTGGAAAAGTAAAATACATTGGACTCACAATTAATTCCACGGTTTAATAAAAATCTTGAACAGCATTACGTTACAAACACCATTGAGAAAGTAATGATAATGGTACTGGTCAAACACCATTACATTTTTTTTAACTACCAACATTTGCTCTAATAATACATTATGCTCCGAAATTGACTACAAAGACGAAGTGAGTTTTTCTCTCTCTAACCTAAGTCTACATACTGACGTAGAAAGGTAAACTCGTCTCACACAGCTTAAACGCGCATATTTTCGAACACGTAAAATATTGTTTGGTGTTATTACAAGAGCAAGATCCTTCCTAAACGAAACATATACATTCGGACTTCGTCACTTTGCGTGAATAGATGAATATTATAATCCATATAAACTGTTGTTAACGTGCGTCGTTCTCAGCCACAATTATGTAAACAGTTATTTGATTCACTTCAGTAGTCGCATGGTTATTTTTATATTAATGATTGAGTACTGATTGGGAGCATTGAAAAGAAGTTTGTGTATTATGCTATCTCCTTAATAGGTTATTATTTCTCATGTTAATAATAATTAACATATCAAACATAATAAAAACTGTGATATTAGATTCGGATAATAATCATAAAGTAACAATCTTAAGATATGTACAATATTTCATTATATTTTTAAATTAAAGAAGATATTATTTTCGTATGAAATTTTTTACCAGAAACCACTTTTTGTGAGTGTATATATATATATATATATACACACTTCTGCAGATTACGTTTGCATATTAATTTTTTCATTGATTTATCAGGTGAATGAAGTATATCTATAATACAAAATTGTACATAAACCTCATTTGAATATTTTTATTTATTATAAATACTAAACATTATAATACTATTAAGATTTATTGCTCAACCCCTACAGCACCGGAACATTGCCGGGACGTTGCAACTATGTTGAGATGCAAGGTTACAACGTTACAGGTAGTATTACTGAGACGTTGCAGGAATCTTCCTATGTCCGCCCCTTTGCAACATTGCATGAAATATTCGTGCAACGTTTCGGAGATTTTACAACAATGGTCCCGCAACGTTTCAGAGATTTTACAGCAATGTTGTTTCGGCAAAATATGTATATTACAGAAAGAATAAAAAATGTAAGGGAAATTAATTAAATTACAATAAATATTGACAATTAAATATTCATATATTTTTTCTGTACAAGAAAACAACAAGATAATAATAATAACAATACAAATAAAAGTATTGGCTCTGGCGGAACTTCCCAAGCCCACGTGTGTGAAGCTCCAGGCTCTTCTGCCCAGAGCTTGAAACCGTTATTATAAAGATTTAGTGTCTTGAAAGAGTTATGAAGAACCTTTATTCTGAATAACCGTTATACAGAACCAAATATCAGATTATATAAGTTTAAGTTACGGTCCCTATATAGCTCTATAACTTTTATTTCTTAGGTTCTATATAAGTTTCAAAACAGTTATAGAACCGATTTAATAACTTTTATTTTTTAGGTTCTACAGAACCGATTCTTGTAACGATTGTACAGAATTTTATAGAAAATGAAATTACAACATATTACGACTATAGACTACTGTCTATAACCAAATTGTTTAAAAATTATTATAAATAAGTATATATTATGTACACATTTGTACATACATATACAATTATTTTGTAATATGAAGTGTTCGTTAATATAAATGTTTGGTTGTTATACCGATGAAGGTTTAGCTCATCGATTTGAATGATATTTTAATATTTTGTCAGAATCATGGCCCTGATGGTGAGGTGGGTGACCCCTAATTGAAAAAACGAACTTGACGAATAAAAGTTTCGATCTATGGTATTAAATATTTATTGCACTTTTTAAGTGCCTGCTTGTGGTAGCTTTGACATGTTTAGGCGGATTAATAAATGTCTTCTATAATGTCCGGCTTCATTGAAGAACGGTGGGGGGAGAAGATAAACTTTAACGCCGAAAATAAACGTTCCACACGTACTTGTATTGGTGGAATTGCTATTAATTGTACATGTATGTACAAATGTGTATATAATATATACTTACTTATTTATAATAATTTTTATGTTGCAATTTCATTTTCTATAAAATTCTGTACAATCGTTACAAAAATCGGTTCTATAACAGCTTTGGAAGTAGAACCTAAAAAATAAAAGTTATTAAATCGGTTCTATAACCGTTTTGGAACTTATATAGAACTTAAAAAATAAAAGTTATAGAGCTAAATAGGAACCGTAACTTAAACTTATATAGTTTGATATTTAGGTTCTTTATAACGGTTATTCAGAATAAAGGTTCTTCATAACTTTTTCAGTCAGAACCTTTATATAACAGTTTGAAACAATTATTTTCGGAACGTATTCAAGCCCTGCTTCTGCACTCTTTATTTAAAATGTCCTATCTAGCGCGAAACTTGAAATATTTAAACATTTCTCCAAAAATAGAAAAATACTAGATAGGAGAGCGCCTGGGACTCAGTTTGTCTTCTTCTGGCCTGATTCCCCCCACCGTAATTCGCCTTGCTGAGCTGCACCTGGGACTTACAAGGGGAGGCGGAGATATCTGTGCTACTGATTTTGATGAATCTCATATATATATATCCGAAATATTAATAAAAAAAGATATTGGTGCGTTGAGCAACCAAAGCGAGTATTGGACCCAACATTGCGACAAAAGTTGGTGTAGTACACCTACATTGCGACATATATGTATATAAGATCTATCTATGGAATTGGGGAATTGACTTTCGAAATAAACAAAACGTTGTTGCTCTGAAATCAAAGTTTTGTTTATTTCGAAAGTCAATTCCCCAATTCCATAGATAGATCTTATAAAACGACAATTAATGCTTATTCCTTAGCTTGTCAATTCCTTTTACAGGTTGATATTAGTTTTGTAAGATTCGAATATAATTAGAGAATTTTATTCTATACTTTGTGCGCCACGTGTTTCCTTGGCTTCTCATCCCCCCTCCCCCGTACGTCGATCTCTTCTTACGTGGGGCGCGGCAGATTTAAATGAGCCTTAAGAAGTACATTTTCTTTACATGTATATATGAGATTTATCAACATCTGTAGCACAGATATCGCCGCCTCCCCTTATCAGTTAATTTTCAGGCGTGAGACTCCCCCACCTTCGGCTACTTTCAAATCGCCTTCGTTTACAGCTGTTCTACCATGGCCCATATTAATTTTCATCTGTGCCCGCATGACCCGTGTTTTTGTCTGGGCCAGCATTTCACCCCTTGCATTTCACCCCTTCTCGCTAAATGCAGCGTATAATGAACCTGGAATAATCCATGCATTTATTTTAAAATTTCAAGTGCTGAAATGAAATAAATAATAAATTTACTTACTCATTACTAATTCCACTATATGTTTGCATGTACTGAATGATGGTTTTTCCTTTTTTCCGTACCAACTGTATTTCTCTGCCACAAAATCCTCTATTAATTTTTTTAATATCATCAACACCATTATCGCAATATTGCTTCCGCCTCTCACACTTCATTAAATGAATCTATAAAAGGTCATTAATAAATTATTTCAGTCATGAAAAATGGCTTCATTAAAACAGCATTCGTGTAACGCCAACCGCAGCGTGCATTGAAGCAATAAAAATAACAACTACCCGTATTTTAAATAATTTAACGGGAAGTGAAACGAAAGTTATATAGTATATACATGTTTACAAGGATACTATATGAAAAGTATAAGTATTTTAAATATTTAGACAATTGCATTTGGTTAATATGCATCATAAACATTATATTAGGTACTTTATCTTAAAAATAAGCTCCTTAATTTGAATAATTCATATATTACTTGCAAAACGACCTGTTCTTATCCTGTCCTTATATATAGCGTGACAGTAAACACAAGAACATTTATATTGTCCAAATATAATAGGAATGTTTGCAGGGTGAAGACAGTCTTTAGAAGTGCCTTCTTGGAAAAAGTTTTTTCAAAATGATTAGAACACAGTAAGGCATTCTTTGATGGTACGAAATTCGGGCCCAGACCCATGTTCTGGTTACTAACGATGCAGATACTCTGCATCTTTCAACGAAAATCTGTATGAAACAAACAAAAATATTTTTGATTTTCTTAAGAATATTTATTACGAGTAAGAAGTTCCATTTAACCTACAAGTAGCATATAAATGTTATTTCTACCTACCCGTGGTATGTCAAACCTTCACCCAATTGACTCAGGTCTCCTGTGACACAAAACATACACGTTATGACCATTTTTATTACTTAAAAGCAATTAATAAGTATAGACGATATTGTTCGTTGGGAGCGCCTTCTCTGACGCAAAACGGGCGCGAAAGCATAGAAGAGATAAAATAAGTAGGGTTGTTTCCATACTAGTGTTACGCTATCGCTTGAACGTAGCCACAGAAATGTATATAATCGATGGTTAAATCAGGAGCGAAATTTAAAATCCTTTTGTAGTGAAAGATGGACATATGATAATTAGATTCGAAGCGAACGGCACATTTGGAAGGTCTTAAGCAAGTATGAAACGGGGGACAAGCCTCTCCCAAGCTGAGTTTTTACCCTAACGGGACATCGGCAATTATTGCAAAGGAGGACAGAGTTTTAAATGGTTTTACGAGACGTGCAGCTGCCCGCTCGACTAAATTAGGCACGCAGATGTTTAAGGAGAAGTTAAGCTATTTACTATCTTCCGTGTCCCCTATTTCAAACTTGCTTAAGACCTTCCAGATGTGCCGCTCGCTTCAAATCTTATTATAATATATCTGTTTTTCAATCAAAAGGAATTTGAATTTCGCTCTACATCTAACCTCGATATTTCTATGTCTTATAGCTAACTTCACGCAATTCAACCAGCGGAACACGCAACAATCGCACGGCAAGTATCGATACCAAAAATACTCGGTATCGAATCAAAAGTATCGATACTGTTGTTACGTATTTCTAGTGGGAACTGCTATAGGACTACGTGGGCCCGTGCCCGTGCAGCGCTGAAGCACTCAGCTCGCCAGTAGGTACACTCAGCTCAAACGATTGTGGCCGTTCGAGATTCGATTGCATTGGAGCTTACCAGGGTCCGCTTTTTCACATCGCTAACATTCTACAGTATTTCATGAACATGGTGAGGGCACTGCCAAGCCACGGGTTTCCGTCTAGAACACTTCTAATTCATGATGAAACACCACTGTGGCGGCATTTGCCTATGATTGTCATAATTATATAAATCTGCGCGATCGGCTCTGTTCACGATGCTGTAGCGTAAATGATGCCAAAAATAAATGTCAAATGACTTTTATTACAATGAACCTAAAAAAAAAATCAATAATTTTGAGACTGTAAACGATAAATTTGAAATGTCCAAAATAAATGAATCAATGGATTTATAATGGAAGACACAAATAAATAGAGCGGGATGGTGGGGTAATAAAGAATAGAATGGAAACGAATGTTATATATTTCGTAGAGATGGCAAGGGTTAGGAAACCAGAATACTGAGATGTACAAAGTCTTGTAGTATTTTATTCCTAGCAGTCCTCATAGATTAAAATCTAAGACGCTCATTATTAGTGGAAATGTGTAGATCAAAGTAATACGCATTTACTTCAAAATCTACTATCCGTTATTTTATGTTAGCAACGGGAAAATAAACATAACCGAAGCAATGTAAATTAACTTTTGTGACGGGACTGCGCGAACGTGTCTTGCATTAGATGGCGTCACAGTAATGTTTCCTCACGAAATAGAAGTGTTCTAGACAGGAACCTGTGGCTTGGCAGTGCCCGCACCATATTCATGAAATTCTGTAGAATCTTAGCGAAGCAAAAAAGCCAGCCCTAGTAAGCTCGAATGCAATCGAATCTCGAACGGCCACAATCGTTTGAGCTGAGTGTATGCGCGGGAATTTCATTGTTGGACAAGAAAGTAAAAGAAACACTTTTATTTAAGTTCTATGTTGGGATTAATTCGTAGCTGGACGTTAACTGTTCTGCTAACAGGTTTGATCTGACCTCTTACAAATTAACTCGTCGCTTGTCGCCTCCTAGCGCCCTACTCCTCTAATTTTGGCGCGTTCTTCCGACTCCCTCTTCAGATCCCTTCGTCCAATCAAGACGGTGTTGTCCTTGAAGCTTCGTCAGAGGGTTGTCCTTCAGCCACCTCTCCGTCCTTGGCCCTTCCTTCGCGTTTTCCCTCCACTCTTGGCTGGTGGTCGAGGCACGCTTTCCGAGTACATAGCTTACATAGGCTACATACTGTACATACACTCGGGGACGAAATCGGCTTCCCTCCGGAAATTTGGCAACGTTGCATGTCGGGTCCCCCTGTGCAGTGATGGGTAAATCACTAGAAAACCACGTAATTTACGTTACGTGTAAATTACACGTAAATTACACGTAAATTACGTTCGTGACGTAATTTGAATATAACCAATCAGCGTCGACAACCTATTTCCCCGGCGACGCTGATTGGCCGTGGTGTCGGTTCGTCTCCCATCGTGCGTCTTACGCACACATTACCACCGCTCCTGTAGGTGTGCTGCCTCGCCGGAGTCCTCCAAACCCTGATATAAATCTCTTTATATAACAAAGGAAAGTTATGAATCTTAAACTCTGCCAATCCCTTAAGCTTAAATCTTGCGCGACGCTAGCGTGGTGTCGCTGTTCTCCCCGCTGATTGGTTCGGGGGCCTGCTACGTCAATTACAGTAATTTACGTGTATAATACATGGTGTATAATACGTGCGTATTATACGTGTATTATACGTTGCGTATTTTACGTACCCATCACTGCCCCTGTGTCGAAGAACCACTGAGTTATACCTAGTGACAATGGTGACAATTTTACAAGTTATTACTTAGTTTGCTAAAATGAATTGTGCTTGATAAAACATTACACGTAAGAGGATGATGGGCTCGATTCCTCATCTATTTGGCAAAGAAGTAGCATGTATCGTAGGTAGAAAGTTTTTAGACTGCCAGGCCGAAGTCTAGGTAAACGCACAAAATCCCCATATCGGTGTTCCAGCACGGGAAGGCGAGGGAAGGCGTTTTGTTCGCCGCGACCCCAAGGTAGCCGTCGTCCGCATAAGACCCTCTCACTTGCACATAAAGCCCTGTCCTTGTTTAGAACCATCCCTGTCTACCGCATGCTCTCCGTCACTCCCGTGCAGCGAATTGGCGCTAAGAGGCTAGTTATTTCTTACGAAGGAGCAATATCGATGGTCCTCACTATCGATAGTTATCGGTATTGAAAATCGTGGGTTGATATCCGTGCAATTCTAATCGCTTTGCTTAAGAACTACTGCTAAAGCTGATAAAGAATTAAACTTAGCATAATAATAATCAAAAACATCGAAATCCATTAGGAAAACATCGATGTTTTTGATTATTATTATGCTAAGTTTAATGCTTTATCAGCTTTATATAGCAGCAGTTCTTAAGCAAAGCGATTAGAATTGCACGGATATCAACCCACGATTTTCAATACCGATAACTATCGATAGTGAGGACACCATCGATATTGCTCCTTCGTAAGAAATAACTAGCCTCTTAGCGCCAATTCGCTGCACGGGAGTGACGGAGAGCATGCGGTAGACAGGGATGGTGCTAAACAAGGACAGGGCTTTATGTGCAAGTGAGAGGGTCTTATGCGGACGACGGCTACCTTGGGGTCGCGGCGAACAAAACGCATTCCCTCGCCTTCCCGTGCTGGAACACCGATATGGAGATTTTGTGCGTTTACCTAGACTTCGGCCTGGCAGTCTAAAAACTTTCTACCTACGATACATGCTACTTCTTTGACAAATAGATGAGGAATCGAGCCCATCATCCTCTTACGTGTAATGTTTTATCAAGCACAATTCATTTTAGCAAACTAAGTAATAACTTGTAAAATTGTCACCATTGTCACTAGATATAACTCAGTGGTTCTTCGACACAGGGGGACCCGACATGCAACGTTGCCAAATTTCTGGAGGGAAGCCGATTTCGTCCCCGAGTGTACATACACTAATTTATAGTATGTATTATTGATCGAGTGATAGGAAGAAAGTGGGGGGAACCAGGAAACGGAAACTCTAACAGAGAGACAACGTTATCACACCTTACTTCTTCAATAAGGTTGCGTAATATTCCTGTATTTTAGGTGTTTCATACCTAAGATTTACGCTTGGTTGTTTAATCATATGTAACGTCTCTATCAAAATCCTCCGATCCAAGTTGGCCTCTCGATCAACGACCTTAACATTATCAAAGTCAAATCTATGATCAAATTCCAGCGAATGTTTCGTTAAGGCAGTGTGTTGTAAGGGGTGTAAAAAAATGTTCCTTTTATGTTCGTATATACGTTTTTCTAAAAGTCAAACAATAAGCTTATTACTAATTGGTATCACAAACCGAGTTGGTCAGGTAGATATATTAACTTTTTTTCTGCTCATCCCATGCAACACAAAATAGGTTTAATAAAAGGACTAATAGATCGTGCCATTTTACTGTCGGATCCTGAATTCCGACCAACTAATTTGCTTCTCATTAAAGACACGTTAAAACGCAACGGTTACCCTAGCGCAATGATCTCAACAATCATTCGTGAACGGGTGATAGAGATTTATCATCCGTTACTTGTAGAAAAACGTAGAGAAGAGAGAAACAAAAAAATTGGACCGATTAGTTGGAAAAATATCGTGGTCATACCTTTTATTAACAACATCTCAAACGATATAAAAAGAATTTTTAGAAAAGTAGGAATACACACAATCGTCAAACTGCCAATCTACACCAAACAGTTGATTCCTCCAATTAAGGACAAAATACCCTTATCCAAAAATTCTCATATTGTCTATTCTATTCCTTGCATGGGTTGTAACCTGACTTACATCGGGCAGACATCCAGACTTTTAGAAAAACGTATATACGAACATAAAAGAAAATTTTTTTTACACCCCTTACAACACACTGCCTTAAGGGGGTAGACACGGGTAATGCAGCGCGCTGTATACCGACACAATCTGGCCCGAAACAGGGGGTTGGGATTTTTCATCATTCGTCCTTATATGAGCAGATTTTGGGCTGGGTTAGGACTCATTCGACAGAGGAAGGTTCAATGCAGAGCGCTCTTCTCATGGTACAACGAGATTGTGTTGATATCTAATAATATGGGTGTTCAAAGTAGAGCAAAAGTCGACAAAATACACCCGTAGAATCCAAGTATTTTTAGGTCACTAAAAGAGCTTTGTGACTGAAACGGTGAGAAGAGCGCTCTGCATTGAACCTTCCTCTTTCGAATGAGTCCTAAACCAGCTCCAAATTTGCTCATATAAGGACGAATAGTGAAAAATCGTGACTGCAGTCCCAAATACGAGTTCCGCCATATTGGCGATAATACAGAGCAAGTCACGTGACAAATTTAGTTCAGCTAGTGGACACGAGATGGCGCCTACTCGGGAGGACTGCCGACGTGGAATCATAGCAAAACTGAAGCGTTAGCTGGATACCAGAGGTCCCTATTTCACGTGTATTTACATACACGTGTACACGTGTAGTAAACGTAGCCGAACTTCAATCCGTGTAATTTTTAATACACGGGTACCCGTGTATTTCTGTTCACGGATACACGTGTAGTTCTGTTCACGGATACCCGTGTAGTTCTGTTCACGGATACCCGTGTATTTCTATTACACGTGTACACGTATATTTATATTACACGTGCGCACGTATATTTAAATTGGTTCGTCACGATTAATTTTTCGATTGCTTAGTTGGTATATCTCTTTTGTCTGTTTAATATTGCATGAATGGTCTCACAGATCTAAATATGAGACACTGCAGTCTGCATGCAAGCAAATACTTACATACCTACCTCCATCGCATCACACTGAAAGATGCGTGCGGTCCTGAGTTCGACGCCATCGATAGTTACCGACGTGACAACATAGTATGTACATATTTCCATTTAGTCGATTCTACGAGGCGGTATTTGGCGACCTTGCTATTTATACGGCAAGCTATTTGTATTCGCTATGTAAAAGTTGTCCGATTTACACGACATTTGTAATGATTTTCATCAGAAAACCCCAAGGAATCCATCAGCGACACTTCCATATCCATACGATAAAGAATAAAGAATTATTTTATTTCCTAAACAGATACAGAGTAATTATGAACCTACGTCCGTCAAGGAGATGCGACGGCCTGGTACCCCGTGGCGAGGATAACACCCCGCAGTGCCCATCGAATTTTATGGCTTTAGACCCTTGAAGGGGTTTGAATACCATTAAAATCTGAGGAATGTCTAGGGTTTCCGCATTTCTCTTCAGATCTTTTCGAAAACCACACCCTTCGATTCCTTATGTTCCGCCGATACAATTGACACAACGAACGACGTAATTCGGACCATAATGAAGGAAATTAAAAATTCATTTCCATAATCTCAAGCTAATTTCGTTAATAATAGTCCGATTTGCATGATATTTGGTATGATTTTCTACAGAAAAACATAAGGAATCCATTGGTGTCACTTCCTTTTCGATACGATGAAGAAAAGAATTTCTTAATACGCTATAATTGATATTTCACCCTCGACTTCGGGGACTCGACCCAATTCGCTACGTTCGGCCCAGGATTCGTACCTTTTTCCGTAAAATGCCATAAAATTCGGTGAGGCACTGCGGGCTGGTTGTCCTCGCCACGGGGTACCAGGCCGCATCCTTCGACGGGCGTAGCTCCAGAATCACCCTGTATCATTTGTGCAGTGTGTGACCCGACTACTCTCCAGGTGGAATCAGACGGCTCCTGGCACCGCGAACTAGCTCGGCTCGTCTAGCTCGTCAAGTCGGCTTGGCGAGCCCGGGCGAGTGGAGCCATGACCGATCAGAAGGCTCGTGGATCGCGGCTTGTTTCGTATGACAAGTATGACGGGGTAGCGAGTTAAGATGGGGCATCTCCCTAAACCCTAATTAAAAGATGCTAGGCAGGTGACAAATACATCACTAGGAAGCCACTGTGTTATAATAGTGTGGTCGCTGGCGAAAGCGAGTGGGGGAGGAGGGTTTTTTCCCATCTGTTTTGTAAAGTTTAATCACTTGGACGCCTGACCTCAGATACTCCAAAGTGTGTAAAAAATGTTAAATCATTAACTCATAGTTGTATTTGGAGTGATAAAGACTTAATTAATAGCAACAATCACCACTTTATTTGCATTTTTCCTCAGCTTCCCCATCATGTCTCTACTTTCCTTACCTACCTAAGTAGCATTTCTGGCGGAAAAGAATTGTCCAGCCTTTGGGCCTGCCATTCCTGTCGCAGACCTTTGGCAGGTAGGTATCTATTTCACCAGGCAGTGCTACCCGTGACGCCAGTAAGACCGTCCCCGGTCCGTGCTATACCAGACAGTTTACTTCCAGTGAAAATCAGTAAATTTGCAAGCGCAATATCCTAAAAACCAGTGAAAATAAAGTGTATACATTAAAGCTTATTGAATTTGTCTTGGAACGCACTATCAACTCAGGTCTTCAGAAAACGTAGTTCCATTTGAAAAACCGAACTTGACCATCGTATCTTTTAAAATAATAATCGAAAACAAAATTCGATCGCGCTAATAAATTAGCCCCCTCGAACCATGCAATTCCCTATTTTTTTTATATTTTTATCTCCTATAGTTTAGGAGAAAACCGGCTGTCCAGTCTTCCCGCGGACACCCTGTATAACACCAATAATAACGGAGTGGAAAGTTGAAACGCAATAATTGCCAAGTACATTGGCGGAAAAAGATTAAATTTCGCCGAAAGAGGATCGTATACAGGAAGATGTGCTGCTGCTGTCATGGAGTACAACAGTAACCAAGTGCACTCGCGATTGAATGCGGTTGTGAAGAAGAAAACGCCTGAGGTTGTTCGCCAAATAGAAGAAAAGAAGAAGAAAGAAAAGGAAAAGAGAGCTGCAAAACAGAAGGAATCGAAGGCTGCGCGTTATGTACGCAAGCAATTGCCCTCGCAAAAAGATTCCGATTATGGACAAAATGTACAGAAGCCAGACATGCCATCCCAAATGTATGAACTGGAGCGGGAAAAGCATATGCAAATGCTCAGTGACTGGCAAGAGAAAAGACACGTTATTGAAGATGAAACCATCGGACAAGCAAAGAACCGCAGATGGTTGCAGTACAGGTCCAAATTGTTGACAGCATCCAATTTTGGACAAGTGTGGCCGCCGCCGACCTGACACGCTTTGCGCAAATGCAGTGAAGTCATTTCTGTATCCGAGGATAATTAGTGTACCCGCGGTGGAATACGGGAAAGAATGCGAGAAAATTGCTCGCGAAGAATTGAAGAAGCAATATACAGATATTGCAGAATGTGGAATTTTCATCGACAGCTGCATCCCCTTCTTAGGAGCTTCACCGGATGGAATCATCGGTGAAGAGGGTATTGTGGAAATGAAATGCCCCAAATCAGCGGAGAACATTTCGCCGGAAGAAGCTATTGAAAAAGTACCCGCTGTCCGGCGCATGTTCACACGTAAAACAGGTATTTCAATGAACAAAATGCATCACTATTTTTATCAAGTACAAGGTCAGTTACATATTACTGATAGAAAGTTCTGTATATTTTGCGTTTGGACCCCGAAGGGGCTGTAATCTATAAAAGTAGAGAGAGATGATGCGTTTTCGAAAAGAGAAATGGAGCCAAAACTGGTTCAATTTTATTTAGAATGCATGCTACCCGAATTAATAGATAGTCGGTACAATAGGTGCATGCCTATTCGGGAGCCTCAATTTATACCCCCCCCCCCCCCCCCCCATAAACATGACTCATGTATGAAAGAAGCTAATTCCCTTTAATTCACGAAAAACATTCTCACGCAAAGATTGTGAAATCAACTTTGCTAATTCCAATTGTATTCTCGTTCTCCGTTCGAACATTGATTCCTCTGTCACTTTTTATACTTGACATTCCTTTATTGGCCACAAATCAATTCAGTGCTCAGATTTTCAGCTTCGGTTTTAAGGAATTAGCGGGCGAGGCCTGTAGTTGACACAAAAACTTTTATAAGAGGGACATCTTCTGTTAAAAATGTCGTATGAAAATCGTTTTACGATGGAAAATAATAAAAACTTGGTAGAGACTAATTTAAACGAATCAAAGTCGGTAATAGATTAATAGTTCATTCGCCAACCTGCACTAGTGATATGAAACATTTTGTTTTAAGTCGTCTTCATAGTTTTTTCTTATACAACGCCCGCTAATTCCTTAAAACCGAAGCTGAAAATCTGAGCACTGAATTGATTTGTGGCCAATAAAGGAATGTCAAGTATAAAAAGTGACAGAGGAATCAATGTTCGAACGGAGAACGAGAATACAATTGGAATTAGCAAAGTTGATTTCACAATCTTTGCGTGAGAATGTTTTTCGTGAATTAAAGGGAATTAGCTTCTTTCATACATGAGTCATGTTTATGGGGGGGGGGGGGGGGATACTAACTACACAGGGGAGCAGTGCTCTGCAAAATTACGCAGCCTAAAGAAAAGGTATAAAGGAATAAAATACCATAACGGCAAATCGGGAAATAGTCGCAAACATTGGGAGTTTTTTAAGGTGAGGAAACAGTAAGATGGAAGAGCACCGAGTGCGTTTTCTCGACATTAAAATCATCGTTAAAATAAATGTTACGCCTATATTTGCAGAATATGGACGAATTATTTGGTAAAAAAGCTTGGAGTGAACCAGTAGCCACTGCATCGTCCACCTGTTTGGCGACTACCACTACAAAAGTAAAGACAAGTTCCTACATGAAGCATCAATCCATATCGCTTGTGTATTTACTTTGAATTAACCCTTTCGTTATGAGCGCCGACTATAATCGGCACCCACGCGACGACCTGTGTGTTCGAGCGCAAACTTTAGTCGTCGTCACGGAACGAGCTGCCAATCCTAGCGTCGACTTTAGTCAGCATCTCCGATAGTTTAAAAAAAGAAAAAATTTTTTTTAGAAAAAAACACTTGCGGAAGTTCGCCGTAACGAAAGGGTTAAGGGGGAATAATAATTATAATTGTTTAAACATACGCTTCATACACATCGTTCAACGCGTCTTGAAATCCATAATAAAGTGGTAATAATACAATTATATAGTTCCATTTAAAAAATATATTGATATTGAAATCTCTGTAAATAGTAGATTAAATACAAATCAGGGTGAAATCTTGAAAGCTAATTTTGACCCACTGCAATACTCAAATATTCGAAGTTTATTCGTAGCATTAAATTATTCGAATAGTCCCAGCCCTAGTGTAAATGACTGAGATTGCAAATCTTGTATTGCTTATAGAGGCATCGGCATCTAAACGATCAATGGCAGCTCTATTGGAGGAAAGATACCACCAGAAGGCGGAGCATGAAGAGAAAAGAAGGAAACGGCACGAGGAAAGGATGGCAATGGACAAAAATATATTAGATTTATTAACTAAAATTATTCACAAAATATAGTTTAAAATAAAATATTACTTTTTATACGTTTTGTTTTTTATTTAATCTCACATTTAATTTATTACATTATTTACACAACGTTGGTTCCATAAGGTATTCATAATTATATCTCTTTTCTGTACCCCAGCATTTCGTCTTTCTTGATTCACAACATTAACATTTTCCACATTTTCTTGTAAAGGTACTGGTATTGTGGCTACAACTATTTCATCTCCTCTTAATGTACAAATGTTGTGGATCACACAGCATGCTACAATATATTCTGCGATCAAGTCTACTCTTGACATTGGTAAGCAGTGTAGCAAGCTTCTCATGCGTCCTTTTAATAGACCAATGCATCTTTCTACTGTTACCCTGGCCACTGAGTTGCAATAGTTATATTTTTTTTGTCTTTCCGTCAAATGGCCATTGTCTCGGAAGGGACTCAGGAAGCGTTGATGCAGTTCATATGCTGCATCACCTAAAATATGGCTATCATTCGGAAATTTTACGTCGTCATCCAGATAACTGGCTACTTCGGATAATCTAAATACTCTTTGATCATGGACACTGCCAGGATGTCCAGCATAACAATGGGTGATTAAATATTTGTGATCAGACACCAACTATAAGTATCTATACTATTATATAAAGAGAGAGCCGATTTTTATGTTCGCGCAAAACTCAAGACCTATTGAACCGATTTTCCTCAAATTTTGACACGTTATTCCTGCATACTCTAGGACGGACATAGGCTATGTAGCATGTCTCAGAATCGCATTATTGAAATGTAATTTATATGTAAACATTTCATGTGTACGGCTGTTTTGCAGACCATGTGACCCGTGTATACGACAGTCTACTTCGCGCGCGCATGCGCATATTCGGCCCGCGTGATGCCGCGCCTGTAACAGTACCGCGATGTCACCACCAAGTGGCGAAGCTTCTCGAGCGCTTTCTCGCGAGAGAACTGAATTACCGCGGATATATATATATCAGAACGATCGTCAGGTTACAAATTGCTTTTGCAGATTTATCTGTAGTCTCTTTGGATGTTACTATGCCACGAGTGCGATCAAATTTATCGATATACTTATATAATCGTTGTGTCACTGATTCATTACAATCATTACCATTCAAACCGCTGACTCTAGAAAGATAAAATTCGGAGGGTATATTCCTTTTGCGACGTAAGTGCTCGATAGGAGGGGATTTTTTGAAATTCCAACCCGAAGGGGGTAAAAAGGGGTGAAATATGTTTTCTCGGACTGCTTATAATTTCTTAGGCCCGATTAGATATCAACATGGTTTTTACTTTAAAAAGTTACCCACATAAATGCCTAACAACCAATTTCAGTATTTTGTCCTAATCAACCCGTAGAAGGTGGTGAAAAGGAGTGAAATGTGTTTTCATAGAGTCCTTAATATCTCTTAGACCCGAAGCGAAGCGCGGGGTAGTTTGCTAGTAATTAATAATTCTGGGGCGAAATTGCCTTCGTCTCCTTTCCATGCAGATCCACTCTTCATCAAAACTGGATGAGCTGGTACTGGAATTATCATCTATTCGGCGACTATTAATTAAACTCGTAGCAATTTTAACAATTTCGAGCACTGCCGGGTCAGTCGTCATGATCCAATGGCTTTCCAGGCTCAAGTGACGCTTCCAAAGGTTCATCGCTTTTCCACCTTTTGTTAATTACAAAATGTTTTAGTTTCTAAGAGCCAATCGCAAATTTACAGATTTATTAGCTAAATTCCTATTCGTCGATCCGATTCCTTTCGGTTATCCATTTTTGCAAAAACGAGCGTTTAACCACATTGCACTGCAATTACACACCTAGGTGAAGGGAGGAAGGTGAGATTCATTTATTCAAACACCTGTTTCCAAGTGGGTATCGATTAGTTTATAATCTTGAAGTCCCCTCATTAAAAGAATCTCTAACTATTTTCAAACACCTAGGGCTTGCGCGAACTTCACCTTGTCTCCCTTCCCTATTACAGTCGTGTGATCCGATTCGAACTTCGCGCTTCTGAAGCTTATACTACACGCCGCTAGACGGGAGTCGAACGAACCCCATTCCTGCCCGTTCCACTAGCTTTTCGCCCACGAAGCCCACAACTAGAGATGGAGTGCAAAATCACTAACAGTGATTTATCACAGTGATCGCAGATTCACGATCACGGTCGTGATTTAATTTCAATCACGACCGTGATTGTGATTTTTTTAACTTGAGTGAATTGTGTACTGTGATCGTAATTCTTGATCTAGATTGAATTATTTTTTATAAAATACTTTCATAGAGCTTGTTTTATAGTCAAAGTGTGCTAATTCAGCGAATATATAGAATATTCATTCATAAATAGTCAATGTATGCACGCACTGATTTGATTGGTTAAAGTATTCACATATACATTATACGTTTAAACTAAAATGAAGAAATATTCGTTAATTTAAATAGATCGAGAATGATTACATTGGTTCAAAATATTCAACTGAGATTCTATAAGAACAATGAGGACTTGAGAATGTTTCGAGAGGAAGTAGAAATTGGGGTTATGTGGCGCGTGCAAAGAGCAGTTATGCTCTCCACCAATCAGAAGCGATCACTATTCTGCCTGCACCAATCAGAGGCGATCACGGATCGCCGTTCTGCCTGCACCAATCAGAAGCGATCACGGATCACTGTTCTGCCTGCACCAATCACATACGATCATGAAAATCACGGATCACTGTGAAAAATCACCGTGATTGGGAACGAACGTGATCGGATCACTCGTGATTCACAAATCACGGTTCTAGCCAACACTACCCACAACCGCTTGTAAGCAAGTGGAACGGCAAATCAGTACGGTCGTGGACCGGTCGCTTTGGGCCCAACTGGAACGCACCCATAGAGTACCTGGAGATGTCACCTATGTACAACTTCTTTTTATCGACCGCAGTAGTTTCATTAGGATCCGTCTGTTTACAAGGGACGCTTCGATCGATTCGGACCTACAGTGGGTCCAGGGACAGTGTGGCCAATGTGTTCCTCGCCGCTGATTGGTGTCGCCATTTTCAGGCAACTTCCGGCAGCTCTTATGTATAGATAGTATACATATATTGAACGTTCTTCAGTTGCGAAGAATTAATCGCGTTCTTTTATGTGTAGCACTGGGACGTTCGGTAAATTGACTCGGACGACACGTGTTGAAACAAAAGTATATTTCGCTCCGATCAACACTATCGGATAAATAATGAGCCGCAAAGTTTTCGTTCAATTACGCGAGGAAAAGCGAGGTTTTCGCGTGATTCCACGAGGAAGGTGAATCTCGCAACGTAGATATCGGCTCGAAGCCCGAGGCTGAAAAAGGTGCCTGTGTGAAATACAATACGTGTTTACTCTCGCGAAGCACGAACAAGAAGAAGGACCCGGAAGCCGAAACCTCGCGGCTCGCCGATAAGGACCGGTACCCCTCGCTCCGCCGCGCCCACGGCCCGAGCTACTCGGTCCACCCCAGGGGTGGGCACTTCCCATATATTTCTGTTGGCAAAATTAGCACCCTCTGGTGGATTGTGCCGCCCACTAAATCATGAAAAGCGGCAAAATTGAATCCTGGAATTAAGGTATTGGTTACAAGTGAACATATGGAACCCGCACACGCCAATTTTAATGTGATTTTTGTAAGAAGTTATTCTCAAAATATTTTTCTGAGAACTACTTCATACAAAAGCCCCATTAAAATCGACGTGTGCGGGTTCCATATGTTCCCCTTTTATGCAATTTTATTACAAATAGGAAATAAATTACTGAAATGCAATTTTCATTTTGATTTATAGTCTTTATTAGTCTAGATTCGTCGCAATCTACATATGGTATTAGTAACATTTCGTAAAATATTACTGAGCATAATTTATTAGTGCACAAATATTATATGTCCACCTTTAGTGTTTTTGAGAAAAATAGGTTTAAACATGTCAAGAACTATTTGTTGCATATAAAAACTCAAATTTAACAAAAAGTGGATATAAAATGTGCACTCAGCAGTCGACATCGTGTATTGTAAAATTGAAGAAATACAATAATTAACTGTTTGGCGATGGAAGCTGAAATATGTAAACCTTTGTACTGATTTTTACTTACATTGATCAGCTTGCACTGGCAAAGGCAATTTCTAATTTGTAATATTGATGTTGACACTGACGCTGATGCTGTTGACGCTGAGGTTGATGCTTTTTGTGTTGATCCTATGAACAAAAAATTTAATAATGTAGCCATTGTTTGTTTCTATATCCTTTTCAAAAATAGTTCTGTGGGTGGTATTCTCAGTCATTGCTTATTCTTAAGATCGTCTTAAGCATACTGCATCCTTTACTAACCTCGTAGACTAATAGAGGATGCAGCATGCTTAAGACAAACTTAAGAATAAGCAACGACTGAGAATTACCTCCCTACATCTACTCATACTGTGCAGAAGCAATACCTGTGGCAGGTGGTAAATTGTGTATAGGTATTGCTGTCCATACCAAGAACATGTTCGAGGACTTATCATTCGCAGTAAAGTGTTGATGACACACGCTATAATTGGTAAATACCTGTTTGGGATCCAGCTCAAGTAAATTTGGATTCTGAACAAGTTGAAGCCACACGTCAAAACGTTTTCTGTCTTTATCTGGATTTGGAAATCGATGTCCGGTTGAATGTGCATCTGAACATCCAGGTACAGCACATACATGCCAGGTACGACGACCCATCTGGTATCTGTGACCAATAATTAACGCGGCGTTAATAATTGGAGGGTTCAATTACTTATTTTGTTAATAGTTTATTTCTTACCTCTCAATATGATACTTTCCTGCACTCTCCTGTGCTGATTATGTTCTATTACCGCCACAAAATAATCTCATCAGCGCCATCTGTTACCGAATATTTTCAACTTTATTGACCCCAGCGCCTCTGGTGGATTGAGCCGCCCACAAAATTTTGCCAACAGAAATATATGGGAAGTGCCCACCCCTGGTCCACCCGAACCACGGGAAAGACGTGAGCGACCGGGCCGATCACCCATTGGTCGCGCGAGCGCGCCCAAATATAAACAGATATGTACATCTTACGAACTAATCACGCAGTATAGAAAATATGTACAGAAATGAAATATGATATAAAGTAATAAAGAAACGTTACGAAATAAAAGGAATGTCTCATTGTTCGCTATCGCGAACATATATACTTACACATTCTCAAGTTGTACTTCTTACAACTTCAGAGTTGTACTTCTTACAACTTCAGAGTTGTACTCTATATTGCGCGCGCTTATAAGCCTATGCGCGCGCTTGACCAGGCTGAAATTGAAAATGGCGGCTTCCGGCTCATTGGCTACACTGTCCCTGGACCCACTGTATTCGGACCAAAACAAACTTGAAACGGCAGCCTCAAGGCGTGCAATGGGATAACATTACCAAAGAGTTACCGATCAAAGTCCATATTTAGTAGGTTAAGAACATACATATATATGTAAATAAATATTTCTCTGTCCTAAGTGTAAGTATATGTAATAGCGTTTAAGATATCGTTGACAGTCCGGGGGGGGGGGGAGGAGTCTGTAGGGAGTATGTTCCCTCTCCCACTTGGGTTGTCCGTGGTCCGCCGACGACGCACGAATGGGAACGGAGGAGCTCGAGCTTTCTCGCCTGAAGACAGGCAAGCGGCGGCCATTCGGCTATCGGCACTCTTACTGACAAGACCATTGCCATTTTGGCGCACCATATTACGCCATGTGCGTACTCCGTAGTACAAACTGTGACTTCTATTCTTGCACATGGTGCAAGAATATATAATTCTCCAAATACGAATATCCTACAAAATAATCTCATCAGCGCCATCTGTTACCAACTTCTTTCAACTTTTTTAATCCTAGCGCCTCTGACGAAACGGGCCTAAATTAAATTTTGCCAACAGATATATATGGGAAATGCCTACCCCTGGTCCGCTGTATTCCGATCCCAATTTTTCTCTTCTTGGGTTTAGTAACCATATTCGGATCGCGCTATCCGTAGGTTGCTAGCACGGTGTAAGAAAGATAGGTGGACCGAGTCTATCCCCACTCCTGTGATCTTAAAGAAAAAGTTACTTGTCCCTCCTGCAGAGGGTATTAGTGTAACATGTGAACAATATCACGTTTACTTCCTTGTGTATCTTTTACACAGGCACGCTTGTTAACTAGAATTACAGAAAGAAGAAAATAATTATATGTTGTGTAAAAGTCTTAATGTGTTTTTATTATAATATTATCCTAAGTATAATTTATCCGCATAAAATAAGCATTTTATATAACGATAATATCGACTCTCATTTTCTCAGTATAATTAATTTTCAAAGTTAAAATATTTTACTTTATAAAACTTTTTATTGGAGGTGCATGAAGTCATTACAAATTTTGAAACCCACTTGGTATTAAGTACGTGGTTATGGCACGGTGTAAAAGAAACACAAGGAAGTAAACGTGATATTGTTCACGTGTTACACTAATACCCTCTGCAGGAGGGACAAGTAACATTTTCTTTAAGATCACAGCAGTTTTGTGGTGGGGGTAGCGTAGTCGGTCCACCTATCTTTCTTACACCGTGGTTGCTAGATAGGCTCTACCAGAATGAAATACACTGAGATCGCTTTGCGGAGATTATATTTATTGTTCCACTTATGTGGCTACAAGGATCGCAACGCAGTGCACGTGGTGCGAGATAGTATGGTTCGGAGATATAAATGTTCAATATCGACTGTCGCGTTCCATAGTCTAAAAGCCACTGACTCAACGCATTGTCTCGCCTCAAGGCGCTGCTTCCGGCGCCCTGGCTTTGAGGCTTGCCCATGCTCAGCCGGTGGCGCACCCTGGCGGCGTGGTGGCGAAGTCGCCAGGGTGCGCCACCAGCTGAGCATGGGCAAGCCCCCCCCCCAGAGGACTCCGATGAAAGAGGAGGATTCGAAAACGATACATTTCGGGTCGGCTTCGGGCTTTGCGTCGCTCGAGGAAGAATCGTCGGAAGCTTGCGTGCCGGCGTAAAAGGCAGCGTCTGTGGCACAACTGTGAGGCAGGATGCAGAACGGGCATCCTCGCAGGTAGTGGTTCCGGCAGTGGAGCAGGATGAGGTTCAGGCGGCCACACCGGCAGAGAAGGAGACAGCAAGGCGGGCTGCAGTGACTGCGGCGGAATCGCCTGCGTAACATCCGACCCCTGGTCCGAAGGTGGCGGCAGCGGAACAAGCCGCGATGGCGGCAGCACAGGCCGCAGTGGCGGCAGAGTGGGCCACGATGACAGCAGAGCAGGCTGCGATGACAGCGGGGCAGGCCGCGGCGACAGCGGAGCAGGGTGCGGCGGCAGCAGGGCAGGCCGCGGCGACAGCGGGGCAGGCTGCGAGGGCAACGGAACAGGCTGCGACGGCAGCAGGGCAGGCCACGATGGAAGCGGAGCAGGCTGTGCCGGCAGCAGAGCAGACTGCGACGACGACAGGGCAGGCCGCAACGGCTGCGGAACAGACCCAGATGACGGGCCCGCCATTTCGAAGTCCTCTTCAGCGATGTATGTCGGTTTCAACACCTCCGTCGACACCGACCGCTCCTCACCATTCACTCGAATGATAAACACTTTGTCGCTGACCCTCCGAACCACCTCATACGGCCCAGCGTAGGGAGGCTCCAACGGCCGGCACACCGAATCGACACGCCTGAAAACATGGGTACACGCTGCCAAACTTCTGAAACTAAAAATAGCCGTTCTTGAATGGTTGCTCGTCGGCACGGGCCGCACGGTCCGCATGTGCTCAGCGAGCCTCTCAGCAAATCCCTGCGGGTTCGCAAGAACGTCCCTGGTCACAAAGAATTCTCCGGGTACACGGAACGTTGTTCCGAAAAGCATCTCCGCTGGGGAGGCCTGGAGGTCCTGCTTGAAAGCTGTGCGGACGCCCAAAAGGACGAGAGGCAGCAACCGAGGCCAGGGAACGGTCGGGTTGCACATCAGGGCTGTCTTTAGCGCACGGTGCCATCTTTCCACCATCCCATTTGATTGCGGATGGTACGGCGTCGTGTGAACTCGATTCGCGCCGATGGCACGCGTCAAAGCTGCGAACAACGCAGACTCGAACTGCGCTCCCTGGTCCGTTGTTATTGTGAGAGGCGTTCCGAACTGGCACACCCAATTGTTTAGGAACGCCGCAGCAACCGTTTCCGCCTGCATGTCCGCAAGGGGCACGGCCACCGGCCAACGAGAAAAACGATCTACAATCGTTAGACAGTATCTTAAATCACCAACCTGCGGTAAAACGATTAGGTCCACGTGTATATGATTAAAACGATTGTCCGGCACTTCAATACTGTCCGGAAGGAGTTTATTATGGCGGTGCACCTTCGCCCTCTGACACGGCACGCACTCACGCGACCAACGACACGCGTCACCACCGATTCCCGGCCAGACGAACTTCTCCCTAAGACATCGGGACGTGACACGGCCACTGGGGTGCGACAGTCCATGGATGACGCCAAATGCATTCCGACGGAGGGCCCGGGGAAGGTATGGACGAACAACACCATCCCTAACGCCGTACCAGACCTCCTCTCCTTCGATGGACAGCAGCTGAAGATCCAGCGACGTGTCTTCACGCACAGTGGACAGCTCCTCATCCAGTTTCTGGGCCGCCCTGATGACAGCTGCGCTCAGCTGTGTGGGTATGGCTATTGCACCGACGCGCGACAGCGCATCCGCCACCACGTTGTCCTCGCCCTTTATATCTAGAGACGCGGTAGCGTCTCGACGCCAAGTACATGAAAGAAAACACCTTGTATATGCCTGTCGCTGCCGTGTATCTTTACTCGAAGCACAGCTATTCCAACCTAACCTGAAACTTATTTCATTAATATCTCATCACGCCTGCAATATTTTCTATATTTAATGCCATTTTTCTTATGTAAACCGCATATAAGCTTTCGAATAAGACCAATTTCAATAAAATCGGTCCACGCATGATAGAGATATCGTAATATCGTCTCATGGATCTGTCGAAAACGGTAAGATTTTCTTCTTCTTCTCCTCACCAAATTTTCGTCAACATAATACGTATACTCGTTACACGCACACCTTCAGCCAAAAGAAACTAGTGTATGTATGTTTCGTTCGTCGACTCTCGGGACGTTCGTCGACTCTCGGGATCATTCGGCAGGGATCGGCGTCCGTCATTGTACAGATACCTATGTATATACTATTGAATTATAACCTACCAAGTGTCATCGCTTTATAACCTACCAAGTGTCAATTCATCATAACCTGCCGAGTGTCAAATAAGGTAAGTTGTCCAAATTTGAAATGTCACGAGTTTTTACACTACATGGGAGACTGAATTATTGTCTCAATTAACAAGGTGGGTCGCCATAATTTTTTAATAGATTTTGTATGCGGAGTCGCAGACTTGGAAGTTGTCCGGAGAAGGTTCGACACAGAAGCATCTTCTATCGCATAAGTTTCTGGAAATTTGTACCATGCATGTACAAAATATATATATTATAACAAATTGCATTGCATTCAAATTGACAGATATTTTTATTATACCAGCAAAATATTTTTAATTTAGAGTTTTTATGTAAAGCTTATAGAAATGAAGGCGACGCACAGGACTTGGATAAAAATGAAGGGGACGCACAGGCTTGGAGGTTGTTCGGAGACGATTAGATAGATAGACAGAACATCTTGTTTCGCACAAGTTTCTAGAAATTTGTCAAATAAGGTAAATATACAAAATTTGTCAAACGACATAGCATTAAGAATTATTAAGAAAATAGATTATGGTGGACTGCTTGCAATGTAAAGCAAGTCACATTAGTGAAGAAAGTACGCTGAAAACACATCTCCCTTGATGCTTTTCAATCTTTTGTGAGAGACATTCGTAATACTTTAAATAATAATAATAAAATCCACAGTAGTTGCCACGCTATTCATTAATTCATCAATTTTTTAGATTCCTATTATTTCAATTCACCAATAAACATACTAAATTAGTTTTATTCCAATACCCATAAATTGTGCATTAAAAATATTGGATCTTCTCGTTCATTATCGCTCAATTATTACCATTAGCATTTAAATAAACCTCCTTTGGACACATTATTTAGTCTCTAGACTCACTATAGCAAAAGGCCACTCTATTTCTTTAAATAATAAGTTCTACGTTAAGTAGTATAACTAAAAAAATGTGGCTTTTATATTATTGGATGTCGGTGGTGAATTGTGAAATGTAGTCCAGCTGGCGTTGCTGCCTAGGATTAGCTCTATCAGCTCGCTGGACGAAAGCAAAAAACAACGGGCGATGATCCGTACGGACCGTAAAAGGACGTCCCTCAAGAATATGTTTAAAATTCTTCACCGCAGAGTAGATAGCGAGCAACTCACGGTCGTAAGTACTATAGCGTATTTCAGGGCCCTGCAGCTTATGTGAGAAAAATCCCAATGGAGCCCATTCACCGTTCGCACGCTGCTCCAGAGCAGCACCAATGGCAACGTCAGAGGCATCGGTCGTCAACGTCAACTGCGCCGACGGCAAGAGGAAAACGGTACGGACAGCGCTAGTAATGCCGTCCTTGCATCTCTCAAAAGCCTCCTCGGCAACGGGCGTCCCTGGAATCTTAGTACGATCCCGCTTCTTAGCACCCTTCATGAACAAGGTAAGCGGTGCCTGGATGTCCGCAGCCCTCGGAATAGAGCGGCAATAATAGTTCAGCATTCCAAGGAAACGGCGCAGCTCGGAAACCGTCGATGGCCTTGGAAAAGCGGAGATGGCTTGCGCTCGAATCTTCGGAGGCTGGTATCCATGTTTGTTTACCGTATAGCCAAGGTACGTAATCTCGGCCTTCCCAAACCAACACTTGCTCGAGTTTATCGTGAAGTTATGCTTACGCAAAATGTCAAAAACGGTCGTGAGGTGCCTCACGTGCTCGTCGTGCGAATGAGAAGCCACTATAAGGTCATCCAGGTAACAACGTACAAAACTATGTCCACGCAGTATATTGTCCATGTGACGTTGAAGCGTCTGCGCGGCGTTTTTTAGGCCCGGCGGCATGCCCACAAACTCGAACAGGCCAAATGGAGTCGCAATGGCCGTCTTCGCGATGTCTTCAGCCGCAACTGGAATCTGGTGGTAGGCTCGCTTTAAATCGATAACAGAGAACACCTCTGCGCCCGCAGGCCCTGGAAAATATCCTCCGGGCACGGAAGCGGATAACGGTCCGCCTGAGTGCAGGCATTAAGGCCACGAAAATCACCTGTGATTCGCGAACGGGATGGGCCAGTCTCCTCGCCCTCCCCTTCAGGCTCCGTGGAAGATGGCTCCGGCTCAGGCCCAGGGGGCGGAGGCTCCTGCTTGGGCACCATGTGGAGTGAACTCGACCACTGGCTGGACGACACACGCACAACTCCCTGCTGGAGCAAAAGATTGAAATGGGCTCTGGCCGCCTCAAGTTTGGCACCCGACAAGCGGCGAGAGCGCTCATGAACTGGCGGACCAGTGGTCACAATCCGGTGCGACACGGAGACAGCAGAATCCGGGGCCAGCATCATCTTTGGTCGTGTAAGGTCACCATAAGTCTGAACGAGGTCCGTATACACAATGCCCTTCGGCCCACCAGCACACAACCGCGCGCACAGAGTTCAGTAAGCGGGTCCAATAACACGCACCGTTTAATGTCTATTAACAAACCGTAATGCCGTAAAAAGTCCGCGCCGATGATCGGGGAACTCGTGTCAGCAATAATGAAAGGCCACCGAAATTCGCGACGTAATCCCAGATTGAGGGATAAATATTTCTGGCCATATGTCTTAATTATAGAGCCATTAGCCGCACTTAGCTCGAATTCGGTGGGCTTCAGCTGCCCATGGCAGAGGAGCCTTGGTATTAAAGACACTATTGCACCGGAGTCCACCAGAAAATTGACCTCCAACGCCCGATCCAGAATCTGGAGGCGACATTCCTTCAGACGAGGTTGCCGAGTATAGCCCCTGTCAGCATTCGGCTCGCTTGCCGACAGGATCCTTAGTTTAAAGGTGCAGACGTCTGAGGTGGCGCCACGAAACTGCACAGCAGCTCGCATCGATGCGCCTTGACACCAAACCTGCGGTGGAAAAAGCACATTCCCACAGGTGCTGGGGATGTGGTTCGCGAGCGTCCACCGGACCGGCCCCTTCCACTGGCGGAACGGTCAAGGAGCTTCATCGTCGCCGCCAATAGGTCCCGATTGAGGGCAATCAACTGCTCCAGTGACAGACGGATATTGGTCAGCCCCTTTTCGACGGATGAGGCCTCAGGCTGCTGCGACACTGGGGGCGTCCCCAAAACCGGGTGTGCAGCCATCACACCAGAAACGCTTAGAACTTCCATCAACTCAGCAGCTGCCACGGCCAGCTCGTCCAGGATGGGCTCCCTGAAGATTTTCAGTAAACGCTGGGTACTAGTGGGCAGCAGCGCGAGCCACTTCACCCGAAGGACATCCTCGGAGGCTCTGTCACCCGCCAGAGTTCGCATCTGACGGAGAAGCTGGGACGGCTTCTTATCCTCAAGCTGCAGCTCATTCAGCAATTTCATCAACTGGCGATCCGCTGAGTCCGAGAAACGATTCGTGATGTGCGCCTTTATGTACGGGTATTTCCCTTCTGCGGGTGGGCGTCGGACGACGTCAGAAACGTCCAGCAGAGACTCAGGGTCCAAAGCACCGACCACGAGATGGTACTTGTTCTCATCGGAACTTATTCTGTGCGTTCTAAACAAAGACTCGACCTGAAAGAATCAGAGGTCAGCATTTGTTTTCCAAAACGGCGGTAAACGACAATGATGCACTGCCTCCCCGTCCCGGGAAGCAGTCTCGGAACACTGATTGAGCTGCTGCGCAACCGAACTCGGCTAGGATGCCGGCGAGGAGACGGAAGATGGAAGCAGACTCTGCGAGGCTCCCTCGCCGCCTTCCTTCTGGGCGCCTTTATCAGGCGAATGCGTTAACGGCATTCTTCACCGCGTGTCGAGCTCTCAGGCTGTACCCCGTCCTCGACGAGCGGCAGGAGCTCGATCGCTCTGGGGTTGTCCCACACACGCGATATTTATTTGATCGCGCGGTGATTATACACAGCTCGTAGTACCCCTGTCAGGGAAAGGATTTGGCTCAGAGCTGTAGAAAAGAACTGCGACATGCAACGCGACACCATAGGCCGAACAAAGGAAAACGCACGTGCATGAGGTCACGCGATCACGTCGGGGTCACCAATATTCGAATCGCGCTATCCGTAGGTTGCTAGATAGGCTCTACCAGAATTAAATACACTGAGATCGCTTTGCGGAGATTATATTTATTGTTCCACTTATGTGGCTACAAGGATCGCAACGCAGTGCACGTGGTGCGAGATAGTATGGTTCGGTGATATAAATGTTCAATATCGACTGTCGCGATCCATAGTCTAAAAGCCACTGACTCAACACATTGTCTCGCCTCAAGGCGCTGCTTCCGGCGCCCTGGCTTTGAGGTTTGCCCGTGTGTAGCGATCTAACTCTGGATCGACTGCCGTGGGATCACCCAAGAATAGAGAAGGGGGTCACCACCCTAGATAGGGAAAGGAAAGAGCGTTTCGTCCCGGGCCCGCCAGAGGACTCGTCAGTAAGGCTTACCTGGCGGGACCCTGCCTTAGACACGCTGTGTATCAGGACTGGGACAGAACTCTTATATATACCAACCGGAGGGCGGTAGAACACCAGCGAGAAACTCTCGAGCCGGGTAACCCTCTGGTGGCGTGTCGATGAACCTTACCGGATCCCTACACGTGCTCAGCCGGTGGCGCACACTGGCGGCATGGTGGCGAAGTCGCCACAACCATACCCAATCTCCTATTTCATACGTTTGAGGTTGTAATAATGCTTCTGTCCAACCTTTGATTCATCCAAGTTATTTCGCGCCATTTGTCGGATGTGGTGTAGTTTGGGTATTAATTCATCTAGGTAGTCCGGATATGTTTTAATATTGTCTGTTGGTGGAATATATGAAGGAAGACGTGCTTTTCTACCATAAACAAATTTGTGAGGTGTAAATTTCGTGCCTTCATGTGTGATTGTATTATACGAGAACATTGCTTGAGGTAACCATTGGTCCCATTGCTTTTCCTTTGATACATAATGTCGTAAGTATTCAATAAGAACATGATGACTTCTTTCCAGTGATCCATTAGACTGAGGATGGTATCCAGAGGTTCGATATTGCTTGATGTGGAATGTTCTAGCTAATTTCTTCATAAGGGAACTCATGAAATTTAGGACTTCCAAATTTGCAGATAAAGTGTTCTGTAAATGCTTGAGCTATGTCTTTTGAAGTAATATTCACTAATGGTATTGCAAGAGAATATTTGGTTAGGTTGTCTTGAATAGTAAGTATATAGCTATTTCTTATATTTGTAAAAGGTAGTGGTCCTACTATGTCCATAGAAATTTTGTCAAAGGCATCCAATGGTGTGTCTGTTAGTATCATAGGCTCCTTATTTTTTACTTTTACTAATTTAGTTTTCTGGCATACCAAGCAAGTTTTAATAAATTGTGTTATCTCGTATTTCATGTTTTTCCAATAGTATTTGCTTCTTATTCGATGGTACGTTTTTGTAATTCCTTTGTGTCTTCCTATAGGTGTTTGGTGGTTCTCTTGGATGATTTGTTGTCTATCTTGTATGGAAGGGGTTAGAAGAGTACTTTTACAGAAAATGAATTGGATGTCTTCTTGTATGAATATTATTTCTATTAAATTTCGTAGTTGACTGATTGAAATTTTATTTCCTTCTGCTAATATGTACACTTTTGTGGTTTTTTCAGATACAAGGTATGTGTGGAGTGTCTTCAGTGAGTTGTATAAATTTCCTTCTGTTGGGTAATTTGTTGTGATGAGTCCAAGGATTTTTACTGATTCTCCAGCTCTTAATGGGGATGGAATTTTGTGAGTTTTTATATTTTTTTCTTTATATAGCTTTTCTCCTGCTGATCCTATTGGTTTGCCCTCTGTATTTATAAATGTTATTATATATCCTTTTCCCATCCATAAGTGATCCTCTACTTCAATGTTTTGTTTTTTGACATGGATATTTGACACTATTCTTGGTCTGTCTAATGTGTGTTGTGGAGGTGGAGTGGGTGGAAGAGATAATGGTGGGAGGGATAATAATGGGGATGGAAATAATGATGGTGAAGGGGATAGCGAAGGAGGGGTAAGTATTTTCCCTTGTTTTATTTTTCTGGGAGTTATGGGACCCGTGTCTGTACTCGAATTTAATTTTTGATTCTTCTTTTAGGTGTATGGTGAGTGCTTTTGTCTGAGCTTGTTTCTGCATTGATTTTGGGAGGGTCTTTATAGTTGTGTTTTGGTACTATAGTTGTTTCATCTATTTCTTCTATTAAGTCCTCTTGAGGTTTCTTGATGTGAGGTTTTTTAATTGTTTGTATGTTGTCTTGTATTGTTTCTTGAGGGGTCGCATGTATTTCTATGGGTATCGCGATTTGAGGGGGTACATGTACTTCTGCAGGTACTGTGATTTGAGTGTGTATTTCAATGCTTTGTTTTTTATTTTCGGTTGAGATGAGGAAGTGTTTCTTTTTATTTTTCGTTTTAATTTTTGACTCTTAGTTCCTATCGAATCGCTCTCGTCATATGAGGAACTGGAATCTGATGAACTAATTCTAGGCTGTTTACATGGAGCTGGATTTCCCGAGGTTGAAGCGGTTGTTTCTCTTTGTCGTGTATTAGCCTGATGGAATTGTTTCTGTTTTTTATTTTGATGGGAGTTAGTGACTGAATGTGCTCGTTTTGCGTTTAATAGTAATACAATTGGATTTCTAGATAAAGCATCCGCGTTTGTATTGTATTTTCCGGGTTTGAACAAAATTTTCTAATCGTATTCCGCAAGTTTAATTTTCCATCGCATTAATCGTGATGTCGGATCAGAGAGATTTTGTAGCCATTCTAAGGGTTTATGATCTGTTATTAGATATAATTTTCTGCCATAAATATAAGGTCGAAAATGGAATACAGTATTGTCTCCGTATGTACTCACTGGTCGGGACCGGCGAGTAACCCGTATCGTGAACAGCGACCCTAATTCCGAGTGTTCGTTTCTCGCTTCTATCTGCCCGAAGCGGGGAGCGAGATGGAACGCTTGCGTGCGCGACGGGCGTGCGCGATGGTCGCGAGCAGTTACGCTGCCCACGGGAACCGCTTCGCAAAGTCTTGACGCAGGCCCGGCTCAAGTCTTTTTTGCGCCCCAGGCGATCTTGTCAAATTACACCCTTTATTATAATACATTTATTAGAGTTTATTGATGACCTTACTCTGAATTTTTATTCGTAGTTTAAAACAGATGCAGTACAATTTGTAATATTTCATTTTAAAGTTTATTTTCAACAATACAGGCAGTGAATACAGTCATAGATAATTTGATGTACTGTCATTAATGTTGTATTTGTAACAGTCCATCGAGGTATTGTATTTACAATAAAAGATGCAGTGATCGCAATGATCGCTGCCTGTAAGCTTGGCTGGTCCCTATAAGCAAAATTAGACGGCTGACTAGGGCGGAAAGTCGACAAGAAGTGCAAAATGGTATTTTCATTGCCTGTATGTTGGAAATAAACTTTAAAATGAAATATTACAAATGGTACTGCATCTGTTTTAAACTACGAATAAAAATTCAGAGTAAGGTCATCAATAAACTCTAATAAATGTATTATAATAAAGGGTGTAATTTGACAAGATCGCCTAGGGCGCAAAAAAGACTGAGCCGGGCCTGCGTCATGATTTTGCGAAGCGGTTCCCGTGATCACCGTAACTGCTTGCGACCATCGCGCACGCCCGTCGCGCACGCAAAGGACGGAGAGTCACGGTGCCCGAAAGACGGACCGAGACAAAACATTAACGCGTCGTCTGTCTCGTACCGTCCTCGCTCGCTTTCAGTGGCTCTCGCTCGCTCTCGTTCCATCTCGCTCTCACCTTCGCCAGACAAGAGTGAGCCAGAAGTGGTGGGGATAGCGAGTAACCCGTATCGTGTACACCAAACCGAGTACATACGGAGACAGTACTGTACTGCGTATAAAATTGCTAATAATTCTCGTTCTGTCGGTGAATAACGTGTTTCTGCGCCGTTTAAGACACGAGATGCGTAAGCCACCGGTAAATCTTTTCTTATTTCTCCCTGACTAAGAACGACACCTACAGCAATACCTGAGGCGTCTGTCGTTATATTAAATGTCTTCTCAAAATCTGGATATTGTAGTATAGGTTACTTGCAGAGAGCTTCCCGCAGAGTTTCGAATGCTTTTTGTTGTTTATATGTCCATTCGAATTGATAATCCTTTTTGGTGAGATTAGAAAGTCGTCTTGCAATTTTTTAAAAATCTTTTAAAAAATTTTAATATCCACTCAGTCCTAAGAACTGCTTGACGTTTTTAACTGTTGTGGGGGCTGGAAATTCTTTAACTGCTACTATTTTTCGCGGATCTGGTTTAACTCCTTCCTCTCCTATTATATGTCCTAAATATGAAATTTCTTTCTTCAAAAATTCACACTTATCTGGTTGAAGGTGAAGATCTGCATCTCTTAATCTCTTCATTAATCGTTTGAATATAGTTGCATGTTCCTTAAGTGAACTGGCATATATGACGATATCATCTAAATATACGAAGAGTTCTATTCCTTGAAGCCCAGTCAAGACTTGATCCATGAGTCTTTGGAACGTGGCTGGTGCATTTTTAAGTCCAAACGGCATTCTGTTGAATTCATACTGCCCGTATATTGTAGAGAAGGCTGTCTTATGGCGATCATCCGGATGCATGGGAATTTTATGGAATCCAGATGCGAGATCAAGTACAGAGAAATATTTTGCGCTTCCCAACTGATCTAGTATGTCAGTTATATTCGGTAAAGGATAGGCGTCTCCTACTGTTTTTTCATTTAATCTTTTGAAGTCGATTACTGTTCTAGGTTTCATTATTCCTTCTGAATCTTCTTTTTTAGGTACTATCCATATAGGTGAATTATAAAGAGATGACGAGGTTTGTATTATTCCCTTTTCAAGTAATTCTTTAGTTTGTTTCCTTACTTCTTCCTTGTATGTTTGAGGGTACTGATATTGTTTTGTAAAAACAGGAACGTCGTTTTCTGTTATAATTTTATGATAAGCTTTGTTTGTTGTTTCTACTTTTTCCCCTAGTAAATAAAATCTATCCGCGTGTTCTTTAATTAATTCTTCGACGCTAGCTCGTTCTTCTGGATTTAAATGTTCTAGTCGTAATTGTTGTAATAACTGGTGAGTTCTATTAGTTCTTTTGTATTTATCCTTCTTCTATAGGTGCTTTTATAAATGGTTCTAATTCGACTGACGGTACAGAAATTTTTATGTCTTAGTTGGATGTATTTATTGCAAAAAGATATGCCACTTCGTTGTTATTTGATAGAACTGCATTTCCTATATGTATCTTAGGATGAATTTTAATTTCTGGAATGTATCCTGTACTAGACTGTGTGTTAAGGACTTGCATATAGATTTGGCTTCTTGTTCTGGCTGGTATTGTGACCATCTCCGGATCAATAAATGGAATAGTTTCTGTTCCAATAGTTATTGCTGAATTCACGTAATCGACAGTTGCTCCATTGGTTTGGAAGAAATCAATTCCTAATATTCCGTCTTGTCTGATAGGGAGGTCCTCTACGACGCGGAGGATGATTTCTGTATTTAAGGTTCCTATGTTAATATATCCTATAGTGCTGAGTAACCCATCCGTAATGCCATTAAGGTCGAAGAGAGTGTCCGTGAAATTGGAATGTCGGGAGAAACGGCACTTTTTTTTATTACATCAGGCCTGTCCAAGTTTTGCTCTTGCCCTCGAAGAGCAGCCGCGGGTGGTTGCGAGCGAAGGCAAGTGCGACGGCACGAGCGGCAGCCGTAAAACAGCCGTTCACAGATTCCCCCACCAAGAAGACCTTTCGCTCTTAGGTCTGGCTCGGTGCCTCCGAGAGCAAAGAGCAACTCGCGGCTGCTCGTGCGAGCAAATCCCTGGACAGGCCTGGATTACATTAAAGTCTGATCCAGTGTCAATCATCAATGTTGCTTGTCCTCCGCTAAATCCTATTTCAGAAAGAAGGATGCTAGGTGGTTTCCTTATTTGCTCCGTTTTAAGTCTGAGTATGGCCTGTCTACGTACCATACGGGGTTGTGCCTCTTCCTTTTCCTTTTTATCAAAATACATCTTTATTCTGCATTGTTCTATTCTGTGGCCTCTAAATTTGCAGTATTCGCAAGATATATTTGCATAGGCCTGGCTTCTACATTCTTGTATCATGTGACCCGGTCTCCGACAATAATCACAATATGTGTTAGGTTGAGAAACTCTATTCGTGTAACTGTGGTTTCTTCAATCTTGCGTCGTGTGACCTGGTCTTTCGCAGTTACAATATACGTTGGATTGAGGGGCTCTGTTCGTATAGCTTCGGGTTCTACAATCTTGCGTCATGTGACCCGGTCTTCGGCAGAAGTCACAGAATGTATTGCTTTGGTTTTTGTTGAGGTGCCTACATTCTTATATTGTGTCCTATTTTTTTAGAATATTGGCAGGTTTTTTGTTGCCAGTCGGTGCATGAAATTCTGGCTACTGCAGGTGGTGACGTCATGGCCGTATCCAAGGCAATTTGGACATTGATTAATTTGTGTTATCTCTGCTGGTATTCTTGTTCTTGCTTGATACTCGTTGTATTCCGCTTCTGCTTTAATAGCGTTATTGATAGAGCGATCAAGACTGGTGTAGGTGCATTCATGTATTCTATTATATATTTCGATCTTTAAACCCGTTAGAAAAGCTTTAACAGCATTTTGTTCCGCGTTAATATTAAATTGAGTTTCGTGCCCTGATACTTCTATTGTGTTACAATGTCTAATTTGTATGAGTAAATTAGATACGCGGCTGCTATAATCTATTCTTGTTTCGTTCGGTAATTGTGCGATTTCTAATAGTTCGCCGTATAATTGGATTGAAGTATGTAATGGAGCAAAACGCGAGCTTAGTACAGATGCGAGATCGCCGATTGTATTGTATTCTCCGCTTAAAATTACTCGTGAGACTTGTCCGTAAAGCTTATTTTTAATGAGTTGAACTAATCCGTACTCCACGTTTGGGTTTACCATGCGTCGTGCATGTCGACAACTTTTGATAAATTGATGTAGCGGTATGTTTCTACCATTAAAAGAAGGGACTGTGTCCGCAGTATCGCGTAGACTAATGTGTGGTAAGTGAGGATAAACATTCGTAGGTGTATTCATATTAATTTGAGGGTTTGAAGTTCCCGGAATATTTTTATTATCTGGAGTTTCTATGGTTCCTGAAGTATTTATACTTTCTGGAGTTTCTGTAATCTCTTGTGTTTCTGTATTGATTGCAAGGTTAGCCATTTTTTCTTCAAATGTGTCAGGCATTCTAAAGTTTTAAGTCTCTGTAGGATAGAGAAAAAATTTCTATGAAAAATACTCACTTTTGGACTGATTTCTACTAAACGAAAATATCCTTCTCAACGAGATATCCCACCGCTGTCACCAAAATTATCCGACCTGTAACGTCCGGTTGCCCGGAGACAACTGAAACGCTTCAGGTTCTCGAGAGGAGAGCGGCGTCCCCTCAAGTATAGGATAGGTGGGGGGTTCGTTGGTAAGAGTTAAGGAGTAAAATCCAACTTAAACTTAACAATGTCTTTATTCAAATAACACTTAATCCTAATAACGATTATAATATTGCTTACGACTACGACTACGATTATATATGTGTTTTATGTTTTTTATCTTATGCTATATGCTACGTGGCTATGTATCGATATATATGTATGTTGCAGAGCGCGGCCGTTACCGTTTCCGGAGCGAGCTCGTGTCTCTTGACAACGTCTATAGTAAGAACGGCCGCTACCGTTTCCGGAGCGCGTTCGTTACTTTTGACAGAGTTTTGTTCTATGCTCCTCAAGACATTACACTCTGAATGTTCTTGCCTTGTGTATACTGTTTACCTCAGTCACCGTTCAACCGACTCGGACGCCGCACATTTCTAGCAAACGTGATAATTGTATGAAAGCATACCCAGCATTCTTCCTTATCTAACTTTCCTTGAAAATGGTCACAACCACTGACCGAAACGTTGGAATTTGATAATTCTCAAAATTGCACATTAGCTTTTATTTAATTACTTAATAGACCGAACCAGTGCGCCGAAATCATTTCTTCTAATTGGAACAATTTTTACGGTCGAAATTCAAATTATATTAATTTATTTTAAAGTTTATTTTCAACAATACAAGCAATGAAAATACCATTTTGCAATTCTTGTCGACTTTCCGCCCTAGGCAGTCGCCCAATTTTGCTTATAGAGACCAGCCAAGCTTACAGGTAGCGATCAGTATGCACATAGCCCAAGAAAATGCATATATAACGCGTCTTAGACTAAAAAAATCATTTATATGTACTTTTGAAAAATGAAATTCTTATATTTTCTATTTTATGTACATATTTGTAACAACTTTGTCAAATATCTTACAAGGGAACATCCCGAACCCGAAAATTCAAAAAATTCTGAAAGTTTGTGGATATGTAGGGGATTTCCTTCTGATTACAACGCAATTTTTTTTGCTGCCCAAAATCACTCTAAGGGGGTGAAATTAGCCCCTGATGATTCGGCTATTTTTCGATTTTCTGTTATAACTCGCGATGTGTAAGAGATAGAAAAAAAGGTTTGAGACAAAAGTTACTTCTTTCAATTAGATCTACCAAATCGTAAAGGTTTTATCAATTGTTTAAACAATTAGAAAAAAGTTATAAACAGAAATATGAATGTTTTATAAAATTCGGGTTCTCACGTGAAATCTGAACCCCACAAAATTACCTTTTCACAAAAAGGTAAAAAAAGAGCGCCAAGTATATATATAATCCCATCAAAAAGAATCCCATTTAAAAACATTGTCGTAAATTAAAAACCCAGCAAAAAGAAGACCATTTAAAAACGTTGTCGTAAATAAATATAAATATAAATATCTTAAAGTGCTTTATTTAACTTTATGAAAGTAATGATATACAACAATTGCGCCAATTAACGTAATGGCTAATTAAACAAAGAAAAAAAGCATTAAATAATAATAAGCAGATATATTTTTAGACAAATAAATACTTTAATACGAATAAATATTTTATTCAAAATACTTGGCGCTGCGCCCCGAATTGGTATTGCTAAACTGAATAAATATGTATAAATTGCATTAATCTTTTTTTCTTTCTTTCCTTCTTGTGCGTGCGTTCGTGAATGTGTGCATATGCTACGTATGATATTTGAGTTAAAAAACGTCCAATAAATCTGACTGTGTTTTTAATATGTATATGTATAATATGTATTTGTTTATGTATTTTAGTTTGTTGGGGTTTTTTTTTTTACTAAGTCAATTTTCATTTTTTCGGCTGCGCAGCGCCAAGTATTTTGAATAAAATATTTATTCGTATTAAAGTATTTATTTGTCTAAAAATATATCTGCTTATTATTATTTAATGCTTTTTTTCTTTGTTTAATTAGCCATTATGTTAATTGGCGCAATTGTTGTATATCATTACTTTCATAAAGTTAAATAAAGCACTTTAAGATATTTATATTTATATTTATTTACGACAACGTTTTTAAATGATCTTCTTTTTGCTGGGTTTTTAATTTACGACAATGTTTTTAAATGGGATTCTTTTTGATGGGATTATATATATACTTGGCGCTCTTTTTTTACCTTTTTGTGAAAAGGTAATTTTGTGGGGATTTCACACATTTTGTACTGTTTTCTGATATTAATTTACGACATTATCGTACTGTGTTGTTTTGATTGTTGATTGATATGGAACCCAAATGGCACCATTTTTCTTTCAGCTATTCCATAGTGTGGTGGTTTTTGTTGGCTTATTTATTTATTATCTTTTTTTGTAAGAACAAAATATAAAGATCTTTAGCCCCTTTGGGCCATTGCTTTTTTTTAATTTGCATGTCATCAGCTTCAATCCAACTACTTGTCATTCCTTCTTCTTTACATATACTGGTGTAATGGCCATCTTCAATACATGAACCACTATGAAATATAGCATTCATAACTTTATATGATTGTCCTGATATTAATACTTTGGTTGTGGGAATAGTACATATATTAAATTTACGTTTTGCTTTGACTATTTTATCATCTTGTAATGAAAATAATAGTAAACGAATAATAACTATATCTTTCGTCATTATTAATTCATTCTTGAACATAATATCATTTTCCGTACACTGTTCACATGATCCGTTATCTGATTCATACCAGTGCAAAAATCTAACGTTTAATAAATCGTTTAGATTATAGCTTCTTTTTTCAAATTGTGAATAAGGATTGAAACATCTAAATTATCAGATGTAATTGTTTTTGTATAATCACAAGATTTACATCGAGTTTTTGATGTTACTTGGTGCTCTACAATCATATTCTGTGCACAGGGTTATAAGAAATTCGAATACATCTCGTCCCCTACAGCACACTTTATTGCATGAATGTCCCAGTTACGTTACGCTGCAACATTTGAAACATTGCACGGAATGTCCCCGAAACGTTAGAAGTACATTGCTATGTCCGCCCCTATGCAACATTGCGGGAGTTATTTCTGCAACGTTGTTTCGGGGATTTTTCAGCAATGGTCACGGAACGTTTCGGGGATATTTCATCAATGGTCACGGAACGTTCCGGAGATTTTACAGCAATGACCAAGCAACGTTCCGGACAATAGGCCAAAAATAAAAATATCGGTAGTATTATAGTAATTATTCCGTGCTGCGAGGGACAACGACGTAGACATGAACGTGTGCAGAATCGTAGTAGTATAACGTCCATGTGTCTTTAATAAATAGAAAATTCTTTTACCTCAGTAAGATTCGAACCCATGAGACCTCGAGCACCGTAGACGAACACTTTACCGCTGCAGCTACAACCGTTGATTGAAAAGATTGCTTACGAATTCGAAGTTGAACTCCTACTGTGCATAACATTAAACTCAAATTATTCAAAAATGAAGGCTCGTTTTGACAACCCCATTATATCTCCCTAATGGTGGAGCTAGATATCTCACAACAAATTCATTTCGGCGCTTGATGCTATATTAAATTGATTCATATTTTGTTATGAAATATCCAGCGTAGTACAAGAAACGATTTTTTTTTAGTTTGTACTACATTTTTAATACCATTGTTTAACAAATTATTTTATATGTTTTTTCATTTTCTAGTTTTTAGTATTTGTAGATTTACATTGCACAGCTCAGACAACTTTACAAATATCTTTCATTGCCGTATACAGTTTAACAGTTTGCTTAAACCTTATCGTGATAATTAAGTAATTGTATTAATTATTTATATCACATATTTTTTATATCACATATTAATGTCCCAATTACTGCCAGAGTCCCTATTATTCCCATTTAATTTATTGTACATAACAAAAACGTCCCGCGATGTCGAGTGCAAATTTAGAAGTCCGTATTATTGGCGGACACTGCAGGAACGGCACCGTGTGCCGTTCAGGCAACATTCGTATATAATAGGGATTCACGCTGCAGGAACGGCACCCTGTGCCGCTCAGGCAACATTCGTATATAATAGGGATTCACGCTGCAGGAACGGCGCCGTGTGCCGCTCAGGCAACATTCGTATATAATACGGATTCACGCGGAGCGTTCCTAAAATGCAAACACACGGAATACAGTGTTAAATGGCAATAGTAGAGATACTGGCAGTACTTGGAACATCTAATATTTCTTTTTCACAAATATCTTTTGTCGCTGTTTACAGTTTAACACTTTCCTTGAACGGTATAGTTATATAATTCAGTAATGTTATTAATTATTTATATCACATACTTTCCGTGTTCGCCTATGTTCCCCCGGAGGTTTCCTGATACGGTTGTCCGCCAATTTCGTCGATGTGCAAGCTCATAGGAAATAAAACTGCCGCCAGGCAAAACAGCACCACTGAAATCCATCCAAGCGTGTGCGTCCCCTTCAATTCTATATCCAAGCCTGTGCGTCCCTTTCATTTTTAAAAATAATATACATAAGCTTTACAAAAATCTCTAAATTGCTAGTATAAAAATATCTGGCAACTTACCTTGTTAATTAAGACAATAATTCAGTGTCCTATTTGGTGTCAAAAATCGTGACATTTCAAATTCGGACAACTTACTTCATTTGACACTTAGCACTTGGTAGGTTATAGGTAGCTGTCACATCACAACAAAATTTATTACGCGATTGGCCGAAACCCACATCCAATGAGCGACGTGCCTGAGAGACATTTCCTCACCCTTTCATACACCCCTCTTGCCTAGAAGTGTAGGACGATGACGATGAAGAAATTTACGAACATGAAAATCGGCAAATTGCCACTTTACATCGAAATATCTCAGCTCATAAGGTCCGTAGGAACAAAACGAAGACACTTTTCTTATGTAAATCAAACCCAGGCTATCCATTAAGACCATTCAAAATCTAATCGGATCAGCCGTTATTGAGATTCGGAAATCTCAGGGTTCTTGATAGCGAGTCGTGGCGTAATAGAGCCACTCCGTGTCTCGCGCTGCGCATATATATATATACTTGGCGCGAGACATTGCCGTGTCTCTTGACTGGATGTTTAAATAATTATGAAACAGCCTAATCCATATTTTTTTCCTTACAATTTCAACTATTGTTGTATTGCGGAACTGTGCTCCGCGACAATCGAAGAACTTTTGGATCCCATTGTACCGTGCCTTAAGCTGCACGACGAGGAATGTTTTTCTAATATTTCTTAGGAAATAATACGCGACGCGTAGTAAGAAAGTAAGATAATTTATATAGTTTTGTCTTTAATTACACGTGGGGAAAATATATTAGGTGGAAATAGAGGAGAAGAAGGGAACTGTTAGATAAAACTTATCCTTATTCGCACTTTTTTTTCTCGAGATTGGTGACCAGGCCGTTTCTTTGCAGATCCTTTGACGTTGACGCTATCCTTTTCCACTTGGATGGTGCGATGTTCAAGCGCCATATCTTCCCAGTGGCCTGTAAATCTTGAATCCTTGTAGCCCTGATTTCAGTTCGAATCCTGTAAAAAATCGAAATTTTTTTCATTTAGTCAGCAATACATACTTGAGAGCATCATGTAAATGAAACAAAAGTCTATTTCACAGCTTACTTATTTCTTTTTCTTCCGCAGGAAATGGTTTCGTATATCATATTATTATTAGGCTAGTTTTCACCGGTGTTATCATCGGCCAAGGGCCATATACGCGAAGTCCGGGTTTTTCCAAATTAGCTCGGGAAAGCACTCGAAGGAAGGTTAATCCTTCGATTTACGAGACTGCCTGGCAGACGTTGGGTCTATCGCCGGTACCCGCCTGACACTTGGGACCGTTGGAGGGTGACGAGTGACGTGGAGTTACAATGACCCTCGGGAGTCGACTCCGGCAGTCCCAGGGTTTGGTGATATTGGCCAGGCATCCTGTTTAGTTTTCCACGATGTCTTCGAGAGGCTGTTTAGCCATAATTCATTAACTTGCGTTGTCCAGACTTTTCCCTCTCTACGGGGCTGGGTGGGCCATTCCTGTGGCAATATTACGACCAATGAGATTTTGGGAATCGTATGGCCCACCAAGTAACCGGCCTGGGAGGGAGGATTCTGGCTTGGAAGGAAAGGAGACTCCGTCGGGGAGTCAGACATTATCGAAAGACGGTTAGGTCTCGTTATCCTCCGGAGATGAGGACAGTTCCAATATTAACACTCACACATTATATTTTCGGTCTCAACTGTATCCATATTAACGAGCTTGTGATCTAGTGCATGAAATCTTGTTATTGTTATAAGCAGTGTCATTTTATTTACCCTTATCACGGTAAAACGTCGTACGGGTATCGCGTTTTCTTAGTGTCGGAATTACCGTAGCGGGAATTTACGACTCCCGTTGACCCGTCTTCAAATCAGTCGGGCTCATTAAGAACGCGCGAAGAAACACTCTTGATGTAAGTTTTTCTGTCTGATATCTTCTTCTCGTTCTGTTTTTGCTACCGGCTCTACTTCTTGTTCTGTTTCTGCTACCGGGTCTTCTTCTTCTTTTTCTTCTGCTAGCAGATTTTCCTCTTCCTCTTCTTCTTTTTGTGTTCTTGTTGTGTTCCATTCTGTTCATCATTGATTTCTTCTATTTCCTCTGCGGATAAAGTCTATGTTTCCTTGCATGTTTCTAAATATTCTATAACTATTTGTTCAGTGGGTTCTTCTTCTATTATAGCGCCATTAATTGCTTCCAGTTGAGCTTCTAACGGATCAGTAGGCTCATCTTCCGTGACTGGAGTGCCCGGAGGGATGGTCCGCATATTTTTCTTCCAGGCATTCGCAACATTTATGGGTTCGACATCCCCCCCACACTTCGTGTACGAAGTTGATACAATCCTGTAAATCGTACTTCCGGTGAAATTCCTCTATTCCACCGGGGTAGTCGAGGATTCGCCGTAACATTTTGTGGCGGACCGATTTTTTCATCTTGGCGATAATGCCTTGATCCATGGGCTGTAGAATGGTATTAAGGGGCAAGAACATAACCCCGAACTTATCGATCTTGCATTTGGAAGGTTCTAGCTGATGTCCTCCAAAGTTGTCCAACAATAGAAATATTTTACCAATTCCCCCACTCTCTAATTGCCGTTTCCTGACGGCGGGCTGAAAATGGTTTTCATACTGTGGTGTATTGCAAAGATATAGGAGTTACGATTAATATAGTCACGGTTTCTATTATATTTAAAGGTAGCTTTAATCTTGCCTAATATGATATATACATATATATAGTAGTTAACCGATACGTGCGTCCGTACTCGTTGCTCACGGATCTCTGGGGCCTATAGAGCGGCGTATATCTAACGGCTTGCTGTGTCGGTAATGTTGGTATTTACATGACCTCTAATATACCACACATACCAATCTGCGAATATTTTTCGGTCCACCCAGGCGCTTTTCTGCGATTTAAATATCACTGGTAACTTATTTCTTAAGCGGGCCCTACACGATGAGACTTGTCTTGAGACATGTCTCGAGACAGGTCTCTCTGTCTCGTGATAGCAAGGTGGAGAGAAGGAGACAGAGAGACCTGTCTCGAGACATGTCTCAAGACAAATCTCATCGTGTAGGGCCCGCTTTACATGCTTCAGTGCTCTTGGATTTTCAAATTTATATACGAAGAGGGGGATCAGCTTGTGAGTTCCTGTTGCCTTAGTGCACAAGCCCACGCTTACACGGTCTTTCTTCGCCTTCTTTCCTGAGATCCTTGCTTCTTTGCCATGGACCAAAGTTTTCGTGGGTGCAGCCTTCCACGCCAGACCAGTTTCGTCCATATTGTACATGGTTTCTAACTGGATGTCCTCTTCTCGTATTTTACGTGTAAATTCTTCAGCAGCCGCCACGTCGACACTTCCATTTCACTGTAAATATTAACTAGGCGGATGTCGTGACGATTCTTGAATTTCGTCATCCATCCCCTACTAGCCTTAAATCCCGTTGTTACTGCAAATTGTGTCGCGATTTCCATAGCCTTCTCCTGCAGCAACAGGTCGCTGATTGTGTCCCCTAACACTCTTCATTCTAAAATCCACGTGCAAAGACGATTATCCAATTCATCATATTTCAGTTTCCGCACTCTTTTCATTTTTCGGATGTGGACACCCTTGCTGTCAAGTCGGTGTAACGCCAATTTATTTCGCCGAATGCGGTGAGCGGTCGTAGGGTGACCACAATATGTCATTGCAAGTGCATTAACCGATTCACCATTTTCAAGTTTCTGCACTATATCCAGCTTCTGTTGTATTGAAAGCGCGATACATTTTCTTCCACGATTGCACGCCATTTCTTTCACTACACTTTTCAAACACATTCACTACACTTTCAAAACACTTTTCAATTTCTTGAAAAAAACTTCCGTCACGATCACCTTATATACTCGACAGAAGTCGATCGCGAATTGTGAACTAGCGCTCACCGGGACACGCACTCGAACGATCGCGAGCAGTTATAAAAACAAGAGGACTCTAGCCGTTGCACGAAACAAATTCCCACCGTCGCGAGAGCTGTTACCAAGCGTTTGGCGCCTTCTCATTACGTATCGACATTTCTTAAAAATAAACATTTAAGTGAAATACTACAAATTGTAATATAACTTTAAACTACGAAGAAAATTTCGGAGTAAAGGTCATCAATAACCTCAAATAAATGTATTATAACAAAGGGCACAATTTGACAAAGAAGGTGAAGAAAGACCGTGTAAGCGTGGGTTTGTGCGCTAAAGGTGGCCGTTCCAATGTGCGGCTGGCGACTGCGGCCGTAGCCGCAGTACACTGGTACACTGGAAAAGCATTCGTCTCAACTCCTATGTGCGGCTGCACCAGGATTGCTATAGTCTATGCGCGTCTGGTTCATAAGCAGCCTAGGCTACTCGAGACAAAACACAATGCCATGAGTGTCTTCCGCCATAACGGTAGAATCTCCTACTCGCACTGCGGCTGCCGCACTACTCCTCCAGAAGCAGTCTAGCGACTCTAGCCGCACTGCGACCCATCGTCACATTCGGACAGAATAGTCAGAAATAAGGAAAGAAGTCAGAATTCAAAACTTATGGAATTATGTTTTTTTTTTACATATTTCTTGTAAACTAATAACATGAGCTCTTATAAAAAAGCTAAAAATATCATGCCGACTAAATCTGATATGCGTGTAAACACATGTCAAATTTTTTGTTTTGTGCAGAATTTTAAATCGTGTCTTTTAAGGTTTGCTAATATAAAAGAAAACAAATTTGGGGTCATAAATGATTAGTATCGATTCTGCAAAGTAATAGGAAATAATTCGTTATATACAGTTCTTTTTCCATAAGAAACTTTCCATAAGAAATTTTCGACTTTTTAGTTACCTTTCGCGAATTTGTATAATCAACATATATTTGTCCTTGCAACTGCGAAAATAAGATTTGACAATATTAGCCAATAATGGAGTAATCATCTGTATTCTGTATCGTACAGTGGGGCTGAATCCCAAGAAATAGGGGAAAAATGCAACATTCCATTTTTCGCACTTAAAATGCTGAATATTATTAAGCAAGTCCATAAAAAAGGCATTAATATACAACTCATACCAAAGTTTGACGTTATTTAAAAAAATAACGTCAATAATTTCAATAAAACTAAAAACGATTGATAAATATACATACTATGAAAAGCGCAGAAATAGGTGCAACCCTGTATCCATGTTATTCTGGTACCAATGTACTAGAGATAGGTACTGTTCACAAAGTGTTAATACATTCTTACGAAATTATACAATATTTGAGCAACCTTCCAATCGGCTAATTGAGTGAAGTGACTCAAGAAGTCAGAAATAAAGATTTTAATAAATATAGAAAAGATTGTAAGCTCAAAATATTCTCATTGCAATACAACCGAAGATGTTTTACAATTTTTATCGATTTCTTCAGATGCAGTACTAGATAGTTTTCTAGGTATCTTTGCCAAAAAAACAAAGAACTTTTTTTATAAAGTAGCTTGATGAAGATTCGGCATTTTGATTGGAAAAAATGGCATGTTGAATTTTTTCTCTATTCTTGGTATTGACGTCCACCGTGCGTTGGACAGGTAATTTCATATTTTCTTAAGAATGTTTCGACAACATCTGTTTGTCAGCATTTCTAAAGTGCAATTAAGAATGTGGCGCCATCTTTAATAATTTTAGGCATTCTTCAGTCTGATAATGAGTTAATCCGTATTTTTCTGTGTCTGTGGGTAGTGCGTACGATGGTTTCAGACCCGCGCGTAGGTACTATCACAGACCAGGTATAGCTGGAATATATGTATAGGAATATATGTATTCTCATTATTAATACTCGAGAGAATGAGATAATACTTTTATGGGAGACAAAAGTAGGTATATATTCACATCACACAAGTGTTTTCAAAGTATTAAACGCCTGCATTGTCTCGCTTGTTTGGTGAGCAAATAAGAGAAAAGTTCGATAATTATGTTAAAAATAAAAAGTTCGAATAAGGATAAGTTATATCTAACAGTTCGCTTCTTCTCCTCTATTTCCACCTAATATATTTGCCCCATAAGTAATTAAAGACAAAGTATATAAATTATCTTACTTTCTTACTACGGGTCGCGTATTATTTCCTAATAAATATTAGAAAAACATTCCTCGTCGTGCAGCTTAAGGCACGTTACAATGGGATCCAAAAGTTCTTCGATTGTCGCGGAGCACAGTTCCGCAATACAACAATAGTTGAAATTGTATGGAAAAAATATGGATTATGCTGTTTCATAATTATTTAAACATCCAGTTCAGATTTCACGTGAAAACCCGAATTTTATAAAACATTATTCATATTTTTGTTTATAACTTGTTTCTAATTGTTTAAACAATTGATAAAACCTTCACGATTTGGTAGATCTAATTGAAAGAAGTAACTTTTGTTTCGAAACTTTTTTTCTATCTCTTACAGTTCGCGAGTTATAACAGAAAATCGAAAAATAACTGAATCTTCAGGGGTTAATTTCACCCCCTTAGAGTGATTTTGGTCAGCAAAAAAAAATTGCGTTGTAATCAGAACGAAATCCCCTACATATCCACAAAGTTTCAGAATTTTTTGAATTTTCGGGTTCGGGATGTAGCCTTGTGAACTAAACGCAAGAAGTACTTCTTCAAGAAATAAACGCTAGAAGTTTTTTATTTTTCGCCCAAAACTGTAGCTGTGTAACCACGGTAACGTGGACAAGAAACAAAATCAAGCGTTTTCGTCCAGTTCAGTTCATTGTGGAAAAAAAATTTGTGCCAAGTGCTCCAAAATTGGGATATTCTTCCGAATGGCCCCAGTGACCGATCGAGATGAGGTTTGGGGGGAATGGTGGGGAGGGGGTGTGAACTCTAAATCTAAAATTGTAGCTTCAGGTATTTATTAGTTTGCGAAATAGAGGAAGTGCAGCATATTTGGAATACTGTTGGTAATTTGGAATACCGAAGTATCTAATAAACTACTAACGCTATTTAATTTGTAACACCGTAGATTATAGGGGCTAATGACCTGTTCACCAATAACATTTGTGGATGAACCGTAATTTTTACATTTTCGACTTAATCTGCAGAGGAAGCAAACGTCAATCTGCAAAACTTTTTCAGCGCGTATTCAATCGTTTAAATCATGGTTAAAATATGTCAAACCTTTAGTGTTAAACACTTAATCGATTCATTTGCATGTTCCTTCTATGGTTCCGTGCCAGTTTCGCGGTAATTTCGAGAATACAAAGTGTGACATGAAATTTTAGGTTTCAATGCCACGTTGCTAATTCGGAATACCTAAGGTGAAGGTAATTTGGAATATTCCAAAACCTACCGATGCTTTTGTTTCACGCGTAATGTCTACCACCGCGTCAGTTTCGTCTGTCACCTATATAACTTTTTTTAGCATTTGTGTAAATATTGTCTTATAGATATCTACATAAAATTGTTCCTTAATTGTGATTTCTTAACCTGATTACGTCATAAAATAAACTAATTTTATTATCTACATGTTTGGTTTAAGTTTATAAAGTGAAGGTAAATTGGGATATCGGTATTCCCAATTACCTGCACCTTAACGAAATCGATAGTTCTTGTCATGTTTTATTCAAACCAAAATTTCAGTTACTTTTTGTTTTTTATTTTTACTCACACTAAGAAATATGAAAGTTTATTAGTTTCCCTATGATATTATGTAGTTTAATTTGTTCCCATCCTCTGTCGTAATTTTTTATTCGTCTTAAACAAACTGGTATTCCAAATATACTGCACTTTCTCTATTAATACAAAATTGTTAATTTATTTTGGATTTTTTTTTGACGTTGGTGCAGGCCTCCCTGCCCGGGAGCCCTTCCGTCCCTCATTTTCAACTTTTGAAATTTTGTAACTACTGTCTCATTTTTAGCATCGCCAAACTCATATCGGTTCGCTACCATGCTTTACGCGCCCGCGAGCGGGCGCGCGCCCCCGCACCAATCTAACCCAAACCAATACTAAAATCCGGAACAAGTTGGAAAGTGGAATGTGTTATGTCGGTATAAGTCAACAGAAATATTGTTAAGAGGGGGGACCGTAGTAAAGTGATTGAAAAAAATCGGTAAGGTGTACCCTTTTATGCACAATTACTTCCGTATCTTTTGAACGCATTAATTACTGAAGGTAAAATTTTATATTTGGGGTCGGTCCACACCCCTCGTATTACCCACTAAGTTTCATCTCTATCGGCCCCGGTTGGAGATAGACCAGTGCGTGGAGCGCGGAAAGCGCGACAGCGAACCGATGTGAGTTCGGCGATGCCATAAACGAGACCGTGGTTACAAAATTTCAAAAATGAAAAATGGAGGGACGGAAGGGCTCCCGGATAGGGAGGCCTGCACCAACGTCCAGAAAAATTTTCCAAAAAAATTAACAATTTTTTATTAATATTTCGGAAACTAATAAATACCCGAAGAAACAATTTTAGATTTAGGGTCCACACCCCCTCCCCACCCTTCCCCCAAACCTCGTGTCGATCGGCCTTTCGATGGGGCCATTCGGAAGTACAGCCCAAAATTGTTGGCGGCGATACGCGGAAGGATAGATTTTCCATGGAAAATAGATTGCCTTTATAAATTATTAAAGTCTATGGGATTTAAATCGAGCAAGAGTGTCACGTCCCGGGTGAGGTCTTTAGGGCTGTGGCATAGATGGGGTAATACTTGAGGGAACGCAGGCGCGAATGCCAGATTCGTGGCTCTGCGGAAGATAGAAATTCTGGCTCGAATGCAGGATTCGTGCACTGCACGTCTGAGGGAATGCAGGCGCGAATGCCAGATTCGTGACACTGCGGAAGATAGAAATTCTGGCTCGAATGCAGGATTCGTGCACTGAACGTCTAAGGGAATGCAGGCGCGAATGCCAGATTCGTGACACCGCGGAGAGTAGGATGCAGGCGCGAATGCCAGATTCGTGACACTGCGGAAGGTAGGAATTCAGGCGCGAATGCCAGATTCGTGGCACTGAATGTTTAAGGGAATGCAGGCACGAATGCCAGATTCGTGACACTGCGGAGAGTAAGATGCAGGCGCGAATGCCAGATTCGTGGCACTGCGGAAGATAGGAATTCAGGCGCGAATGCCAGATTCGTAGCACTGAACGGCCAGGGAATGGTTAGATTGTTATGATTTTGGGGTAACACCCGTTAGCACTTTGTTTTGGTTTTGCCTAATTGGATTTACTGCTGCATAGGCACAAAAAGTTACTCGTAATATTTCTGCGAAATTCGTCTGGACGTGCAGCTATACACAGGCTATGCAAAGATATGTTTGTAAACACGGTCACTGCTCCCGAGCTCGCGAATCGGAATCAGCTGTTTCACTAACTCGTGTATTTGGATTTTAGATGTTTCGTACCAGTGGTTGAACACAAATAAGTTGAAGCGTGATTTAAAACAAAGCGGTTTATTAACTTTGTTAGAGCGGTTATTATGCGTGGGGTTTTAGCATTCACATATAATATTTATAATATGATTGTAACATTTATATGTATGTATGGACATGAGGTACGATATAAATCATAGAATAATATGTGGTTATAAGACAAATATATATATAATCAAAATAAACGTTAACAAGATTATATAAAAGTAATAGTATTAGTAATACAAAATATATATGATTGCAATAAGCATAAATAAATGAAATAATACGGAAATGTTATTGCAATAAGCATAGATAAATGAAATAATACGGAAATGTTATTGCAATAAGCATAGATAAATGAAATAATACATAAATGTTATATGGTATGGAGGCGATATGCACAGTAATAGATAATAATAAATGCTTACGGTATTTGCCGTAGAGCACTGAGTTTACACTTTATATAATTATATTTTTATAAAAGAGACTTTCGCAGTAATTACTGTCGAAGAAAGAGAGCTCTGGCCTCTCGATCCTTCGTATTTATATGATTTACGCGCGGTCCTTGCGGGGGTTGTAGGGGAGAGCGGGGACAAACGCACTTTTTACATTTGGCCTAGCCCCCAATTACCTCTTACAGATATGAAAACGAAAATTATGCCTGAAGATAGTGTGTTTCTTGGTCTATCATTTGAGCACAAATTCAGCCTTCTATGATAAGTAGTCAAAGAGTTACGGTAATTTTCCGCAGTGACTGTCATTGTTACTTTTGTCCTGCAGAGGTAGGACGAAAGTAACATACCATGGGGACGAAAGTAACACTAATTATTTTGAGGAGAATTAAGTAAAAACACTTCTTCCAACGCAAAATAGAATTTTTATTATAAAGAAACATTTAAATAAACAGTTACTTCTGGGGCTGTTACATGAGAATCCCCTCTTAATGATAGATATTTAATTGTAGGTACCTACTCTAACCTACAATTGTAACATAGATTGTGAACATCACCCATACAGTTTTCGTGAGACCAGCCCTTACAATTTAAACACTGAATCCACTTTTCTCGTGGACAGCTTTCACTGAAAGGGTCCAGGCAAACCAGACATACACAGTCATTGTCATCTGGAAAATTGTTATGCTGTGTGCTATTTTCCTTGCCCTGTTTCTTCACAATTTTTTTGCCTTTACCTTTTCCTTTCGTGGATGTAAACATTGCTTTTTTTACATTTTTTCTATTCCCGTATTCCCTTTCAATTGCCATTTTTTCTGGAGTATCTGTCAGAATCGCTGTCTTCCGCTTCTTACGTCCCCTATTTGTTTGCAATCTCGGACCAGCTCGAGGGAAAGGCCTAATTTCTTCGGGTGAAAAAACATGTGCTTCTAAGATAGTACTTGGTCCTGGTTCAGCATTGCTGGGTATAGGGTTAATCCGAGCTTCTTCTGTATTATTTTCATATTCTGTTTCGATGTTTTGAGGAGAAGTTTCTTCTCTAACGTTTGTTGAATTTTGGACTATCCTGGTATCGTCACGAGGTGGGACTGGTCGATCAGTCACAGTGGAAGGTGCGTAGTCGACTGGTGTAAATATATTTCTATTGAATGGACTTATTCCAGCACATTTAAATCCCGCTATGGCATTAGTGTCAGTGACTGCAAGAGGAAAGGCCACCTTTACAATACTTGGAATATGGTGAATTGTCATCGTTTTACCGGGATTAGTAAGCATCCAATTATCAGAGGCAGTATTAATCATTTTTTTAAAAGGTCCGAACACCGCACGATCAAGAGGTTGTAATTTATGCGTGCAGTGTGGAGGGAACGATAACATGACAATTCCATTATTCTTACAAAAATCAAGGGATTTTATCGATAAATGGGACTCATGATTATCCAGTAAGAGTAGACATTTCTGTTCAAGCGACGGTTTTGCTTGTTTTTTGAAATGTTCCAAATAAAGCAGAAATTCTCCTTCTTGCATCCAACCACTTCCATTACCCGCACCTGCAGATCCAACTGGGCCATCACGAATAATATGATCCTGATACCTCTTAAGGGGAAAAACAAAAAATGGCGGTATATGGCCTCCTTGGGCATTAACAGCCACACACACGGTGACTAATCTTCCACGTTCAGCCGATGTTAGTGCTCCTACTTGCTTTGTTCCACGTTGTGCCACAATTTTACTGGGCCTCTGAACAGTAGTGACACCTGTTTCGTCCACATTCCATATATCCTTGGGTTCAAACTTATAGCGATTCATCACTACTGCCAGATTATCGAAAAATTTATTTACGTTATTTTCATTAAAACTTGTGGCACGAGCTAAGCTTGTCGCTTGAGGAGATCGAATCGATAGAGACGGATGTCTCTTTAAAAATCCTGTTAACCATTCCTTGCCAGCCTGCTGATTTTCATGCCACGTTTCAGAGAATTTTTTATTATGTTGTACAGCCAATTGAAAAGCTAGTCGTCTGATATTTTTTGGCGAAAGTCCGTAATATATATTGGAACATGCTATTATATGCTTTTCTAGGATGCTTTCTTCTACATCCGAAAAAATGCGATGAATGCTACGGTATCCAATGGTTGGTGTTGTGTCACCGGACGATAATTTTTTTATATATCTCGCCAGAGTGACATGGCAAAGAGAAAACTTCTTCGCAGCTGCTCGAATACTTATTTTATCATTAAAATGTTCCGCTGTTGCTTGTTTATATACTGCTAAATCAGTTGTCCCTCTTGATGTTGTTCTTACTCGGAATCGAGGCATTCTAAAAACAAAAGTAAATTATAATAAAATATGTGTGGACGAAAGTAACATGTTACTTTCGTCCCCGTAGTGACGTGTTACTTTTGTCCCCAACCATGTTTTTCAGCATTGAACTGTTATAACATACAAACTATGCAAGACTTATTGAAATCAAATACAGGAACTTCTAAAGACATTATCTAAGAACGCTCTAACAAATAATAGGACCAATGTCAATAGTTTAACTATGAATATTCACAAAAAAACCAACAGAGGAGACACTTACCTGAATGATCGAAATAACCAAATCAGCTTGCCCACGGTTTACGAATCGTCGTATTGCACAGCGTCACTCCGTGAAACAAAAGAAACACTAAACAAGCGTATCTATGTAAAGGAAACGTTTTGAAAACTTTTGTGGAAGGCTGGAGAAGGCGTGTTACTTTCATGACGCCGTTACGTTTGTCCCCGCTCTCCCCTATGCGGTAAGGACCTTGACACAATTTACGAATAATGCGTAGAAGGACTTCCGGGGTTTTTCTATAATCTTCTATATTTAGACTATGTTTACGGCACGTACGCCAGGTATTCTTCGCAGTTAGGGTTTTGGGGTTTTTCTATTAGTCTATATTTAGACTACATTTCTGAATCATGCGTCGCAATATGATTCTCAAGATTCTGTTCGGCTATTGCTAAGAAGATACTCAACTCGTCGAAGGGATTTTGGGTGTTTTATAGGAAAGGGGTTAAAGTGGTTTGGACTCTGTGAGTCGAAAAGGGGGAATCGAGACGTGGTCTTGATTTAAGAGGGATTTGTAACGAGGGACTTGTTTGAATTCGTTTTGGAGGTGGTGATTCGTACCTCATAGGGCGAATAGGCGAAGAGATTTTGTAACTATCATCTCGCGATAGGGACCACTAAGGTACATCGGCGAGGTGGAGTTTATATCGATCATCTTGTGTTGGTGACCGCTAAGGTACAACATCAAGGTGATCAGCGATCGAGGAGATGGGGTAAGAGTTGAATTTGGGGGATTTTGATGGAGTGATGTTGAGGTTTACTGGTGTATTATTAAATAGGAACGTGCGAAAAATAGTGGGACGTCACAAGAGCAACAGTATTCGAAAGCTTCTAATTGAAAGACCGAATATTGTGATTTGGAGGGAAAAATATTTAAAAGCTTTACGACACTATCGAAGTGAAAACAGGAACATTATATATATGGACGAAACATGGGTCGACAACACCTTGTGTTTTAGCAAGTGTTGGCACAGCGAGGATATACTAAGGATTTTAAAAAATAATAGTTCTTCCTATCGGCTGATAATTGTCCATGCCGGTGGGAAAAATGGTTTTGTAAATGGTGCGGATCTCATTTTCAAATCGGGTACCACTACAGGAGACTACCATGGTCAAATGAACGCCGAGAATTTTTATAAATGGATAGAAGAAAAATTATTACCGAACACCCCTGAAAATTCGGTAATTGTTATGGACAACACCCCGTACCACTCCGTACAAGAAAATAAGCCACCGACAAAAGCAATAGGAAGGGCGATATAAGGTAAACGTACCGATTATGGAACGCTTTTCGGCAGGGATATTCAATTATCACGTAATTTAAATAATTAAACGTATTAACTTGGAAACCTTGTACACCATTTGATAGATAAATATTTTGTGATTACATAATGAGCCATAAAATTGTTATTCATTATGAGTAAAAAATAATATGTTTAAAAAACTAAAGTAAGGATCTGTACGTGTTATGAAACACCGCTTTCGTACCATGACCCGGTGTTCCAGATTTAGTGTCCCCATTTTGAAACAGTCATTCAAGTTGTTACAAACGTACCACTTTAAGTAGAAACAAGATTGAATTGAGTTTTTAGCATAAAAAATAATCGCAAATCAAAATTATCATGAAAATAGTATTTTTGCGAGGTACTAAAACCTTAAAAAGTCATTAATGTTGGTTAGTGTTTTTAAATATGACAAATTATTTCAAGGCAATAATTTGAATAAGATGAATAAAAATACATAACCAAATTTTTTCATTTTTAATTTTCTTTTGAATTTCTACCATTTTTTGTTGCAGTTTCTTTTTTTCTTCGCCTAACTTTTTCTTTTCTTCTTGTAACAATTTTTTTTGTGCAGTCTTTTCTTCTTTCAGTTTCCGTTCTTTTTCTTTTTTCATTTGGGCTTTCCACCATTCATCGGAAGTCCCAACTGAAGGTAGTTTTCGTTTCCTAGATTTTTCTACCTTAACACGCTTTTTTTTGGTAAGTATTCAGTAGGTAGAGTGAAAGCATTAGAAAAACTTTTTTGTAAGGGAGAGTTATTTTTATCTGAAAAAGTAGTGGATTAACATTTATTATTTGAATACTTATTACTATTATTCTCTTGTAAAACTTGACAAATACCACCTACACTACCATTATTTGTTTCTAAATGTTGACAAATACTATTTACATTGTCATTATTTCCTAAACCTTGGTAAATGCTATTATTTACACTACTTTCATTTACTGCTAAAGCTTCACAACTGGTACTATCATTTACGTAATTATTATTTTCTTCAAAACAAGCATCAACAATATTTCCTGCGAAAATAAACAATAAATAGTATTATATACTTCAAGAGAATGAAAATATTTAAATGTAAGTATTTCCAAACAAACCTGTTTGATTAATTTCATGTAATAAACTATCATGAACTACAGCAATATCATCTGGCAATGCAATGTCCACTTTACTAATATCATTTTCTGATATATGCTCATTTATATGATTTTCTAAAATTATGCTATTATCTAAAGATACAATGTTTTTGACTATAGGAATATCTTGTGTGCTAACTGTTAACTCTGTTTCTATTATGCTATCATTTGTATATGGAATAGTTTGCTTATTGTGTCCAACAATTACATTTTCATTATTAGACTGATGTACTGTAATTACTTTATGATTCACCAGTTTAGCTATATGTTTTATCGTAGGCTTCACCTTAACACTACTATCTATATTGGAAGAAAACTACATCATCAACAGAATACAAATCAAAATAAAGATTGAATACATTTATAAAAAAAATTATTCAAATAATCTGAAAACTAAATAATTTCTCTACCACAAGATCCTTTTTTTATTTTAAACCAGTATTGAAAAAGTCCTTTGTTTTCATCATCATTCGTCCATATGCTGCTAGGTTCTGCTTTTTTAAATTCTTCGAGTAATTCCTTTGATAAATTGCTTTCAAATGTCATTAAATGCTGCTTGCTATCCTCTACTACATCTTTGCTTTTCTTAATTTCTGATTCATCATGTTTCTGATTATTTCTCTTCTTTTTGTGTAGCACATTGTAATCGACTTCATTTGGATTAAAAGGAACTAATCCAGCAGCTTTAAATCCACTCTGAATAACTTTTTTTTCTTCAGTGAATGACGCTAAAGCTTTCTGCAAAACGGTTGGAAATTGTTCTTTTTTTAGCGTAATTGTATTATTTTCAGCTTTCCACTGTGCAACAGTTTTTTTCCAAACATTTTTAAGTGCATGAAAGAATGCAATGTCTAGAGGCTGAATGACATGTGTAGCATTTGGAAATAGAGCTACAAGTTCTATGTGTTTGCCTCTGCAAAATGAAACTAGTGGTATTGTAATATGAGAAGAGTGACCATCTAAATAAATTATCACTGGAAACTGGATTTCTTCCTTTAGTAGCCAAGGATAAAAAACATTAGCTATATATTCATAAAAACTTTCCGTCGTCATCCATCCGTTTTCGGATATTCCTATGCCCCATCCACTTGGGCAATTTTCTAGAATTTTTTTTGGTACATTGTCCTTGTATTTGTACATTATCATAGGAGGAGCTCGAGAACCCTCAGCATTATACATGAATAAAGCTGTTAGGCTCTCCTTTTCATTGCCACCTACTACTTTATATACTGAACGGGTTCCTTTCTGTGTTAAAACTCTATCTGGTTTGGGCAACAATTGTGTATTTGTTTCGTCACAATTGTATACTCTTGACGGATGTACAGTTAGTAAATTCTTGTTCTCCAAATAAATTCGGATTTCCTCAAACCAATTTCTGCAATCCTCTTCTGTTACCAAAGCCCTATTTGCCTTCTGTTACCAAAGAGTTACATGCTGAGCAGTTCGCACAGCTAAATTGGGATATCGCCTTAAAAAGGCTTCGTACCAGTGGCGACCTGGCCTTCCATCTGTAAAGGGAGTTGCTTTTCCCAACTGAGTTACATATGATTGCACGCTGTCTAATAATTCATTTTTAGTCACTGGGTAACCCCTTTCAGCTCTGTATAGGACCCAGTTGCGTACTTCTTCTTCTTCTTGTGTAGATAACACAGTACTTGTACTGTATTTCGGTTCCTTTTTAGGGGTTTTCACTGCTCGGAAAACAACGGTCACAGGAACTCCATACATTCTAGCAGCTTTTCTGAATGAAGCACCTTTACAGGCAGCTTTTACAGCTTGTTGCAATGCTTCAGGAGTGTAATTATTCCTTCTTTTCTTCTCCTTCTTGCTATTTGCTTTTATATTTTCCCTCTTATACACTACTCTTCTTATTTTACTCTTAGCACTTCTCGTCACAACACTATTATCATTTTTCTTACTTTTCTGTCCTTTTTTATTTTCATTTCTTCCCCTCTTTCTCAGCTTTGTTGCCATTGTTAAAACCTTTGAGTGTAACAATAATCTTAAAAGAAAATATCAAACTAAATGAAATAATTGCGCTTACACGTAGTGCATGACATGTTTATAGGCTAGAATTTTAGTTTCATATAAAACCTAATTTGGTATACTTACTCTTATATGCTTGATATACTCGTATAAATGGAGTTATAGGTATTATTTACATCGCTCTAATATAATTATAATAATTAAATTAACTGGATATACAGATGCCACGACAATTCTCACATGCGTTTCATAAACGGTACAGGCAGCAGAAAGCGGACCGTTAATTTGAAACGCTGATTTCAACTGTTCCATAACTACGGACATTCGAAAAATTCAAGTACGCTATATGAAACAGACATTTAATTAATAAAAAATACATCGGAATTGAAAAATTTGTAAAAAAAAATAAAATCTAAAGTTAATATTATCATATACACCAATAAGCATATTCGAAAATAATTGAAAATTGTAAATATCCTTAAGAGAATCAGGCTCACATATTAGTGTTTTTTGTGCACACGGAAGCTATTTTTTGCGAGTATCGGAAGTAACTTACTTAATTTTTTTTTTTAAGTTTATTATTGCATATAAATCGGCATATTTGTAAATTTTGCAAACAGAAATGTTTACAAATATCAATAAAATTTTCATACTTTTTATTATATTTTGTGAGAATTTTTTACTTTACTATTTGTGGTACTGTTTCAAAAGGGGGACATAGTTAGGAAGGTGTTCCATAATCGGTACGTTTACCTTATGTGGCAAGAAAGACTCGTGCCATGCCTGGCTATCTGACCGTGGCGCGCATGCGTCGAACAGTCACGATTCCCTCTGAGCGCTCGCGCCCGTCGCGCACGCAAAGCGTTCCATCCCGCTCCCCCCTTCGGCCAGAAAGAAGCGAGAAACTCAGCCCCGGAATTAGGGCTACGTTCATGATACGGGCTCAACGCCGGTCCCGACCAGCGAGCGGCTAACGAGACTTTACATTCAGATATATTGGCCGGTGCGTTTCGTAACGCGTATTCTCCCACCATAGGTACCGCTTGCCTGCCTCGGTGCTCCTGTTTGCAACGTTTTCTGACTCGCTCTCGTTCCATCTCTTTCTCGCCTTCGCAGAACAAGAGTGAGCCAGAAGTGATGGGGTGAGCGTCAAGCTTCTGGTGTGTATAGGCCAAACCGAGCTGTCAGCATAGAAATACACATCAGAATAGGTGTGCCTTAGCTCCGAAAAAATTCAGGAGCTTTATTGGTCTGAACATTGATTCTTTCTCGATAGCTTCATCTCGTATTGGTCATAACAGCCGCACGGCTACATTCAGACGGAGCCGAGCAGCATTCCCGTTACCCCACCATACTCCTCGATCGCTGTTCGCGAAAACGAATTGACCGGCCAATATATCTGAATACGACCTTAGGATAAAGATATAATGAAAGATGAAAAATTATTCGAAGCCCAAGATGAAAGGCCTTCGAATAAACAGAGGAAACTAATAAATACCCCAAGCTAAATAGAATTTTAGATTTAGGGTACACACACCCTACCCCAAACCTCGTGTCGATCAGTCACTGGGGCCATTCGGAAGTATATTCTTTTATTTAAATAATGCCCATCTCTGCATAGGACCGTAAAGAATTACAAAAAAAAGTCAGGGAATCAACTGTTGACTGATTTGGAGACTTTTCCTTGTTGTATGTTATATACAATAGTCGGAAGAATAATAATAAGAGCAATAATTGCAAATAATTGCTGTAACTTCCACATTCTGAAAATATGATATCAGTAAATCAATATTTCCAGTATTAGTAAAAAAGTTCCAATCTCTTTTTTTATTTTAAATAATGTGGCCATATAAATATAACATAAATTCGACAGCGATTTCAAGTAATGTATGTGTTACAATAAAAGCGTTAATTTAGTAAATGTACACAGTTCCCAACAGTTATATGCCTAAAATGCATATAACCTAACCTACAATCGTCCGAAAATTCATACATTGACTGCATCACGCTTTTACTGTGGCTTGTGTATCCTGCTAACGCTTCAGTTTTGCTATGATTCCACGTCGGCAGTCCTCCCGAGTAGGCGCCATCTCGTGTCCACTAGCTGAACTAAATTTGTCACGTGACTTGCTCTGTATTATCGCCAATATGGCGGAACTCGTATTTGGGACTGAAGTCACGATTTTTCACTATTCGTCCTTATATGAGCAAATTTGGAGCTGGTTTAGGACTCATTCGAAAGAGGAAGGTTCAATGCAGAGCGCTCTTCTCACCGTTTCAGTCACAAAGCTCTTTTAGTGACCTAAAAATACTTGGATTCTGCGGCTGTATTTTGTCGACTTTTGCTCTACTTTGGACACTCATATTATAAGATATCAACACAATCTCGTTGAATCATGAGAAGAGCGCTCTGCATTGAACCTTCCTCTTTCGAATGAGTCCTAACTCAGCCCAAAATCTGCTCATATAAGGACGAATGATGAAAAATCCCAACCCCCTGTTTCGGGCCAGATTGTGTCGGTATACAGCGAGCTGCATTACCCGTGTCTACCCCCTTAAGGCTCCTACAGACGGTGATGCAAGAGTCCGTGAAACACTGATGCCGCATCACGGATGCAGCATCATGATACATGTTGCTACGTCTGTAGATCAGTTTCCGTGTTTCAGCATCAGATGCGGCTTGCCTCAAAAGGCTCCTACAGACGGTGATGCAAGAGTCCGTGAAACACTGATGCCTGCATCACGGATGCCAGGCATCACGACTCTTGCATCAGTCTCAAGTCGCCTCCACATTACTGATTCCTGACAGTTTATGACTTGATGCGGACGCTGAAACACCTGTTTAAAAATGAGTGATTCTATTCCAACACCAGTGTTATTAGCAATAATAGGGGGTGCATTAATTATAAAAAATAAAAAATTGAAAAGCAAAAGAAAATGGGCAAAGAGATGGTTCATTGAGAGAAATAAATTTTCTACTAGTGCATTACTAAAAGAATTGAAAGCAAACTAACCGGATGACTTTAAAAACTATTTACGCATGAACGATTATGCTTTTGGGCACTGGTACGAAGCCTTTTTAAGGCGATATCCCAATTTAGCTGTGCGAACTGCTCAGCATGTAACTCTTTGGTAACAGAAGGCAAATAGGGCTTTGGTAACAGAAGAGGATTGCAGAAATTGGTTTGAGGAAATCCGAATTTATTTGGAGAACAAGAATTTACTAACTGTACATCCGTCAAGAGTATACAATTGTGACGAAACAAATACACAATTGTTGCCCAAACCAGATAGAGTTTTAACACAGAAAGGAACCCGTTCAGTATATAAAGTAGTAGGTGGCAATGAAAAGGAGAGCCTAACAGCTTTATTCATGTATAATGCTGAGGGTTCTCGAGCTCCTCCTATGATAATGTACAAATACAAGGACAATGTACCAAAAAAAATTCTAGAAAATTGCCCAAGTGGATGGGGCATAGGAATATCCGAAAACGGATGGATGACGACGGAAAGTTTTTATGAATATATAGCTAATGTTTTTTATCCTTGGCTACTAAAGGAAGAAATCCAGTTTCCAGTGATAATTTATTTAGATGGTCACTCTTCTCATATTACAATACCACTAGTTTCATTTTGCAGAGGCAAACACATAGAACTTGTAGCTCTATTTCCAAATGCTACACATGTCATTCAGCCTCTAGACATTGCATTCTTTCATGCACTTAAAAATGTTTGGAAAAAAACTGTTGCACAGTGGAAAGCTGAAAATAATACAATTACGCTAAAAAAAGAACAATTTCCAACCGTTTTGCAGAAAGCTTTAGCGTCATTCACTGAAGAAAAAAAAGTTATTCAGAGTGGATTTAAAGCTGCTGGATTAGTTCCTTTTAATCCAAATGAAGTCGATTACAATGTGCTACACAAAAAGAAGAGAAATAATCAGAAACATGATGAATCAGAAATTAAGAAAAGCAAAGATGTAGTAGAGGATAGCAAGCAGCATTTAATGACATTTGAAAGCAATTTATCAAAGGAATTACTCGAAGAATTTAAAAAAGCAGAACCTAGCAGCATATGGACGAATGATGATGAAAACAAAGGACTTTTTCAATACTGGTTTAAAATAAAAAAAGGATCTTGTGGTAGAGAAATTATTTAGTTTTCAGATTATTTGAATAATTTTTTTTATAAATGTATTCAATCTTTATTTTGATTTGTATTCTGTTGATGATGTAGTTTTCTTCCAATATAGATAGTAGTGTTAAGGTGAAGCCTACGATAAAACATATAGCTAAACTGGTGAATCATAAAGTAATTACAGTACATCAGTCTAATAATGAAAATGTAATTGTTGGACACAATAAGCAAACTATTCCATATACAAATGATAGCATAATAGAAACAGAGTTAACAGTTAGCACACAAGATATTCCTATAGTCAAAAACATTGTATCTTTAGATAATAGCATAATTTTAGAAAATCATATAAATGAGCATATATCAGAAAATGATATTAGTAAAGTGGACATTGCATTGCCAGATGATATTGCTGTAGTTCATGATAGTTTATTACATGAAATTAATCAAACAGGTTTGTTTGGAAATACTTACATTTAAATATTTTCATTCTCTTGAAGTATATAATACTATTTATTGTTTATTTTCGCAGGAAATATTGTTGATGCTTGTTTTGAAGAAAATAATAATTACGTAAATGATAGTACCAGTTGTGAAGCTTTAGCAGTAAATGAAAGTAGTGTAAATAATAGCATTTACCAAGGTTTAGGAAATAATGACAATGTAAATAGTATTTGTCAACATTTAGAAACAAATAATGGTAGTGTAGGTGGTATTTGTCAAGTTTTACAAGAGAATAATAGTAATAAGTATTCAAATAATAAATGTTAATCCACTACTTTTTCAGATAAAAATAACTCTCCCTTACAAAAAAGTTTTTCTAATGCTTTCACTCTACCTACTGAATACTTACCAAAAAAAAGCGTGTTAAGGTAGAAAAATCTAGGAAACGAAAACTACCTTCAGTTGGGACTTCCGATGAATGGTGGAAAGCCCAAATGAAAAAAGAAAAAGAACGGAAACTGAAAGAAGAAAAGACTGCACAAAAAAAATTGTTACAAGAAGAAAAGAAAAAGTTAGGCGAAGAAAAAAAGAAACTGCAACAAAAAATGGTAGAAATTCAAAAGAAAATTAAAAATGAAAAAATTTGGTTATGTATTTTTATTCATCTTATTCAAATTATTGCCTTGAAATAATTTGTCATATTTAAAAACACTAACCAACATTAATGACTTTTTAAGGTTTTAGTACCTCGCAAAAATACTATTTTCATGATAATTTTGATTTGCGATTATTTTTTATGCTAAAAACTCAATTCAATCTTGTTTCTACTTAAAGTGGTACGTTTGTAACAACTTGAATGACTGTTTCAAAATGGGGACACTAAATCTGGAACACCGGGTCATGGTACGAAAGCGGTGTTTCATAACACGTACAGATCCTTACTTTAGTTTTTTAAACATATTATTTTTTACTCATAATGAATAACAATTTTATGGCTCATTATGTAATCACAAAATATTTATCTATCAAATGGTGTACAAGGTTTCCAAGTTAATACGTTTAATTATTTAAATTACGTGATAATTGAATATCCCTGCCGAAAAGCGTTCCATAATCGGTACGTTTACCTTAGCCGAAACCCACGAAACTCAGCGAGTTGCATGATTACTAGCGTGAAGGACAAGAGAGGACTTTGCATGGCGAAGGAAAGTCAGCCTTCTATAGAATTCAAATCGAGAAAGACTTTGCTGACAAACTTTACATATGTATATTCGTGTCAAATAAATACTTTAATTGTGAAATTTAGACGACAAACTATTGTTGAATTTCGCCAGTTCTTACATATGCATGACTTGGTTGGGAATTCCTGATTCCAGAGTTTCATGCATTTACCTATTGAAATGTTGCTTCAAGTCATCGGGAAATTGCATTGCTTCTTCTCGTACATACACATATCTGTTCGCGAGTAGGTGTCACGAGTGACGCGGCTTTGGTTTCCCAAATAAATGCACATTTATTAGAGCCCTCGGTCGACGGCGATTTGAGTCATGCAGTACTGAATATGAATATGTTCATATTTCTCATTACACCTTGATAAGAGTGTTACCACCGATGGATTGGTGAGTTTATGTCCACGAAAATAAGTCGAGTTGCGAAGCAATTCGGTCTATTTTTTCTTATGAATACATGATTAGGACACACACACACACTACGTTCACTAAAAATAGGCGGAATTGCTCCATGTTTGGCATCATTTTCATCAGTAATGCAGTGCTCTGGTGAAGAACATCGTATTACGGAGCTAATATTGTAGGCCCTAGAATCTACGACATTGTCAATGTGCAGTTGAAACGCACGCCGCTTCACACTATCGTTTCTTTATACGGGATGATTCTCTAGCTAGAGTCGTCAAACGCAATGCTCGCCAACAATCATGTGTCTCGCTGAGTTTCGTGGGCTTCGACGCTCGAAACCAGCGGGGTTATACAATGTTGCACGCTAAGCAGTGACGAATCTGAAGTTTTGCAATTTCTAATCAGATCTTTGCAAAAGTGACGTCAATCGATTCCTTACAATTTTATATATAATGTTTGTTCATAACTGCTTTCTGCATAGGACGTGTAATATGTGTAATTCATGTTCTGTTTCGGTGCTTTGCTAGTAAAAAAATGTTTAACCTAACAAACTTCATTTTCTGGGGACATCCCCTCATCTATTTTCCCCTTTCACTTATAATTCCTTACTGCTAACGTAGAATGTTGTAGCATAAGCACATTTCAAGTAATTAAAATGTACAATGAATTTTCTACGTTTGCAGTACCAGCCGACTTCCGTTTAAATTTTTATAAGTACAACGCAACAGCTGAGAATTTCTATCCTTATTCAGAATAAAATACGGAAATAGCAAACAGCTCCCTCTCGCGTTTACCGGGCAATCGGCGATCTATCGGTATTACCATTTCTGTGCAGAAAAAACCTGCTGTAATACCGACCTGCCGAATCGGCCAGGTCACGTGACGTGTCTACCCCCTTAAGAATAGTCTTAATATCTCAATCTTTGTGCTGTTTTCCGTGATTTCAAACCTTGTACATTCTTTCTCAAATGTTTCTAACCACTGTTCAGCGTTTGAATGTTTACTTGTGAACTTTTCCATCATAAACTTCTGTGCTATATTTTTCAAGTTTCGTTGGCTTCCTTTCTTTTGTGTCGCTTCCTCTTTTTTTCTATTTTCTCTGTTATCTCACCTAAATACGTCTCGTCACACATTACATTTTCTTCTTCATCTATATACATTTTCTCCATTTCTTTGGTTAGTGAAATCCGCACCTTCCTTACCTGATGCCTCTTGGTTAAACGCCTCTTCACTCTTTTATAGACTTCTGTTTTCATTAATTCTTTGTGTTTCTCTATGTATGTCATCTCTTCTGGCAGAGCATACTGCTTGTTGTCCTCTGTTGTAATTGAGGTTATGGCGATGATGTTGGTTTTTGGCTCTTTTGGTGATGCCACATATTTAAATTCAAACATTAGTTTTTTTGCCATTTTAACAGAAATTGTCGTTTTATAAGACTATTTGTTGAAAATTTTAATAGTTAATAAACTAGAATTTGTTTCTCTGTAAACCAAAGAGTTTTATTTATTTATTACTGTAAATTGAATTATTATTTACACTATTTACATTCTCACCTGTAAACCAAAGAAACGACAATTAAAGTTCATTAATTAATTTTTAAAGAGCTTTCTCTTACATTCCTCCTTCTATCTCCCCCTCTCGATATTGCTGATTGCCTATTGTTCTACAGTCCTCGCGCGGGACTCGCCATATTCAAATGAAGAACGTACACTTTCTTTACATATTTAAATATCAAAAAGAGATTGAACCTGTTTTTAATATTGGATGTATGTGCATTAAATATTTTGTGCTACTAGGGTACTGGTATGATAGTAATACCAAAATGCTTGAAACGCTTGTACCAATCACTGTCACCCAATTAATAAGTAAAAAGACCTAATGAATCGGTGAATTCGGATCTTTATTACTTTCTATGATGCTTATATTATTTAAAACATTATATTTTGTTATGTTAATAGCTTAAATATTACAATTACAGCATTTTCTTTAACGCCCTGTGTTTAAACGATTGCCTTGGGAAGGCGGTGTGGATCGCCACTGGTATGGCCAGGGAAGGAATGCACTCCAACGAGTATGAAGAATTCCACCGGTTGATGGGACGGCACGTTTATTTGGCCTAAGTGGGCGTCGTTTACACTAACGGACGAACACTCCACACAGAACTCGACCACGAACAAACACAACTCACACAAACCACGCAAAGAACACGAAACAGAGATCTGTACAACTATGTACAATAAGTGCTGGGCGCGGGTGTCTCGACGGGCCGTTTTATTGAGATTCCAAAACTTGATGGGTCGCGGGGCGACAAAGAGAAGACCGTTCGTCCGTGCGGCAGCGTGTTGTGTTATTATTCAAGGGTATTCGTGGTACTGACTGCCGGATACCCGGAAGAGTTCGAATTCCCAAGCAAAAACGTGGGAATCGCGTAACCGTCTTAACGGTTAGTGCGTCATGATGTTGTTGACACGCTCTCGCACGCACATTTAAATCACCGCTGAGCGGCGCGTTACATAGCGGCCGCAACACCCTGTTTTCTATTTCGCTAGTAAGGAAGTCATCGTTTCCATTCTCCTAATATCCGCTTAAAATTTTGTATCGTTTTATTCAAATTAACGAAGAAAAAAGTAAGTACTGTTTTTTGTATCATAAAAATAACAGTTTGAATTGTATGCTAAATTTTTTTTATGCATAATTTTATAAGATTTATTCGTTATTTTACGTAAAACAGCTTAGGGTGACAGTAATTGGGTAGGTGGCAGTAATTGGGTCCTTTACCCTATATGTATTTAAATTGCGCATTCCATTTTCATATCGATGCATTAATATCTTCAAAACATTTGTTGACACTTAGCACTTGGTAGGTTATTTATAATATCTCTGTCTAGCTGTCAGGTTACAACAACTTGTTACCTGATTGGCCGAAACCCACATCCAATAAGCGACGTGCCTGAGAGACATTTCCTCACCCTTTCATACTTCCCTCTTGCCTAGAAGTGTAGAACGATGACGATGACGATCTTAATTTTACGAACATGAAATTCGGCAAATTGCTACTTTACATCGAAATATCTTAGCTCATAAGGCTCGTAGGAACAAAACGAAGACGCTTTTCTGATGTAAATCAAACCCAAACTGTCCATTAAGACCATTCAAAATCTAATTGGATCAGCCGTTATTGAGATTCGGAAATCTCAGGGTTCTTGATAGCGAGTCGTGGCGTAATATAGCCACTCTGTGTCTCGCGCTGCGCATATATATATATATATATATATATATATGTTGGGGATTGCGCATGCGCCCATGCAACCCTCGTGTCCGTGAAGGACTGCGCGCGCAGGGGTTGGGACTTGCATGATGGCCGGCCCACGCTACGGACCTCTGGTTCTGCGTGCTTCGTGTTTCACCTTAGTTTAAGTTCAAGTAAGAATATATACAGTTTAGTCTAATTACGTGTGTCAAGTGATTTCTCCTGGAACCTCTCATCCTTTCCCTCGGGACCCAACAATTCTCGCTGCGGACTACGTTCAACCGGGTTCAAGAAAGGCACGAGACACACTACAATGGCGGACACAGCAGAGCAAATCAAGGCCCTTACGGAGGCCATCAATGGACTTCTACAGTTACAGCTTCGGCAGAAGCAGACAGAATCTGTCTCTACTCCTCACGGGACTCAACATATGTCAAAATCCGATTTGTACAACGAGTTGAGTGCCCGTGTGGAAAAATACGCGTACGGTTCAGGTGACGAAACCAAACCTTTCAAGAAATGGCTTCTTCGACATGAATACACGGTCGTCACCGAAGCGGCGTCTCTGCCACCCGAGATGCAGACGCGCCTCGTGTTGGACAAATTGGGACAGACCGAATTTGATAGGTTAGTGGATCATGTGGCCCCGACGGACCCTACAAAGTTGCCGCAAGTACAGCTCATTGAGACGCTGAAGGAGCTTTTCCGGGATAAAGTACCAATCACACGCCGCCGCATCGAGATTCTTAACTATCGATATGACAAGGCAACGCCGATCTCAGAGCATATTGATCGTATAAACCGCCACGCGGCAGAATTCGATCGGGCTAACTTGACTGACGACGGCTTGCGAATTGTGTTGCTCTTGCAGTCTTTCTGTTTCGCAAAGGACGCGGAGGACCTGAAGAGATTGGCCCTGCGTGTGGTCGAGAAAAATCGAAGTGCTTCCCTGAAAGATGTCGCCGCCGAGCTAGAGGCTCACCTTAACGTGTCCTCTAGTATGAAGACTTTGGAAAATCCAGCTAAGGCTTCTTCGACGTGTAGTGCGTTGGTATCGAAGTCGAAACCAAAGCAGCAAGTTCCGCGCTATTCTGTTCAGAACGACCAAGTTCGTTCTAAGCTAGACTCTAAGTGCTTCAGTTGTGGTGGTGGACATGTTCGGGCTTCGTGTAAATTCCGTGAGGCGGTGTGCCATAAGTGCGCTAAAAAAGGGCATATCGCGTCCGTGTGCCGTTCTGGGCCGAAAGACCCTAAAAACGTCGATAAGAAAGCGAGCATCGTTACCCAAGCGATTTCCGCGGTCGGTAAACGTCGTCGACGGTATATTACGATTTCGATCGACAAAACAAACATTCGTTTACAGTACGATACGGGTTCCGATATCACTGTCATCGGGAGGGACGAATGGGTTCGGCTTGGATCACCGAGGCTTGTTGAGGGCGAAATCGTCGAGCACGCTGGCGGTAGTAACTTAGAACTAATCGGCAAATTTCGTGCCAGTGTTCGTGCGGTTGACCGCGACGGTGTGATCGACATTTGTGTAGCCGGTCGCAACGGTCTAAATTTGATAGGCCTTGATGCTATAGACAGCCTCAGATTATGGCCGGCGCTTTTAAATGATGCGGGTGAGGTGAAATGCGTGCTGAGTTTGCAGCAGCAAAAGCCTTCAAGTTCCAGTGTTCCGTCTACGGAAGTAGCCGCGTCGCATGGACTTTCGTCTGTCTCCGGTCAATCGCGCGTTTACGAGGACAATTGTAGTGACACGGCTTCGTCGCGCGCGTATTTGACTAGGGTGGAGAAAGATTTTCCTAACCTATTCGCGGGTGGGTTAGGGTTGTGTCGCGATTTCAAGGCTAGATTCAGCCTCAAGGACGACGCACGGTCCGTCCAAATTCCATGTCGCAGTATTCCATTTGCCATGGAAAAACCTTTGGAAGAGGAAATACACCGTCTCGAGGAGAGTGGTATAATAGAACGGGTTGAATCGTCGGTGTGGACGTCACCAATTGTGACAGTTAAGAAGCCGAACGAGAAAATCCGAGTTTGCGCAGATTTCTCCACGGGAGTGAACGCCGCTCTTTTCGACAACCGGCACCCACTTCCCAGCGTGGATAATATCTTCACAAAATTAAATGGTAGCGCTTATTTCAGCATACTGGATTTGAGCGATGCTTTCTTCCAGATCGAGATCGCGGAAGATAACAGGGAAATCACCACGATCGCCACTCCTAGGGGTCTGTTTCGGTTTAGGCGCCTGCCCTTTGGAATAAAAACAGCTCCGGCTATCTTCCAACAGGCGATGGACCATACACTCGCGGGTCTACAGGGAGTGTATGCTTATATCGACGACGTTGTGGTCACTGGCTCCACTCGCGAGGAGCACGACCAGCGTTTACAGGCTACACTTCGGCGACTGGAGCAAAAGGGTTGGTAACTCAGCGTCACGAAATGTAAATTCGGCCTTGAAGAGATCAAGTACCTCGGGTTTATCGTGAATGCCAACGGCATTTCAGCTGATCCTCAAGCTACCCGCGCCATAGCAACTATGCCTAATCCTACGAATGTTTCGGAGGTGCAAAGTCTTCTAGGTATGGTGAACCACTACGGAAAGTTCATTCCCCACCTTCACCAACTGAAACAGCCCTTGGAACAGCTCACGCGGAAGAATTGTCCTTGGAGCTGGTCTCCAAAACACAATCAGGCTTTTGACCAAATCAAAAGAGTTATGCTGAGCCCCCTCCTTCTGGAGCATTATGACCCTACGAAAAGCCTCGTGGTGGCAGCCGACGCGTGCTCTACCGGCATCGGGGCGGTGCTTCTTCAGAGGTCTCCGGATGGCAGTGAGCGGGCAGTTTACCACATGTCCCAGAGCCTCACCGACGCTCAGCGCAACTATTCCCAGCTTGAAAAGGAGGCTCTTGCCCTCGTATCGGCTGTGGAACGTTTCCATAGATTTGTCTGGGGCAGAAAGTTTATATTACAGACGGACCACAAGCCCCTCGTGGCGCTGCTCCAAACAGAGGGCACTAAGGGGCTGAAACCAACTACGGCGGCTCGTCTGAAGCGTTGGGCTCTGAGATTGCTGGGGTACGATTTTCACATTGAATATGTACCTACACAGGAATTCGGTCAGGCCGACGCGTTGTCGCGCCTGATCGACAAATTTCGTCGGGACAACGCAGAAGAGTTGCAGGTTGCTGGTATTCGTGAGGTGGAGTCGGAGCTACTCCAGATCAGAAGCCTCACCATCGACCGCTTTGGTAAGGAACTTCGACGCAACCTGGAAACCGCCACCATGGAAGATCCCGTTCTCAGCACGGAAATCCGGGCGATCCAGGATAACAAGTGGGACCGCACAGCGGACCAGGAGGTCTTGAAACCTTTCAGGCAACGTCTGGAAGATTTGAGTATTGTCGATCACACACTCATGTTAGGGGACAGGGTGGTGATCCCAAAGATCTTGCAACCCGCAATTCTGGCTGCCTTACACAAAGGGCACCCGGGTAGCAGAAGATCGAAGCAGCTCGCCCGAGAATTTGTTTTCTGGCCTAAGATGCTGGACGACATTGAGCACCTCGTGCGTCAGTGTGACGCTTGTGCTCTTGAGCAAAAGATGCCCAGGAAGGTACCTCTCGAGGGTTGGCCTGCGGCAACAAAACCGATGGAACGTGTCCATATTGATTATGCTGGGCCGATCAATGGCCAGTATCTTCTTATATTTATTGACGCGTTCTCCAAATTTCTTGATGTGGCCATAACTCCCACAATTTCGGCGAACCGCACCGGTGGAGTTATGCCGCGAGGTTTTCGCCAGGTACGGTCCCCCGGACATCCTCGTTTCGGATCATGGGACCCAATTTACTTCGCAGGCTTTCGAGACATTCTGCAAAGGCTTGCAGTGCACTCATTTGATGTCTGCAGTTAACCATCCTCAGTCTAACGGTCAAGTAGAGAGGATGGTGGATACGGTGAAACGGGCTATTGCAAAAGACCCGTCAAACTGGAGGACACAACTTTTTGATTTCTTGCATAGTTATCGATACACTCCGTGTTCGACAGCCCCCAGCGGAAAGTCACCAGCGGAGGTATTTTTTGGTCGACGAATCAATTCGCCATTCAGCAAGCTATTTTCTGGGCAGCAACCTGAGGACGCTATCCCAGTTCACCCCAACCAGACAGATATGGAGGCTCAATTCCGCAAGCATCATGGGGCTCAACCGAGAAGTTTGTCTGTAGGGGATCGCGTGGTCGTCCTTCTCCGAAAGGACAAACGCGAGCAAGGTACGGTGGCTGCTGTCGTTTCTAAGGTGCGATATTCTGTCCGCCTCGATGGTGGAAATGTTGTCGAGCGGCACCTGAATCACATCTGGAGGGGTGGAAGTACCATTCTGGACCCGGGTATTCCATCTCCTGCTTCTGAGAGGGTGGTGGGAGATGACGATGGGACACTTCTTGCGCAGTGTCCGACTCAGCCTGTAGACGGTCCTGCCACGTCGGTGACGACTCAGCCTGTGGACAACCCAGCCGTGGACAATCCAGCCACACCGGACTCGGATTTGCCACGCCAGCCTGTCGAGGCCCGAAGCCCTGATACCGGGGTTCTCGAGGAGCTTGCGACTCCGCGACCTGTCCGCAATCGGATCGCGCCACGGCGCCTGCAATTAGATCCGAACGCCAGGTCCTATTCGTATTGGTAACTCCTTCTTTAGGAGGGAGATGTTGGGGATTGCGCATGCGCCCATGCAACCCTCGTGTCCGTGAAGGACTGCGCGCACAGGGGTTGGGACTTGCATGATGGCCGGCCCACGCTACGGACCTCTGGTTCTGCATGCTTCGTGTTTCACCTTAGTTTAAGTTCAAGTAAGAATATATACAGTTTAGTTTAATTACGTGTGTCAAGTGATTTCTCCTGGAACCTCTCATCCTTTCCCTCGGGACCCAACAATATATATATATATATATATATATACTTGGCGCGAGACACTACCGTGTCTCTTGATTAATGGTTAACAGTCTGAGATGCCTACGCTATTGCTTTGGCGTTCGTCGGTCAGATCGCTCTATCCCACTCGATCTCGATGTGTTTTGTTCGTTCTCGTTGTCGCGCGGTGCGACAATGTATGTGCCTACTTCAGCCAATAACTAAAATACGTGTGCCCCGTCTTTTGAAGTGTGCCCAAATAGGTGACTCGACCAATCGGCACAGCCGTGGACTGCACTGCCCGAGTCCGCCTGCTAGGGATCTTCTTTTGGCCGGGCAATAGTACTGTTGTTAACCGCCGCACCGATTCGCGGTACAATATGGCCATAAATTGCGACCCTGGCGAGATGCTCTGGCTGATCAGTCTGATTAATTTTTGGGAATCGGATGTGGCATGTTCCTCCTCCAACATAAATAAGAAACAACTTCTTATGTTAAATCGAAAGATGTTTCCCTGACAATGGAGTAGGAAACGAAATTACTCTGACGCAGAGATGGGCAAAAAATTATTTTAAATAAAAAATTGGTTTCGAGTAAAAGGCAGACATTTTATTCGAAACTCATCAAATATAAATAACCCAGAGTTATTTATTATTCGAAGCACCATAAATAATGTTTTCATTCGACGGGAATTTATCCGACGGGAATTTATCCGACGGGAATTCATCCAAAGCTACGAATAATGTTCTCACTTTCATTTATATTTATCTCCGAAAGTTATTTAAAGTTAGGCGAGTGTTTAAGCTTTTATACAATTGTTTGTATCCGAAAATAAATGTTCGCAAGCGTCGTGGCGACGGCACGGGCGACCGGCGAAACGTAGCGGCTTCCCCTCGCGTCTCGCGCGGATTTACGGGTGTACTGAGTAGCTCGGGTCCCGCGGGCCGCGGGGAAGGAGGTTTCGCGTTCGGCCGATTAGGCGATTGCCGAACCGCGCGTCGCTCTCTTCCTGTTCGACAAGTAAACGGTACACCTCGTGCAATTATTCGAGTGATCCCTTACCCTCGTCGGTATCTACGGGAATGGGCGTTTAAAGAGTAAAATTCACGTTGTTTCGCTAATTTATAACACAGTTTAATTTCAAATTTGTCGTTCTCGTTCGGAATCCAAGAGAATTTACATTTTATTTAAAATCGAAAGACTTGCTCGAATTTCGAGGAACTTTCGAGAACAGCGAGCCTCGAGCGCCTTTGATCGAAGCCGCCGGGTTCTCGAGCCTAGCGACATTTGTATCGTTCACAGATTATACAGATTATACAGAAACGGATTTTTTTTATTTTTCACCGTATCAATATGAAAGTGGCACACCAATGGATTCCTTGCATTCTTCCGATTAAATTGACAAAAAAATATTTAAATCCGACTACTTTTAACGAAATGGGCTTTGAGTACTGCAAATTAATTTTATGCGTAATACGGGTAATTGAGGCGGTGACAGCAAACGGACTAAAGGTGGGATCTCCTACCCGCGATTGGTCGTAGCGATTGGTCGCAGCGATTTGACCCAGCGACTGGCCCTAGGCTGAATCTCCTTGCCTGCGATCAGGGGTGTGCGGGTACCTGACTTTTCGGGTTCGGGACGGGCCGGAAACTTTCGGGCGGGATCGGGCGAGGCCCCGATACTTTCGTATTGCTCGAGATCCCGACGGTTTCGGGATCCCGAGACTCGATTCGGGCTACAAGCATAGCCGCCATGAGCGGGCAATTTGATTTCAGGTCGACTCGGCAAAACTCGGACGTTTAAGGGGGTAGACACGGGTAATGCAGCGCGCTGTATACCGACACAATCCGGCCCGAAACATGGGTTTAGTAGAATACATTGTTTGTCCTTATATGAGCGAATTTTGGGCTGGGCGAGGTCTCATTCGAAAGAGAAAGGTTCAGTGCAGCGCGCTCTGGTCATGGTTCGACGAGGTTGTGTTGATATCTAATAATATACTAAATAATTTACTAAATGGTCACATAGACTGTCCGGTGTTGACATCCTTGGTCTCCTTTAATGCTCCGCAGAGACATTTGCGATCCAGGCCTCTATTCTCGCCGAGATTACCGCAGTACCGCCACTACTCTGTTGACCCTATTAATCGGGCTATGAGTGTGGCTAATCAACACTTTAATGACTGTGATCCCTTTATTCTCCCTAGTAGTGCGTTCCGGTCATCTTTATATAGGCTATTGTAAACTAAATGTTAATTCTGTGTACTAAGTGCTAGTAACTGTAAACCCATTGTTTGATTTTTTGTAACTATGGGATTCTAGTCCCGTTTATATAATAATAATAATAATAATAATAATAATAATATGAGTGTTCAAAGTAGAGCAAAATTCGACAAAATATACCCGCATGAATCCAAGTATTTTTAGGTCACTAAAAGAGTTTTGTGACTCAAACGAGGACCAGAGCGCGCTGCACTGAACCTTCCTCTTTCAAACGAGACCTCACCCAGCTCAAAATCTGCTCATATAAGGACAAACAATGTATTCTCGTGATTGCATTCCCAAATACGAGTTCCGCCATATTGGCGATAATACAGAGCAAGTCACGTGACAAATTTAGTTGAGCTAGTGGACACGAGATGGCGCCTACTCGGGAGGACTGCCAACGTGGAATCATAGTAAAACTGAAGCGTTAGCTGGATACACAAGCCACAGTAAAAGCGTGATGCAGTCATTGCATGCATTTTCGGACGACTTTAGGTTAGGTTATATGCATTTTAGGCATACATTGACTAGGAACTGCTGGGAATTGTCTGCATTTACTAAATTAACGGTTTTACCGTAACACATACATCACCGGAGCCGAATATATTTTATAATTATATGGCCACATTATTTCAAATAAAAAAAGAGATTGGAATTTTTTAATAACACTGGAAGTAGTGATTTACTGATATCATATTTTCAGAATGTGGAAGTTACAGCAATTATTTGCAATTATTGCTTTTATTATTATTCTTCTAACTATTGTATATAACATATAACAAGGAAAAGTCTCCAAATCGGTCAACAGTTGACTCCTTGATTTTTTTTGTAATTCTTTACGCTCCTATGCAGAGATGGGCATTATTTAATTAAAAGATTATACTTCCGAATGGCCCCAGTGGCCGATCGACACGAGGTTTAGGGGGAGGGTGTGTGTACCCTAAATCTAAAATTCTATTTAGCTTCGGGTATTTATTAGTTTCCTTTGTTTATTCGAAGGCCTTTCATCTTTGGCTTCGAATAATTTTTCATCTTTCATTATATCTTTATCCTAAGGTCGTATTCAAATATATTGGCCGATCGATTCGTTTTCGTGAACAGCGATCGAGGAGAAATCAGCCATCACCATCTGACGATCGTGGATTTGTCAGTTGGACTTCCCTAGCCACCGCAGGGTATGGTGGGGTAACGGGAATGCTGCTCGGGCCTATCTGAACGTAGCCGTGTGGCTGTTATTTATTCTTATTGTCAGCGTAGTACATATGTAGTTGTGTGCGTCACGAAGTTATACGTAGACCAATACGAGATGAAGCTATCGAGAAAGAATCAATGTTCTGACCAATAAAGCTCCCTGAATTTTTTCGGAGCTAAGGCCTCAAGTACACCTATTCTGATGCGTGTATTTCTACGCTGCAGCTCGGTTTGGCCTATACATGACAGAAGCTTGGCGCTATCCCCACCACTTCTGGCTCACTCGTGTTCTGCGATGACGAGAGAACACGCGTTACGAATAGGAGTGTGCGGATCGTCCCGCGGCTCGGATTCTCGGCCCTCGGAACGGGTCGGAAAATTTCGGGCGGGATCGGGCGGGGTCCCGATACTTTCGTATTGCTCGAGATCCAGACGGTTTCAGGATCCCGAGACTCGATTCGGGCTACAAGCATGACCGCCATGAGCGGGCAATTTGATTTCAGGTTGGCTTGGCAAAACTCGGACGCGATCGGCTCGAAAGCCAGCTATTACGAGGGGAGCGAGACGGAAAGAATTATGTATATCATTTATATCGATACCAGAGTGATAAGTTTTTACTTTCTGTCTCCTGTTGAATCATAATTTGTATCTTATTATTTATTTACATATATATGTATTTTCATTGCTACCAAATAGTCTGTGAATACTGAATACGTCCATATACGTACTTAAATAAATACCATGTTCAGAACTTGGGAAGAAGACTATTTTTATATCGACAATATTTTAAAATTTGAATAAAATGTACTTCATACTTAGTACTTTATGTAAAGGGAATATATAGGGTATTATCTTTTTCCGGATAGGTTCAGATTTAAAATAGAAAACGTACGAACTATAAGCATACAGAAAGGAATATTTCCTAGATGTTTCATAATAACAACAATATACAGGAGGCGAATATTTTATTATTTCAAATTAACGTGTAAGAAACATAATTTTTCTATGTTCTCAGGTAATAATTTTAATCTATTACTGGTAACGATATCGTCCGATCGCGTCCGAGTTTTGCCGAGCCGACCTGAAATCAAATTGGCCCCTCATGGCGGCTATGCTTGTAGCCTGAATCGAGTCTCGGGGTCCCGAAACTGTCGGGATCTCGAGCAATACGAAAGTATCGGGATCCCGCCCGATCCCGCCCGAAAGTTGTCGGCCCGACCCGAGCCCGAAAAATCGGGTACCCGCACACCCCTAGTTACAAAACTCACCGGCCAATAAATCTGAATACGATCTTAGAAGTTCGAATAACAGACGAGAACCTTTGTGTCTCGAGCCGCGCGAGATCTCCGTGCTCGGCGATGTGTCATCGATTCTAAAGAAACAGAATTTGTTTATTTTTCATCGTATCAATATGAAAGTGCCACAAATGGATTCCTGGCATTCTCCCGATTAAATTGACCGAAAATAATTTAAATCGGACTATTATTAAGAAAACGGGCTTTCAATTCTGCAAACAATTTTTCATGTAATTTCCTTAATTTTGGGCCGAATTATATCATTTTTGGGGCCAATTTGACCGAGAAAACATGAGGAATCGACTGACGCCACTTTCGTAAAGATCTGATTAGAAATGCAGACCTGCAGATTTGTCACTGCGTAGCGCGCAACATTGTATGGCCCCGCTGGTTTCGAGCGCCGAAGGCCACGAAACTCAGCGAGTCGCATGATTGCCAGCGAGAAGGACAAGAGGGGACTTTCCATGGCGAAGGAAAATCAGCCTTCTACAGAACTCAAATCGAGAAAGACTTTGCTAACAAACTTTATATTCACGTCAAATAAATACTTTAATTGTAAAATTTAGACGACGAACTATTGTTGAATTTCGCCAGTTCTTACATATGCCCCACTGGGTTCGGAATTCCTGATCCCAGAGTTTCATGCATTTACCAATTGAAATGTTGCTTCAAGTCATCGGGCAATTGCATTGTTTCTTCTCGTACATATGTATATCTGTTCGCGAGTACATGTCATGAATGACGCGACTTTTGTTTCCCAAATAAATTCACCCCTATCAGGGCCCTCGCTCGAACCGCTTGACAAGGAGACCGAACGATGTGAACCGAGTGCGAGTGAAATAGCGCAGCAGCGGTACACCCTCGGTCGACGGCGACTTGAGTCATCCAGTACAGAATTCGAAATGTTCAAAATTTCTCATTACACCTTGATGAGAGTGTTACCATTCATGGATTGTTGGTGAGTCAAGACACGAACCAATTCAGTCTATTTTTTCTTATGAATACATGATTAGAACACACTCTACGTTCAATAAAAATCGATCAAATTGCTCCATGTTTGATATCATTTTCATCGGGAAATCCTAAAAAATTCATCAGTAATACTTTCATCAATACTTATCAAAAACACGAACATTTTATTTTTCTGTACTGGCTATTTTATCTAGCTCGTCGGTTTTATTGTTCTCGGCTGTCAACGGGCGGTCTACTAGGACCCGAAGGTCCACGCTCGCAACGAGAAAGCAAAACAGTGGGGTGGGTAGGTCTTTCCCGATAAACTGAGCCCAAAGGCTTCTCATCAATTGAAACATTGGAAGGCTGTACATATTCTTTCTGATGCTTTCGGCGATATGCGCAACCATTTGTATGCCCGGTTTCATGTCTAACAAGTCAGGCGATTTTGTTTGTGATAGCCATATATAAAGACAGTCCTGTAACGTTCACTACATCTTCAATTATAAAACTGCAAATATGTTATTTTACACATGTGTCTCGCTGAGTTTCGTCGGCTTCGACGCTTGAAACCAGCGGGGCCATACAATGTTGCGCACTAAGCACTGATGAATCTGAAGTTTTGCAATTTCTAATCAGATCTTTGCGATCGTGGCGTCAATCGATTCCTTATACTTTCTCAATCAAATTGGCCCCAAAAATGATACAACTCAAACCATAATTAAGGAAATTACGTGAAAAATTTGTTTGCAGAATTGAAAGCCCGTTTCGTTAAAAATAGTCCGATTTAAATAATTTTTTCATAAAAAAAATGCGCAGGCTGGATGCGCGTGATTATTACGTGGCTCTCTCCATAGACATATATATACTGAATTCATCCTAAGAAAAATCCTACGCCCAGACCGTTTTGTGACCGTTCTGTGCAGCCCCCACTACCGCCTACGGGCCCAACGCAGGCGATTGACAGAGAGATAACAGGCGGTAAGACGGAGAAAATCGTAGGCGTTTAAGTGGGAGTCGGACCAACCAGCGCCTCCTCAGAATCATCCCTGTGCAGAACGGGATTTTTCTTAGGATGAATTCAGGATAGACGGATCAGAAGATGGGACTATCGGCGTGGGGAAGGAAGGCTTGGAGGGGTAAAGGCATAGGTTCAGATACAGGCACGTTGGTTAGCTTCGGATGCATTCGGCATGCATAACCACAGCGTTATCCGATTTACTCGTATCGCTCCCCTTACCGCGAACCTTGCCACCCCCCTCAGCTTACGCTCCGCCGTCTATATATGTCTGTGGTCCCCTCCTCGAAGTGACAGAAAATATAACCTATGTATACGCTATATGACAATAAATGTTGAGCGGCCATTTCGTTCTTTTGCGCTACATTTTTGAACTTTTTATCATCCTTCCGAAACAGTATTATTACGTCGCAACAGTATCTTTAGGAAATCGGGTCTAGCATATAGGTTATACCCGATTTCCTAAAGACACTGTTGCGGCGTAATAATAATGTTTCGGAAGGATGTTCACAATTGTAGCGTAATAGAACGAAATAACCGCTAAACATTTATTGTCATATAGCATATACATAGGTTATATTTTCTGTCACTTCAAGGAGGCACCACATAATCATCACGCGTTGGATTCAACGTCAAACACAATTTTATATATGTTTGTTCATTACTGCTTTCTGCATAGGATGTGTATTTCATGTTCTGTTTCAGTGTTTTGCTAATTAAAAAATGTCTATCCTAACAAACTTCATTTTCTGGGGACATGCTCTCGTGTATTTTTCCTTTTCACTTATAATTCCTTACTGCCAACGTAGAATATTCTAGCATAAGCACATTTCAAGTAAATGTACAATGAATTTTCTACGTTTCCAGTACCAGCAGACTTTCTGTTTAAATTTTTACAACTTCAACGCAACCGATGACAATTTCTTTCCACATTCCAAATAAAATATGGAAATAGCAAACAGCTCCCTCTCGCGTGCACAGGCAGCCGCGTATCTATGGGTATTACCATTTCTGTGCAGAAAAAATCTGCTGTAATACCGACCGACCAAATTGGCCAGGTCACGTGCCGTGTCTACCCCCTTAAACTGCTTGTCTATTCGAGCGGGATATTCAAATCGACTAAATCTAGAGACGCGGTAGCGTCTCGACGCCAAGTACATGAAAGAAAAGACACCCTGTATATGCCTGTCGCTGCCGTGTATCTTTACTCGACGCACAGCTATTCCAACCTAACCTGAAACTTATTTCATTAATATCTCATCACGCCTGCAATATTTTCTATATTTAATGGCATTTTTCTCATGTAAACCGCATATAAGCTTTCGAATAAGACCAATTTCAATAAAATCGGTCCACGCATTATAGAGATATCGTAATATCATCTCATGGATCTGTCGAAAACGGTACGATTATTTTGTTCTTCTCCTCACCAAATTTTCGTCAACATAATACGTATACTCGTTACACGCACACCTTCAGCCAAAAGAAACTAGTGTATGTATGTTTCGTTCGTCGACTCTCGGGATCATTCGGCAGGAATCGGCGTCCGTCATTGTACATATACCTATGTATATACAATTGAATTATAACCTACCAAGTGTCATCGCTTTATAACCTACCAAGTGTCAATTCATCATAACCTGCTGAGTGTCAAATAAGGTAAGTTGTCCAAATTTGAAATGTCACGAGTTTTTTCACTACATGGGAGACTGAATTATTGTCTCAATTAACAAGGTGGGTCGCCAAAATTTTTTAATAGATTTTTTATGCAGAGTCGCAGACTTGGAAGTTGTCCGGAGAAGGTTCGACACAGAAGCATCTTCTATCACATACGTTTCTGGAAATTTGTACCATGCATGTACAAAATATATATATTATAACAAATTGCATTGCATTCAAATTGACAGATATTTTTATTATACCAGCAAATTATTTTTAATTTAGAGTTTTTATGTAATAAAATCCACAGTAGTTGCCACGCTATTGATTAATTTATCAATTTTTTAGATTCCCATTATTTCAATTCACCAATAAACATACTAAATTAGTTTTATTCCAATACCAATAAATTGTGCATTTAAAATATTGGATCTTCTCGTTCATTATCGCTCAATTACCATTAGCATTTAAATAAACCTCCTTTGGACACTTTAGTCTCTACACTCACTATAGCAAAAGGCCACTCTATTTCTTTAACAAATAAGTTCTACGTTAAGTTGTATATATATAATTAAAATGTGGCTTTATAAATGTACAGATAATCAAAATTAAAATGTGGCTTTATATATATATTTACAGAAAATCAAAGCAGAAGATGATGCAGTGTGATCTACGTCAGGCTATGAACGCACAAATTTTCAGGTAGGGTTTTGCATACGCAATTGTTCATTCAATGATGCAATGATCTTGACTTATGAGCACGTGTGATAATTTATAAATAATTAGTAAATGTGTCCTATTTTTCAGTTAACGATGCAGACGAAGAGAATCATTTCAACAGCTGAAAGTGAAAGCAACCCTGCCGTATGAGGAAATGAAATAACCACGTTATAATTTATCAAAAATAAATTTTTTATTGTTTTATTGGCCACGGCCCCGCTCCTGGCCACGGCCCCGGCCACGGCCGCGATACCGATCCTGAATGATGGTTCGGAGGGTGACGGCCTGGTCCCTCATCATTTGGATAATAGCCGAATTTTCCTGCTGGGCCCTCACCCTCCAACCGCCCTTTTGGTGGCGAGCCACGTACGGTCCTGTAATTACAAGTAAAAAAACAACAATAAATTTATTAGTAAAACATATACATTCGGTGTAAAAAGTATTCGTACAGCGACCAATTTAAAGTAAAATTTTGTATCAAATTTTGTATCAATTTTTGTAAAAAAATTGTCAGTAATAAATTTTAACGGAAAACAATGATTAATTATCAATATTCTTCGATGTTTGTAGAATAGATTTTGTATTGTCACGTCCCGGGTGAGGTCTTTTGGGGACAATGACATGTGGGGTAGAATGGACTCAGGCGCGAATCTAAAATCCAGCACTCTGAGATTTTGTGGGAACTTAGGCGCGAATATTAAATCCGTCACTCTGAGGGTTTTTGAGGAGTCAGGCGCGAATCTGTGATCCAGCACGCTGAGGGTTTTAGAGGAATCAGGCGCGAATCTGTAATCCAGCACACTGAGGGTTTTTGAGGAATCAGGCGCGAATCTGTAATCCAGCACACTGAGGGTTTTTGAGGAAAGCCAGGCGCGAATATTAAATCCGTCACGCTGAGGGTTTTAGAGGAATCAGGCGCGAATCTGTAATCCAGCACACTGAGGGTTTTTAGAGGGGTCAGGCGCGAATATTAAATCCGTCACGCTGAGGGTTTTAGAGGAATCAGGCGCGAATCTGTAATCCAGCACACTGAGGGTTTTTGAGGAAAGCCAGGCGCGAATATTAAATCCGTCACGCTGAGGTTTTTAGAGGAATCAGGCGCGAATCTGTAATCCAGCACACTGAGGGTTTTAGAGGAAAGCCAGGCGCGAATCTTACATCCTGCACTCTAAAGCTAAAGAATAGATCAGGCGCGAATCTGACATCCAGCACACTAATCGATCAGGGAAGGTTTAAAGGCGAATGGTATCCGGGGACACCCGTTAGCACTCTTGTTTTGATTTTAACGTTGCATTTATGTAGAGAAAATCACTTATAATATTTCCGTGAATAGCACGGCTCGTGCAATAGTATGTTTGTAAACACAACTGGGGCTTTAGCGTTCACTGATCGAGATCAGCTGTTGCTGCAGTTTGTTTTGGTTTGAGGATATTCGCAACCGGAGATTAGACACAATAATTCAAAGCGTGATTTAAACAAGAACGTTTGTTTATTCAAGGTACGATAATATGCCATGCATCGTTAATGCAAAAGCAGTTAATTGTTATAGAAATGCGTTTGACAGCAAGCATTAGCACATGACATTTATATAAATTGTGATTAGTACAATATAAAAGTATGAATATGAAATACAATATGCGATAATTAAAGGAAATGATTACAATAAGCACATATATAGAAAGTAGTAATAGTAATAATACAAAATATAAATGATCGCAATAAGCGTATAGAAAAGTAGTAGTAATTCAATTATATATATATATGATAAGCTTTAAGTAAATAGAATAATATGAAAATAATAAGCGTTAATACGCGAAAGCAATAGACGAAATGAAAGTTATAAATACAAGATAATAAGTGAACGCAATAAGCAATAATAATACGAAATTATAAATGGGAATGATATAAATAATAATAATAATAATAATTGATTGCTTACGGTAGAAGCCGTAGGTAACTGATTTTAATGGTTTCACTATATAATTTTCACTAAATGAATACTTGTAGTACTATTGAAAATACTGGTGATAATAAACTCCGGCCTCTCAGGACCTCGTATTTATATGTTTGTTGCGGGGTACGCGCGGTATCGGCCTTGACACATTTAAGAATTTAGTCGCAGTAGGACTTCCGGGGTTTTTATAAACTGAGTGTCTATTAATAGACATTCTTCTGTCACGTACGCCGAATATGCGTCGCAATTAGATTTCTTGGGTTTTTATGAACGGTATTTGGAGATATTCAACCCATCGCATGGATTTTGGGTATTTTAACGGGAAAGGGGTTTGAATGGCTTGGATTTGGAGGGTCGTAGAGAAGGAGTGAGACGTGGTCTCGGTTTAAGAAGATTTTGGGGCGAGGGACTTGTTTAGATTTAGTTTTGAGCAGGGAATTCGTGCCTCGTTGGGCGAATAAGTGAAGGAGGTTTTGTACTGACCATCTCGAGATGGGGACCGCTAAGGTACATCATCGAGGTGATCAGCGATTGGGGAAAAGGGGTAATAATTGAATTTGAGGGACTTTGGTGGAGTGATTCTGAGATTTTTAATAGATTTTCTGAATAGTACCGCGCGAAAAATGTTGGGACGTTACACCTTCCCCCTTATATGAAGAAATGGGTACATTTCTTACCATAAGGTACGGGTGTATTGAAATGAGAAAACGAAAATAAAAGATATAGCCTATTTGGCAAAAAAAAAAAAAGGAAATAAATTGTGTCGCCTACTTGGCGAAAGAGAAAAAAAAATAAAGCTAATTTTATAATTAAAATATAAAAATAAAAAAAAAAGGGACTATTTATAAGGAGAGGACTAACAGAAGGAGCTATGTACAAGGAAATGGGAATTAGTATGGGGGATAGGAATATTCAAGGGTTTGGAAAATAGGATCGTCCAGGATGAACGTGAGGTCCTGACCGTTTTGGTACTGGTCATCGAACCATCTCAGGAACTCGGGCGTCAGCTCACTGTGGTCCGGGACTCTAGTCGCTAACCCCGTGTCCAGGATTTCCACGACACCTGGACAAGGAGGGATTGAGGAGGGAATTTGGGATGTGGGAATATGGGATGGAGAACGGTAAGGAGAGGGTGGTGGACGGGAGAGTACCTCTCTGCATTTTGCGGGAGGGCAGCAAGGGGGCGGTGGAGTAACGATCTCCTGCATCGTCTCCAGGTCCATCGTTGTGGGGGAGTCTTCAATGACGATAACCTCTGGTGAGGGCTCAGCCTCCCTGATGGTTTTTGTGGAGGTCACCCTGGGAAGGAAGGGCGATAGGCTCCTTCCCTCTTTTACGGCCTCCTTCCGCATCCATCTGATGTGGGCGAGCCTTCGTTTGAGGCCACCCCCACCTCTCTTAGCCCCATTAGGGTTGTGGGCCCTTTTATGTGGCATCCTGGCAGTACTATAGTTTTGGTAGAAATGAAATAATTAATATTTGTTTTAAGATTAGGGTCAACCGGGATTCTCGCGTAACCGACTAAGACGCGCTTTGTTAGCGTGTATGATTTTAGTTTTTCCTTTCCAGGAAATTTTCAAATTTTGCGAAGGGATAACCTCTAGTATTGTGTGCGGACCGGAGTACTGGTCCCCGAATTTCCCTTTTCTCGGTTCTATTAACACGAATATTGGGTCACCCGGTTTGAAGGTCTCTTCATTTATGTGACGATCATAATATTTTTTATAGCGAAGTTTAGACTGATTTAACTTTTCCGCAGCAGCGGTTTGTATTTCTTGCATTCTTATACTTAATTTCGAGAGGTATTGACTATAAGTTTCGTTTTCAAAATCTTCGGGCACCCTTTTTCGACTGGGTACCCGGGCTATTTTCCCGAATACTAACTCGTGTGGAGTGTAACCAGTGCCCTCGTGGACGCTGGTATTATAAGAGAACGCGGCCATGTCGGTCCATTCGTCCCAGTCGCTGTATTTACTGATAAACATTTTCAAATATTCCGTTAGGACAAGGTGCGATCGCTCTAAAGAACCGTTAGTCTGTGGGTGAAAAGCTGTGGTTCGAAATTGTTCAATTCTAAATTTTTGCGCGATAACTTTCATGAATTTACCAGTGAAATTAGCTCCCTGGTCAGTGAGGATGGCTCTGGGAGCTCCGAATTGACAGATAAATTTTCTTATAAATGCGTCCGCGATTTTTATCGATGTGGACTGTTTGAGGGGTTCGCACACGAAGTATTTCGTCAATAAATCTTGCATAGTTAGTATATAAGTATGTCCTTCTCTAGTAGTGGGTAACGGTCCCACTATATCCAGGGCGATTTTGTCAAAGGCTCTTCCAGGTGTGTCGGTGAGAATCATTGGTTGTTTGATTTTAACACGGACGAGTTTCTTCCGCTGACAATCCTCGCATTTTCGAATATAATCTTCCACGGCTTTCTTCATTCCTTTCCAAAAATAGTAATGACGAATTCTATTATATGTTTTAGTTACTCCTTTGTGTCCAGCTAATGCAGACACGTGATTTTCCATAATTATACTTTGTCTTCTTGATTCTTCAGGAATCTGGACTAGCTGTAAGCATATAGTGACGCTGATGTCTTCTTCGTTAATGGCTTCGAGAACGTCTATTATAATATCTTGCCAACTCAGTTGATCAATATTGTTTGTTTTGGCAATGCTGAACGAATATATTATTAATTCGCGTACTATATCCTTAAGTGAAGAAAGGGCTTCGTTCCAATTTGTCGTGGTTAGGGGTATATTTTGTGTCTCCTTGATAACTAAACCTACGAAAATTTGTCCCTTTTTATATGATACGTGAGCTTTACGCAGAGTGAGTTCGCCTGCTATCGTCAGTTCTCCTGCTTCCTGTAATTGTCTAGCTCCTTCGTCGCAAGGCTTCCCATCGGCACTTAAAAAGAATACTAACGTTTCTTTACGTAGGGACAAAGGGTCGCGACTGATTGACGGTGTTATGATGATTTCTCGGTCTGGATCCGCTTCGTAGGCTGTTTCTGAAGGATCGTTCGTCTCGATTATCGATGATTCCGAGTCTGTTGTTGATTCGTGAGAAGCATTGGATTCCACTTCGGAATCCGAGTCGTCTTGTTCCGGCGGTGTTGGCGATTCCAGAAGCGAAATAATCGAATGTGGCTCATCTGCATGTTCTTCTTCTGCTGCCTGAGTTTCCTCTTCTATAATATTTCCTGATTTTGGTAGATTTAGAGAGGGGAAATCCGGTGGCGCTTTTATCGGCGTCGGGTCCTTGCGTACTTTTCGGCGTGGTTGTGTCCTCGTAGGCGCCGTTCTGTGGCGAATTTTACTTGTAGATGTTTGTGTGGAGGTGGATGTTTGGGAGTTCCGAGGCCTCCCTGGGCCTCGTTTAGGCGGGGGCAGATCTTCCCAATCGTCGTCGGCTTCCTCTCTTGGTCGTATGGGGCATGCTTCCACCGTAGGTGGATTTCGGGATAAAGCATCGGCAAGTTTGTTACTTTTTCCCGGTTGATATCGAATTTCGTATTCATACTCAGCTAATTTCAATCGCCACCTGACAAGGCGCGAGGTTGGGTCCTTTACTTTATGTAACCAAATCAAGGGTTGGTGGTCAGTAAATAAAATAAACTTCCTTCCATATAAGTAAGGTCGGAAATGTCTAACACAATATACAATAGCTAAAAGTTCTTTCTCTATGGTTGCATAATTTATTTCTGCTTTATTTAGGAGGCGAGAAGCGTAAGCGATCGGTAATTCCTTTCCGTCGATAGCCTGACTTAATATTCCTCCTATAGCGTATTCGGAAGCATCAGTAGTGATATGAAATTGCATTTCAAAATTTGGATATTGCAGGATAGGTTCCTTCTGCAACGCTGACCTTAAGTGGTCAAAAGCCGTTTTCTGGGACGGTCCCCAGTCAAATTTTATGTCTTTCTTTAGTAGTTGGGTTAACGGCCGAGCTATTTTGGAAAATTCTGGGATAAACCTTCTATAATATCCGGTTAATCCAAGGAATTGTTTGATTCCTTTTGGTGTACTTGGTGCCGGGTAGTTTCGGACGGCTTGAATTTTTCCTAAATCTGGTTTTACCCCTTCCTCGGTAATTATATGTCCCAGGTAAGCGACTTCCTTATGTAGGAATTTACATTTTGTAGGTTGTAACTTTAAGTTTGCTTCTCGTAAACGGTGAGCGAGTTTTTTAAATTTGATTAAATGCTCTGTTAGGGAACTTGCGTAAAGGACGATATCGTCCAAATATACGAACATTTCCGTGCCTTGGAGTCCCGTAAGGGTATGGTCCATTAGACGCTGGAAAGTAGCTGGTGCATTACAAAGTCCAAATGGCATCCTGACAAACTCATAATGTCCATGAGGTGTAGAAAATGCGGTTTTTGGTGCGTCTTCCGGTTTCATAGGGATTTGGTGGAATCCTGACGCGAGGTCAAATACGGAGAAGTACTTTGCTCCTCCTAATTGATCTAATATTTCATTGATATTTGGAAGTGGGTATGCGTCGGGAACTGTAATTTTGTTTAAATCCCTGAAGTCAATTACCATTCGCCACAAGAGTTCCCCATCGGGTCCCGGTTTCTTAGAGACGATCCAAATAGGCGAATTGTAAGGTGACAATGATGGTTTTATTATTTCCTGATCTAGTAATTTGCCTACTTGTTTATCTATTTCCTTTTTGTGTACTGGAGGAAATCGATATTGTTTAGTATTGACAGGCACTGGGTCCGTTGTCTGGATCCCATGCTGGATAGCGTTCGTATGACCCAACTTCTCATCTGGTAGATGAAAAAGGTTATGGTACTTACTTAAAATTCCTTGGACATGTAGTTTTTCTTCCGGATTCATATGATCCATTGAAATTAATCCGAGCACTTGTTCCATCCTTGTTGTGGGTTTTTCAGAAATTATTGATACTTCCTCACCCGACGCAATACTAAGAGACTCAAGGAAATTTGGGTGGAGGGTTGATCTGGCATAATGCTCAGAGAGTGAGTGCACTTTCGCGGGTGCCTCGGTTTGGTGGATCAACGGATCCTGGGGTATAAGGGACTTGTTTAAATTTAGGGCGGGGATAGGAGTGACGCGCTTTGACGTCATAGTCTCTTTTGTTCGTCTTTGTTTGGGTTCTGGAATCACAATTTCGAATTCATCCAATTCAACAGTAGGTCTTGTGATCGTTATGTCCGTTTCATTAGAATTTATTATTTGTAAGTACGCTTTGCCGTCTTGATTACGGACAAGAGCGTTACCAGCATGAATCCCAGTGCCTAAGTCTAACCGGGGTAAATACCCTTCCTTTATATTTGAATTTAATATATTAATAAAGGAAACGGTTTTTGATCTAGCAGGTAGTACGATTTGAGTTCTGTTTACAAATGGAATAGAGTTTCCGTTGAACTCTAACTGCTTTTTGGAATAATGTATCGAGGCATTTTGTTTCATAAAAAATTCTGTACCTAGTATTCCTTGTGGTTTAATTGGGAAATCATTTTCGACTACGTTAAACGTGACGTTGTCGCCAAAAAGGGTTATCTTCACTGTACCAAGCGTGGTAACGGGGACCGGAGAGATGCCCTTGAGTATTAGTCGATCTTTCTTGTCTATCTCTTGTGGTAGCTTTACGATTTGAATTTTTAATAAGTTCACCTGTGACCCAGTATCAATCATTAATTCAGGTGTAGTTTCGAAGTCGGGGGAGGGAATTCTTACAGATGGAGCTTCATCGGCAGTATTTAACCATGCTGTTGCGATTCTAGTTTCGATATTCCCGGTTCCGTTTGTATTATTATTGGATGCGCTCTCGTTTGGCCCGTTCCACGGTACGCATCCATGGTTGACCGTAGGGGCGGAGCGTTTCCCGAATCTCGTTCCTGGAAGGTTCCTGGGTTTCTTTCATTTCGATTAAATATGCGTTTCCTGCATTCTGAGATTAAGTGTCCGGGCTTTTTGCAATAAGCGCAGATGCGCAATTCCGTAGGTCTTGAGGGAGGTGGTCGGTTTTTGTCCCAGTAAGGGAGCAAAGGGTTAGGGGCCTGATTACCATATCCCGCAACTCGGTTTTGGGGATATCGTTCGGACGGTTGGGAGGCAATTTTCTGGTTACTTCTGCAGGACAGTGCGTCGTGTCCTGTCTTATTACAAATTTGGCATATTAACTTAGGAGCCTTTTGTTCGGAAAACCTTTGACGATCCCTTTCAATCTTCTTATCCACGAGTACAGCTAACTCGAAAGCTTCATCGAGCGTTTCGAAATTATGTTGGAATAATCTTGTTCGTATATGGGGAGGAAGTCCATCCACAAATGAATCCAACGTCAAACGATCTAGATCCTCGGGGTGATTCCGTGAAAAATCGCGATAATATTCCCTGTCTTCTTCCAAAATAGCGAATCGGAGATCCTTAACGCGCGAAATATATTCCAATATGTGTTCGTTATTTCCTTTAATAATATTTGCCAGTTCTCCACGATAGTGGTCTGAAGTTTTCGCGGAGGAGAATGTTCGTTTGAGTTGTTTTATTAAATCATTCACGGAGTCAAAAACCCTATCCTCAACAGCCAAGCAGGCGTGGTCTTGCAGTTTATTGCGTAACAACCTCGCCAGCTGGGGTTCAGCCTGCGGGGGAACCAGAGCTTTAGCCCTATTGCAGGCTCTCGCGAATTGCACCACTGGTATATTATGTCCGTTAAAATTAGGGACGGTTTCTATGGCGTCTTTTAACGTGATCTGGGGTGTTGGATCATGGTCCGGAGTATTATTACGATTCAATGTCTCAGGAATTTTATTTAAATTTAGCACCGGTTTTCTATCAAAACGGGAGGAACCCGGTGTGGCGAAATTATTCACAACTGGCGGGGGTGCAAGAAGTCTTTCCATCAGCCCTTGTATGTTTTGCATCTGACTGGAAAGACCTTCCAACGTGGGGCTGCCCGTTCCGGTTTCTACATTCGAATGCATATTAGGTTCAACAATTTTTGTGTGCAAGGTTTCAATTTTAGCTTGTTTTTCCCGCAATAATTGGACTTGCTTCATTAGTTCAGCGATCGTAGTGTCTATAGCGTTAGTGGAAGGGCTTTTCTCTTGGTCCACTACGCAAGAATCGTCGGTTTCCCCGTACACGGACATGTTTGATTTAACCCGACTTTAATTTTTTAGGTAAAAGTTTGGGTTTTCTTAATTTGGGCGTACGAAAGCTGTGGTTCAAAGTCTACCATGCTCTCTACCCGGGTAGTTATTATCGAATCTAGTTTGATTTTTCTTTATTCGACTGTAGTGCTCTGTGCATACGGCACTTAATTTGAACAAGAGGTTCTTGCAACGAGGGCATTCAGGGAATATATCGTTAGGTTGGTGGTAGTGTACTTGATTTATTTCGTCTACTTCCACCGGGTTTGAATTAAAACAATTTAGGCAAATTTTTCCGCCTTCCGTGGTCGTAGCTGCTCCTCCCGAAACACAAATCAACGCGTTTGAATCTGACAAAACGCCTCGCAGCCTGCGGCTTGGGTAATATAACGTATTTTGACTTTGACGCGAATCGCGCATGTTGGGTATCAATATATATATATATGTCGCGTCAGGCAGTCTGTTTAGATTTCATAAGTTTTATTTCCTAAATGATTCAGAGTCTGTTTGAAAGAAAGTGCCACTGTGTGCACGCGGCACAATTGGTTGCGGGACGCGTTTGTAATAAAATTGTATTGCACCGAGGGCAATTAGGGAATGTATAAGGCGTATGTAAGAAATGAATTTGATACGTTTTCACCGTATTTGTTGGATTAAGTTTGGAGCAATTTAAGCAAATTTCTTCGTCTTCGTTATTTGCCACTATGGTCCCGGAAACACAGACCATCCACTGTATCGATTCCGTCAACTTTTGTAATTGGCGGCTCTGGTAGGCTGGTTTCCACGGGTTTACGTGTTCTAAGTACATACTAAGTAGCGGGACTTTGTGGGTGCCGCGTCGGAGAATCTAATTCTTATCAACGGCAAACGAAAATCCCACACCGCTGTCACCAAAAATATGTCACGTCCCGGGTGAGGTCTTTTGGGGACAATGACATGTGGGGTAGAATGGACTCAGGCGCGAATCTAAAATCCAGCACTCTGAGATTTTGTGGGAACTTAGGCGCGAATATTAAATCCGTCACTCTGAGGGTTTTTGAGGAGTCAGGCGCGAATCTGTGATCCAGCACGCTGAGGGTTTTAGAGGAATCAGGCGCGAATCTGTAATCCAGCACACTGAGGGTTTTTGAGGAATCAGGCGCGAATCTGTAATCCAGCACACTGAGGGTTTTTGAGGAAAGCCAGGCGCGAATATTAAATCCGTCACGCTGAGGGTTTTAGAGGAATCAGGCGCGAATCTGTAATCCAGCACACTGAGGGTTTTTAGAGGGGTCAGGCGCGAATATTAAATCCGTCACGCTGAGGGTTTTAGAGGAATCAGGCGCGAATCTGTAATCCAGCACACTGAGGGTTTTTGAGGAAAGCCAGGCGCGAATATTAAATCCGTCACGCTGAGGTTTTTAGAGGAATCAGGTGCGAATCTGTAATCCAGCACACTGAGGGTTTTAGAGGAAAGCCAGGCGCGAATCTTACATCCTGCACTCTAAAGCTAAAGAATAGATCAGGCGCGAATCTGACATCCAGCACACTAATCGATCAGGGAAGGTTTAAAGGCGAATGGTATCCGGGGACACCCGTTAGCACTCTTGTTTTGATTTTAACGTTGCATTTATGTAGAGAAAATCACTTATAATATTTCCGTGAATAGCACGGCTCGTGCAATAGTATGTTTGTAAACACAACTGGGGCTTTAGCGTTCACTGATCGAGATCAGCTGTTGCTGCAGTTTGTTTTGGTTTGAGGATATTCGCAACCGGAGATTAGACACAATAATTCAAAGCGTGATTTAAACAAGAACGTTTGTTTATTCAAGGTACGATAATATGCCATGCATCGTTAATGCAAAAGCAGTTAATTGTTATAGAAATGCGTTTGACAGCAAGCATTAGCACATGACATTTATATAAATTGTGATTAGTACAATATAAAAGTATGAATATGAAATACAATATGCGATAATTAAAGGAAATGATTACAATAAGCACATATATAGAAAGTAGTAATAGTGTAACGTCCCACGGGGACTCGAACCGATAATTACCGACCGTCGATAAAGTAGAACTGTACTACATTACCGCGGAGCCAACCTATGTTACCTCGCACAAACATTGTATATACTTTAAGATATAAATTATAATCTAAGCAGATATTAGAGAAGCGAATATTATAGAAATGTTAAGAATAATTAATTAGACATACTGCCAAAAGAGCAACACATAATAATATGTATTAAGCGAGGAAAATACAAAATAACGAAAACAGACATACTGCGCATGCGCCAGCCCGCCAATTTTCTAGTATAAAAAGAGGCGTGCGCAGCACCGAGCGCGCTCATTCGAATACAAACGACGTCCCTGCGACCAACGAATGCTAGTTCCTAGAGGCAGCTTACGTACTATCCAGCAGAATTTCAGCACGCTCCGGAAACGGTAGCGACTGGTTCTCAGTGTACAAAGGTACTGGGTGCTCCTTTTTGGATCTTTCATTCAAGGTCGAGAACTTTGTCTTCACGGAGGTTTCAAGCGTTGCTCCTATTAGTAGGTAGCAGCTTAACTTCTTAGCGAAGGCAAGGTCTACGGAACACTAGAATTCAAACCCTGCCACGAGTGTCGGGAATCGCTCCGGAAACGGCAGCGGCCGCCCTCGCAGCAGAAGCATAAAATACGAACTCTGTCAAAAGTCTCGGGAATCGCTCCGGCAACGGCAGCGGCCGAGCTTACTACAGAAGCTACATACTTATATTCACATATTACTATATATTAGCGCAATTAGCATAGATAAAAAACATAAAAAACCCAAAAACATAAAAAACACATATATAATCGTAGTCGTAAGCAATATTATAATCATTATCTGAGTTAAGTGTTATTTTTGAATAAAGACATTGTTAAGTTTAAGTTGGATTTTACTCCTTAACTCTGACAACGAACCCCCACCTATCCTATACTCGAGGGGACGCCGCTCTCCTCTCGAGAACCTGAAGCGTACCAGTAGTCCCCGGACAACCGGACGTTACAGGTTGGATTATTTTTGGTGACAGCGGTGGGATATCTCGTTGAGAAGGAAACTTTCGCTAGTAGAAATCACTCCAAAAGTGAGTATTTTTCTTAGAAATTTTTCTCTATCCTACAGAGACTTAAAACATTACAATGCCTGAGACAATTGGAGAAAGAATGGCTAACTTAGCAATCAATACGGAGACTCAAAGAACTCCAGAAAATATAAACGATCCAGAAACTTTAGAAACTCCAGATAATGAAAATCCTCAAATTAATATGAATACAGCTACGAATGTATATCCTCATCTACCACACATTAGCCTACGCGACACAGCAGACACAGTCCCTTCTTTTAATGGTAGAAATATACCGTTACATCAATTTATCAAAAGTTGTCGACACGCACGACGCATGGTAAACCCAAACGCAGAGTATGGATTAGTTCAACTCATTAAAAATAAACTTTACGGACAAGCCTCACGAGTAATTTTAAGCGGAGAATATAACACAATCGGCGACCTCATATCTGTACTAAGCTCGCGTTTTGCTCCATTACACACTTCAATCCAATTATACGGCGAACTATCAAAAATCGCACAATTTCCGAACGAAACAACAATAGATTATAGCAGCCGCGTATCTAATTTACTTCTACAAATTAGACATTGTAACACAATAGAAGTACCAGGGCACGAACCTCAATTTAATATTAACGCGGAACAAAATGCTGTTAAAGCCTTTCTAACGGGTTTAAAGATCGAAATATACAATAGAATACGTGAATGCGCCTACACCAGTCTTGATCGCGCTATCAATAATGCTATTAAAGCAGAAGCGGAATATAACGAATATCAAACAAGAACGAGACTAGCAACAGGAATAACACAGAATAATCAATGCACAAACTGCCTCGGATATGGCCATGACGTCACCAACTGCAGTAGTCAGCAAGTTTCACGCGCCGACTGGCGACAAAAAACATGTCAATATTGCAAGAAAATAGGACACACAATACAAGAATGTAGGAATCTTAATAAAAACCAAAGCGATACATTCTGTGACTTCTGCCGACGGCCAGGTCACATGACACAAGATTGTAGGAACCGAAGTTACACCAACAGAACCCCTCAATCCAACGAATATTGCAGCAACTGTCGAAGACCAGGCCACACGACGCAAGATTGTAGGAGCCAAGCTAACAGAGCCCCTCAATCCAACGAATATTGCAGCAACTGCCGAAGAACAGGTCACACGACGCAAGATTGTAGAAACCAAAGTTACACAAATAGAGTTTCTCAACCTAACACATATTGTGATTATTGTCGAAGACCGGGTCACACAATACAAGAATGTAGAAGTCAGGCCTACGCAAATATATCCTGCGAATACTGCAAATTTAGAGGCCACACAATAGAACAATGTAGGAAAAAGATGTATTTTGACAAAAAAGAAAAGGAAGAAGCACAACCCCGTATGGTACGTAGACAGGCCATACTCAGACTTAAAACGGAGCAAATAAGGAAACCACCTAGCATCCTTCTTTCTGACATAGGATTTAGCGGAGGACAAACAACATTGATGATAGACACTGGATCAGACCTTAATGTTATCAAAAGATGTGCTGTTTCTCCCGACATTCCAATCTTCACGGACATTCTCTTCGACCTCAATGGCATTACGGATGGATTACTCAGCACTATAGGATACATCAAAATAGGAACCTTAAATACAGAAATTATCCTCCACGTCGTAGAAGACCTCCCTCTCAGACAAGACGGAATATTAGGAACTGATTTCTTCCAAACCAATGGAGCAACTATCGATTATATGCATTCAGCAATAACTATTGGAACAGAAACTATTCCATTTATTGATCCGGAGATGGTCACAATACCAGCCAGAACAAGAAGTCAAATATATGTTCGAGTTCTTAATACACAATCCGACACAGGATATATTCCAGAAATTAAAATTCATCCTAACATACATATGGGAAATGCAATAGTATCGAATACTAACGGCGTAGCATATCTTTTCGCAATAAATACATCCACACAAGATATCAAAATTCCTGTACCATCAGTCGAATTGGAACCATTCATAGAGGCACCTATAGAAGAAGAGCCATCAGATAAATACACTAAAACTAATAGAACTCACCAGTTACTACAACAATTGCGATTGGAACACTTAAACCAAGAAGAACGAGCCAGTATAGAAGAGTTAATTAAAGAACACGCGGATAGATTTTATTTACCAGGAGAAAAATTAGAAGCAACAAATAAAGCTCACCATAAAATTATAACAGAAAATGATGTCCCTGTTTTTACAAAACAATATCGGTACCCTCAAACATACAAAGAAGAAGTAAAGAACCAAACTAAGGAATTACTAGAAAAAGGAATAATACAACCCTCATCATCTCCTTATAACTCGCCCATATGGATAGTACCCAAAAAAGGAACAAAGAAACCTAGAATAGTAATTGACTTCAGAAAATTAAATGGGAAAACAATTGGAGACGCTTATCCTTTACCGAATATAACTGACATACTAGATCAGTTGGGAAGCGCAAAATACTTCTCTGTATTTGATCTCGCATCTGGATTTCATCAAATTCCCATGCATCCGGACGATCGCCATAAAACAGCCTTCTCTACAATATACGGGCACTATGAATTTAACAGAATGCCGTTTGGACTCAAAAATGCACCAGCCACCTTCCAAAGGCTTATGGACCAAGTCTTAACCGGGCTTCAAGGAATAGAACTCTTCGTATATTTGGATGACATCGTTATATATGCCAGCTCACTTAAGGAACATGCGACTAAATTCAAACGATTAATGAATAGACTAAGAGACGCAGATCTTCACCTTCAACCAGATAAGTGTGAATTTTTGAAGAAAGAAGTTACATATCTAGGACATATAATAGGAGAAGAAGGAGTCAAGCCAGATCCACGGAAAATAGTAGCAGTTAAGGAATTTCCAACCCCCACAACAGTAAAAAACGTCAAACAGTTCTTAGGACTGAGCGGATATTATAGAAGATTTATAAAGGATTTTTCAAAAATTGCAAGACCACTCTCTAATCTTACTAAAAAGGGTTATCAATTTGAATGGACACATAAACAACAAAAAGCATTCGAAATTCTGCGAGAAGCTCTCTGCAAGGAACCTATTCTACAATTTCCGGATTTTGAGAAGATATTTAACATAACGACAGACGCCTCAGGTATTGCTGTAGGTGCAGTTCTTAGTCAGGGAGAAATAGGAAAAGATTTACCTATAGCTTACGCATCTCGTGTTCTAAACGATGCAGAAACACGTTATTCACCAACAGAAAGAGAACTTTTAGCAATTATATACGCAGTATTCCATTTTCGACCTTATATCTATGGCAGAAAATTCTATCTCATAACAGATCATAAACCTTTAGAATGGCTACAAAATCTCTCTGATCCGACATCACGATTAATGCGATGGAAAATTAAACTTGCGGAATACGATTATAAAATTTTGTACAAACCCGGAAAATACAATACAAACGCGGATGCTTTATCTAGAAATCCCATAGCATTACCGTTAAACGCGAAACGAGCACATTCAGACACTAACTCCCACGAAAACAAAAAACACAAACAATTTCATCAGACTAATACGCGACAAAGAGAAACATCCGCTTCAAACTCGGGAAATCCAGCTCCGTATAAACAGCCTAGAATTAGTTCATCAGATTCCAGTTCCTCATATGACGAGAGTGATTCGATAGGAACTAAACGTCAAAAATTAAAACGAAAAATAAAAAGAAATACTTCCTCATCTCAACCAGAAGTTAAAAAACAAAACGTCGAAACACATACACACCCTCAAATCACAGTACCTGTAGAAGTACATGCACACCCTCAAATCACAGTACCTGTAGAAGTACATGCACCCCCTCAAATCACAGTACCTGTAGAAGTACATGCACCCCCTCAAATCTCGATACCCATAGAAATACATGAGACCTCTCAAGTAACAATACAAGACAACATACAAACAATAAAAAAACCTAACATCAAGAAACCTCAAGAAGACCTAATAGAAGAAATAGATGAAACAACCATAGTACCAAAACACAACTATAAAGACCCTCCCAAAATCAATGCAGAAACAAGCACAGATAAAAGCACTCACCATACACCTAAAAAGAAGAAACAAAAATTAAATTCAAGTACAGACACAGGTCCCATAACTCCCATACAAATAAAAAAAGGGAAAATACTTACACCTCCTTCACTATCCCCTCCACCATTATTATCTCCACCCCCATATCTCCCACCACTAACTCCCCCACCGTTAAATCTCCCACCACTATCTCTCCCACCGTTATCTCTTCCACCCACACCATCAAACAGACCAAGAATAGTGTCAGATATCCCTGTCAAAAAACAAAACATTGAAGTAGAGGATCACTTATGGATGGGAAAAGGATACATAATAACATTTATAAACACAGACGGCAAACCAATAGGACCAGCAGGAGAAAAATTATATAAAGAAAAAAATATAAAAACTCACAAGATTCCATCCCCATTAAGAGTTGAAGAATCAGTAAAAATAAGAGAAGGAAAACATACAATCCTTGGACTGATCACAACAAATTACCCAACCGAAGGAAATTTATATAACTCATTGAAGACACTCCACACATACCTTGTATCTGAAAAAGCCACAAAAGTATACATATCAGCAGAAGAAAATAAAATCTCACTCAGTCAACTACGAAATTTAATAGAAATAATATTCGTACAAGAAGACATCAAATTCATCTTCTGTAAAGGCACTCTTCTAACCCCTTCCATACAAGATAGACAACAAATCATCCAGGAGAATCACCAAGCACCTGTAGGAGGACACAAAGGGATTACAAAAACGTATCATCGAATAAGAAGCAAATACTATTGGAAAAACATGAAATACGAGATAACACAATTCATTAAAACTTGCTTAGAATGTCAAAAAACTAAATTAGTAAGAGTAAAAAATAAAGAGCCTATGATACTAACAGACACACCATTGGATGCTTTTGACAAAATTTCTATGGACATAGTAGGACCACTACCTTTTACAAATAAAAAAAATAGCTATATAGGGTAAAGAGTACAATGGTTGGCCACTTAAGTAAGAGTGTCACATAAATAATGAATTATAAATATGAATTTAGTAAATTTGCATTGGAAATCAATATAAATAAGTAAGAAAAACTCCTAATAATCTAAAACTAAATGGAGTTTATTTAAAAAAAAGCAAGAAATTATAAAAATATACAAAAAATGTGTTGACTACGAAAAAATATAGTTATTGGCATGGTCACGACAGTAGTTGTCCGATCGGTTCGACAGTGATTGGCCGCTATTTGACACATAATATAACCTAAAAGAAAATGTTATATTTTTTGATGATAGAAATGGGATTAAAATTATTCAATAAAAAATGGATATATCTTATGTATGTATGTGTTTATTATTAAATACAAATAAATATATTTGTTCTTATACATCTTATATTATCACTTATCTCTGACAAGGTATACTTTCTTTGGGCATGTTTCATTGCTTATAATTATTGGTTTTGCTCTTTTATTTTGAACAGTATTCTCCTTGTTACTGGTTTTCTCTTTTTTAATGTTTTTCTTTTGCTGCTTTAGCAGCCTTGCTAATTTCTTTGCTTCTTTCTCTTTTTCTGCTGCTTGTTTCTTTTTCAAAATTTCACATTTTTTAGCATCTTTCTTTTTTCTTTCCATTTTTTGTTGCTCAAATTTCTTTTCTTCATTTAATTTCCATTCTAGCGATGATATTGCATAAGATTTTCTTTGTGTAATATTCTTTCCTTTACGCTTCGGTATTGGTGGTCGCTGTAAGAAATCAATTAATCTTTTAGAGCAATCACTGTTATGACTTAAAGATAAATCCAATGCTTCGTCATTGTAATTCTCATTGCTGGCCTCATCAATAGTTTCAAAAATTATAGTATTAGTAGTTACATCTAAGTCATTTATTTCATTATTTTCAGTCTTATTCATTAGCTTATCAATACCCTCATCACTAATCTCATAAATAATATTATTTACATTCAAGTCATTGACTTGATTATTTTCAGTCTTTGGATTCGTTATCACAGAATTATCTAAGTGAACACACATGCTATTAGTAACAGTTACTGCATTTTTATCATTTACTATGATTCCATTCACATCAGCAGTCATACTGTCTTTAATATTATAATTTTCCATATCACAAATATTATTTTCTAGATCATTTAGTATTAGACCCATTTCATCTTCTGTTTGGTCATTTAGTATAATTATGGGTAGGGTGGTATCTGCAAGATCTGGAAGCTCTTTCTCTAAAATCATTGCTGGTTGTACTTCTTGATTCTGTGTAGGATTTTGTGTCTTTTTAAATTCTTCTAATAATCTATGAAGAACAGTGAATTCTTTTGACCTCTCTTCTGGTGCAGCATTTTGAGCAGAAAATGATTCTAGTTGGTCTAATAAATTCTCCCCTACTACATTCTCAAAAGTTTCAAATGAAATTGCTGCTTCATTGGGTGGACGTCTATTGTGGATAACTCCACCTTTTTTTGTACCAAGACACTTAGTATAATCTACTGCATTTGGGTCCCAAGGATATAGACCACAGGCTTTAAAACCATTTCTTATAGTAGTACCATCACGTGAAAAGTTATGAATGGCATCTTCCAAAATTGGAGCTATTCTGTCTAAAGTTAACATTTGTGCTGGGTTTTTTTGTCTCCATTCTAAAACACTTTTTTTCCACATAGTTTTTAAAGGCTTAAATGCTGCAACATCAGCAGGTTGTAATATTCTTGTCGAATTGGGGTACAGACAAATTAGAATAATCTCCAACTCACTGCAGAGTTTGCTAATTTCTAAAGTCATATGGCTGCTGTGACCGTCAATAAATAAAATTACGGGGAATGTAATTTTTAACTTTATAAGATAGGGGTAAAATATATGTTTTATATAATCAAAAAATAAGTCGCCATTCATCCAGCCACTTGGTGTCACACCAATTCCCCAATCATTAGGTACTGACCGCCCAACTATAGCAGGCAACCTTATATAGGGATATACGAGTGTAGGTGGACATGTAACTCCACTTGCACTGAATGTAAATAATACCGTTAAATTCAGCTTAGAATTGGCTTTGTCTATTTCATACACATTACGTGCTCCACGATGAGCTATAACAGTTTTCATTTTTGGACATACCATGAAGTATGTCTCGTCACTATTGAATATACGTGACGGATCTTCCAAAATATGTATATAGTTTTCTTCCACTAAGTAATTATGAATCTGTACAAACCAGTTGCGTATGTCACTTTCGCTAACACATGAGCTAGCACTGGTAACTCCTTCAGGACATCTTTCCGAAAGAACAGCATTTCTTTTTAGGAAACTCTTGTACCAGCCAGTTCCTGGTACATTATTATGGAACGGATTTTTCAAGCCACTGTGGTCTAAAAATTTTTTTACGCTAGCCTGTACGTTTTCCTTTCTTCTAGGAAATCCTTTCCGACTGCAATCAATGATCCATTTTACTAGGTCATCTTCTGCACTATGACCTAATACAGGATGTGGACCTGGCGATGATTTAGAAAACGCAGGACTCATTCTAAATTGGATGGTAGATCGTGGTACCCCATATTTTTTAGAAGCTGTACGCTGTGACATTCCTTTTTGCACAGCATCTATAGCTTTTATAATGTGTTCATCTGTATATTCTTTCCCATATTTCCTATCACCTTTTTTCACTTTTGGCATATTTTATAGTGGGGTAATTCAGTTCTACTAAAAAATTCAAAATTTTTACAATTTATCTACTAGGAAAGCACAATTTAATTTTTAACTTCAATTTACTTAAATGAATTCTGTAATCAAATTAAATTTGAATAATCTAATTAATTCAATCAAATTTCATTTTTAATTCCAATTTAATTAAATAAATTTAATAATCAAATTGAATTTGAATACACCAATTAAAATTCAAATCACAGGACTACTTAAAATATAACTATACAATGTAACATACCTAATTGTACTTCTTCTTTTTATTTAATTATACTATAATTATATAAATGTTGAATCTTTCTTACAAATGACCGATTCAGTACCGCTAATGAATAGGGGGCCAATAACCATTTTACCGTTACTAAGGTTATAAAACAATCATCGGCCGCCCGGCCAATTATTGCCATTCAACATTATTCATATGACAGTTGTTGGCCCCCTATATTTTTCATAATATATGTATAATTTTAATAAATAAATAATTCTTTTATAAAGTTTCAACTTTTATTTATCGATATATACCGAATATGAGAGATATACATATCATAAATACATTAAACTATTCGTAAACTTTCAACTGTACTCTTATGGTTTTTTTATTAAATGGCTGTAATTTCCAAGCTTCAAAGCCGAGTCATCCTATTTGCTTTTATATATAATCACAGTATATAGTGAGTGGAGTAATGTTGATTACATCCGAAGCAAGAAAGTACAAGGAATATGAATATGTTCATTAAAAAAGGTATAACATTGGTATTTCTTTATATTCATTTATTTCTCAAAATATGGCCAATCATTGTCAGGTGGCCAACCACTGTAGTCTTTACCCTACTTACTATTCAAGACAACTTAACCAAATATTCTCTTGCAATACCATTAGTGAATATAACTTCAAAAGACATAGCTAAAGCATTTACAGAACACTTTATCTGCAAATTTGGAAGTCCTAAGGCTGTTCTTACTGATCAAGGGCCAAATTTCATGAGTTCCCTTATGAAGAAATTAGCTAGAACATTCCACATCAAGCAATATCGAACCACTGCATACCATCCTCAGTCTAATGGATCACTAGAAAGAAGTCATCATGTCCTTATTGAATATCTACGACACTATGTATCAAACGAAAAACAATGGGATCAATGGTTACCTCAAGCAATGTTTTCATATAATACAAGCACCCATGAAGGCACGAAATTCACACCTCACGAACTCGTCTACGGTAGAAAAGCACGTCTTCCTTCAAGTCTTCCACCAACAGACAATATTAAAACATATCCAGACTATGTCGACGAATTAATACATAAATTACACCACATCCGACAAATGGCGCGAAATAACTTAGAAGAATCGAAAAACCGACAAAAACACTATTATGACCGGAAGATTCAACCTCAAACATATCAAGAAGGAGATTGGGTTTGGCTACTAAATCCAAGGCGCGAAAAATTGGAACCGGAATATAGCGGACCCTACAAGATCACTGAAGTTTTGGAGAACAGCAACCTGAAAATAGTAATAAACCCTAAACAAATGAGAGTCGTCCATATGAATCGGGTAAAGAAGGCACATTTGCCATAAGAAGTTGCAACCCTGCAGAGGAAGCCTATATAAGGAGTAGCAGACAAAGGAATCTTCTATTCCAAAGTATACCATCAAAAATGGAAAACACGTGCTTGAAGCAAATTTACGACAAAGACGTCTTCTACTACAAAAACGCAATTGTATGCATCATGTGTACACAGAGGGTAGACATTGAGGAGGAGGAACCCTTAGAAAAACATCTATTGGGACAAAATTTGAGAAGGTGGCGGATATGCCACTTCTGCCGCCGGACGCTATTCATAGCGAGACCGGCACATGCATGTAACAAGTGTCGCATGTTTATATAACCAGCATTTTTCCTTACACCGTACAATTACACACCACACACACAAACACAATGTATTTAACACCTACACCTAGCATATAAGTTTTTTTATATATATAATTCTTTACACTACACTCTACAATTACACACTACACACACAAACAGAATGTAATAAACACTAACACATTTTATCAATAAACATATATTTTTTCTCTCTAAAAACCGAAAAATATAATTAACCTAAAAAGAAATTAACCTATAAAGTAGCATAAGAAAACATAGTTGCATAAAATATAAAGTTGCATACAGAATTTTTTTTTTAAAATCAGCCAGAGGGCGCCACTATAAGAGACCTCGACGTTGTATTCAAACTCGCGCTTGCGCTATAACCGTCTTCATTAGCAGCCAAAATGCCGAAGCGCTCAGGCAATAGGCACAATAAAGCGAAGAAAAATAAAGTAGAAATAGGAAAAATATTCAGGGAGATGATCCCCATACCTCCAATAGTAACACAATTCAATCCATCACCACCAAAAATGGTAACGTACCCATTAAAACCACTTTCCATTCAAATATCAAAAACAAAAATTCCAATTCAAGACTCCATCTCACACTCCGCCGACCACACCGCCCGATACTCTACCAACCACGCCAGAATTCCCGACTACCCCGGATTTTAAAAGGACCCCGGAGATCACCATCCCGAAAGCCCCGGATTTTGAGTTCACAATCCCGGAGGTACCCCCACCCAAATGGCCATCACTTGTAAAAATCGACATCCCGGACCCAGACTGGGAGGCGTATAGGAAGTTGCCAAAAACAGACCCACGCCAACGACTTTGGAGAACGCTCCAACTGTTTGGAACAGGGGCAGCCACCCCATATTCACCCTCACGAGAAACATAAAAAAATAAAAAGCCACCTATATATATAAATAAGTCTTTCATTCCATTCCGCACCTCATACAAATCTCTCGAGGACGAGAGATCCCCCAGGGGGGGGAGGTGTAACGTCCCACGGGGACTCGAACCGATAATTACCGACCGTCGATAAAGTAGAACTGTACTACATTACCGCGGAGCCAACCTATGTTACCTCGCACAAACATTGTATATACTTTAAGATATAAATTATAATCTAAGCAGATATTAGAGAAGCGAATATTATAGAAATGTTAAGAATAATTAATTAGACATACTGCCAAAAGAGCAACACATAATAATATGTATTAAGCGAGGAAAATACAAAATAACGAAAACAGACATACTGCGCATGCGCCAGCCCGCCAATTTTCTAGTATAAAAAGAGGCGTGCGCAGCACCGAGCGCGCTCATTCGAATACAAACGACGTCCCTGCGACCAACGAATGCTAGTTCCTAGAGGCAGCTTACGTACTATCCAGCAGAATTTCAGCACGCTCCGGAAACGGTAGCGACTGGTTCTCAGTGTACAAAGGTACTGGGTGCTCCTTTTTGGATCTTTCATTCAAGGTCGAGAACTTTGTCTTCACGGAGGTTTCAAGCGTTGCTCCTATTAGTAGGTAGCAGCTTAACTTCTTAGCGAAGGCAAGGTCTACGGAACACTAGAATTCAAACCCTGCCACGAGTGTCGGGAATCGCTCCGGAAACGGCAGCGGCCGCCCTCACAGCAGAAGCATAAAATACGAACTCTGTCAAAAGTCTCGGGAATCGCTCCGGCAACGGCAGCGGCCGAGCTTACTACAGAAGCTACATACTTATATTCACATATTACTATATATTAGCGCAATTAGCATAGATAAAAAACATAAAAAACCCAAAAACATAAAAAACACATATATAATCGTAGTCGTAAGCAATATTATAATCATTATCTGAGTTAAGTGTTATTTTTGAATAAAGACATTGTTAAGTTTAAGTTGGATTTTACTCCTTAACTCTGACAACGAACCCCCACCTATCCTATACTCGAGGGGACGCCGCTCTCCTCTCGAGAACCTGAAGCGTACCAGTAGTCCCCGGACAACCGGACGTTACAATAGTAATAATACAAAATATAAATGATCGCAATAAGCGTATAGAAAAGTAGTAGTAATTCAATTATATATATATATGATAAGCTTTAAGTAAATAGAATAATATGAAAATAATAAGCGTTAATACGCGAAAGCAATAGACGAAATGAAAGTTATAAATACAAGATAATAAGTGAACGCAATAAGCAATAATAATACGAAATTATAAATGGGAATGATATAAATAATAATAATAATAATAATTGATTGCTTACGGTAGAAGCCGTAGGTAACTGATTTTAATGGTTTCACTATATAATTTTCACTAAATGAATACTTGTAGTACTATTGAAAATACTGGTGATAATAAACTCCGGCCTCTCAGGACCTCGTATTTATATGTTTGTTGCGGGGTACGCGCGGTATCGGCCTTGACACATTTAAGAATTTAGTCGCAGTAGGACTTCCGGGGTTTTTATAAACTGAGTGTCTATTAATAGACATTCTTCTGTCACGTACGCCGAATATGCGTCGCAATTAGATTTCTTGGGTTTTTATGAACGGTATTTGGAGATATTCAACCCATCGCATGGATTTTGGGTATTTTAACGGGAAAGGGGTTTGAATGGCTTGGATTTGGAGGGTCGTAGAGAAGGAGTGAGACGTGGTCTCGGTTTAAGAAGATTTTGGGGCGAGGGACTTGTTTAGATTTAGTTTTGAGCAGGGAATTCGTGCCTCGTTGGGCGAATAAGTGAAGGAGGTTTTGTACTGACCATCTCGAGATGGGGACCGCTAAGGTACATCATCGAGGTGATCAGCGATTGGGGAAAAGGGGTAATAATTGAATTTGAGGGACTTTGGTGGAGTGATTCTGAGATTTTTAATAGATTTTCTGAATAGTACCGCGCGAAAAATGTTGGGACGTTACAGTATAAACAAAATTTTATTCCCTTTAACATTTACAAAGATATTAACAAAAACAGATAAACGCGCCGAAATGGACGCGCAAAAAGTATTCGTACAGTTGAATAAAGAATTAATAAACTATGGAAATAAACTAAATATTTAATGTTTTAATAATTTGTCAGATTGCCTTTTGATTTTATAATAGCTTCGAGGCTACTGGGTATGGAATTTACTAAGTTGGATGTTATAGCAGGCGGTATTTTTTACTCTACTCTTCTAGCAGAATGGCTTTCAAACTTTCTTTAGATATAATATTACGATTACGTATTTTTTTGTCCATAAACTCTATAATTCATAATACCATCGATAAAATGTGGAGCTTCCACTCCAGCTGCACACATAGAGCCCCAAATAAATACAGAACCCTCTGCCGTATTTCATCATAGATCGCAAATTTTTTTCCTAAACTCGGTATTCTTTTTTCTCCATTCTGTGAAGTGTGTTTTGGACCCAAATATTTTGAATATGTTGGCGTTACTGAATTCGAAATATTTATATTTATATTAATTGTTTTCCGTTAAAATTTATTACTGACATGGATATGCAAAGTTTTACTATAAATTGGTCGCTGTACGAATACTTTCTACACCGACTGTGACTTCTTAAAATGTGTATGTATATGTTATGTATTTACCATCGGCCGTGGCCGGGCTTGCTAGTGGTGGTGGTGGTTGTTGTGGCGGCATTGGTGGTGCCACTGCCCGCGGCTCCGCCACATTACGTTCTGCGAATTCTGCGTCAATATATAAACAAATAAATTAATTTCATCATTAAATGACTGGAAAAATAAATTTAAATAATATGTATTTACCATTGGCCATGGCCGGGCTCACTAATGGTGGCGCTATTAGTCGCGGCTCCGCCATATTCAGTTGTGCTAACTCTGCGTCAATATTTAAATAAATTAATTAATTTCATCATTAAATGACTGGAAAAATAAATTTAAATAAATCTTGGTATATAAATTTTTAATATTTACCATCCAGGAAGGCGTTGTGCTCATTTTCCTACAAAAATTAATAAACAATTAATTAGCAACTAAGATCAAGAGTTCATAAAAGCTACGTATGATAGAAGAAAGTCATACATGTAGCGCAAGGGTATGTATTGCTCCATTGCAAATTGGAAATTAGGAAATATAAAAATTTGAAAACTGAAACAGTGTATGGTGCGAAATTATAAAAATTACATTACATTACATTACAAAATATGTTTCTTCTCATTACTTCACAAGCCTTTCCATTATTATTATTCAATAAACTGTATAAAAAGCTGTAACGTATTATAACGTTATTTTGTGAACGATTCGCAGTTGTAACTAGTAGCAAAACAAGAAGATATTGCATACGTTGAAGCATATTCTATATAACTTATAATGCCAACGATTATTAGAAATATATCAAACATATCTGATCTGAGTTGAACGTAAACGAACATGTAAAGTACAACAACATTTTGAAAGTCTTCGATCAATAGAAGTAGACCGTAACTGTATAGCAAGTATAACAACAAGAACATATTGGATACATAGAAGCATATTTTAACTTGGATCTGTTTCTTCATACTTCTAATTGCTGGCGTTACAAGTTAAAATATGCTTCAACGTGTCTAATGTCTTGTTGTATTGTATTACTTGCTAGACAGTTATGGTCTACTTCCACTGATAGTTAACGTAGGCAAAATGCCTATCAAAGACTTTCAAAATGTTGTACTTTACATGTTCGTTTACGTTCAACTCAGATATGTTTGATATATTCTAATCGTTGGCATTATAAGTTATAGAATATAGAAATGCTTCATACATTTCTAATCGTTGGCGTTATAAGTTATATAGAATATGCTTTAACGTGTGCAATATCTTCTTATTTTACTACTAGTTACAAAATAATGTTAATAATGTTAATAATACGTTACAGTTTTTTTGTATGATTGAATAATTGAAAGGCTCGTGAAGTAATGAGAAGAAACATATTTTGTAATGTAATGTAATGGGATTTTTATATAATCCGAATTTCCAATTTCCAATTTGCTATTGAACAATACTTATCCTTGCGCTAGATGTATGATTTTCTTCTATCATACGCCGCGTGTAATCAGAATTTAAGTGACGAAAAATCTCACGAATCACGAAGAAATTTCTCACGAATAAAGCTAACGAATAAAAATAAATCTCACGAATATTTCACGAATAAAACTAGCGAATACAGATAACCGGGCTAGAGCATATGAATAGTATTTTTTTAATTACTTACATTTTCAGCCATTGTGCTTGTTAAGCTGAAAGTCACGATCAAGAATGGGCTCTCTCGCCACATGCAACGATGAGGCGGTTCCTCCGCTGCTCTTTTGTTTTTAAGGAGCCCGCTTTTGGCATAGATACGGACACATTCTGCCGCGGGCTCTTTGAATTGTTGATTTTTAAGCCAAGAAGCTAACAAAGGGACGCCACGGATGTGGAAATCGCTTTTGGTTGGAATAACAGTATATGCTCCAGTAAATGAACACTTAAGGCTAATGAATGAATACTATTATAAAATTATGTTTGCAGCGCGATTGATTTCACGTGCTGCAAAAATTGTTTGGATATGAAGCAAGAAATGAAAAGAAGTCTCTAATTAATTAGTTGCTTATTTTAATAACTTATTTTACTCATTTTAATAAAAAAATGTCTATTCACTGGTACGTGTTCATTTACTGGTACACCCACCCTAGTACTTATGTAGTATGAAAAAAATACCATTTCGGCTTTTTGTCGATATTACCCTTAAAATTTGCGTAGAGTAATATGTAACGTATATGATACGTAATATTCACAAAATATATTTCCACGGGAAAAATTGTTAAAAAAAAAGTATGATGTATGACGAGTTGCGGGGGGACTTGAACCCCGGCCGTCTTCGTGACAATCTGACGCGCTACAGTTGTGTCCACGAAACCTTTTTGGATTTTGATTACTATTGATGATGTATATCAGTATTACTACGTACGTTAAAAACTTTAAATTAAAGTATCTCGAAATCGAACGTCCATTCGACAAAAAGCCGAAATGGTACTTTTTTTCATACTACATGAGTATGTAAGATCCGGACCGAATAAATAAGGCTGAAAGCGAAATCAAAAGGTGAGGATAAAGAAGATTCTGGCCCGATCGCGGTGGGACGTGACCGGTGGCACATTTCCTCGGTACGAGCAGGGCTCGCTCTGACCGACGGGCACGTCAAAAGACAAAGCGGGCGACCAGAGCTCACGTATGTCACGGCGTCCGAAAATTCCTCTTCATTTCCTTGCATGTAAGTGTGCTTCATTATTATTAATTAAGGGGTACGCATAATGAAACGAACATATTTTCAACGAATAGGTTATTGTTTCATTACATGTGTAAAATAATCTGCGCAGATTTTTGCTAACCTATTCCTTTATTGAAATGTGTATCTTTTTAGTATCAAGTCCCTTGGAAGGAAATCCAATTCTTCGCAAAAGAGAACATATTATATTTGGTAAGTGACGTTTACATTAATTTATATATAATAAAATAATACGTATGATATTCGTTTAGTGTTTAATTACAAATTTTTCGTGTTTTACAGGTTGGAGTTTTAAAGAAAATAATAAAGTACACTCGCGTGGCTGCTTTGCGCTACCCTGGGCGCTTTGCGCTTTTGCGAGTAAGCTTTACTGGCTGCAACGCGCTTTATTATATCGTATACAATAGAATAGTGTATACTCGAAAACTAGAATATATATTAATAATATATATTATTATCGTATACAATAGAATAGTGTATACTAGAAAACTAGAAATATATACCCCATATATATAATAAAAGTATAATTCGTCATGTCTATAATTAATAATATTATCAATATCTTACCACTCAGTTTCCATAATATGGAAATTATCATTAAAGGCGAATGGTTAGCAGACGATCATATCGAATATTTTCATAAATTATTAGAAGCTAACTCTAATTATAAACCACGCGAGACATGGAGAGTTCAATTGCCTGATTCAATTCAACCAGTTCCTGAAAATCAGGATCACATACAGATTTTGCACAAATGCGATAATTTTAAAACCAATGCAGGGGGGCATTGGGTTTGTAGCTTTTATAAATATAATGAAAGAAGAGTTTATATTTATGATTCGCTGAATTCCTTGAACTGGCATCGTCATCATAAGATTTATCTTGAGAAATTATACCCTTTTTTGAACAAACATGACGGTACAATTGACGAAGAATTTATTGAATTTCCACATGTGCAAGCTCAACCTAACGGTCGGGATTGCGGAGTTTTTGCGATTGCATTTGCTGTCTCGTTATTATTCAAAATATTACCAGACAAAGTAACGTACACTCATGCGTTGATGCGTCATCATTTGATCCACATGTTTCAATCTAATCGTATAGAACATTTTCCATGCACTCAGGATCAACAATTAACACGTTGTGTGCACGAATATGAATCTGCAATTAGTAGTACAATTAATAAAAATCCCTCTTGTGGAAATGATCCTGCATTTCAAATCGGTAAAAGTTACATCACTAACGAAACAGATAATACAATATCCCCAGTTCAAAATGTAGTACTTAGTGACAAAGAAGTCACCATATATACCAAAAATGTAATTCAGACAGATCCACCATTGGTTTCGAAGTCAAAAATCAGCAATGTATACCTACCAAGTAATAGGACAGAATACATGTCTAATTATTATAAAAGGCAGAAAGAAGAAATTAATTTAAAAAGAAGAGCTGTTTATAAAGCAAAAAAAGGGGAGTGTAACATGAAAAAAATGCATTATGACGCAAAAAAAGAAGTGATATGCAAAAAGCGAAAAAATTATTATCAGCAAAATAAAGAAGGTATAATAAAAAAGAAAAAAATGCATTATGACGCAAATAAAGAAGTGACATGCGAAAAGCGAAAAAAATATTATCAGCAAAATAAAGAAGGTATAATAAAAAAGAAAAAAATGCATTATGACGCAAATAAAGAAGTGACATGCGGGAAGGGAAAAAATTATCAGCAAAGTAAAGAAATTATCTCCAAAAAGCGGAAAGGATATAATGAAATACGTAAGGAAGATAATTATAATAAAGTAACGCAACGTCGTGCTGTTCTGAAAATAATAAAAAAGTATCGTAATATTGCTGTAACGAATAACAATATAGGAACCAAAAATAACAAAGAAACTTATATTAGAAAACTCGAAAAAATTATTAGCATGCCGTCCGGAGAAGCAAGTAGATTGGAAGCTGAGCGTATAATAAAATGGTGTTTTCATATTCGGCAAAAGTACATTTTGAAAATCAGGAAACTGTTGAAAGATTGTAAAGAAAAAGTGGAAGTTTCCTTAACGCGCGCAGCAGAATGTTTAGAAGTTGATGACAGGCTTAATGCTTTGTGTGGAGAATCCAGACATACTTCGTCTTCAGAATCATATTATGCGGAAAGTTCGTACCATCCTTTCAGCGGTTCTGAATCAATCATATTGAATTCGGCAGGGAAAGCTATAAACGTTCTACCTGTATTGCAATCGAAGAAGACGACAAAAGCATGGCATTGTAGTTATCTTTGTAAAACAAAAGATGTTGAAATTCTGAATAATTTACAGGATTTCTTCAAACGATTGTTAGAATGCTCATTGAAACAGGTACATAAGTTGAACAACCATATCAGTAGCTGTTTTAATAAAGTGCATGCTGAAAAAGTTGGCCATTCTCATGGTTGTTACTTAAACCCTAAACTATGTAAGTCCAATTTTTTAGCCATTGAGATTTTGGCACCTCACTTTCCGAATTTACGATATTTGAAGAGAATGATATACAAAATAGCGAGCATTTTTAAAGACCAATTACATAATTTAGACAAAGCCTTAAACGATAATGACCTTGAAACACTTGAACGAATAACACTGCAAGCTCGGAAAGAAGCTGAAGCGTTACAAAAAAATAATACTGAAATAAGCTTGAACGAAGAAGAGATTATATCTCGATATTATTTAGCATTTAGAGCTTTCACAAAGCGGTCTATGGACACACCACGCATCCCGTGCGTTTCCTGCGAGAAACTCTGTTTTCAAAAAGAGGTTCGTAAGCTTGATATTTCTAAGAGAACATATAAGGGAAATGTACTGCAAACGTTGTTAAAACATATTGGATACAAAGTTGGTGACGTGCATTTTATTTGCCGATATTGCCACGATAAAATTCGCAACGATTCCATACCACTAAAATGTATTTTAAATAAGCTTGATGTACGTTCAGTTCCAGAAATAGCAGTGTTGAACGATTACGAGCGAATTCTCATTCAAAGAGCTAAACCGTTTCAAACGATTGTAAGAATGGATACAGTAATGCGTAAAAATATGCCACATAAACATATGTTTCCAAAAGTAAAGGGGAGAACATTTCATCTTCCTTTGCCGTTAGAAGAAAATTTAAAAAGAATCTGTCCTCCGACTGAACCTTTAAATCAAAATCATGAATTATACATATTGGTGCGGGGCGTTCCAACAAAATCAAAAATAGTTTGGGAAAAGTTAGTTGACTTGCAGAAAGTATGGAATGCCTTAGTGTGGTTGAAAGCCAACAATCCTCTATGCTCGGAAATTCTTTTACCACAATCGCACGATTTGTTGCTGAGTGCCAAATTACCAGATACAGAATTTCAAGAAGAAGTTGTTGCCAATGATAATAATAACGATAATAACGAATCTATCGAGGAAGTTGAAGGTGAAACACTTAATATCGATGAAAACATCAAACGTGCATTATTGACGCAAATGTCACAATCTGATTCATATTATGATCAGTTTACTATTTATCCAATGTATGACAAAAGGATTAATGAATCTGCTACCGCACTCTATCAAATGCTTAAAGTTCATGACATTCCGTTGGGCCATCATGCTGAACACTTAGATGTGAAATGTTTCCAAGATTTATATCCTTATGGGGTGAATGGACAGCATGAAGAAAGATTGGTTCGTTTGACTGATCATGAATTCATTAAGTCCAAACTGACGTCCAAGCATTCGCAATTTCGATTGAACATGCAATATATTTTTCATTCATTACACGATACTAATATGCGGCAATTGAACGCTGGAATTTTTCACAAAATGAACGTCGTAAATCCACGCGAAAAATACACAGCTGTTGGTTTTCTAGAGCAACTCTCTAAAGATCAGCTACAAACGAACTTGAACACTATATTTTCCAGATTACGTAATACAGCACAGTATTGGCGAAAATCGAGAAAGGATTTGAACTGTATGATACACCATTATGGACCAGCTACATGGTTCCTCACGCTCAGTCCAAGTGAATGGTTATGGACAGATTTAATAGAATTTCTTCGTGAAGTAAACGGCCCATCGGTGGCTAAAATGTCCCCGAACGAACTCATTGCTTCTGATCCCGTTTCAACTGCTCGATTTATAGATAATACATTCCACGCTATGCTGGATTTCATTTGTTCGCCCGATAATCCGATTCGCAAGGTCACTCATTACTTTTGGCGCAGAGAATATCAAAGCAGGGGATTACAACATTTTCATCTTTTAATTTGGATTGAAGATGCTCCCATAATCGATAAATCAACGAAGGAAGAAGTAGCAGCATTCATAATGAAATACGTCACTTGCAAATTACCGTCACCGCATGTGTCGCCAGAATTATATAGACGAGTAATTGCACACCAAATGCATAAATGCAATAGTTACTGTCTACGCAACAAAAAAACTAAAAATTCCTTCTGTAAAGTATGTAGATTTTCATTTCCACGTCCAGTTACAGATACTTTCATAATAAGGGATGTGGCTGTTTCTATGGGTGCTCGAAAACAATTGAAAGCAAAAGGTAGACTCTATGATGTTCCACGTTCAATAAAGGAAGTCCGTATCAATGATTTTAATGCTCCCATTCTCACGGTTTGGAGAGGTAACATGGATATACAATATATTGGGGAAAAGACAGGGTTGGTAACATGTTACTGTACTAAGTATGTGTCAAAGCCGGAAAAAAGTTACGCTACGGACACTATGGCAGCAATAAATTCTACTAAGTCATTGGCTAGTCTTCTATGCAACATTGGAATGCGCATGCTAAATCATAGAGAATGTGGAGCGCCTGAGTGCGCTGATACTCTATTAGGATTATCATTGCATGGAACTGACTACAGTACTACTATTAGATGGTTAGATGTAAATATAATGAGAAGTAGGAAATTGAAAACTCGCAAAGAGATTGAAGATCTGGAAGGTGAATCCACAGACATATTTTGTCCATTTCTCATAGATGATTACTATCCTAACAGACCTAAGGAATTAGAATCAAAGCATCTGTACGATTTTGGTATGTGGTATGACGTTACTAAAATTAGACCGTCTGAAAAAACTGAATTTTATGAAATCCGTGCATCTTTGTTTGTGAAAAAAAGGCAAAGAGGATATCTTATCAATCATTATAAGTACAATGTTCAAACCCAACCTGAGAATTATTATTTCTCATTATTATTATTATTCAAACATTGGAGAAACACCGACGAATTGAAAAATGGATTTAACACATATGCGGAAGCTTTTTTGTCGCTACAATCACAATTGACAGAAGCAGTTCAATATCACGAACGAATAACAGATATTCAAGAAGCACGTGATCATATAAAGGAAGAAATTGAAAAGAACGCGTTGAATACTGTAGAACAAGAAGAAAAAGATCAAGGCGATCACCCAATAGAGTGTGTCCCCGTTGAAACTGTTGGTGCCATGAAAGATTTTAAAGACACGGAAAACAAATTTGACTGTGGTGATCTTGCAGAAATGATTTCGGAATTGAACCATGATCAGAAGCAGATATTTGATAAAGTTACTAAGTCCTTGACGTCTAACGATAACATTCTCAGACTTTATGTGAGTGGCGAAGGTGGCACTGGGAAAAGTTTTTTAATAAAAACTATTAGACAGTGGATCAAACAGATTATCGGAAAAGACACAGCAGTAACTGCTCCTACTGGAATCGCAGCTTTTAATATCGAAGGTCTAACCATACACCGATTATTCCAATTACCCGTAGAACATGGGCATACAGCCCAGTATAAGCAACTTAGCGATGCAGCCCTTCAAATTGTGCGAGATCAACTCAAAAATGTTGCTTTAGTAATCATCGATGAAATTTCGATGGTTCCTAACGTAACTTTCCGGTACATACATCTGCGACTTACAGAAATATTTGATACTACAGATTCCGATGATGCTTGGTTCGGAAAAAAGCCTATGCTGCTATTTGGTGATTTACTACAACTTCCTCCTGTTCACGAAGAACCTGCTTTTATACAATTATCCAATAAGAGTATGGAGAAAAATGTTGGAGGATTAGGTTCTTATAATTTATGGTCTGCCTTGTTTAGCTATGACGAATTGACAATAAACATGCGACAGCAGGGTGATAATATTTACAAAGACATCTTGTCGAGAATTCGCACCGGAGTAGTGACCGATTCGGATACAAAGCTATTATTAGAATCGAGGAAATTAAATTTCAAAGCGACAAATTGTTGTAATGTCCGATTAAACGAATTATGTGATTACATGCTTAATGTGGGATCTAATACGGTGTGTTTACTTCCCACGTGTGTTCAGTGTGATGTTTTGAACGCTGCAATGCTGAGTCGATTTCCATCCGCAGAAATCCATTTGATCGCTCATGATACAATGAATTGTGCACCGTACTTGAAAACAAAGGTGTCAAAGGTACTAAACAATAATGACGACGATAGCACCCGAACGGCGGGACTTGCAAGGGTCGTAATTGTTAAAGTAGGAGTGCAAATCATGATTAGAAGAAATATTGATGTTACGCTAGGTCTTGTCAACGGTACCATAGCTAAACTTGTTTCAGTTACACGATGTGTCGATAATGACGTTGAAAAATTGAAAATTATATTACCCACTGGGCAAGAACATATAATAGAACGTGTATGTGTTAAATTTGAAGTAATGGATAGAGCGTTCGTTATTAGAAAACAATTTCCGATTTGCCTCAGCTATGGTATAACTATTCACAAAAGTCAAGGACTAAGCTTGCAGAATGCTGTCGTAGAAGCTGGTAATTCAATATTTACTTGCGGACAAATTTACGTTGCTCTTTCACGGGTGACCACATTACAAGGACTGCATCTTATCAATTATGATCCATCTTCCGTAAAGGCACAAGAATCGGCTATAATAGAGTACAATAGATTGCGAAAAAAATATAGACCTGACCTTATGACTATTTCAATTTCTAAAAACCGCGTTCGCAATGTTCGTGATGCTGTTTGGGCAGTACCTAATTATAATGTATCCGAATGTCAGAATACTAATGATCACATCGCGGATACCACTCAATACAACGTAAGAGGTCTCCCGAATTCTGATGGTGTGTCTTGTTATGCGAATGCCACAATCCAATGCATGTTATATTGTTCATCTATAAGAGAAAACATATTTTCGACGGAAAAAGCTGATGATATTATAAAAGTCTTTATGGACCAATATAAATCGGATCAAAATCCAAACATAATATCATTACGGCAATTCGCAGGAGAAATATACGCTTACAATCAGCTGCATGATGCAGCTGAGTTTATTACCTCGCTTTGTGAACATGAGATTCTTATTAAGAATGCAGTACAACACGAAATAACAACAGTATTAAGATGTTTATCGTGTAATTACACAAGTACTACAATCAGTACAAATTGTGTGGTACATCTTGCACTGCCCAAGATGTTCAAAAAAAAAACATTTGAATTTCAAGATATAATAAAACACAATTTCACAGGATGGAAAAATCAGAAAGATCCTTGCAATAATTGTGATAATTCAAATTCAAATACAATGAAGAAAATCGATATAACTGCTTCCAAACAAATTCTTATTGCAAAATTACATTTGTTTGATCACGATAGTAGTGGAACAACGAAAGTTGAAAATTTCAACATCAAAGCAATGCCTACTACTAAAATACAATTGGTAGATCACTGTTATAAACTTAAGGCAGCGATTTTCCACCACGGTAAAACTATTTCCGATGGTCATTACACGAGTATGGTAAGGGGTAAGGGCACAACGTGGGTATTCGTTGATGATTTACGAGTAGAAAAACAAACTTTGCCACGAAATGCTAAAAATGCATACATATTTTTCTTCGAAAGATGTTAATTGTGGTTGTTATTACACTTCAATGATAAATACGTTCAGCGCCAAAGGCTGCTTTCAGCTGCTTCGCGCACTATGTACTGCACACAAAGTACTATACATTCATATAATACATATAGATCGGCAATGCATTGCACATGTTTTTTTTGCGTAGGTGTTAAACTTACGAAGAATTTATCCTTAATCAAAAAATAATAAAAGTACACTTGCTGAGCTGCTTTGCGCTATTCCTTGTATTCCGAGTAAGCTTTACTGACTACAAACGTGCTTTATCTTCTAACATCACTCGATGGGCTGCAGTGCGCCGTAAACGCGTGGACGTGTAACGAAGATAGATCAGAATTTATAATTTATTGGGATTTCCTTACTTTATCCTTACTTTTAGTACCCGTGACAGTGAAAAATTTGTAAAAAAGATGAAGCTGAAATCTAAATCCCCATAAAAAACTACAAAAAAGTAAAAAAAAATGACGCCAAGTACATGAATTATCTTTGTAAAAAGAAGTGAGATCCCCCAAAAAATAACTTTAAAAAAGTAAAAAATACGCCAAGTACATGAAAATGTCGAGGACAAAAAATAGTATTATCAAAAATCACAAAAAAAAGAAAATAGTATACATGAAAAAGTTGAGGAAGAAAAAGAGTATTATCAAAAAATGAATATAAAAAATATAATCACCCAAAAAATAAATAATATAATTACAATATAAAAAAGGTGTGAAATCAAAATGAGCTGCAAGTACATCACAAAAAAAGAAAATAATATAATTACAATATAAAAAAAGGTGTGAAATCAAAATGAGCTGCAAGTACATCACAGAAAAAAGAAAATAATATAATCACCCAAAAAAAGAAAATAATATAATTACAATATAAAAAAAGATGTGAAATCAAAATGAGCTGCAAGTACATAAAGGTGCTTTCCAACTGCGCTTAAGATGACACAACTACATATACACAGCTAAAATGCTGTGTTATTCCATTACTCATATCGCGGACATTTTAATTAACCCATCAAAAAGAATTCCATTTAAAAACATTGTCGTAAATTAATACCTTTACAAAATTAATGATATACAAAAATTGCGCCAATTATAACAATGACTATTTATACAAAGAAAAACAATGTATTAAATAATATAACACAACAAAAGACAAAAAAGAAATGTCCGCCGCCTGGAAGTCAAGTACTTGGCGTGGCCAGGCACGGTCAAGGTGTCGTTGAATAAGAATTATTTAAAAATGCAAAATAACGAAAGTGTATTCATATTGTCAGAGTTTTAAATGGACAAATTATGTGAAAGCTTGTGAGAGGAAAGGTATGGGTGAAGATGAATGATCTTACAATTATTTCAAAACGCAATATAATGAAAATGTACTCATATTGTCTGAGTTTTAAATGGACAAATTATCTGAAAGCCTGCGAGAGGGAAGGTATGGGTATTGATGATCTGAGAATACCTTGCCTGGCCACGCCAAGTATTTGACTTCCAGGCCGCGGACATTTTTTTTTTGTCTTTTGTTGTGTTATATTATTTAATACATTGTTTTTCTTTGTATAAATAGTCATTGTTATAATTGGCGCAATTTTTGTATATCATTAATTTTATAAAGGTATTAATTTACGACAATGTTTTTAAATGGGATTCTTTTTGATGGGTGTACCTTACCGCAGTTTGCTGATTATTGTCGAAGTTTACCAATCATTGCCGAATGGGCATTTAAATTGGTTGTCTAGTGACTTCCCTAGTTTATTTCTGTCCTTGTCGAGTGACGCCTCTTATTATATCTCCTCTTTGCTTATAGCCCGAATTGAGTCTCGGGATCCCGAAAACTTCGGGATCTCGAGCAATATGAAAGTATCGCGACCCCGCCCGACCCCACCCGAAATTTTCCCACCCGTCCCGAGGGCCAGGAACCCGAGCCTCGGGACGATCCGCACACTCCTACCTGCGACCAAGTCCATTGCCACTAGAGCTGTTCGAGTACTCGGAACAAGCGAGCCGGGACATACTCGGTTCGAATAACCGAACCGAGCCAAGCGCTCGAATAAAGCGAGCGGCTCGATTAATGCGAGCGGGCTCGATTAATGCGAGCGGGCTCGATTAATGCGAGCGGGCTCGATTAATGCGAGCGGGCTCGATTAATGCGAGCGGGCTCGATTAATGCGAGCGGGCTCGATTAATGCGAGCGGGCTCGATTAATGCGAGCGGGCTCGATTAATACGAGCGGGCTCGATTAATGCGAGCGGGTCGGTTAAAGCGAGCGGCTGGACACAATCGGGTGGCTCGAACGATCCGAGCACGCGAACCGGTCTTTTTCTAATGGAACAGATATAATAATTGTTAAGATGATTTTTTCTGATTACGATATAAATCAAATAACTATTATTTATTTATTAAGATCACTATCTTTCTAATTTTGTATTTGCAAACGTACTCATATACTTTTCTTTATTTTACCTTCCTTCTTTTCTTCACTTTGCTCTTTCTTTCCGGTCTCCCTTCGTAATTGTGTTTGTATTGTGTTATTATTAACAAAGGGTGTTAATAGTTGGATTTATTTGAGTAGGTTACGAAATCTCTTGCACAATTATTGATATAATTTTTTTCCCCGACTTAATTAATGAAAAATTATAATATTATGCGTGATCTATATATCTCATAACGTGCCAATGAAAATGGAGGAATATTTGTAAGAGATCGTACGAAAATGCAACAAAACAAGGATATATTAAAATAATATTTTGTACAATTTAATTATACACTGCAATATATTACAAACTACACACACACACTATATACATATTCATTAACTCAATTTAATTCGTTTATTTCATATCGACGGGACAAGCCCTTTATTACATAAATATCAAATAAAAAGATAGAAAACAGAGAACAGCGAATATGATACAGAATAAGAAATACAGACTAAGTATGATATGCAGCTCGTGAAACCAAAAAGTAAATAATAATAGTAATAATAATACAAAATCTATATACAGTCATATCACTGCATACATACATTATATTTTTAAATTGGCGGACAAGAAACATATGTGTTCCACCCTTTCGGTCAGCAGGCAGGTACGTTTCTGAGTGACTACGTTGCCTGCCAATGAAAATAATCGTTCACTGTATACCTGCGTGGCTGGTATACCAAGGATATTTTTGGCAACTCGTGCCAAAGTTGCATATCTACTGGAATTCTCGTTCCACCACTTTAATATACAATCTTTTGCCGAAATATTTTTTTCGGCAATATAAGTGCTTATTTCCTTTTTTAACATGTCGGAACAACTTATTTCTTCATGTTCGGAAATATTATTTAAAAAGGTGAAGAGGCTTTCCGATTCCGATGGCGATGGTTCTGCCAGAAAAATGAAATATTTAACGTACAACACTAGATAAAATGTCACATAATCTTCTGATAGTTTTATACACACCTGATATTTCCTGTATTTCTGTACTTTCTGTACTTATCTCCGTTACTTGCACCATATAATTGCTCGCAACTAATTCTAAAATAACGAGAGCCTCGCGCTTCTTCTCCGCCGACAACAACCGATCTTTAAGGCTGCCGTCTCACCGGGCCTTGAATGTGTGCGTACGCTCACACAAGCTAGGAAAAGCGTGTACGTATACGCGTGTAGTAAACAATCCGTAAATTACAACTTTCGTCCTGGAATCGGCACGAAGGAAGTTTTTGCGGGTACAGTTGCCTTCAGTAGACATCTGTGCAGCCGGGTCTGGTGCGTTTGAACGCTAATAAGCACCGTACGTTGAAATAATAATGAATTTCTAAATCGAAAACTGACAGAATGAAGCTTCAAGGCTTCTCCGTTGGTGGCGCTAATGGTGTACTGCAGCCACGTAGCACCAGCGTGAGGTATACGCAGGGCCGATGCGAGGTTAGTTGGCGCCCTTATGCAAGAAAACTTTTGGTGCCCCCAAATTTTTGCACCTGTTTTCTATTTAATATGTTTTGTCTTTACGGGGTGTACATTGCGTTTATGTAGGGGCTGGATTCCTATATTATTAAGCGTGCGATACAGTTTTTTAGCGTCCCATTCGACTGGCGCCCTTATGCGGCGCGCAACTTGCATCATGGTTCCGCCGGCCCTGCGTATACGAGATGTAGTAAACAAACCGTAAATTACAACTTTCGCCCTGGAATCGGCATGAAAGAAGTTTCTGCGGGTATAGTTGCCTCCAGTAGACATTCGTGCAGACGGGTCTGGTGCGTTTGAACGCTAATAAGCACCGTACGTTGAAATAATAATGAATTTATGAATCGTGTACTGAGACAGATTCGAGAAATGACAGAATGAAGCTTCAAGGATTCTCCGCCACCGGCGTTGATGGTATATTCGTGCATTGTACCATCAAAACCGGTGGAAGTCTAATCTAGCCGATAAATGTAGGAAAGACATAGTTGCCGAGATGTATCGAGAGTCGAATCGCGCTGTTGCCGCATTTCACCTTTTACTATTTTGTCGTCAGGGAGGCTTGAATGAATCACGGCGAAGCCGCTGGAGAACAGAGATGGGCAAAGATAATATCTGGATAAACTCAAATAAAAGATACTTTATGTTTATCCGTTATGAACCGAAGTGAATTCATTCGACGGGTTCGAGAGGCATACAGTGTTACTTGCGGTGGATTATGTATTAATAAAATGTAAAACGTGACGTTTTCAGTATTCATTAATTAACATACTGCTGAGATTGTCCAGATTAAAATGAGTTCAAACACGGTATAAATTGTATTATTTCTAGAACTGTACTTGGTAATTAAATATAAATGTAATCTAAATTCTAATCTATAAATGCTAAAAATAATCCGATTGTGTTTAAATTTATTTTCATCTGGAAAATCTCAGGAATATGTTATTGAAACGTTCATGCCGATACGATAGCGAATGTGGAAGTTTTACATTCTATCAAAATAATCAACAAAAACAATCATTTTAATATATTTTTTTGAGTAAATATAAATATTGTTCCCCCAGGGCTATTTCCTCCCCGTCGTTCTAGAGATTTTGTTCAAATTGAAATGTGAAAATAAGGAGGATTTAAATAATCATTTTGCCAAATTCGAAAGGTAATTTTCAAAATATCGATAAAAGTTGTGTACTTTGAGGGTCTGTATTTATAAAACAATTTTGAATGTGGCAAAATGTGAGAACTTGAACCCTTCTTCTTTTCACATGCACTATGTACAACGTATTGCAATTTCAATAAAATCTGAGACACTGAGTGTTCAAAGTGATCAGCTTGGTATGGAATGCACCGTATATACGACATTGTCCATTCCAACCGAAATGCATCCTAACCCACTTCCAACTATCGCGTTCTTTACGAAAACGACAAGAAGCTTCTGCGTTCGGGACGCTAGTTACATCGCGATTACCGAAAATACACAATTTATCGAGAAATGATCTGTCACGTATGTACGAATAGTAAAATTATAACTTTGCAGGCGTTCGTAGTATATCACCATCGAAATTGTAGTACAAGAACAGAATTATTTTTTAGTGACTTTAGCACTATAGCGTTTAAGCAAACGGTTAAACCATATACAGCAATAAAAGATATTTCTAAAAAAGTCTGAGCTATGAAATGTAAATCCACGAACATTAAAAACTAGAAAATGAAAAATATTTAAAAAATAATTTGTTATGTTAACCGATTTTATTAGAAATGCACTAAAAACTAAAAAATAATTATTTTCTTGTACTACAATTGTGATGGTGTTTATCACATAATTCACTTTAAATAGAATCGTGGGGCACCATGTGCAACCAGAAGTTGAATTATTAAAGTGATTCATATCCTGTTATGAAATTTCGTGTCCCACGTTATTATTTAAAGTGAATTATGTGATATTAACATCATAAAATATTTTTTATATAAATTTTTCTAAATAAAACAAAACACTAATCATTAAAAAAAGTTATTTTTTATTATATCATTTACTTGATTGTAATATAAATATTAATAAATGTAGATGTTGTGCCCCCCCCCCCCCGCCGCGTCTACCGCCGCCCCGGCGCCATCCTCCCCTCCCTCGATTCTGGCCCCTCGCCTGATATCGTAGGCGGCGCAGCTCCCGTTTCATCTGAAACAGTACAATAAAAATTAAATTTTCTACTTCTATCCGTACATATAGCGAATATGTACAACGCTCGAGACGAGATTTACTACAGCATAATTAAACAATTTTTAATTCTTCATCATATCGATATGGCAGTCACACCAATGGATTTCTTAGGTTGTTTCGTTGAAAATCATGCTAAATTTCGCGAAGATCCGAAAGGAAATGGAGAACTTGAGATTCGTCATTTTTTAGTGCAATATTATGGGGCAGTGAGAGCGACAATCCATTGGTGTGACTGCCATATCGATTTGATGAATAATTAACAATTCTTCAATTATGCTGTACGACTACATTTCACGTTCGACCACGCGGCGCCCTTTCGTTTTTGCCGGGCTTCGCCGCGCAGTGTGCGATTTTGGACAAAAATCGCTCGACAGTGCAAATCTTGACCGATTTCAATAATTTTTTTTTTAAATACTCGTAAAGGACTCAGCAATAACGGACCACTGCAGTAAAACCTGTATCAGTTGGTCTAATCTATAAAAAAACATAACATACAAACATAAACTTTAGAGATTAAAGATATTAAAAATTAATTTTTTGTAACTTTATTATTAGCTATAAAATAAAAAATTTACTTCAAACTTACAAAATTGATGTTTTAAATAAACTGTATGTATAGCTGATTTAAATCTTATATTTTTAACTGATATTTCAAACTTATTAGTTTTGATTTCATTTCTAATAGGGTAACGGGACCAGTAGTTGACCATATATCAGTAGTTCTCCAACTGCACTTGTTCAAAAGATCGTTACTTCTAAAAACCATATTTTTCATGTTTTTCTGAAAAATAGTCAACTACTGATACATGGTCAACTACTGGTGCCTTTACCCTATATCAAAATTTTTTTAAGTAATTGTAATTAGAATAGAATTTTTTTGGGGTAACTAATTTTATAATAAATTGTTTATATGAATTATATGTGATATGTTACATGCATTGAAATGTATAAATGATAATTCATATAAACAAATTATTATAAAATTAGTTACCACAAAAAATTCTATCCTACTTACAATTACTTAAAAAAAGAAATATATATTAGAAATAAAATCAAAACTATTAAAAGTGAAATATCATTTCAAAATATAAGATTTAAATCAGCTATACATATAGTTTATTTAAAACATAAATTTTATAAATTTGAACTAAATTTTTGATTTTGTAGCTGATGATAAAGTTACAAAGATTAATTTTTAATATCTTTAATCTCTAAAGTTTACAGTTGTATGTTATGTTATGCTAAATAATGTTTTTTATAGATTAGACCAACTGAAACAGGTTTTACTGCAGTGTCCCTGTTGTAGGTAATTAAGCAGCAACGAATTTAGATATATACTTTTATGAAATATATTGTTACAGGTGAGTATGTTAGTTCAGATGAATATATACACTTTGTACAAGTACAGGTTTTTGATACCCTTAGTTCAAACGGGCTGTCGACCGACTGACTACAGATTCACAGTGACGGAAGTGTGACTTCACCGACCGGATCGTTTTAAGCCGCGTTTTTATTGGACAATCCTTCAGCCGATCATTTGGCAGAGATCAAATCAGGGGGATTTTCAAATTCTCTCAACAGTTCCGTTATTGCAGAGTCCTTTACAAGTATTTTAGAAAAGAATTTATTGAAATCGGTCAAGATTTGCGCTGTCGAGTGATTTTTGTCCAAAATCGCACACTGTGCGCCGTCGCCGTTCATACCAACCAAACTTCAGAAAAACACACACATATTCAACATAACTTACCTTCGCCATTTCTTTGAGCATTTTTTTTGTTTCCGCCTCCTTCTTAGCCTCTTCCGCTTCCTGCTTCTTTTTCTCCTCCCCCCCCCTCTTTCTCCTTCTCCTCCTCCTTCCTATTCCTAGCCTCTCTCTCTTTTTCCCCTCTGTCTCTCTCCTCCTCGTTCCCCGGCTTACGCCAGGTCCCGAATGTTTCTATGATCTGGAAATTAAATAATGAATGTATTATTTTATGGCAAATAGTAAGGTCGTACAGCGTGATTCTGTCGCTAGAGTCGTAAAGACAATGCCGCGAATAAGCCGCGCCTCGCTGAGTTTTGTGAAGTGACGAATTTCACGTTCTGCATTTCTCATCACGACGTGCGTTACAAAAACTAGCACGTTTCAATTTTCTTACGAAAAGTAGCACGTTTCGATTTGCCACGAAAAGAAGCTCGTTCCATCGTTTCTGACGAATATTAGCACGTTTGGTCTTCCGCCGCGAAGACTAACACATTTGACTGCTTCGCCACGAAGAATAGCACATTTCGTACTGTTGCGGCGAAAACTAGCACGTTATACTGTTTCCCCACGAAAAATACAACAGTTGGGAATTTGCAGCGAAAAGTAACATATTATCCGGTTTGGCCACGAAGAATAGCACGTTTTGGATTATACTGCAGACTGCAGAAACTATCGCGTTTCAGCGCGTGGTCAGTTTAAAAGAATTCAACTGTTGAAAATATTGTTTAATAATTAATAATTCCATCTAATCTCCAAAAGATACGAAAATTTTAATCACGTGGCAAACCGCTCAATCGTACTAGTTTTCGCAGCGGAAGTCGAAACGTGATAGTTTTCGTGAGAATGAAGGCAAACGTGCTATTTTTCGTAAGAAAATTGAAACGTGCTACTTATCGTAACGCGCATCGGTCAGATCTTTGCGAAAATGGCATCAATCGATGTCGTGCCGATGAAAATGGTCCCAAGCTAACTTCGTAAAAAATAGTCCGATTTACACGACAGGATTTTAATCAGGAGAACGCCAGGAATTCATCGGTATCACTCCCATATCAATTCGATGAAGAATAAAGAATTTTTTAATCCGCCGTAGTAAATCTCGTCGCGAGCATCAAAATCCACGAAACTCAGCGAGGCGCGGCTTATTGGCGGCATTGCCTTTGAATACTCTAGCCAGAGAGTCACTCTGTATTATAATATACAATATAATACTTACATTTTCCGGATTCGGCATTTCGTGTTCAGTTTCGTTTGTGTCTGTCCACATCGCCAGCTTACAACGGACTAATTGGCACGGATCAGCGGCCTCCAGTTATTGCTGATGGCGGGGACAGACGACGCGTTGATGTTTTGTCTCGCTCCATCTTTCGGGCGCCGTGACACTCCGTCCTTTGCGTGCGCGACGGGCGTGCGCGATGGTCGCAAGCGCTTACGGTGAGCACGGGAACCGCTTCGCAAAATCTTGACGCACGCCCGGCTCAAGTCTTTTTTTGCGCCATAGGCGAACTTGTCAAATTACACCCTTTATTATAATACATTTATTAGAGTTTATTGATGACCTTACTCTGAATTTTTATTCGTAGTTTAAAACAGATGCAGTACAATTTGTAACATTTCATTTTAAAGTTTATTTTCAACAATACAGGCAGTGAATACAGTCATAGATAATTTAATGTACTGTCATTTATGTTGTATTTGTAACAGTCCATCGAGGTATTGTATTTACAATAAAAGATGCAGTGATCGCAATGATCGCTGCCTGTCAGCTTGGCTGGTCCCTATAAGCAAAATTGGACGTCTGCCTAGGGCGGAAAGTCGACAAGAAGTGCAAAATGGTATTTTCAATGCCTGTATGTTGAAAATAAACTTTAAAATGAAATATTACAAATTGTACTGCATCTGTTTTAAACTACGAATAAAAATTCAGAGTAAGGTCATCAATAAACTCTAATAAATGTATTATAATAAAGGGTGTAATTTGACAAGATCGCCTAGGGCGCAAAAAAGACTTGAGCCGGGCCTGCGTCAAGATTTTGCGAAGCGGTTCCCGTGCACGCCCGTCGCGCACGCAAGTCGCGTTCCATCTCGCTCCCCCCTTCGGCCAGAAAGAAGCGAGAAACGAACACTCGGAATTAGGGCTCTGTTCACGATACGGGCTCAACGCCGTCCCGACCGGCGAGCCCATAGTATTTCTACGCTGGCAGCCAGAGTTGGGCATTATTATTCGTATAAATCCCCAAGATTTATTCGCGAATAGCGAATAACGATTTTATTCGACGATAAATTATTCGTTATTCACGAATAATAAATCTGTACCGTAAGCATTTGTCGAAACCTTCGAAGAAAGCCACGAATAACTTTCGTCAGCGTCGAAACTTGGTGAGTCACCAAGACCCCAAGGTCCTTGTGTTCGGCGCTCGCCTCTCTGCCGGACTCGACCTTCGGAGGCTCGAAAAAACACGCTCGACGCTGACGAAAGTTACTTATTCGTGGCTTTCTTCGAAGGCTTTGAAAAGATAAAAGGCTCCCCCAAACCAACGTGAATATCGCCGCGCGGAGCGGACCCGCCCCGTTTCAGCAGTTTTTTATACGTGACGGCTTATGAGTAGCCTTATCTGATCCGCGACGGATTCGCTCCGCGCGGCGATATTCGCGTTGGTTTGGAGCAGAGTTGGGCAAAATGTAATCTAATTACAACTTACAAATTACGATTAAAATGTAATTGTGTAGTTGATTACACATTATTTTCTGTAATCGTTAATTTAGTTGCCCGTTTGGTTTCGTCAACTACCTAAATGAACGATTACAGAAAATAATGTGTAATCAACAACACAATTACATCGAAATTTGTAAGTTGTAATTAGATTACATTTTGCCCATCTCTCGTTTGGGGGAGTCTTTAAATGCTACTGATGAAAAATGTATTCGACGCATTTATTCGAATAAAACCTTCGAATAAAAAATTATCGTTATTCGTCGAATAAATTCTTATCGAATAAAAAAGTTATCTTTATTCGTTGAATAAATTCTCATCCAATGAAATTATTTATTCGTTGCTCTTCGAAAGGTGCGTTTAAACCAAACGAACGAATGCTCGTTTACCCCCCCCCCCCCCCCCCCCCCACATCGACAATGAAAAGTTACAAGTGAAGATTGCCGTTTACACTAAATGAGCATGTATTTTGTCGAAATGAGGGGCGAACGAGCATTCGTTCGTTTGGTTTAAACGCACCTGAATAAAGATAACTTCGATTGCTCGAGCCTCGAATAACGAATAAAAATTATTTATCTTTTGTTCGATATTTGTGATTTTTATTTAGATAAAGTTTTGCCCAACTCTGAAGCGTACGATGCACGTGAACGACGAAGCGAGACAAAGTATCATGCTGTCTCTCTTCCGTAGTCGACGGCAAATACGGGTGACTCTTTTGTCCGCTCTTGCTCTTTTTCGGATTCTCTCACTCTCGACCAAAGAATTCCAAGAAATTGTGGAGATAGTCGCCAGGCTTCTAAATAACCAGGGATCGCCGGGGCTCCAATTACCAGTTCGCGCACACATAACCACGTCTCCTATAGGTATTTCCCCCTCCATCAGCAGTAGCTAGAGCCCGCCAATCCCTGACCGATTGTTTGCGTTGCCTGGTTTGTAGAGCGTCATTTGTTTCAGAACGCATCACAGACGAATCTTCGGATTCACGTTTCACGTTCACGGTTCGCGTTTACGTTTTTTTGTAACGGGTAGAAGGATTTTGCGTTGTGTTGTATTGTGTTTGTGTTGTGTCTGTTGGTTTAGTGTAAAATGAGTGACATTCTAAATGTGAATATGCAGGATGTGCAAGAAGATATAGACAATAATTCTCCGTTTCGTCCGCGACACTTACGTCCGTCCGCAAGAAGATTTTCAAAACGGAAAGTATGTCGCTCAAAGAGAAGGCCTTTGACCCTTCGGAAGAAACAGGAAAGGGGAAAAACGGCAGACGACACTGTCGTAGGACAACATTCAGAAGAAGTGGCCGAGGAACGTATGGTAGAGGAACCATCAACATCCGATGGACGAAATCATACGTCCCAAGTGATAATGCACTTGCCATCCGATGAAGACACTGATACGGCCAGTTCGGGAGAAACTGAAGAGGCGCTGGATGAACTGAGAACCGAAATACCAGAAGGCACGGATGTAGAAAGCAACGAAGAAGAAAACTTCGTTGTAGAAAAAGTTGCGAAGAGCGAGCCGCAAAAACAATCGCGTCTTCTAAATAGCAACGATATCATGAATTTCCAAAATGTGCTTGCTCAATTGCAGAAAATAGGTAAGCATGCAAAACACAGGGAAGACTGTGGCATTGATCACCTACGAATAACTGGTGTGAAACGGTGTGGATTCAAGAGCATCTTCAGCGTAATGTGCACTTTATGCCATCACAAAGCTGAAATCCGCAATCAATCGGACGAAGCCGAAGAAGTGGATAGCAATCAGGGCGCCGTTAATGCAACAATTTTATGTGGAGGCAGTTATGCCCAGTTGGAACACACTTTTGCAGGAGTGAACATACGTTGCATGTCGAAGAGAGACTTCGTGAAGAATCAAGATGAATTCGTCAAGTCCGCAATTGCCGCTGCAGAAGAAGAGATGTTAGCAGCGGCTGAAGAAGAAAAACGTTTGGCGATTGAAAGAGGCGACGTTCTTCCCGAATCAGGGACCCCTCACATCCCCGTTGTGGCCGACGGAAGCTGGATGAAGAGATCCTACCGCAGTGGATGTTACGATTCTGCGTCTGGAGTCGGCGTGATAGTTGGCTATCACACGAAAAAAGTTTTATTTTACGGTGTTCGAAATAAAGTTTGCAGAATTTGTCGGATTGCTGCGAAAAAAGAGAAAGAACCCCGAAAGCACACATGTTTCAAAAACTGGAACACATCTCGAGCATCGACTGCTATGGAAAGCGATGCTATAGTAGAAGGATTCAATACTAGCGTAGAAAAACGTGGGCTCGTTTATTCTACTCTGATTGGTGATGGGGACAGCAGCGTGTATAAGAAGATTATTGATGCTGACCCATATAAGAGACAGATTCGCGTAAAAAAAATTGAATGCACGAATCATTTGTTGCGAAAGTTCTGCAACAAAATGAAAGCGATTGTGAAGAAGACTACACCTGGGCCATTGCGGCAAGCTGTGGAAAGTAACATTCGCCGAATACGCACGGACGTCGTAAAAGCCGCAAAGTTTCGATACAATCAGAATGTGTCAATCGAAGAGAAAACGAAGAATTTGTATCACGACATACAGAATGTTCCGAGCCACGTGTTTGGTGAACACAAAGAGTGTGCACGACTCAAATATTTCTACGATGGAAAGAATAAAGAAAATGAAAGAAACATCGTTCCAGAATTGATGAATATTGGTGTGTACCAGGACGTACAAGAAATACTTCGTACACTGTTAGCTCATGCGGAGAGCTTACTCTACAACACCAATAATAACGCTGTGGAAAGTTTGAACTCAATAATTGCCAAGTACATTGGCGGAAAAAGATTAAATTTCGCCGAAAGAGGATCCTATACAGGAAGATGTGCTGCTGCTGTCGTGGAGTACAACAGTAACCAAGTGCACTCGCGATTGAACGCAGCAATGAATAAGAAAACGCCCGAGGTTGTTCGCCAAATGGAAGAAAAGAAGAAGAAAGAAAAGGAAAAGAGAGCTGCTAAACAGAAGGAAACGAAGGCTGCGCGATATGTACGGAAGCAATTGCCCTCGCAGAAAGATTCTGATTATGGACAAAATGCCCAGAAGCCGGACATGCCATCCGAAATGTATGAACTAGAGCGGGAAAAGCATATGCAAATGCTCAATGACTGGCAAGAGAAAATACATGCTATTGAAGATGAAACCATCGGACAAGCAAAGAACCGCAGACGGTTGCAGTACAGGTCCAAATTGTTGACCGCATCCAATTTTGGACAAGTGTGCCGTCGCCGACCTGACACGCTTTGCGCAAATGCAGTAAAAGCAATTCTGTATCCGAAGATAATTAGTGCACCCGCGGTGGAATACGGGAAAGAATGTGAGAAAATTGCTCGTGATGAATTGAAGAAGCAATACACAGATATTGCAGAATGTGGAATTTTCATCGACAGCTGCATCCCCTTCTTGGGAGCTTCACCGGATGGAATCATCGGTGAAGAAGGTATTGTGGAAATCAAATGCCCCAAATCAGCGGAGAACTTTTCGCCGGAAGAAGCTATTGAAAAAGTACCCGCTGTCCGGCGCATGTTCGCACGTAAAACAGGTATTTCAATGAACAAAGCGCATCACTATTTTTATCAAGTACAAGGCCAGTTACATATTACAGACAGAAAGTACTGTATATTTTGCCTTTGGACCCCGAAGGGGCTAAAATCTATAAAAGTAGAGAGAGATGATGCGTTTTGGAAAACAGAAATGGAGCCCAAACTGATTCAATTTTATTTAGAATGCATGCTACCCGAAATAATAGATAGTCGGCACAATAGGTGCATGTCTATTCGGGAGCCTCAATTTATATTAGCAGAAAGAGCGAAAGAAAAACCGAAAAGCTTGAAAAAGCGAAAGAGGTCTCCCTCCGAAAATAGTGAAACTCCGATCTTATCGAACCGGCGTCGCACCGCACTGTAAAGTGCAGGGCCACTGACTGCGTCAGTGGTCACAAGTGTCAGCAATCGCACTTTTCCTCGCGGATCATACGATCACGCGAGTCGATCGACGCCGCCGTAACTTTCCCCAGAAAGTGACGAGGAAAACAATAAATTTGATCGATCCGGCGTCGCACCGCACTGTAAAGTGCAGGGCCACTGACTGCGTCAGTGGTCACAAGTGTCAGCAATCGCACTTTTCCTCGCGGGTCATACGATCACGCGAGTCGATCGACGCCGCCGTAACTTTCCCCAGAAAGTGACGAGGGAAATAATAAATTTAATTCACCCTTTAATTTTTTCATACACATTTCTAAGTTCACAGGAGCAGACAGACAGAAGACAGATGCAAGGTAGAAGAAAAGATACAGATGCGGATTTACGTTGCAAATTATTTCCATACGTAAGTGTGCCACGTCCGGTTTGGTCAAAGGACGCCAGGCTGGTACATACGGGCGTCGCAGGTATGCATGATGTTCGACGAAATATTGAAACAAACTTTTACTTTTATACCCAACTTACCGAAATGTCTGCGATTATTTGTTACAGGCGGACTTTTTACTAAATTACTGCAAACGTGGTGTATGGGACAGTAATGCCAGGACAAATGGAATAATAAGTACCATATTTCAGGTAAAGTTTAACAGCTCATAAATCTACAGTAAAATTTTGTACGCTTATGAAACAACAATGTATTTCCTAATGTATTTCATAATGTGTTACAGATCCACACTGCCTGCGTCATCATTCGGTATGAGCGACCTGGCAAAATTGTAGGAAGACCATCAATGGAGAAGAGGAATTACATAGAATGAGAGAAGATAATATTATAGTATTGTCTCGTTAGCGGATCGCTGGTCGGGACCGGCGTACAGTGTGCGATTTTGGAGAAAAATCGCTAGACAGCGCAAATCTTGACCGATTTCAATGATTTTTTTTTTAAAATACTCGTGAAGGACAAAGCAATAACGGAGGGCTGCAGTAAATCCTGTTTTTTTTTGTCTAATCTATAAAAACATTATTTAGCAAAACATCACATAAAAACGTACACATTGGAAATTAAAGAAATTAAAAATTAATTTTTTGTAAATTTAATATTAGCTATAAAATAAAAAATTTACTTCAAATTTACAAAATTTATGTTTTAAATAAACTGTTAAGTATAGCTGATTTAAATCTAATATTTTTAAATTATAATTCAATTTTATTAGTTTTTATCTTATTTCTAATATAAAATAAAAAATATATTTTTTAATATATTGTCACGTCCCGCGACGTGGAGTCTACTATTATCTAACCCTTTAAATTGAATATATTTACTATTTCGTACTCTGAGGTATTGTAACCACCTCATATGAATATTATACAAATATTGTGCAACAAATAGCCGACAAGGCATTATCAATATAACCAGCGATAAGAAGAGATCGAGCGAAGAAAACACGGACGGCAGCGAGCAGGACAGCCAGATCGAGGAGGTGGCGGACAGCCAGCTGTATACCAGGTAGCTGACCACACAAACACCAAGAAGGCCCAGTGAACACCAGCTGATGTCCAGCGTGGTACACAGGCCCCTTTATCAACCAGCGGAGACGACACTACCTTCGCGGAGCTGTGCCCCTGGTCCTCGTTAGAAGATTGCCCTCCCGTTATTTCCCGTAAACCAATCTCCAAAATAATATGCTTAACTTCAACCCCTAGTAAATAAGCTATACGAAACCGATCGTATAAGAAATATTGTAAACGCATAACATGTAAATCAAATGCGCATTTATGTAAGAATCTTGTTATCGTCGCTGCTGGGAATCAGTTAAATGGAACGTGCCTAACTAGTAAACACAACTCCCAGAATAAAACGATGGGAAGATTCTTCCTGGAAGATTCCAGGTAGAGGCTGTGGGATGGGGTCTCCCACCTATGATTTGTCATGTGACAAATCCTAGAGAAGGAGTGACCAATTGCCCTATAAAAAGGGATTGGACCACCCGCGGAGCTCATTACCATATTCAATTATTAAGTTAATTTAAATTGTTATGTGCAACTAACTACACAAAAAAAAAACAGTAAAAGGTATTTAAGAAAGAAAAGTGTCAACGTGAAATCAAGGTAAGAATAAAAGAGTTGTTAACATTTTAAAAGTGAGTGAAGTGTTCTACCTTAAATTCCCATCCCCTTTTTTTTTGGCGTTTGTCTTTTTGATCAAAAGAAATCATTTACGACAATGTACAATAATAATTCACGGGTTGCGCTGATCAAAGGTATTACCTATGAGCAGAACGTTGCCCGCGGTTTTACCAGAGATTAAGCGTAAACCCTGATCGACGCGATTTGTTTAAATATTAATGAAATTATAATGAAATATTTGCAATTACATCAAGCTTGCCTTCCTCGATGGTGTTGCTGAAGAGCAGAACGTTGCCCGCGGTAGCACCTGGTGCGGAAGGTGGAGATTGATTTATCGGTCAATTAATAATTGCTGTTTAAAACCACAAAGGACAAATGCCAAGAAATCATCGTGCGGGGCGACGTGTGCAGTTAAGGAAATTGAACTGTTATTATCGAGAAGCGCCGGTGACCTAATCCAAATATCACAATAAGAAAGGTAGGGTACTTCACAGAATAATAATATTGAATATCTAAAGATGTTGTCTCAACTATCCCAGAGCGTAAATCCCTGGATTTGCTCAAAGCGGTTAAATACGAGAACTCCCTAAAATCGCGCCCCAAATAGGAAGTAGGGACGTAACATAGGAGTTTTAAATTGGTGGCAGCGGTGGGATTATCCGCAATAGTTGAGAAATTAAATAAGTAAAATCAAAAGTCATGTCGGATCACGGTGAACAGGACGAGGAGGAGGAATTACGAAAACAAACAGAAATAATCCGACAAGCAAAGACAGCGTTAGAATCAAAGAGTGATTTGACCCCTGCCGAAACTTTATCTCAACTCCTCACAATATTAACGTTGTGGGATGAAAAATTCGAACATTTAGAATCAGTAACAGCAAGAGTAAAAAGATTAGAAAAAGAACGCGCTGAAGATGTTCACAGTATAAAATCAGAATTAATTACCCCATATCCAGCCGTAAAACGTCCAGTACCGCGTGAATTAGAAGTTCGCGACTTTCAATCTAAACAAGATCCGACGGGCGAAAAAATTCCTATCAAACTCGCGTTAGAAGCAGTTCCTTTCTTCGATGGCTATCGACCATCTGTTTTTCAATTTTTAAAGGCATGTGAACGGGCAAAATCAATGTTAGCCCCTCAGCAAGAAATGCAATTAACAAAATTATTAATGAATAAATTACGTGGACATGCTTTAATTGCTATAGGCGATTCTGATCTAATCACTCTAGATGAGTTCGGAAATAAATTGAAACAGTACTTCGCGCCGTGTAAAAATGTGAATCAATATAAAGGCGAATTGGGGTATACATTTAAAAAACCGGGAGAAAATATTCTCGATTACATAACTCGCGTTCAAAATTTGCGTTTAGCTATAATAGACGGAGAAAAACGAAATTATGGGGAAATATCCGCTACACTGCAGGAAAATATCAATGCGGACACACTGGAAGCTTTTATTAAAGGATTACCTCGTGAAATTTCTTTACGCTTGAGACAAGAACGCCAAGGACTCGGGCTGGATGAAATCTACGCTCTAGCCGTAAAAATTGACAAAGAAGTCAAACTAGAAGACGAGAGAATGAAGACAAGTTCATATACTCGTCAGCAACCTGTGTCCCGCGATCAAAGAGCGAATCCGTCGGTACCCCAAAATAAACCAAATTCCGGACCCCCTAAATACGAAGGAGCCATATCGAAATGGCAAAATAACCAGCCGCGAAATAGCGGATGGCAAAACAATGCTACACGAAATAACGCGTGGCAAAATAATCAGCCGCGAAATAACGCGTGGCAACTAAATTCTTCGCAAAACAGCGGAGCTACAACATCATCGCCGAATCAATTAGAAATTTCTTGCAATTATTGTAAGAAATCGGGACATCTGATTAAGGATTGTTTCAAGTTCAAGGCCAAGGTAGAATCAGGAGAAATAGTCCCATACTCAAGAATGAATCAGGGAAACGAGCAGGGCCACCCGGAAACGTCTGGCGCAATCCGGAGTGGGAACCCTCCACAGCGTCAGAAAATAATGAAAATAGGAGTCCCAAAAACGGAAGAAGCAAAACCATCAGGAAAATCAACGCCCTGGAAACCGACGTTGGAAATCGAGGAAAAGAAGTCAGTGAAGGAACAACAAACGAAGAAAGAATCAATGGAGGAAGAAGACGAACAAATAAACGAACAGTAACTGTTCCTATTAATACCGTACGAAATATTCCAACAATATTAATAACATCTCCAAATCTGGAAGGGAAGGCACGATTAATGGTTGATTCGGGATCCGATGTCAACCTCATCAAGAAATCAATGGTAACAGCATCGACAATCGTCAACACTCAAGAAATCATATATATCCGTGGAATAATCGATTCGAATCAAGCTACCTTAGGGACTGCATCAATAATGATTGCGAATCATCCAGTGAATTTCCACGTGGTAAACGACGCACTGTTTGACGATGAAGACGGAATCTTAGGATCCGAATTTCTGTTACATCAAGAAGCCAGCATCGATTATGCAAAAAGGCAAATCAAGTGGGGAAATAACTATATTCCCTTTAATACATACGAGGAGATATTCGTGCCAAAAAGAAGTTCAGTCCCTTTCCATATTAATATTGCAAATCCAGAACTGCGTGAAGGATACGTAGGAAAATTGCACGTCAAAGAAGGAATCTATTTGGGAAATGCCTTAGTAACAAATCGAGAGGGAAAAGCTCATATGAGAATAATAAATAGTACGGACGAGGATTGTAATGTTGTAGTACCTACAATCGAAATACTTCCATTTGAAGAACGTTCCTATAAACGCTGTAACTTGACAAAAATATCGAAAGAAAATCGATTCGAAGAAATCTTGAAACTACTCAGGTTGGATCACTTAAACAAGGAAGAAAAAGAAAATGTGATACAACTAATAAAAGAAAACGAAGATCGTTTTCATCTAGCAGGAGAAATTTTGGAAGGAACAGATAGCATACAACATAGAATTCATACTACGGATGATATACCGATAAATACTCGGCAGTATCGATATCCACCAGTTCATAAGGATGAAATAAATCGACAAATAAATGAATTATTGGAAACTGGTGTGATAGAATCATCCTCATCTCCGTATAGTTCTCCCATTTGGATCGTTCCTAAAAAACCAGATTCAACAGGAAAAAAACGATGGAGAGTAGTAATCGATTATCGTAAATTAAACGAAAAAACGATAGGTGACGCTTATCCTCTACCAAATATTACAGAAATATTGGATCAATTAGGAAGCGCAAAATATTTCTCTATATTTGACTTAGCATCAGGGTTTCATCAGATTAAGATGGCACCAGACGACGCACACAAGACAGCATTTTCTACACCATATGGACATTATCAGTTCACTAGAATGCCCTTTGGATTAAAAAATGCCCCTGCAACATTTCAACGCCTTATGAATAGCGTTCTATCAGGACTTCAAGGAACCGAACTTTTTGTTTATTTGGATGACATAGTAATATATTCCCGTTCTCTTCGTGAACACGAAATAAAATTTACAAGATTAATGAAAAGACTACGAGAAGCAAAACTAATGCTTCAACCAGACAAATGCGAATTTTTAAGACATGAAGTGATCTATTTAGGACACATAATTAACGAACATGGAGTAAAACCGGATCCAAAAAATATTGAAGCAGTAGAAAATTTTCCTAGACCCAAAACCCCTAAGAACATTAAACAATTCTTGGGATTAATTGGATACTATAGACGATTTATACCTGAATTTTCAAGAAAATCGAAACCATTAACAAATCTATTAAAAAAGACAACAAAATTTATTTGGGATAAAGAAGAGGAAGAAGCATTCCAAATACTAAAGAAAGCTTTAATATCTAAGCCAATACTTCAATACCCAGATTTTTCGCAGCCGTTCAAAGTAACGACGGATGCTTCGGGTTACGCTATAGGAGGAGTGCTTAGTCAGGAATTTACCGGCGACGATCTTCCTATTGCTTATGCGTCCCGCTTATTAAATACAGCAGAACAAAATTATTCTACAATTGAAAAGGAATGTTTAGCAATTATTTATTGCGTAACACATTTTAGACCCTATTTATATGGTCGTAAATTTAAAATAGAAACAGACCATAAACCTCTAGTATGGATGAATTCAATAAAGGATCCAAATTCTCGAATTTGGAAATGGAAACTTAAATTATCCGATTACGAATTCGAAATAAATTATAAAAAGGGGAAAAGTAACCTCAACGCTGATGCGTTATCTCGAAATCCACCAAAAGTATGCCTACCGATAAGAGCAAGAGAGGAAGAGGAACCTCCAGAAGGCGAACCGCCTCAAAAGAAAAATTTACGGTCAACTTCATCGGAAGATTTCAAAGGACCAATGACGAGAAGCAGACATTTAGCCTTCCCAAATAGGGAACTCAAATATTTAGAATTTCCCAAAAGGAGACGTAAACGCATACCAATACCAGAAGAATCAAAAGATGAAGATATGGAACAAAATACCTTTTCATCAGAAACGTCTCGAAATAAGGAACAAAAGCGAAAAAGAACTCTTTCAAGCGATTTATCAATTGCTGCTCCTTCACCAAAAAGGAAAATCCACGAAAACTCAATTGACATCGCAGGAACATCACAAGAAGAAGAAGAATCAATTGAAACTACCGAAACACTACAAGAAATGGAATTAATTGAAACTACTGGAACACTACAAGAAGAAGAATCCATGGAAATAATAGACATATCTCCATCACCGCCTCAATTATCACCAAGAACAACTACAAGTAGAAGCGAGGATACAATTCCTCATCAAAACCAATTGGTGATAAGAGAATCTAGAGATTCTCTTGCAAAAATAAAAGATAATAAAGTCATTTTCATCGGATTGGATGGAAGTCCAATTGATAAAGGTGCTAAAGAACTAGAAACAGAAAATCTATTACCAAATCATGTAGATCTTACCCTAGAAAGGGCTCGACCAGTACCAGATGGAGTAAGATATATAATAAGTTTACCAATCAAAGAAAATCCAAGAACTGTTATACGACCTGATAACATTTTAAATGGTCTCATGTCATTATGGGACGTAGTCACAGAATTCGACCTGAAATCGTTCTCCATAAGTAGAACCCATAATATAGAAGACATACCATGGAAATATATCATAAATAGATTAAAGCACATCTTCGAAGAACTACCGATTACAATCACCATTTGCACTGGTGAAGTGGTTACACCACCTGAAAATCTGAGAGAACATATAATAAAAGAAAAACATACGTCGTCCAGTGGAGGACACAAAGGAGTTACAAAAACCTACCACAGGATACGACAAAATTACTATTGGGAAAATATGAAGAAGGAAATTCAAAAATTCATCAGAGAATGCCAAGACTGTCAAATGAAAAAGTTAACAAGAATAAAAATAAAACAACCAATGGTCTTGACAGACACTCCAGGAAAAGCATTCGACAAAATCAGCATGGACATCGTAGGACCATTGCCAAAAACCAGAAAAGGAAGAACACATATACTAACAATACAGGATTTGTTAACAAAATATTCAATAGCGATACCTTTAGCTCGAACCACCTCTGCCGATATAGCAGACGTATTTATAAAACGGTTTATATGCCGATTCGGATCACCTAAAGCCATTTTAACTGATCAAGGAACAAATTTCACTTCAAATTTGCTAAAAATCGTCGCTAAACGATTCAAAATTAAACGTTATGTTACTACAGCTTATCATCCACAGAGTAACGGTTCGATAGAAAGATCGCATCACGTACTAACAGAGTATTTAAAACAGTATACGACAAATGACGATAATTGGGATAATTGGATAGATTTAGCAATGTTTTCATACAACACTGCAGTACATGAGGGTACTAAATTTTCACCACATGAATTAGTTTTCGGATGCATTGCACGAGAACCTTCGAGCGAAAAACCTATTGGTGAAGATTTGGAACCTACATATGTTGAATATCTAAGAGATTTATTTTGTAAAATAACTAATCTGCAAACCCAAGCCCGAGAAAATTTAATGAAGGCAAAAGCCAAGTCTAAACAATATTATGATCGGAAAATTAATCCGCAAGATTTTAAAGCAGGTGACTTAGTATATCTCTTGAAAGAACCTCGGAGGACAAAGTTCGCAGATCAGTATTCAGGACCGTTTAAAGTACTCGAATTGTTGCCTAATCAGAATGTTAAAATATTATCTGATGCAACAACTCGTACTGTACACATAAATAAACTCAAACTCGCGTATATTAAGTCCTATCCAGGATGATAATCAAATAAAATAAAATTGTACACAAATAGAGAATAGATCGACAAAATGACTGAGTAATACAATACTTAGATTGTCGTCTATTACAGACCATAAAACTCTGTTCAGGAGCTTTCCAAAAGGAAAATTAGATAATTTTAATACGATTACCTGCGAGAGGAGACATATGCGACGAAGAGCGGTTACCCATAAAATGTCTATTACGTATAGAATAAGATTAAAAAGTACGAAATACTAAAAGGGATATTACGAATCGTTATTAATATAACGATAATTCAAACAATTTTATTTTATTTTTTTTCTTGTTAAAAGGGGAATTACCATGATTTTACCATGGATAATTCTAATCAACTTGAATCTCGTTTGGGCCCTCATTGGATACGATTGCAATGGGTAACATTTAAACGTGACAACCGTTTCATTAAATTCAGTAGGAGATTGCGAAATAAACCCAATCTCCACAACCACAAAGGAAATCTACATCCAACTTCTACAACTCTCGGACTTCAACTACGTGGAAGTCATCCAATGCAAGCTCATAATTTCAAGAACCATTTATTATTGCGGAATGCATTCACACATTTCTGCAGTACACAATGGACTAAATGAATACCTCGAAGATCTAACTGAACATCAATGCCGAAATATGCACGAATATGGATCCACCGTTATAGGTAATAACGTCTATTTGGTGGGACTCAAAATGAACCAGACAACAACCCGGACATTCACCATGGCTGGATCACTCACCGCAGATGGAAAATGTACCGGAGCACAATTTTCCGACCCTTATGGATCATGGGAAACAGTAGTAGTACAAGCAATGGCGAAAATAACACTGAAAACCGCTCTAGTACCAGTACGACTGGAGCCCAACAAAATTATATTGAAATCTGGAACTATATGCCATTTTCAAAACGGATTTTGCGTGGACAACGAGGACGGACACACGTTCTGGTACTCTTTTCCACCATCGACCTGCAAATTCGATCGTTATGATGTACTCTACGAAGGACTGGCATCAAAAATTACCGATACCAGCCAAACCGAAGAAAAATCACCTTCAGTATATGCGTTAACCACGCAGGATATTACGTTTGCTTTAACTCCAACAGGAGAGCAACATCTATGTGGTTATACGCTTATACAAACGGAACATCCAAAATTATTCATCTTGGAAACAACAAAAGAAAGAACATTTACATCTTTACACAAAATTCCCGTAGAAAATTTGGATATTTTTACATATGTAAATTCCAAATTTGTCTACGTGGAAAAACACATAAGAACTGAATTAAAAACACTATACAGAGACATAATTATTCAAAAATGCTTATTAGAACAACAAATATTAAACAATGCTCTAATAATTGCTACACTGAAACCAGATGAATTTGCCAATATAGTCATGAAATCACCAGGACATATGGCACTAGTAGCTGGCGAAGTGATTCACATTGTAAAATGTATTCCTGTACAAGTTAAAATACGTAAAACAGATGAATGCTATATAGAGTTACCTGTATGGTTGAAAAACAATTCTATGTTCTTAACACCGAAATCTCACATATTAACTACTCAAGGGACACATGGAGAATGTAGTCCCATTCTACCAGTCATGTATGAAATTGACCAAGCATGGCACAGAATTTCACCACATCCAATTGAAGTTCATCCACCTCAAATATTACATCCAAAAACAAAACTCAACTGGCATTACACCTCTCCTTCAGATCTCGCAACGAGCGGAATATATACACAGAAGGAATTGGAAAATTTAAGGGACCACATTATGTTCCCTGCAGAAAAAGCAGCGGTATTAAATACACTCGCCAGAGGAGTATCCGGGAAAAATATTCCCGCAGGATCAATTTCAATAATGGGAATTTTAGACGAAGAAACCATCACCACATTGGCCGAAAATGCAGCAGCCAAATTCTGGAATGGATTTCTTAAATTTGGAACAATCACCGCAGGACTACTTGGAATTTTTATTATCATTAAAATAATAAAAACAATATTTGATACCATAATACATGGATATCAAATACATGCAGTCTATGGATGCGGACTACACTTGTTAGGGGCAATTTGGAGCTCCTTAACAACTTTAATACTACATCTGGCCAACAAAAAACAACCGACATCGCAGAATGCAGATCAACCAGCAACAACTGACGAGGGACAACAACCGACACCAGCAGCAAGAGAATTCAAGGAAGCCATCCAAGAATTGAAACAAATTTCCTCTGGAAATTTGCTTTCTAAGGGGGGAGGTGTCACGTCCCGCGACGTGGAGTCTACTATTATCTAACCCTTTAAATTGAATATATTTACTATTTCGTACTCTGAGGTATTGTAACCACCTCATATGAATATTATACAAATATTGTGCAACAAATAGCCGACAAGGCATTATCAATATAACCAGCGATAAGAAGAGATCGAGCGAAGAAAACACGGACGGCAGCGAGCAGGACAGCCAGATCGAGGAGGTGGCGGACAGCCAGCTGTATACCAGGTAGCTGACCACACAAACACCAAGAAGGCCCAGTGAACACCAGCTGATGTCCAGCGTGGTACACAGGCCCCTTTATCAACCAGCGGAGACGACACTACCTTCGCGGAGCTGTGCCCCTGGTCCTCGTTAGAAGATTGCCCTCCCATTATTTCCCGTAAACCAATCTCCAAAATAATATGCTTAACTTCAACCCCTAGTAAATAAGCTATACGAAACCGATCGTATAAGAAATATTGTAAACGCATAACATGTAAATCAAATGCGCATTTATGTAAGAATCTTGTTATCGTCGCTGCTGGGAATCAGTTAAATGGAACGTGCCTAACTAGTAAACACAACTCCCAGAATAAAACGATGGGAAGATTCTTCCTGGAAGATTCCAGGTAGAGGCTGTGGGATGGGGTCTCCCACCTATGATTTGTCATGTGACAAATCCTAGAGAAGGAGTGACCAATTGCCCTATAAAAAGGGATTGGACCACCCGCGGAGCTCATTACCATATTCAATTATTAAGTTAATTTAAATTGTTATGTGCAACTAACTACACAAAAAAAAAACAGTAAAAGGTATTTAAGAAAGAAAAGTGTCAACGTGAAATCAAGGTAAGAATAAAAGAGTTGTTAACATTTTAAAAGTGAGTGAAGTGTTCTACCTTAAATTCCCATCCCCTTTTTTTTTGGCGTTTGTCTTTTTGATCAAAAGAAATCATTTACGACAATGTACAATAATAATTCACGGGTTGCGCTGATCAAAGGTATTACCTATGAGCAGAACGTTGCCCGCGGTTTTACCAGAGATTAAGCGTAAACCCTGATCGACGCGATTTGTTTAAATATTAATGAAATTCTAATGAAATATTTGCAATTACATCAAGCTTGCCTTCCTCGATGGTGTTGCTGAAGAGCAGAACGTTGCCCGCGGTAGCACCTGGTGCGGAAGGTGGAGATTGATTTATCGGTCAATTAATAATTGCTGTTTAAAACCACAAAGGACAAATGCCAAGAAATCATCGTGCGGGGCGACGTGTGCAGTTAAGGAAATTGAACTGTTATTATCGAGAAGCGCCGGTGACCTAATCCAAATATCACAATAAGAAAGGTAGGGTACTTCACAGAATAATAATATTGAATATCTAAAGATGTTGTCTCAACTATCCCAGAGCGTAAATCCCTGGATTTGCTCAAAGCGGTTAAATACGAGAACTCCCTAAAATCGCGCCCCAAATAGGAAGTAGGGACGTAACAATATATATATATATTTTTTAAATTATAATTCAATTTTATTAGTTTTTATCTTATTTCTAATATATAATAAAAAATATATTTTTTAATATATATATATATATATTTTATTATTATAATTATTATAATTTAAAAATATTAGATTTAAATCAGCTATACTTAACAGTTTATTTAAAACATAAATTTTGTAAATTTGAAGTAAATTTTTTATTTTATAGCTAATATTAAATTTACAAAAAATTAATTTTTAATTTCTTTAATTTCCAATGTGTACGTTTTTATGTGATGTTTTGCTAAATAATGTTTTTATAGATTAGACAAAAAAAACAGGATTTACTGCAGCCCTCCGTTATTGCTGAGTCCTTCACGAGTATTTTAAAAAAAAAATCATTGAAATCGGTCAAGATTTGCGCTGTCTAGCGATTTTTCTCCAAAATCGCACACTGTGCGGCGCGGGCGTTGAGCCCGTATCGTGAACAGAGTCCGAATTCGCAGTCTTCGTTTCTCGCTTCTTTCTGTCCGAAGGAGGGAGCGAGATGGAACGCTTTGCCTGCGCGACGGGCGCGGATGCAAAGGACGGAGTATCAGGCGTCTGAAAGATGGAGCGAGACAAAACATCATCCCGTCGTCTGTCTCGTACCGTTCTCGCTCGCTTTCGGTGTCTCTCGCTCGCTCTCGCCTTCGCCAGACAAGAGTGAGACAGAAGTGGTGGGGATAGCGAAAAGTCCACATCGCGTACACCAAACCGAGCCGCTAACAAGAAAATACTGTATTCTTCGAAAAATATACACTTTTTTATCTGTAATTGTCCATTTCAAGGGGGCGAAAGCTTGAATGACGAATTTCAATTCTCGAATGAAGTTGGATTGATTTATTGTGATGACTGTAACTTGATTAGAGACAAAAAATATATAAAAAAAATGTTCTGTTAAACGATTTTGTCAAAAAGGCACTAACAACTAAGAAATACTTCTATTCTTGTACTACAATTTCGATGGTGTTTCTTAATTTTAAATAAAAACGTGGAGCAGGATATTTCATAACAGAATATGAATCAATTTAGTACAGCATCAAGTGTCGAAATGAATTTATTGCGAGATATCCTGCTCCACGATTTTATTTAAAGTGAAAATACATCATCGAAATTGTAGTATAAGAAAATAATTATTTTTTAGTTTTTAATGCATTTTTAATAAAATCGTTTATTATAATTTTTTTTATTTTCTTGTTTTTAGTATTCGTGGATTTACATTTCACAGCTCAAACTTCTTTACAAATATCTTTTATTGCTGTATGCAGTTTAACAGTTTGTTTGAACCATACAGTGCTAAAAGTTCGTAAAGAACGGTAACATAAAGAATGGTTGATGTTTTAAAAAAATGATTACTAAATTTGTATTTAAACAATAGACAATTCTTGTTGATATAAAATATAATTTGATGTATAGTTAGATAGAAAAGAAAACGTCATATGTTTTTAGAAAAATTATAGCATTTTAGATTTCATTACGATCGGCGTGTTACACTTCGGTGATGCACCTTATTCAAATTGTATGCTTTGAAATTGCACATTGATTATACAAAATTTACATCCTTCTACGTATAAATAAAAACTATTGATACGCAAATTGGTATTGTTTCATTGACATGCTTCCTAACTTCACTACCCAACCTCTCTATCTTTCATTATTGCTATCCTCCTTTACGTTCAGCGAGGCTCTGATGCTAGACGCAGCAATCGGACGCGCTACGTCTACAGCTGATGCAGAGGGAAACACCTACAGGAGCGGTGGTTATGTGTGCGTGACTGACGCTCGCAGTTCCGCACACATAACCACCGCTCCTGTAGGTGTTCCCCCCTCCATCAGCGGTATTGAAGTCTGTTGATTCCTGCCTAGACGCAGCTCTCGTGCCGTATTCCTCCAAGACTTCTCAGTAGAAGGAGCTGTGGCAACAGCGCGGCGGAGACAGAGAGAACAGAAAATGTGGCAACTATGCGTCAAAAATTCGTCTACATAGAGTACCTGGAGATGTCACCTCTGTACAACTTCTTTTTACCGACCGCAGTAGTTTCATTAGGGTCCGTCTGTTTACAAGGGGCGCTTCGATCAAATTCAGACCAAAACAAACTTGAGACGGCAGCCTTAACCCGAGGGTCCAGGAGCATTGCTAATATCAAAGTTTTGGAATTTTCTATAAAATCGAATCTCCTGTTGATTTCAATTAACAAATTCTTTGTAAATTGCAATGTGTTTGGCGTGTTGTCCTTTGCAATTATTGCCATTAGCGTCTCTTTCATCCCATAAATTGCGGGAATGCATCGGGACAATGTTGGTGCGTCTTCTGTGGTTAGTACATGGGTGGCGTCTTTAAACAATCTTAATGTAGTGCAATATTCATGGATCATAGACCACTCGCAACTATTAATTGCCCACCCAAAACAGTTGTTAACGCTTTTCTTAGTTGAAGCAATCGAGCGAGCATGTCATATTGCGAATTCCACCGCGTCTCAACATCGCCAATTAATTTTAGGGGAGTACGAGTGGGGTAACTTACTAACTGCTCCGCTTTTAATTTGTTGGTCGCGGCTGGAGAGCGGTGGAAAAATCCTACAATTGTTCTACATTTTTGTAGTATTTTCAATAACTCTTTCGACTGCTTGTGGTTTACGGCATCTTTTATTGCCAACTGAAAAGAAGTTGTTACGTTTAAAATTGAAATGTTTATGATTTACTATTTATTTGAATATTTAATTGTTTCTTATTGTTTACCTGCAAAGTGTGAGCGAAACATGGAATACGCTCCCACGTGTCCGATAATCGTATCGCTTTAACGATATTCGCAGCATTGTCAGTTACGAAATATATCTCCAAGTTCTTATCGTTTGTGAAACCCCACTCATCAAGTGTACTTTTTAAAAAGGAATTTAAATTTTCGCCAGTGTGCGACTCGGATAACACTTTAATTTGTAAAGTGTAATTTTTAATCTTAAAATTGGGATCTATATAATGCACAGTTGTTGATACGTAATTTTCATTCGCTCGCGATGACCATCCGTCCGTCGTGAAAGCGAATGTACACGTCTAATCCAAAACATTAAAAAATAATTGTAAATTTTCTAAGTATTTAGGAAGGTGATATATTTCATCGTTCTGATATTTCACTTACCGTTTCCATATCTTGCATTATAATTTCTTCGATTCTTTTTCTTTCGCTGTCGTATAAATTTGAAATAATATTGTCCGAAAATCTTGTGCGGCATGGTATACTATATGTTGGTTCTAATATTTTAATCAAATTTTTAAATCCTGTGTCGGAAACTATAGAAAATGGTTGGCAGTCAAGAACCATCATTCGAGCAATTGCGTCCGTTATATTTTTTGCTCTTGCAGAATCTGCCTCGAGCATTACCGCTTCGATTTCACCTTCTTTATTTGTCGTACTTTTGTTTGCAGTGCACGTAAGAGCCCCCGAAATTTTATATATAGCAGCATGTTGCTGTTGTATGTGCCTCCGAAGCGCAGTTGTACTTGCACCTTTCCTTGAAAATTTTTTTTGGCATACACTACACATGCTTTCGTCTTTGCTTAATTTTGTGAACCATTTCCACACACCACTTTCGTTTTTACGCGGTCTATCGACAGAGAAATTTTCCGCGATAATGACCACTTCACTACTATCATCTAATACAGCTTCGTTACTTGTCTCACAGTATTTGCCACAGTGGGGCAGAATCCCCAGAAACAAGGAAACGAGTCAGAATTCAAAAGTTGTGGGAGGATTATGTATTGTTATATATTTATGATAATAATAATAATAATAAATCGTGTTTATTCTTTTATAATATTTTATACAACGCAGTGGAGTTAGAAACGCAAAGTACAGAATGGGCGAGGCTCAGCGTCGCTGTTATTCATGCCTGACCCGAATATTTTTTTGTAAGCTACTAATATGAGCTCCTAAAAAAGGTAAAACCCCAGAAAGAAGACCCAAATAGAAGCCAGAAATAAAGATTTTAAAAATTATAGAAAAATTTGTAGCTAAAAATATTTTATCTTTTGTTTTAATATTAAAAAAAATAAAAAAAAATATTATCTTTTGTTTTAATATTCCAACGCGTGTTTATATTCGAGAGATAAGGCATCACGCGCAGTCAGCGGACCACCCCTTTTCTTCCTGTGGCTCTCCGCGAGGCATACTGGTCTTTCTGAAGAATAATTTCGTTTGCTACACCATTGCCAAGGAAACATTCTTCGATCTAACATAAGAACATCTTCTTTTGGTAATTGTGCGGACCTTAAAATTAATTTTCGTCACGGTCAACGTTCCGATCATACTTATTATTCTTTTATACTGGAGCGAAACACGGTTTATTGCCTGCCGAACGTAGAGGAATTAGCTTGTAGCAATTGGGGATTAATCCTAAAAATTGTTGCGCTGTTCTGGAAGTTACGTGGCAGATGTTTCCTAATTACTTTATATCGTGTAGGGGGCCAAAGGTCTAGTGTCATAAAGCTGTAGTAAACCGTGGCCCGCTAACAATCCGTTTAGGGCATCACTCATCACGCTACATCATGGAACTTCGCGCGTGTGTCGATAGGAACATTGCACTTTCCATGGCATATTTATCAAATTCTTGTAGTTTTATTGGAACTATTGACGCTAATTCATGACGAATTGACCTTATTTTCTTAAATAACGTCAAACTTATATATTAACACTTTTAGTATCAATTTCCTTAATAATATTCGGCATTTTTAAATGCAAACTACAGGATGTTGCATTTTTTCCCATTTTTTGGGATTTTCCCCCACTGTGCGACATAGAATACACGTACTTAATCCATAAGTGCCAAATATTCGCGAATGCTTTTTCCGCAGTAGCAAGGCCTAGATTATGTTGATTAGAAAAGAAACAAAAAATTTGTTCAGAAGTTCCCGGAAGTGGAACTAAAAAGGGGATGATTGCTGACATTTTTTCAATTGGTTACGTATGGAAAAAAACTGTATGTAACCAATTATTTGCTAATACTTAACAGAATCGACACTACTCATTTGGGGCCCCAAAAATTGTTTTCTTTTATATCACCAAAAATTAAAAGATGCGATTTAAAATTCTGCACGAAAAATACATACAATCATAGACACGTGTTTGTACACAGATCAGAAGTAGGCGTCATGATATTTTTACCGCTTTTAGGTGCTCATATTAGTAATCTACAAGTAACATAAAAATACATACTCCCATATCTTTTGAATTCTGACTTCTTTCCTTAGTTCTTGAGATTCTGTCACACTGTGGCAATGGGTCGCAGTGCGACTGGTCGCTAGACTGCCTCCGGGAGCAGTCTAGCGACCGGTGGTCGCAGTGCCCAGCCTGCGACTAGGTATAATGGGAAACAAACCCACATTCTTTTCGAAATTGAGTTAGTAGCAGTAGCGTATTCCAATAGGCTCTACTAATCATACAAAATTGTCATTATTATTAGGTCGGTGCATATGTTCGTTCGCTTTATTGATACAAAGTGTTTATTACAAATATAAATATATTTCATACTTTTGAAGGCTGGCGTTCCAATGTGCGGCCGGCGACTGCGGCCGGCGACGGTCCCACTAGTGCAAGGGAGAAGTATGCATCTATTTCTCCCTTGCACTAGTAGGACCGTTGCCGACCGCAGTCACCGGCCGCACATGGGAACTCCAGTCTTGAAACGAAAACATTTTCCTTCAATATTTATATTTCTTTGGCACTTTTCTGGTAGAAGTTCAACTAGATGAACTGGTAAATTTGCAAATTATAACAAACCGTGTATCAATATATTGATACAAGTGTTTATTAAAAATATAGATATATTTCCAATTATAACAAACCGTGTTTTGGAAACACATTCATTTCTTTCAATTTGTGTTCTAATGCGGTACGTCAATGAATACATTTAAAATTATTTTAATATCAGATACTTCAAATGATACATTCTGTTATTGTTATTCAATTCGTATTTTTATGTAGTATAGAAATATATGAAAATTCTTCAAAGGATTGCTTGGTTGAATGAAGAGAGAGTTTATTTACAGCAAGCGACCTGATGCTGTATTGCCAAAGAATAGGAACACTCTTATATTTGTAATAAGCACTTTGTATCAATAAAGCAAACGAACGTATGCACCGACCTAATAATGTCTATTTTATATGATTAATAGAGCCTATTGGAATACGGTATCTAGAGACGCGATAGCGTCTCGACGCCAAGTACTATTAAACGGCCGAAAGAAGATCCCCAAGAGGCAGGCTCGGGCGATACAGTCCGTCGCTATGACGCGCGGTGCGACAATGTATGTGCTTACTTCAGCCAATAACCAAAATACGTGTGCCGCGTCTTTAAAAGTGTGCCCAAATAGGTGATTCCGACCAATCGTCATAGCGACGGAATGTATCGCCCGAGCCCGCCTCTTGGGGATCTTCTTTCGGCCGTTTAATAGTACATGAAAGAAGACACCCTGTATATATGTCGACCGTCGCTACCGCTATCATTTACTCGTCGCGCAGCTATTTCAACCTAACCTAAAACTTATTTCATTAATATCTCATCACGCCTGCAATATTTTCTAAATTTAAAAGCATTTTTCTTATGTAAACCGCATATCAGCTTTCGAATAAGACCAATTTCAATAAAATCGGTCCTCGCATGACAGAGATGTCGTAATATCGTCTCATGGGTCAGTCGGAAACGGTAAGAAATTTTTTTTCTGATTCTTCTTCTCCAGTCAAAATTTTTGTCGACATAATACGTATATCTACGTGTTACACGCACACCTTCAGCCAAAAGAGAGCTTAACACATGTTTCGTCGACTCTCGGGATCGTTCGGCAGGGATCGTCGTCCGTCATTGTACATATTATAACCTGCAAAGTGTTATACACTCATAACCTGCGAAGTGTCAAACAAGGTAAGTTGTCTAAAACCAACTTTGAAATGTCACGTGTTTTTACACCACACTGGATACTGAATTACTGAGCCTAATGAATAAAGTGTAAGCAATTGCTTTTTCTTAATATTTTACTAGGAATTGCTTAAATTCATGTGATAAAAACACAAGCATTTGCTTTATCTTGTAGGAATTCCTAAACTGACAAGGAATTACTTAAAGGAATCGCTTTTCCATAATTTTTTAAGGAATTGCTTACTACTCAAATGAATAAAGTGTAAGCAATCGCTTTTTTTTTTTAATATTTTACTAGTGTTTGGGAATGCATTAGCTCCCAAAGCCGCCACTCTCACTCTCGGCGCAGCACCTCACGGACTCGACTCAGAATCACCCATCGACGGTCGATCCGCCAACCGAAGACGCTGAGCGACAGTCGATCACCAATCAGCTGCGCTCCTCAACCGACAATCATCCAATCAGCGCATCGTTTCAAACGGTTTCAGTCGGTTGTGGAATACGGGTAGCAAATCACAGCTCACCACATCTGTTGCGCAACCAATCAGATTTCCCCACGTCTGTCGATCTTCGAGAAGGTTCGAGACGACCCGTACCGGAAGTCTGATTGTCCAACGTTCATCATTCTTGTTCACGTAGCGTGTTTGAAAGGACGTATCGCCTGCGCGTTGCTTTTATCTCAACTCGTGAATTTCTCATAAATCACTGTTTCTCTCAGAACATACAATCACCCGCTCACTCTGTGCTCTCGCGTTACCTTGATAAATAAGCGTATCAAGTGTAGATCAGCGTGTGTGAAGTGTTCGCGGTGCACCGCGTGCACGTGTAATCACCACGTGTCAAACAATCATTCTCAGGCTCATCTATTGTTGTAAATTGTGTGTCAAGGAGGCTCACGCTCATTAAGGCAGGGTCCCACTAGTGCAACGGCGCGCCGCGCACGTTTTTTTCGACGCGCAAGGCCGATTTGTTGCGGAAAGACGTTCCCATTGGTGCAACTGCGCGTCGCGCACGGGTCAGATTTACGAGTTTCTCGGATTTTCGAGGAGTTTAGAGCACTTGAAAGGGTCGACTTTTATGACGACACGCGCGTCGAAAGCGATCTTGTGCGCGCTATGCCGGGATTTCTCTGCCACGCGCGCACGCGAATGCTCGCCGCGCATTGTCGAAAAGACTGGAAAAATGTGTGTCTTTCAACGCAAATGTACTCTTCACTTTCGAATTATTCTATTTCTCAAAAACAATTAAGTTATTGCTTTGATTTATCCTGCAAGAAAATCCTAGGTGTAAAAAATATCATTTTACCGTGACTTCTATGTTTATTCGTTCACGCCAGAGGCTATTCAATTTAGAGCTGTTCGGGTATTCGAATAAAGCGAGCCGGGCCTGGCTCGGCTCGACGGAACGGGCCGAGCCGGGTACCCGTAAAATTCGGACGGCCCGAAAAATCCGGGTAGCTCGAATTTGTTTCGAGCGGCTTGAAAAATTCGGGTAGTCCGAATCGTTTCGGGCCGCCCGGAAGAACCGAATAGCCCGAATTGTTTCGGGCCGCTCGAAAGAAAGGGCTAGCTCGAATTGTTTCGGGTGGCTCGGAAAATCCGGACGCCTTAAATGTGGTTCGAGCAGTTTGACTATGTTGAGTAGGTGAAATATTTCTAAAGGTATGGAATATTTTAAGAAATATTTTTCTACTGGGATGTAAATGATGGTTATCAATAATGCGAATAGATAAAATGCAAACGTTAAATAGAAATATTCGGTAACAATTGAAAATAACACTAGTTTACAGCCATTTTGCGCAGCAGAAGCCATTATTTTTTTCTTATGTAAAATAGGCCGCTGATTCCCAAAATAAGGTCTAAAAGATTTTCTATGGATACGTTTTCGAGATATCAACATAGTCGAACTGCTCGAACCACATTCAAGGCGTACAGATTTTCCGAGTCATCCGAAACAATTCGAGCTAGCCCTTTCTTTCGAGCGGCCCGAAACAATTCGGGCTATCCGGTTCTTCCAGACGGTCCGAAACGATTCGGACTAGCCGAATTTTTCAAGCCGCTCGAAACAAATTCGAGCTACCCGAATTTTTCGGGCCGTCCGAATTTTCCGGCTCGGCTCGAAAACCGAGTCCCGGCTCGGTGCGAATTTCAAGCCGTCCGAATATTCAAGCACCCCAACAGCCCTACTATTCATACGTCTAAAAATGTAAACTATTTAATAATGCAGTGGTGCATTTACTATTTGAGATTACACGTAATGACATTATGTACCTACTTACTGTCAAAGTGTTCATCGCTTTCCAGCAGTGAATGTGTTAATTGTAATTCCGTTTCCTATCGCATTGCCACGGAAATATCTCGACATTTGTGGATGTAGGGATGTCAAATTTTAATCATTTTCTAAGTCATAAACCATTGTTAGTACCTTCAGGTAAACTAAATGTAGGTACCTAACTACTTAAAAACAAATGTTTCAGTATGCAATAAAGTAACAGCAATTATGACATCCTCTATAAGCCAGGTATTTGGGGACTCTTAATACATACACCAGGCCATACTTGCCTACCCATTTCAGAAATGCGAATTAATCAGAGGAAATGATACACGTGTATTTCCTGTACAGGGGTAGAAAGTTCGTGTCTGGGAGGAATGCTTATTCAATTGGTTACTGCGACGTAGTAAACCCCTTCAAATATTTCAAGTAGTATGAAGTGTGAAGGCCTTGTATCGGCTACTGGGACAACTGCAGGCGTTAGATTTATGTAGATCAAGAAAGCAAGATGTAGAAAAGGGGGCTAGTATTTCCACTGTCTTCGACGTGCCCATCAAGCATCCGCGTGCGCGCCTGGCAGAGCGTCGGCCCATTTCGTGCGCGCGGCCTCATAAATTAGACCCTTTCAAGTGGACGAAAACGTCGTGCGCGGCACGCAGTTGCACTAGTGGGACCCTGCCTTTACTAGTGTTTTAATAAACTGACTCGTGCACGTTTGACCACCTGTGCATCATTGTGTCCCTGTTTCACCGTCGAACATAACCTTACTGTGTTCCAGCGTGCTCACCCAGCAAACCTTCTCATTTCTCAAACAACTAGGAATTGCTTAAATTCGTGTGAATAAAAACACAAGCATTTGTTTATCTTGTAGGAATTCCTAAATTGACAAGGAATTACTTAAAGGAATCGCTTTTCCTTAATTTTTTAAAGAATTACTTACTAAACGAATGAATAAAAGAAGCAATTGCTTTTGCTAAATAAGCAATTCCTTAAGAATTTTTAAGACTGCTGTACCCCATGCTAACATTTGTTTAAAGAACCAATTACTTCATCAGTATGTATTAGAGAGAAAGCGTGTGAATAAATGGTACCTGATATTAATTGTAGCCATTTTAAATTCATATATGTATTATTCAGGGGTGATTACTCCACAGTGATTGCAAACGATTGCGAGTCGCGGTTCCACGCCCGTACGTCTCGGCTCACGGGCGGCCTACAAGCGTATTCGGGAAACTTCTCGATGGTCGGCGTTTCTCGAAGTTTCCTTTTCGGCATGCAACAGTCGTAATTGGAAATGGCGCAGTTCTTAAATGTCCGGAAAGAAAAATTTTATAATGTGCGAAACAAATGCCAAAATGAAGATATTCGAAAATTATATCGGTTTAATCGCGAAAACGTTGAATGGCTGGCTAACTATTTTTTGGAAGATACTGGTGAAAAACGCGGTGGGTCATTGCCACCAGTTGACAAAATGAAAATTTTTCTTCGTGTAGTGTCTGATCCTGGTTTCCAGAATGGAGTGGCTGAAGAACTTGGTATACACCAGACCACTGTTTCGAAAACTTTTACTTTGGTGATGAATAAGATTCTAAATAAGGCGCATATATGGATAAGATTTCCAAGAACTTCTGCAGAAATTGTTGAAGCTAAAAACTTATGGACACAAATGACACATTTCCAAATGCTATTGGTGTGACTGATTGCACTCACGTAAGAATTCCCAAATGGAATGGTTTTGGTGATGAGTATGTAAACAGAAAAGGATTCACAAGTATAAATATGCAGGCAACGTGTAACGCTGAAGAAATATTTACGAGTATAGATTGTCAGTGGCCAGGTTCTGTTCATGATAGCAGAATTTTTAAGAACTCTGATATATATGGCATATTGAAGAATACAGCCGAAAATTGCCTATTATTGGGAGATGAAGGCTACTCTATTTCGCCTTGGCTTATGACACCTTGGAGAAATCCAGTAACGCTTGAGCAACGGCACTATAATAAAATATTTTGTAAAGAGCGCGTTATAATTGAACGATGTTTTGGACAATTAAAAGCAAGTTCTACAGTATAAAGTTCGCAGCAAAATTGAGAAAGTTCCTTCAATTATAACTTGTTGTGTTGTATCGCATAACATTGCAAAATTCTTGAAAGATGACGTATTTGATTTGCCGGAAGAACCTGGTAACTTTGAACAAGATACGCATAATGAGCATACAAATTCAAACTTAGTTAGACGTTTAGGCTAGCAAAAGAGAGAACTTATTACACATCAACTTTTTCATCAAATTTAGTATCTATGTTTTTGATATGTAAAAACTATAATTAAGTATCTATAGATTTTGATATGTAAAAACTATTGTAATATGAAAACTTTTGTACTTTATTAAATATACTTAAAGTTTTTAAAAAAGAAGTACATATGTACATACGTGTGTATGTACTTTATTGTATTATTATATTATAATATATACTATATTACTATACTAATACTTAAAGATCTATATACAATGGTTCATTATTTTCATCGCTTGCTACGTATTTTTCTTTCGGCGCTCTTATTAATTTTAATTGTTCTTTCTCTTTTTCTTTCTGCAATCTTATCAACTGTAATTGCTCCAACAACACCAATCGTTGTAATTCGGTATTCGACAAATTTTTGGTTTTCGAAGTTTCGGGTAAGGAGGTCGAAATTTTACGTATCTTCAGTGTTGTAACCGATGGCACCTCAGAAGTTTGTGATGGCACATTTGAACCTTTACACTCGTTACGTACAGATATTTCGTTAAGGGGGCCGTCTCCGCGGGCCTTGAATGAGTGCGTACGCTCACACAAGCTAGGTAAAGCGTGTACGTATACACGTGTAGTAAACAAACCGTAAATTACAACTTTCGTCCTGGAATCGGCCAGAAGGAAGTTTTTGCGAGTGCAGTTGCCTTCAGTAGACATCTGTGCAGGGTGGTCTGGTGCGTTTGAATGCTAATAACCACCGTACGTTGAAATAATAATGAATTTATGACTCGAACAGTGACAGAATGAGGCTCTTGTACAATTAGCGCAACCAACGGAGAAACCTCGAAGCCGTATTCTGTCACTTTTTATACTTGACATTCCTTTATTGGCCACAAATCAATTCAGTGCTCAGATTTTCAGCTTCGGTTTTAAGGAATTAGCCGGCGTTGTATAAGAAAAAACTATGAAGTCGACTTAAAACAAAATGTTTCATATCACTAGTGCAGGTTGGCGAATGTGCTATTAATCTATTACCGACTTTGATTCGTTTAAATTAGTCTCTACCAAGTTTTTATTATTTTCCATCGTAAAACGATTTTCATACGACATTTTTAACAGAAGATGTCCCTCTTATAAAAGTTTTTGTGTCAACTACAGGCCTCGCCCGCTAATTCCTTAAAACCGAAGCTGAAAATCTGAGCACTGAATTGATTTGTGGCCAATAAAGGAATGTCAAGTATAAAAAGTGACAGAGGAATCAATGTTCGAACGGAGAACGAGAATACAATTGGAATTAGCAAAGTTGATTTCACAATCTTTGCGTGAGAATGTTTTTCGTGAATTAAAGGGAATTAGCTTCTTTCATACATGAGTCATGTTTGTGGGGGGGGGATTTCATCACTTTTTTCATAATTTGTGAATTTTTGTTGTGTTGATCTTATCAAGCTAATGTACCGCCGGTCACTCTCTAGGAAATTTCACCACAAAGAAAACGTATATATGCGAGGAAAGAAATTTATTACTTAATAAATTATAAATAAATTAACAATATTAAGTTAATAAACTTTTGCGCCTTAACGGCTTTCCTCCTGACCGCCACGGCCCCGACCACGACCACGGCGTCGGCTACGATACTGTGCGTGGATATTAACGTATGCGAATTTTACATGTCCGTTTACGTTATACTCAGATATGTTTCTTTTTTTTTAATAAGTTTGTTAAATATTTTCTAATTAATCCTACCTTTAACCTTGATTAAATATGTAAATTATGTTATACGTGTGGTAATACGTATTCAGTGGATTGGTGGATTTTGTGTTAAATTCGAGTTTTCAGATATGTAGCAAACATACAAGAAGCAAACAGAGGATCGAAGCTGAATAAAATCGTGTAAACGTATGATTTCTTTTCAATTTTGCCGTTGCAAAAAAAGAATATACACATTTTTGGCGTTTTTGGGCATTCTGGGGATGAGGACCGTTACGAAATACGGCACTTAGTAATTTATATTTTTTATTACATATTGATGTTGGTTGTGGGGCAGCGGTAATTTTACAATTAATTTCTTTAATATCGTTGCCATTTTCATCATAAGAGAACAACAACAATTGCATTATAATAATTATTGGCGGAGTAGTAATTTCAATTTTAGTAAATATTTGCTTAGAACTTAATCTTGTAAAGGTGTACCTTTCTTTGACTTTAAAAACAATTCTTTAACTGTCAAGGGGAGAATATAATGGCTGTTAGTGGTTGTTTCTTTATGAGAACATTTTCTGCAGTGTACAGATGTTGTCATTTCAAATTGAACTATTTTTTGGAGCCTTTGTAAATTATTGCATAATGCTAAAAGAAATTCAGATGTGTCTTGTTGAATCTTTTGCAAAAATTTGCCTCCTATGAACCTCCCGCCATTATCGCGCGAGATCTTCTTTACCATCGTGTCGTTTCAAAAATGTTAACAACTAGCAGGTTATGATTGAATGACAGCCAAGTGACATTTATATAAATTATGCTCTCGAGGCGACACCTACTCGCGTCAAGTGGAGGAGGAAAACGTGACGTCATACCTCGTAATTTTAAAAGTGTCACTTTTATAACTATTAATTCAGAATAAATCTTATATCTTTTAGACAAATAGCTTGATACATTAAGTAAAACGACATATGGGTTCGAAAAAAAAAAAATGATTCGCTCAATCATGTAAAAACACGGGCACTATGTCATAAAATAAGATAATAAGGCTAAAATAGCTCCGACGACCTGTCAATTTCGCTATCGTTCGTGTATAGAGACACGGTCGCTCAGTGTGCCTATAGGTAGAGGGGAAGGGGGAATTAGCTTCCAGACGCGACCGCGTCTGTTGATATAACATTACTTACCGTTTGTAACGTCCCACGGGGACTCGAACCGATAATTACCGACCGTCGATAAAGTAGAACTGTACTACATTACCGCAGAGCCAACCTATGTTACCGCGCACAAGCATTGTATATACTTTAAGATATAAATTATAATCTAAGCAAATATTAGAGAAGCAAATATTATAGAAATGTTAAGAATAATTAATTAGACATACTGCCAAAAGAGCAACACATAATAATATGTATTAAGCGAGGAAAATACAAAATAACGAAAACAGACATACTGCGCATGCGCCAGCCCGCCAATTTTCTAGTATAAAAAGAGGCGTGCGCAGCACCGAGCGCGCTCATTCGAATACAAACGACGTCCCTGCGACCAACGAATGCTAGTTCCTAGAGGCAGCTTACGTACTATCCAGCAGAATTTCAGCACGCTCCGGAAACGGTAGCGACTGGTTCTCAGTGTACAAAGGTACTGGGTGCTCCTTTTTGGATCTTTCATTCAAGGTCGAGAACTTTGTCTTCACGGAGGTTTCAAGCGTTGCTCCTATTAGTAGGTAGCAGCTTAACTTCTTAGCGAAGGCAAGGTCTACGGAACACTAGAATTCAAACCCTGCCACGAGTGTCGGGAATCGCTCCGGAAACGGCAGCGGCCGCCCTCACAGCAGAAGCATAAAATACGAACTCTGTCAAAAGTCTCGGGAATCGCTCCGGCAACGGCAGCGGCCGAGCTTACTACAGAAGCTACATACTTATATTCACATATTACTATATATTAGCGCAATTAGCATAGATAAAAAACATAAAAAACCCAAAAACATAAAAAACACATATATAATCGTAGTCGTAAGCAATATTATAATCATTATTAGAGTTAAGTGTTATTTTTGAATAAAGACATTGTTAAGTTTAAGTTGGATTTTACTCCTTAACTCTGACAACGAACCCCCACCTATCCTATACTCGAGGGGACGCCGCTCTCCTCTCGAGAACCTGAAGCGTACCAGTAGTCCCCGGACAACCGGACGTTACAGGTTGGATTATTTTTGGTGACAGCGGTGGGATATCTCGTTGAGAAGGAAACTTTCGCTAGTAGAAATCACTCCAAAAGTGAGTATTTTTCTTAGAAATTTTTCTCTATCCTACAGAGACTTAAAACATTACAATGCCTGAGACAATTGGAGAAAGAATGGCTAACTTAGCAATCAATACGGAGACTCAAAGAACTCCAGAAAATATAAACGATCCAGAAACCTTAGAAACTCCAGATAATGAAAATCCTCAAATTAATATGAATACAGCTACGAATGTATATCCTCATCTACCACACATTAGCCTACGCGACACAGCAGACACAGTCCCTTCTTTTAATGGTAGAAATATACCGTTACATCAATTTATCAAAAGTTGTCGACACGCACGACGCATGGTAAACCCAAACGCAGAGTATGGATTAGTTCAACTTATTAAAAATAAACTTTACGGACAAGCCTCACGAGTAATTTTAAGCGGAGAATATAACACAATCGGCGACCTCATATCTGTACTAAGCTCGCGTTTTGCTCCATTACACACTTCAATCCAATTATACGGCGAACTATCAAAAATCGCACAATTTCCGAACGAAACAACAATAGATTATAGCAGCCGCGTATCTAATTTACTTCTACAAATTAGACATTGTAACACAATAGAAGTACCAGGGCATGAACCTCAATTTAATATTAACGCGGAACAAAATGCTGTTAAAGCCTTTCTAACGGGTTTAAAGATCGAAATATACAATAGAATACGTGAATGCGCCTACACCAGTCTTGATCGCGCTATCAATAATGCTATTAAAGCAGAAGCGGAATATAACGAATATCAAACAAGAACGAGACTAGCAACAGGAATAACACAGAATAATCAATGCACAAACTGCCTCGGATATGGCCATGACGTCACCAACTGCAGTAGTCAGCAAGTTTCACGCGCCGACTGGCGACAAAAAACATGTTAATATTGCAAGAAAATAGGACACACAATACAAGAATGTAGGAATCTTAATAAAAACCAAAGCGATACATTCTGTGACTTCTGCCGACGGCCAGGTCACATGACACAAGATTGTAGGAACCGAAGTTACACCAACAGAACCCCTCAATCCAACAAATATTGCAGCAACTGTCGAAGACCAGGCCACACGACGCAAGATTGTAGGAGCCAAGCTAACAGAGCCCCTCAATCCAACGAATATTGCAGCAACTGCCGAAGAACAGGTCACACGACGCAAGATTGTAGAAACCAAAGTTACACAAATAGAGTTTCTCAACCTAACACATATTGTGATTATTGTCGGAGACCGGGTCACACAATACAAGAATGTAGAAGTCAGGCCTACGCAAATATATCCTGCGAATACTGCAAATTTAGAGGCCACACAATAGAACAATGTAGGAAAAAGATGTATTTTGACAAAAAAGAAAAGGAAGAAGCACAACCCCGTATGGTACGTAGACAGGCCATACTCAGACTTAAAACGGAGCAGATAAGGAAATCACCTAGCATCCTTCTTTCTGACATAGGATTTAGCGGAGGACAAACAACATTGATGATAGACACTGGATCAGACCTTAATGTTATCAAAAGATGTGCTGTTTCTCCCGACATTCCAATCTTCACGGACATTCTCTTCGACCTCAATGGCATTACGGATGGATTACTCAGCACTATAGGATACATCAAAATAGGAACCTTAAATACAGAAATTATCCTTCACGTCGTAGAAGACCTCCCTCTCAGACAAGACGGAATATTAGGAACTGATTTCTTCCAAACCAATGGAGCAACTATCGATTATATGCATTCAGCAATAACTATTGGAACAGAAACTATTCCATTTATAGATCCGGAGATGGTCACAATACCAGCCAGAACAAGAAGTCAAATATATGTTCGAGTTCTTAATACACAATCCGACACAGGATATATTCCAGAAATTAAAATTCATCCTAACATACATATGGGAAATGCAATAGTATCGAATACTAATGGCGTAGCATATCTTTTCGCAATAAATACATCCACACAAGATATCAAAATTCCTGTACCATCAGTCGAATTGGAACCATTCATAGAGGCACCTATAGAAGAAGAGCCATCAGATAAATACACTAAAACTAATAGAACTCACCAGTTACTACAACAATTGCGATTGGAACACTTAAACCAAGAAGAACGAGCCAGTATAGAAGAATTAATTAAAGAACACGCGGATAGATTTTATTTACCAGGAGAAAAATTAGAAGCAACAAATAAAGCTCACCATAAAATTATAACAGAAAATGACGTCCCTGTTTTTACAAAACAATATCGGTACCCTCAAACATACAAAGAAGAAGTAAAGAACCAAACTAAGGAATTACTAGAAAAAGGAATAATACAACCCTCATCATCTCCTTATAACTCGCCCATATGGATAGTACCCAAAAAAGGAACAAAGAAACCTAGAATAGTAATTGACTTCAGAAAATTAAATGGGAAAACAATTGGAGACGCTTATCCTTTACCGAATATAACTGACATACTAGATCAGTTGGGAAGCGCAAAATACTTCTCTGTATTTGATCTCGCATCTGGATTTCATCAAATTCCCATGCATCCGGACGATCGCCATAAAACAGCCTTCTCTACAATATACGGGCACTATGAATTTAACAGAATGCCGTTTGGACTCAAAAATGCACCAGCCACCTTCCAAAGGCTTATGGACCAAGTCTTAACCGGGCTTCAAGGAATAGAACTCTTCGTATATTTGGATGACATCGTTATATATGCCAGCTCACTTAAGGAACATGCGACTAAATTCAAACGATTAATGAATAGACTAAGAGACGCAGATCTTCACCTTCAACCAGATAAGTGTGAATTTTTGAAGAAAGAAGTTACATATCTAGGACATATAATAGGAGAAGAAGGAGTCAAGCCAGATCCACGGAAAATAGTAGCAGTTAAGGAATTTCCAACCCCCACAACAGTAAAAAACGTCAAACAGTTCTTAGGACTGAGCGGATATTATAGAAGATTTATAAAGGATTTTTCAAAAATTGCAAGACCACTCTCTAATCTTACTAAAAAGGGCTATCAATTTGAATGGACACATAAACAACAAAAAGCATTCGAAATTCTGCGAGAAGCTCTCTGCAAGGAACCTATTCTACAATTTCCGGATTTTGAGAAGATATTTAACATAACGACAGACGCCTCAGGTATTGCTGTAGGTGCAGTTCTTAGTCAAGGAGAAATAGGAAAAGATTTACCTATAGCTTACGCATCTCGTGTTCTAAACGATGCAGAAACACGTTATTCACCAACAGAAAGAGAACTTTTAGCAATTATATACGCAGTATTCCATTTTCGACCTTATATCTATGGCAGCAAATTCTATCTCATAACAGATCATAAACCTTTAGAATGGCTACAAAATCTCTCTGATCCGACATCACGATTAATGCGATGGAAAATTAAACTTGCGGAATACGATTATAAAATTTTGTACAAACCCGGAAAATACAATACAAACGCGGATGCTTTATCTAGAAATCCCATAGCATTACCGTTAAACGCGAAACGAGCACATTCAGACACTAACTCCCACGAAAACAAAAAACAGAAACAATTTCATCAGGCTAATACGCGACAAAGAGAAACAACCGCTTCAAACTCGGGAAATCCAGCTCCGTATAAATAGCCTAGAATTAGTTCATCAGATTCCAGTTCCTCATATGACGAGAGTGATTCGATAGGAACTAAACGTCAAAAATTAAAACGAAAAATAAAAAGAAATACTTCCTCATCTCAACCAGAAGTTAAAAAACAAAACGTCGAAACACATACACATCCTCAAATCACAGTACCTGTACCCCCTCAAATCACAGTACCTGTAGAAGTACATGCACCCCCTCAAATCTCGATACCCATAGAAATACATGAGACCTCTCAAGTAACAATACAAGACAACATACAAACAATAAAAAAACCTAACATCAAGAAACCTCAAGAGGACCTAATAGAAGAAATAGATGAAACAACCATAGTACCAAAACACAACTATAAAGACCCTCCCAAAATCAATGCAGAAACAAGCACAGATAAAAGCACTCACCATACACCTGAAAAGAAGAAACAAAAATTAAATTCAAGTACAGACACGGGTCCCATAACTCCCATACAAATAAAAAAAGGGAAAATACTTACACCTCCTTCACTATCCCCTCCACCATTATTATCTCCACCCCCATATCTCCCACCACTAACTCCCCCACCGTTAAATCTCCCACCACTATCTCTCCCACCGTTATCTCTTCCACCCACACCATCAAACAGACCAAGAATAGTGTCAGATATCCCTGTCAAAAAACAAAACATTGAAGTAGAGGATCACTTATGGATGGGAAAAGGATACATAATAACATTTATAAACACAGACGGCAAACCAATAGGACCAGCAGGAGAAAAATTATATAAAGAAAAAAATATAAAAACTCACAAGATTCCATCCCCATTAAGAGTTGGAGAATCAGTAAAAATAAGAGAAGGAAAACATACAATCCTTGGACTGATCACAACAAATTACCCAACCGAAGGAAATTTATATAACTCATTGAAGACACTCCACACATACCTTGTATCTGAAAAAGCCACAAAAGTATACATATCAGCAGAAGAAAATAAAGTCTCACTCAGTCAACTACGAAATTTAATAGAAATAATATTCGTACAAGAAGACATCAAATTCATCTTCTGTAAAGGCACTCTTATAACCCCTTCCATACAAGATAGACAACAAATCATCCAGGAGAATCACCAAGCACCTATAGGAGGACACAAAGGGATTACAAAAACGTATCATCGAATAAGAAGCAAATACTATTGGAAAAACATGAAATACGAGATAACACAATTCATTAAAACTTGCTTAGAATGCCAAAAAACTAAATTAGTAAGAGTAAAAAATAAAGAGCCTATGATACTAACAGACACACCATTGGATGCTTTTGACAAAATTTCTATGGACATAGTAGGACCACTACCTTTTACAAATAAAAAAAATAGCTATATACTTACTATTCAAGACAACTTAACCAAATATTCTCTTGCAATACCATTAGTGAATATAACTTCAAAAGACATAGCTAAAGCATTTACAGAACACTTTATCTGCAAATTTGGAAGTCCTAAGGCTGTTCTTACTGATCAAGGGCCAAATTTCATGAGTTCCCTTATGAAGAAATTAGCTAGAACATTCCACATCAAGCAATATCGAACCACTGCATACCATCCTCAGTCTAATGGATCACTAGAAAGAAGTCATCATGTCCTTATTGAATATCTACGACACTACGTATCAAACGAAAAACAATGGGATCAATGGTTACCTCAAGCAATGTTTTCATATAATACAAGCACCCATGAAGGCACGAAATTCACACCTCACGAACTCGTCTACGGTAGAAAAGCACGTCTTCCTTCAAGTCTTCCACCAACAGACAATATTAAAACATATCCAGACTATGTCGACGAATTAATACATAAATTACACCACATCCGACAAATGGCGCGAAATAATTTAGAAGAATCGAAAAACCGACAGAAACACTATTATGACCGGAAGATTCAACCTCAAACATATCAAGAAGGAGATTGGGTTTGGCTACTAAATCCAAGGCGCGAAAAATTGGAACCGGAATATAGCGGACCCTACAAGATCACTGAAGTTTTGGAGAACAGCAACCTGAAAATAGTAATAAACCCTAAACAAATGAGAGTCGTCCATATGAATCGGGTAAAGAAGGCACATTTGCCATAAGAAGTTGCAACCCTGCAGAGGAAGCCTATATAAGGAGTAGCAGACAAAGGAATCTTCCATTCCAACAAGTAAACCACAAATAACAAGTGACAAAATTTTTTAAAAAATGGCAAATACTACATGCCTAAAAAAATTTTATGACCACAGCGTGTATTATTATAAACACGGGATTATCTGTGTGCAATGCACACAAAGAGTCGAAATTAAAGACGAGGAGGAACTGGAGGACCACCTGTTATCCCAAAACAGCCTAAAGAGATGGAAGAGGTGTTTTCTGTGCCAGCGCACGTTATACATAGCGCAACCAGCGCACCAATGTGACAAATGTCGCATGTATATATAACCTTTATTTTTCTTTACACCGTACAATTACACACCACACACACAAACACAATGTATTTAACACTTACACCTAGCATATAAGTTTTTTTTTATATATAATTCCTTACATCACACTTTACAATTACACACTACATACACGAACAGAATGTACTAAACACTTACACATTTTTAATAAACATATTTTTTTTTCTCTCTCTAAAAAACGAAATATATAATTAACCTAAAAAGAAAGTAACCTATAAAGTAGCACAGGCATGGAACTAAAGTGAACGCAGCGGCCGTTTTTCGGAGGCAACGCCTCCTTTCTCCCGCCGCGCGTCTTGGCCCCCGCGGCGGGCCTAGGAGCTTCGAGCGCCTCAGACCCGTACCATATGAACCGCGCGTGGCGCATTGGGGCGACACCCGTATCAATAGATTTCCGCATCACCCATGGGGTACTATTATCGATGCGTTTTTTTTTGTCAGTGGTATCCCGTGTAGGCCTATTCCACTGTGTCACGCGATAAAAATGGATAGGAAAAACGCGTTTTACTATCAAAATTTTAAATACGTTTGGGAAAACTTAATTTTCGCGCACGTTTAGACGTGCTGGGCATATCTAAAATATCAACAGGGAGGCTGGTCGACGTTGTACGTATTAAAGTTGAAAGCGAGGAATCGCTTAGCCGTGTGCGCTGTTCTGTCTTAATGGCACGCATTTTTGAGAACGAACATTCGCACAAATATGTTGACCCGAACATGGAAAAAATTCGGAGCGCGAAATTTTACCCCATGGGTGATGCGGAAATCTATTGATACGGGTGTCGCCCCAATGCGCCACGCGCGGTTCATATGGTACGGGTCTGAGGCGCTCAAAGCTCCTAGGCCCGCCGCGGGGGCCAAGACGCGCGGCGGGAGAAAGGAGGCGTTGCCTCCGAAAAACGGCCGCTGCGTTCACTTTAGTTCCATGCCTGAAGTAGCATAAGAGAACATAGTTGCATAAACTATAAAGTTGCATACAGAATTTTTTTTTTTAAAATCAGCCAGAGGGCGCCACTATAAGAGACCTCAACGTTGTATTCAAACTCGCGCTTGCGCTATAACCGTCTTTATTAGCAGCCAAAATGCCGAAGCGCTCAGGCAATAGGCACAATAAAGTGAAAAAAAATAAGACAGAATTAAACGAAATATTCGGGGAGATGATTCCTATTCCTCCCCTAATAAGACCGATTCCATCATCACCACCAAAAATGGTAACGTACCTATTAAAGTCACCTTCCATTCGAATCATCACAAACAAAAATTCCAAATACCAGACGCCATCTCATACTCCGCCAACCACACCACCTGATACCCTACCGATCACACCGGAATTCCCGACTACCCCGGATTTTAAAAGGACCCCGGAGATCACCATCCCGAAAGCCCCGGACTTTGAGTTTAAAATCCCGGAGGTACCCCCACCAAGATGGCCAGCCCTCATAAAGATCGAAATTCCGGACCCAGACTGGCAAGCATATAAAGCATTACCGAAGGCAGATCCACGTTAAAAGATATGGAGAACACTCCAATTGTTTGGAACAGGGGCAGCCACCCCATATTCACCCTCACGAGAAACATAAATGAATAAAAAAGCCACCTATATATATAAATAAGTCTTTCATTCCAATCCGCACCTCATACAAATCTCTCGAGGACGAGAGATCCCCCAGGGGGGGAGGTGTAACGTCCCACGGGGACTCGAACCGATAATTACCGACCGTCGATAAAGTAGAACTGTACTACATTACCGCAGAGCCAACCTATGTTACCGCGCACAAGCATTGTATATACTTTAAGATATAAATTATAATCTAAGCAAATATTAGAGAAGCAAATATTATAGAAATGTTAAGAATAATTAATTAGACATACTGCCAAAAGAGCAACACATAATAATATGTATTAAGCGAGGAAAATACAAAATAACGAAAACAGACATACTGCGCATGCGCCAGCCCGCCAATTTTCTAGTATAAAAAGAGGCGTGCGCAGCACCGAGCGCGCTCATTCGAATACAAACGACGTCCCTGCGACCAACGAATGCTAGTTCCTAGAGGCAGCTTACGTACTATCCAGCAGAATTTCAGCACGCTCCGGAAACGGTAGCGACTGGTTCTCAGTGTACAAAGGTACTGGGTGCTCCTTTTTGGATCTTTCATTCAAGGTCGAGAACTTTGTCTTCACGGAGGTTTCAAGCGTTGCTCCTATTAGTAGGTAGCAGCTTAACTTCTTAGCGAAGGCAAGGTCTACGGAACACTAGAATTCAAACCCTGCCACGAGTGTCGGGAATCGCTCCGGAAACGGCAGCGGCCGCCCTCACAGCAGAAGCATAAAATACGAACTCTGTCAAAAGTCTCGGGAATCGCTCCGGCAACGGCAGCGGCCGAGCTTACTACAGAAGCTACATACTTATATTCACATATTACTATATATTAGCGCAATTAGCATAGATAAAAAACATAAAAAACCCAAAAACATAAAAAACACATATATAATCGTAGTCGTAAGCAATATTATAATCATTATTAGAGTTAAGTGTTATTTTTGAATAAAGACATTGTTAAGTTTAAGTTGGATTTTACTCCTTAACTCTGACAACGAACCCCCACCTATCCTATACTCGAGGGGACGCCGCTCTCCTCTCGAGAACCTGAAGCGTACCAGTAGTCCCCGGACAACCGGACGTTACACGTTGCTCATTTCACCATGTATTTCGGGCGTTTTTGAATTGCTGGTTACACTAACCGGATATGATTCAATTTTTCTCTTTCTTGCTGGTGATAATAATGTTACGTTCTTCGTGACAGGGTCCGCATACACCATTACCATTTCACTGTCATTACTCTCAATTCTTATCGGTTCTAAAAATCAAATTACATATATTTGTTCATAAGCATTACGATATTGAATATTTAATTTAAAACAGCGGCTGTACTTCCGAAAACCAGCAAACCCAATTTGACTGAAATTCTGCAAATAACTTCATTTTACCAAAAAACAATGTTTGCGAGAAGCATTTTCTGCGACTCGAAAGTTAAGGTCCAAATTTTGCGAAAAATGTATCTTACCATTTCAGTGTCACTCCCTGCAATTTTGAAAACTTCCATCTTTCGATTCGACTGAAATTCAGAAAATATTAAAAATCTTTTACTCAAAAATAATATTTGCGAGAAAGATTTTGGCGACTTGAAAAGTTAGACCTAAAATTTTACGAAAAAAGTTTTACTACTGTAATGTCACTTTCTGCATTACCTTCGTCTTTGTGGATAATAGAACTATCTTCAAAATTATAGCTAAATCGGGTTTGACCGGTTTTCGGAAGTTTCGCCGAAACAGCATTCTGTTTACTAACCCTGAGGAATTTTGACTGTAGTTTGATATACTAACTCTCCAAATATAGTAGGAGTAGCGGTAACTTTTAATTTCTTTTTCCCATCTACTCTTGCCTTCTCCCATTTATCCGCTGAGAAATGATACTTCAAAAATAAATCCAAGGGTAAGTCAATTAGTTTCTTTTAATTTAATAATACAAAAACAATCTATTTCGATTACAAAATATGTATGAATTTTCATAACAAAATATTATAAATACATATGCTAATGCAAGTCAATTTATACAAATTCACATAATAAGCCTATTTATTATTGCATGTTTTGATAATATAATTTATTTTAATTTAATTAAAATCACTTCACACAAATCAGCTGAATTATGTGGTAACAACCCCTCATCCATTCCAGCAAGAGTCGTGCAACATATTTTCCAGCTCTCTCTTCTTTGAGGGTCCCGGGGAAAATAGTTCATTTTAGACCCATTTTTTTAACTGTTCTTACACCCTTTGGCTAAACAATGAGGCATCTGAAATAGTGTTTTAATTATTAAGATGTAGCTCAAAATTGGATGTTATTTTAAAGTTATACTATAATTTATTGTTATATTTTATATTGTAAATAATTATATTTACTTGTGAGGTTATATTTACCTTGATTTCCGTATTTTGTTGTGACGTATTAATTGCACTCTGAAGTTGTAAAAAGTACAACTTGAGAATGTGTTAGTATATATGTATACTGATCTATACATAAGAGCTACCGGAAGTTGCCTGAAAATGGCGGCACCAATCAGCGGCGAGGAACACATTGGCCACACTGTCCCTGGACCCTCTGTAGCCTGACATAGAGACACTATAATAAGAGTCTGGGCACGAGTGACAGTCCGCCATGTTTGATCGAAATCCCACGAGAGAGAAAGAGATATACACCATTTCACTCTTAACCACTCTTAACAACTCTTACGTGTATGGCGGTATTTTAAAATTTATTTTAAAATGTATTTAAAAGTATAATAAAATAACATATATCAAACAGAACACAAGATTTGGTTTTTTACTTTATAGCTTCATTATCTTGGTATAATTGACAGATTTAAAAATCAGCGGGAATAGATGAAAAATGACGGGCCAATCAAAAACCCAAATGCACATTTTCAGATTAATAGATAGTAAAATACCGCCATAAACGTAAGAGTTGTTAAGAGTGGTTACGAGTGAAATGGTGTATATCTCTTTCTCTCTTGTGGGGTTTCGATAAAAAATGGCGGACCAATCAAAAAGTGACCTTCTCATGTCCAGACTCTTATTATAGTGTCTCTAGCCTGACACATCGAACAGCGCCATCTAAAGGCAACAATTGCCAAACAATTCCCTACACCTGACGTCAGATGGACCTACGCACCAACACAAATGTACCGTTATTGCTTTGTGTATCCCCTCCCTTTCTACTACACATGAATAATTGATAGACGGGAGAAATGGAGCAGTGGATTCTGCTCACATAACCTGCGAGCAGATTTTGGAGTTCGTTAAATAAGTTGTCTATTTACATATTTCAAAAGGTATGTACTTGTCTTTAAAAACATACAATGTTTACAAATACAAAATAATAAAAATGGCACATATAAATCAGCTTTCAATATTTACATTTAGAAGTGGTGATTCTAGATGCAAACATAAGTCAATTTTTTTGAGAACGAAGGGCGATATCAGAAACTTTTAAACTATATTCTAGACTTATTTTTTTGCATAGAATCACCACTTCTTCTTCGCTTGTGTTGAATCTGAAAACAAATACAATATTAGTATAAAATTGAAACGATACTGGGAAAGTACCGATCAATGAGTAATTTATTAAACAGCCCATACAGCACACTTCGTTGCGGCAAAGTTGCAGGATGGTTGCAGTAACCTTGCGATGTTGCATGGTTGCAGCGCAATGTCGATGTATGGTTGCTGCGACGTTGCCGTGCAACATTGCACGGGGCGGACATAGAATTGTTGCTGCATAGTTGCTGCATAGTTGCGTTGCAATAATGCACTGCAACTTTGCCACAACTTTGCCGCAACTATGCCGCAACTTTTTCGTAACTTTGCCACAACTTTGCGGCGTTAGCAAATTTTAAAACATAATATCTCCAAAACCGGCTGAAATAAAGTGTATACATTATACCTTATTGAATTCGTCTTGAAACGCACTATCAAGTGCTCTGTTAAAAAAAAGAGTTACGTTTTAAAACAAAATTGATCATCGTATCTCGTAAAATAATAATCAAGGAAAAAAATCGTCTGCCCCAGTAAATTTGCCCCCTCCAACAATGCAATTTCATATAAACAATTTCTTTTATATCTCGAATACGTTAGGAAATATCCAGATGTTTTCTGTTCCGCGGACATCCTGGATAATGAACTAAAATATAAAATATATGTCGGAGAAGGCAACCATTTAATCAGTTCCAAGCATAAGTCGGAACTACTTTACTGGTGCCACGTGCCAAGCTGATGTTTCCGTGAAGGCGAGCACGGCGCACAGTGGGGCAGATCAGGTCGAAACGCGACACTAACAAGGGGACCTTCAGGACTGTCCATCTCAGAAATTTTTGTATATCATTAATTTTGTGAAGCTATTAATTTACGACAATGTTTTTAAATGGGATTCTTTTTGATGGGTTAATTAAAATGTCCGCGATATGAGTAATGGAATAACACAGTATTTTAGCTGTGTATAAGTAGTTGTGTCATCTTAAGCGCAGTTGGAAAGCACCTTTATGTACTTGCAGCTCATTTTGATTTCACACCTTTTTTTATATTGCAATTATATTATTTTCTTTTTTTGGGTGATTATATTATTTTCATTTTTTTGTGATTATATTTATTTGATAATAATACTTTATTCGTCCTTGACTTTTTCACGTTTCTTTGTCTTTTTTTTTGTGTTTTTTTTTATATTTATTTTTTGATAATATACTTTTTCTTCCTCAACTTTTTCATGTATACTATTTTCTTTTTTTTTTTGTGATTTTTGATAATACTATTTTTTGTCCTCGACATTTTCATGTACTTGGCGTATTTTTTACTTCTTTAAAGTTTTTTTTTGGTTTTGCTCTACTACTACACACATAGACCATTTCAAGTGCTCGAAACCAAGTGGGATCCCGAACGCTGCGCGGCTGGTGTCTGGCCTCCGCCGATCGCGGCTAGGAAATTCGGCCTAGACGCTTCCGCGCGAGGCTGTTTCGCAAAGTGATCATGATCGCGGGATGCAATTTCCAGATATCCAACCCCGCGAGGCGTGCCTCGCGAGGAATCCTCGCAAAGTCGATACGCACCTTATGGCCTACCATTTCTAGTAGGGGAGAGCGGGGACAAACGTCACGGCGTCATGAAAGTAATACGCCTTCTCCCGCCTTTCACAAAAATTTCCAAAACGTTTGCTTTACATAGTTATGCGTGTTTAATGTTTCTTTTATTCCACGGAGTGACGCTGAACAATACGACTATTCGTATACTGTGGGCGAGCTGATTTCGTTATTTCGATCATTCAGATAAGTGTCTCCTCTGTTGGATTTTTTGTTAATATTCGTAGTTAAACAATAGACATTAATACAATTATTTGTTAGAGCGTTCTTAGATAATGTCTTTATAAGTTCCTGTATTTGATTTCAATAAATCTTGTATAGTTTGTATGTTATAACAGTTCTATGCTGAAAAACATGGCTGGGGACAAAATTAACGCGTCATTACGGGGAGAAGTTGAATCCAATATTAACAATAGTTTTTAAAAATGAATCATAAATATTAGTTACTTTTGGGGCCATTACACGAGATTCCATATTAAATCAAATACACAGTATCAAAGAAATGTTTGAAGCTGGTGACGCTTTTTTATCGTTACCTACTTAAAATATGTTTATTTAAATGTTTGTTTCAATCGTTTCTGAAAATAAAAATCTTATTTTGCTTTGGAAGAAGTGTTTTTACTTAATTCTCCTCAAAATAATTAGTATTACTCTCGTCCCCATGGTATGTTACTTTCGTCCTACTCGTGCAGGACAAAAGTAACAATGACAGTCACTGCGGAAAATATCCATAACTCTTTGACTACTTATCGTGGAAGGATGAATTTGTGGTTAAATGATAGACCAAGAAACACACTATCTTAAGGCATAATTTTCGTTTTTATATCTGTAAGAGGTAATTGGCAGCTTAGCCAAATGTAAAAAGTGTCACGTTTGTCCCCGCTCTCCCCTACCCAATACGTCAGCGGGTGCTTCTATTTTGATATTGCAACGCGTGTTTAGCGCATACCTTCGTTCGCTTTATTGATACAAAGTGTTTATTACAGATATAAGAGAGTTCCTATTCTTTGGCAATACGGCGTCAGGCCGCTTGCTGTATCTAAACTCTCTCTTCATTCAAACAAGCAATCATTTGAAGAATTTCCATATATTTTTATACTACATAAAAAGGCGAATTGAATAACAATACCAGAATTTATCATTTGAAGTATCTGATGTTAAAATAATTTTAAATGTATTCATTGACGTACCGCATTAAAACACAAAGTAAAAGAAATGAATGTGTTTCCAAAACATGGTTTGTTATAATTGGAAATATATTTATATATTTTTAAAAAACACTTTGTATCAATATATTGATACACACTTTGTTATAATTGGCAAATTTACCAATTCATCTAGGTGCCAGAAAAGTGACAAAAAAATATAAATATTGAAGAAAAATGTTTTCCTTTCAAGACTGGCGTTCCAATGAGCGGCCGACGACTACGGCCGGCGACGGTCCCACTTGTGCAAGGGAGAAGTATGCATCTGTTTCTCCCTTGCACTAGTGCGACCGTCGCCGGTTGCATTCGCCGGCCGCACATTGGAACGCCAGCCTTGAAAAGTATGAAATATATTTATATTTGTAATAAACACTTTCTATCAATAAAGCGAACAAACGTATGCACCGACCTAATAATGCCTATTTCATATGATTAGTAGAGCCTATTGGAATACGCTGTTGGTACTAACTCAATTTCGAAAAGAATGTGGTCTAATCCGTTGTTTGCTCTCTGCCTCAATTAATTAATTTGCATGGACTGAAAGCCCGTTTCGTTAAAATTAGTGGGATTTAAATATTTTTTGTCAATTTAATCGGGAGAATGCAATAAATCCATTGGTATCATTTTCATATTGATACGATGAAAAATAAAGAAACTCCGTTTCTGTATACATGAAATGAGATTATATTGCAATGAGAATATTTTGAGCATACAATCTTTTCTATATTTATTAAAATCTTTATTTCTGGCTTCTTGGGTCGCTTCACCCAATTAGCCGATTGGAAGGTTGCCCAAATATTGTATAATTTCGTAAGAATGTATTAACACTTTGTGAACTGTACCTATCTATTACATTGGTACCAGGTTTCCAGATATTTCTGCACTTTCCATAGTATGTATATTTATCAATTTTTTTTTAGTTTTCCATAAGTTATGAATTCTGACTTCTTTCCTTATTTCTGGACAATCTGTCTGAATGTGACGATGAATCGCAGCAGAGCGGCTAGAGTCGCAGAGCGGCTAGAGTCGCTAGACTGCTTCTGGAGGAATAGAGCGGCAGCCGCAGTGCGACTAGGAGATTCTGCCGTTATGGCGGAACACAGACACTCATGGCATTGTGTTGTGTCTCAAGTAGCCTAGGCTGCTCATGAACCAGACGCGCATAGGCTATAGCAATCATGGCGCGGCCGCAGCAGTCGCAGCCGCTCATAGGAGTTGGGATGAATGCTTTTCTATTGTACCAGTGTACGCGGCTACAGCCGCAGTCGCCGGCCGCAGTCGCTGGCGCCCATTGGAACGGCCACCTTTACGTTGTATTGAGTGGTATCCGCGATGTGATCATTAGTATTTTGACATTCGGATACATTATAATTAGGTACTGCCCAAACAGCATCACGAACACTGCGAACGCGGTTTTTAGAAATTGAAATAGTCATAAGATCAGGTCTATATTTTTTCCGCAATCTATTGTACTCTATTATAGCCGATTCTTGTGCCTTTACGGAAGATGGATCATAATTGATAAGATGCAGTCCTTGTAATGTGGTCACCCGTGAAAGAGCAACGTAAATTTGTCCGCAAGTAATATTGAATTACCTGCTTCTACGACAGCATTCTGCAAGCTTAGTCCTTGACTTTTGTGAATAGTTATACCATAGCTGAGGCAAATCGGAAATTGTTTTCTAATAACGAACGCTCTATCCATTACTTCAAATTTAACACATACACGTTCTATTATATGTTCTTGCCCAGTGGGTAATATAATTTTCAATTTTTCAACGTCATTATCGACACCTCGTGTAACTGAAACAAGTTTAGCTATGGTACCATTGACAAGACCTAGCGTAACATCAATATTTCTTCTAATCATGATTTGCACTCCTACTTTAACAATTACGACCCTTGCAAGTCCCGCCGTTCGGGTGCTATCGTCGTCATTATTGTTTAGTACCTTTGACACCTTTGTTTTCAAGTACGGTGCACAATTCATTGTATCATGAGCGATCAAATGGATTTCTTCGGATGGAAATCGACTCAGCATTGCAGCGTTCAAAACATCACACTGAACACACGTGGGAAGTAAACACACCGTATTAGATCCCACATTAAGCATGTAATCACATAATTCGTTTAATCGGACATTACAACAATTTGTCGCTTTGAAATTTAATTTCCTCGATTCTAATAGCTTTGTATCCGAATCGGTCACTACTCCGGTGCGAATTCTCGACAAGATGTCTTTGTAAATATTATCACCCTGCTGTCGCATGTTTATTGTCAATTCGTCATAGCTAAACAAGGCAGACCATAAATTATAAGAACCTAATCCTCCAACATTTTTCTCCATACTCTTATTGGATAATTGTATAAAACCAGGTTCTTCGTGAACAAGAGGAAGTTGTAGTAAATCACCAAATAGCAGCATAGGCTTTTTTCCGAACCAAGCATCATCGAAATCTGTAGTATCAAATATTTCTGTAACTCGCAGATGTATGTACAGGAAAGTTACGTTAGAAACCATCGAAATTTCATCGATGATTACTAAAGCAACATTTTTGAGTTGATCTCGCACAATTTGAAGGGCTGCATCGCTAAGTTGCTTATACTGGGCTGTATGCCCATGTTCTACGGGTAATTGGAATAATCGGTGTATGGTAAGACCTTCGATATTAAAAGCTGCGATTCCAGTAGGAGCAGTTACTGCTGTGTCTTTTCCGATAATCTGCTTGATCCACTGTCTAATAGTTTTTATTAAAAAACTTTTCCCAGTGCCACCTTCGCCACTCACATAAAGTCTGAGAATGTTATCGTTAGACGTCAAGGACTTAGTAACTTTATCAAATATCTGCTTCTGATCATGGTTCAATTCCGAAATCATTTCTGCAAGATCACCACAGTCAAATTTGTTTTCCGCGTCTTTAAAATCTTTCATGGCACCAACAGTTTCAACGGGGACACACTCTATTGGGTGATCGCCTTGATTATTTTCTTCTTGTTCTACAGTATTCAACGCGTTCTTTTCAATTTCTTCCTTTATATGATCACGTGCTTCTTGAATATCCGTTATTCGTTCGTGATATTGAACTGCTTCTGTCAATTGTGATTGTAGCTACAAAAAAGCTTCCGCATATGTGTTAAATCCATTTTTCAATTCGTCGGTGTTTCTCCAATGTTTGAATAATAATAATAATGAGAAATAATAATTCTCAGGTTGGGTTTGAACATTGTACTTATAATGATTGATAAGATATCCTCTTTGCCTTTTTTTCACAAACAAAGATGCACGGATTTCATAATATTCAGTTTTTTCAGACGGTCTAATTTTAGTAACGTCATACCACATAGCAAAATCGTACAGATGCTTTGATTCTAATTCCTTAGGTCTGTTAGGATAGTAATCATCTATGAGAGATGGACAAAATATGTCTGTGGATTCACCTTCCAGATCTTCAATCTCTTTGCGAGTTTTCAATTTCCTACTTCTCATTATATTTACATCTAACCATCTAATAGTAGTACTGTAGTACATACTTAGTACAGTAACATGTTACCAACCCTGTCTTTTCCCCAATATATTGTGTATCCATGTTACCTCTCCAAACCGTGAGAATGGGAGCATTAAAATCATTGATACGGACTTCCTTTATTGAACGTGGAAGATCATAGAGTCTACCTTTTGCTTTCAATTGTTTTCTAGCACCTATAGAAACAGCCACATCCCTTATTATCAAAGTATCTGTAACTGGACGTGGAAATGAAAATCTACATACTTTACAGAAGGAATTTTTAGTTTTTTTGTTGCGTAGACAGTAACTATTGCATTTATGCATTTGGTGTGCAATTACTCGTCTATATAATTCTGGCGACACATGCGGTGATGGTAATCTGCAAGTGACGTATTTCATTATGAATGCTGCTACTTCTTCCTTCGTTGATTTATCGATTATGGGAGCATCTTCAATCCAAATTAAAAGATGAAAATGTTGTAATCCCCTGCTTTGATATTCTCTGCGCCAAAAGTAATGAGTGACCTTGCCAATCGGATTATCGGGCGAACAAATGAAATCCAGCATAGCGTGGAATGTATTATGTATAAATCGAGCAGTTGAAACGGGATCAGAAGCAATGAGTTCGTTCGGGGACATTTTAGCCACCGATGGGCCGTTTACTTCACGAAGAAATTCTATTAAATCTGTCCATAACCATTCACTTGGACTGAGCGTGAGGAACCATGTAGCTGGTCGATAATGGTGTATCATACAGTTCAAATCATTTCTCGGTTTTCGCCAATACTGTGCTGTATTACGTAATCTGGAAAATATAGTGTTCAAGTTCGTTTGTAGCTGATCTTTAGAGACTTGCTCTAGAAAACCAACAGCTGTGTATTTTTCGCGTGGATTTACGACGTTCATTTTGTGAAAAATTCCAGCGTTCAATTGCCGCATATTAGTATCGTGTAATGAATGAAAAATATATTGCATGTTCAATCGAAATTGCGAATGCTTGGACGTCAGTTTGGACTTAATGAATTCATGATCAGTCAAACGAACCAATCTTTCTTCATGCTGTCCATTCACCCCATAAGGATATAAATCTTGGAAACATTTCACATCTAAGTGTTCAGCATGATGGCCCAACGGAATGTCATGAACTTTAAGCATTTGATAGAGTGCGGTAGCAGATTCATTAATCCTTTTGTCATACATTGGATAAATAGTAAACTGATCATAATATGAATCAGATTGTGACATTTGCGTCAATAATGCACGTTTGATGTTTTCATCGATATTAAGTGTTTCACCTTCAACTTCCTCGATAGATTCGTTATTATCGTTATTATTATCATTGGCAACAACTTCTTCTTGAAATTCTGTATCTGGTAATTTGGCACTCAGCAACAAATCGTGCGATTGTGGTAAAAGAATTTCCGAGCATAGAGGATTGTTGGCTTTCAACCACACTAAGGCATTCCATACTTTCTGCAAGTCAACTAACTTTTCCCAAACTATTTTAGATTTTGTTAGAACGCCCCGCACCAATATGTATAATTCATGATTTTGATTTAAAGGTTCAGTCGGAGGACAGATTCTTTTTAAATTTTCTTCCAACGACAAAGGAAGATGAAATGTTCTCCCCTTTACTTTTGGAAACATATGTTTATGTAGCATATTTTTACGCATTACTGTATCCATTCTTACAATCGTTTGAAACGGTTTAGCTCTTTGAATGAGAATTCGCTCGTAATCGTTCAACACTGCTATTTCTGGAACTGAACGTACATCAAGCTTATTTAAAATACATTTTAGTGGTATGGAATCGTTGCGAATTTTATCGTGGCAATATCGGCAAATAAAATGCACGTCACCAACTTTGTATCCAATATGTTTTAACAACGTTTGCAGTACATTTCCCTTATATGTTCTCTTAGAAATATTAAGCTTACGAACCTCTCTTTGAAAACAGAGTTTCTCGCAGGAAACGCACGGGATGCGTGGTGTGTCCATAGACCGCTTTGTGAAAGCTCTAAATGCTAAATAATATCGAGATATAATCTCTTCTTCGTTCAAGTTTATTTCAGTATTATTTTTTTGTAACGCTTCAGCCTCTTTCCGAGCTTGCAGTGTTATTCGTTCAAGTGTTTCAAGGTCATTATCGTTTAAGGCTTTGTCTAAATTATGTAATTGGTCTTTAAAAATGCTCGCTATTTTGTATATCATTCTCTTCAAATATCGTAAATTCGGAAAGTGAGGTGCCAAAATCTCAATGGCTAAAAAATTGGACTTACATAGTTTAGGGTTTATGTAACAACCATGAGAATGGCCAACTTTTTCAGCATGCACTTTATTAGAACAGCTACTGATATGGTTGTTCAACTTATGTACCTGTTTTAATGAGCATTCTAACAATCGTTTGAAGAAATCCTGTAAATTATTCAGAATTTCAACATCTTTTGTTTTACAAAGATAACTACAATGCCATGCTTTTGTCGTCTTCTTCGATTGCAATACAGGTAGAACGTTTATAGCTTTCCCTGCCGAATTCAATAGGATTGATTCAGAACCGCTGAAAGGATGGTACGAACTTTCCGCATAATATGATTCTGAAGACGAAGTATGTCTGGATTCTCCACACAAAGCATTAAGCCTGTCATCAACTTCTAAACATACTGCTGCACGCGTTAAGGAAACTTCCACTTTTTCTTTACAATCTTTCAACAGTTTCCTGATTTTCAAAATGTACTTTTGCCGAATATGAAAACACCACTTTATTATACGCTCAGCTTCCAATCTACTTGCTTCTCCGGACGGCATGCTAATAATTTTTTCGAGTTTTCTAATACAAGTTTCTTTGTTATTTTTGGTTCCTATATTGTTATTCGTTACAGCAATATTACGATACTTTTTTATTATTTTCAGAACAGCACGACGTTGCGCTACTTTATTATAATTATCTTCCTTACGTATTTCATGACATCATTTCCGCTTTTTGGAGACAATTTCTTTATTTTGCTGATAATAATTTTTTCCCTTCCCGCATTTCACTTCTTTATTTGCGTCATAATGCATTTTGTTCTTTTTTATTATACCTTCTTCATTTTGCTGATAATATTTTTTTCGCTTTTCGCATGTCACTTCTTTATTTGCGTCATAATGCATTTTTTTCTTTTTTATTATACCTTCTTTATTTTGCTGATAATAATTTTTTCGCTTTTTGTATATCACTTCTTTATTTGCGTCGTAATGCATTTTTTTACAATCGTTGCCTTTTTTTCATGTTACACTCCCCTTTTTTTGCTTTATAAACAGCTCTTCTTTTTAAATTAATTTCTTCTTTCTGCCTTTTATAATAATTAGACATGTATTCTGTCCTATTACTTGGTAGGTATACATTGCTGATTTTTGACTTCGAAACCAATGGTGGATCTGTCTGAATTACATTTTTTGTATATATGGTGACTTCTTTGTCACTAAGTACTAGATTTTGAACTGGGGATATTGTATTATCTGTTTCGTTAGTAATGTAACTTTTACCGATTTGAAATGCAGGATCATTTCCACAAGAGGGATTTTTATTTATTGTACTACTAATTATAGATTCATATTCGTGCACACAACGTGTTAATTGTTGATCCTGAGTGCATGGAAAATGTTCTATACGATTAGATTGAAACATGTGGATCAAATGTTGACGCATCAACGCATGCGTGTACGTTACTTTGTCTGGTAATATTTTGAATAATAACGAGACAGCAAATGCAATCGCAAAAACTCCGCAATCCCGACCGTTAGATTGAGCTTGCACATGTGGAAATTCAATAAATTCTTCGTCAATTGTACCGTCATGTTTGTTCAAAAAAGGGTATACAGTATTGTCTCCGTATGTACTCGCTGGTCGGGACCGGCGAGTAACCCGTTGTTGCGACTCCCGTCTAGCGGCGCGTAATTTAAACTCCAGAAGCGTGAAGTTCGAGGCGGATCACACGAATGTAATAGGAAAGGGAGACAAGGTGAAGTTCACACAAGCCGAGGGGTTTGAAAATAGTTAGAGATCTTTTAATGAGAGGACTTCAAGATTAAAAACTAATCGATATCCACTTGGCAACGAGTGTTTGAATAAATGAACTTCTCCTTCCTTCCTTCTCCTAGGTGTGTAATTCCAGCGCCAGGTAGTTAAACGCTTGTTGTTGAGTCAAATCGACGAATAGGAATTCAGTTAATTAATTAAGAAATTTACGATTGGCTCTTAGAGCCTTAGACATTTTGAAATTGACAAAAGGTGTACAAGACCCGAGGTACCTTTTGGAAGCGTCACTCGAGCCTAGAAAGCAGATGCGAGCACACGTACAATCAAAAATCCACATAAACATTATTCATTGTTTAATTATTTCGTTGAGTTCATTAAAGTTATCAGTTATTCGTGTTTTAATCGTTTTATTATTTTATTATCATAAAAAATTCATAGTTCATTTCCTTAAAAATATCGCATCCAAGGAGCAGAGTGCCTTAGCACTCCACGGGCATCGTTCCACGCCAAATTCCCCACGAAGGATCCAAGAAGACCAAACGGCCACGCAACACCGTATCGTGAACAGCGACCATAATGGGGAAGATGACTGCAACTTTTCCCCACCTGTGACGCCACCAGCGCACGTGTCACCAGTTACCGGGTGTTTTATTTGAATTTAAATCTGTTTAAATTGTGGCGCACTTTCCTACTGAGGCACTGGTGCCGGGGCAGGTCCACAAAGAAATTGGGTACTCGAGGGATATGAACTATAACAGGTTTTATGTATATTAAATCAGGTACACATACAAAAAGACCTCGTGGTAATCTCCTTTGTTTCCGAAGTGTACCCCCACGAGAATCCGAGATCCAGAAACACTTAAAAACTAAAGTCCCGTGTGACACCAGCGCGGTGTCGCCGTTCTCCCCGCTGATTGGCTTGTCAGCCTGAAATTCCCCAGCGTGGGGAATGCACGTTCGTTCTGCATTTTCTTAGCGGCGCGCTTGCGGCGCCACAAAATTATTTTATGCAACGCCATCTTACGAAGCGAAAAGTAATGTAATGTCGAGGTAAGTAAAGAACAAATTATCTTATTTTACTTCTTAATTTCTATTTCTATAATAAGTGCATGTATCTATAATTATTTTTGTTATTATTATATTATTAGCTGTTAGTTATGTAGATATAAAAATTAATTTGCATTATTTAGGTTATATAAAATCTTTAATACTGTATTACATGTTATAAAACATTGTTATAAATCTTTAATACTGTATTACATATTATAAAACACTGTATTTTCTTTGAATAATTCCCACCCATTCTCATTTAGGTATGTCGTGTTACCAAGTTTCAATCCCCATACCCTTGTCAAAAGTATAAGTCTGGCGAAACCAAGTTGATGGCCGTTTATGTACTCCGTTATTTCCTCTTCTTCTTGGACCCCTCTGTTAGTTACTTCTTATTTCACTGTTGCATCTTCATATTACAAAAGTAATATCGTGCTCCTCTTCTTTACAGTTGCATGTTGTTTGACTGTTATTCTGCTTTACATACTGAAAATAATTATTATGGTTCAATGCTCTGCTTTTGAATGCCACAATCCCGGAGTTCACTTATTCCCTAAAATATTTGTATTAAAAAAACAGTGGGAATTTGCCATGAATCGTAAAAATTTCCAGGCAACTAAGCATTCGAAGGTCTGCTCTGACCACTTCAAACCTACAGACTATTTGAAAGAAGGTTTTTATTCAGGTATCCAGCACACCAAAAAAATATTAAAAAAATGTGTGGTTCCTTCCGTTTTTATTTGGACAAAAAAAGATCATGCAGTTGAAGTATTAAAGGAACCAGCAGTAGATCCTAATATTAGACACAGTTTATTGCATGATTTTGAGAATAATGTAATTCAAGATAATATAAATTCTGTGGATCAAGAGATAGATGTCCTCAATGAGGTATTAAAAAAACCAGCAGAAGATCCTAACATTAGACACCGTTTATTGCATGATTTTGAAAATAATGTAACTCAAGATATAAATTCTGTGGGTCAAGAGGAAGATGTCCTCAATGAACATATTGATGTTACGACTGATGTGAGCTGTGCTACAAATGATACTCCAACTCCAACTTACTGTTCTATTGGCACTCAAAAACCATTTCAGTTTTATACATTAGAAACATTTAGAAATGATAAAGCAATACACTTCTATACTGGCTTAGAAACATTTGAAAAATTCATGTTTGTGTTCCATACACTATGTCCAGAGGCCTATTCTTTACGCTATCGTAGAAGCCAGGTACTAAATATAAGTGCTGTAGATCAGTTCCTCATGACTTTGATGAAACTGCGAAGAAATAAACAAGATTATGAATTATCATTATTTTTTAACATTCATCAAAGTTCAGTCTCTAACATAGATGTCACCTGGATAAATTTCATGCACCAGATGTGGAATATGTTAGATACGTGGCCAAGTAGAGAGATGGTAAATTTTTATATGCCAGAAGGATTTGCTAAATTTTACCCATCAACCAGAGTTATTGTGGATTGTACGGAAATTCCTATTCAAAAAAAGCCAACAAACCCAGCTGTTCAGCAAGCTGTTTGGAGTTCTTACAAAAGTCGGTCTACTGTAAAGTTTGAAGTTGGAATATCACCAAATGGCCTATTATCCCATTGTTCAGAAGGATATGGAGGAAGCACAAGTGATCGACAAATGGTTGAACGCAGTTCTCTTCTACAGAAATGTGAGCAAAACGACAGTATCATGGCAGACCGAGGATTAAACGTGCAAGATATGTTTGCATCAAAAGGTGTTTCTATAAACATACCAACATTTTTAAAGGGTAGAAATCAATTACCAGGATTAACAGTCTTACAAGATAGGAAATTGTCCTCAAAACGTGTCCACATCGAACGTTTGATTGGTTTAACAAAAACCTATAACATACTGCAAGTACCTGTAAATAGATTTTATATTCCGTTACTTTCCAAAATTTACTTTGTTTGTCAAATGCTATGTAATTTTAGAGAAGGCGTCGTTTCACGGAAAGCATGATAGAAATAAAGTTTTTATTAATAATATTACATTAAACACATAACATTAACTATACTCGAGCTCATTTTAGAAGGAACTTGCCGACCGACGAGTTTAGATCGGTTCTGCGCATGTTGCCAAAACATGCTACTATTGGCTATACCCCAAACAAACGCTCCCTCGGAACCAATGAGCTCATTCTACATGCGCGAAATAAGTTCCTTCTAAAATGAGCTCGAGTATATATAACAAATTAATAACATAACATTAACTATATAACAAATTAATAACATAACATTAACAAATCGCCCGCACGGTTGCGATATGTAATGGAAATCACGGGTGTTGCGGGCGATTTGGGCCCTAGTGGAACGCACCCCACACGAGCCGAACATGTGGCCACGTGTGGCCGATCGGTTCGGGAGCGAAGAACATTCTAGTCGTTTGACGTGCCTTCACAAAATAGTCCCTTCATTAGTTAAAGAAACATTTATCATAATTTTTATATAGATATTATTTAGGTAATGCTGGTTTAAAATAGTCATTGTAAAATGTCATTAATTTTTCTTCCATCTCTGCTATAAATGATTCGTTACGTATAATATTAATAATTTTAAATTCAACAAAGCTAAAAACTAACAGATTCGCAAACTTGCGATTTGTCACCATCATTTGGCCTTGAATTTGGAAGTAATATGGATGTAGTGGATCAGGACTTAGATTTCCACTTCCATCTATTTGTAAATATGGTACAGTTTCGTTATTAATCAACGAAAACCTTTGGTTCCATGGACATTTAATTTCCAAAATTGTTTCATTTCCAATGATACCATCTGGTGATGCACCCAAAAATGGATTTTTAATAGCTATTAATTCACAGTCCTTGCCATGTTGTGTCTGTTTGGTTTTAAACGTTGTTGGATTTAGAATTCTTTCAACAAGATTAATTTTTGCTGCATTAGAAACGGTATTACAACAACTGTAAAAATTGCTTGCTGTAATATGATTTCTCCGTAAATCATGCCATTTTGGACAATCAGATTGGTCTCTTGTTGACATTTCAATCTCGTGAATATCAGAATCATTAACGTTTGAGACTTTAAGTGATCTTAAAAGTTCTTCTGCTGGATCTAATACATAATTATGATCTAAAGCAACAACGTATGTATTTGCAGGCATTATTGTATGTTTGAAAGGCATAGTACTTCTTGAATTCGCAATAAAATTTACACACATGTTCCGCACTCTCTCTCTATATTTGTTAACATTAAGAGTTGCTGGATCCCCTGGTTTAAAATTGATTGAGTCACTAAAATTACTTTTTCCTTTTTTCAAGTCTTTAGTTCTTAGTGGTGTTCCAAAATATTGACATTTTGGTTTGTGAAAACTTTGAAGCCCCTGGGTACAAGTAGTATGTAAAATAATTTTGCTTTCCCTTTTCAGTTGCTCAACAGCCAAAAGTAAGGCAACAACATGTTTACAATGAGCATTTGGTGGCTCTCCAACACCACAATCACATTGGCAAGCTTCAATAGATCCATTTGACAACATTTGGACATTTATTATGTAAGAAATTGATTTTTTCATGGAAGCTTTGCATCTACCATTGAAGAAGTGAGTATTGTTATTTACAGCCATTCTAACATTTAACAAAAACTGGTTCTCATACATCCTTTTGCCTTTTTCCATAGATACATCAAACCTATTAGAAGACAATTTTAGCATTAAAAATTTACAAATATTTGACAACGTATATATATATACAGTAATTTGGAGGAAGAGACTAAGGGAGAATAATTAAAGGTTGGAGCACTGAGAAGGGCCTTCAAGTATGAAGAGTAGATGAGAGTGTCCAGCAAGAAGATCCCGAGGGAATGCCTGAGGGACATGGAAAGGGAGAATAGCAAATTTTAATTTCAGTTATTCTCAGTTAGGTATTATCGAGTATACCTGTCTAAATAGTTACTGATATTAATTATTGATAACGTCGGGAGATTTGAATTACAATTAATACCTTTATACACATCTATGGGTGGAGTGATTAAATAGTTAGGTGAGGGCACATCTTCAACATCAATATTATTAAGTAAGGAAGGTGCTTTTGTTGTAAAATTGTCATTTTTATCGTAAAAGACTAATCTGAAATGAAATAAACCATGTAAAGTTGCCATGTAAAAAATTTTAAACTAATATATCATAATGCATTTCATGTTTGGATTTTGTAAAACAAAAACTGCTTACCTGTCAATGAGATCTTTTTTCTTGCCTTTAAGCGAAGCCCCACGTTTACGTAATAAATCTTTTAATTGAACAACGTTTAAATTACCATAATATTCATCTTTTGGGTTCATTTTAATAAATGAAATTTTTAATTTGGTATGTGGATGGTTTATTTGTAATTTGTAAAAGAAAAACACGTCTGTATATTTATTATATCTAACAAAATAATTGAATTACAATGTTTCGACACAAAACCTTAATAACATACTTCATACATTCCACAAATTAAAAATTCGCGCGCAAATCATTCACACATGCGCACTCATGCAAAACCGCAGTACATGCGCTAGTGGCGTCCTCTGCGCCGAGCTTTGCGTCTTCTTCCCCATTCCGAGTGTTCGTTTCTCGCTTCTTTCTGGCCGAAGGGGGGAGCGAGATGGAACGCTTGCGTGCGCGACGGACGTGCACAATGGTCGCAAGCAGTTACGATGACCACGGGAACCGCTTCCCAAAATCTTGACGCAGGCCCGGCTCAAGCCCTTTTTGTGCCCTAGGCGATCTTGTCAAATTACACCCTTTATTATAATACATTTATTAGAGTTTATTGATGACCTTACTCTGAATTTTTATTCGTAGTTTAAAACAGATGCAGTACAATTTGTAATATTTGATTTTAAAGTTTATTTTCAACATACAGGCAATGAAAATACCATTTTGCACTTCTTGTCGACTTTCCGCCCTAGGCAGCCGTCTAATTCTGCTTATAGGGACCAGCCAAGCTTACAGGCAGCGATCATTGCGATCACTGCATCTTTTATTGTAAATACAATACCTCGATGGACTGTTACAAATACAACATTAATGACAGTACATCAAATTACATATCTATGACTGTATTCGCTGCCTGTATTGTTGAAAATAAACTTTAAAAATGAAATATTACAAATTGTACTGTATCTGTTTTAAACTACGAATAAAAATTCAGAATAAGGTCATAAATAAACTCTAATAAATATATTATAATAAAAGGTGTAATTTGACAAGATCACCTAGGGCACAAAAAAGACTTGAGCCGGGCCTGCGTCAAGATTTTGCGAAGCGGTTCCCGTGGTCACCGTAACTGCTTGCGACCATTGCGCACGCCCGTCGCGCACGCAAAGGACGGTGTGTCACGGTGCCCGAAAGACGGAGCGAGACAAAACATTAACGCGTTGTCTGTCTAGTACCGTCCTCGCTCGCTTTCAGTGGCTCTCGCTCGCTCTCGTTCTATCTCGCTCTCGCCTTCGCCAGACAAGAGTGAGCCAGAAGTGGTGGGGATAGCGAGTAACCCGTATCGTGTACACCAAACTGAGTACATACGGAGACAATACTGTAATTTCTCAAGATAAATCTTATGATGACGATGCAAGTTCAAGGAATTCAGCGAATCATAAATATGAACTCTTCTTTCATTATTTTTATAAAAGCTACAAACCCAATGCCCCCCTGCATTGGTTTTAAAATTATCGCATTTGTGCAAAATCTGTATGTGATCCTGATTTTCAGGAACTGGTTAAATTGAATCAGGCAATTGAACTCTCCATGTCTCGCGTGGTTTATAATTAGATTTAGCTTCTAATAATTTATGAAAATATTCGATATGATCGTCTGCTAACCATTCGCCTTTAATGATAATTTCCATATTATAGAAACTGAGTGGTAAGATATTGATAATATTATTAATTATAGACATGACGAATTATACTTTTATTATATATATGGGGTATATATTTCTAGTTTTCTAGTATACACTATATTCTATTGTATACGATAATAATATATATTATTAATATATATTCCAGTTTTCGAGTATACACTATTCTATTGTATACGATATAATAAAGCGCGTTGCAGCCAATAAAGCTTACTCGCAAAAGCGCAAAGCGCCCAGGGTAGCGCAAAGCAGCCACGCGAGTGTACTTTATTATTTTCTTTAAAACTCCAACCTGTAAAACACGAAAAATTTGTAATTAAACACTAAACAAATATCATACGTATTATTTTATTATATATAAATTAATGTAAACGTCACATACCAAATATAATATGTTCTCTTTTGCTTCTCCTACTGATGAGAAGAATTGGATTTCCTTCCAAGGGACTTGATACTAAAAAGATACACATTTCAATAAAGAAATAGGTTAGCAAAAATCTGCGCAGACTATTATTTTACACATGTAATGAAACAATAATCTATTCGTTGAAAATATGTTCGTTTCATTATGCGTACCCCTTAATTAATAATAATGAAGCACACTTACATGCAAGGAAATGAAGAGGAATTTTCGGACGCCGTGACATACGTGAGCTCCGCTCGCCCGCTTTGTCTTTTGACGTGCCCGTCGGTCAGAGCGAGCCCTCCTCGTACCGAGGAAATGTGCCACCGGTCACGTCCCACCGCGATCGGGCCAGAATCTTCTTTATCCTCACCTTTTGATTTCGCTTTCAGCCTTATTTATTCGGTCCGGATCTTACATACTCATGTAGTATGAAAAAAAGTACCATTTCAGCTTTTTGTCGAATGGACGTTCGTTTTCGAGATACTTTAATTTAAACTTTTTAACGTACGCAGTAATACAGATATACATCATCTATAGTAATCAAAATCCAAAAAGGTTTCGTGGACACAACTGTAGCGCGTCAGATTGTCACGAAGGCGGCCGGGGTTCAAGTCCCCCCGGAACTCATCATACATCATACTTTTTTTTTTAACAATTTTTCCCGTGGAAATATATTTTGTAAATATTACGTATCATATACGTTACATATTACTTTACGCAAATTTTAAGGGTAATATCGACAAAAAGCCGAAATGGTATTTTTTTCATACTACATGAGTACTAGGTTGGGTGTACCAGTAAATGAACACGTACCAGTGAATAGACATTTTTTTATTAAAATGAGTAAAATAAGTTATTAAAATAAGCAACTAATTAATTAGAGACTTCTTTTCATTTCTTGCTTCATATCCAAACAATTTTTGCAGCACGTGAAATCAATCGCGCTGCAAACATAATTTTATAATAGTATTCATTCATTAGCCTTAAGTGTTCATTTACTGGAGCATATACTGTTATTCCAACCAAAAGCGATTTCCACATCCGTGGCGTCCCTTTGTTAGCTTCTTGGCTTAAAAATCAACAATTCAAAGAGCCCGCGGCAGAATGTGTCCGTATCTATGCCAAAAGGCTCCTTAAAAACAAAAGAGCAGCGGAGGAGCCGCCTCATCGTTGCATGTGGCGAGAGAGCCCATTCTTGATCGTGACTTTCGTGATCACAAGCACAATGGCTGAAAATGTAAGTAATTAAAAAAATACTATTCATATATTCATAGCTACCGTTATTCATATGCTCTAGCCCGGTTATCTGTATTCGCTAGTTTTATTCGTGAAATATTCGTGAGATTTATTTTTATTCGTTAGTTTTATTCGTGAGAAATTTCTTCGTGATTCGTGAGATCTTTTCGTCACTTAAATTCTGATTACACGCGGCGTATGATAGAAGAAAGTCATACATCTAGCGCAAGGATAAGTATTGTTCAATAGCAAATTTGGAAATTGGAAATTCGGATTATATAAAAATCCCATTACATTACATTACAAAATATGTTTCTTCTCATTACTTCACGAGCCTTTCAATTATTCAATCATACCAAAAACTGGAACGTATTATTAACATTATTAACATTATTTTGTAACTAGTAATAAAATAAGAAGATATTGCACGTGTTAAAGCATATTCTATATAACTTATAACGCCAACGATTAGAAATGTATGAAGCATATTCTATATTCTATAACTTATAATGCCAACGATTAGAAATATATCAAACATATCTGAGTTGAACTCTGAACATATCTGAGTCTTTGATAGGCATTTTGCCTACGTGAACTATCAGTGGAAGTAGACCATAACTGTCTAGCAAGTAATACAATACAACAAGATATTAGACACGTTGAAGCATATTCTAACTTGTAACGCCAGCAATTAGAAGTATGAAGAAACAGATCCAAGTTAAAATATGCTTCTATGTATCCAATATGTTCTTGTTGTTATACTTGCTATACAGTTACGGTCTACTTCTATTGATCGAAGACTTTCAAAATGTTGTACTTTACATGTTCGTTTACGTTCAACTCAGATCAGATATGTTTGATATATTTCTAATAATCGTTGGCATTATAAGTTATATCGAATATGCTTCAACGTATGCAATATCTTCTTGTTTTGCTACTAGTTACAACTGCGAATCGTTCACAAAATAATGTTATAATACGTTACAGCTTTTTATACAGTTTATTGAATAATAATAATGGAAAGGCTTGTGAAGTAATGAGAAGAAACATATTTTGTAATGTAATGTAATGTAATTTTTATAATTTCGCACCATACACTGTTTCAGTTTTCAAATTTTTATATTTCCTAATTTCCAATTTGCAATGGAACAATACATACCCTTGCGCTACATGTATGACTTTCTTCTATCATACACAGCTTTTATGAACTCTTGATCTTAGTTGCTAATTAATTGTTTATTAATTTTTGTAGGAAAATGAGCACAACGCCTTCCTGGATGGTAAATATTAAAAATTTATATACCAAGATTTATTTAAATTTATTTTTCCAGTCATTTAATGATGAAATTACTTAATTTATTTAAATATTGACGCAGAGTTAGCACAACTGAATATGGCGGAGCCGCGACCAATAGCGCCACCATTAGTGAGCCCGGCCATGGCCAATGGTAAATACATATTATTTAAATTTATTTTTCCAGTCATTTAATGATGAAATTAATTTATTTGTTTATATATTGACGCAGAATTCGCAGAACGTAATGTGGCGGAGCCGCGGGCAGTGGCACCACCAATGCCGCCACAACAACCACCACCACCACTAGCAAGCCCCGCCACGGCCGATGGTAAATACATAACATATACATACACATTTTAAGAAGTCACAGTCGGTGTAGAAAGTATTCGTACAGCGACCAATTTAAAGTAAAACTTTGCATATCCATGTCAGTAATAAATTTTAACGGAAAACAATTAATATAAATATAAATATTTCGAATTCAGTAACGCCAACATATTCAAAATATTTGGGTCCAAAACACACTTCACAGAATGGAGAAAAAAGAATACCGAGTTTAGGAAAAAAATTTGCGATCTATGATGAAATACGGCAGAGGGTTCTGTATTTATTTGGGGCTCTATGTGTGCAGCTGGAGTGGAAGCTCCACGTTTTATCGATGGTATTATGAATTATAGAGTTTATGGACAAAAAAATACGTAATCGTAATATTATATCTAAAGAAAGTTTGAAAGCCATTCTGCTAGAAGAGTAGAGTAAAAAATACCGCCTGCTATAACATCCAACTTAGTAAATTCCATACCCAGTAGCCTCGAAGCTATTACAAAATCAAAAGGCAATCCGACAAATTATTAAAACATTAAATATTTAGTGTATTTCCATAGTTTATTAATTCTTTATTCAACTGTACGAATACTTTTTGCGCGTCCATTTCGGCTCGTTTATCTGTTTTTGTTAAGGCTGCCGACTCAAGTATGTTTTGGCCCCGAATCGATCGAAGCGTCCCCAGTAAACAAACGGACCCTAATGAAATTACTCCGATCGATAAAAAGAATTTGTACAGCAATGACATCTTCAGGTACTCTGGGTAGACGAATTTTTTACGCATAGTTGCCACATGTTCTGTACTCTCTGTCTCTGCCGCGCTGTTGCCACACAGTTCTCTCTTTTCATCGAGAAGTCTTGAAGGAATACAGCACGAGAGCTGCGTCTAGCGTTAGAGCCTCCTTGAATGTAGCAATAATGAAAGATGGAAAGTTAACCTGACACAATTTGAACTATCATTGTTAACGAATAACGATATTACACATAAAATTTATTTGCAGAATTGAAAGCCGGTTTCGTTTAAAGTGTGTCAGGTTATCTTCCCATCTTTCCTTCTTACAAAGTCCGATTCAAATTATTTCCTGTCAATTTAATCGGCAGAATCACTTTCACATTGATACGATGAAAAATAAAGAATTTCTGTTTCTGCATAATCAATGATATGTACATCCCCGAGCAACTCCAGGCAACAGATTAGGCGGGTGACCGATACAATGTCGCTCGGCTCGAGCTTCGGGTGACCTCAAGAATAAAGGCCCTCGATTAAAAAAATTATTTGTGGCCGACGGATGAATTCCCGCCGAATTTACTGATTCATCCATGGCATTTCAAATAAAACTAACTCTGGGTTATTTTTATTCGACGACAAATAAATATAAAGTCTCTTTAATTTGATAGTTTGTTTCAATAAATTATAAAAGAATACTAATTTGGGTATCAATATCCCTTCTAAACTTCACAATTCTTATTATCTTCTCTCATTCGGTGCAATATTTCTGTTTACTTGTGAAAAAATATAATGATATGATTGTTCAATGATTTGTATATTTTGTATGTTTTAATAGAATGTAAAACTTTCTATCGCATCGGCATGAATGTTTCAGTAACATACTGCTGTGATTTCCCCAATGAAAATGAATTTAAACACGGTATAAATCAGATTATTTTTATACGATTTTATTCAGCTTCGACCCTCGGTTTGTTTGTATATTTTTTGTATGTTTGATACTTATATGCATGGTACAAATCTGGCAACTGAAATTTAACCAACTTCCAACTATCGAGTTGTCTTGAAACTTTGCAGGCGTGCGTAGTTTGGAGGACAATACAATATTTAAAAAAAAATTAACCCCAAAGGGGTGGAAAAATTACCCACTCATCAATAAATATAACCCATTACCACAAAACGACTTGAAATCAGCCACTTGCGTTCTTTGCGAAAACGACGAAAAACCGCTTCGTTCTGAACGCTAGTGGAATCGCGATTTCCGTAGTAAATACACCAATCGAGAAGTGATTCGTTACGTTCGAATAGGAAAAAATTGTAGTACAGTAAAATAATTATTTTTTAGTCTTTAGTGCATTTTGAATAAAATCGTTGAACATAAAATGCTTTTTACATATTTTTTAGCATTATTAGATTAGTCAATATCTTTTTAATCATAAATTGCAATATCTTGAGTAAATATTAACGTATCGCAATACTATACATACAGTACTGTCTCCGTATGTACTCGGTTTGGTGTACACGATACGGGTTACTCGCTATCCCCACCACTTCTGGCTCACTCTTGTCTGGCGAAGGTGAGAGCGAGATGGAACGAGAGCGAGCGAGAGCCACTGAAAGCGAGGGAGGACGGTACGAGACAGACGACGCTTTAATGTTTTGTCTCGGTCCATCTTTCGGGCACCGTGACACTCCGTCCTTTGCGTGCGCGACGGTCGCAAGCAGTTACGGTGACCACGGGAACCGCTTCGCAAAATCATGACGCAGGCCCGGCTCAGTCTTTTTTGCGCCCTAGGCGATCTTGTCAAATTACACCCTTTATTATAATACATTTATTAGAGTTTATTGATGACCTTACTCTGAATTTTTATTCGTAGTTTAAAACAGATGCAGTACCATTTGTAATATTTCATTTTAAAGTTTATTTTCAACATACAGGCAATGAAAATACCATTTTGCACTTCTTGTCGACTTTCCGCCCTAGGCAGCCGTCTAATTTTGCTTATAGGGACCAGCCAAGCTTACAGGCAGCGATCATTGCGATCACTGCATCTTTTATTGTAAATACAATACCTCGATGGACTGTTACAAATACAACATTAATGACAGTACATCAAATTATCTATGACTGTATTCACTGCCTGTATTGTTGAAAATAAACTTTAAAATGAAATATTACAAATTGTACTGCATCTGTTTTAAACTACGAATAAAAATTCAGAGCAAGGTCATCAATAAACTCTAATAAATGTATTATAATAAAGGGTGTAATTTGACAAGATCGCCTGGGGCGCAAAAAAGACTTGAGCCGGGCCTGCGTCAAGACTTTGCGAAGCGGTTCCCGTAGGCAGCGTAACTGCTCGCGACCATCGCGCACGCCCGTCGCGCACGCAAGCGTTCCATCTCGCTCCCCCCTTCGGCCAGAAAGAAGCGAGAAACGAACACTCGGAATTAGGGTCGCTGTTCACGATATGGGTTACTCGCCGGTCCCGACCAGTGAGTACATACGGAGACAATACTGTATACCTTTCGAGCCGAGACTCGAACCGGGATCAGAACCCACCGACGAACAACCCAAGTCCTCAGCACGGAGAGAGATCGCGCCGGTTGGGCTAAAAAATTATTTGTGGTCGCCGCATGAATTCCCGGCGAATAAACTGATGATAGTTTATTTCAATAAGGTCCCCTTGTAAGGCTGCTAAGTAGGTAGTCCCCTTATTGCATCCAACCTGCATGCAGTGTGGATCTGTAACACAGTATTAATACTTTATTGTTGTTTTATAAGCGTACAAAATTTTCCGTAGATTTATAAGGTGTGAAAAATTACCTGAAATATTTAACATTCCATTTGCCCTGGCATTATTGCTCCATACACCGTGCTCTCAGTATTTATTTAAAAAGTCCGTCTGTAAGAAATGATCGCAGACATTTCGGTAAGTTGGGTATAAAAGTAAAAGTTTGTTTCAATATTTCGTCGAACATCATGCATACCTGCGACGCCCGTATGTACCAGCCTGGCGTCCTTTGACCAAACGGTACACGGCACCCTTTACGTATGCAAATAATTTGCAACGTAGATCCGAATCGTTTCTTCTACCTTGCGTCTGTCTTCTGTCTGTCTGCTCCTGTGAACTTAGAAATGTGTCTGAAAAAATTAAATAGTGAATTAAATTTATTCTTTCCATTTTCACTTTCTTGGGAAAGTTACGACGGCGTCGATCGACTCGCGTGATCGTACGATCCGCGAGGAAAAGTGCGATTACTGACACTTGTGACCACTGACACAGTCAGTGGCCCTGCACTTTACAGTGCGGTGCGACGCCGGATTGATCAAATATATTATTTCCCTCGTCACTTTCTTGGGAAAGTTACGACGGCGTCGATCGACTCGCGTGATCGAACGATCCGCGAGGAAAAGTGCGATTGCTGACACTTGTGACCACTGACACAGTCAGTGGCCCTGCACTTTACAGTGCGGTGCGACGCCGGATTGATCAAATATATTATTTCCCTCGTCACTTTCTTGGGAAAGTTACGACGGCGTCGATCGACTCGCGTGATCGAACGATCCGCGAGAAAAAGTGCGATTGCTGACACTTGTGACCACTGACACAGTCAGTGGCCCTGCACTTTACAGTGCGGTGCGACGCCGGTTCGATAAGGTCGGAGTTTCACTATTTTCGGAGGGGGACCTCTTCCGCTTTTTCAAGCTTTTCGGTTTTTCTCTCGCTCTTTCTGCTAATATAAATTGAGGCTCCCGAATAGACATGCACCTATTGTACCGACTATATATTAATTCGGGTAGCATGCATTCTAAATAAAATTGAACCAGTTTTGGCTCCATTTCTCTTTTCCAAAACGCATCATCTCTCTCTACTTTTATAGATTACAGCCCCTTCGGGGTCCAAACGCAAAATATACAGAGCTTTCTATCAGTAATATGTAACTGACCTTGTACTTGATAAAAATAGTGATGTTTTGTTCATTGAAATACCTGTTTTACTTGCGAACATGCGCCGGACAGCGGGTACTTTTTCAATAGCTTCTTCTGGCGAAAAGTTCTCCGCTGATTTGGGCCATTTGATTTCCAAAATACCCTCTTGACCGATGATTCCATCCGGTGAAGCTCCTAAGAAGGGGATGCAGCTGTCGATGAAAATGCCACATTCTGCAATATCTGTATATTGCTTCTTCAATTCTTCGCGAGCAATTTTCTCGCATTCTTTCCCGTATTCCACCGCGGGTGCACTAATTATCTTCGGATACAGAAATGATTTGACTGCATTTGCACAAAGCGTATCAGGTCGGCGACGGCACACTTGTCCAAAATTGGATGCTGTCAACAATTTGGATCTGTATTGCAACCATCTGCGATTTTTTGCTTGCTCGATGGTTTCGTCTTCAATAGCATGTCTTTTCTCTTGCCACTCACTGAGCATTTGCATATGCTTCTCTCGCTCCAGTTCATAAATTTCAGATGGCATGTCTGGCTTCTGTGCATTTTGTCCATAATCAGAATCTTTCTGCGAGGGTAATTGCTTGCGTACATATCGCGCAGCCTTCGTTTCCTTCTGTTTTGCAGCTCTCTTTTCCTTTTCTTTCTTCTTCTTTTCTTCCATTTGGCGAACAACCTCGGGCGTTTTTTCCTTCATTACCGCATTCAACCGCGAGTGCACTTGGTTACTGTTGTACTCCACGACAGCAGCAGCACATCTTCTTGTATACGATCCTCTTTCGGCAAAGTTTAATCTTTTTCCGCCAATGTACTTGGCAATTACTGCGTTCAAACTTTCCACAGCGTTATTATTGGTGTTATAGAGTAAGCTCTCCGCATGAGCTAACAGTGGACGAAGTATTTTTTTTACGTCCTGGTACACTCGAATTTTCATCAATTCTGGAACGATGTTTCTTTCATTCTCTTTATTCTTTCCATCGCAGAAATATTTTAGTTGTGCACACTCTTTATGTTCACCAAACACGTGGCTCGGAACATTCTGTATGTCGTCATACAAATTCTTCGTTTTCTCGTCGATTGATACATTCTGATTGTATCTAAACTTTGCGGCTTTTACGATGTCCGTGCGTATCCGGCGAATGCTACTTTCCACAGCTTGCCTCAATGGTCCAGGTGTAGTCTTCTTCGCAATCGTTTTCATTTTTGTGCAGAAGTTTCGCAACAAATGATTCGTGCATTCGATTTTTTTTACGCGAATCTGTCGCTTATATGGGTCCGCATCAATAATCTTCTTAAACACGCTACTGTCCCCATCAGCAATCAGAGTAGAATAAACGAGTCCACGTTTTTCTACGCTAGTGTTGAATCCTTCTACTATGGCATCGCTTTCCATAGCAGTCGATGCTCGAGATGTGTTCCAGTTTTTGAAACATGTGTGCTTTCGGGGTTCTTTCTCGTTTTTCGCAGCAATCCGACAAATTCTGCAAACTTTATTTCGAACGCCGTAAAATAAAACTTTTTTCGTGTGATAGCCAACTATCACGCCGACTCCAGACGCAGAATCGTAACATCCACTGCGGTAGGATCTCTTCATCCAGCTTCCGTCGGCCACAACAGAGATGTGAGGGGTTCCTGATCCGGGAAGAACGTCGCCTCTTTCAATCGCCAAACGTTTTTCTTCTTCAGCCGCTGCTAACATCTCTTCTTCTGCAGCGGCAATTGCGGACTTGACGAATTCATCTTGATTCTTCACGAAGTCTCTCTTCGACATGCAACGTATGTTCACTCCTGCAAAAGTGTGTTCCAGCTGGGCATAACTGCCTCCACATAAAATTGTTGCATTAACGGCGCCCTGATTGCTATTCACTTCTTCGGCTTCGTCCGATTGATTGTGGATTTCAGCTTTGTAATGGCATAAAGTGCACGTTACACTGAAGATGCTCTTGAAGCCACACCGTTTCACACCAGTTATTCGTAGGTGTTCAATGCCACAGTCTTCCCTACGTTTTGCATGCTGACCTATTTTCTGCAATTGAGCAAGCACATTTGGGAAATTCATTATATCGTTGCTATTTAGGAGACGCGATTGCTCTTGCGGCTCGTCCTGCGCAACTTTTTCTACTACGAAGTTTTCTTCTTCGTTACTTTGTATATAAAATTCTTCAAGCGCCTCTTCAGTTTCTCCCGAACTGGCCGTATCAGTATCTTCATCGGATGGCGAGTACATTATCTCTTGTCGCGTATGATGTCGTCCGTCGGATGTGGATGCTTCCTCTACTATACGTTCCCCGGCCACTTCTTCTGGATATTGTCCTACGGCAGTGTCGGCTGCCGTTCTTGCGCTTTCTTTTTTCTTCTTCTGAAGGGCTAAGGACATTCTCTTTATGCGATTTATTTTCCGTTTCGATAATCTCTTTGCGTACGGACGTAATTTTCGCGGACTAGACGGAGAATTATTTTCCATATCTTCTTGTACATCCTGCATATTCACATTTAGAGTGCCACTCATTTTACACTAAACCAACAAACACAACAAAAACACAAACTCAATACAACACAACTCAAAATCCTTTTACCTGCAACAAAAAAACGTAAACGCGAACCGTGAACGTGAAACGTGAATCCAAAGATTCGTATATGGTGCGTTCTGAAACAAATGACGCTCAACAAACCAGGCAACGGCGCAAACAGTCCGCTGCGTAGACAGTCAGTCAAAGCACGCCAACCAAGTCGAGTGCAAAGCAATGGAAAATATGAATAAAGTAAGTATTATATTGTATACTGTTATACAAAGTGATTCTCTGACTAGAGTCTTCAAAGGCGATGCCGCCAATAAGCCGCGCCTCGCTGAGTTTCTTGGATCGGACTATTTTTAACGAAGTTAGCTTGGGGCCATTTTCATCGGGACGGCATCACGGAATCGGTTGACGCCATTTTCGCAAAGATCTGATGAGAAATGCAGAACGTTAAATTCGTCACTTCAACGAAACTCAGCGAGGCGCGGCTTATTCGCGGCATTGTCTTTACGACTCTAGCGAGAGAATTACGCTGTGCAATTTTACTATTTGCCATAAAATAATATATTCATTATTTCATTTCCAGATCAAGGATGCATTGACCTGGCGGCAGCCGGGAAACGAGGAGGAGGGAGAGAGAGGAGAAAAAAGGAGAGAGGAGATAAACAGAGAGGTGGAGGAAGTGGTGAAGGAGAGGGAGACGGGGAAGAAGTTTAAGGAAGCGGATGAGGAGAAAAAGGAGGAAGAAGCGAGGAAATTGAAAAAAGAAATGGCAAAGGCAAGTAATGTTGAATGTGTGTGTTTTTCTGAAGTTTGTTTGATATGAACGGCGACGGCGCACAGTGTGCGATTTTGAACAAAAATCGCTCGACAGCGAAAATCTTATATCTTCTATATTTTTTGTTTTAAGTAATTGTAAGTAGGATAGAATTTTGGTGGTAACTAATTTTATAATAATTTGTTTATATGAATTATCATTTATACATTTCAATGCATGTAACATATCACATATAATTCATATAAACAATTTATTATAAAATTAGTTACCTCAAAAAAATTCTATAATGTTTTTTATAGATTAGACCAACTGATACAGGTTTTACTGCAGTGCTCCGTTATTGCTGAGTCCTTTACGAGTATTTAAAATAAATATGATTGAAATCGGTTGCACTGTCGAGCGATTTTTATCCAAAATCGCACACTGCGCGGCGAAGCCCGGCAAAAACGAAACGACGCCGCGTGGTCGAACGTGAAATGTAGTTCTACAGCATAATTGAAGAATTTTTAATTCTTCATCGAATGGATTGTCGCTCTCACTGCCCCATAATATTGCACTAAAATAATGATGAATCTCAAGTTCTCCATTTCCCTTCGGATCTTCTCGAAATTTAGCATGATTTTCAACGAAAAAACCTAAAAAATCCATTAGTGTGTGTCACGTCCCGCGACGTGGAGTCTACTATGATCTAACCCTTTAAATCGAATATATTTACTATTTCGTACTTTGGTGTATTGTAATCACCTAGTATACAAGTGTTGCCGATAAGGCATTGTAATCCGTAATTTACAAGAAGAAATCAAGTCAAGAATCAACGGACGGCAACAGTGAGCAGGAGGACCAGCACGAAGGAGGTAGCTGCACACCAGCTAGCTAATCGAGCGCACACAAAGGGGACCAGTGGACGCCAGCTGATGGGTCAGAGGCCCCTTCCGCCAGCGGAGTCGACACCTTCACGAAGCTGCGCTCCTGATCATCGCCACAAATTTGCCCTCCCTATAATATCCAATAAATCGAGCTCCAATACGGAACCGATGTATTTTAACTTCAATCCCTAGTATGTGGGCTGTACGAAACCAATCGTACAGAGCACATCGAAAACCCAATAGCGTAAACTTCTAAAAAATGAATTAAAATAAGAATTTAACTATCGACGCTGCTGAGGGTTTCGTATAACTGCAGAAATACGTCTTAAGTCACGTAGAAGACACCGAAATAGGTGCGTAATAGCTCAAATTCTGCAGTAAACAAAACTCTCGGATAGCCCGCTGGAAAGAATTCTTCAGGTGGATCCCACGGCAGATGATTGGGAGATTTCATCTCCCACTGTCTTAATTGTCATGTGACAAACCTGGAGAAGGAGTGATCAGTAGTCCTATAAAAAGGGACTGACCACCCGCGGAGCGACATTAATTAATAAAATTAATCATCAATTATTATTACCACAATATTCAAGGTTTAATCAACCACTTTAGTGAAAAGACAGTAAAAGACTTAGAAAAGTGTCAACGTGAAATCGAAGTAAGAATAAAAGAGTTGTTAACATTTTAAAAGTGAGTGAAGTGTTCTACCTTAAATTCCCATCCCTTTTTTGGCGTTTGTCTTTTTGATCAAAAGAAATCATTTACGACAATGTACAATAATAATTCACGGGTTGCGCTGATCAAAGGTATTACCTATGAGCAGAACGTTGCCCGCGGTTTTACCAGAGATTAAGCGTAAACCCTGATCGACGCGATTTGTTTAAATATTAATGAAATTCTAATGAAATATTTGCAGTTACATCAAGCTTGCCTTCCTCGATGGTGTTGCTGAAGAGCAGAACGTTGCCCGCGGTAGCACCTGGTGCGGAAGGTGGAGATTGATTTATCGGTCAATTAATAATTGCTGTTTAAAATACCAAAGGACAAATGCCAAGAAATCATCGTGCGGGGCGACGTGTGCAGTTAAGGAAATTGAACTGTTATTATCGAGAAGCGCCGGTGACCGGCGACGAGCTTTTTGGCATCGCTACGCTTCCGATCATCAGGCAGGAAATCAAACCCCCTGTATTTGGGCGTACCCTGATTGTTGGCGAGTGGACCACCCCGAAGCCCGACCAGGCCCAGAAGATATCAGGGGTTTCATCCGGTCCCATCTCGTGGAAGTTAATCCAAATATCACAATAAGAAAGGTAGGGTACTTCACAGAATAATAATATTGAATATCTAAAGATGTTGTCTCAACTATCCCAGAGCGTAAATCCCTGGATTTGCTCAAAAGCGGTTAAGTACGAGAACTCCCTAAAATCGCGCCCCAAATAGGAAGTAGGGACTTAACAGTGTGACTGCCATATCGATTTGATGAAGAATTAAAAATTGTTTAATTATGCTGTAGTAAATCTCGTCTCGAACGTCATACATATTCACTATATGTACGGATAGAAGTAGAAAATGTCATTTTTATTGTACTATTTCAGATGAAACGGGAACTTCGCAGCCTGCGATACAAGGCTTGGGGCGGGTGGGAACGCAGAGGGGGTGGAGGATGGCGCCGGGGCAGGGTAGGCGCGGAGGAAGCGGAGGGGGGGGCACAACATATACATATACTAAATTTCAAATAAAAAAATAACTTTTTTTAATGAATATTAGTGTTATGTGTTTTATTCAGAAAAAATTATATAAAAAATATTTTATGATGTTAATATCACCTAATTCACTTTAAATAAAATCGTGGGGCACGACATTTCATAACAGGATATGAATCACTTTAATAATTCAACTTCTAGTTGCACATGGTGCCCCACGATTTTATTTAAAGTGAATTATTTAAGTGATAAACACCATCAAAATTATAGTACAAGAAAATAATTATTTTTTAGTTTTTAGTGCATTTCTAATAAAATCGGTCAACATAAAAAATTATTTTTCAAATATTTTTCATTTTCTAGTTTTTAGTGTTTGTGGATTTACATTTCACAGCTCAGAATTTTTTAGAAATATCTTTTACTGCTGTATATAGTTTAACCGTTTGCTATAGTGCTAAAGTCACTAAAAACTAATTCTGTTCTTGTACTACAATTTTGATGGTGATATACTATGAACCCCTGCAAAGGTTTAGTTTTATTATTCGTATAAATGGTGTATTTTCGGTAATCGCGATGTGACTAGCGTCCCGAATGCAGAATCATTTTGTCGTTTTCGTAAAGAACGCGATAGTTGGAAGTGGGTTAGGATCCATTTCGGTTGGAATGGACAATGTCGTATATACGGTCCATTCCATACCAAGCTGATCACTTTGAACACTCAATGTCTGAGATTTTATTCAAATTGCAATACGTTGTACATAGTGCATGTGAAAAGAAGAAGGGTTCAAGTTGTCACATTTTGCCACATTCAAAATTGTTTTATAAATACAGACCCTCAAAGTACTCAACTTTCTTGGTTTTTTTGAAAATTACCTTTCGAATATGGCAAAATGATTATTTAAAGCCTTCTTATTTTCACATGGACTCTAACATATTTCACTTTGAACAAAATCCCCAGGACGACGGGGAGGAAATAGCCGTGGGGGAACAATATTTATATTTACTCCTAAAAAATATTTTAAAATGATTGTGATTATTTATATAGTTTGTGTTGATAGAATGTAAAACTTCCACATTCGCTATCGTATCGGCATGAACGTTTCAATAACATACTCCTGAGATTTTCCAGATGAAAATAAATTTAAACACAGTATAAACCGATTATTTTTAGCATTTTTAGATTAGAAATGTTACATTTATATTTAATTACCAAGTACAGTTCTAGAAATACTCCGATTTATAGCGTGTTTGAACTCATTTTAATATGGACAATCTCAGCAGTATGTTACTGAATACTGAAAACGTGACGTTTTACATTTTATCAACACTGTATGCCTCTCCAACCGAGATTACAAGTCGCCGCCAAACAGCCCAAGTCCTCGTTGGTCGGGACCGGCGCACAATGGGGCAAAGTGGCGAAGTTTGTTTCAAAATCAAAGAACTTTTGATAGAAATGAGATAGAGTGATGATTTTTTTAAATTAAAGCTGAGAGATTGCAGAATAAGGGAAAATTAATGAAATTATGGTACGAACGTTTTTTACCATTGAAAATCTGTGTTAAACTTGAAATTTTACAACAAAAATATGTTTTGTCCAATACCATGTTCGGTTAGAATTTTTTCTTGAAATATTGTACATCATTTCCTATAGATTTTGTCGCGCAGATTTCAAATCCGTTCGCAAAATTTGTCTACTACCTCAGGATTTTGAAAAAAAATCGATTTGAAATTTAACACAGATTTTCAAAGGTAAAAAACGTTCGTATAACAATTTAATTAATTTTCCCTTATTCTGTAATCTTTCAACTTTAATTTAAAAAAAAATCATCACTCTATCTCATTTCTATCAAAAGTTCTTTGATTATGAAACACACTTCGTCGCTTTGCCCCACTGTGCGGCGCGGTGTTGAGCCCGTATCGCGAACAGAGCCCTAATTCCCAGTGTTCGTTTCTGGCCGAATGGGGGAGCGAGATGGAATGCTTTGCCTGCGCGACGACCGCGAACGCAAAGGACGGAGTTGTCAGGCGTCCGAAAGACGGAGCGAGACAAAATATCATCCCGTCGTCTATCGCGTACCGCCCTCGCTCTCTTTCAGTGCCTCTCGCTCGCTCTCGCCTTCCCGAACAAGAGTGAGACAGAAGTGGTGGGAATAGCGAAAAGTCCACATCGTTTACACCAAATCGAGCCCGTAACGAGACAGTACTGTAGTATCTTTTATTTGAGTTTATCCAAACAATATCTTTGCCCATTTCTGTTCTCCAGCCGCTTCGCCGTGATTCATTCAAGCCTCCCTTACGACAAAATAGTAATAGGGGAAATGCGGCAACAGCGCGATTCGACTCTCGATACATCTCGGCAACTATGTCTTTCCTACATTTATCGGCTAGATTGGACTTCCACCGGTTTTGATGGTACAATCCACGAATATACCATCAACGTCGGTGACGGAGAATCCTTGAAGCTTCATTCTGTCATTTCTTGAGTCTGTCTCAGGACACGAGTCAGAAATTCATTATTATTTCAACGTGCGGTGGTTATTAGCGCTAAAACGCACCAGACCACTCTGCACTGATGTCTACTGGAGGCAACTATACCCGCAAAATCTTTCTTTGTGCCGATTCCAGGACGCAAGACGGTTGAAACGGTTTGTTTACTACCTCGCGTATACGCAGGGTCGGCGAAAACCACTATGTAAGTTACGCGCCGCATAAGGGCGCCAGCCGAATGGGACGCTAAAAAACTATATCGCACGCTTAATAATAACGGAATCGAACCCCCACATAAACGAAATGTTCGCCCCGTAAAGAAAGAACATATTAAATAGAAAACGGGTGCAAATATTTGGGAGCATCAAAAATTTTCTTGCGTAAGGGCGCCAACTAACCTCGCGTCGGCCCTACGTAACGTCACGCTGGTGCTACGTGGCTGCCGTACACCATTAGCGCCACCAATGGAGAAGCCTTAAAGCTTCATTCTGTCACTTTTCGATTCAGAAATTCATTATTATTTCAATGTACGGCGGTTATTATCATTCAAACGCACCAGACCACCCTGCACTGATGTCTCCCGGAGGCAACTATACCCGCAAAAACTTCCTTCTTGCCGATTCCAGGACGTAAGACGGTTGAAACGGTTTGTTTACTACATCGCGTATACGTACACGCTTTTCCTACATTGTGTGAGTGTACGCACCCATTCAAGACCCGCGGAGACGGCAGCCTTAATATCTTTGTAAATGTTAAAGGGAATAAAATTTTGTTTATACAAAATCTATTCTACAAACATCGAAGAATATTGATAATTAATCATTGTTTTCCGTTAAAATTTATTACTGACATGGATATACAAAATTTTACTTTAAATTGGTCGCTGTACGAATACTTTCTACACCGAATGTATATGTTTTACTAATAAATTTATTGTTGTTTTTATTTGTAATTACAGGACCGTACGTGGCTCGCCACCAAAAGGGCGGTTGGAGGATGAGGGCCCAGCAGGAAAATTGGGCAATTATACAAATGATGAGGGACCAGGCCGTCACTCTCCGAACCATTATTCAGGATCGGTATCGCGGCCGTGGCCGGGGCCGTGGCCAGGAGCGGGGCCGTGAACGTGGCTAATAAAAAAATAAAAAATTTATTTTTGATAAATCATAACGTGGTTATTTCATTTCCTCATGCGGCAGGGTTGCTTTCACTTTCAGCTGTTGAAATGATTCTCTTCGTCTGCATCGTTAACTAAAAAATAGGACACATTTACTAATTATTTATAAATTATCACACGTGCTCATATGTCAAGATCATTGCATCATTGAATGAACAGTAGCGTATGCAAAACCCTACCTGAAAATTTGTGCGTTCATAGTCTGACGTAGATCACACTGCACCATCTTCTGCTTTGATTATCTGTAAATATATAAAGCCACATTTTAATTTTGATTATCTGTAAATTTATAAAGCCACATTTTAATTATATATATACAACTTAACGTAGAACTTATTTTTTAAAGAAATAGAGTGGCCTTTTGCTGTAGTGAGTGTAGAGACTAAATAATGTGTCCAAAGGAGGTTTATTTAAATGCTAATGGTAATAATTGAGCGATAATGAACGAGAAGATCCAATATTTTTAATGCACAATTTATTGGTATTGGAATAAAACTAATTTAGTATGTTTATTGGTGAATTGAAATAATGGGAATCTCAAAAATTGATGAATTAATGAATAGCGTGGCAACTACTGTGGATTTTATTATTATTTAAAGTATTACGAATGTCTCTCACAAAAGATTGAAAAGCATAAAGGGAGATGTGTTTTCAGCGTACTTTCTTCACTAATGTGACTTGCTTTACATTGCAAGCAGTCCACCATTATCTATTTTCTTAATAATTCTTAATGCTATGTCGTTTGACAAATTTTGTAGATTTACCTTATTTGACAAATTTCTAGAAACTTGTACGAAACAAGATGCTCTGTCTATCTATCTAATCGTCTCCGGACAACCTCCAAGCCTGTGCGTCCCCTTCATTTTTATCCAAGTCGTGTGCGTCCCCTTCATTTTTATCCAAGTCCTGTGCGTCCCCTTCATTTCTATAAGCTTTACATAAAAACTCTAAATTAAAAATAATTTGCTGGTATAATAAAAATATCTGTCAATTTGAATGCAATGCAATTTGTTATAATATATATATTTTGTACATGCATGGTACAAATTTCCAGAAACTTATGCGATAGAAGATGCTTCTGTGTCGAACCTTCTCCAGACAACTTCCAAGTCTGCGACTCTACATGAAAAATCTATTAAAAAATTTTGGCGACCCACCTTGTTAATTGAGACAATAATTCAGTCTCCCAGGTAGTGTAAAAACTCGTGACATTTCAAATTTGGACAACTTACCTTATTTGACACTCGGCAGGTTATGATGAATTGACACTTGGTAGGTTATAAAGCGATGACACTTGGTAGGTTATAATTCAATAGTATATACATAGGTATATGTACAATGACGGACGCCGATCCCTGCCGAATGATCCCGAGAGTCGACGAACGTCCCGAGAGTCGACGAACGAAACATACACTAGTTTCTTTTGGCTGAACGTGTGCGTGTAACGCGTATATACGTATTATGTTGACGAAATCTTGGCGAAGGAGAAGAAGAAGAAAATCTTACCGTTTTCGACAGATCCATGAGACGATATTACGATATCTCTATCATGCGTGGACCGATTTTATTGAAATTGGTCTTATTCGAAAGCTTATATACGGTTTACATGAGAAAAATGCCATTAAATATAGAAAATATTGCAGGCGTGATGAGATATTAATGAAATAAGTTTCAGGTTAGGTTGGAATAGCTGTGCTTCGAGTAAAGATACACGGCAGCGACAGGCATATACAAGGTGTCTTTTCTTTCATGTACTTGGCGTCGAGACGCTACTGCGTCTTTAGATTCCTCACGGGCAGGAGTACTGATAATGATGGAACTTGCGCCCTACTTCGCGCAGACCGATTGCACGGAGAGTAGTCGGGTCCACACACTGCACAAATGATACAGGGTGATTCTGGAGCTACGCTCGTCGAAGGTTGCGGCCTGGTACCCCGTGGCCAGGACAACCCTTCGCTGCGCCTCACCCGATTTTTATGGCTTTTTCCGGAAAAAGGTATGAATCCTGGGCCGAACGTAGCGAATTGAGGTCGAGCCCCCGTAGTCGAGGGTGAAATATCCATTATAGCGTATTAAGAAATTATTTTCTTCATCGTATCGAAAGGGAAGTGACACCAATGGATTCCTTATGTTTTTCTAATGAAAATCATACCAAATATCATGCAAATCGGACTACTTTGACACAAGCTATTTGTATTCCCTATGTAAAAGTTGTCCGATTTACACGACATTTGTAATGATTTTCATCGGAAAACCCTAAGGAATCCATCGGCGACACTTCCATATCCATACGATAAAGAATAAAGAATTATTTTATTTCCTAAACAGATACAGGGTAATTATGGACCTACGCCCGTCAAGGAGATGCGACGGCCTGGTACCCCGTGGCGAGGATAACACCCCGCATTGCCCATCGAATTTTATGGCTTCACACCCTTGAAGGGGTTTGAATACCATTAAAATCTGAGGAATGTTTAGGATTTCCGCATTTCTCTTCAGATCTTTTCGAAAACGACACCCTTCGATTCCTTATGTTCCGCCGATGCAATTGACACTAAGAACGACGTAATTCGGACCATAATGAAGGAAATTAAAAATTCATTTCCATAATCTCAAGCTAAATTCGTTAATAATAGTCCGATTGTTGGGGCACGGCCGGTGCCCCTCCGCCGGGTGGCACCACCAGCAGTGGTGGGCCCGCGGCTACGCGCGACGCCATCTAGACAGATCTGGTACCGCGCTCGAGCAATAGCCTCGGTCCAAGATACTCGCGTTTCATGTATTACTTATTTGTTCAGATTATAGTCAGTTAGTGTTGTACGTAATGTTTTCCACTGATTACCTTCCCTCCACTTCGGGACTCAACAACTGGCGCTGCGGACTGTGAATTCAGTGACTTTTCATTGCTAATTCCTCCTAACCTTGAAGAAATCAAGTTGCAAACATGGCCGAGGTATCGAAGCAAATCGAAGCCCTCACCGCCGCCATAAACAGCCTTCTTCAGTTCCAAGTACAGAATGAAAAGTCGAAAGTGGAAAGCCAGACGTCGCCCCAGGGAGCGGTAACTGATTTGTACAATCAGCTGAGTGCGTGTGTGGAGAAATATTCATACGGTCTCGGGGACGAGATCAAACCGTTCACAAAATGGCTTCATCAACGGCACGAATACACTCTTGTACACAAAGCGGCATCGTTGCCGACCGAAATGCGAACACGTCTCATCCTGGACAAACTCGGCCAAACCGAATACGATCGTTTAGTCGACCACGTTGCCCCCACAGAACCGGCGAAAATTCTGCAACCGGATCTCATAAAACACTTGGAAAATCTATTCCGCGATAGGACATCGATCACACGTCGTCGGATTGAGATTTTGAACTTCAGATATTCCAAGTCTGTTCCTATCGCCGAGCACATTGACCGAATTAATCGACAGGCTTCCGAATTCGAACGTGCAAAGCTAACGGACGACGGCTTACGAGTTCTGCTACTTTTACAGTCATTCTGCTTCTCACAAGAAAACGACGAGTTAAAGAGGATAACGCTAAGTATTTTGTTTAGTCATATTAGTGATGTAATTGATAATTTTATTGACCAATCTTATTCTGGTTGATGTGTGCTGGAAGCTAATGTGTTTTCATTTGACGGGGTGTATTATAAGCAAGTTTTTGGAACAGCCATGGGTTCTCCAATTTCCCCTGTCATCGCCAATTTAGTGATGGAAAGGTTAGAGGTTGTCGCTCTGTCAAAGGTACCGTTTGAACTTTGTTTTTATAAAAGATACGTTGATGACATTGTAACGTGTATTAAATTAGAAGATTTACAAACATTGCTGGACGCTTTTAACGGTTTTCATAGCACACTCCAATTCACGTATGAGATTGAAAAGGATTCGTGTCTAAGTTTTCTTGATACCTTAGTTATCAGAACAAACAATAAATTAATTACTAACTGGTATCATAAACCTAGTTGGTCTGGTAGATACATAAATTTTTTTGCTGCTCATCCCATGCAGCACAAAATAGGTTTGATAAAAGGTTTAATAGATCGGGCCATATTACGTGCGGATCCAGAATTTCGACCAAATAACTTGACTCTCATTAAAGATACACTAAAGCGCAATGGTTATCCTGGTGAGATGATCGCGACAATCATTCGTGAACGTTTGATAGAGATTTATCATCCACTACTTGTAGAAAAACGTAGAGATGAGAGAAACAAAAAAATCGGACCGATTAGTTGCAAAAATATCGCTGTTTTACCTTTTATTAATAACATCTCGAATGACATTAGAAGAATTTTTAGAAAAGCTGGAATACACACCATCTTTAAACTACCAATTTATACTAAACAGTTGTTTCCTCTTATTAAAGATAAATTACCGCTGTCTAAGAATTCTAATATTGTTTATTCCATTCCTTGCATGGGTTGTAATCAGACTTACATAGGACAGACATCCAGACTTTTAGAAAGACGTTTGTATGAACATAAAAAGAACATTTTTCTACCCCCCCCCCCCCCCCTTCAACACACTGCCTTAACTAAACATTCGCTTGAATTCGATCACAGATTTGACATCGACAACGTCAAAGTTGTCGATAGGGAGACCAAATTGAATCAGAGAATTTTACTAGAGACACTGCATATGATTAAACAACCTAGCGTAAATCTTAGGTATGGAACACCTAAAATACAAGAATATTACGCAACCTTATTGAAGAAATAAGGTATGATGATGCTATATCTCTCTGTTAGAGTTTCCCTTATTTTCCCTGTTTTTAGATTTTTGACAATATTACATATTATTGTGTAATATGTAGTCGGGTTTCGCACACTTGAGAAAGAGGATCTTTACCATTATGACAAGAATTAATGTTTCGGCAGTTTATTGAGAGGTTATTTTGTGTTTAGCATTTCAATTTTTCAAAACAGTTAACGGGTCCCGCTAAACGTCGCCGTTTAGACCACTTTCGGCTTTACCCTCTGGTTGTTCTGGCCTTTTGTTTGGCTGTTTACTTCAGTCACTCTCCAACCGACTTGTGTTTCGCACGTCGAATACGTTGCGGAATTCTTAAAAGTGAACGCAGTTTTCTTTTGATATAATCATTCCTTGATAATGGTCTCAATATAGACCGAAACGTTGGAAATTCAATCTTAAAACTTGCAAAATAACTTTTTTTCAATTGACCGAACCTACGCGGTGTAAACACTTATTATTGAAATTAAAAATAGTCAGTTAGTGTTGTACGTAATGTTTTCCACTGATTACCTTCCCTCCACTTAGGGACTCAACACCGATTTGCATGATATTTGGTATGATTTTCATCAGAAAAACATAAGGAATCCATGGGTGTCACTTCTCTTTCGATACGATGAAGAAAAGTATTTCTTAATACGCTATAATTTATATTTCACCCTCGACTGCGGGGACTCGACCTCAATTCGCTACGTTCGGCCCAGGATTCGTACCTTTTTCCGTGAAATGCCATAAAATTCGGTGAGGCACTGCGGGCGGGTTGTCCTCGCCACGGGGTACCAGGCCGCATCCTTCTACGGGCGTAGCTCCAGAATCACCCTGTATCATTTGTGCAGTGTGTGACCCGACTACTCTCCAGGTGGAATCAGGCAGCTCCTGGCACCGCGAACTAGCTCGGCTCGTCTAGCTCGTCAAGTCGACTTGGCGAGCCCGGGCGAGCGGAACTATGACCGATCAGACGGCTCGTGGATTGCGGCTCCACGAGCCAGGCTATCCGAGCGTAGAAGCAAGTGCGAAATAAAAGTAATGGCGCGCTTCCCGATACCACAGATGTAGGGGAATTAGGGGTATGACGGGGTAGCGAGGTAAGATGGGGCATCTCCCTAAACCCTAATTAAAAGATGCTAGGCACGTGACAAATACATCATTAGGAAGCCACTGTGTAATAATACTGTGGTCGCTGGCGAAAGCGAGTGGGGGAGGACGGTTTTTTCCCATCTGTTTTGTAAAGTTTTATCACTTAGACGCCTGACCTCAGATAGTCCAAGGTGTGTAAAAAATGTTAAATCATTAATTTATAGTTGTATTTGGAGTAATAAAGACTAAATTAATAGCAAAAATCGCCACTTTATTTGCATTTGTCCTTAGCTTCCCCATCATGTCTCTACTTTCCTTACCTATCTAAGTAGCATTTCTGGCGGAAAAGAATTGTCCAGCCTTGGGCCTGCCATTCCTGGCGGTGACCTTTGGCAGGTAGGTATCTATTTCAATAGGCAGTGCCACCCGTGACGCCAGTAAGACCGTCCCCGGTCCGTGCTATACCAGACAGTTTTCTGCCAGTGAAAATAAAGTGTATACATTAAAGCTTATTGAATTTGTCTTGGAACGCACTATCAATTCAGGTCTTCAGAAAAAATAGTTCCATTTGAAAAACCGAACTTGACCATCGTATCTTTTAAAATAATAATCGAAAACAAAATTCGTTCGCGCTAATAAATTGGCCCCCTCGAACCATGCAATTCCCTATTTTTTTTATATTTTTATCTCCAATAGTTTAGGAGAAAACCGGCTGTCCAGTCTTCCCGCGGACACCCTGTATATTAAATAGAAAACAGGTGCAAAAATTTGGGGGCGCCAAAAGTTTTCTTGCATAAGGGCGCCAACCATCCTCGCGCCGGGTCTGGGTAGGGAAGTTATCGCTCAAAAATCTACTCCTAGACAACTTTTCCCACAAATCTCAAATTCATCATCCATATCCATCCCGGATTCGAATTACATACCTCCCGATATGGAATCAGAATTTCGCAGCATGCAATACAAAGGTAAAAATATCGTAACTTCTACGAGACAAAATCTAACGTATTACAGATCGAACTATGTACATTTCATTTCTTCCGATTACGAACTTGTTACACCAGTGGGTATATTGCTCTCCGACCTAGGCATTATTAATGTTAACGACTTGAAAGAGGCAAAGCCCAGAGTAGGACTGTCACGTCCCGCGACGTGGAGTCTAATATTAATTAACCTTTTAAATCAATATACTTACTATTTCGTACTCTGAGGTATTGTAACCACCTCATATGAATATTATACAAATATTGTACAACAAATAGCCGACACGGAATTATCACTATAAACAACGATAAGAAGAGATCGAGCGAAGAAAACACGGACGGCAGCGAGCAGGACAGCCAGATCGAGGAGGTGGCGGACAGCCAGCTGTATACCAGGTAGCTGACCGCACAAAGACCAAGAAGGCCCCGTGAACACCAGCTGATGTCCAGCGTGGTACACAGGCCCATATCAACCAGCGGAGACGACACTACCTTCGCGGAGCTGTGCCCCTGGTCCTCGCTAGAAGATTGCCCTCCCGTTATTTCCCGCAAACCAATCTCCAAAATAATATGTTTAACTTCAACCCCTAGTAAATAAGCTGTACGAAACCGATCGTACAAATGTATTGTAAACAAATAACATATAAATCAAATGCGAATTAATGTAAGGATCTTGCTATCGTCGCTACTGGCATTAGTCAAGAATGGAACGTGCCTAAGTAGTAAACAAAAATCTTAGAATAGAACGATGGGAAGATTCTTCCTGGAAGATTCCAGGTAGAGGCTGTGGGATCGGGTCTCCCACCTATGATTTGTCATGTGACAAATCTTAGAGAAGGAGTGACCGACTGCCCTATAAAAAGGGATCGGACCACCCGCGGAGCTCATTAAGTAATTAATTAATCATTAATATTACCATATTACCATAATTATCATTATAACCGATCACCAAGAAGACTTAGAAAAGTGTTAAATTCACAAAAAAGTGGCAATAAAAGTGTTAGTGAAAAACAATAAATAAGTGAGTGAAGTTTTATCTACGTTTGCCTATTCCTTACCTCAGGCATCGACACCTTTTTTCTATAATCAATATGATAAACCGAGAAAATATGAATAAGGTTAATCGTGATTTGCGCCCGTCGAAGATGACACTCATAAGCAGGACAGCCGCCCACGGTGTCATCGGGTATTGGGTGTAAAATGCGATTTCCGCGATTAATAACTTTACCGTAAAATATTTCTTAAACGTTCGCAATTTGCTTCCACTAACGGTGACACTAATTAGCAGGACAGCCGCCCACGGTGTCATCAAACAGTGGTAGTAAAAAGCGATTCGCGTGTTTAATCGAAAGTGTTTAATCGTTTATGAGTGATCATGTTTTGCGTCTGTCGAAAGTAACTCTAATAAGCAGGACAGCCGCCCACGGTGTCACTGGAAATTAGACGCGAACCATGACCCCGGTGAAATAAAGATCATTAATGAAATCAATCCTCTAATAATCAAGGTGGTGATGCCTAGAGGCCACAGAGCAGGCAGAAAATACCAGCTCCGTAAACTAGTTTTCGCTTTTAAAAACGCACCAGCGGGAAAATTGCCTTTATTGGGAGTTTCTGCACAACCTGCGGTATAACATAACCATCAACAACAACCTTACGAGAAAATAATCGAAGTAGGACCCTGGACAGTGCCCCACATTAACCCAGCGCCAGAAATCGACGAAATCTCAGAAATTCCGATCCTCTGGCAACTCAAAGAGATCTACCAATAAAAGGTAGGTAGTATAAAATCCCGCATTAATACCTTTAAAATCTTGTACTCAACTATCCCAGAGCGTAAGGTCCCTGGACTAGCTCGAAAGCGGATCGGAAAAATAAACTCCCCTAAAAACACAGCCCGCATAGAAGTAGGGACGTAACAGACAAATACTAATAACAAAACGCGGTAAACACAGAATATTTAGCGTAATCATAAAAAGGAGACATTTTGATGATATTTCTACTCGGGATTTGGAACTTGGCCTACAGAACCTAAGAAAAATATTGTCAGATTTAGATATAAAGGGTCTAAGAATCTCACAGAATGGTGACTTTACAGACGAATTACCTCAAGGTACGTTAATAGAAATATTAAGGAATACATTTGAGGATAGCAATATCGAAATAGCCCTTTGTTACGGAAACACTCAGGTACCTCCGGAAGAAATTCGCCTAAAAATCATTTCAGAGTTGCATGAAAGTTTGGTAGGAGGACATAAGGGTTTAACAAAGACATATTGCAGGATTCGGGAACGATTTTATTGGCCAGGTATGTGTAATGATATTCAAAATTATATCCGTACTTGCAATAGTTGCCAGAATAAAAAATGAGTACGAACTAAAACTCGTGAACCAATGTTAGTAGTAAGACTAAGCGGGCTCTAACTCAGGTCCTCTGAAGGGAGCGCGAGGCGGGGGGAAGTGAGGGCGCGCGGGGGAGCGCGGCAGAGGGAAACATGGGCGCGGGATCAGCGGGGAGCGGAAGACAGGTTGCGCGCGCACGATGCGCGGAGTGGGGGAAGCCGCGATGATGGAGGGGATCTGTCCGGGCCGAGCCGCCGCGGAGACCTCTCCAGACCGGACCCACCCCCGAAAACTGTTTCCGAGGGATGGGACGGCTCCTGAAAAAATTTCTCGGGGCGAACCCTGTCTGAAAAAATCTTTTTTCAGACTCGATCCGCTCCCTGAATTTTTTTCCCCAAATTTTTTTTTCCAAACCATTATGCGACATATAGACATTTATTTCCAATGCAGAGAAATAATTGTATTAATCAATGATCCAGCGAACTATTATGTAGCAAACAGAAATAATTTTTTTCTGAACCAATATGCAGCCAGCAAGCATTTTAATGTTTTTAACGCTAACAGCATTCTAAAGCGTTCCGATTTAAGGGGACCGTCTCCGCGGGCCTTGAATGTGTGCGTACGCTCACACAAGCTAGGAAAAGCGTGTACATATACGCGTGTAGTAAACAAACCGTAAATTACAACTTTCGTCCTGGAATCGGCCAGAAGGAAGTTTTTGCGAGTGCAGTTGCCTTCAGTAGACATCTGTGCAGGGTGGTCTGGTGCGTTTGAATGCTAATAACCACCGTACGTTGAAATAATAATGAATTTATGACTCGAAAAGTGACAGAATACGGTTTCGAGGTTTCTCCGTTGGTGGCGCTAATTGTACAAGAGCCTCATTCTGTCACTGTTCGAGTCATAAATTCATTATTATTTCAACGTACGGTGGTTATTAGCATTCAAACGCACCAGACCACCCTGCACAGATGTCTACTGAAGGCAACTGCACTCGCAAAAACTTCCTTCTGGCCGATTCCAGGACGAAAGTTGTAATTTACGGTTTGTTTACTACACGCGTATACGTACACGCTTTTCCTAGCTTGTGTGAGCGTACGCACACATTCAAGGCCCGCGGAGACGGCCCCCTTAACGTCGCGGCGTATCGCGCGATAACGTGTGTAATTTAACTCCTTTCAGAAAGCTATGCAAGATGACGTCATTTGACAGCATGAAAAAAGGTATGAATAACATAAACGCTGAATCTTAGAAGTATGTGGTAAGGAGGATGATGGGTAAATAAACCGACACAATGAAATATGTTTAAGAATATATTACAAAAATAGAATAACTAATAATGATAATGATAATGATATTAAAATAAAATAAAAAGTAAATAAAATAAAAGAATATATAAAAGAAAAAAAAGAAAATATAATAAAATAATAAAAAATAATAAAAAAGTAAATGAAAAAGAAATGAAAACAGGAAAATATTACTCGGGAGGCGGTGATGGTGGTGACGATGGCGGCGTATAAAGCCCCTCGGGTCATTCGGGAGGTGGAGATGGTGGCGATAGTGGTGGCGACGCCGACGACGAAGGTGGTGGTGTCGATGGCGTCGACGGCGACCACCAGGGTGCCATATCGCCAGATGATGATGACAATGGTGGCAGCGACGGGGGCCCCGGAGGCGCCATCACCCACCCTGGATGTGATGGCGGCTGCGGCCTACTAACATCTATCCAGGGGGGTGATTCTGGTGATGGGAGACGCGGTCGCCGCAGGGGCCCCATCTGCCGATATGGCACCCACGGACGCCGCAGCCTTTCCACTAGCCCTGACTGTCGGCGCATCCGCGGCTCCTGGGGAGGCACCACCGGGGGTGCGTCCTGGACCTCCACCAGGACCCGCGCCAATATCACCAGCTGCACCAACAGTTCATAATTCTAGAACACATACACAAACATCGTTATAATTAAGCACATAAACATAATAAACATGAAACACACATACCACTGGAGGCTGAGGCGAATGCGGCGATAAAGGTGGTGATGATGGTGATGATGGTGGTGATGATGATGGTGAGTCCTAGAAGATAGAAATCCACGATATAATATTAACACAGCCACCTGATTCGATCTCACTCGATTTCAACTGTTAAACGTGATAAATGTAAAAATATTGCAAAGTACATACCTCAGGATTGTCCCGACATAGATCGGGGCTCCCCTCCGGTGCAATGCGGGATACTGCCATTATTTTACACAAGAACTTTGTTTTATAGTATAAAGTCTTAAGACACTTTCGATCATTCACAGTTTGACAGGTAACTGGTCTCGCTGTATGTCCTGGCTGTCGCATATAAACTCCGATCATGAAATCGAGAAGTGCGTAGCTTTGCAAAGTAAGATCGTATTGTTTTCCACATTCATTTTCGCTGACCGTCCACTCCTTCTTCGCATGTATTTTCTTTCCATTCTTCGAACGGCTTGGAACGTGTATCGAACGGGTATTGAACGGCTTTGAACATGAATCGAACGTGAATCGTACCAGTCTGAACGTAAATCGAACGTGAATCGAACGGGTACTGAACGGCTTTGATCGGGTGTCGAACGGGTATTGAACGTGAATCGTACTACTCTGAACGTGGATCGTACCACTCTGAACGTGAATCGAACCGCTTCTACATAATTATAACTATTGTCTTAATCTAGCATATAGGAGGTTGGGAAGGGTGAAGATAAAAAAAAAATTATGCATTAAAAATTGATCATATTTTATTTATGAATTTCTCTTTGGTGTTTAGACCACCAGTTGAATATTTTAAATACATTTTGCAAGGCACAATGCTTTGCGTGTCTGCCACATCGCAGAGTATTAACTACATTTAGCTTATTTAGAGATTTAATATCCTCAGTCAATGTCCAGCGTCTCGATGATCACGTCAGCTCTCGTATTTGCATCGAGGAATTCCGCAAGCCAGTCGCGTTTCTGCAACCCTTTAACGTATACGATATGGGATGTGTCATCTTCTTCGTCGATTGCATCAGCTACAGCTTTCGAAATTAGCTGTTTACCCATACTGTACGGAACGTCTCCATCGTCCCACCGTAGTCCATGATGTTTTGCCACCAACCATGGGATGTTTGATTTGTCGGATTTCACAAGAAGATATTGCGGCATTAAACTCCCAAAAATATAGTGCGAGAGAATTGTTCCCTTGCAGGTCAACAAATGTTGGTACAGCCATTATCGGTACAATTTAGAGGTTCGTTCGCTTCCAAGACAGACGGGAGAATGCAGTATTTCTCGTAAAGCATCTTGATTTTCACGATGAAATTTTTATATGATTTTTTACACATGAGAGGGCAGGCAAGTAGCGTGACAATTTAATTGATTTTGCGCACCACGTTTGTCAGTGCATTGTATTCAACCACCCGATCATGTAGAATCAGACAGTAGGCCGTAGTATTTGCAGGCACATTCTCTTTACACTCGAATTCTATGCGCACATCCATTGTGCCATTCTTGATCGACTCATTTTGTCGCGAGCAATCAATTACCACGAGGGGACTAAATTGTAAAAATTCAGCCACGGTGAATAATGCCTCGTTGCAACTATGTCCATAAAACGATTTATGGAATTGTGTATACATATGAAACAAGATGGCATGCTTATTCTTGTCAAAGTCCAAGTTCATGTCATCATATGGATAAAATTCCGAGTTGAGAAAAAGTTTTACATTGGTCAATTTACAGTTGTTGAACATAGTAATATCTTCAGGCATCACATTCTGTCTCGGCAGAATCATCTCTCTCTCTATCCAGCTCAATTTCTCTATCTTGCTGTCTCTCTCTTTCTCCTTTTAATATTAGCCACAAGACAACCAGAACACTCTCTAACAGCTGATGGACTTCTTATTTACTTATCGAGACATTATACATACATACTCTTCCATAGCACACCTCACATACACTCACTCACACACTCATGCTCTCGTGACCGACCCGAGTGCTCGGTTATACAGAGCAGTAGTATCTCGACAACATTCGAAATCGTCACGCATCTATTGTATCGCCTCTATTTTCTCTCTCTCAATAAACTGTACTATTCTCAGCAATTTTTGAGTTCTCTCTATACATTCTTTGGTCCTTCGAGCCGGATTGTTGTGAATAGTGCAGTCTCAGTAAAGTGAAAAGTGTAAACTCGTTCTCTAAACTCAAAGAAAGTCTCGTGTGTGTGCGGCAACAAGAGTCAACGGTTATTCTCTCTCACTCTTGCCTTCGCCGCGCTCTCGTCTCGTCTCTAAAGTCTACGTTCGCGCGCTCTCTCAATCGTCGTGATTTTCGTGCGTGTAAAGTAATTCGTGTACGTGCGTGCTCTGTAAAAATCAGCTCATCGAGCTCCGGAAGTGTCGCGAAGTTGTTATATCCGTGTGCTAGGAACGTTATTTGAACATGCCAGCTACGGTCGCCGCGGTTGTTGATAAACAAACCATTCAGTACGGCCTAATCAGTCGAGCCGTCGCTAATGTAAAGAAGTTGGAACTCAAAAAGCGCAACGCCGAGCAAATCCAATCTAGACTCGAGATTCTCGACAGCAATTGGAAGAAATTTCAAGAAAATCACGATCTTCTCTCGTCCTTGAATGCTGAAGAAAGATCCGCACTACCATACTTCACAGATCATCAGTACGAACAATGCGAAGAAATCTATGCCGACCAAAAGAGTGAACTTCTCTCGTACCTCAATCAACTCAAGAGCAAGATAGGTCAGTCGGTGTCCACTGCATCAAGTGCCCAAAGCTCATCTCGTGCGACGACTTCTCGAAAGCTCCCTCAACTCAACGTGCCCAGTTTCTCAGGATCGTATCGTGAGTGGCGACCTTTCCGTGATCTCTTCTCAGCGATGATTGTCAAAAACACAGAAATCCTTGACGTAGAAAAACTGCAATACCTCAATATGAGTGCCACCGGCGAAGCAGCTCAACTCATAAGAAAGTACGAAGTCACCGATGAAAACTTCGCGCGTGCGTGGCAAGAACTCGTTGACCGCTACGAGAACAAGCGAGTGCTCATCGATACGCATCTCTCCACGTTATTCTCACTTCAAAAGGTAACTCAACAATCGCCCACCGGGCTTAAAGCTCTGGTCGGCGAAGTTAAAGAATCTCTGGGAGCTCTCAGCGCTCTCGGGTGTCCTACAGACGCCTGGGACAATATCATTGTTTACATGGTGACGCGTAAACTCGATTCGGAATCTCTGCTCGATTGGGAAATGCAAATCGGCGCCACTATTTTACAATTTCCGGATTTTGAGAAGATATTTAATATAACAACAGACGCCTCAGGTATTGCTGTAGGTGCAGTTCTTAGTCAAGGAGAAATAGGAAAAGATTTACCAATAGCTTACGCATCTCGTGTTCTAAACGATGCAGAAACACGATATTCACCAACAGAAAGAGAACTTTTAGCAATTATATACGCAGTATTCCATTTTCGACCTTATATCTTTGGCAGAAAATTCTATCTCATAACAGATCATAAACCTTTAGAATGGCTGCATGGGGAGCCTATATAAGGAGTGGAAAACAAAGCAACCTTCTATTCGTGAATTGGAAATAACAGCGACAAAGTATTTTTTTTTTTATATACAAAATGGCAACCTGTTTAAAAAAAACTTACGATCTCGAAGTTTTCAATTACAAATATGGCATAATTTGCGTACAGTGTACACAGAAAGTGGATTTACTGGACGAGCAAGAGCTCGAGGACCATTTATGGTCACCCAACAATTTAAGGAGGTGGCGAAGGTGTTACCTTTGCCACCGTACATTATACGTGGCGAGACCGGCACAACAGGGAACAGGGGCAGCCACCCCATATACACCCTCACCACAATAAAAATAAAACGACCTATATATATATAAATAAGTTTTTATTCTATTCCGCACCTCGTACAAATCTCTCGAGGACGAGAGATCCCCCAGGGGGGAGGTGTAACGTCCCACGGGGACTCGAACCGGTAATTACCGACCGTCGATAAAGTAGAACTGTACTACATTACCGCAGAGCCAACTTATGTTACCGCGCACAAGCATTGTATATACTTTAAGATATAAATTATAATCTAAGCAAATATTAGAGAAACAAATATTATAGAAATGTTAAGAATAATTAATTAGACATACTGCCAAAAGAGCAACACATAATAATATGTATTAAGCGAGCAAAATGCAAAACAACGAATAAAGACATACTGCGCATGCGCCACCCCGCCAATTTTCCAGTATAAAAGGAGGCGTGCGCAGCACCGAGCGCGCTCATTCGAATACAATCAACGTCCCTGCGACCAACGAATGCTAGTTCCTAGAGGCAGCTTACGTACTATCCAGTAGAATTTCAGCACGCTCCGGAAACGGTAGCGACTGGTTCTCAGTGTACAAAGGTACTGGGTGCTCCTTTTTGGATCTTTCATTCAAGGTCGAGAACTTTGTCTTCACGGAGGTTTCAAGCGTTGCTCCTATTAGTAGGTAGCAGCTTAACTTCTTAGCGAAGGCAAGGTCTACGGAACACTAGAATTCAAACCCTGCCACGAGTGTCGGGAACCGCTCCGGAAACGGTAGCGGCCGCCCTCACAGCAGAAGCATAAAATACGAACTCTGTCAAAAGTTTCGGGAACCGCTCCGGCAACGGCAGCGGCCGAGCTTACTACAGAAGCCATATACTCATATTCACATATTTAATATATTTTAGCGCAATTAGCATAGATAAAAACATAAAAAACCCAAAAACATAAAAAACACATATATAATCGTAGTCGTAAGCAATATTATAATCATTATTAGAGTTAAGTGTTATTTTTGAATAAAGACATTGTTAAGTTTAAGTTGCATTTTACTCCTTAACTCTGACAACGAACTCCCACCTATCCTATACTCGAGGGGACGCCGCTCTCCTCTCGAGAACCTGAAGCGTACCAGTAGTTCCCGGACAACCGGACGTTACACAGTGTCACGTCCCGCGACGTGGAGTCTACTATTATCTAACCATTTAAATCGAATATATTTACTATTTCGTACTTTGGTGTATTGTAATCACCTAGTATACAAGTGTTGCCGATAAGGCATTGTAATCCGTAATCTGCAAAAAGAAATCAAGTCAAGAATCAACGGACGGCAACAGTGAGCAGGAGAACCAGCACGAACGAGGTAGCCGCACACCTACTAGCTGCACACCAGCTAGCTAATCGAGCACACACAAAGGGGACCAGTGGACGCCAGCTGATGGGTCAGAGGCCCCTTCCGCCAGCGAAGTCGACACCTTCGCGAAGCTGCGCTCCTGATCATCGCCATAAATTTGCCCTCCCTTAATATCCAATAAATCGAGCTCCAATACGGAACCGATGAGTTTTAACTTCAATCCCTAGTATGTGGGCTGTACGAAACCAATCGTACAGAGCACATCGAAAACCCAATAGCGTAAACTTCTAAAAAATGAATTAAAATAAGAATTTAAGTATTGACGCTACTGAGGGTTTCGTATAACTGCAGAAATACGTCTTAAGTAAAGCAGAAGACACTGAAATAGGCGAGCAATAGTTCAAATTCTGCAGTAAACAAAACTCTCGGATAGCCCGCTGGAAATTCTTCAGGTGGATCCCACGGCAGATGATTGGGAGATTTCATCTCCCACCGTCTTAATTGTCATGTGACAAATCCTAGAGAAGGAGTGACCAATTGCCCTATAAAAAGGGATTGGACCACCCGCGGAGCTCATTACCATGTTCAATTATTAAGTTAATTATTATAATTACCATTATTCAATTATCATTTTAATTTTCATCAGTACACTACAAGGTTCTTTAATAATAATAAGACTTACAAAAGTTGAAGTGTAGACATTGCAACGGTAAATAAAATTGATTTTTGTTATATTAAATCAGTGAGTGAAGTGTTTCCACCGTTAATTCCACATCCAACAAATCGAGCGTTCGTCTTTTGGAATAGTGAATAAAATAATGAAAATGCCCATTGACAGGTCACGGATTGCGCTGGTTAATGGTATTACCTATGAGCAGAACGTTGCCCGCGGTTTTACCAGAAATTAAGCGTAGATCGTGAACGGCGCGATTAGTTTAAATATTAACGGTTTTCGAAATCATTATGTGTGAACAAGGAAAGATTCACCCTTGCCTCCGTCTCATGGTGCCGCTGAAGAGCAGAACGTTGCCCGCAGTAGCGCCTGGTGCGGAAGGTGAAGAGTGATTTATCGGTCGATTAACATATATTATTATCAATTCTAAAAGACGAATGCCGCGAAATCATCGTGCGGGAAGACGAGTTCAGCTTCGACGACTAGCGGCCAGATACATTAGTGCCCCAGCAGAACAATTTAATTTGCTAGGAGTGCCCGGCACCCCTTGTGAAAGGGAGGAATCATCCCCAGCCAGCCACGGAATAGTGGTGGTCTGTGGGAATTGGGCCCCGCCAAGGCAAAATCCCGCATCCGAAATCAACGGGATACCAACAGGACGCATTGAGTGGAGGTTGATTTCAATTGACCTGCCAGCATCGCGGGTGAATTAAGGTAATTAATAAATTAAAACCGTTATAATGTATATTCAGTTGTACTCAACTATCCCAGAGCGTAAGTCCCTGGACTAGCTCCAAAGCGGATCAAAAACAGTAATTTCCTTAAAATCGCGGCCCCAAATAAAAAGTAGGGACGTAACACCCAGCTTTCCGAAAATACGCATCTTGTTCATATGAAATTTTCAAATTTTGTCACCGTGTTACAACGACATGATGTCGCTGGTAAAACTTTAGATTCGTGTCACATCGCTAAAACTATATGCGACAGCGAATATTTCGATGGTGAATTTCTTATCGATTGCGAACTGCTGGCATGTCCTATGAATGATATTGTCGACGCCGCTCGCAGCAAATGTTAAATTGTACAATTAGTACATTTTTGTAACAATATATATCATATGTTTATGATATATATATATATATATATATATATATATATATATATATATATATATAATGTCTCACTTATATATATATATATATATACACAATATATATATATATATATATATTTGTGCTGTATCAGCAGAAACTGTATCGAATGATTTTGTGCGTTAATTCGTCATACACATGAATCATGGAAAGAGAGGAGAGAAGGGAGACGGGTAAATAAAAGTGAGACATTATTCTTTAATATATATATAATATATTATATATATATAATATATATATTGTTGTGCCGTGACGCCTGGGGGTCGAGATTCTGGGTACGAATCTCGGGGTGCTCCTGGGCGTCCTTCACTATCGTCGTCCACGGGCTCCGAAGGTTCGGGTGATTGTGCCGGGACGGGAGGATTCGGTTTAGAACCCGGAGGTAGGAGATCGTTGCAGGTCGAAGAGTTGGAACTCACCGTAAGGTTTAACAAGTTTATTTGATCCCGATCTGGGTGACAATGACACTGTGCCTAGTTTGGCATGAGTCTCGAAAAGTCGGGTGGTGTTCCCGTAACAAAGCTTTATCAAGTCTGCCCTCACAATGCTCGTACATGTTCTTATACCTATCGTCGGGACGAAGCGGGGACCATCGGGGTCTCCGCCTTTGGCCCGGTTTTCCGATATTTCACCATATGCTGATGGTCGCGGTGCACTTCCGAAATCCCTTGCGTGGCTGTGCCGGATTTCGGCCGTTCGATTGCCGCAATCGGTATGCGCGTGGTGTCGACGACCTTAGGTGTCGGCCCGGGCACAACAATATAATAATATATTATACACGTCGTGCTGCTAAAATCATATGTGATAGCGAATATTACGACGAGGATTATCTTGTAGATTTCGAACTGTTAGCATGTATCATCAATGATATTCTAACTGATGTTTGCAAGAAAAAATGTTAAATTGTATTTTTTAATTTCATATTCTTTTAATTTTAAATAAAATTTCTTAAACACATATTATTTCACCATTTCATTTATCTGTCATCCTCCTCGCCACCTAATTTTAAGATTCAACGTTTCTGGTATGATAGATGTTTGATAGACGTTTGATATGCGATCAAAGTAGTATGGTATAGTGAAATGATGCAAACGAAGAAGGGAAAGAAGATGCGTGTGAATAAGGAGAGGATTGTCAGCGAAAAACAAAGGTGGAGAACAATAACATCTTACTTTGCAAAGCTACACACTTCTCGGTTTCATGATATGGATTTACATGCGAGAGCTTGGAGATGCAGTGAGACCAGTTGCCTTCAGATTGTCACCAGCAGCTGTCAAAAGTCTCTTGTGCCGACAAAAATTTGGATTATAATAGAAAAAACATGAGAATAATGCGGATCGCCCCCGAGTGTGACCCCGAGGTATGTACTTTACAATATTTTTACATTTATCGCGTTTAACCGTTGATACCGAGTGAGATTAAATCAGGTGATATTATATCGTGGGTTTCTATCTTTTAGGGCTCGCCACCACCGTCGCTCACATGGTCGGTGGATTAGGGCTCACCGCCATCGCCACCGCCGCCGCCACTTCTACAGGTACATAGTGCATTGTTTTTTGTGTGCTTCGTGTTTAATATGTTTAATGTATCAGTGTTATATCAACGTTTGTGTTTATGATCTAGAACCGTAATGAGTTATGGTGGCGGCGCCCAGGGTGGCTGGCGCAATTGCTAGCAGCAGATCCGCTGAATGAGCCTGTCGATCTGCGTGTGCGGCGGCGGTGGGAGCCACAGGATGGGCCGAGGTGGGCCCCATATTTAATTCCGAGGCCGCTGTCACCACCATCACCACCACCACCATCACCACCACCACCATCCTCACCATCACCTCCATCACCGCCTTCACCACCGTCACCGCCTCGCGAGTGATTTTTTTTTTCCAGTTCTTTTCATTTACTTTTTTTATTATTTTGTATTTTATTTTATTATATTTTCTTTTTTTCTTTATATATTCTCTTTTTTCTTTTATATATTTTTTATTATTATCATTATTATTAGTTATTCTATTCTATTCTATTTTGTAACAATATATTCTTAAACGTATTTCATTGTGTCAGTTTATTTACCCATCATCCTCCTTACCACATACTTCTAAGATTCAGCGTTTATTTTATTCATACCTTTTTTCATGCTGTCAAATGACGTCATCTTGCATAGCATTCTCAAAGGAGTTAAATTACACACGTTATCGCGCGATACGTCGCGACGTTAAATCGGAACGCTTTAGAATGCTGTTAGCGTGAAAAACTTTAAAATGCTTGCTGCATATTGGTTCGCTGGATCATTGATTAAAAAATTATTTCTCTGCATTGGAAATAAATGTCTGTATGTCGCATAATGATTTGGAAAAAAAAAAATTTTGAAGAAAAAATTCAGGGAGCGGATCAAGTCTGAAAAACGATTTTTTCAGACAGGATCCGCCCCGAGAAATTTCTTCAGGAACCGTTCCATCCCTCGGAAACAGTTTTCGGGGGTTGGTCCGGTCAGGAGAGGTCTCCACGGCGGCTCGGCCCGGACTGATCCCCTCCATCATCGCGGCTTCCCCCACTCCGCGGCTCGTGCGCGCGCAACCTGTCTTCCGCTCCCCGCTGATCCCGCGCCCATGTTTCTGTTACGTCCTGAAGGGACTTTTGTAAATCGCCCCGAGCGGTTAGGGTGATTTACAGGGGTTCGCTGCTCTATTAAGGTGCTAAAGCACGCCTTGACTATACTTACCAAGGATCGGGAAGGTAGTTAGGGGTCAAATCAAAGAGTAAAAGGAATATAAGGGAAAACAATAGAGTAAAATATATTGTTACATAAATGATACGGAGTTATCCTACCTTGAGACGGCGCTCCGTCTCCGCTGTCGCTCGCTGTATCGCACGGCACGCTTGCCGTCTAGCGTTTCTATCGCTGTCCGAGTCGCTGACCCAGGGGTAGGTCGTGGTCGCCAGCTGTACTCTCGGATGGCACTCAGAAGTCGGTGGCCTGGAGCCCGTCGTGCCGCACTGACTCTAAACCTCGGATTCTACGCGGTCCTACGTCGATCACGATTAACGCGCAAGGGCTCTCCCGGCTAGGCCGTTCTCAGTACGTCGGATGGAGTTACCCTTTTACGAATTACTATCGGCCGTTCGGATTTCGCGGATTCTACGCAGAGACGAGGTCGCGGTATCTAGACGGCTCTCCAGTCCGTCGTGACTACTCAGTTCGAGCTTCCGAATAAGAATCCTTCTCGATCAATCCCGGTTCTGGGCCGTGCCCCGATCAAAACTCGCGAATGGGGGAAAACTGCCCCGTCGGCAGTTGTCGCTCGCCACACGCGTCGGAAATTTCCGGGCCCGGGCCGGCGGCGGTCACGTTGTCCCTCTCGCTGTCGCTACGCGGCTCAGCGTAACGTGACTGCCACGCGCGAGGCGATTCCGCTGAATCGCCGTCTACGGAATAAAGCGACGCGCGGACAGCAAGCACGGAAAGGGCCAGAAGGGCCCATGTAACACCTCCCCACTTAGATACGAAACGGCCTCACGAGGCTGTTTCGTTCATGCGTGTGAAGCTGTCCTACGCATTTTTCGTGTTACGACTTAAAACTAACGGTACGGTTTTAAATTTAAAAGGGGCGCAGGTTGTTTCGATTAAACAATTCATATTTAAGAGAAAAAAGTAAAACCATATATTGTTACATTATTAGTTGAGGGTGAATATAATAATAATGTTGCGAGCACCCCATAGATGGGAATCCATGGCCCGCTGGTGCTCGCGACGAAGACAAGAGCACAGCGAGAAGAGGGCGATCGGAACGATCGCCTGTCAAGCTGTCATTAGGGAGTCTTGTACCGAACGCGACAGCGTTCGGACGTGTATTACTCTGTACATCGAAATATAGTTCTGTCGTGCACCTGTGTCTACCATTCAATTATCTCCGTTGCGCCGGGGTGGCCGGTGCCGGAAACACCCCGGCGCAACATTGGTGTCAGAAGTGGGATCCGTGGCCACGGATCCCGAAGAGACGCAAGGAGCTGTCGCGTGCGATACGCGAGGAGCGGTTGCGTGCGAGACGCAAGGAGCTGTCGCGTGCGATACGCGAGGAGCCGTTGCGTGCGATCCAGCAGGACGACGGGGGACAGGCGCAGGAGCAGCGGCGGCAGCGGCTGCAGCGAGGGACAGCCGCAAGAGAGCGCAACGACGGCGGTCGAGGCCCGCCAGAGCGACTACGGGGTTTCAGCGAGGATGCTGTCGGGATGGAGGGGAACCAGGAGCTCATTGCTGGGTTGGCTCTGGAGGCTCGGGAAGCCGGCCCACGAAAAGGATCCGAATTTCGGTGGTATCGTTCGCGTTGGGTAATGTAGAGGACGATTCTCGACAAACGCGACGGGGGAGACGCGCTTTCGGCGAATGATAGCGCGCTCTGAAGCCAGATCCTTGGCGTGTCACGGGCGGCGTCGACCCATCGGTTTTGTGCTCCTCACTGTTTTCCCCATGCGTTCCCCCAACATACCCACTATCTCCCATTTGCAATCTGTTCCTCGACATGTTTCAATGACTCGTCCTGTTCTTCGCTTTTACCGCCCGTCTACACCACTGGCAACTGTCGTGGACGTCTTGCTGCGCCGATCGTCGTTATACGAGGCCGAGTTGGGACGCTATGGAGGGAGCGTCGGGGAGTTGGTGGCGGAGATGCGACTCCGGTAAGGATGCGGAGACGTCCAGGAGTGCATGGACCGCACCAAGGGTTGGTGGGTGTGCGGCTCTGGGTGACGGCCGGGGATCCATGCAGTTGTGTTGCTGGCGAGCGGCGTCCCCAGGAGCGCGGCACCACCGAAGCGATGAAGGTGCCTGGAGGGCACGAAATTGCTGCAGCCGCGGCGGAGGGAGTTCGAGGTCGAACACCGTCGCGGAATCGGCTCGGGATCAACGCGGGCTCGGCGAGCCTGACCCCGACAGAGGTGGAACCCAACGAGCTGGGTCAAGGCTGGTGTGCGGAAGACTTGGGCGAGGAGGACGACGGAGGAGAAGAATCAGCTGCAACAGTTCCGAGTCGCCCTTGGGGTAGAGCTGAAGACCCGGGAGGGGACGGGGGAGAGCGCGGCAGGATTCACTCCATCTTAATAGTACCGGACTACGGAGGCTATCTCCGCAGCCCGGCCCTTGTCTTTATAGCCGTCGAAAGAGGGCGTTAATGCTTGTCTGTCTCTTTTGCAAAGGAACAGGTCTGCCGAAAGGACATCGAGGACGAACTCCTAAGGCCGACCGTGACTGAGGCTTCGACAGGGAACCGGGTCCGAGAGGGTATGACGCCGGAGCGGTGGAGTCGTCGTTGGACGTACCAGAGCGGAGTACCCGGGACGTCGAGGGACACACGGAAGGGAACGGGAGTTCCGAAGGAGCTCCGTCGTCGGAGACTTCCGCCGAGGCGACTCTCCGACGCAGCGTTGGACGATTCACGGATCCTGGGGTGGAGGACGTCGCGGGGCACACGGAGGAGGACGGGACCGTCGTTGGAGTCCCAGGGACGTCGTGGGACACTGGAGCTGGAGCGTTTCGGCGGGGAATACATCCGGAGTGGATTTCGTCGCGGGACCCACGGAGGACGACAAGGACACCGTTGGAATTACAAAGGAGCTTCGTCGGTGGAGGCTTCCGAGGGAACTCTCCAACACAGCGCAGAGGATTCGTCGTTGGACCGGAGGCATCGAGTTCCAGAACGTTGTAAAGAGGAGATCGTACCAGCCGTCCCATTGTACCCACGCCTTGCCCAGGGTTTTTGGGTGGTTTTCCCTTGGGCGTGAAGGCGAATGCCGAGGCGGCGGTCTGGAGGAGCCACGCGGCCAACACGACCACTTCTTCAGACCAGGGTACGAAGATTCGAAGGAGTATTCGACGCGGTCGGGACGCCCGCTTTTCCGGAGGGGGAAGCAGTGTTGCGAGCACCCCATAGATGGGAATCCATGGCCCGCTGGTGCTCGCGACGAAGACAAGAGCACAGCGAGAAGAGGGCGATCGGAACGATCGCCTGTCAAGCTGTCATTAGGGAGTCTTGTACCGAACGCGACAGCGTTCGGACGTGTATTACTCTGTACATCGAAATATAGTTCTGTCGTGCACCTGTGTCTACCATTCAATTATCTCCGTTGCGCCGGGGTGGCCGGTGCCGGAAACACCCCGGCGCAACAATAATAATAATAATAATAAGAAGAAGAAAAAATGGGGGTGGAGCTAATAATAATAGTGAAAGCAACAAGGAAGGGGAAAAAGTTAATAGTAAGAATAATAATAATAATATGTATATATATATATATATATAAGAAGGGGTGGGGGTGGTCCTAGAGGCCTGGGAAATAATCTGTGTTCGGCTCGCCGGAACTCTGCTGCGATTTTAACGAAAAATGGAAACAATTATAATTTTGTCGCGTCACTTGTAAGTGATTACAATTTGGTGTTTATGATTTTGATAATTACCTATTATTATATTCTTATTCTGCGCCGGCCGGGAGAATCCATGGTACGTCCCTTGGTCGCGGTGGCTCGAGGGGTCGCGGTGCTTCCAGCACTGAGAGCGCAGGTAGATGTTGTGGGTTTGTTTCTAACATGGCGCGGATGCACCCCGTGCAATCCGCGTTAGATGCAGATCGTAAATGCCGCGCCCTGCAGCACACGCACCTTGTCAAGTCTATTGCTTTTCTTTCTTCGACAAGCCAGTGTATTGGTGTTTTCCTGTAGGCGCTGAAATCTTGGGGGGGGGGGGGGGCGTAGCCACGCACATGCGTCGCAGAGCGTTCTGAACTTGATTTCCCCGTGCGTCCAGACGTTTCCTTTGGTGCCGTCGAAGCTTTCCCGTGGTCGCACACACGTCCGCCTCCAGAAAGGTGCGTGTAAACACCGGGGCAGAACTGCCTCGGCCAGATTAGTCCGCACGAATTTCGAATCGTTAAATCGCGGGGAGTCCATTATTGGAATGATTTTTTTTTTTTAAGGGAAAACAATCACACGTCAAACTTTATAACGACTGTCACTCGCTTCGCTTAAGTGCTACCTTATATGCTATTATCCCTACCATGTAATTTTCGCAGCAGAGCGCATCGCGGGGGTCGGTCCTTAGCGTAACGCGCGGGGGTTTTTGCTGCTATCAGCAAACTAAGGCCTAGAATACTTCAAAGTACGGCTCGGAACCCGCGAAACTTCTCGCTCGTTCTACGTGGGTTCTCTCTCTTGTCCTCGTGGATGGTATAACGGGTAGGTCGGAAGGAAAAGATGTGATAGCAAGAGGACGGGGTCTGGAAATTATTTGAGGAGGAGGACGGGGTGGTACCATTTCTATATTAACCTTTGTCTCTTTCCTTAAGGGCTCGCGAAGTTGAATCCGGCGTGCCCTTAAAAAAACGGTATCCAATCCAGACAATAATGATGATTATGAATGTTCCTCCCAATCCTGGCAGTCCATAGGTGACGTATGTAGATAGATTTTCAGTTCGATGGTGGGTGGCGATCTCCCTAGCCTGTCTTTCTATGTCGTCTAATGCGATTGCGGTTGCCTTTGCATGAGCGTCTTGAAGGGTCCCCTGTGGTTCCTTTTCTTGATGGTCAGCTAATATTTTCACGTGATGTTCCGTGAGAGTAGGTAAGATTTCGGAAATATTTATGCCTATGGATGGTTTGTATATCGTTGTCAATGCTTCGGTGTCGACTCCGGACGCCCATATCTGATCGGTCCCGATCTTGGCCTGACAATCCCCCCTCAGTTGCAATATTCCAGCACCCTGGAGCATTTCATATCCAGCCGCGTGCTTATTGCATTGTACCTGCAGTGCCAGGGTATCCTTGATAGAATATAACCAGGTGTTGGGTGCGGCCATCTTCTTGAGGAAGGTTCGGCTTCCGGGAAGAGCTTGAATATTACAGCTAGGCCACTTGATGTTTTGTGGTTTTAATAAGGCATCCGTCTCGCAACATGGTGCCTTTTCCAGATCTTGGAGTGGCACACTGAGTTCGCACATGTACATCCGATGGTGTTTCCTGCATCCTGTGATGTAGTTCTCGTCTGGCATGAAGTACTGTGAGTTGATTAGGCTGATTGCCATATACGGTGTTCTTGGTTTAATAAATATTGGGGTAGAGACGTTGGTTGATATAGTTTGGAATGAAGGGCAGGGTTGAATGTAATAAAGATCGAAAGGAATTTGGTCTAATAGAGGGATGTCGAGTGACAAAATGATTCGACCCTGTAAATAAGCTACGTTTAATTTGGTCACCCCTTGTAGCTGTTCGGAGTTTAATTCTTCCGTAGTTAGCGGGAATTCATATGGCGTGGTTTCGCGGATTCGTTCGCAGGTCTGCGCTAGCTGACTTGGGGAAAGAACGGCCGGATGTAGGATACCAAGTTTCGCAAATGTGAGCGCGTCGGTTATTACTATCAGTGCAGTCACGTATTCGTCCACGTGCCTGGTCATTAGGAACGTCCACGACGAAAAAGCTAATTCCAATTCTACCTTTGTTTCGCGCTCGTCTAATTGACGGGTACCAGAGGCTATTTCCTTAATTCTGTTGCCCATGTTTTGCGCGGCGCCCGTTACAGATTTTAACGTATCGTGTATGTTCTGGAATTCTGATTTTATAATGTGTGTTTGATTTCCTAATAGTTCCGCGAGATGATTTTGATCTTTATACAGTTTATCTATTTCCTTATTATAATACTGCGCGTCGTCGTTGTCCAGAGTTCCGAAAAGGGCCTTACTCAGAGATCCAATGAATCCCAGTGGTACAGATCGTTTGTTACGTTGGAGCTGTGGTTTTCCCAGTATGTTCAGTAGCAATTCTTCGTATCGTAGGCCATCGCGGAGTTTTCGTTGCAGGGCCGCGTTAAGGTCTTCGGCCGGGCAAGACGTCCAATTTTAAGTTGCGCATAATGCTTTCATCCTGTTTATTTGGGGTTGTGTTTGTGGTCGCGATGTTAATACTTCCGCGACTTCGATACCCGTGACCAATCTCCATTGGGTGTGGAAAACTCGGAGGGGTCGGATCTATTCGTAGTACAGCCCCGGGTTGGGGTTTAAGCGGCGCTATTCGGTAATCTCCGTCAATATTATTAGTAGTGGCACCCGTCCATAGGAACGTGAACAAGAACAGGCCATATCCGTCCATGGTGATCGTTAGTATTAGTAGGAAGATTTTCCGAAAGTGCCCTTTGTATGTGGGGATTCTATCGTTTAAGTAAAGGATTGCTGCAAATATGAAAAAAAGGTGAGATAAAAAGGGGGGAAAGGAAGGAATCCGGTTAATGGAATGTGGGACCGTGGTTATGAGAGTCTGCTAAATAAGCTCTCTTGCCGGTCCGTTGTAAGCTTAAACCATTCGAATACGCTCCATTGGCGTCAAGGTGGTCTATCTTTAATATAAGCATGTTTCAGTTTATCGAAATGTTTGATGATTTGTCGACCCTCGTCCGAAGTCAAAATTGCATTGTTCTGGTCAGTGATTGCTTTTATTTTGTAAGGGCCTATGTAATGCGGGTCGAATTTATGGAGCCGAGGTTCCTTTAGTACATAAACAAGGTCGTCTTTCGCGAATATAATTTGGTTACTTTTTCGGTCATAGATATTTTTCGAACGCGATTTGCTCGTGTCCAAGTTTGATCGCGTCGTCCTTCGAATTTCGTCTAAGCGCTCTACCAAATTTTGAACGTATGTCGGATACGTTAGTAACTCGTCGCGGGGCATAGGCGTAAATGGGTCTCTAGCTAATTGTCCGAAAACCACTTCGTATGGAGTAAATTTTGTCGCTTCGTGTACCGAGGTATTATATGAGTACATGGCGAATGGGAGGAGCAAATCCCAGTCTTCATATCTTTCTAGGTAATGTTTTAAATATTCGGTCAAGACAATGTGGCTTCTTTCTAGAGAACCGTTGGTCTGAGGTCGGTAGCCCGACGTAGTTACGTGTTGAATTTTGAAGGTTTGAGCTATTCCCTGTATTATATTGTTAATGACACTCGTGCCGCGGTCCGTGAGTATCGCGCGTGGCGCACCGAAGATCGCGATAAAGTAGCGCGATAACGCGTCTGCCACGGTAACGGCTCGTATGTCGGGTAATGGCACGGCCATACAGAATTTAGATAGTTGACATTGCATTGTGAGTACGTGACGGTTTCCGCTAGGGGTAGGGGGAAGCGGTCCTACGGTGTCCAAGGCTACTTTATCAAAGGGCCGTGCAGGCGTATCTGTGATTAGCATCGGTTCTCGCGTTTTAATGCGTACCAGCTTTTGTTCTTGACAGCTCTGGCAACTTCGCACGAAGTCCTCTACATCTCGGCGTAAATGGGGCCAGTCAAATAGACTGCGAATGCGTCGGTATGTTTTTGTTACACCCTTATGCCCTCCTATCAAACTTTCGTGATAGTGGCGGATGATATTTTCCCGTTCGGTTTCTGGAGGTACAGTATTGTCTCCGTATGTACTCACTGGTCGGGACCGGCGAGTAACCCGTATAGTGAACAGCGACCCTAATTCCGAGTGTTCGTTTCTCGCTTCTTTCTGGCCGAAGGGGGGAGCGAGATGGAACGCTTTGCGTGCGCCGGAGTGACACGGCGTCCGAAAGACGGAGCGAGACCAGTGGCTTTCGCTCGCTCTCGTTCCATCTCGCTCTCGCCTTCGCCAGACAAGAGTGAGAAAAAAGTGGTGGGGATAGCGAGTAACCCGTATCGTGTACACCAAACCGAGTACATACGGAGACAATACTGTAATTGGATTTCTCCCGTACAAATTGTAATTGACATGGGCGTATGTTTAAAAATAATTTTGAGATAGTTTTGGAGTGTTTCGGCGTTGAATCGGTGTAGGGTTTCGCCATGCGCCGCTATCCGAAACGAGCGGATGCGATCGCATTCCGCGGCGCTCCTAAGCGCTGCTAGTGCTGACGGCAACTCGCTTTCTCGCATTTCGTGATAAAAACTGTTCGTTCCTACGACGCTAAAAACTTTTCCCTCTTCATTCCGGGTGACTATTACGCGGTTCTTGATTAATTCTTCGGATAGTAATTTCGTTTCGTCGAGTAGTCCTATAGCTTTCAGGGTTTTACAGATTGGACTAGTTAATATTCTATCCGATGATATAAAATGAGCATAATTGTCTCGAGAGGAGGTAAGTGTGGTTTTTACGATTTTCACTTCACATTGCATTGTTTGTAATTCATTCTCCGAGGTGTCCGTTTTAGGGAGATTTGGTGGGACGGTGAATGGCCCGATGTTCCCTTCGTAGAGTTCTGTTGAGTCGGGCATTTCGATCACATCGGGCTTTAGACTCATGTTGGAAATTTTTAAAGAGGGCAGTTGGTCCTTGAAGTCCTCCATTGCTTCGCCCTCCGGACAAATCATGGTTGATTGCGGGATGTCCAAGGGTTCTTCATGTAGGGGTATACCCCATGATACTCGTTTCTTCGGGCCCGATTTTGGTTTTGTCCCTTTCGGACTGACCTTTTCGTGGGGATTTGATGTTTCTCCCTTCTCTTCTAGGAGGGACTCCTCGTTGAGACTCTTCAAGATGGTGATTTCCGCCTGGGAGAATGGGCCTTTGTTTGAATCGTTACTTCCAAACGTGGAGTCCATTTCGTCTCCCTCGTAACGGGGTGGTTCGTCAAGACTCCTCAAGAAAGTGAGTTGGTCCTGTGTTAGCCCTGCATCTGTTATCATAGTAGAGCCTTCGTCTCCTGTCTCTAGGAATTCGGGCATTCCCGTCCTTGCTTCACTTGTATCCAGGGCAGTTGAATTCGCTCTACTCTCCAGATCGTCGGTGTTATCCCCCTTTGCTGATGGCAGCTCCTGGCCAACTTCCTGTTCTTCCAATGTGGAATCATCTCTGAAGACGAACGACGGTGGTTCTTCGTAATTTGGTCTTGGCCTACCTTGGTGACGCGCTCCTGCACGCGTAGCTATACCCTCATTATCACTTGTTGGTAGTGTTTCCTTTACGGTAGTCGGAAAAGCGTGCGAGACTGGATTTCGGGATAGCGCGTCTGCGTTTGCATTTACACGGCCGGGTTTATAAATGATTTCGTAATTGTAGTCGGCGAGCGTGATCTTCCACCGAGCGAGTCGCGACACCGGATGTTTTACCGAAAATAACCATTGTAGTGGCCGGTGATCAGTTACCAAGAAAAATTTTCGCCCATAGATGTATGTGCGGAATTGTTTTACAGCGTAGATTATTGCAAGGCATTCCTTTTCCGTGGTTGAGTAATTTTCTTGGGCGGGGTTGAGTACCTGCGAGGCGTACGCTATTGGCGGGTCCTCGCCTATTTTACCTTGGCTTAAAATCGCGCCGACGGCTATGTCGGAAGCGTCGGTTGTTATGATAAATGGTTCGTCGAAATTTGGGTAACGTAAGACCGGTTCTTTACAGAGTACTTCGCGTAGATCCTCGAAACTTTCCTGCTGTTTTTCAGTCCAAAAGAATGGAATTCTCGGGCTAGTCAAACTTGTAAGAGGTTTAGCGCGTTTTGCCATATCTGGAATAAAACGGCGATAATAATTTACAAGGCCTAAGAATTGCTTCAAATTTTTTCGAGTTTTTGGCGCGGGGAACTCGGCGACGGCCTTGATCTTTTCTGGATTAGGTCGTACTCCGTCGGCTGCTATTATATGACCCAAGTATATGACCTTGTCCTTTAAGAACTTGGCCTTCTCTGTCTGTAGGGTCAAGTTATGCTCACGTAAGCGTTCGAAGAATCTCTCAAGTCGGTGTTTGTGCTCCGCGAGTGTACGCGAATATACAACCACATCGTCTAGATAAACGAACAATTCCTTACCGATAAGCCCTCTCAAAACGTGATTCATTAAACGCTGGAAAGTAGCCGGAGCGTTCTTTAATCCGAAAGGCAAGCGGAGATATTCGTAGTGTCCGTCGGGGGTGGTAAACGCTGTTTTTGCACGGTCCTCAGGAGCCATAGGGATTTGATGGAAGCCGTTTGCTAAGTCGAAAACTGAGAAACATTGGGCCCCACCTAATCTATCGAGGATGTCGGAGATTCGCGGTAAGGGAAAACGGTCATCAATCGTTTTTGCGTTCAAAATTCTAAAATCCGCTACCACCCTATAGCGCTTGTTTCCAGCCTCGTCGTCCTTTTTCGGGACTACGTGTAGGGGCGAGTTATGCGGTGACGACGAAGGAACGATTATTCCTAGCTCTTCCAGATTATGCATTTGTTTAGCGATTTCCTCGTCCATTAACGGCGAATGCGGGTATTGACGAGTGAACACGGGCGTTGAATCGGTTAACGGGATGGTGTGCTCTATAGACGTTGTTTCGCCTAGCGGGTCTCCGGATACAAAAAACCTGTCCGAATATCTTATAACCAGGTCTTCGATTGTCCGACGCGGTTCCGGGTCTAATTCCTCCAATTTTAACGTTCCGACTATGTGTTGTAATCGCTCCTCGGGAGGTTTTTGCTCAACGCGGTAATTTCCCAAGTCCTGCTCTTCGTTAGCGTCGAACTCTTCTTCGAAAAAGGGGAAGGGGCAATCCTGACCATGGTCTTCGGGGCAGCAGAGGTTTATTTGGTCGCCGTTTGACTCTAATGCTAACGGTTCGCTTAAACGTGTTAGAAAGTCCTCCTGACTCCGTTTGCATACCGTCAACGTATCTTCTAATTCTTCCGAATTGTCGAAAACTACGGGGCGGATTGGGTGTTTCGCTGTTACCATCGTGCGTAGGTGGTACGAGACGATGGCTTCCTCCTGAAGCAGATACGGGCTCCCGACTAGACCGGCAATCCCTTCGGGTAAATTAGGCATGCTCAAATACATGGAATAACGCCCAGCTGTCGTTTACCTTTAATGCAGTCGTTCCTAATGTCAAGACCTTCCCGTTCAATCCGTTAATCTCGAGGGGTGTCGTGCTTATAACCAGGGCCCTTGAGCTTGCAGACCCGATTTCTAACAGGTTCAATGCAGAACCCGTGTCTACTATGAATACTCCCTCACCGTTCTCCAATTGTTCGGCCTTGACCCGGATGCGGGGGGACTCCGCGCGTATGAGTCCCGTTGTTGGCTCTGATTTCGCGGCGACCTTGGCGGAGGCGATCTTTGGGCCTGCGAAGAGGACCCGCCCGCCTCGTTCCGGTTGAACGGGCGGGCGCGCTGGGAGTTTAAATGATTGCGACTTTCTGGGTATGACTCGTATTCCGCCGTTCTTGGCGACTCTTGGGATTCATTTCTTCTAGGTTCCGGCGATTCGCGAGATTGATATCTTTCGGATTCGCGTGGATTATACCTTTCAGTTTCGCGAGGTTCGTATCTTCGAGTTTCATATCCTCCCGACTCCCGGGGTTCAAACCTTCCTGGTTCGCGGGACTGATATCTGCGAGATTCACGAGGTTGGTACGATCTAGCCCCGCGTGATCGCGGCTGCCTATTGTTCCAAAATCTCCCGCGTGGGGGTCTTTCTCCGGGATCGTACAGCCTACATTCATAATCCAACGGGTGTTCGCCTTGCCTCGTCAGCAAGGCCTTCGGACGGTACTCCGGCGTCGGGTCGCGATAATACGGCTCCCGATAATATTCGTCTCGATAGCGGAGGGAGCTATAAGCAGAGTACGGTGAAGGGGGTTCATGATACGAGTCCTCCTCGCGCGGTTGTCTCCATTCGGTCCATCTACGCTGGGGGTCGTACGGTGACGGAGGACGCGCGCCACTAGTGTACCCATACATCTCATCGCGTGGCAAGCCGGTCAATTCTTGTTCTCGTCTTTGGGCGTGTAACGCTAAGTCGAATGCATCATCCAAAGATTCGGGATTTGACAAAGCTACTTTAGTCGAAATTCTTTGGGGTAATGCCGTGATAAACGAGGTTCGAGCCAATCGCTCCACGTCCCTAATGGTCCTTTCGACATTTTCTCCGATTAACTCCCTCGCTCTCACGGTCACCTGTCGGTACAAGCGGCCCACGCGATGAATAAAGTCTATTAGGCGCTCCCGGGGAAACATGCTTATACGTTCCAGCTCTAGTCTGAGCTCCTCATAACCGCGGCATGGGGAATATCGGACCCTTAGAAGGGAGAGCAGGTCGGACACGCTTTGACAACCTTTCCCCTCGACATAGTATCTGATAGGATCCTTTAATTTGTATACGAGCTCGGTCAGAAATCGTTCTTCCTGACCAGGTGGAACACGCTGTGTTGCACGCTGTATCGAGGCAGCGAAGTCCTCCAATGTTACGAAATCAGGATCGAAACGGGGAATACCGTCAAGTGCCCGATATACTCTCTCTTCATCTTCTCGGGAACGCCACACGTCTATTACAGACATTTCTGGGTCGTTCGTTCGAGAACCGAAAGATGGTCGACCGTTCAGGGCTGGCGGTAAGGAGGGAGGGAGCTCAGGGGGAACATTATCTGTGGTATGAGAATTGGAAGAACGTGATGGGGGTGGTGATCTCAAAGTTCCACCCGTCATTGCAATGTAGTGGGAAGTGTAGTCAAGTTACGAACAGATAAGATTGCGGCAGATCACAATAGGAGGCGACGTCGCGCTCTCTTCTTTGATTTTAATAGGAAATGAAAAAAAAAAGTATCCCACTTCTGACACCAGTTTGTTACGTCCTGAAGGGACTTTTGTAAATCGCCCCGAGCGGTTAGGGTGATTTACAGGGGTTCGCTGCTCTATTAAGGTGCTAAAGCACGCCTTGACTATAGTTACCAAGGATCGGGAAGGTAGTTAGGGGTCAAATCAAAGAGTACAAGGAATATAAGGGAAAACAATAGAGTAAAATATATTGTTACATAAATGATACGGAGTTATCCTACCTTGAGACGGCGCTCCGTCTCCGCTGTCGCTCGCTGTATCGCACGGCACGCTTGCCGTCTAGCGTTTCTATCGCTGTCCGAGTCGCTGACCCAGGGGTAGGTCGTGGTCGCCAGCTGTGCTCTCGGATGGCACTCAGAAGTCGGTGGCCTGGAGCCCGTCGTGCCGCACTGACTCTAAACCTCGGATTCTACGCGGTCCTACGTCGATCACGATTAACGCGCAAGGGCTCTCCCGGCTAGGCCGTTCTCAGTACGTCGGATGGAGTTACCCTTTTACGAATTACTATCGGCCGTTCGGATTTCGCGGATTCTACGCGGAGACGAGGTCGCGGTATCTAGACGGCTCTCCAGTCCGTCGTGACTACTCAGTTCGAGCTTCCGAATAAGAATCCTTCTCGATCAATCCCGGTTCTGGGCCGTGCCCCGATCAAAACTCGCGAATGGGGGAAAACTGCCCCGTCGGCAGTTGTCGCTCGCCACACGCGTCGGAAATTTCCGGGCCCGGGCCGGCGGCGGTCACGTTGTCCCTCTCGCTGTCGCTACGCGGCTCAGCGTAACGTGACTGCCACGCGCGAGGCGATTCCGCTGAATCGCCGTCTACGGAATAAAGTGACGCGCGGACAGCAAGCACGGAAAGGGCCAGAAGGGCCCATGTAACATTTCCCTCTGCCGCGATCCCCTCAGAGGACCTGAGTTAGAACCCGCTTAGTCCTACTACTAATGTTAATTACTGACACTCCATTGGAGCCATTTTCCACAGTATCATTGGATATTGTAGGTCCTTTACCTACTACTCCCAGCGGAAATAAACATATTCTAACTATGCAAAATAATTTGACAAAATATTGCATAGCTGTAATAGCGAAATATTAAAAGCTGAAACTGTGATGTCCCACTAAATTTTCGCGCTGTATTATCTCAAGTCTCCCTCACAAATCACTCCGCAACTCCACCAAAATACCTCAACTCAAGTCTTACCCCGTTTATTCCCCAATTACTGACCGCCTTGATAATGTACCTTAGCGGTCCCCATTTCAAGATGGTCAGTTATCAAACTCCCTCGACTATTCGCCCTATGAGGCTCGAAATACCCCCCTAATATCTAAATTCAAACAAGTCCCTCGTTCCAAAACCCTCTTAAATCGAGACCACGTCTCACTCCCCTCTTTGCGACTCACTGAGTCCAAGCCATTCTAACCCCTTTCCTATCAAAACGCCTAAAATCCACCTAATGGGTTGAGTGTTCTCTTACCATAGCCAAACAAAATCTTGGAAACCTTATTACGACGCATATTTCACGCATGATTCATAAATACGTCTAAATATAGACATTTATAAAAACCCCAGAAGTCCTACTGCGACGCATAATTCGTAAATGGGTCAAGGTGAATACCGCGCAACACCCCTCACACCTGTAACCCATATAAATACGAAGGTTCGAGAGGCCAGAGCTCTCTTTCTTCGACAGTAATTACTCCGAATAGTTCTTTTAAGAAATATAATTCGAAGTGTTAAACTCAGTGCTCCACGGAAAATACCGTAAGCGATTATTATTATCTATTTCATATTGTATATCATCGCCATACCATTTATTACTTTGTAGAAACGCTTATTGCATTTCTTATATTATTTTTGTATAAACGCTTAATGCATTTCTTATATTATTTTGTATAAACGCTTATTGCATTTCTTATATTATTTTTGTATTAACGCTTACTGCATTTCATATATTATTTCCTTGTATAAACGCTTATTGCATTTCTATATATATTATTCTTGTATTAACGCTTATTGCATTTCTTATATCATTATTGGCTTATTCTTGTGTATTCATGTTCATATTCTTACATTATAATTAACCACCGTTTATATATATATGTCATGTGCCAATGCTAATTGTCCTACGCATTATTATAACCAATCACTATAAACGTATCAACAAAGTTAATAAACCGCTTTATTTTAACCACGCTTAGAATTATTTGTGTGTACCCATTGGTTACGAAAGATCTAAAATCCAAACAAACAAGTTAGTGAAACAGCTGATTCTGGTTCGCGAACGCGAGAGCGGTTGCCGTGTTTACTAACATACTTTTACATGGCCTGTGTGCAGCCGCTCGTCTAAACGTGCTTCTCAGAAATATTACGTGTAACTTTTTGCACCTATGCAACGATAAATCCAATTAGTGAAACCAAAACAAAGTGCTCTAACGGGAGTCACCACAGGGATTATAACTATTTAAACTTTCCTTGGTCGTTCAGTGCCACGAATCTGGCATTCGCGCATGCATCTTACTCTCCACAGTGTCGCGAATCTGGCATTCGTGCCTGCATTCCCTCAAACATTCAGTGCCACGAATCCGGCATTCGCGCCTGAATTCCTACCTTCCGCAGTGTCACGAATCTGACATTCGCGCCTGCATCCTACTCTCCGCGGTGTCACGAATCTGGCATTCGCGCCTGCATTCCCTCAGACATTCAGTGCACGAATCCTGCATTCGAGCCAGAATTTCTATCTTCCGCAGTGCCACGAATCTGGCATTCGCGCCTGCATCCCCTCAAATATTACCCCATCTATGCCACAGCCCTACAGACCTCACCTGGGACGTGACAAAACAATAGCTCAGGCATTGGTAACTAATCTTATAGGGTAAACCCGGGTGACGCGGTCGACCTAATATAAAATGACTATTAAAACTAATATAGACATTACTTATTTTATCAGGACAAACCTATATGTTCAGAATTTTATGCTCATTCAGAAAAACTGGTCGATATTTGCTTTAAGACAATACTTACTGTAAATCGGGTTAAAAACTGAAGTCATGACATCTGACCACCTCTCCCGAGGTGCCGGGAGAAACGGTTTTCATCGTTGGCAGAGACCACTACCATAATTATCCATGGAAAATTAACAAAGGATAAACCAAAATTATTTATGAGTGAATACAACGACAGATTTATTGATATTTAATTTGTTTACGTTAAACAAGTAAAGAACACATCAATCAAAAAGTGAACTACCTACTGGCGATTAGCAAGGCAAATGAATACAAAAGTGAATAAATAAACTAAATAAACGAAAATAATAATAAAATAATAATAAAAAAAAAAATTAAACAAAAATAATAAAAAAAAATCATAACTCTGTGACGTCCCGACCCCACCACGCGACTTAGTGTCAACGAGCGTCACCAGAGGTCTCCAATCTTTCTCGCTAGTCCTAACTATCAATGTCATTCGTATATATACAAGTTTCCAAATCATATACTCTGTGTCCCCGTGCATGTCTAGGGCAGGGGCCGTCAGCTATAGCCCTACTGATGAGTCTGGCTGGCGGTCCCACGACGAAACACACCTCTTCTTTTCCTCCTCGATCCCAAAAAGCCAATCCACTTGCCCCGCACAGTTTACTCCATTGCGGCGTAATCCGGCCAGCCTTAGGGCGCGACGGTACGTTGGAGGCGACGGGGCAAGAACTCCCGAAATCGTCATCGTCCTAACCCCATCACCACCCCAGGACGTGACAACTCGACCATCTCTCCTTTTTGTAGCGAGAGGTGGTCTTCTCGTTAGCTTTGAAAGGAAGAGTTAATATGGCCAAATACTTTAGCTGCATTGTCCCTCAATCAGAGATGGGCATTATTTAAATAAAAAATTATCTAAATAACTTTTTAAATAAAAGAGACTTTATCTGTATATATCATAAATAAAAATCACCCAGAATTATTTATTATTTGAAGCGCCATAAATAAAATTTTGCATCGACGGGAATTTATCCGAAGAACAATAAATAAAATTTTGAATCGACGGGAATTCATCGGAAGCGCATAAATAAAATTTTTAAGCGACAGAAATTCATCCGTAGCTTCGGCCAATTTTCTCACTTTCATTTATATTTGTAGCGGAGAAGCATAAATAACTCTGGGCGTGGCTTGGAGGCCCGAGGGCCTCAAGCGCCTTGCTCGAAGCCGCCGGGTCCTCGAGGCGAGCGACATTGTATCGTTGACCCGTCTAATCTGCAGCGCGGAGTTAGGTACTCGGCGACGTGTCATCGTTTATACAGAAACGGAATTTCTTTATTTTTCAGCGTATCAATATGAAAGTGACACCAATGGATTCCTTGCATTCTCCCGATTAAATTGTTAAAAAAATATTTAAATCGGGCCAGTTTTAACGAAACGGGCTTTCAATCCTGTAAATTAATTTTATGCGTAATATCGTTAATTGTGGCAGTGAGAGCAAACAACGGATTAACCCACATTCTTTTCGAAATTGAGTTAGTAGCAATAACGTATTCCAATAGGCTCTACTAATCGTATAAAATAGGCAAAAATTTTTTTTCAAATGTATTGGAAGTGCTGTCTACATTATTGCTCACCAATACATAACGTTGACGTACCGCATTTAAACACAAACATAAAGGAATGAATATGTTTCCAAAACACGGTTTGTTATAATTGGCAAATTTACAAGTTCATCTAGTTGAACTTTCACCAAGAGACAAAAATTATAAATATTCAAGGAAAATGTTTTCGTTTCAAAAGTATAAAATATATTTTTATTATTAATAATCACTTTGTATCAATGAAGCAAACGAACGTCTGCACCGACCTAATAATCCTAATATTAACGGAAAAGTATGTACGAATCGTCTGTTGTCATCTTTCCCTACGTACAATTGTTGAAAAAAAATATTAAAGATGTATAATGAAACTCGTGGTACTCTGCATGTAATTACTTCTTGGCACAATCGGTAAATTCTTTTTGCCGATTCTCCTTGTCTTTCTCTCTCTCTCTCTCTCTCTATCTCTCTCCCTCTCCCTCTCCCTCTCTTTGCCTATTTCCCTACATACCCCACACGCGCAATTAACGCAACCAATCTCATTCGATGAAATTGGAACTGTCTTAAATCGTGAAATTCGTGTTATACGTCGTAAAGTATTTTTATAGTTACAATTAGTAATTCAGTTTCTAACATGCAATTAAATTATACGTCATTAAAATCATGCACAACTCATTAATTGTAACTAAGTAGTTGCTATCGATGCGAAACTCTGGTTAAGAACATCGCAATACGGAGCAAATATTCTAGGCCGTAGAATCGAAGGTATTGTCAATATTGCAGTTGAAAGTGTAGACACGCGTACCTGACCGTGTTAAGATCTGAGATGATATTACGCATAAAATTAATTTGCAGGATTGAAAGCCCGTTTCGTTAAAACTGGCCCGATTTAAATATTTTTTTATCAATTTAATCGAGAGAATGCAAGGAATCCATTGGTGTCACTTTCATATTGATACGCTGAAAAATAAAGAAATTCCGTTTCTGTATAATCGATGACACGTCGCCGAGTACCTAACTCCGCGCTGCAGATTAGATGGGTCAACGATACAATGTCGCTCGCCTCGAGGACCCGGCGGCTTCGAGCAAGGCGCTTGAGGCCCGAGGGCTTCCAAGTCACGCCCAGAGTTATTTATGCTTCTCCGCTACAAATATAAATGAAAGTGAGAAAATTGGCCGAAGCTACAGATGAATTCCTATCGCTTCAAAATTTTATTTATGCGCTTCCGATGAATTCCCGTCGATTCAAAATTTTATTTATGGATCCTCGGATAAATTCCCGTCGATTCGAAATTTTATTTATGGCGCTGTCACGTCCCGGGTGTAGGTCTTAGGGGAACAATGACATAGGGGGATTTTTGGGAGTCCCGGCGAGGATCTTGAATCCTGCACGCTGGGGAAGAGGGAATTTTAGGCGAGGATCTTGAATCCTGCACGCTGATTTAGAGGGAAGTTTAGGCGAGGATCTTGAATCCTGCACGCTGGTTTGAAAGGAAAGTAGGCGAGGATCTTGAATCCTGCACGCTGGGTTGAAAGGAAAGTAGGCGAGGATCTTGAATCCTGCACGCTGGTTTGAGAGGAAAGTAGGCGAGGATCTTGAATCCTGCACGCTGGGGTAGAGGGAGGTTTAGGCGAGGATCTTGAATCCTACACGCTGATTTAGAGGGAAGTTTAGGATATAGATACACTGAGGAGACACCCGTTAGATCACTTGTAGTTTTTACTGAGGTGCGGTAATCGGATTTACCGTTGCATGAATATAAGAAAGCCGAATGTAACGTTTCCGCGAAATACGTCTAGACTTACGGCTATACGTAGGCTATGCAGAAGAACGTTTGTAAACACTGAGGGAGCACTTGCGTTCGCGAACTGAGATCAGCTGTTCCTGTAGCCTGTTTTGGTTAGGGGATATTCGTAGTCGATGGAATGATGCAATAAATCGATGGGTGATTTAAAGTGAAACTGTTTATTGTGTTAGCGGCACGAATATATGTCGAGCACCGTTAAAGCGGGATTCAGTTATAATAATGCGTATAAATGATAAGAAATAATCTTAGGTGTATATGAGTATGTTATGCCTGGTTTTAAGCCGCAAAAGATAGACTGAAAGCAATATGAATTTGATACGCTAACAATTAAAACGTTGAGTGATGAGTAATAATATGGAACATCACAAAGTGTTAAGCGTTAGCAATGATAATAATACAACGATGCGACAAGCTTTGGTAAGGTTTATAACACGAAAAATAATAGACGTTAGTACGTGAAAATAATAAAAGCAATAAGCGTTATTAAATGAAAAATAATATATATAGAGTGCAATATGCGTTAACAATAGGAAAATATAGATGTGGATGATATACCGTGGTATAAATAATAATTATAATTTCTTACAGTTGTTGCAGTAGAATCACTTTCGACACTGAAGTTAATTCAAGTGAAATCTTTGAAGGAATACTGTTTGTTTCGTAATAATGTTCTCGTTGAAGAGATTTCCGTCCAAGAAGCAGTCTGTCCCGCGGGCCCTTGTATTTATGTGACTTTACAAGGGGTTGTGGGGGTAACGCGCGGTATGGACTTTGACCCGCTTATACAATAATTTTCGGTACGAAGGGGGGTGCGCAGTATCTACCTTAGCCTAATTACGAACACGTGCCGCAGCAGCATTTCCCGGGTTTTTACAAGGACCAAAGGTCGGTCTATATTTAGAATTGGAAGACAAGGGAATTTTGTCTTCCGGGGTTCTTATACACGTGGTTTGGGGATGCTCGCCTCCTCGGATTGATTTTAAGAGTTTTAATGGGAAGGGGTGATCGTGGTTTTGATTTGGAGGGTCAAAGGGGAGGGGTGAGACGTGGTCTCGATTTAGGAGGTTTTTGGGACGAGGGACTTGTTTAGATTTTGTAATAGGGGGAGTTTGTGCCTCGTAGGGCGAATAATTGAAGGAGGTTTCGTACCGATCGTCATGAGATGGGGACCGCTAAGGTACATCGTCAAGGCGGTCAGTGGTCGGGGACAAAGGGTTAATTGGTTGATTTTGAGGAGCTTTGGTGGAGTGATTTTGACAGTAAGTTTTGATTTCTAGGATAATATTGCGCGAAAATTTAGTGGGACATCACAGCGCTTCAAATAATAAATAATTCTGGAAATTTTTATTTGCTGATTTTCGAATAAATTTTCTGTCTTTTATTCGAATACAATTTTTTATTTAAAATAATTTTTTGCCCAACTCTGCCCTCAATGTCTCTACTATCTTATTATCCCAAACATTAAACGAAAATAAACTTAGAAGTATATTGTAAATACGATTCTGTACAACCGCTGTTTGACAAAAGAGGTGAAATGTAACCCCAATTTACATTTTAAAGCCTATAAATCCAGAAAAACACAGAAGGAAGCGAAATGACGATATTCATTCAACTGTTTGGCTTCTAGAGAAGGAATTGATCTGCACTTTAACGCATTTTTACGTACAGAGTCTGAAATATAGCGACTCGACCAACTCTCCGACCCGACCGCGTCTCCCGGATTTACCCTATTGCAGTATGGAACGCCACGTGCAATACTAACAGATAAAGGGAGTAGTTTCATTAATAAGATAATTCAGAACTTAGCAAAAATTTTCAAAATTCAACATGTCACTACATCTGGGTACAGACCCCAAACCAATGGCTCATTAGAAAGAAGTCACATAGTGTTAACCACATACATTAGCCATTACATGAATGATTTTGACGATTGGGATAGATTAGTACCCTTTGCTATGTTTTCTTATAATACATCTGTACACGAAGCCACAAATTTTACCCCGTATGAATTAGTGTTTGGCAAACTTGCGCGTTGTCCAAGTTCCTTCCCGAGCGACGAGAATTTGGTCACATACAATTCGTATTTACATGATTTAATAACGCGACTTTCGGAAATGCAAGTAATAGCAGGACAAAATTTGGTTCAGGCAAAGGAAAGATCAAAATTGTATTATGATAGAAACGCCCGTCCCTTCAAAGGAAAAATAGGAGATATGGGGTGCGTTCCAGTTGAGCCCAAAGCGACCGCAACGCTCGGTTTCTCGTTCCACTTGGCGACCACGCCGACCGCGGTCGGGCTGAAAACGTCACTCATGACGTCATCGATGCGACCGCATCGCGCCCACGGAGACCCACCTCCGTTCATGATCTTCGCGCGTAATTCAATTCAAGCGCTAAAGGCGGGATTTCCTATCAACGTCAAACGCGTCAAACTACTTGAACTTTGTGCCAAAGAGTAGGTATAATAAGAGGCGTCACTCGACAAGGACAGAAATAATCTAGGGAAACAGTGATTTCTAGTGAGACAACCAATTTAAATGCCCATTCGGCAATGATCGGTAAACTTCGGCAATAATCAGCCAATTGTGGTAAGGTACATTTAGTCGATTTGAATATCCCGCTCGAAATAGACAACCAATTTAAATGCCAAGGTCAAGTAAGGACTTCAAACGTTCCGCCCGGAGTGACGCCTCTTATTATACCTACTCTTTATTTGTGCCTTTAGGAGCTTGCGCCGAACGCCGCTAGAGCGAGGATCGCAACTCGCAACACCGGGGAATCGGTTGTCGACACTGGTTGGTTGCGGCCTGACTTGGGGCGGTATTCACAGTCGCGTCTTGAGATCAAGACCATCTCAAGCATTTGCTCAAGATGCCGCCTAGATTCATAGTTGCGTCTTGAGGTCGTGTCTTCAGCATTTGCTTGAGGAAAAGCTTGTTCAAATAAGTAAATTCTTGTATGACGTCACATGTTCTCAAGACCATCTCAAGCATTTGCTCAAGATGCCGCCTAGATTCATAGTTGCGTCTTGAGGTCGTGTCTTGAGCATTTGCTTGATGAAAATCTTATTCAAATAAGTAAATCCTTGTATGACGTCACATGTGTCAAAATCGACGGTAAAGCGAGGTTATATTTTCAAGACAACGTTTTAGTCCAAAACCAAATTTGTATGTAACAATCTGTGACTGTAAAATATATAGCCTCCAATGTTTCACTTGCTTCTTAACAAAAGATAAGATTAAACGAACAAAAGATTCTGAACGACCATAATTTGCACGAATAAATTTAAAAAATGCATCGTAATAAATAAATAAAGATTCAAACATAAAACTTAATAAAAATGGAAAATATGTGGTTATATGAATTTAAATACGTACCTACATTAAAGTTGAGCTAAATTTGCAGAAATTTCTCGCTATATCATAAATAACACTTCACATTTAATATATCGTCGACGAGTCCCCGACACCGCTGGTTGGCTGCGACCTTACTTGGCTACACTCCACTCGACTTGGCTTGGCGCTGGCGTCGGTGAATTTTCCTCTTGGCGTTGATTGGCTCAGACGTGTGTAGGGGACCCCACTCCGATCCTACTGCAACTGCAGGTAGTTTCCTCGCCACCCTGCTCAAGTGGAACGCAATCCAGGCGCGTACGAACCCCATTCCTGCCCGTTCCACTAGCTTTTCGCCCACGAAGCCCACAACCGCTTGTAAGCAAGTGGAACGGCAAATCAGTACGGTCGTGGATCGGTCGCTTTGGGCCCAATTGGAACGCACCCATGGTACGTGTTTTGGTAGAACCAAAAAGAGGAAAATTTGCCTGGAAGGAAGCAATGTTTTGTTAAGGGATGAAAATGATAAAATGCTCACCAAACATGTTGATAAATTGCAATTAAGGCTGCCGTCTCAAGTTTGTTTTGGTCCGAATTTGATCGAAGCGCCCCTTGTAAACAGACGGACCCTAATGAAACTACTGCGGTCGGTAAAAATAAGTTGTACAGAGGTGACATCTCCAGGTACTCTATGTAGACGAATTTTTGACGCATAGTTGCCACATTTTCTGTTCTCTCTGTCTCCGCCGCGCTGTTGCCACAGCTCCTTCTACTGAGAAGTCTTGGAGGAATATGGCACGAGAGCTGCGTCTAGGCAGAGATCTACAGGAGCGGTGGTTATGTGTGTGGAACTGCGAGTGTCAGTCACGCACACATAACCACCGCTCCTGTAGGTGTTTCCCTCTGCATCAGCTGTAGATGTAGCGCGTCCGATTGCTGCGTCCAGCATCGGAGCCTCGCTGAACGTAAAGGAGGATAGCAATAATGAAAGATAGAGAGGTTGGGTAGTGAAGTTAGGAAGCATGTCAATGAAACAATACCAATTTGCGTATCAATAGTTTTTATTTATACGTAGAAGGATGTAATATTTTGTATAATCAATGTGCAATTTCAAAGCATACAATTTGAATAAGGTGCATCACCGAAGTGTAACACGCCGATCGTAATGAAATCTAAAATGCTATAATTTTTCTAAAAACATATGACGTTTCCTTTTCTATCTAACTATACATCAAATTATATTGTATATCAACAAGAATTGTCTATTGTTTAAATACAAATTTAGTAATCATTTTTTTAAAACATCAATTTGAACAAAAAATACATTTCAATTCAATACTTTTGTACGTGCTTTCCTTCGGAATTGTTATTCCACGGTTGTAAAAATTTATCAATATAAACTAGAGATCAGTACTAACAATACGTATATTTTGGAATGTCTCATTATGATTTTATTTAGCTACGATCCTTTGTTTGTTGGTATGTTTGATTCAAATCTGGAAACTCAATTATCCACTTCCAACCATCCAATTGTCTTGAAACTTTGCAGAGGTGCGTAGTTTGCATGACAATACAAAATTATGAAAAAAATTATGAAGGGGTGAAAACATTACCTCGTCACCAATAAATAATAACCCATAACAACAAATCCAATCGACATAAAATCAACCATTCTTTATGTTACCGTTCTTTACGAACTTTTAGCACTGTATGGTTCAAACAAACTGTTAAACTGCATACAGCAATAAAAGATATTTGTAAAGAAGTTTGAGCTGTAAAATGTAAACCCACGAATACTAAAAACAAGAAAATAAAAAAAATTATAATAAACGATTTTATTAAAAATGCATTAAAAACTAAAAAATAATTATTTTCTTATACTACAATTTCGATGACGTATTCTCACTTTAAATAAAATCGTGGAGCAGGATATCTCGCAATAAATTCATTTCGACACTTGATGCTGTACTAAATTGATTCATATTCTGTTATGAAATATCCTGCTCCACGTTTTTATTTAAAATTAAGAAACACCATCGAAATTGTAGTACAAAAATAGAAGTATTTCTTAGTTGTTAGTGCCTTTTTGACAAAATCGTTTAGCAGAACATTTTTTTATATATTTTTTGTCTCTAATGAAGTTACAGTCATCACAATAAATCAATCCAACTTCATTCGAGAATTGAAATTCGTCACTCAAGCTTTCGCCCCCTTGAAATGGACAATTACAGATAAAAAAGTGTATATTTTTCGAAGAATACAGTATTTTCTTGTTAGCGGCTCGGTTTGGTGTACGCGATGTGGACTTTTCGCTATCCCCACCACTTCTGTCTCACTCTTGTCCGGCGAAGGCGAGAGCGAGCGAGAGACACCGAAAGCGAGCGAGAACGGTACGAGACAGACGACGGGATGATGTTTTGTCTCGCTCCATCTTTCAGACGCCTGATACTCCGTCCTTTGCATCCGCGCCCGTCGCGCAAGCAAAGCGTTCCATCTCGCTCCCTCCTTCGGACAGAAAGAAGCGAGAAACGAACACTGCGAATTCGGACTCTGTTCACGATACGGGCTCAACGCCCGCGCCGCACAGTGTGCGATTTTGGACAAAAATCGCTAGACAGCGCAAATCTTGACCGATTTCAATGATTTTTTTTTAAAATACTCGTGAAGGACTCAGCAATAACGGAGGGCTGCAGTAAATCCTGTTTTTTTTTTGTCTAATCTATAAAAACATTATTTAGCAAAACATCACATAAAAACGTACACATTGGAAATATCTGTATCTTTTCTTCTACCTTGCATCTGTCTTCTGTCTGTCTGCTCCTGTGAACTTAGAAATGTGTATGAAAAAATTAAAGGGTGAATTAAATTTATTATTTCCCTCGTCACTTTCTGGGGAAAGTTACGGCGGCGTCGATCGACTCGCGTGATCGTATGACCCGCGAGGAAAAGTGCGATTGCTGACACTTGTGACCACTGACGCAGTCAGTGGCCCTGCACTTTACAGTGCGGTGCGACGCCGGATCGATCAAATTTATTGTTTTCCTCGTCACTTTCTTGGGAAAGTTACGGTGGCGTCGATCGACTCGCGTGATCGTATGATCCCCGAGGAAAAGTGCGATTGCTGACACTTGTGACCACTGACACAGTCAGTGGCCCTGCACTTTACAGTGCGGTGCGACGTCGGTTCGATAAGATCGGAGTTTCACTATTTTCGGAGGGAGACCTCTTTCGCTTTTTCAAGCTTTTCGGTTTTTCTTTCGCTCTTTCTGCTAATATAAATTGAGGCTCCCGAATAGACATGCACCTATTGTGTCGACTATCTATTATTTCGGGTAGCATGCATTCTAAATAAAATTGAACCAGTTTGTGCTCCATTTCTGTTTTCCAAAACGCATCATCTCTCTCTACTTTTATAGATTTTAGCCCCTTCGGGGTCCAAAGGCAAAATATACAGTACTTTCTGTCTGTAATATGTAACTGGCCTTGTACTTGATAAAAATAGTGATGCGCTTTGTTCATTGAAATACCTGTTTTACGTGCGAACATGCGCCGGACAGCGGGTACTTTTTCAATAGCTTCTTCCGGCGAAAAGTTCTCCGCTGATTTGGGGCATTTGATTTCCACAATACCTTCTTCACCGATGATTCCATCTGGTGAAGCTCCTAAGAAGGGGATGCAGCTGTCGATGAAAATTCCACATTCTGCAATATCTGTGTATTGCTTCTTCAATTCACATGAGCAATTTTCTCGCATTCTTTCCCGTATTCCACCGCGGGTGCACTAATTATCTTCGGATACAGAATTGCTTTTACTGCATTTGCGCAAAGCGTGTCAGGTCGGTGACGGCACACTTGTCCAAAATTGGATGCGTTCAACAATTTGGACCTGTACTGCAACCATCTGCGGTTCTTTGCTTGTCCGATGGTTTCATCTTCAATAGCATGTATTTTCTCTTGCCAGTCATTCAGCATTTGCATATGCTTTTCCCGCTCTAGTTCATACATTTCGGATGGTATGTCCGGCTTCTGTGCATTTTGTCCATAATCAGAATCTTTCTGCGAGGGCAATTGCTTCCGTACATATCGCGCAACCTTCGTTTCCTTCTGTTTAGCAGCTCTCTTTTCCTTTTCTTTCTTCTTCTTTTCTTCCATTTGGCGAACAACCTCGGGCGTTTTCTTATTCATTGCTGCGTTCAATCGCGAGTGCACTTGGTTACTGTTGTACTCCACGACAGCAGCAGCACATCTTCCTGTATAGGATCCTCTTTCGGCGAAATTTAATCTTTTTCCGCCAATGTACTTGGCAATTATTGCGTTCAAACTTTCCACAGCGTTATTATTGGTGTTGTAGAGTAAGCTCTCCGCATGAGCTAACAGTGTACGAAGTATTTCTTGTACGTCCTGGTACACACCAATATTCATGAATTCTGGAACGATGTTTCTTTCATTTTCTTTATTCTTTCCATCTCAGAAATATTTGAGTCGTGCACACTCTTTGTGTTCACCAAACACGTGGCTCGGAACATTCTGTATGTCGTGATACAAATTCTTCGTTTTCTCTTCGATTGACACATTCTGATTGTATCGAAACTTTGCGGCTTTTACGACGTCCGTGCGTATTCGGCGAATGTTACTTTCCACAGCTTGCCGCAATGGCCCAGGTGTAGTCTTCTTCACAATCGCTTTCATTTTGTTGCAGAAGTTGCGCAACAAATGATTCGTGCATTCAATTTTTTTTACGCGAATCTGTCTCTTATATGGGTCAGCATCAATAATCTTCTTATACACGCTGCTGTCCCCATCACCAATCAGAGTAGAATAAACGAGCCCACGTTTTGCTACGCTAGTATTGAATCCTTCTACTATAGCATCGCTTTCCATAGCAGTCGATGCTCGAGATGTGTTACAGTTTTTGAAACATGTGTGCTTTCGGGGTTCTTTCTCTTTTTTCGCAGCAATCCGACAAATTCTGCAAACTTTATTTCGAACACCGTAAAATAAAACTTTTTTCGTGTGATAGCCAACTATCACGCCGACCCCAGACGCAGAATCGTAACATCCACTGCGGTAGGATCTCTTCATCCAGCTTCCATCGGCCACAACAGAGATCTGAGGGGTTCCTGATCCGGGAAGAACGTCGCCTCTTTCAATCGCCAAACGTTTTTCTTCTTCAGCCGCTGCTAACATCTCTTCTTCTGCAGCGGCAATTGCGGACTTGACGAATTCATCTTGATTCTTCACGAAGTCTCTTTTCGACATGCAACGTATGTTCACTCCTGCAAAAGTGTGTTCCAGCTGGGCATAACTGCCTCCACATAAAATTGTTGCATTAACGGCGCCCTGATTGCTATCCACTTCTTCGGCTTCGTCCGATTGATTGCGGATTTCAGCTTTGTAATGGCATAAAGTGCACGTTACACTAAAGATGCTCTTGAAGCCACACCGTTTCACACCAGTTATTCGTAGGTGTTCAATGCCACAGTCTTCCCTACGTTTTGCATGCTGACCTATTTTCTGCAATTGAGCAAACACATTTGGGAAATTCATTATATCGTTGCTATTTAGGAGACGCGATTGCTCTTGCGGCTGGTCCTGCGCAACTTTTTCTACTACGAAGTTTTCTTCTTCGTTACTTTGTATATAAAATTCTTCAAGCGCCTCTTCAGTTTCTCCCGAACTGGCCGTATCAGTATCTTCATCGGATGGCGAGTACATTATCTCTTGTCGCGTATGATGTCGTCCGTCGGATGTGGATGCTTCCTCTACTATACGTTCCCCGGCCACTTCTTCTGGATATTGTCCTACGGCAGTGTCGGCTGCCGTTCTTGCGCTTTCTTTTTTCTTCTTCTGAAGGGCTAAGGACATTCTCTTTATGCGATTTACTTTCCGTTTCGATAATCTCTTTGCGTACGGACGTAATTTTCGCGGACATGACGGAGAATCATTGTCCATATCTTCATGTACATCCTGCATATTCACATTTAGAGTGCCACTCATTTTACACTAAACCAACAAACACAACAAAAACACAAACGCAAACACAAACCCAATACAACACAACTCAAAATCCTTTTACCCGCTACAAAAAAACGTAAACGCGAACCGTGAACGTGAATCCAAAGATTCGTATATGGTGCGTTCAGAAACAAATGACGCTCTACAAACCAGGCAACGGCGCAAACAGTTCGCTGCGTAGACAGTCAGTCCAGTCAAAGCACGCCAACCAAGTGTAGTGGAAGGAAATGGAAACTATGAATAATGTAAGTATTATATTGTATACTGTTATACAAAGTGATTCTCTGACTAGAGCCTCCAAAGGCGATGCCGCCAATAAGCCGCGCCTCGCTGAGTTTCTTGGATCGGACTATTTTTAACGAAATTAGCTTGGGGCCATTTTCATCGGGACGGCATCAGGAATCGGTTGACGCCATTTTCGCAAAGATCTGATGAGAAATGCAGAACGTGAAATTCGTCACTTCAACGAAACTCAGCGAGGCGCGGCTTATTCGCGGCATTGTCTTTACGACTCTAGCGAGAGAATCACGCTGTGCAATCTTACTATTTGCCATAAAATAATATATTCATTATTTCATTTCCAGATCAAGGATGCATTGACCTGGCGTCAGGCGCGAAACGAGGAGGAGGGAGAGAGAGGAGAAAAAAGGAGAGAGGAGAGAAACAGAGAGGTGGAGGAAGTGGAGAAAGAGAGGGAGACGGGGAAAAAGTTTAAGGAAGCGAAGGAGGAGAAAAAGGAGGAAGAAGCGAGGAAGTTGAAGAAAGAAATGGCAAAGGCAAGTAATGTTGAATGTGTGTGTTTTTCTGAAGTTTGTTTGATATGAACGGCGACGGCGCACAGGGTGCGATTTTGGACAAAAATCGCTCGACAGCGCAAATCTTATATCTTCTATATTTCTTGTTTTAAGTAATTGTAAGTAGGATAGAATTTTGGTGGTAACTAATTTTATAATAATTTGTTTATATGAATTATCATTTATACATTTCAATGCATGTAACATATCACATATAATTCATATAAACAATTTATTATAAAATTAGTTACCTCAAAAAAATTCTTTAATGTTTTTTATAGATTAGACCAACTGATACAGGTTTTACTGCAGTGCTCCGTTATTGCTGAGTTCTTTACGAGTATTTAAAATAAAAATTATTGAAATCGGTTGCACTGTCGAGCGATTTTTATCCAAAATCGCACACTGCGCGGCGAAGCCCGGCAAAAACGAAGCGACGCCGCGTGGTCGAACGTGAAATGTAGTTCTACAGCATAATTGAAGAATTTTTAATTCTTCATCGAATGGATTGTCGCTCTCATTGCCCCATAATATTGCACTAAAATAATGATGAATCTCAAGTTCTCCATTTCCCTTCGGATCTTCGCGAAATTTAGCATGATTTTCAACGAAAAAACCTAAAAAATCCATTGGTGTGACTGCCATATCGATTTGATGAAGAATTAAAAATTGTTTAATTATGCTGTAGTAAATCTCGTCTCGAACGTCGTACATATTCACTATATGTACGGATAGAAGTAGAAAATGTCATTTTTATTGTACTGTTTCAGATGAAACGGGAACTTCGCCGCCTACGATACCAGGCGAGGGGCGGGTGGGGACGCAGAGGGGGTGGAGGATGGCGCCGGGGCGGCGGTAGGCGCGGAGGAAGCGGGGGGGGGGGCATAATATATATATATATTAAATATTAAATTTGAAATAAAAATAACTTTTTTTAATGATTATAGTAGTGTTATGTGTTTTATTCAGAAAAAATTATATAAAAAATATTTTATGATGTTAACATCACCTAATTCACTTTAAATAAAATCGTGGGGCACGACATTTCATAGCAGGATATGAATCACTTTAATAATTCAACTTCTAGTTGCACATGGTGCCCCACGATTTTATTTAAAGTGAATTATTTAAGTGATAAACACCATCAAAATTATAGTACAAGAAAATAATTATTTTTTAGTTTTTAGTGCATTTCTAATAAAATCGGTTAACATAAAAAATTATTTTTTAAATATTTTTCATTTTCTAGTTTTTAGTGTTTGTGGATTAACATTTCACAGCTCAGAATTTTTTAGAAATATCTTTTATTGCTGTATATAGTTTAACCGTTTGCTATAGTGCTAAAGTCACTAAAAACTAATTCTGTTCTTGTACTACAATTTTGATGGTGATATACTACGAACGCCTGCAAAGGTTTAGTTTTACTATTCGTATAAATGGTGTATTTTCGGTAATCGCGATGTGACTAGCGTCCCGAACGCAGAATCATTTTGTCATTTTCGTAAAGAACGCGATAGTTGGAAGTGGGTTAGGATCCATTTCGGTTGGAATAGACAATGTCGTATATACGGTGCATTCCATACCAAGCTGATCACTTTGAATACTCAATGTCTGAGATTTTATTCAAATTACAATACGTTGTACATACTGCATGTGAAAAGAAGAAGGGTTCAAGTTGTCACGTTTTGCCACATTCAAAATTGTTTTATAAATACAGACCCTCAAAGTACTCAACTTTCTTGGTTTTTTTGAAAATTACCTTTCGAATATGGCAAAATGATTATTTAAATCCTTCTTATTTTCACATGGACTCTAACATATTTCAATTTGAACAAAATCCCCAGGACGACGGGGAGAAAATAGCCGTGGGGGAACAATATTTATATTTATTCCTAAAAAAATATTTTTAAATGATTGTGATTATTTATATAGTTTGTGTTGATAGAATGTAAAACTTCCACATTCGCTATCGTATCGGCATGAACGTTTCAACATACTCCTGAGATTTTCCAGATGAAAATAAATTTGAACACAGTATAAACCGATTATTTTTAGCATTTTTAGATTAGAAATGTTACATTTATATTTAATTACCAAGTACAGTTCTAGAAATACTCCGATTTATACCGTGTTTGAACTCATTTTAATCTGGACAATCTCAGCAGTATGTTACTGAATACTGAAAACGTGACGTTTTACATTTTATCAACACTGTATGCCTCTCCAACCGAGATTACAAGTCGCCGCCAGACAGCCCAAGTCCTCGTTGGTCGGGACCGGCGCACAATGGGGCAAAGTGGCGAAGTTTGTTTCAAAATCAAAGAACTTTTGATAGAAATGAGATAGAGTGATGATTTTTTTTTTAATTAAAGCTGAAAGATTGCAGAATAAGGAAAAATTAATTAAATTATGGTACGAACGTTTTTTACCATTGAAAATCTGTGTTAAACTTGAAATTTTACAACAAAAATATGTTTTGTCCAATACCATGTTCGGTTAGAATTTTTTCTTGAAATATTGTACATCATTTCCTATAGATTTTGTCGCGCAGATTTCAAATCCGTTCGCAAAATTTGTCTACTACCTCAGGATTTTGAAAAAAAATCGATTTGAAATTTAACACAGATTTTCAAAGGTAAGAAACGTTCGTATAAAAATTTAATTAATTTTCCCTTATTCTGTAATCTTTCAACTTTAATTTAAAAAAAAATCATCACTCTATCTCATTTCTATCAAAAGTTCTTTGATTATGAAACACACTTCGTCGCTTTGCCCCACTGTGCGGCGCGGTGTTGAGCCCGTATCGCGAACAGAGCCCTAATTCCCAGTGTTCGTTTCTGGCCGAATGGGGGAGCGAGATGGAAAGCTTTGCCTGCGCGACGACCGCGAACGCAAAGGACGGAGTTGTCAGGCGTCCGAAAGACGGAGCGAGACAAAACATCATCCCGTCGTCTATCTCGTACCGCCCTCGCTCGCTTTCAGTGCCTCTCGCTCGCTCTCGCCTTCCCGGACAAGAGTGAGACAGAAGTGGTGGGAATAGCGAAAAGTCCACATCGTTTACACCAAATCGAGCCCGTAACGAGACAGTACTGTAGTATCTTTTATTTGAGTTTATCCAGACAATATCTTTGCCCATTTCTGTTCTCCAGCCGCTTCGCCGTGATTCATTCAAGCCTCCCTTACGACAAAATAGTAATAGGGGAAATGCGGCAACAGCGCGATTCGACTCTCGATACATCTCGGCAACTATGTCTTTCCTACATTTATCGGCTAGATTGGACTTCCACCGGTTTTGATGGTACAATCCACGAATATACCATCAACGCCGGTGACGGAGAATCCTTGAAGCTTCATTCTGTCATTTCTTGAGTCTGCCTCAGTACACGAGTCAGAAATTCATTATTATTTCAACGTGCGGTGGTTATTAGCGCTCAAACGCACCAGACCACCCTGCACTGATGTCTACTGGAGGCAACTATACCCGCAAAATCTTTCTTTTTGCCGATTCCAGGACGCAAGACGGTTGAAACGGTTTGTTTACTACCTCGCGTATACGCAGGGTCGGCGAAAACCACTATGCAAGTTACGCGCCGCATAAGGGCGCCAGCCGAATGGGACGCTAAAAAACTATATCGCACGCTTAATAATAACGGAATCGAACCCCCACATAAACGAAATGTTCGCCCCGTAAAGAAAAAACATATTGAATAGAAAACGGGTGCAAATATTTGGGAGCATCAAAAATTTTCTTGCGCAAGGGCGCCAACTAACCTCGCGTCGGCCCTACGTAACGTCACGCTGGTGCTACGTGGCTGCCGTACACCATTAGCGCCACCAATGGAGAAGCCTTAAAGCTTCATTCTGTCACTTTTCGATTCAGAAATTCATTATTATTTCAATGTACGGCGGTTATTATCATTCAAACGCACCAGACCACCCTGCACTGATGTCTCCCGGAGGCAACTATACCCGCAAAAACTTCCTTCTTGCCGATTCCAGGACGTAAGACGGTTGAAACGGTTTGTTTACTACATCGCGTATACGTACACGCTTTTCCTACCTTGTGTGAGTGTGCCCACACATTCAAGACCCGCGGAGACGGCAGCCTTAAATTGATTGGACTGATGCAGGAAAGAGGATGACGCTAACCCGACTGATAATCTTTCTTGCTCTGTAACAAACCGCGCGGACCCAGGAACTATACAGACTGACACGTACGGATTTGAACCCGGGCTTATACTTTGAAAAGATCAACGCATTTAGATTTCAAAGGGCTGATTGGCGATTCATACTAGTTACAGATATAGATAAAAAAATAAAGCTGAATTTCCATATGAAATCGGGAATATTGAACGAACTCACATTTTATGTACTAATTTTCCAACCCCGATACAATGCATTTCCTTGTTACGGACAAAATACTTAAACCATATGGTACAAGAAGCATCGGATTTACGGATGGAACTTATAGAATTGAGTACAGAAATTAAGAGGCCAGAATATGAATCACATAATTTGCCTAAAGCTATCACACGCAGGAATGCACCTTTCGGATTCATCGGTTCGATTAGTCATGCCTTGTTTGGAACTTTAGACAGTGATGATGCTGAATACATTAACAAGGAAATAGATAAGATATATGCTGATCAGAGGAAGATCACCTAACTTGTCAAAAATCAAACCCATATAATCATAAGTGATCTCCATAAGGTTCATAAAACTTTCAACCGAATTGCCGCAGAAGTAAAAACCAACAGACAGAAGATTTCCGAATTAGAAATGCAAATGGATAAACAGTTAGCCTTGAATTATAGCTTAGCAATGAGTCAATATTCAGCATCTGTTGAAACCTCTTTGAATCATTACATTACTGCAACGCAACGCTTTATCACGGCTTTGAGCACTGCGCGCAACGGAAAATTACATCCATCACTATTGAGCGGATCTAGTTTCAAAACAATAATATAAGAGATACATAATTCAATGGTCGATTTCGAATTTCCTATACCACGGGATCATCAACGAATCGAGGATCTGGTCAAGATATCTCGTGTCAATCTGAAATATATAACAGGCAAAATGGTCGTGACAGTACAAATACCATTAGTAAATCGGGTTGAATATGACCTGTATAAAATACACATATTACCAATTCCTCAGCACTTAAACAATACTTTTGACGATAGTAGCAATAGAACCACAATTTCGGCTTTCATCTTACCAGAATTTCCATATTTAGGAATAAGCAATGACCATTCTAAATCCTTCGGATCAGATAAAACATTCATAGATTCCTGCACCTGGGCATGGCATTACTACATTTGTCCACAGGACGTCCCATTGCAAGACGTGGCTCACTGAACATGTGAAACTTCCCTATTACTTCAACCGGATCCGAAATTCTTACGCTTGTGTAATATTAGAATCATGCCCTATCACATACCTTCCTGGCGAAAATTAACTACACTTGGCGGATGATTATACTCATTCGAACAAACCGAACCCATGCAGATCCTATGTGGTCGGAAAAAGAATGCCCATACCACCATAGTTGGAACAGGAATTTTGGAAATACATCCAGAATGTTTTGCAAAAACACGATATCACACCTTATTGGGATCAGAAACATACCTGAGTAAAGATTCTTATTACTACATTCCTAATATGTTACTGAATATTAGTCTAATATCACCTAATATCTATCAGTATTCCAAGGGAAAATACACCACAGTAAATCTATTTCCAAATGACAATACCAAACTGGAACGCACATCTGATTCGTTGTACGAAATTGAAGCCCAACTAGAGGAAATTGGAGAACATCATCGAGCAAGAAAATCACATTTGTCATTGACGTATGGAACAATAGCGGCACAGGCCTTAATTATAATAGGATTGATGATCTACTATTTCTGGAATCCACTGAAGACCTTATGCCAGATACGGTTCCTGAGGAAACGGGGCCCGAAACACGAAACTGAGGAAGTTTCAGCCAATCAACCTGCAGCAATGCCGTTGCAAGAATCGTCTATTTCAGAAAACAGACCACCGTTGCCTATTCAGAGGGCGATGATAAACTGCTAGAAATATGTATAATAACAAACCCTGACAGTCCAAAGATTATGGGAATTCCCTTGTCAGAAATTGTTGTTACTTACGATTCTTCTAATGTTCTTTTCCTTCTTTGATAATGATTTTGTTATTTCATAATTTTGATCTTGCTTTGTGTGATTGTCTATAGTGCATTAGCGAAATGGCATCGTCCAGTCAGTACCGTCAAAATTTCGCAGAACGGTGATTATTTGTCAGCCGTTTGGTGCCATATACAAAAAAGGTGAAACTGCTCGAAATATTTCGCCCGTATGGAGTCGAGCATGCGGTGGTGACGAGAAAACCAACGGCAAACCAGGCATTCCTAACGTTCGAAACATCAGACGGAGCAAAGAAGGCTTTGGCTGTGGCGGACGTCGGAATAATATGCCATAAGAGGAAGTTGAGGGTGCTAATGGCGGACTCGTGGCACAGCACCAAGCTAATTCCCCCACGACCCGACGTGAACCCATTCCCTGGCATAGATTTGCGTGAACGAATTCCACTTCCAATAGAATGTATATCTAAAATTGCCAGTTATTTGCCGTTTGCAGACAGGAGCCGTCTGGAAATGGTCTCTAGAAAGTGGCGACTCGGTAGCCTTGCCTCGTATCACGGTCTTCGCCATATCGACCTGAATGACTGGTGCTGGCCGAATGGATGGGAAGGAACGATAGTGAACACGGAGTCATTTTACTGGCTCACGAAGAGAGCAGGTAGTCAACTAAAGAGCATACGGATAAATGAGGAACCATTGGCAAAGTGTTTGAGACCCCAGGTTATCTCCATTGCCATAAGGAGTTGTCCTGAACTGGAAACAATAGATCTAACCGCTGTGACGATCCGGCCATCGGCTCTGAGAGACCTGGAGTTGGGGGCACCACGCCTTACTTGCCTCAAACTGGGGAAGTGTGAGGGTCCCGTGGATCCTGAACTCTTTAAGGTGCTGGCCCTAGCAGGAAGTCTAAAGTCCTTCTGTGTTAAGAACACAGATATCACTGGGAAATCCCCTCCGGCAATCACCAAAAACTTAGAAACGTTTTCTCTCCACCGCTGCGAACAATTATAACCCTTAAACCTAGCTACCACTCTCCAAGGGTTGCGGAATCTGAATTACTTAAAGATCAGTATATGTAATAATCTAATGGACCATAGTATTTTGCAGGCGTTAATCAACAACTCAGACCTGCAGACGACCCTGACGAACTTGGAGTTGCACTTCTGCAGTTTCGAGGAGCCCATGCCTGAAATGGAAATGGAGGAAGGCGACGAGGCAGTTGAAAGGTGAGAATTTGTCGAATTGGAGCTAGGCCCGGTAGAGATGGCTGTCTCCTTCCCCTCAAAATACCGGAATATAACAGCCCTGAGCCTTACATTCTGTGGATGGGATGCTTCTGGCCTTGTCTCGGAGATTGGCCTGTACACGGGGGAAGTAACATCCTTGAATCTTAGTGGTTGTACAAACGTCAAAGGGGAATTCGTCCTGGAACCACTCCGGAAATTGCAAAAACTGAAGGTCCTAAACATTAACTACATGCGACTGTCGGGGGATGGGTACTGCAATTCCTCAAGGGCTTTTTAGAGGTCCACTGCAGAGAAAACCAAGGTATCACTGACGAGGACATCGGCGGTTTGCTACGGCAGTGTCCAGAAATAGTCACAGTCGATGTGGAAAACTGCCCAACCATCAGTAAAACCGTACTGAACTGTGCGTACGAGGTGGTGACAAGCGGTCATCGGACAGGGCAAATACACCTGTATGTCGAAGGTACCACCGTTACGCGATACACTAGGTACAAACGCAATACCTCTCTGCACGTCACGCACGACTTGATGTACGAACCCTTATTTCAGTCCGAATAATTTGTAATGGATTTGCATTGTGACAATGTGCAAACATAATGGGAATTCCCTACTCCAATGCAACCTGAGCCCATACGTCTATATACAAACGTCCATATTCATACGTCCATATACATATACGACCATAAGCGCTGCCGTACCTATACCTTCAGTATACATCGTCGGGACGACGATGGTTCCAAGGAGGGAGGGATGTTACGGTCGGAACGTAAAATTTTTCTTTTTGGTCAGGGTATGCATCAACAACGCCTAGCGTTATGGGAAACCCCTCGTGGATCATACTCCTGCCTATTAATTAATAATATTTTTGATAGAACAAAACCTCTTTCTTGGAGCGTCGTCGCCTTGACGTATTGCCGTCCCGAGATAAAGATAAGGCGGTGTTGACGCAGCGGCGTTCTCACCAGAGAGTCGCGTTCGAAAAGACCCAGTGGTTCTCCTGTTGTGCCGAATCCGTTCTGTGTAAGCGGCAGGGGTACGTTTCAACAATGCCTTGCAGCATTGTGGGAGAACCCTCGTTGAGAACACCTCTGACCGTCGCGTTAAATATTGTAACATAATCACTAACGGCTGCATCAGGAATGCGCAGACTGGATCACTGCTTAGAAGATTGATGGAATTGTATACTCTACATCCGGTGCAGGGGATCGCGCCTTCCCACGGTTTTGTCGCACGTTTCGGAGCATGTATGGATTATTAATTAATTAGGAATTGTTTTGTTAAAATTGGATACCTAACATAATTTCTGATTGTCTAAAGTCTGTGGGATTTCCCTAGTCAGAAATTGTGTATATGAATTTATGAATATTGGGGAAGGGCCTTCAGCTGTGTGAAATTGTATGGTTTCTGAGATGTGGGATGTCATGTTTTCCTGTGCATACAAATATTTCGTAAATATCGACTATATATTTGAATCAAGAGTTTGATGGATGGACGCAAGCACGCACACACACCGCCTCGTTAAGTAGAGGGGCCCATAGTAGCGTGGCCGAGCGATAAAATGCAACTTAAGCCTTTTCGGTGCGGACCCACTCTGGCCGCTGCCGAGAGCGTGAAGCTGCGACACTCTCTGACGGTAAATCGTGAGGTGCGTGTCATTGGGGTCCGCAAGTGTTTTAGAGATAGAGTTCTCCGGTCTACTGTGTAACCGCGTGAAAGACTCAACTGTGCGAAACAATTCATTCTATTAACTTTGAAACATTAATTATATTAACTCTTTTAATTAATTTATTCTTATAAATAATTTATTCTAACTTCTAATTGTACTTGCTCAGTAAAAATCACTATCATTTCGGTTCCATATCACAAGTTCAATTCGCGCGTATTTTATCCATAATCAACTGTGTGCGTGTTCGCGTCTTATTCCTCTTTCTGATTCAGGTATACCAACGATCAGAATTATCCAAACGTCAAAAAGGAATCGAAATTATATTGTCATTTATATTATTGTGACTGTCTGGTGAGTTCCACCCCTTATCTCTTTCTGTACATTTCCTACTTTCTTTACTACACTGTTATAATTAATCCATATCTAACGATAATTTCTGACAGTCAATCGACTATGGGATTCCCCTAGTCAGGAGTTATCTTCGATTATACGAGTATTTATGTTTTATAAAATGATTCATTGAGCTTTTCTATATTATATTATTCAGTTCTGTTGTATGCTTTTACATCCGTCCAATATTTCGGCATTAAAGCTTTATTATTCATTAAATTATATTCATTAATTACCTGTCTGATTCCATTGAAGTGACCCGTATGGGACTAGAGTACCAACGATCCCAAAATCTACCTCTTATCCCTCTGATAAGGTACTTATACTCCAACTCATGTTAGAATAGCCTTTTTCGCGCATGTAGAATGAGCTCTTCAGCTGTCGCGAGGTCTCCGTTCCCCCACTTTACCACCCAGGCTTCCCTCTCTCCATGCACCGTTCCGATTCTCTTTCATATACCGGGTAACCAAATAAAACGTGCATTCTATTAAATTCGTGCCATATTACGAATTTATTTATTAGTCGTATTATACTGATATGTTTACGGTATTAATATTACGAATTATAACAACAAAGTATGACATATACAAATAAATTTTATTATAGAAAACTTAAGTAAAGTACAATTTTTATAAAACATTGGTATATTTTTATAAAAGTCTGGACAAAGGAGGATTATTATAAATATTTACAACGACAAGAAAGCTCAATTTTCGAATATGAAGTACAAGGAAATTATAAAATTGGTTGCAAATACATGCGGCGTAAGTCGACAGTCTAAAAGAATTTAAAAGGACGGGGACTGTGACTTCACCGTCGAAGAAGCGGGTAAAGCCCGATATAATGCAGAAGATGTCGGAAGAGGAAATTGGAGCAATAAGGAAGCATGTGCACGCCTTTTGGGAACGAAGAGAACTACCGACAGTTCCGAGAGTTTTGGCGGCGATCCGAAATGACGAAAATTTACCAACCATGTCGCAGAGTACGTTACAACGCCTCTTGAAGAAAATGAACTTCAAGTACGTACAGAGAAAGCGCAATGGTGCCCTTATCGAGCGAGAAGATATTATTCGTTGGCGCCGAACGTTCATCACGAAAATTCGAGAATTCCGAGCGGCGGGAAGACCCATTTATTATTTGGACGAAACATGGGTAAATGCGGGCGACACACGGCAGCGAGAGTGGGTGGACAACACCATAGCTTCGGCATCGAACGCCAGAGAAAGGGGCCTGACGATTGGCCCACCTACTCCGACTGCGAAAGGAAAGCGCCTCATCGTACTTCATATTGGATCGGAGGATGGTTTTGTCGAGAATGGCTTGTTGTGTTTTGAATCGAAGACCAAGAGCGCTGATTACCACGACGAGATGAATGGGGCACACTTTTTCGAATGGTTTCAGCGCACTGTACCATATTTAAAACCAAACGCCGTTATTGTGATGGATAACGCACCGTACCACTCTGCGAAACAGGAGCGCTGTCCCGTAACGAGCTGGAACAAACCGCAGATAAGAGAGTGGCTTACCAGCAAGGGAATACGAATGCCAGATAACGCACTGAAGTGGCAGTTATTGGACGAAGTTCGAAGAATTAAGCACATTTACGATAAATATGTGATCGACGAATATGCAAAATCAACGGGGAGAAAACTTCTTCGACTACCGCCCTACCATTGCGACTTGAATCCAATTGAGCTCGCGTGGGCGGTAGTAAAAGGCCACGTAAAAGCCAATAACACGACTTTCCACCTTGCCGATGTAAAGCAGCTACTGATACAAGGGGTGGAAAAGGCAGCATCCGAAATGTGTAACCAGGTAATCGGCGATATGCAGGATAATGCGCAGCATCCTTCACCCAATGAAAGTGACCCAGACTACGAAGGTGCGCATTTGGGATTGGCGCCGAATCCGGATTCAGGTTAAGACATCTACAAAAATAAATAAAAATCTCGGACGTGGGCACGCAGACGGTGGAGGTGGTGGGCCCTCGGGGACCGGGTATCTCGGCCCCCGGGGAGGCTCAGGGCACCATGCCCTTGGATTTGTTGGGGGACAAGACCCCTCCCTCTAAGAAGGGGGGTAAGTCAAAGACCCCACAATCCAAGGGGAAGGGGGGTAAGTCAAAGACCCCACAATCCAAGGGGAAGGGGAAGAGGAGGAGATCCTCCCCCAACGAGGCGGTGACAACAGCGGCGGCAACGAAGACGCGACTCTTCTCCGAGGCTTTGTCCTCTGCCGCCGCTGGCACCTCGAACCTCATGGGCCCTAGGCTCATACACACCCCTCCCCCCGTTGGGGAAGAGGCGGGGCCTTCCGGGAAGGCAGGAGGTGGACCCCCACCCCCCACCCCCGTTGAAGGCGTGGCTCGGGAGCCAGGAGAGGGTGACCTTCCTTTTGAGAAGGTCACGAGGAAAAAGAAGAAGAAGAAGGCGAAGGGGTCGTCCGCCCCTCAGAGTGGGGCTCCGGGTACCCCGGTTGCACCGGGGGCGCCCCCGAAGGCGGGGCCTAAGGGGAGTACTCCCCGTCAACCCCCCCCCCCCCCACGAGTGGGAAGAAACAGGCGCCGAACCCGACTTGCGGGAAGGCGGGCACCACCCGCTCCGGTGCTAGGTTGGCGGGGGCTCCCCCCCCCCCCCACTCCGGCGGCGGCTCCTCGGGGCCAGGTTGCCCCGCCCAAAAAGAGGGCGAGGCCGATAAGGACCCGCCCGGAGGCGGTTTTAGTGCGGGTTCCGGAGGGTGGACAGTACATTGAAACCTACCGGACAACCGTGACCCTGGGGTGTGCGGCCTTGACAGATGTCAGGGCCGTGAAACGCACGCGCCTGGGGCACGTGCTCCTCGAGCTGGGCCCCAAGGCCAGTGCGGCCTTGGTGGCTAAGGAGCTTACGAGGCTCACGTCCGGGAAGGTCGCTTGTACCCCCCTCCAGGCCAAGACGGCTCTCGAGGTCAGGGACATCGGACATCGATCCGATGATCGATGCCCCGACCCTCCTCGAGGACTTGGGCGCGGCCCTAAAGGTGGAGGTGGCCGGTCTGGCGGTCCGCTCGATGAGGCAGGCCCTCAGTGGGACCCAGACCGCGGTGGTGGAGGTGCCCACCACCGCCCTCCCTAAGGGCGCGGAACCCGTCCGTTTTAGGACGGGTTTGACCGTGGTGCGGGCCAGGCCCCTGGTTAAGAGCACGCGATGTTTCGCGTGCCATCAACTGGGGCACCTGGCTGCCGCATGCCCCACGGTTCCCAAGGGAAAAGAGCTGTGTAGGAGGTGCGGGGCCTCGGACCACGCCATTGCAGCATGCAAGGGCGTGGCCAAATGCCTTATTTGTTCGGCGGCAGGGGTTAAAGGCCCGAAAGCGGCGCATGTTACTGCGTCGCTGGCCTGCCCAGCCATTAGGGCGAATTCGGCAGCGGGGGGGCCAAGACCTAGTAGACCCTGTTGATGACCCAGATCATGCAAATCAAACTCAATAGATGCAGGCTGGCACAGGATCTAATGATCCATAATGCCTGCCTGCTTGGGGTTGACCTCGTGGTTATCTCCGAACCGTTCAGGATGTTACCTGAATGGATAGGGGATTCCACGGGGGATGCAGCAATCTGGGTAACCGAGTTTAAGGGTAGGTTCTACTCCCTTACCCCCCCTATCGCTGCCGAAGGGATAGCCACCGCGATCGTGGACAACACGGTCGTGGTGAGCTGCTACTGTCCGCCGAGCAAGAAGGGCCCAGCCTTACTGAGCTACCTCGAGGAGCTAGAGTCAATAGTTTTAAGCCTTTTAACCCCGGGGAGAGGGGTCATGCTTGCGGGGGATTTGAATGCCAAATCCCCCGCCTGGGGGGGGGGGGGGGGGAAGGTTGCTGACCGGAGGGGCCATGCATGCATGGCACTGCTGGCGAGATTGGGTCTTGTGCCCATTAGAGTCCGGGACCGATGTACGTTCCGGACGGGCAGGGGATCGTCCTTCATCGACGTTCTGTCTGTTGACAGAAGTCTGGCCGGGAGGGTTCGGAGGAGTGAGGTGCTACGTCACTACACCGCCTCCGACCACCTCTATGTCCGCCACACCCTGGCAAAACCGGGTGTGGCTCGCCGACCACCGGGCGACGGCTGGACGCCATACGTGATGAAGGACGTCACCCCGGAGTCGATTCTCGAGGGTTTCCGTGTTCTGCGGAACGCCCTCCCGACTCCGCCCACCTCGCTGGCCACGCCTGCGGGCGTGTCGGCCCCTCCCCCTCCGCTGGAACCGTCCGGTTTTACGGACGAGGTTCCGCGGGCGTGTCGGCCCCTCCCCCTCCGCTGGAACCGTCCGGTTTTACGGACGAGGTTCCGCGGGCGGAGGGACTTCAGCGCCTTCTAGAGGGGGTTAGCGCCCGGGTCCTCAGAAAGAGGTGTCTTCCCAGGGGGACCCGGAAGCCCAACCGTTGGTGGAACGCGGACATCGCCGAGGCAAGATTGGCGATGCACCGTGCCCGTAGGCTTCTCCAGAGAAGTAGGAGGAGACTAGATCCCTCCTCCCCCCGTCTCGAACAACTGAGGCGGGACTTCTCCTTGGCTAGGCGTTCAGTTCAGGTTCTGATCTGGTGCTCCAAGGAAAGGCTCTGGAGGGAGCTATACGGCACGGTCGACGGTGATCCGTGGGGGAAGCCATACAAAATTGTTATGGCTAGGTTGGGGGGGAGAAAACCGAATATGGTTTTAACGCGGGAGCAGGTGGGCAGGGTAGTTGATACCCTGTTTGCCACCGCCCCGCCCCCTCCCCTCCCTCCTCCTTCCCCCACACCAACGGTTGGGCCAGTGCCGCGCACGCCCCCCTCTTGTTGCGATCCCTCCCCATGCGACCCCTCTCCTCATATTGGAGGGGAATCCCGGAGGTAACGGCCGAGCAGGTCGTGGCCTGTGTGGCCAGGGCTAACCAAGAACTGATACGTGAGATGGTGGCCGACACCATAGTGCGAGGTGGAATCCCGGCTTCGTGGAAGATGCCAAGAGTCATCTTGATCCCGAAGCCGGGTAAGGATCCCCTAAGTCCGAGGGCCTCTGGCCGATCTCCATACTCCCAGCCTTATCTAAGGTATGGGAGTACGTCATCAAGGAGATTCTGGAATCCCAGCTCGGCAAGGATCCTTTCCACCGAAACCAATTCGGGTTTCGCCGTGGTGTCGGCACCATGGAGGCGGCCACCGAGGTAGCTCGGTTTGCCGAGGACTCCAGGGCCAGAAATAGGATCTGCCTCCTCCTCTCATTTGACGTTCAGAACGCCTTCAACACCCATAGATGGGATGTTGTTCTGGACGAGATGAGTAGGAGAGGGGTAGATCGACATGTTCGGGCGCTTCTCCGGGACTATTTTAGTAATCGCGGGATCACGGTGCACTCACATGAGGGCACCGTGGTCCGTAACATTTACGCGGGCATTCCACAGGGGTCTGTTTTAGGGCCATTCCTGTGGAACGCCGTCTACGACGGACTCCTCACCGAGTTGGATGTGGGCGGGGCATGACGTGCGATTGCGTACGACGACGACCTCGCCCTCGTGTTTTCGGGCAGGGACCTCTCCCAGGTCAGGATGCAGATGGCTTCCGTGCTGCCGAGGATTGGAGCTTGGTTTCGCAAAACCGGCCTTTCCTTGGCAGCAGAAAAAACGGAGGCCATCCTCCTGACTGGCCACAGGATCCAAAAGACAGTCAGTCTTAGGATCCTGGATGCCGATGTCACCACGGCGGCCACGGTCCGATATTTGGGGGTGATCTTTGATTCCCTCCGCAATTATCGGGCCCATCTGGGGGAGGTTGCAGCTAGGGCGGATAGGGTCTCAGGAGCGCTTTCAGCGCTCCTGCCGAACACCAGGGGCCCTTCCGTCCACGCCCGGAAACTCTACATCTCGGTGTGGGAGTCCGTGATTTTATACGGGTCGCCGGTCTGGGCTGTGGCGTTGACCACGGAGGGTGCTCGCGCTATCCTCCGGCGTGCTCAGCGCACAGCCCTGATCCGATGTACAGCGGCATTTAGGACTGTGTCCGTTGCCTCGCTCTGCGTTTTAGCAGGGCGAATGCCGCTGTACATTAAGGCCAGAATGGGGCGCGCAGTTTTCTGCGCTAAAGCGCGTGATAGGGATGACCCCACCCTTGGCGGCGACCCGGAGTGTTTTAGAACGCGGGCCCACCTCCACAAAGCTGCTGCGCTTGCAGCGGCAATGGAGGAGTGGCAGGCCGAGTGGGACAGGTCCCCACCCACTGGGTGGGTGAAACGCCTGGTCCCCGCGGTCAGCACTTTCGTCGACGCCTCGGGCCCCTCATTAGTTGCAGACTACTGGGCAATGCAACTGCTGAGTGGGCATGGGGCTTTCCAGAGATTCAAACATCGAATCGGGAAAGCACCCTCCGAGGCGTGTCTGGACTGCGGGGCGGCCCGGGATGATGCAGAGCATGTGCTCACTACATGCCCGGAGTTCGCTCCCCAGCGCGAGGTGCTGGCCGCTGGCCTAGGGGCACCGGTGGAAGTTTCCACGGTGGTGCCTCTTGCCACTTCCTCTCCGGAGAGGTGGGCCATTTTTAAGGATTTTGCGGCCTCGGTTATGGGGGCCCGTCAGACAGCGGAGCTTGAAGCCGACCGCCTCTTTCGAGCCGAGCGCGTGCGCCTGGCCCAAGAGGCTGCGGCCGAGAGGGCCCGCACGCGTATTCGGCTCGCTAGAAAGAGAAAGAGGGTCGGCCCCCGCTGATCGTGCGGGAGAGGTTTTAACCCTGCCGGCGGTGTCCCCCACGAGGGAACTGCTGTGTGTGTTTTTTAGAGCGTTTTTTAATCGTAGTCTTTAAGTTAGCTTTAAGTTAGCTGTAAGTTTTTTATATCGCGGAATCGCGGCACTTTGTGCAGCGAATGAGACCGGGGAGTCCACCCTGTGATAACAGAGTGGACACCCAGTCGGTGGTCTCCCCCCCTCCAAAAGTTTAAATTTGGGAGTGGGGGGGGGGGGGTGGCGGGGCCTCATCAACTATGATAGCGGCGCCCGACGGACTACATCAGAGTTCCGGGCGCCGCCATGAGGCCCCTGTTGGAGACCACCAGAGGGGGTTTTCAGTGGGTATCCCGCCTATGTTATAGGCGGGGAGTCCCACATAACCCCGACAACAAATGTCGGGGTATGCGTAATGCATTTTCCCCCTCTTCAAAAAAAAAAAAAAAAAAAAAGGTAGGTATGTGAGCTTAACAACATATAAAAGAATGCTGAAACACGTCATGAACACTAGGAACTGGTTACCCAATTGTACGAATGTCAATCGTAACTCTTGGAAACACTATTCTCGAAACTAATACATATAAGAATATATATATAGATATCTCTGACTATTATAAACTATATGTTAATAAAATATGACCAACTACATACTAATTTGCACTGTTTGTCATTATATAATGTACTGATACATGGGGAAAAGTAGACGGCTGCTACAAAAACCCCTGAGTCCATATGAGTCGATACCTTAACGCTAAATGAACTTACCAACTAAAAACTTACGTACTATCTATATACAGCAGGGTGAAGGCCTACCCTTATTCTAGGTATCACAGTGTAAGAGGAACCACAAGGTACTCCTTCTAATCACAGCTCCAAGAAGGAGTTAAGCACCGTTTATTCTGCGTCGTAGCAGTTCTGGAATATGCGCACAAGTGGGCGATAGCCACCAATATTTCTCAAAATTGAGTCTATGGAAGTCCCGTCGATCTCGCTTAGGTAAAGCAATGGAGAACGTAAAATTACCATGGCTAGTATCATACGCATCATGTTCAAGCGCGATTTTTTTGTTCGCCTTGTTGCGCTTCCAGTGGTACAAAATCGGGATATTGCATTCATTCTGCAGCAGACCACATCGGTCGCAATAAGTAAAAGCTTGTGGGGCGACATAGCCAATAGCAATCTGACGTTTAGAGACTTCGTCTCGCTGCTTGGAGGAGGACTTAATTACAGCGTTGTCAATGTTCGCGAGCCCGCTAAAATAGTCACGGGTTAGGCGAAGGGTGAACGAATCAATCCTAGGGATCTCCGCTGTCTCATAGATAGTTTGGTTCCGTACATAGTGCTGCCAGTCCGAATATTGGGAGCAATAACATGCGCGTTCGAAGCACCTGAGCTTCTCCATGACCGTGTGGTTACAATTCCACCATATAGGGGCTGCATATGTTAGTATTGGACGGACTAACAGCATATATAGGATAACCTTGGCTCTATTAGTTATGTTTTTGTTGTAAAAAACTCGGCTGTTGGCCATGAATGCCCTACGCGCTTTTTCTACCTGCATGTCAATATGCTTGTTACGTCTAAGGAGGTAATCTAGCTGTACTCCTAAGTATCTGACCGTCTTCTTATGCGGGATGATTACACTATTGTTGGTGCCAGGGCTGAGTGTCTGGATTTGGAATTGATTGCGTCCAGCCCTTGCCTTAACGGAGAGAAAATTGATAGGCTTTCTAAACAAGATAGTTTCGCATTTACCGGGGTTCCATGCTATGTAGTATTTGTTCAGCTTGTTCACCAAGGATTCAAGATTGTCGCGAACCGTCGCAACCCTGCTACCGATAGTATAAATTATCACATCGTCTGCGAACGCCAATGCTGAGGACACGCCCGCATTCAGTTCAAATAGTTTTGTGAGCTCACTCGTGAAAATATTAAAAAGTATCGGCGAGTTCACCGTGCCCTGCTGCAACCCCTCTGTGATCATGAACTCCTCCGAAGAGATGTTAATGCCGTCCCAGGTAACAAACGATTTATCCCTGATCATGTCCCAGATCGTAAGGACTAGCTACTTCGGGAAGTTCTTCCTCAGCAATTTGTATATTAGGCCATTGAGCCACACAGAATCGAAGGCCTTTTCCAGGTCCAGCAATGCCGCTCCCACGAGCTTGCAATTGCCCACCTGGGTGTTTAAATCAGCCAGCAGTTTATGCACCGCATGGACCGTCGAGTGTAGATTCTTAAAACCAAATTGGTGATCAGGGATGATCTCGTTGTCTGAGCAGAATGAAGCTATGCTGTTATTAATGACTGACTCGTAAACTTTGCTGAGGCTGGGGGTGAGACTGATTGGTCGGTAGCTAGATGGGTCGTGAGGGTTTTTCCCTTTTTTCAAAATAGGGAATACTTTAGCTTTTTTCCAGGCTGTTGGAAAGTAGTTGTGATTAATGGCATTATTAAGTAATACTGTCAGGTCCCTGACCGTCTTTACGGGTAAGTGCTTTAGTAGTATCGGAGGGATGTTATCAAGACCACTCGATGTTTTATTGGGAAGGTTTCTCAATATGTAATCTACAGAGGCGATATTGCAAAAGGGATGGGGTGTGATATCCAGAGAAGCGGGGTTGCTGGCCTTATTGTTATCACTAAACTGAGTGGTCGTAATAAACTGCTCTCTCCTGGTGCAAAGTTCAGATTTGAGCTTATCAGCTGCCTCATCAACGATCACTTTAAGACGAGTATCAGAATTTAAAGGACGGGGGGAATTTATTGACTCATAAAATGCACCAATGATGTTAAGATTATCCTGCGAGTCTGAGAATATAATATTATTATCCAAGATGACTGGTTGAGAGGTGTCACAGCGACTTCTCTGGATAATACTCCCATTGTCGCGGCTAATGTGGAGGTCTTTCACACCCTCTAGATGCTTTGGTCTGAAAAGAGCGTTAATCCTCGGGAAAAAAGATACCGGGTTTCGATGGTCTATTTTTTTGACAAGGCGGGTCCAACAATTTTCGATGGCCATTCTAAACTCCGACCTCAGTTCCTTAATGGTATACTTCAGCAATTCTTTAGCTTGTAGCGAAGCCAGGAGTTTCAAGCCTGGATCCATGATATGAAGGTAATGCAGCAGGGAGACCAGTTGACTTTTGCGTTTTTGTAAATTCCTAATTTTGTGGTTAACGTACTGCAAAGTATTATTATTATTGGTATTTATTTTCGGCACTACTATGGAAGCTGAGTCAGAGATAAGTGTACTGATTTTATGGACGTATTCATCAATTTCTGGGATTGCTAGGTTGCGGTCCTCGAGGATAGTAATATCATCAAGGTCCACAATCTTCTTAGCAAATTTTTCCCATTTTGTGGCTTTATAGTTGAGCCGGTGCCCTAGTGGTGGACAGGGAGTGAAATCAAAGCCATCGTTACTGAAGCCAAATCTGAGTGTGATTGCAGTGTGATCACTATCATACGGTAAGGTGCAAGCCTGAGCATTGACACCGTTCAGAAGACTCAGCCTTGCATTAGCTAGACATATGTCTAAATAGGTCTGCGCCGGTTTGTATGTAGGGGTCGATGGCCCGATGACTCTAAGTTTAAATCTGTTTTCATGCATCGTTTCCCAACGATTCATGAACACACCTCTTTGATTATCTATCCTGTCGCCCCACGCTTTTCTTCTGGCATTAAAATCGCCCGCAATAATATAAAAGTTATTGAGACAATGTAAGTTAAGACTAGTGAATAAACTATTTAACTCTCTGATAAAGAGATCGCGATTATCACTCCTGGCGTATACGCTTACTACGAATATATTATTGTTACCTCTCGTAGGGAGTTTGATTATTGTATATTCCAGGATCGCATTCCTTGCAGATGAAGGGAAATTACAAACTGTATACGGAATGCTTCGCTTGATCACGATTGCCGTGCCTCCACCCTTTACTGCATTCGGCCTGTCATTTCTTATAATATCATAGTCCTGGAGGGAGATTTTGTGAGTACCATTAAGCTTAGTTTCCGATAATAATAAAATATTGTGGTTGTGCTCTGCAATGAATTGGCTAAGTTCCAATCTGCGTTGGTGGGCTACAATAGAATTAACATTAATAGCTGCTATCTTAATTTGACTAGAGAATACGGAACTTTCCATTAGCTCAGTCTGCAAAAAGGGTATTAAACATATAGTCAATCCGCTCTGTGTTTGCCGCTATTTGCGCCGCCAGGGTTTGGAATTGGATCGCAACCTGCGCAGCGAATTCATTTTTCAGTTCTTCAATCCATGCAGGAGGCTTCGTGGGGAGGGGCTGGTTATTGGGCAGCTCCGCGTTGATACCTGGATATGATGGCGTTATAGGTGTTCTTGTTGTAGGCCTTGGTCTAATCAGGTTGGGGTCGTTCGAATGTTGCTGAGAAGGCCTTCCCGAAAGCACCTGTGCGAAGGACGTATTCGCTCTGATAGTTGAGGAGAGCTTGTTTATCTTCTGGGTTATATCGCGTAAATGCCTGGAGTTGGTCTCTCTTTTTTGCTTCAATGCAAATTTCATAAAGGGGCAGCCCTTGTACGAGGCTGGGTGACCAGCCGAGCCACAGTTGGCGCACTTGAGGCTTTCCCTCCCATCTTGTAGTTTGATATTACATGCACTTGGTTCGTGCGATTGGGCGCACATGACGCATCTATACTGCAGGTGGCAATTCTTGCTAGCATGCCCAATCCTTTGGCATTTTTTGCATTGGAACAGGGGCTGTCTTCTAAGGTGTTCCCATTTCACCTTTTGGTATGCTAGGGTTTTAATCTTGAACAGTTCCGCTGTTTTGCTGTCCGCCGAAAGTTGAATTAGATGGTGGTATTTCTCAGGCTGCTTTTTGTCAAATGCGAATTTGGTTATATTTAGAATTTCTACATTGGGAATTTGGAGGTCCAGAATCTCGTTCTTGATGTATTCAAGATCAAAATTTCCTTTTATCCCTTTAATGAGCATGGATTTTGGTCTACTACCTTTCGGCGTATAAATAAAGTGCTGAATACCTAGTTCGGTGAGCTTCGCAGCCAGAAGTTGTTGGTGTTCAAGTGCACTAGTGGTTATAGTGTGACTCTCAGTATCATTCTCTTTCACAGTGATTTTTGTTTTTGGAATATGTAGCGAATTGACTATTCCAATGATAACCTCAAAGGTGGTGCCGCTAGTGTAGATCGGTGGAGGCCTGGGTGTTTTGGCCATGGCGCCCCTCTTAGCCCCCACGTCTGGGGTGTTGTCCATCTCGGCGTTTGTTTCGACGCCCGAAAGAGGCAAGAATCGATTGTTCTCATCAACGGGGGCATCGTTAGTATTTTTCGTAAGTAGATTTAGAGACTTGCTGGTCTTCCTGGGGGTTATCCAGCCATCAGTCGATACAGAAGAGCATTGAGGGGTGTTCATAACATGACCGCTGTCTTCGCTGGGCGCTGGCGGTTTGGCCGTGCGAACCATTTTCAGGTTAGGGATGATGTTGCTGGTTGATTTCTTAACTGCATATTCGTTAATAGTGCTTTTGTAGAGCTTGTCAAGCTGCAACGAGTTGAGTTTTGGCGTTTTTGCCCCTCTTACTTTTTTGAACGGCTCATTATTAGTGATCTTATCCTTCTCTGCTGATTCAGGAGATATGCCTCGTTTTCCGCCATGTGGGGACGCCATCGAGCCCGGCGTCGTTGGGGCATTCCCCAAAAAGGAGAGTAAACTGATATCGCGTGTGGTGCACTTAACTTAATGGTGCCGCACAATTACAATCGATCGCACTTGCAAACAAAGACACAATTAGCACAGCAGATACCGCGAAAAATGAGATAATTGGGGGAGCTTGTGGACAGCCGACCCAAGTCTCGCGCCCTCTCGACGGGAACTCAACGGGAACTGGTGTTTTGCAGACGCAGTATGGTCGTTGGTGAAAATACATTTTCATTTATTCGTGAAAGAGGTACACCGCTGAGCAAAATGTATGTGAGTTGAGGGTCTTAGGTTTATAATGAAACAAATACCATAAAAAATTAATTTCCATTATCACAAGCTATTTTCGTTAATAATAGTCCGATTTACATGAAATTTGGTATGATATTCATCGGAAAATCATAAGGAATCCATCGGCGTCACTTCTATACCGATATGATAAAGACTGAAGAATTATTTTTTTCTGAAACAGGTATGAATCCTCGGCCGACCGTAGCTAATTGAGGTTGGCGCCCCGCAGTCAAGGGGTGAAAATGTGAAATATCCATTTTCGCTACGGTAGGCCGTAAAATTTTTATCCTCTTTTTCAAGAAAATCTGTTATTGACTAGTATTAAAAAATATTGATATTTTAAAGCCATTATATATTATAAGCAGAACTCAAACTTGTCTGAATTCCGTCGGGTTTGGTTTCATTTTTATTAGAAAAATCTCATCCATACGTTGCAAATATTCTCATTATGCTAAAACAAAAAATATAAACATTTTATTCGAGCTTGTCACGCATACTATTTTTGTGGAGTACCTGCCGGCGGATGGGTTTTATGAAGATAAACATTCGTATAAACAATCTGCGGCATAATCTATTATAGATATTAAAATAGGCAATACTCGTGAGCAGGGCCGGCGCGAGGATGCCGCGAGGCGCCCTTATGCAAGAAAATTTTTGGCGGCCCCAAATTTTTGCACCTGTTTTCTATTTAATATATTTTGCCTTTACGAGGTACAATAAAAAAAGAATTACATTTACATTTTGTTTATATGGGAGTTGGATTCCTTTATTATTAAGTCTGCGATATATTTTTTAGCGCCCCCTTCGGCTGGCACCCTTATGCAACGCATTACTTGCGTAATGGGTTCCGCCGGCCCTGCTCCTGTATATGTTTTTTCAGACCAATTTTCATTATTATCATTTTCATCAACAGCTTCAACTTCACACTCTTTAAACTGATCCAGAAAGTCCAATGAAAACTCTTCCGAAACTTCGACTACATTAAATTCAAATATGCTATCAAGCAACATCTTTTGTATAGATTCTTTTAATTGTACTTCCTCCCTTGTTATAGGAGTTTCCAACAAGTACATACTTTGAAATGTTACTAATAATAAATTGATCACGTTCAGCGCATTAATAATCATTTTTATTCGCGAGAACTGTAGTTGCAAATTCTGTGAACACGTGAAGCACTCGGATGTGACTGAAGAACAAACCAGTTTTCGAGAAACAACGTACTGCAATCTTGCAGAAAATATCGCGTAACTCGATATAGGGTAACTCGGGGTAATATGCCACCGCGGGTAATATGCCACTTCTGAATATTTTTTTAAATAATGCACAGATGGCTTTATATTTGCACTAATTCCGTTCAATTTAGTGTAACTGTTAAGACGACAACAGATTTTGGCTTTTATCTTCTTTTATTTTCAATAAATCCTGGTAAGTTATAAAATTATCGGATTGATCTAATTTCATACTGTAACTAGAATGCAGATTATACATTTGTGTGAACAGTTATACAAAAAATCAATAGATTATGATAAAGTATACTAACAAACGAATTTTATAACCTCTCAAACATCCGTTAAAACTATGTTCTTTGTGGAGAGCTGTTCCATCCTTCTTTTTATGGCCGTTTGGAGTAATATGCCACATGTTTGTCGGTATAATATGCCACTTGTGGCATACAAACGTCGACAAACGTATTAGAACCATGCCTAAGAAGTATGTACGAACTTCAAATCGTGCTGCTTGATCAGAAGAAAGTTTAAACGAATCCATTCGAATGGTAAAGGAGGCTCGTACTACAATATGGCAGGCTTCGAAAGATTACGGCATACCATATCGTACACTCAGACGAAGAATAGCTATCGATAACGACGAGAAGATAAATAATTTAAAATATTGTTGATTCTCTAAAATTTGAGTAATTAGTTCGCACTTCATAGCTTGTGGCATATTACCTCAGACCTTGTGGCATATTCACCCACCGCCTGGGTAATATGCCACTTTCGAGGACTTTTGTATTTGTACGTTTCTCATTGAATTATAAAAGTTACATATCGCTACTTATTAGTCAATACACAGAATTAGTTACACTTTCATATAGTTTTATCTTTTTCCCGGTATCTACTTATACTTGCGAGATATCGCGTTTCAAAGTTAACTGTGGCATATTACCCCGAGTTACCCTAAGTGCTATTTTTAGCGTCATAACAATAGCGTGGGGAAAAAGATTCAAGTCAAATGCAGCTGACCATGCATGTTCCGTATGAAAGAAAACCGCTGCCAATTCATTGGCACTTGGCTTCCTCAATTTTTTTTTTATTTTTCCAATATTTTAATTTTAGCTTATAGAACTCCCATTGAGGGTATTTGTGTGTGTTATATAATAATACATAAAATAATTTGTGTTTATGGTTTTTTTCAAGTTTTTTTATAACATTTTTGACACTTTTCAAGTCTCTTAAATACGTATTGAAACGATTGCAGGTAGTTTACTCTCCAGTAAGGGTGACTGACGACAAGAACATCGTCCATACAGTAAATTATGACGCAAATGAAATTTATATGAAGTTTTACTCAACACAATTTTGTACCCCGTATGAACATTAGAGGGGTGGTTTCACCCCCTAAACATTCAAGCAGGCCAAAACAAAAAGACACGTATTTCTTATTTTTCGGTCCTCTAAAACATATCCAAAAACCAAAGCAATCGGAGATGAACACCTGAAAATCTTATAACTTTGGGGGGTGGTTTCACCCCCTAAATATGAAAACGGGCCGCTAAAAAAAACACGTATATCTTATTTTTTGATCCTCTAAAACATATCCAAAATTCAAAGCAATCGGAGGCAGACACCTGGGAACCTCTCCTTGCCAGTGCGCATCAGTGCGATCGTCCGAATACGCTATGATCTTTCGCTGAACGCTACCGTTCAGTTGCGCTCTTTCCAATACGTTCAGTGAGCGGTCGCTATTTTGTTGAGCACATATAAACTTCGCCCACTTTACCTAACATGTTGGTAATTGCTAAAATATCCCCACCCTCCCAAGTGTCGTTCAGCGGAACTGAGCGGCACGATGGCTACTCACCAATCAGTTCCCAACGGTTGGGTTTGTTACGTATTTTAGCCAGGATATTGCGATGTGAACGCGGGTTGGTGCCCGTGGAGTGCTGCAGCACTCTGCACGCGAAATGCGCGGGTGTTATAAATAAAATGAAACTGTTTGCTGGTAAAAACTTCAATATATTCTTAATAGTTTTTAAGAAATTGTTTTATAACTGAGAACAGTTTGGGACTTTTACAGTCGAGAGTCAAAATCGTTCTGCTTTCCCAGAGTCCTCCGTCGTTGAACCTTGCCTCCTCGAATGTGGTGCCCCTTCCATCTAAGCGCGTCTTCCCAGTCCTTTGGTCAATCAGGACGGAGGATGCGCCAGATTCAAGCGGTAGGCTGTCCCACGGATATGTCCGTCCACCCCCGTGAATCGACGTGCATCTTTCCTTCTAATTCCAGGTGGTGGTGGAAATTCTGTGGAAGCGCGCTTTTCCGTTACAAGACGGGCTGCCCACGTGGTAAGAGAAAGTAGGCTCTGTTCCGAGGATTGAAAAAACAACCCTTGATGGAAATTTATGACTTCCTTAGCGTTGCCAACACTTCTGGAGTCAATTGACATTCACAAAGATTAACAAAGGACAAGGCCTTCTCAAAAAATTACGTGACTTAGAAGAAACACGCGATTCGTTTTGAGGTCTGTTAATTGGTGTCCTCTCCCTGTTTTCGAGCTCTGCCCAAGATAGTTCCCACGTATGCCACCCGCAGCGCGCATCCTTAATAATACTTTCATAATCACAAGTAAACATCTGCTTTCAAATTTCGGTCCTGATTTACGTATCAATTATATACATTTCCGTGGCTACGTTCAAGCGATAGCGTAACAGGTCCAACAGTTGGTTGCGCTGAACGCACCCATTGGCTAGTGACCCCCTACGTCAAGGTTATCTAATATGACTTAAGTATCCTATACTGAGCTCTTGTAAATCCACAATAGTATTGCTTCATGCCTGAAGCAACTTTGTTGAAACTACATCGCCCAGGAAATGATTTATTGTATGTCTAGTATGTATATTGATGTAAGACTACGTCTAACGCGGATCGTAGTATGGAGCGACTTACGGCTGACCGCCAGTGAGAAAAATATGTTCCAATTGAAATTATTATATAATTAAAAATACGTGCCGAATAGTAATCGTATTAGCATATTCGTATACAGCATGGAGTCCAATTTGTGTACTCCACAATACATTGCGCCCTCGACGCTTCTCTCGCTCCTTGTGCGCGCGGGAGGTGATGGGGAGGTGATGAATATATCTGTGTCTTCCGCCGCGTTGGACTCATTATATCTTGGCAACGGTGAACGTAACACGACTGTGCGAGGTATTGTTTTAAAGCTGTAGACGCGATCTATTCAAATATATAAAGAACATCACGCAGTGATTTCAACTAATTGTAAAATTTAAAAAAATTATTTTCTTTTGAACAAGTCGTAGTCTTACGTTAAAAATTGAGCCTATTTGACTTTTTTTATTTGGTTCTTCATAAGGATTCCTCTCCTACTCAGTTGTACCGCAATTTACCGGACACCTTCTACCTATAGGAGTGATAACGCACGTTGGCGTACATATCTGTTTGGAACGTTACTTTCCATGAATACAAATTTTATACATATAGTAATATGAAAATCGTGTTGTTATAGGTCGTTGCAGTAACCTCGATGTCAGTTACTATAGTACACATAATAAATATTTAACCTCGGTTAAAAAAACATCCATAATTTCCAAATCTCATAAAAAATTGATCTATCAATCATAGTATTTGCCCTTCCAAATGGGTGAATTTCTACCTTGGATATTCTTTTTAATTGTCAAAGGCAACAGGGATTTTTGATCGTGTTAAGTGCCCCGCTTTATACAAAACAAATACTTTTAATTTTGATTCCTAAACAAGTTTCAAAGTTAATAATACTGTATAACTAGTTATTCATGTCCCTGGTTTCATATTTAAAAACAACTTGCAAAATAAGTATGTCTTTAGATTTGTCAGTATAAAACTAAGACGAATAATATGTATTATGTAGTAAATAATACAAGTTTTTGATAAACAATTGAAAGTGATTTCAACTTCCGGTATACTAACCAATAATCCCTTTCCAGTTATAGAAACTAAAACATAGGATAATGATACACAGGTTCAGGCATGGTTAATATTTTAGGACATGATATTTAATATTAATATTTTGAGAAGATTTATCTTCTGTAACATAAATAATATTCACAGCCACATAAAACCGTGGTATACATAGTCGGAAGGCGCTTGTTTTGCCGGGAATTTCTTTCTAAAGCGTAATACTTTTTACCGCTCAATTTTTGTTTATATAATATGGACATTTTTGTGTTTGAGTATATGTTTAAAAATTGCAAATATTTTACAAAATATATTCTATAAACATAAATGTTATAAATGTTAATCAACCAGCGTTCTAACCAGGAATTCGGAAAGGGCCTGTAAAAATAGTCATTTTATGACATGTTCATAGTGTTTAAAAGTATGCCTGCATATTTCTATGGTAAATGTCATATTTGTATAATAGTAATAATAAAAATAATAACAAAAATATGAATTATATATAATTTATACTTCCAATAATTTCATTGTTTAAAGATTAAATACATGTTATAAGGTACGCGTAGTGAATACAATAAATTGCCCGATAAAAAATATGCATTGAGGAAAGAGTTCCAAAGGGATAAGAATTCAAGTGTGAAAAAAATTCCACTCCACTGAATAAACATTCCACACTTAGGCCACATTTTTATCCGTGAATGTTGTTGATGCTACAAAAGATACGCCCTGTGCAAACTTTAACATTAAATATCTTGTAATCCTCACTTATTAGCCATCTGCACCTACAACCATACATTAATTGCTTTTAGTATTTCAACCTCTACCAATCACTATGCAAAACGTCGTTAAAGTTTAAGAGTTATAGTTGGAAACTTCGTCATATACGTCATAGAAACATTTCTTCACTTTATTCATATGAAATACTGAGAAATATATTCAATGAACATTATAAATATCTTAAATAATCATTTATATGATTGTTATGAACCATAGACGTAGAGCACTGGGATGTGTTTTATGTATACAACTTGTAACAAATGTATTCAAAATAAAATTATGGACATTATAAACTTTACAAACAATTCTGAAGTTGTAAGATGTAGTATCATTAAAAATGTTATGTAAAACTAAAGTGCATACACTATGTTATACCATGAATAACAATTTTCTCTAGCATATGTATGTTTATGCACATACTTATCTATAATTCTGTAGGTATTTTCAACGTTTATGAAGCATACTAGAAAATTCGAACCTTGAAAAAAATGAAAATTTTCATTCTTCATACTTCACGGTTTATTTTATATTGCAGAGGTGGCATTGTGCACTTAAAAATTCGACGACATTGTTATTATATTTAATACCTTAATTATATCGCGCTATAATAATAGCAATTTTACCTGTAATTTGCTTAATAATTGATTTCACATTTATTTCCTATATTCAATAAATTTTAATCTGTAGATTGCTTAGTTCGCTTACGATGATAATTTCTTGCCAATGCATGAATAATTGTTACTAAAAAGTAACATACCATCAACATTACAAACTTATCAAATAACCATGAAATTGTTGTTGCACCATCCTGAAAATACAGTATACATTGAATAATTTGCAAATACATCACACCAAATGTAATTAATCCAAGTTAAAGAAAGCATACCACAGATGTTTTGTCATGTAATTTCTGTTTCTGTTGAATAAGATACTTTTTCAATGGTTCTTGAAACTTTGAGCCAATGTATGGTACAATTGCCAATAACTTGATAAATTTATCTAAAAGTTCCTCATTAAAAGCTATAATTACTGCAAGTTGTTGAATGTGCATTTTTACAACAGCCTTCCCTATAAGTGTTGCACCAAAGAATGTCCAAAAGGGAATTAAATAATGACCACACGTCAAACCAGCAAGATCAAATAATGGATTGGGAATCTAAAAATTGTTTTTTAAAAAATATTATTAATTTTCGTAATATATAATATATAATATAATATTATATATATATATATATATAAATAAATATATATATATATGTATATATATAAAAATAAAAATTATTAATTTTTCGTGCGTAGATACACACGCGCGCGCGCGCGAAAAATTAATATTTTTTTTAATATATACATATAATATATTTTTTATATTACTAAGCTTGAGATACACAGAATTACTTAAACAAGAAAATAATTAATTAATGTACACTTATTAGAAAAAATTGTATATTCACGAAAAGACAAATTATACCTTAAAAGTAGGTCTTTTTTTTAAAATGTATTTTACTTACCGAAGCACAAGCCAGAATTCCCCAAAAACCTGCTTTCTGCACAAAATGTTTCATACTTAATTTAATACGTATGAGTAACGATACGTTTTCTCCATTTTCTAAAGCTTCTAAAGCTTCTAACTCTTTCAAATCTTCTTGATCAAATTTCTCATTTTTATTATTTTTTCGGCTAGTACGAGCAGCTCTAGCCATAAAATATGGTGGTAATTCACCAAGGGCAGTACCTGCACCCCAAAGCATAGATTCTATACGCACTTTTCTCATAATATTTAATATACCAGCAGTCCACATTGTGTCAATTGTTGTTGGACATATTATTTGATCAGGATATGGTGGTTCAGGAAAGTTAAGAGCACCGCATTCATATGCGGCCATTGTAACAGCTGCTATATGTGGTCCTAAATAAAGTACAAAAGTATGTAAGCCGGTACCCAGACCTACACTTGAAAGAACACCTAAACCTATCCAATATAACCACCATATCACTTTTGTTTCCCATGCTCTTAAAATCTGAAAATATTTAATAATTTTCATTTTAACTTTTACATACAAGAAATAACAAATTACGTCAAATCTGAATCAGTTCATATTTTATGTTTGTAGCTTTGACATTGGATAAAAGATGGATGAAAATACAGAAAATAAATAGTTAATCAAAATTATTGATAGATTATTCCCCTTTTGGAATATATAATACAATACACTAGTAATTGCCAAATATGTAAATGCCAATATAATCAAAATTAATAATTAATGTCATAATTTTCGCATTGTATTATAAAATTGAATATTATTTTCATCTACTTCTACCATTAAGAGACTCATAAAATTTTTACTGAATTATAGCAGTTAGGTGCTAATTATATTTATGTTATTTCAAAGTTAACCGTTATTAATACTTTAAATATAATAAAAATGCACCTGTTGGTGTGGGCCGACAACTCTGCTCAATATCAGAAACAATATAATTATTGATACTATGCTCCACACTGTTTTTCTATAATGTAATGTCTTTTTTCCTAAGCTCAATATATTAATAAAGAGTTCATGGAAGAAGTAATTCAATGTAGTAATTGGATGCTGCCATAGTGTTAAATATTCAGAATCTATACAAAATTCATTTGAAGTATTCAGATCTTCTGTAAATGCTGTAGATGATTTTTTTTCTCTTATGTTTTGTTGAGCGCCATTAACAGGAATTGAATCCTTCACACGTTGAATGGCAGTGGTATTTTCGAACATATCTCCCAACTGATTAACCTGGAAATAAATAATAAAACGTTCAACATACTGAATTAAAAAAACATATAGGTAATTATAGAATAAATTAAAATCTAAATGTGGACTACAGTGAAGTTACATAAAATATAAGTAAAATATCTACATTACTGGATTGCTATATTAGATTTTAAAATACACTGAACATACAGGGTGTCCAAGCAACTTTATCCATCGGAAATATGTCCGTTATTTCAAGTTATAAGCAAAAATATTATTTACAAACGTTATGTGGTTGTAAGAAAAACATAACATGGTGGCAATAGTTTTTTTATTGTCAAATTCGGTATAATAGCGAATTCTGGGTATAAAAGTACTGTGGCACATTTATGCTAAAACTCTGTGCTCACTGTTCCTGAGATATTCGACTTTGTCCATCCTACTACTTTCATTATAAAACATGTTATTAAGATGGTGAATCATGACCCGCAGATTATTGTACGACAGACTGAACGTCAGTCTGGGAAGTCGAATGTCTCAGGAACGGTAAGTTTTAGGATAAACACTTCTTAGTACTTTTATAGTCATAAAATTCCATTTAAAAAAAAAAACAGATTGACCTCCAGATCTCCTCTATGTCTCCATCTGTAAAAAAAAACTATTCCCACCATATTATGCCCATCTTGCAACCATACAACAATTATCAGTAATGTTTTCACTTATTACATGAATAGTTGAGATATTTCAGGTGGACAGAGCTGGTGGGACACCCTGTATAATCACTTATTAAATAAGTCTTCTCATTGCTAACATATTGCTCCAATATTCTACATAATTTATTTTAAATCATTTAACTACACTGATAATGACATTAAACAGAAACAAGTACTTGTCAGACAAAATGTACACAAATGCTATTTATAAGTAACACAAGATTCTATTATTTGTAACATTATATTTATACTATAGTTTTCCCAATTTTATACTAAAATTTAGACCTGGCTTACGAAAACCTTTAAAGGTATAGCCTTTCTAGAAAATTTTACAGCAAACAATTTATTACTACTGTACTAAATGTTTCATAAATTTTAATGGATGCAACATGCGATATAATACTATACACAATTTATTTATTATTGTATTGAATACTAAAAATAATAAATAAACATGAGAAGAATAGTATAGATTACATAAAAATAAAATTAGAACATGAATAATGAAATTATTATGAATAAAAAGAACGAATTAGATGTATGAAACATGTGAAATAATAATTACTGATGAATATTAGATTAGTGTTTATATGATTGTGGCTGAAAGTTTTACGTACAATGTAAATAGTGAAAAAATCTAAGCAAAAACTAAAAAAATCATAAATATAAAAATATATTGATACTGCTATGTAGAATATAAATATTAAAAATGGTGAGTATTGTGCCTGTATCATACAAATTGTAAGTGTTAAGAATACTATATTTATGACAATGATTCATTTTGTGATGTAATTATTTTAATTCTTTTTTATTAAAGATATTGAAAATACTATAATAGTTGATGGACTTCACATACTAAATTTTTATTTTTCCTTTGTGGAATAAAGCAGTATCAACATAGAAGTATTACAATTTGTATTCCACAATAAGTTTCAAAAGTTATTTACATCCAGTCTTCTGTACATCATGCAGATTTTTGTTACTTCATTAATAAAATTAATTCTATGAATGGAATTAATAAAATATTTAATTTTTATGATCTAAATTTATGAGACTAAAAAACAGCATAAAATATATGCAGGATGGATACATAGTATACCATATTTGTCCTGTTCCCTGCAATGGGTGAGTGACGTTCTTTTAGCAAGCCTTTAAGTGGTTTATGTGTAAATTGTGAGGAAGGCATCACTGTTGTAGTACTCATCGAATCTCTGCTGTCCATGTGAACAAAGATACCGTCAGGATTCTTTATAACAGTGGCAACACCTTCACTGGAGGCAGTGCTCCTCTTTCCATCTATTTTTCTTCTCACCATTATCAAGCACTAGTCAATCTGCACCATGAACTAATTACTAATACTATTGTATGTACATAAAAATATGCTACTAATTGTTTTGTTTCTGTCATTCATTACTAATACTGTTACGATATTATTGCAAATGTTAGCAAAAGTATGGCACATCTTTGATATAAACTGTTGTACAAATATAGCATTCTATGAATTACGCATTACATTTTCTACGAACACCAAATTTTCAATGTACTTCACTTTAGTAGTAGCTATTTTAAAAAGTTCATCGTAAAATATTTATGAAAATATTTTTTGAGAAAATGACATTGTTAAAATTGAACATAAAACGCAAAGATAATAGAATAGATGTGAAATAAGATTCCTTCTTTAAGCTAATCATATCGTACCAATAATAGCGAATTCGGGAGACCCGCACAGGCCGCACTGAGTGCGACTTTTAGCCAATTGGAAGCGAGAAAACTTGCACTCAGTGCGACCAGTGCGGGTCTCCCGAATTCGCTATTAGTAATTCCGTGGTATTAAGTAATATACACATATTTAAATGTCCCTTAAATCTAAATTCAGAAAGTGAACTTTGTAAACGTTACTTTTTTCATAAAAAAACTGTAACCATAAGTGATTATTTATGGTGCATTAAATCAAAATGAGTATTGCACAATTAGTAATAATACTACAATACAGAATTATACATTTAATAATGCTTATAAATATTCATATGGAATTATTTTGATATCGGGCAATGTTCTAACGAATTACATTTACATAACATCACCCAAGTATGCAATCCACTGTTACCTAAAAATGCCATCGCATTGTCTTAAACTTTTGATTACATCCCCAATACATATCAAATACATAATTCAATATGTAACAAATTCTTGCATGCATTGTACAATATTATTTACATTTAAATCTGTCACTCACTTTAAACTGAAATAGATGCTTATAATCTATGAGGTCACAGATTAAATGTGAAGTGAAGTGGTTAAATAAAGATGGCCTTATAAACTCAATGTATCATATTCAAATATCATTCACATAAATCATACCTGATTACCTTTTTGCATTATTTGAACTTTCATCATTTTTAAAAAGGTATTAATTGCAAACCTTTATTTAATTAATTAAGTGGTATATGGTGATATATGGTTTAATTTTAAAAAAGGACTAATATAAATAAAACTTTACATATATAGATTATGATATCCATGCATTTCAATGATCTAATATAGCTTGCTTTTATCTTTACTATAATTAAGAGTATTCTATTCAAGAATTGGGCATGTAATATTTTAAAGTGAAGAAAATGGGCATAAATTAAAAGATATAAATTTTGTTTTATACTACAAACATATTGAAATTTATGCGATTCTTTAATTAAAATAACGTCAAGGTTTGATTCATTACTAAAAAATTTTTATATAATGTACTTATAAAATGCAGATGTTCATTTGCAACATTAATGGAACGAAAAATGTATTACATTATGTTTATAAATCCATTTGCAATAAATTTTTATTGAAATTCTTGTATTATTAATTAACTTTAAACAATGAAAATGTTCTAAAATGTTTAAGGGACTGAACAATTCATTGTTATCAAATACTATTCATATAATTACTCTTACCAAATGTATCATAACCACAAAAATAAAATTTTATAAATCTTCAAATATATCTTAAACTTATATACCATAGAAAACATTACAGTAACAAAACATTATGCAGCAATCTTTAAGGCTTGATGTAATCTACTTGTTTACAAACATTGTAAATTCTGTTAAATATTAGTTCAAATTTATTGAACAGGCCTTGTGAAACTTTAACCTGTTTATTACCTAAACAAAATTTTAAGCAACCAGAAACTTTTGTTCTATATTAATAATATTCTTATTTATGTTATTTATCACCCTTTGAATTTGTACTCTTACTTACATTTGCACGTAAAACTTTGAGCCTTGAGAACACACTTATATGTTCATTGCAAAAAATACATACACAGAGCATACTTTAATTAAATATATTTTCAGAATGCATACGTTCGGTTTTTTAATGGACTATCAAATATAATACAACACAACACGGTACAACATAATCAAATATAATTGGATTACCTCTTAACCTTAAAATACGAGTGTGACTAAGCGTTGAGTGAATATGAAATGAATTTTTTCAAATCTTCATGAAATTAACATTTCTGTAACAAATCAATTATTTTGGAGTATCTTAAATGATCCACAGCTAGCATGTGCACTGAAAAAGTAAATGCCTTTACTTAAATTAATTAAACTGTCAGCTGGGCAATAACGTATGTGTACATTCATGTCTATACTCACAGCTCTTCTAAAACACGTTACATACAAATGCGCGAAAATCCACGTATGCAAAAATGCCTAATCATTACTCTTCTTAGGTAGCGAAAGATACTAATGCATTTCCTTATTCGGGTAATATCACTTAAAATAAATTCCCCTACGTGACTGTAACCTTTCCGTATCAAATACGACATACATAAATACATATGTATGTATGTGCATACGTACACTGTCAAACACAAATCCTATCAACCCCACTCCTGCCTCCCGGGCCACGCTATGGAAAACGGCATTCACATCTACCTATAACACGTGAGTCCGTAACGCGGATCACAGCGCCACTGAGCGCCTAGGGATGAATCATTACAAGTAAATATCAGGGGTGGGCACTTCCCATATATTTCTGTTGGCAAAATTTAGTGGGCGGCACAATCCAGCAGAGGCGCTGGGATCAATAAAGTTGAAAATATTTGGTAACAGATGGCGCTGATGAGATTATTTTGTGGCGGGAATAGAACATAATCAGCACAGGAGAGTGCAGGAAAGCATCATATTGAGAGGTAAGAAATAAACTATTAACAAAATAAGTAATTGAACCCTCCAATTATTGACGCCGCGTTAATTATTGGTCACAGATACCAGATGGGTCGTCGTACCTGGCATTTATGTGTTGTGCCTGGATGTTCAGATACACATTCAACCCGACATCAATTTCCAAATCCAGATAAAGACAGAAAACGTTTTGACGTGTGGCTTCAACTTGTTCAGAATCCAAATTTACTTGAGCTGGATCCCAAACAGGTATTTACCAATTATAGCGTGTGTGCTCGAACATGTTCTTGGTACGGACAGCAATACCTATACACAATTTACCACCTGCCACAGGTATTGCTTCTGCACAGTATGAGTAGATGTAGGGCGGTAATTCTCAGTCGTTGCTTATTCTTAAGTTCGTCTTAAGCATGCTGCATCCTCTGCTAGTCTACGAGGTTAGTAAAGGATGCAGTATGCTTAAGACGATCTTAAGAATAAGCAACGACTGAGAATACCGCCCACAGAACTATTTTTGGGAATGATATATATAGAAACAAACAATGGCTACATTATTAAATTTTTTGTTCATAGGATCAACACCAAAAGCATCAACCTCAGCGTCAACAGCATCAGTGTCAGTGTCAACATCAATATTAGAAATTAGGAATTGCCTTTGCCAGTGCAAGCTGGTCAATGTAAGTAAAAATCAGTACAAAGGTTTACATATTTCAGCTTCCATCGCCAAACAGTTAATTATTGTATTTCTTCAATTTTACAATACACGATGTCGACTGCTGAGTGCACATTGTATATCCACTTTTTGTTAAATTTGAGTTTTTATATGCAACAAATAGTTGTTGACATGTTTAAACCTATTTTTCTCAAAAACAGTAAAGGTGGACATATAATATTTGTGCACTAATAAATTATGCTCAGTAATATTTTACGAAATGTCACTAATACCATATGTAGATTGCGACGAATCTAGACTATAATAAAGACCATAAATCAAAATGAAAATTGCATTTCAGTAATTTATTTTCTATTTGTAATAAAATTGCCTAACAGGGGAACATATGGAACCCGTACACGTCGATTTTAATGGGGCTTTTGTATGAAGTAGTTCTCAGAAAAATATTTTGAGAATAACTTCTTACAAAAATCACATTAAAATCGGCGTGTGCGGGTTCCATATGTTCTCTTGTAACCAATACCATAATTCCAGGATTCAATTTTGCCGCTTTTCATGATTTAGTGGGCGGCACAATCCACCAGAGGGTGCTGATTTTGCCAACAGAAATATATGGGAAGTGCCCACCCCTGGTAAATATGTATTGATACGTATTTCTGGTGGGAATATCTATAGGACTGCGTGGTCCCATGCCCGTGGAGCGCTGAAGAACTCTGCTCGCGAGTAGGTATGCGCGGGAATTTCAATGTTTGACAAGAAAGTAAAAGAAACACTTCTATTTAAGTTCTATGTTTGGATTTATTTCTAACTGGACGTTAACTCTCTTGCTAACAAGTTAGATCTGACTTCTTACAAATTAACTACTCGCTTGTCGCCTCCGAGCGCCCTACTCCTCTAATTTTGGCGCGTTCTTCCGACTCCCTCTTCGGATCCCTTCGTCCAATCAAGATGGTGTTGTCCCTCATGGTTCGTCAGTGGGTTGTCCTTCAACCATCTCTCCATCCTTGGCCCTTCCTTCGCGCTTCCCTCCACTCTCGGGTGATGGTGGGAGCACGCTTTGCGATTACATACACTCGGGGACGAAATCGGCTTCCCTCCGGAAATTTGGCAACGTTGCATGTCGGGTCCCCCTGTGTCGAAGAACCACTGAGTTATACCTAGTGACAATGGTGACAATTTTACAAGTTATTACTTAGTTTGCTAAAATGAATTGTGCTTGATAAAACATTACACGTAAGAGGATGATGGGCTCGATTCCTAATCTATTTGACAAAGAAGTAGCATGTATCGTAAGTAGAAAGTTTTTAAACTGCCAGGCCGAAGTCTAGGTAAACGCACAAAATCCCCATATCGGTGTTCCAGCACGGGAAGGCGAGGGAAGGCGTTTTGTTCGCCGCCACCCCAAGGTAGCCGTCGTCCGCATAAGACCCTCTCACTTGCACATAAAGCCCTGTCCTTGTTTAGCACCATCCCTGTCTACCGCATGCTCTCCGTCACTCCCGTGCAGCGAATTGGCGCTAAGAGGCTAGTTATTTCTTACGAAGGAGCAATATCGATGGTCCTCACTATCTAATTATGCAATTCTAATCGCTTTGCTTAAGAACTGCTGCTAAAGCTGATAAAGCATTAAACTTAGCATAATAATAATCAAAAACATCGAAATCCATTAGGAAAACATCGATGTTTTTGATTATTATTATGCTAACCCCCACAGCACAACTTGTAAATACTACGTAACATGGAAGTCACAAATTCTGTAACTTTTGTTACATGTACAAAATATAACCGCTACGTAATACAGGTATCACAATGTTCTGTAACTTTTGTTACATAGATAGAACATAGCAGCAACGTTACCTATGAACATACCTGAAAAGTCACACAAAACATATAATTTTTACGTAACTCTTCTTACGTATAGGCAACATATTAATCCAGATGTAAATGCCATGGAACGTAGGTGTCACAAGTATTCCGTAATTTTTGTTTCATAAATAGAACATAACAGCGACATAAACGATAAATACAATTTACCAGTTGCTTGTGACTGATCGTGAAGGTAGTACGGAGATCGTGAAAAAATACTTCCCTCTCCGAACTATTGAAGAGGTTACAAATTTTGAGGAGCAATTACAAAATACAGCAATTGCTAAGGAATTTGTAAGTAAAAGAGAAATATTATACATTCAATACAAAATGCGTGTGTTAACATTCAGTTACATAAATTGATTGATTCAGATGTCTTATTTCGTGTTTCCTTTTGCAGTTTATTTATATTGATAGATTCGGGGGAAAAACGCCAGGAGATAATGTTCGTCAAATATTGAACAACCTATTTAGTTCAGAATTTGCCGCGTTATACACGTGGAAAGGGAGGAGGAATAATATTAACATTTCGCAATTACAAATGGTGCGAATAATAAAAGGTATTTACACACTTATTTTATGAACCCTTTATATTAAAATTGCGAGCTAATGTATACAATATTATTTTTTATTCAGATAAAATAATAGATAGTAATCCGGAGTTCCGCGAAGTCGATTTTAATAAGGAAGGAGCGGAATGGTTTCGACTGGGATTACAAAGAAAGTGTAGGGAGAAGAAAAAATATTAATACATACTAGTTTTTAAAATATTTTTTATTTTCAAATATATATATATATATATATATATATATGTATGTGACCCGTTATATATAATATAAAGTTTATACCAAAAAATTCTAACAAATATTTAACTTTTTTTAATTAAAATAATCCTTCCAAATACCAATAGTGTAATTATCCATAAGGTAACAATAAAGTTATTGCTGTTATCCTGCTGCTACGTAACAGACAGATAACAGAAAGGTAAAATTTATATAAAAGTATGACCTTAATGTGACGCGTACTGTTATGTAAATGAGGCGGACATTTCCACCCTGATGATACCTTCATGTGACCCCCATGTGACGTAACCAAAAAATGATGGTTACGTAGCAGTTACGTACAAGATACGTTTTGGTGCTGTGGGGGAAGTTTAATGCTTTATCAGCTTTAGCAGCAGTTCTTAAGCAAAGCGATTAGAATTGCACGGATATCAACCCACGATTTTCAATACCGATAACTATCGATAGTGAGGACCATCGATATTGCTCCTTCGTTAGAAATAACTAGCCTCTTAGCGCCAATTCGCTGCACGGGAGTGACGGAGAGCATGCGGTAGACAGGGATGGTGCTAAACAAAGACAGGGCTTTATGTGCAAGTGAGAGGGTCTTATGCGGACGACGGCTACCTTGGGGTTTCGGCGAACAAAACGCCTTCCCTCGCCTTCCCGTGCTGCAACACCGATATGGGGATTTTGTGCGTTTACCTAGACTTCGGCCTGGCAGTTTAAAAACTTTCTACTTACGATACATGCTACTTCTTTGACCAAATAGATTAGGAATCGAGCCCATCATCCTCTTACGTGTAATGTTTTATCAAGCACAATTCATTTTAGCAAACTAAGTAATAACTTGTAAAATTGTCACCATTGTCACTAGGTATAACTCAGTGGTTCTTCGACACAGGGGGACCCGACATGCAACGTTGCCAAATTTCCGGAGGGAAGCCGATTTCGTCCCCGAGTGTACATACATTTCTACCAGGTAGGTAAGCGCGCCCTCCCCCAGGGTCAAGAAGACGTCGCCAGCGTAAGGTTTATGATTTTATGATTTTCAGCCTCTCCCAAGCTGAGTTTTTACCCTAACGGGACATCGGCAATTATTGCAAGGGTGGACAGAGTTTTAAATGGTTTTACGAGACGTGCAGCTGCCCGCTCGACGAAATTTGGCACGCAGATGTGGAAGGAAAAAAACCCTCGAAGGGCTCAACGCGCTCTACGTGTTTATGAATCCTGACAATAAACTCTTCCTTGTCCCCCGTTTCATACTTGCTTAAGACCTTCCAAATGTGCCGTTCGCTTCGAATCTATCTCATATGTCTATCTTTCACTACAAAAGGATTTTAAATTTCGCTCCTGATTTAACCATCGATTATATACATTTCTGTGGCCACGTTCAAGCGATAGCGTATAGAGATGGAGTGCAAAATCACTAACAGTGATTTATCACAGTGTTCGCAGATTCACGATCACGGTCGTGATTTAATTTCAATCACGACCGTGATTGTGATTTTTTTAACTTGAGTGAATTGTGTGCTGTGATCGTAATTCTTGATCTAGATTGAATTATTTTTTATAAAATACTTTCATAGAGGTTGTTTTACAGTCAAAGCGTGCTAATTCAACGAATATATAGAATATTCATTCATAAATAGTCATTGTATGCACGCACTGATTTGATTGGTTAAAGTATTCACATATACATTATACGTTTTAACTAAAATGAAGAAATATTCGTTAATTTAAATAGATCGAGAATGATTACATTGGTTCAAAATATTCAACTGAGATTCTATAAGAACAGTGAGGACTTGAGAATGTTTCGAGAGGAACTAGAAATTGGGGTTATGTGGCGCGTGCAAAGAGCAGTTATGCTCTCCACCAATCAGAAACGATCACTATTCTGCCTGCACCAATCAGAGGCGATCACGGATCACCGTTCTGCCTGCACCAATCAGAAGCGATCACGGATCACTGTTCTGCCTGCACCAATCACATACGATCATGAAAATCACGGATCACTGTGAAAAATCACCGTGATTGGGAACGAACGTGATCGGATCACTCGTGATCAGTGATGGGTAAATCACCAGAAAACCACGTAATTTACGTTACGTGTAAATTACACGTAAATTACACGTAAATTACACGTAAATTACGTTCATGACGTAATTTGAATATAACCAATCAGCGTCGACAACCTATTTCCCCGGCGACGCTGATTGGCCGTGGTGTCGGTTCGTCTCCCACCGTGCGTCTTACGCACTCATTACCACCGCTCCTGTAGGTGTGCTGCCACGCCGGAGTCCTCCAAACCCTGATATAAATCTCTTTATATAACAAAGGAAAGTTTTGAATCTTAAACTCTGCCAAGCCCTTAAGCTTAAATCTTGCGCGACGCTAGCGTGGTGTCGCTGTTCTCCCCGCTGATTGGTTCGGGGGCCTGCTACGTCAATTGCTGTAATTTACGTGTATAATACATGGTGTATAATACGTGCGTATTATACGTGTATTATACGTTGCGTATTTTACGTACCCATCACTGCTCGTGATTCACAAATCACGGTTCTAGCCAACACTAATAGCGTAAGAGTATGTTGTTGCGATGCTCGCTGGTGTGTTGCATGATCACGTGAATGTAGCTACTGAAATGTATAAATCGATATGTAAATCAACAGCGAAATTTGAAAGGCAATGTTTGCGTATGATTAATGGCCGATTTCTTCACCTCTGACTAAAGTCCCGATCAGTTAGTCGCTAGTCAGCAGCAGTGGTGGGTTTTCGACGGATGTCGTCAGTTATTTACCGTAGACTGTAGAAAACTTGTAAAATACGTCGTAAACACTGAAAACGTGTAGAATACTGTAGAATACGTCGATTACGTCGGAAATTATATATAATCGCAATTTTCCTAACCCCAAAAAAGGATTCAGAAGTGTGGAATGAATTATTGGTTATTTTCATTCCAGATACATATACATACATTTAAGAACATAAAACACGTGTGTATAAAATAAAAAAATCGTGTCTTTACCTACCAGTAATAACTATTCAAAAATGAATCGTGAAAGGTGAAGTAATTAGAAGTAAATATACGATAATAACTAAAATTTCTTTGAATTGAAAATTATGTAAATAAAAAGATCTATTTCAGAAAAAATGAAATAGATAAATTATTATCAAATTTCTTTTTTGGGTGCAATATCCCTTTTAGTGTGGTGGAATCAAGCCACTTTAAAGCTTTTGTACATGCACTAAATAAGGACTATGTACTTCCGTCAAGAAAAACAGTGGGTACAAAACTTTTAAATGTACAATATGAACAATTATGTAGTTCCATTAAACAAAATGTGCAGCAAAATGCTGTACTTTTAATTGATGGTTGGAAGAATTCAGCAGCAAACTCAAAAAATGTAGCCATGTTACGTCTAACAACTAGAAGAAACTTGTTTTTGGAATCTTGGACTTTCAACCAAATCCGAGAAACTTTAAGTGAAGTAGTGAATCAATGTGTTGAAATTGCATATAATCAATACAACATTAACATTTATGCTGTGGTTACAGACAATGCTTCAAATATGATCAATATCAAGAAAAGAGTGGATTTGTGGCATGTTACTTGTAACAGTCACAGTGGCAACCTGTTATTTAAATCTTTAATTAATACTAGTTTTGATGATAAAGTAAATAACATTATAAAAGATTTTAGGTCTTCTAATTTAGAAAGTAAATTAATAAGTAGAGGTGGTAAAAAAAATGATATTATCAGGAGAGTCTCGATGGTGTAGCAAAAGAAATGCATACAGAAGGTGCTTGGAAAATATTTGTATCATGCGTGATATTATTAAATATAACGAAGCACAAGATGCAGAAAACAAATATAAATTTAAAGATGGGGTCGTTGAAAGCTTATTTGAAGAATCATTTGAATTAGAATTAACTGATTACATCATAGTCTGTGACCCAATATGTACTTTAATAAATGCATGTCAGGAACTAAATTGTAACATAGCTGTTGCCACAGAAATGTGGTTAGAATTGCAAATTCCAACACATGCTGATGATTTTGAGGTCATTTTACAAGAAAGATTAACAAAAGTTATACATCCCTACGGATTAGCTGCAAATTTTTTGCATCAAATATATAGAGGAAGTAGATTTGTTCAAAATCAATATTACATAAACATGATGAATGACTTCTTCAAAAATAATTTAAATGAAAATGGTTTGCAGCAACTAGAAGAATATAAAAATGAAACTGGTATGTTTAGAAAAATTTCCCAAAGGAGGTACAAATCTCCGAATGTTTTTTGGAGAACTGCGAAACCATTTTATGAAGATTTAAGTTCATTAGCAGAGAAATTATTGAATATTCCTGCATCCACAGCAGAACTTGAGAGACTTTTTTCTCAGTGGACACTAGTTCACTGTACTAAAAGAAATCGATTGAAACCTGAGATATCAGCAAAATTAATAGCATTATACTACTTTTTAAGTAGTAAATAGGTTCACCTTATGTATTTCTCCTGTATTTTCTCTACTTTTTCTGCTTCCATCCATCATACCATTTCTTAAGATTAAAAGACTTGTTTCTTGGAATTTCCGGATGATGAGGAGGTATAGGTATTAGGTAAATTTATATAAGGTAGTGTGCAGGTTTATATATTAAGTATGTAAGGAAATAACCATGCTATTCTATTCAGGTAACAGTATTTTATTCTATGACAAGTTGCTTATATTACATACATACCAAGATATAGAGGAACTTATAATAACGAAGGAAAAAGTATTTAACAATCTTTGACGTGAAATTATAAAATGTCCTTTTTCTTTTCATTGATTTTTAATGAATAAAATAGTTCAGTAACTTTTCTTTTTTGTTCACAGTCTAAATCATTTCGTTGAACTAAAAGTAATTCCTGCTCGTTAGTGTATGCAGGAATTGTTAATAGTTTTTGACAAAAAATAGCTGTATAGAGAGAACTCAAAAATTGCTGAGAATAGTACAGTTTATTGAGAGAGAGAAAATAGAGGCGATACAATAGATGCGTGACGATTTCGAATGTTGTCGAGATACTACTGCTCTGTATAACCGAGCACTCGGGTCGGTCACGAGAGCATGAGTGTGTGAGTGAGTGTATGTGAGGTGTTCTATGGAAGAGTATGTATGTATAATGTCTCGATAAGTAAATAAGAAGTCCATCAGCTGTTAGAGAGTGTTCTGGTTGTCTTGTGGCTGATATTAAAAGGAGAAAGAGAGAGACAGAAAGATAGAGAAATTGAGCTGGATAGAGAGAGAGATGATTCTGCCGAGACATTCCGCCCGCCTTGCCAATCTTAGGTAGATTGGCGATCAGTGACATGAATCATCGATCGAATGCGTAGAAACTAGGTGTTGTCCTCGTTAGTTGAGACTGGCAGTAAGATGAGCTTCACGATTGGCCGCCGATACACCGAATGTTGAGTCCGAACGGTGGCGACGCGCACGAGGTTGTCTTGGCCGGGATGCACGTCGGTGACTCTGCCTAGAGCCCATTTGGATGGAGGATACCGTTCGTCCTTGATGAGAACCAGCGATCCAATCTTGAGGGAGTGGAATCGTTGTTGCCACTTCGTGATTGTTTGAAGATGTTGGAGGTACTCGATGCTCCAGCGTTGCCAGAAGTGTTCCAACATTTGACGTAGGAGTTGCCAACGAGAGAGTCGAGATCTTGGCAGATCGATGAGAGTAGGTTCTGGGATCGTATTTAAAGCAGAGCCCGTGAGAAAATGACCCGGGGTGAGCGCGGTCAAGTCACTTGGATCATCCGAGAGTGGACAGAGAGGGCGCGAGTTGAGGACGGCTTCAATCTGGGAGAGAAGCGTTGAGAATTCTTCGTAAGTGAGTCCGGTGTCTCCGATAACGCGCTTGAGATGGAATTTAACTGATTTAACGGCGGCTTCCCACTTGCCGCCGAAATGGGGTGATGATGGCGGATTGAACTTCCATTTCGTGCCGTCATTAGCGAGGATGTTAGCGAGATCTTTCATCTGTTCGGATGAGGCTTGAAAGAGTTTCCGTAATTCCTTATCAGCGCCGACGAAATTTGTTCCGCAGTCGCTCGTGAGCGTTCCGCAGATGCCGCGTCGACTCGTGAAACGTTTGTACGCGGCGAGGAACCCTTCTGAGGAATAATCGGTTGCTATTTCCAAGTGAACGGCGCATGATGAGAAGCAGATGAATACGACGATGTATCCCTTGTAAGATTTGGCGCCCCGTCCTCGGAACGTCCGGAGGGTCAAAGGCCCAACGTAATCGACTCCGGAGTGGAGGAACGGTCGCGAGCGGGTCGAACGAGGTTCTGGTAACTGTCCCATGAGTTGCTGACTGATCGCGGCTCGTTGTCGAACGCACGGTATGAAGCGATGGATGAATGCACGAATTGGCACACGGCCTCCTACAATCCAATATCGATGTCGCAACGTAGCGAGAGTGACCTGCGTTCCTCCGTGCAGTGTGCGGTAATGAGTATCACGGATGATAAGAGTCGTGAGTGCGGATTCTCGAGGTAAAATGAGAGGGTGTTTCTCGTCATAGTCGAGAAGAGAGTTTCGGAGTCGGCCTCCAACGCGCAAAAGTCCTGAAGAATCAACGAAGGGAGCAAGTCGAATCAGCGCGGCAGACCGCGAGAGCTGCTTGCCTTGTGAGAGTTGATGAATTTCGTTACCGAAGTACGCGGCTTGAGTTTTCTTTACCCAGAAAAGTCGAACGGTGTTGAGTTCTTCGGGAGTAAATGGCGATGCTCGATCCGGAGTGCCCTGTATGCGTTTGAATTTGTGAACGGCTCGAAAACACAATGCCGTCACACGAAGAAGAGTCCTGAGATTCGAGAATGGCTCCACGAGAGCCCAGATTTCTGGAGGCTCGTTTTTATTAGCGATCGCGACTGAAGTTTTGCGAATTTCGAGAGCGATGTCCGTATCAAGCGATGGATTCGATGATGGCCACGATGTTGAATGTTTCCACAACCATGTCGGGCCATTCCACCAGAGAGTCTCGTCTTTGAGTTGTCGAGGAGAGAGTCCACGCGATGCAAAGATCGCAGGGTTGTCCTTCCCTGGGACATGGTGCCACTGAGAGTTTGAGAGCTCCTGAATCTCCGTTACGCGATTTCGAACGTAATCGGCCCACCGGCGGGCATCGCCGCGAACGTACGCGAGCGCGACCGTGGAATCCGTCCACAGATGAATCGGAGCTTCTTCCAGATCGAGAGTCTTTCGTACGTGTGAGATAGTTCGAACTAAGAGGAGTGCGGCTGAGAGTTCGAGTCGAGGAATGGTCACTGGTTTTAGAGGAGCAACCCGAGTTTTCGCGGCGACGATTGTTACGCGAACATCGTCGAGATCCGCGATCGCGCGTAAATAGATCACTGCACCGAGAGCAACTTGAGACGCGTCTGAGAATCCGTGCAACTCCACGGCGCACGATGATGCGCGAGACACGAGCCATCGGGGCACTGAGATTGAAGAGACGTCTTGCAGATCCTTGTCGAAAGTTCTCCAGCGGCATTCGAGTTCTTCAGGTAGCTGGTCGTCCCAGCCGAGCTTCGCTGACCAGAGTTCCTGGATGAAGATCTTTCCGCGAACGACGACAGGCGCGATCCATCCGAGAGGATCAAAGAGTTGAGCGACACGCGATAGCACGGTGCGTTTACTGATATGAGGCGGTTCGTCGCAGCTGCGCGAAGCGAACACGAATGAGTCTGTATGAGGTTGCCAGAGAAGGCCGAGAGCGCGGAAGAGTTGAGCGTCTTCGAGTAGCACTAATGATGACTTCTCTCGTCTTTCTGACGGGATGAGTGCCAACAACTGTTCGTCACTGGCGGTCCATTTTTGCAGTGTAAAACATCCGGCCTTGAGACACTCATCGATTTGTCGAATTTTCTCTTGCGTTTCTGCAATGTCGTCGGCTCCTGAGAGCACGTCGTCAACGTAGATTTCATGCTTGATGATGCTCGTCGCAAGAGGAAAGCGCTGTTCTTCGTCAATTGAGAGTTGCTGAAGTGTACGGATGGCGAGATATGGAGCGCTTGCGAGGCCGTAGGTTACGGTGCTGAGATGATATGAGAGTGGAGGATTTTCTGGATTGTCCCTCCATAGGATTCTTTGCAAGTCCCAATCTTCGGGGTGGACGCGAATCTGACGGTACATTTTCTCGATGTCCGCAGAGAACACGTACGCGTAGCGGCGCCAGTGAGTAATGACATCGGCGAGATCAGTTTGAAGTTTCGGCCCAATGTGTTGCAGATCGTTGATTGAAATTCCGAAGTTGGTACGATGAGATCCATTAAAGACGACGCGTATTCTTGAGGTTGAGCTGGTCTCCCGCACTACTGCGTGGTGAGGGAGATAGAATACGCGACGCGATGGAACGGATGATTTCGGAACGAGAGCCATGTGACCGAGTGCTTCATATTCGTTGAGGAATTCGGTGTACGCCGACTTCAAGGATGAGTTTGCAGCGAATCTTTTCTCTTGACGCGAGAGCGCGTATAACGCGGGTTTATACGAATCGCCGAGATCTTCTGGAAGACGTTTAAGAGGTATCCGGACGACGTAGCGTCCATCCTGCTGGCGAGAGTGAGTTTCGATGAAGTGTTGTTCGCACTGAGCTTCTGCGTCGGACGGAGTACCGTTCGATTCAACGGTGGTGTCTTCCTGCGCCCAAAATCGTTGAACGAGATCGAGAAGGTCGTTATCGACTGAGCACTGTAGACCCTGAGCAGGGCGAGCGTTCTGATCTGGGGCCGATTCGGATGCGACGGATCCTGATAGAATTCACCCTACAGCGGTTTGCTGAGCGATTGGAGTCCCAGGGCCGCCCCGGCGTAACCCTTCTTCGAGAATCAGGCTGTAGACTTCAGCGCCAAGAATCAAGTCAATTTGAGTTGTTGACGAGAATTCTGGATCCTGATAGAATCCACCCTACAGCGGTTTGCTGAGCGATTGGAGTCCCAGGGCCGCCCCCGCGTAACCCTTCTTCGAGAATCAGGCTGTAGACTTCAGCGCCAAGAATCAAGTCAATTTGAGTTATTGACGAGAATTCTGGATCAGCGAGCTCGAGACCGTCGAGATGTGGCCATGGTTTCTTTACCACGCGGATCGAAGGCAGATAGGATGTGAGCTTCGCGAGCACGTACGCCCCTATCGAGAGCGAGAATGTAGGATTGACACGTGACGCGATACTGAGATTCATAAATCCGCGAGCGACGCTTGACCGTTGCGTACCAATCCCGTGGATTGGGAGTGAGACTCGTTGACGCGGCAAATTGATACGTTGAGCGAGAGATTCTGTGATGAACGATACTTCTGATCCTTGGTCGAGAAGGGCCCGAACTTCGTACTGGTCACCGTAGCATGACGTGACCTTGATGAGCGCTGTCGCAAGCAACACTGGCATGTACTTTGTTGAGGACGTTAAAGCGACATTGGTCGAAGCCGGCACGCTCGATTCAGTATCTTCGCGACGCGGAAACGCGGATGCACTTGTTTGGCTCCCGGAAGCGATGGGTACCGATTGTTTCGGTTGTGAGCTCGTCCCTTGAGTGGCTGACGCGCGTGGAGCTGGACCGTCGGACGAATTGGTGGTCCGATGGATCGACGTATGATGAGGATTCCCACAGACTCTGCAGCGTTTCACTGTGCGACAGTTACGAAATTTATGCGGACCGAGACAATTGAAACAGAGGTTCTTTTGTTTGAGGAAGTCTAGCTTTTCTGCGACCGGTTTGCCACGATACATTGGATATGCTGATAGATAATGCGCGGCATTGCATAGCGAGCAGGTGAACGAGGATGAGATTGTTGCAGCGTTCGGAGAGTTGTCGCTTTTGAGAGGCGCGGTAGTCTGGTGTGATTTTGCGCCAGACGTATTTTTCGTTGCTGCGGGAGCGGCCGAACGCGATTTTTGAGTCGCGGTTGCGCGTGCGAAACCCTCGAGAGCGTGTATCCGACCTGAGATAAACTTTTGGAGTTTTTCGAATGTCGCGGGTTCGGTCGTGGCACCGATTTGCATTTCCCAATCGAGCAGAGATTCCGAATCGAGTTTACGCGTCACCATGTAAACAATGATATTGTCCCAGGCGTCTGTAGGACACCCGAGAGCGCTGAGAGCTCCCAGAGATTCTTTAACTTCGCCGACCAGAGCTTTAAGCCCGGTGGGCGATTGTTGAGTTACCTTTTGAAGTGAGAATAACGTGGAGAGATGCGTATCGATGAGCACTCGCTTGTTCTCGTAGCGGTCAACGAGTTCTTGCCACGCACGCGCGAAGTTTTCATCGGTGACTTCGTACTTTCTTATGAGTTGAGCTGCTTCGCCGGTGGCACTCATATTGAGGTATTGCAGTTTTTCGACGTCAAGGATTTCTGTGTTTTTGACAATCATCGCTGAGAAGAGATCACGGAAAGGTCGCCACTCACGATACGATCCTGAGAAACTGGGCACGTTGAGTTGAGGGAGCTTTCGAGAAGTCGTCGCACGAGATGAGCTTTGGGCACTTGATGCAGTGGACACCGACTGATCTATCTTGCTCTTGAGTTGATTGAGGTACGAGAGAAGTTCACTCTTTTGGTCGGCATAGATTTCTTGGCATTGTTCATACTGATGATCTGTGAAGTATGGTAGTGCGGATCTTTCTTCAGCATTCAAGGACGAGAGAAGATCGTGATTTTCCTGGAATTTCTTCCAATTGTCGTCGAGAATCTCGAGTCTAGTTTGGATTTGCTCGGCGGTGCGCTTTTTGAGTTCCAACTTCTTTACATTAGCGACGGCTCGACTGATTAGGCCGTACTGAGTGGTTTGTTTATCAACAACCGCGGCGACCGTAGCTGACATGTTCAAATCGTTTGTAACGTTCCTAGCACACGGATATAACAACTTCGCGACACTTCCGGAGCTCGATGAGCTGATTTTTACAGAGCACGCACGTACACGAATTACTTTACACGCACGAAAATCACGACTATTGAGAGAGCGCGCGAACGTAGACTTTAGAAACGAGACGAGAGCGCGGCGAAGGCAAGAGTGAGAGAGAATATCCGTTGACTCTTGTTGCCGCACACACACAAGACTTTCTTTGAGTTTAGAGAACGAGTTTACACTTTTCACTTTACTGATACTGCACTATTCACAACAATCCGGCTCGAAGGACCAAAAAATGTATAGAGAGAACTCAAAAATTGCTGAGAATAGTACAGTTTATTGAGAGAGAGAGAAAATAGAGGCGATGCAATAGATGCGTGACGATTTCGAATGTTGTCGAGATACTACTGCTCTGTATAACCGAGCACTCGGGTCGGTCACGAGAGCATGAGTGTGTGAGTGAGTGTATGTGAGGTGTTCTATGGAAAAGTATGTATGTATAATGTCTCGATAAGTAAAGAAGAAGTCAGTGATGGGCAAAAAATTATCTAAAAGTTTTAAGGAAAGATAAGTTTCTGGTATCCTTTATTTGTACTAGTTTTCTGAAGAATATATATTCAACCTAGTTTATCTGTGAGATTTGTAGCAGGAGATACATTCGTCCGGGATAGTTTATTCGATCCTCGATGTAACGCGTATCTGTATTCGACGCCCCTATAGCGGTGAGACGTTATTCGAGAGGCATTATCCGCAACAGTGTAGCCGAGAGGTTTCAGCTTATCTTTAACCATTATTCGACAGCCGAAGTCATGTATCTTACAGTTGTATCCGTCAGGGTTTGGCTACGAAGTTTATCTGTGAGATTTCAAGTTTCAATACAACGAATTCCTTCTTAACCCTTATACGTTATTCGAAGCTCGATGTAGCAAGATAATTTATTCGACGCTTTTATTCGTGACGAGATTTTCAGAGGGGATAAAATCACATGATATCTTTATTCGTAACTTTTATTCGTTGGCTTCGAATAACTGGACATTGTGATCCGACGTTGCCAGATCGTAATACATATGTATAAATGAACGGTTTAAAAACTATGAAGCTCGAGAATGTTGTAGCTGCTAGAAAGGACAATGGTAGAAAGTGGCCATTTTTGGATCTGTCTGGCAACGAAACATTTTTACAGCATGGGTACAGATCGCACGATATAGCTTTGTCTCCGAGTGGCCACTGAGTAGTCCGTGAGTTTACCGTGCGTGCGAGAGAGTCCAACCGTCGCGTCGGCGTTCTTTTAATTCGTTTCTGCTTTCGACTCTGCTGTAAAAAAAACTGTATTCGTCTTTTTACGTTTGACATGATTTTTCTCGATTTAGGTATCCTTTATTAATTATTGACTTTAAATGACAACCAAAAGATGATAAAAAATTCGATTTTGTATGTTACGTCTTTTTCATTTGTTATTTTTTGCTTGTCCCCGCATAACTCCTCAGCACATGGACCGAATTTGAGGATCTTTTTTTTATTCGAAAGAGGTCCCCGGTGGTCCCATCCTACACTGCATCAACATTGGCCCAATGATTTGCCACTTCTGGTTAATAATAAAGACTATTGTCACCTAATAATTATTATTTTATGTACGTACGCGCATATCTCCTCAGCACGTTGTGTTAATATATATAAAACTAAAAAGTTAAAAATAAAAAAAATTATAAAAATAATGGATATCGGCACTATCGAAGGTTTACAAACGCAGATCAACTCATTCAATTAACTATGTTTATACTTCTCTTTCGACCATAGCGAAAACGAGGGAGGCCCTTGGGGGCCTGTACTACAGGCCCTGTAGTGACAAAATCATTATCAATTATTTAAATATATATTTTGTTATATAATTACATATAATTACAATATTACAAATTAAAATTATCATGTTATTTGACGAGCAAATATAGTTTTAATCACTGTTGACAAGTAAACTGAATTACTTTATTAATAATATTATTCCGTTATTTTATTAATTCCTTCCTAAGGAAACTTAACTATAAGTAGTTAAATGCATCTATATGCTAGGAGGTACAATTAAACAGTGACTATTTCCGAATTCGTATACAAGTATGGTAAATAAGCGATAAGGCTGTAACAATTATATATGTAGGTACGATGTTCAATAATTCACTGTTTGTCAAAATTTAACTTTCTTTTCGGACTTGTATCATTCAATAGCCCCTTCCTATAGATTTTTGTGCGCCGCAAACGAATCCACAAACCGTTGGTCCCCATCACCCTCAGTTTCGAGAAATTCTATTTTGAAAATAAATGCAAATTTTCAACTTTGAACATCTTTTGTGTTCAAAAAGTAATAGTTCTTCAGTTGCTTGTTCTGTCACATTATTGTATGAACCCTCGCGAACACAACGATATAAGTTATTATTGAATTATAAACATTTAAATATGTTTCAACACAATCATGTGAATTGAATGTAACATATCAAAATGGCTGTTGGACAGTGTTATTTACTCTGGAGGCGATGGGAAAGTTATAAATATTAAGCGTAAACTGATTGAATCGTATCAAATTACATTCTCTTATAAACATATTCTTCACAGCCTGGAAACGAATTAAACGAATGCTATCTTACGATAATAAACGCTAGACTCTAGGACACACACAAGGGAAGATCGGTGAGTGACACGCCGATTTACTAAATGAAAAAGAAAATTTTTTTCGAAAATTGTTTTCGACAGATATATAGACCTTCAGAAGCGGTATAACATTTAATTGCATGTTTTTTTATATCTTTCGTAATTTACGAGTTATAAGCGCATAAGTAAAGAAGGCGACTTGGATAAAAGAGGTAATTTCTCCCTTCAAGGGCGAAAGTAACACGAATCAAATACGGCAAAGTTCTTAGGTTAGTCCTACAAACAATCGAGAGTACGAAAATCGTCGGGTATTGGACTGGAGGGTCACATTTTCCCGTAAGAGATTAACGAAAAAGAAATTGTGTTGATGAGAAACAAAATCCTGCGAGTTAAAGAATTATGCATTTTGGATTTCCTAACACCTGTAGAAACATAAATACCCATGTTATAAAAATGTTTCGTTGCCAGACAGATCCAAAAATGGCCAGTTTCTACCATTGTCCTTTCTAGCAGTTACAACATTCTCGAGCTTCATAGTTTTTAAACCGTTCATTTATACATATGTATTACGATCTGGCAACGTCGGATCACAATGTCCAGTTATTCGAAGCCAACGAATAAAAGTTACGAATAAAGATATCATGTGATTTTATCCCCTCTGAAAATCTCGTCACGAATAAAAGCGTCGAATAAATTATCTTGCTACATCGAGCTTCGAATAACGGATAAATGATAACGGATAAACCTTGCGCGACATCTGGACGTTCGAATAACCCACAAGGTTACGCATGAACTTCTCCAGTAAAATCTGACGAATAAACTATGCGACCAAGTTCCGACAGATACGGGCGTCGGATACATTGTGGCGCTGTATTCGACTGTCGAATAACAGTTGGAGATAACAAGAAACCTCTCGGATAGACATAACGAATAAACTCTCTAAACCAAGCGATGACGGATAAAAGTTACCGATAAAATCTCGCGCTACATCTGTCTTCGAATAACGAACCAAAGATACAGTAACTTTTATCTCAAATGTATTTTAATAATTTTTTATCTAGATAATGCCCATCTCTAGAAGAAGTCCATCAGCTGTTAGAGAGTGTTCTGGTTGTCTTGTGGCTGATATTAAAAGGAGAAAAAGAGAGACATCTTGCCTCTCTCTCGCACCAGTTCGCGCATGTGTTTCTCTCTCGCACGATATCGGCGCTTGCGCATTACGGTCGAGTAGGACATATACTTCTCTCTCTCGCACCATGTTGACGACAGTTTCAAGCTCTCAATGAGACCTCCATAGTATATGCTCTAAGGTCCCGTCACAAAATTTAATTTACATTGCTTCGGTTATGTTTATTTTTCCGTTGTTAACATAAAATAACGGTTAGTAGATTTTGAAATAAATGCGTATTTCTTTGCTCTACACATTTCGACTAATAATGAGTGTCTTAGATTTTAATCTATGAAGACTACTACGAATAAAATACCACAAGACTTTCCATTCTTTTCCTTATTACCCCACCACCCCGCTTTATATATTTGTGTTTTCTTATTTACTTTCACTCAAAATTATTATGATTTTATTTGAGGTTCATTGCAATAAAAGTCATTTGACATTTATTCTTGCTGTCATTTACGCTATATGTAGCATAGCGAAGAGAGCCGATCGCACAGATTTATATAATTATGACAATCATAGGCACATGTGCCACAGTGGTGTTTCAACATGAATTGGAAGTGTTCTAGACGGGAACCTGTGGCTTGGCAGTGCCCTCACCATATTCATGAAATACTGTAGAATGTTAGCGATACAAAAAAGCCAGCCCTAGTAAGCTCGAATGCAATCGAATCTCGATCGGCCACAATCGTTTGAGCCGTGTGTACAAGATTACAGACGAATATACATTAAAGTACAGAAACATTAACTTCAACAGTTATTTCAATAGATTTTGTAATAAATGTTTCTATACTTCTCAAACTATCACAAGCATCAATGTATGTAGAAGTTCCTTGCTGATTGTACGTCATGCTTATGTATTGATTACAGTTTCTTTGACAGCTAATTAATAAAATTCCACAGTAAGTAAAATCCCCCACAGCACAACTTGTAAATACTACGTAACATGGAAGTCACAAATTCTGTAACTTTTGTTACATGTACAAAATATTACTGCTACGTAATACGGGTGTCACAATGTTCTGTAACTTTTGTTACATAGATAGAACATAGCAGCAACATAACTTATGAACATAACTGAAAAGTCACACAAAACATATAATTTTTACGTAACTCTTTTTACGTATAGGCAACATATTAATCCAGATGTAAATATCATGGAACCTAGGTGTCACAAGTACTCCGTAATTTTTGTTTCCTAAATAGAACATAACAGCGACATAAACGATAAATATAATTTACCGGTTGCTCGATCGTGACTGATCGTTAGAGTTGCCATACGTCCCGTATATACGGGACTGTCCCGTATTTCACTGTTCCTGTGAAATATTTTACAGAGTAAAATAAACCATTACCTACCCACTTTTTTCATGTTTTATTTATTTATCACTTAAACGTTCCGTATCAATGCTTGGCAATTATGGCAACCCTAAAAATAAACCACTACGTACCCACTTTTTTCATGTTTTATTTATTTAGCACTTAAACGTCCCGTATCAATGCTTGGCAATTATGGCAACTCTACTGATCGTGACCTTCGAAACGTGGTAACGTTTCCTGCTGCAAAACTCCTGCACGGAACGTGTTAAAATAAGGACTGCGTTTAGCATCGGTGTGTTTAGAGTGCAAAATCTAACGTTTACGCGAGGATTAAACGTGGCGTGTTGCAATTAACAATTATTACATTGGTTTCAGGTTAAGTTGGATAGATATTTTAATTAATATGTCAGACAGAAAACGTTTGAGAAGAGATCTTGAAACATACTCTTCTCGACATCAAAGAAGGTTCCTTTTCCAGTTTATTTATATAGATAGATTCGGGGGGATATCGCCGGCAGACAATGTTCGGCACATATTGAGCAAACTGTTTAGTTTAGAATTTGCTGCGTTGTACACGTGGAAAGGGAGGAAGAATAAAATAAATATATCCCAATTACAAATGGTGCGAATAATAAAAGGTATTTACACACCTATTTTATGAACCCTTTATGTTAAAACTGCGAGCGAATATATATATATATATACAATATTATTTTTTTTTCAGATAAAATAATAGATAGCAACTCCGACTTCCGCGAGGTTGACTTCAATAGCTAGAAGCAGCGGAATGGTTCCGTTTAGGATTGCAGAGGAAGTGTAGACAGGAGAAAAAAAATTAATAAACATACATACATATAGTTTTTCAAATATTTTTTTCTTTTCAAAAAAGTTAAATATCTGTTAGAATTTTTTTTATAAACTTTATATTATATATAACATGTCATATATATACATATATACAGATATTTAACTTTTTTTTAATTAAAATAATCCTTCCAAATACCAATAGTGTAATTATCCATAAGGTAACAATAAAGTTATTGCTGTTATCCTGCTGCTACGTAACAGACAGATAACAGAAAGGTAAAATTTATATAAAAGTATGACCTTAATGTGACGCGTACTGTTATGTAAATGAGGCGGACATTTCCACCCTGATGATACCTTCATGTGACCCCCATGTGACGTAACCAAAAAATGATGGTTACGTAGCAGTTACGTACAAGATACGTTTTAGTGCTGTGGGGGATAGAATTTCGTATTTTTATAGTGATCGCAGGCTTCATTTAAGATATTTGTCGTTAAATCTAAAGAATTGGGAAAAGTATATTCCGGATGAAGGGCCTTCATAAAATCATCAAAATAATTGGATTCTATGCACTTAAAATCTATATTGTATGTTATTCAAAAATGAATGAATCTTCTATTAATTATTACTATTTCTTCATCATTCAATATATCAATATGTGAAGAATTGCCCTTTTTTCTTTTTTTAGCTTTCAATGAAGTTGAATTTTTTAGGGAATTTTCAGGTCCTTTTCTTGCTTCCATACTGTTGTGACGGTCTTCCGTCCGGAGAGAAGGGTATTGGAGGATGCGCTCAGTCGGGATGCCAGGGCATTGAAATCCTCTCCTTATTAAATAATGCTTTTATTCTGCGAATCGTCAATTATGTACACTATTTACAATGCTGTCCGCTGTGTAGATCGCGTTTCGCTTGGCGGTTACGTGCGATACGATGGAGACCTGGAAACGGCCAGTTGTCTCGGTTTCGGAGCGGTAGCCGGAGAGAGACCGGGCAGCGTCCGGGCGTCTCTATTTAGTACGGTAGCGGGAAAGAGACCGGGCAGCGTCCGGGCGTCTCTATTTAGTACGGTAGCGGGAAAGAGACCGGGCAGCGTCCGGGCGTCTCTGTTTAGTACGGTAGCGGGAAAGAGACCGGGCAGCGCCCGGGCGTCTCTGTTACGGAACGGTAGTGGGAAAGAGACCGGGCAGCGTCCGGGCGTCTCTGTTTAGTACGGTAGAGGGAAAGAGACCGGGCAACGTCCAGGCGTCTCTGTACGGTACGGTAGAGGGAAAGAGACCGGGCAACGTCCAGGCGTCTCTGTGCGGTACGGTAGAGGGAAAGAGACCGGGCAACGTCCAGGCGTCTCTGTACGGTACGGTAAAGGGAAAGAGACCGGGCAACGTCCAGGCGTCTCTATGCGGTACGGTAGAGGGAAAGAGACCGGGCAACGTCCAGGCGTCTCTGTACGGTACGGTAGAGGGAAAGAGACCGGGCAACGTCCAGGCGTCTCTATGCGGTACGGTAGAGGGAAAGAGACCGGGCAACTTCCTGGCGTCTCTGTAAGGTGCGGTAGCGGGAAATCGGAGGGTGTACGATCATAGGATCGTCGGATATACGGAGTTTCTCTCTAGTGCGCTCGCACCGGGCAGCATCCAGGCATGCGGTCTAGGAGGGGGTTCCGTAGCCCCACTCGAACTGCCTACCTTGGTCGCGTTGAGGCTTATGTCCCGCTTCTCGGAAATTCCCAGCAGCGAGAAATCGACGCGATCTAGCGGCGCGGTGGGGAGTGAGCGTCATCTGACGCGTCGTGAGCCCGGCGTGCCTCGGGCCGGTTCGGGGTTTCTCGGCTGCGGTCGCCTGTGCGCTCGGCCTCTCGCTCACTCCCGGTCGCACCGCCGTGCGCTCGACTCCTCGCGCTGGGACGCTACGTCACATCCCCCTCTTTCTTCGGAGAGAGATGCGAACGTAATGAAATAGAATGTGCGACACGCGAGTTTTGATTTATTAGATCTGTATTTTCTTATAGCCTAACTTATGCCCATCGGCTACCCTCCACCCTTATCAACTAAACTTATGCCCGTAGGCTACCCTACACCCTTAAGCTACCCCTGGACTTATAACACTTAAACTAGGCTTATGAATAACTTATACTAACTTAAACTTAATGTGGGTTTGGGAGATGCGACGCAGCTGTATCGTACGCCCGTCCTGGCGTACACGGAAACGCTGTCCTTCGCGGAGGCGCTCTAGGTCCACGACGGTCCAGCCCTGGTCGTCCGTTGCTCCCTCCGTGTCCCTAGGGGTCGTGGTCCCCTTGGCTGCGTGCGAAGGCCCGGGTGTGGTATCGCCGCGGGGCTGCTGCGTCGGGGGCTCGGTCGTGGTGGCCGTCGGTCCTGTGGTGGACAGTAACCGGGCCGAGGCTGGGGGTGCCGTTCCCTCGTGCCGAGGCGTCGGTCCGGGCTTGAGTGGTTGGCAGGCCCGCTTGTTTGCGTGGTCGGCCGCGGGGGCGTTTGCTGGGCGCTTCGGTGCTGCTGGAGGTCGGGCGATTTCCCGTGGTGGCGTCGCTGCTGGAGCGTGCATCGGCGAGTGGACGGACGGTTTCGGCGGGTTGGCGGAGGCCGTGGTCCCTGGAGTCGTCCCCTGTGTCGGTGCTGGTGACGGTTCGTTCCGGGGCCCTGCCCAGGGCGCGATCTTCGGCCGTTTGGCTCGTGGCTGCGGTGGTTTCGCCACGGGCGCGGGCTGCGCCGGGGGCCGCGTCTTGGGGGGTGGAGGCCTCCACCCGCTCGTGGACGGCCTGGGCGGCGACGGGGTCCGTGCTGGGACCCACGGTATGTCCTTGCCCGGTGTTGGCGGCAAGGATGGTGGACGACGGCTGTTCGGCGGGGGCGATTCCTCCCCTGAAGACTCCCCGAATAACTCCCGGAATCGCTGCCGCATTCGGGGGCTCGCCGGCTCTCGCACGTGCACGTCGAGAACGTCGTCCATGGTGCAACTGGCCTTCGGTGCCCTCGTCCTGGCTGGTGTCGAAATCGCTTCCGGGTTCGTCGGGCCGTCCTCTGGCTGGTGGCTCGCTATTGATGTTGTTTTTGGTGCAGGGCTTTAAATCCTTCACGTGTGCCCTGCTGCTGCGGTTGTAGCTGTCCTTCAAAATAACTATGTTTGGTCCCCGGAACTGGTGGACCCGGTACGGGCCTGCGAATTTCGGAGCGAGTTTCGCCGTGAAGCCTTGTGCCGCGTCGGACAGGTGGTGCTCCCGCCTCATTACCTCGGTGCCAATCGTCGGTCTCCAATCTCGGTGTCGCAGATTGAAATGTTTTCTCTGGGACTCGAATGCCCGGGCCTGATTTCGGCGCGCCAGTGTAAGGGTGTCTTGGAAATGTTCGATTTGTTGTCGGCGGCACCGGGTATCGGTGTTGTCGAGATCTGGCGGGACCGCGTCCGGGGGGTGGTACTGGGTGGCTGGTGGGCTGAGCTCTCGCCCGTAGGTCAGGAATGCGGGGGTGAATCCGGTACTCTCATGTTTGGCCGTGTTATAGGCAAAGGCGAGCTCGTGGATCCATCGGTCCCAGTGGCGGTGATTCTCGGTGGTGTATTGTGCGATCATTGTTTTCAAGACTCGATTCACGCGCTCGACGGGATTGCACTGCGGGGAGTATGGTGGTGTTTTCCTATGCTCGCTTCCGGCGTCCTTGAGGAGATTTCCGAACTCTCGACTTTCGAACTGTCGTCCGTTGTCGGTGATAACGACGCGGGGGCAGCCGTGTCGTAGGAATATCAGGTCTTTTAAAGCCCTGGTGACTGCTGGGGCGGTGGCTTGTCGCAGGGGTTGGACCTCCACCCATTTCGTGAATTTGTCCTGGAAGACGCATAGCGTGGTATGTCCCTTGTTGGACCGGGGAAGAGGGCCGACGAGGTCCGCGGAGACCACCTCCCAAGGCTGGAGGGCGGGAGTCGTGTGCATTTGACCGGCCGGTGCTTGCTGTTGGATTTTGTATTGCTGGCACGTGATGCATTGTCGGACGTACTTGGCTGCTTCTCGAAACATCCCTGGCCAGTAGTAACGTTCGGCGAGCCTGGCTGCGGTCTTGGTGGTCCCCAAGTGTCCTGCAGTCGGAGCATCGTGATTTTCGGCCAGCACGATGGCGCGCTGCGGCCTCGGTACGCATAATTTCCACTCGGTTGTTTGCTCGGTCGGTCGTCCGGTGTAGTCGGGGAACCTGCGGTAGAGCCGGCCTTCGGCAAGGCGGTATTCTGGGTGTTTCTCGGGTTCTTGCTGGACCTGTGCTTTTAGGCGAGTAAACCAGGTGCAGGCCGGCGGATCGTCGACGGTGTGAATTTCGTCGGGCTGTCTGGAGAGCGCGTCTGCTACCAGATTATTGGCGCCTTTTCGATACTTAATCGTAAAATCGTATTGTTGCAGCTCCAGGCTCCAGCGGGCGAGGCGGCCTGACGGGTCCTCGATGTTCTGTAGCCATTTGAGTGCCTGGTGGTCGGTTATGATCGTGAAATGGTATCCCTCGAGATAGGGTCGCATTTTCCGGATTCCCCATACTACTGCCAAGCATTCTTTCTCGGTGGTGGAGTAGTTTCTTTCGGCTGGATTGAGTGTTCGGCTGGCGTAGGCGATGACATGCTCGCCCTGGGCGTCTTCCTGGGTGAGCACTACGCCGAGCCCTTCGTCACTGGCGTCGGTCTGCAGGGTGAAAGGTTGCGTAAAATCTGGGCACGTTAGCACAGGTGCGGCGGCCAGCTGGTGTTGGAGGGCGTGGAAGGCAGCGTCCTCCTCCGGGCCCCAGGTCCATTTACGTTTCTTCTGCAGGAGCTTGGTTAGCGGAGCGGTGGTGTCTGCGAAGTGGGTGATAAATCTTCGGTACCATGATACCATCCCCAGGAATCGGCGTAGTTCTCGGAGGTTGGTGGGAGCTGGAATGCTGAGGATTGCCTGCACCTTGTCTGGGTCGGTTTTGACCCCTTGGGCGGTCACCATATGCCCCAGGTATTTGAGCTCGGTTCGGCAGAAATCGCATTTTTCCGGGTTAATTCGAAGATTAGCGGCCTGTAGTCGGTGTAGGACCACGCGGAGATTTTGGAGGTGTTCCTCGAATGTTCGACCTAGGACAATAATGTCGTCTAAGTACGCGAATGCTCGCGGTTCCAATTCTGGTCCGATTACTTGATCTAGTAGGCGCTGGAATGTGGCGGGCGCGGAGTGCAGGCCGAAAGGCATGACTCGAAACTGGTAGAGTCCGCGGCCTGGCACGGTAAAGGCGGTCACCGGTCGGCTTTCGGGGGCGAGCGGTACCTGCCAGTAGCCGTTGGCTAGATCGATGGAGGAAATGAAACGGGCCTCTCGCAGCTTGCTGAGCGTGGCCTCCACTTGGGGGAGCGGATACGCGTCCTTCTCGGTCACCATGTTTACGCGTCGGAAGTCTATGCAGAACCGTCGTTTTCCGTTTTTCTTGCGCACCAGGACAACGGGTGAGCTCCAAGGGCTTTGGGAGGGTTCTATGATCCCTTCGGCCAGCATTTTATTTACTTCTTCGTTGATGATCTGTTGCATGGCCGGGTTGCGGGGCGTGTATCGTTGTTTTAGCGGTACGGTCGATTTCAGGCGGATGGTATGTTCGGCGAGTTGGGTGGTCCCCCGTAGGGTTTGAAATTTCGGCAGTTCTTCGTCGAGGAGTTGCTGCAGGGTTTCGGCTTGTGCCGGAGTACAGGCGGTTACGCCGTCGGCTGTTTCGAGGGTGGCTGCTTCGGGAACCAGTAGTCGGTGCCCAAGAGTCATACGGACCCGTAATTTCTTTAGGGCGTCCATGCCGAGGATGACCGGGTGAGTGAGTTCCGGAAGGATTGCATATCTGTGGGTCAACTTCTGGTGCCCCACTCGTGCTGCACTTCGCAGGTCCCCGGCGAGTGATGCCTCTAAACCGTTTGCTAGACGGACTCGGTGTTGCGTTGGTCTGCACGGGTCGCCGTGGCGGAGGCAGTGTTCTGCCACATCGCTGCGCATGTACGACCTCGTGGCTCCCGTGTCCAGGAGAGCTCGGTATCGGCGGCCGTGAAGAAGGATGGTGACGTATGGTCGGGCGGCTTGATGCATCTCGTTTAATGGGGCGCGAGTTTGGCCGGTGGTTGGGAGGCGCCCCCGTCTCCGGGCCTTGAGGCGTTTCCCGCCGGCGGTTGGCATGGGCAATTGCGAGAGAGGCGTCCGTCCTGGCCGCAGCGTGAACAGAATAGTCGTGCTTGTTGTCGGCATTCTTGTCGTCGGTGACCCCGTTGTCCGCACCTCCAACAGCAAGTCTCGCGGTCGTAGCCTGCGGTGACGGCGGCGAGCGTCGAGCGGGGTGCCCGTTGCGTGGGGGTGGTCTCGGCGGCCGAGGTTCTGTTCTTTTTGTCCGTTGTAATACTTTCATATTCGACGGCGGTCTCGAGGAGTGCCGTGATGGTGGGGCAGTCCTTTCGGCGGATGTATTGTCGATATTCGGGTAGCAGGTTTCGGTGAATCAGCTCCAGCTGACGGTCGCGTGGGAGTTGTCCGTGACGGCGGATCAGCGTCTGTATCCCGATAAGGTAGTCCCCGGCTCGCTCCCCGGGCTTCTGCTTCCGTTGCAAGATTTCTTCCTCCAGGTCGTACCGGCTGATAGTTGGGATATAGAATAGTCGGAAGTTTTTTTCGAAGTCTGTCCATGTTGTCCATTCGGCGCGGTTGCTGCGGTGCCACAAGAGTGCCTGACCCTTGAGTAATTCGGGAAGGCACCGTAGGAGCTGGTCGTCGGTGATGCCGTAGCCTTCCTGGAGTTCGCCGATCCTTTCCAGGAAATCGCGGCCGTCTTTGGTGCCATCGAAATGGCAGCCCCATTTTCGCACGCAATCCATGACGCTGGCAATGGATAGTAGCGTGGGGGCGGCTTCGTGCTCGGTGACCACGATGGACGGTGGCGTGACGGTGGTAGTTTCGCTGGTTGTTGACTCGTCCGGTTTCCCCATTGCGGCGGTGTGGACCAGGTATTGGCGGAGTCGAGCGCGTAGCTGCTCGAACGAGCCCTCGGTGTTTTCGCCTGCCGCCTCAAGGGCTTCGATAAGTTCTCCCTTGTTTAGTTGGTATAACCGAGTGAGTGCGGGGCTCATCAGTTATCTTTTTTTTTTTTTTCTTTTTCTGGTCCCTGTTCGGGCGCCAATTTGTGACGGTCTTCCGTCCGGAGAGAAGGGTATTGGAGGATGCGCTCAGTCGGGATGCCAGGGCATTGAAATCCTCTCCTTATTAAATAATGCTTTTATTCTGCGAATCGTCAATTATGTACACTATTTACAATGCTGTCCGCTGTGTAGATCGCGTTTCGCTTGGCGGTTACGTGCGATACGATGGAGACCTGGAAACGGCCAGTTGTCTCGGTTTCGGAGCGGTAGCCGGAGAGAGACCGGGCAGCGTCCGGGCGTCTCTATTTAGTACGGTAGCGGGAAAGAGACCGGGCAGCGTCCGGGCGTCTCTATTTAGTACGGTAGCGGGAAAGAGACCGGGCAGCGTCCGGGCGTCTCTGTTTAGTACGGTAGCGGGAAAGAGACCGGGCAGCGCCCGGGCGTCTCTGTTACGGAACGGTAGTGGGAAAGAGACCGGGCAGCGTCCGGGCGTCTCTGTTTAGTACGGTAGAGGGAAAGAGACCGGGCAACGTCCAGGCGTCTCTGTACGGTACGGTAGAGGGAAAGAGACCGGGCAACGTCCAGGCGTCTCTGTGCGGTACGGTAGAGGGAAAGAGACCGGGCAACGTCCAGGCGTCTCTGTACGGTACGGTAAAGGGAAAGAGACCGGGCAACGTCCAGGCGTCTCTATGCGGTACGGTAGAGGGAAAGAGACCGGGCAACGTCCAGGCGTCTCTGTACGGTACGGTAGAGGGAAAGAGACCGGGCAACGTCCAGGCGTCTCTATGCGGTACGGTAGAGGGAAAGAGACCGGGCAACTTCCTGGCGTCTCTGTAAGGTGCGGTAGCGGGAAATCGGAGGGTGTACGATCATAGGATCGTCGGATATACGGAGTTTCTCTCTAGTGCGCTCGCACCGGGCAGCATCCAGGCATGCGGTCTAGGAGGGGGTTCCGTAGCCCCACTCGAACTGCCTACCTTGGTCGCGTTGAGGCTTATGTCCCGCTTCTCGGAAATTCCCAGCAGCGAGAAATCGACGCGATCTAGCGGCGCGGTGGGGAGTGAGCGTCATCTGACGCGTCGTGAGCCCGGCGTGCCTCGGGCCGGTTCGGGGTTTCTCGGCTGCGGTCGCCTGTGCGCTCGGCCTCTCGCTCACTCCCGGTCGCACCGCCGTGCGCTCGACTCCTCGCGCTGGGACGCTACGTCACACTGTTCCAAACGTTTGAACTAGTTTGCATGGCAACTCTAATTTTGGAACTTAATTCCGAACCTATACAATAAGATAAATAATTTATACAAGAAACGTGAGAAGGTATTAAGCAACAGTTAAAGAATACAATACTAAGAAGCCCGCAAAAATAGTTATATTTACCTCCTGGCCTATTAACATCTGTGGTTGATTGTACTTCTCCTAAGTTTGTTTCATTCAAATGATTATGATTTTCATCACACACATTATAATTAATATTTATATTTTGATTGCTGCATATGTTAACCGTAGCATTTTTCAACCGGCAGTTTTTCCTAAAAAATTATATTAATTACAAATATTAGAAACAAAAAGTGATAATTCCTTTTTTAATTCTATAAAGATAATTTTTTCCAATACAGAAAAAGAAACATTTTATTTCACATATAAAATAATACAATACTAACCTATGATTTTTTAATCTTTGTTCCGCAGTATTGGCTAATACCTTTTTGCAGACTAAACACAAAGCACCATTTTTGCCATTTGGTAATCGTTGGTGTTCAAACTCCCCTTGTTTCCAAAAAGAATGCTTCGGTCGCCCTCCTAAATCCATTTTTGCCACTCTTTTGTTCGCTCCCGCAAAATTGAACTTTTCAAGGTATATTACATGTATGAAACTGTAGAAAACTTAGAAAAATTCTGTCTAGTATTATACAGTTTTAGCCACGTAGAAAACTTGGTTTTCTACATGCGGGTATTTTACGTACCCACCACTGTTAGAGAGTGATCGGAACAACGTATATCGTCGCTGATTGGTTGCTGCGATTTGGAGCAAAAGCGGAAGTAGACAGAGAAAGAAACTGTAAAAAAGAAAGAGACAGAAATACTGATAGAAAGAGATAGAGTGAACGGTTAGGTTATGTTTATTTCCGGTTTTGCTCCAAATCTTGAAAAATGGCTGCGGTTATACCGATCACTCCCTGGAGGATCACTAGCTAGGCACAGCCAACAACGCCATCTGAGGACCAGAATTTTCAAACAATTCCCTACCCGTGACGTCACATGCCCGTCCCTACGCTTACATAACCATCAAGCAGATTCTATATACATTATATTAAATAATTAATTCTACTTATCTAAAAAAGTATTTATTTTTTAATAATATAGAGGATCGGTGATTACAATTGTTACAAAATAAGTTGTGCATATAAATACGAAGAGGGACACATTTAAATTTAAATTTACAAATCCACGTCCCGTAACCACTGGTACCTAGTAGGGGCGATATCAGAAAATTTCATTCAATATTTTGGACATCTTTTTTGTGGAAAAGCATCATATTTCCTGTTGTGTTAGCGCTGAAAACAAATAGAACCTTAGTATAAAATTAAACGTAACGTATGAATAAACAGGATACATGCGATACTTACATCAGCTCCATCTCCACACAGTACACACCCTAGCCGATCATGCATACTCCTGCGAACATTAACATTTATAAGAAAACATGTGTTAAATTATTATCTACTAAACAAAACGCTAAACATTCGCACTTCGTGCATAACCATACTTTTCTGTCTTGCAGATAATGTGAAACTCGATTTTCGCGACGTAGATAATTGGAAATTATTCAATTGCATAATTACGTTTGCCTTCTGGATACGTCGAGATGATTTGTCTGGATATTGATGGATGAAATTACTTGGAATATTCGTCGATTTTGCCGGCACTAACTGCCACTGCCAGGGACTGCCACCTTGAAAACGAACGCAAACTGGACGTAGAGTCGTGACCAACGCTCTCGAATCGACGCTCGGATTGGCGGCGCCATAGTGCCGAAACTCGTGATTGGTCAAGACTCTATGTCCAATTTGCATTCATTTTCGAGGTATGAGATGACAGTCACTGGCAGTGGCAATCAGTGCCGGCAAAATCGACCAATCCTGTATATTATTAAATAAAGAATAAATCCTTTTTGAAATTAGTAGAATTAATTATTTAATAAACTGTAGAATCTACTAGCTGATTATGTGGGAGTAGGGATACACCTACAGCAATAACACTACATTTATGTTGGTGTGTAGGGACGGCCATGTGACGTCACGCGTAGGGAATTGTTTGCCAATTCTGACCCTCAGATGGCGCTGTTATACGTGTCAGTGTAGGAAGTAAGGTTGGGGAAACGTTATACTGACGTCCCTAGGCGGCCCTACTGCCGCTGTTGTATCCGATGGTGAGAGGTAATAGACGTACGACTGGATGAAGCGACTAGGAACTTTATTGTTCACCGGCACGAATACGTGCACGTGGTGATTGCAGTACGCACAACTGTGCAAATATGTTTACCGTACCACAGATACTAAGGTACAAAACAGTCGTTAGCCAATCGGCTACACGACCAATACTTGTCTTATGGATGCACCACGGACAACACGTGGTGTCCAAAATATGTGGTCAAAATAGACTGCACCAGGGGTGGGCACTTCCCATATATTTCTGGTTGGCAAAATCAGCACCCTCTGGTGGATTGTGCCGCCCACTAAATCATGAAAAGCGGCAAAATTGAATCCTGGAATTATGGTATTGGTTACAAGAGAACATATGGAACCCGCACACGCCGATTTTAATGTGATTTTTGTAAGAAGTTATTCTCAAAATATTTTTCTGAGAACTACTTCATACAAAAGCTCCATTAAATTCGACGTGTGCGGGTTCCATATGTTCCCCTATTAGGCAATTTTATTACAAATAGGAAATAAATTACTGAAATGCAATTTTCATTTTGATTTATAGTCTTTATTATAGTCTAGATTCGTCGCAATCTACATATGGTATTAGTGACATTTCGTAAAATATTACTGAGCATAATTTATTACTGCACAAATATTATATGTCCACCTTTAGTGTTTTTGAGAAAAATAGGTTTAAACATGTCAAGAACTATTTGTTACATATAAAAACTCAAATTTAACAAAAAGTGGATATACAATGTGCACTCAGCAGTCGACATCGTGTATTGTAAAATTGAAAAAATACAATAATTAACTGTTTGGCGATGGAAGCTGAAATATGTAAACCTTTGTACTGATTTTTACTTACATTGACCAGCTTGCACTGACAAAGGCAATTCCTAATTTGTAATATTGATGTTGACACTGACGCTGAGGTTGATGCTTTTGGTGTTGATCCTATGAACAAAAAATTTAATAATGTAGCTATTGTTTATTTCTATATCCTTCCCAAAATTAGTTCTGTGGGCGGTATTCTCAGTCGTTGCTTATTCTTAAGATCGTCTTAAGCATACTGCATCCTTTACTAACCTCGTAGACTAGTAGAGGATGCAGCATGCTTAAGACGAACTTAAGAATAAGCAACAACTGAGAATTACCGCCCTATATCTACTCATACTGTGCACAAGCAATACCTGTGGCAGGTGGTAAATTGTGTATAGGTATTGCTGTCCGTACCAAGAACATGTTCGAGGACTTATCATTCGCAGTAAAGTGTTGATGACACACGCTATAATTGGTAAATACCTGTTTGGGATCCAGCTCAAGTAAATTTGGATTCTGCACAAGTTGAAGCCACACGTCAAAACGTTTTCTGTCTTTATCTCGATTTGGAAATTGATGTCGGGTTGAATATGTATCTGAACATCCAGGCACAACACATAAATGCCAGGTACGAAGATCCATCTGGTATCTGTGACCAATAATTAACGCGGCGTCAATAATTGGAGGGTTCAATTACTTATTTTGTTAATAGTTTATTTCTTACCTCTCAATATGATGCTTTCCTGCACTCTCCTGTGCTGATTATATTCTATTCCCGCCACAAAATAATCTCATCAGCGCCATCTGTTACCAAATATTTTCAACTTTATTGATCCCAGCGCCTCTGCTGGATTGTGCCGCCCACTAAATTTTGCCAACAGAAATATATGGGAAGTGCCCACCCCTGGACTGCACTACGTCCGCTTGACTAGTCTCTACGGACTGGGGCGAGTCCGCACGGAAGACTCCGCACGAGCTTGACGCGTCCCCACTCCTGCACAGTCCACAAGGAGGGGGCAGCCCTATCCCCACACACTCCCCCCCGAGTGCAAACGCAGTTAACTGCACGACTTAATACTATTAATTGACAATAAGAAATGAATGTATATACAAAGTAAGATAAAATGAAACCTATTTACATATCTATGTACAATGTATGCATTGTGCTGCGCAGCACAGCGAAAGTGGCATGTGTGGCTGAGATGGTATGTTCTGAGAACAGGGCGCTGCGACGCAGTCGCCGGTACGCCGGCAGACGGACCCGCGCTATTCAAAGGCGAATCGTCTAGTTCATCCGACATAAAGAACGGTGGTTTAATAGCTCCGTCGAAACGCTACGGACACTGCCGTTAACGACGATGCGGTAAACCGCATCCGACACACGCTCTTCGACTTTATGAGGGCCTGAATAAGGCCGTTCCAACGCCTTTTTGGCCATGTTTCTCATAAATACATGAGTGCTGCACGTCTTCAAATCTTTATGAAAGAACGCGCGTTTCTTATGATTGTGCACTACGGGCACTGGCCGAACCTGGCGCATAAACTCTCTGAACTCCTCGATAAATATCTTGGGGTTCGGCGATAGATCCTCCGGCAAGAAAAACTCCCCGGGAAGGCGAATTACCGCGCCAAACAAGAACTCGGCGGGCGACGCGTCCGTGTCCGCTCGCACATGCGAACGTAGACCTAATAGTACGGTCGAAAGAACCCGTGACCAATTTTGGTCATTGTGACACATTATTGCCGCCTTCAAAACGCGATGCCACCGCTCGACCATTCCGTTCGAAGCGGGGTGATAAAGCGTCGTTCGAATTCGCTCACACCCGATTAACTCGAGGAGCGCAGAAAATAATCGGGACTCGAATTGAGCACCCTGGTCAGTCGTGATAACCTTGGGAGAGCCGAAACGTGAGATCCACGTATCGTAGAAAGCTCTTGAAATCGTCTGAGCCGAGGTCTCCACTAACGGAACGGCCTCAACCCAGCGTGAAAATCTGTCGATCATCGTTAGACAGTACGAAAATCCATTGCTCACTGGCAATGGACCAATGATGTCGATATGTACGTGGTCGAATCGACCATCGGGCGCGACAAAGTGTTCGGGAATCCGCTTGACATGTCGCGATACCTTTGACATTTGACACTCGACACAATTTTTACACCACCGCGCAATATCGCGGTGCATGTTAGGCCAAACATAGCGTTGGCGTATGGTGCGGTCAGTAACTTTGGCACCTGGATGCGCGGGTTTGTGAAACAACTCAAACACCCTTTCGCGTAATACCCCGGGTACATAAGGACGCAAAGCCTCACCAGACAATTCACAGAAAACAGAGGTATGGGTCGGTCCCCATTGCAGCTTAATAAGCTTTAAACACGGGCTCGTTGATTTATTTAATTCGGTCAACTCAGCGTCGCCAAGCTGTTCCTCAGCCATCTCTTTCAAACTAATCTCGACCGGAAGTAGGAGATCCTCAATTCTCGATAACAGATCGGCAACCACGTTACTCGAACCCGCCAAATATTCGATCGACGTCGTAAATTGAGCAATGAACGATAATTGGCGCACCTGACGCGGCGACACCTTGTCAGAGCGTTGAGAAAAGGCAGAAACCAACGGTTTATGATCGGTTAAGGCAGGGTCCCACTAGTGCAACTGCGCGCCGCGCACGACGTTTTCGTCCACTTGAAAGGGTCTAATTTATGAGGCCGCGCGCACGAAATGGGCCGACGCTCTGCCAGGCGCGCACGCGGATGCTTGATGGGCACGTCGAAGACAGTGGAAATACTAGCCCCCTTTTCTACATCTTGCTTTCTTGATCTACATAAATCTAACGCCTGCAGTTGTCCCAGTAGCCGATACAAGGCCTTCACACTTCATACTACTTGAAATATTTGAAGGGGTTTACTACGTCGCAGTAACCAATTGAATAAGCATTCCTCCCAGACACGAACTTTCTACCCCTGTACAGGAAATACACGTGTATCATTTCCTCTGATTAATTCGCATTTCTGAAATGGGTAGGCAAGTATGGCCTGGTGTATGTATTAAGAGTCCCGAAATACCTGGCTTATAGAGGATGTCATAATTGCTGTTACTTTATTGCATACTGAAACATTTGTTTTTAAGTAGTTAGGTACCTACATTTAGTTTACCTGAAGGTACTAACAATGGTTTATGACTTAGAAAATGATTAAAATTTGACATCCCTACATCCACAAATGTCGAGATATTTCCGTGGCAATGCGATAGGAAACGGAATTACAATTAACACATTCACTGCTGGAAAGCGATGAACACTTTGACAGTAAGTAGGTACATAATGTCATTACGTGTAATCTCAAATAGTAAATGCACCACTGCATTATTAAATAGTTTACATTTTTAGACGTATGAATAGTAGGGCTGTTGGGGTGCTTGAATATTCGGACGGCTTGAAATTCGCACCGAGCCGGGACTCGGTTTTCGAGCCGAGCCGGAAAATTCGGACGGCCCGAAAAATTCGGGTAGCTCGAATTTGTTTCGAGCGGCTTGAAAAATTCGGCTAGTCCGAATCGTTTCGGACCGTCTGGAAGAACCGGATAGCCCGAATTGTTTCGGGCCGCTCGAAAGAAAGGGCTAGCTCGAATTGTTTCGGATGACTCGGAAAATCTGTACGCCTTGAATGTGGTTCGAGCAGTTCGACTATGTTGATATCTCGAAAACGTATCCATAGAAAATCTTTTAGACCTTATTTTGGGAATCAGCGGCCTATTTTACATAAGAAAAAAATAATGGCTTCTGCTGCGCAAAATGGCTGTAAACTAGTGTTATTTTCAATTGTTACCGAATATTTCTATTTAACGTTTGCATTTTATCTATTCGCATTATTGATAACCATCATTTACATCCCAGTAGAAAAATATTTCTTAAAATATTCCATACCTTTAGAAATATTTCACCTACTCAACATAGTCAAACTGCTCGAACCACATTTAAGGCGTCCGGATTTTCCGAGCCACCCGAAACAATTCGAGCTAGCCCTTTCTTTCGAGCGGCCCGAAACAATTCGGGCTATTCGGTTCTTCCGGGCGGCCCGAAACGATTCGGACTACCCGAATTTTTCAAGCCGCTCGAAACAAATTCGAGCTACCCGGATTTTTCGGGCCGTCCGAATTTTACGGGTACCCGGCTCGGCCCGTTCCGTCGAGCCGAGCCAGGCCCGGCTCGCTTTATTCGAATACCCGAACAGCTCTAAATTGAATAGCCTCTGGCGTGAACGAATAAACATAGAAGTCACGGTAAAATGATATTTTTTACACCTAGGATTTTCTTGCAGGATAAATCAAAGCAATAACTTAATTGTTTTTGAGAAATAGAATAATTCGAAAGTGAAGAGTACATTTGCGTTGAAAGACAATCCCGGCATAGCGCGCACAAGATCGCTTTCGACGCGCGTGTCGTCATAAAAGTCGACCCTTTCAAGTGCTCTAAACTCCTCGAAAATCCGAGAAACTCGTAAATCTGACCCGTGCGCGACGCGCAGTTGCACCAATGGGAACCTCTTTCCGCAACAAATCGGCCTTGCGCGTCGAAAAAAACGTGCGCGGCGCACCGTTGCACTAGTGGGACCCTGCCTTTACGATCTTAAATATCCGACCCTCAATAAAATAACGAAAATGTTTTACAGACTCGAATACCGCGGTCAATTCACGGTCATACGCGCTGTAATTTAACTGTGCTGGCGAGAGCTTCCGCGAAAAAAATGCCAAAGGCTCCTAGGAACCCGAAAGCGATCGCTGCTCAAGAACCGCGCCCAACGCGAAATCGGACGCATCCGTCACAATGCGCGTCTCCGCGCTATGACGAGGATGAGCCAACAAGGTGGCTTCCGCCAAACACGCTTTAATTTTGTTAAACGCGCTTTCCGCCTCCTCTGACCATGCAATAGGCCTCTTATCATTTTTCTTGGAATCCCTTAAATAAACATTCAAAGGGGCTTGCATTGGTGCAGCATGAGGTATACTGAGTCGATAAAAATTTATCATTCCAAGAAACCGCCTTAATTCCGCAACTGTCTTCGGTTTCGGAAAACGAAGGATCGCCTCCGACTTGGAAGCAGTCGGGCGAATGCCCTGACTACTGACGGTATACCCCAGAAATTCAATCTCAGGAGACCCCAAGACACACTTGCTGACATTCAAACGTAGTTGAAACTTTTTTAATCTTTCAAAAACCGTGCGAAGGTGCGCAGCATGCTCAGCCTCCGACGAAGATGCTACCAGAATATCATCAATATATACAAAAACAAAATCCAGGTCGCCCAATGCGCGGTCAACGTACCGCTGAAAAGATTGACTGGCATTTCTCAAACCATACGTCATGAATAAGTATTCAACAAGACCGAATGGTGTGATAACCGCCGTCTTCTCGACATCCTCCGGCGCCATAGGAATTTGGTTATAAGCTCTGTGAAGATCCAGAGACGAAAAAATTGTTTTGCCTGACAGATTTGTCGAACAATCATGCAAGTGTGGCGTGGGGTACCTATCTGGAATCGTCAACGCGTTAACACGGCGGTAATCTCCCGCAATTCGCCACGTACCATCCTTTTTCAACACCATATGTATTGGACTAGACCAGGGGCTCGAAGACGGTCAACATATACCCGCCTGAACAAGCGCCCTAAACTCCGCCTTAGCGGACTTAAGCTTGTCTGGGCTTAATCGCCTAGGACGCTCCGAGACCGGAGGGCCCGTAGTAACAATATGATGATGCACATCACTACTGAACGGAGGATCCAATCGCGTCGCGCCGGTTATCTCCGGAAATTCTAATAGTATCTTTGCGTACGCTGATGCCGGATCAACCGTACACACCGTGACAAAGTCAACGGCTTTGACCGTCGCAAACGCGAACATGTCTGTTGACGAATCAACTAAACGTCGGCCTCGCAGGTCGACCAGTAACCCATAATGCGTTAGTAGATCGGCACCTAGAATCGGATACGGAACCGCCGCGATAGTAAAATTCCATTTAATATCGCGTCTTAGTCCAATGTTGATTGTACGAAACGATTCTCCATATGTATTGATACGCGTATCATTCGCGGCGAACAGCTGCAACGCGCTCGGCTCACCGCGGATTTTGTTAATTGCCGGAATAAGCGATATATCCGCACCGGTATCGACCAGGAACATTTGTCCTGAAATACGATCTCTTACATGGAGACGCTTACTCTTGTTGTGACCCTCAACGCAAGTCTCCGCAACGGAGGGTCGTCCTATTTTCCCGACGACCAAGAACCAAACTTCGGACACCGCTTGTTACACGAGCGAGGGTTCGCGGGAAATTTCCAATGCGCGTAACACAATTTTTCCGATTTATCGTCGCCCGACTGGGCGTTGTCCTGATTCGAACGCGCTTTGGAATGTGACTTGGAACGCGATTTGGAACGCGATGTACGCTGACTTGAGGTACATTCTACACGCTTTAGTCGTACCGAAAGGGATTCAATGCTATTTGTCAGCCGCTTCATATCGTTTTGCAGATCCGACTCGACACCGACGACGCGCTCGCCGCCGTACCGATACATGTTTCAACTGGAATGGAATACTCGGCCATTTTATCAGCCATCGCGGCCAATTTGTTTACATCTTCAATACCCGAGACGGCTAGCATTGCTCGAATGTTTACAGGTAATTGGTCCATAAATATTGATCTCATAATCGCTTCGTCACACTTGCCATCATTTAAATTCTGTAACCTATTTAGAATTAACGAAGGTTTCCCTTCCGTAACTACTTGTCCTTTCAATAATTTCCGCAAATTAGATTCCGGACACACGGCAAACGTCGAGATGATCCGATTCTTTATTTGAACAAAAATGTCCGCCGGACGCGGAACTATCGTAATTAAATCTTTAATCGCGGTTACCACTTCGTAGTCCAACGCCGCAATTACCACATCGGCTTTTGTGGACTCGACGCTAATCTGTGCACTGCGTAGAGACGCCTCTACCTGGACGAACCATAATGCAGGATCATTTTTAAAGAAAATCGGTATTTTGGGTATCCGATAGTGATCAATACGCGCCTGACTAGCGGCCGAATCATATTGAGACGTGTCCGTATCGTCCCCGAGTTGCGACATTTTGCCTTAATCTATCTACTAAGTATTGAAAAAAGGAATGTAACTATGCAAAATGTTTAAAATGCGTTAAAAGGTTATTAAAATATTATGTAGACTTATATTACAATATGATACAATGTGTTCACAGGCTTCGCCTGCTGAAACACGACGGCGATGAGTCACCGCCTCTAGATACGCACGCGGACGCAGCCCGCCGCGCGGGACGAACAAAGCATGCGCTGTTGCGACCAACTCGCGCCTCGTAGTGACCACGAAATTCGCGGAATTCGGACGACTTGGCACCGTCGCTATTCTCGAACATTCGATGCTCGCGCGATGCCTAAAAAAACTCGCATGTCGAACGTGATGCTAACCACGAGTACAGAACCATCCGAATGCGTAATAATGGTACAATTGCCACTTCGCTTACCGCAAATCCGTGTTGATTCCGCCACAGCGAATGATGCCCGAATGAGCCGATCCCGAAGGGAAGACCCTCAGCAATCTGCGTGGCTCAGCAATGCAGAATCCACAGCACAGCTCTGCGTAGAATACGGCCCAGCACAGCAAACAAACCAGCCGTTTCCCTCGACGAGGGCCAGTCCAAAGATCAGCATACGAAGGCGCTTATACGCCTGCCGGAACACAGCCGTCGCCAAGATGATCCAGGAAGTCAATCAGCAGCAAATGTGCAGGGGACTAGATGACTGCCAGCCATCGTGCTCTCAGCCAATGTCGGGGTCACCAATTGTAGGAAGTAAGGTTGGGGAAACGTTATACTGACGTCCCTAGGCGGCCCTACTGCCGCTGTTGTATCCGATGGTGAGAGGTAATAGACGTACGACTGGATGAAGCGTCTAGGAACTTTATTGTTCACCGGCACGAATACGTGCACGTGGTGATTGCAGTACGCACAACTGTGCAAATATGTTTACCGTACCACAGATACTAAGGTACAAAACAGTCGTTAGCCAATCGGCTACACGACCAATACTTGTCTTATGGATGCACCACGGACAACACGTGGTGTCCAAAATGTGTGGTCAAAATAGACTGCACTACGTCCGCTTGACTAGTCTCTACGGACTGGGGCGAGTCCGCACGGAAGACTCCGCACGAGCTTGACGCGTCCCCACTCCTGCACAGTCCGCAAGGAGGGGGCAGCCCTATCCCCACATCAGGCGAACAGCAGGATCTGATGCGAATCTGCTGCTCATCTGACGTCAGGCCCTGATGTCAGGCTCTGTACCTCAGACCGCAGCCTAATGCGGACACAGATGACTACGGATCTGACGTCAGGCTCTGCGCTCTCACGGCAGCTTAGAGCATATACTATGGAGGTCTCATTGAAAGCTTGAAACTGTCCGCAACATGGTGCGAGAGAGAGAACATATACTTCTCTCGCTCGCAAGATGTGTTTCTCTCTCGCACGATATCGGCGCATGCGCATATCGGTCGAATGGGACATATACTTGTCTTTTTCTCTCTCGCGTGATGTTGCCGGACAGTTTCGAGGCAGTCACTCTAAGGCAATGATACCTCCATGTATATACGCTCTAAGCACGGCAGACCCTGCTGCCAATCTGATGTCAGATTGGCGTCAGATGTTTATCAGGGAATGTAAATTGGACATAGAGTCTTGACCAATCACGAGTTTCGGCACTATGGCGCAGCCACTCCGAGTGTCGATTTGAAGAGCGTTGGTCAAGACTCTACGTCCAGTTTGCGTTCGTTTTCGTGGTGGCAGTCACTGGCAGTGGCAGTCAGTGCTGGAAAAATCGAAAAATATTCCAAGTAATTTCATCCATCAATATCTCGACGTATCCGGAAGCAAAGGTAATTATGAAATTGAATAATTTCCAATTATCTACGTCGCGGAAATCGACATTCACATCATCTGCAAGACAGAAAAGTATGGTTATGCACGAAGTGCGAATGTTTAGCGTCTTGTTTAGTAGATAATAATTTAACACATATTTTCTTATAAATGTTAATGTTCGCAGGAGCATGTATGATCGGCTAGGGTGTGTACTGTGTGGAGATGGAGCTGATGTAAGTATCGCATGTATCCTGTTTATTCATACGTTACGTTTAATTTTATACTAATATTGTGTTTGTTTTCAGTGCTAACACAACAGGAAATATGATGCTTTTCCACAAAAAAGAAGTCCAAAATATTGAATGAAATTTTCTGATATCGCCCCTACTAGGTACCAGTGGTTACGGGACGTGGATTTGTAAATTTAAATTTAAATGTGTCCCTCTTCGTATTTATATGCACAACTTATTTTGTAACAATTGTAATCACCGATCCTCTATATTATTAAAAAATAAATACTTTTTTAGATAAGTAGAATTAAGTATTTAATATAATGTATATAGAATCTGCTTGATGGTTATGTAAATGTAGGGACGGGCATGTGACGTCACGAGTAGGGAATTGTTTGAAAATTCTGATCCTCAGATGGTGTTGTTGGCTGTGCCTAGCAGACGGCAGAATCTGCTGTCCATCTGCTGCCGATCTGACATCAGGCATCTGACATCAGAATCTGCACCTCAGAACGCAGCCAAATGCGGACACTGACGACTACGGTTCTGATGTCAGATTCTGCTGCCAGATTTGGTTATCAGGGTCGATGTCTCCTCCAAAATCTATTTTCATTCACGTCACACTCGCTTCCTTCACGCAAATAATGACGTATGGGTTGGTCTCAAGACCGTCTCAAGACATCTAAAACGTCGTCTTGAAAATATAACCTCGCTTTACCGTCTAGTTTGACACAGGCGACGTCATACAAGGATTTACTTATTTGAACAAGATTTTCCTCAAGCAAATGCTCAAGACACGACCTCAAGACGCAACTATGAATCTAGGCGGCATCTTGAGCAAATGCTTGAGATGGTCTTGAGATCAAGACGCGACTGTGAATACCGCCCTTAGTTATGCTTAACGCTTATATTATATTATTGTTTATGCTCTTTGCATTTAAGTTAAACCAGGTTATAATTAATACTCTCGCATCTTATGCTCATACATTTATATTACTATTAATTACCGTTTATATAAATGTTTTGTGCTAATGCTTAACGTCCCACGCATTATTACAATAGTTCTACCGCTATCGCATCAATAGTGCATGGCTTATTCTTATGCGTTTAAATAAATAACGCTTTTGATTCAAAGACATTTCAAATCATTGCGTCGATCCTTCAGATACTCCCAATCATAAGAAGCCGCGGCCACAGTTGTTTTCGCTTCGCGAACGCCGGGAGTTCTTGTAGTATTTACATAGCTTACTTTCACATGAGATCTCTCATGCCATATTACTACACCTATTGTAAAGAAACATAACGCGTGTCTTCTTATTCCAATGCAACAGTAAATCCAATTATCAAGGCTTAACAAAAACCCACCAGTTCTACAGGGTGTCCCACCTAAGACTGTACAGCCGGTTTTCTCCTAAACTATTGGAGGTAAAAATATACAAAAAATAGGCAATTGCATGGTTCGAGGGGGACAATTTATTAGCGCGAACGAATTTTGTTTTCGATTATTATTTTAAAAGATACGATGGTCAAGTTCGGTTTTTCAAATGGAACTATTTTTTCTGAAGACCTGAATTGATAGTGCGTTCCAAGACAAATTCAATAAGCTTTAATGTATACACTTTATTTTCACTGGTTTTTAAGATATTGCGCTTGCAAATTTACTGATTTTCACTGGAAGAAAACTGTGGGGATAGCACGGATCGGGGACGGTCTTACTGTCGTCACGGGTGGCACTGCCTGTTGAAATAGATACCTACCTGCCAAAGGTCTACGCCAGGAATGGCAGGCCCAAAGGCTGGACAATTTTTTTCCGCCAGAAATGCTACTTAGGTAGGTAAGGAAAGTAGAGACATGATGGAGAAGCTAAGGAAAAATGCAAATAAAGTGGTGATTGTTGCTATTAATTAAGTCTTTATTACTTCAAATACAACTATAAGTTAATGATTTAACATTTTTTACACACTTTGGACTATCTGAGGTCAAGCGTCTAAGTGATTAAACTTTACAAAACAGATGGGAAAAAACCGTCCTCCCACACTCGCTTTCGCCAGCGACCACACTATTATAACACAGTGGCTTCCTAATGATGAATTTGTCACGTCCCTAGCATCTTTTAATTAGGGTTTAGGGAGATGCCCCATCTTACCTCGCTACCCCGTCATACCCCTACTTCCCCTACATCTGCGGTGTCGAGAAGCGCACCGTTACTTTTATTTCGCACTTGCTACTACGTTCGGATGGCCGGTTCTTTTGGGGAGGGATGCAAGTTTGATTGGTTAGGATAGGAGGTGTGAAAATTGCTAGACTAAATTTCAACCATAGGGAGCAGATTGTATCAGAACCAATCGGATTTGCATCCCTCACAAACGGCTGTTCTCTTGAAGAGGCCCTCTTCACAGCAATACCTCCTCCCCAATGCCCACCTTCTCTCGCACGCAATACGTCAACGCATGCTTTTGTTTTGATATCGGAGCTCGTGTTTATACTCGAGAGATAAGGGATCTGTTCGAATTTTTATGGAAGACCACGCGTCGACAGCGGGCAACCCCTTTTCTTCCTGTGTCTCTCCACGAGGTGTATTGGCGGTGGATCGTGGGAGCGTAGTTGTCTGGATGCCAGTTATTGAATTCAGGAGACGATAGAAACACTTTATTACAAAACGCACATGCACTATAATATTAAAGTAAATCGTATTCCTCATGGGCAGGGTCCACACACTGCACAAATGATACAGGGTGATTCTGGAGCTACGCTCGTCGAAGGATGCGGCCTGGTACCCCGTGGCCAGGACAACCCGCCCGCAGTGCCTCACCGAATTTTATGGCTTTTTACGGAAAAAGGTACGAATCCTGGACCGAACGTAGCGAATTGAGGTCGAGTCCCCGCAGTCGAGGGTGAAATATCAATTATAGCGTATTAAGAAATTCCTTTCGTCATCGTATCGAAAGGGAAGTGACACCAATGGATTCCTTATGTTTTTCTGATGAAAATCATACCAAATATCATGCAAATCGGACTATTATTAACGAAATTAGCTTGAGATTATGGAAATGAATTTTTAATTTCCTTCATTATGGTCCGAATTACGGCGTTCTTGGTGTCAATTGCATCGGCGGAACATAAGGAATCGAAGGGTGTCGTTTTTGAAGAGAACTGAAGAGAAATGCGGAAACCCTAGACATTCCTCAGATTTTAATGGTATTCAAACCCCTTCAAGGGTCTAAAGCCATAAAATTCGATGGGTACTGCGGGGTGTTATCCTCGCCACGGGGTAACAGGCCGTCGCATCGCCTTGACGGACGTAGGTCTATAATTACCCTGTATGTGTTTAGGAAATAAAAAAATTCTTTATTCTTTATCGTATGGATATGGAAGTGTCGCCGATGGATTCCTTGGGGTTATCTGATGAAAATCATTGCAAATGTCGTGTAAATCGGACAACTTTTACATAGGGAATACAAATAGCTTGTGTCAAAGTAGTCCGATTTGCATGATATTTGGTATGATTTTCATCAGAAAAACATAAGGAATCCATTGGCGTCACTTCCCTTTCGATACGATGAAGAAAAGGGTTTCTTAATACACTATAATGGATAATTCACCCTCGACTACGGAGGGTCGACTTCAATTCGCTACGTTCGGCCCAGGATTCGTACCTTTTTCCGGAAAAAACCATAAAAATCGGATGAGGCAATGCGAAGGTCTGTCCTCGCCACGGGGTACCAGCGCATCTCCTTGACGGGCGTTGCTTCAGACTGGTTGCTGTGACCCGACTGCCCTCCGTGTAATTGGTCTGCGCGAAATGGGGCGCAAGTTCGATCATTATCAGTTCTCCTGCCCGAGAGGAATACGATTTTCTTTAATTATAGTACATGTGTGTTTTGTAATAAAATGTTTCTATCGTCTCCTGAATTCAATAACTGGCATCGAGATATCTACGCTCCTACAATCCACCGTCAATACGGCTCGTGGAGAGACACAGGAAGAAAAGGGGTAGCCCGCTGTCGACGCGTGGTCCTCTCGAGTATAAACACGAGCTTCAATATCAGAACAAAATCAGGCGTTAACGTATTCCGTGCGAGAGAAGGTGGACATTGCTGTGAAGAGGGCCTCTTCAAGAGAGCAGCCGTTTGTGAGGAATGCAAATCCGAATGGTTCTGATACAATCTGCCCCCTATGATTGAAATTTAGTCTAGCATCTTTCACTCATCCTAACCTAACCAATCGAACTTCTACGCCATCCGAGCGTAGAAGCAAGTGCGAAATAAAAGTAACGATACGGTTCTCGATGCCGCAGATGTACGTACCTAAGTAGCATTTCTGACGGAAAAGAATTGTCCAGACTTTGGGCCTGCCATTCCTGGCGTAGACCTTTGGCAGGTAGGTATCTATTTCAACAGGCAGTGCCACCCGTGACGCCAGTAAGACCGTCCCCGGTCCGTGTTATACCAGACAGTTTTCTTCCAGTGAAAATCAGTAAAGGGTATAGCCGGTTAAGATGGTCAAATGTGCCCTTGAACCGAATTCGACTCACGATGAGTCATTCGAAAACTTATAAAAAAAGAAACATTTGTGGCAAGTTTCAACTTTGTATCTCGACCCGGAGGGTAGTAAAGGGCAAAAATAGAAAATCAGGTTTTTGCCGAAGTTCCCCTATACCAGCGGATGAAATTTTTTAAAAAAATTCAGAGGCATGTCTATTATCGGTGCACATATTAGGGAATCGTTTTAGATTTTTAAGTTGAAAAACCGAGCTGTGAAAAATAAAAAACGCCAAAAAATTATGAAAAATGCTGATTGTGTATCCAAGCAGTCTTGGCACTATAATTATATTTTTACTGTAAGTCCGTGTCATTGTTACTATTATCGTGAATTTTTTTCAGATTTTTCAAATTGGTGCGCCGCAGTTGAAAAAATTAAAAACCGATTTTTTCGCCGTTTTTTCCGAGTAATAGGTCGAACTTTCGTACATACTTTATGCAATAAGTCTTTTATGCTGCCTTCAATGTCTTCACATGCAGCAAAACAGCGTAGGAATCAAACGAACTACACATGCTGTGCCATTATAGCCTAAAATGTTTATAATTATTTCAACGGCGTCAATGGCGCAGCGGTAAAGTGTCCAATCGTTGAATCGTTGCGAACTTTTTTAACCTAGGTTCGAGCCTCCGAACATATTTTTTTCACATTAATTATTAATTTTTTCGATTTCTAGCTATATGTATGACAATGATCAATATTTATATACAAATGTTTTAAAAACATATTATAAATATTTTCATATCCAGAATTTCCCGTTGTCAATGTGCAATTGATTGCCCGTTTCCTTAAAAATAGTCCGATTTAAATTATTTTCGGTCAATTTAATCGGGAGAATGCCAGGAATCCATTTGTGGCACTTTCATATTGATACGATGAAAAATAAACAAATTCTGTTTCTTTACAATCGATGACACATCGCCGAGCACGGCGATCTCGCGCGGCTCGGGACACAAAGGTTCTCGTCGGTTATTCGAACTTCTAAGATCGTATTCAGATTTATTGGTCGGTGAGTTTCGTAACTAGGGGTGTGCGGTTACCCGATTTTTCGGGCTCGGGACGGGCCGGCAACTTTCGGGCGGGATCAGGCGGGGTCCCGATACTTTCGTATTGCTCGAGATCCCGACAGTTTCGGGACCCCGAGACTCGATTCGGGCTACAAGCATAGTCGCCATGAGCGGACAATTTGATTTCAGGTCGGCTCGGCAAAACTCGAACGCGATCGGACGATATCGTTACCAGTAATAGATTAAAATTATTACCTGAGAACATAGAACAATTATGTTTCTTATACGTTAATTTGAAATAATAAAATATTCGCCTCCTGTATATTGTTGTTATTATGAAACATCCAGGAAATATTCCTTTTTGTATGCTTATAGTTCGTACGTTTTCTATTTTAAATCTGAACCTATCCGGAAAAAGATAATACCCTATATTTTACCTTTACATAAAGTACTAAGTGTGAAGTATATTTTATTCAGATTTTATAATATTGTCGATATAAAAATAGTCTTGTTCCCAAGTTCTGAACACGGTATTTATTTAAGTACGTATATGGACGTATTCAGTATTCACAGACTATTTGGTAGCAATGAAAATACATATATATGTAAATAAATAATGAGATACAAATTATGATTCAACAGGAGACAGAAAGGTAAAAAGTTATCACTCTGGTATCGATATAAATGATATACATAATTCTTTCCGTCTCGGTCCCCTCGTAATAGCTGGCTTTCGAGCCGATCGCGTCCGAGTTTTGCCAAGCCGACCTGAAATCAAATTGCCCTCTCTTGGCGGTCATGCTTGTAGCCCGAATCTAGTCTCGGGATCCCAAAACCGTCGGGATCTCGAGCAATACGAAAGTATCGGGACCTCGCCCGATCCCGCCCGAAATTTTCCGACCGGTCCCAAGGGCCGAGAATCCGAGCCGCGGGGCGATCCGCACACTCCTATTCGTAACGCGTATTCTCTCGTCATCGCAGAACACGAGTGAGCCAGAAGTGGTGGGCATAGCGCCAAGCTTCTGTCATGTATAGGCCAAACCGAGCTGCAGCGTAGAAATACACGCATCAGAATAGGTGTGCCTTAGGCCTTAGCTCCGAAAAAATTCAGGAGCTTTATTGGTCAGAACATTGATTCTTTCTCGATAGCTTCATCTCGTATTGGTCTACGCATAACTTTGTGACGCACACATCTACATATGTACTACGCTGACAATAAGAATAAATAACAGCCACACGGCTACGTTCAGACGGGGCCGAGCAGCATTCCCGTTACCCCACCATACCCTTCGGTGGCTAGGGAACTCCAACTGACAAATCCACGATCGTCAGATGGTGATGGCTGAGTTCTCCTCGATCGCTGTTCGCGAAAACGAATCGACCGGCCAATATATATGAATACGACCTTAGGATAAAGATATAATGAAAGATGAAAAATTATTCGAAGCCAAAGATGAAAGGCCTTCGAATAAACAAAGGAAACTAATAAATACCCGAAGCTAAATAGAATTTTAGATTTAGGGTACACACACCCTCCCCCCAAACCTCGTGTCGATCGGCCACTGAGGCCATTTGGAAGTACAGTATTGTCTCCGTATGTACTCACTGGTCGGGACCGGCGAGTAACCCGTATCGTGAACAGCGACCCTAATTCCGAGTGTTCGTTTCTCGCTTCTTTCTGGCCGAAATAAACTTTAAAATGAAATATTACAAATTGTACTGCATCTGTTTTAAACTACGAATAAAAATTCAGAGTAAGGTCATCAATAAACTCTAATAAATGTATTATAATAAAGGGTGTAATTTGACAAGATGACCTAGGGCACAAAAAAGACTTGAGCCGGGCCTGCGTCAAGACTTTGCAAAGCGGTTCCCGTGGTCACCGTAACTGCTTTCGACCATCGCGCACGCCCGTCACGCATGCAAAGGACGGAGTGTCACGGTGCCCGAAAGACGAACCGAGACAAAACATTAACGCGTCGTCTGTCTCGTACCGTCCTCGCTCGCTTTCAGTGGCTCTCGCTCGCTCTCGTTCCATCTCGCTCTCACTTTCGCCAGACTAGAGTGAGCCAGAAGTGGTGGGGATAGCGAGTAACCCGTATCGTGTACACCAAACCGAGTACATACGGAGACAATACTGTATATTCTTTTAATTAAATAATGCCCATCTCTGCATAGGAGCGTAAAGAATTAGAAAAAAAATCAAGGAGTCAACTGTTGACCGATTTGGAGACTTTTCCTTGTTATATGTTATATACAATAGTTGGAAGAATAATAATAAAAGCAATAATTGCAAATAATTGCTGTAACTTCCACATTCTGAAAATATGATATCAGTAAATCACTACTTCCAGTGTTATTAAAAAATTCCAATCTCTTTTTTTATTTGAAATAATGTGGCCATGTAATTATAACATATATTCGGCAGCGGTGATGTATGTGTTACAGTAAAAGCGTGAATTTAGTAAATGTACACAGTTTCCAGCAGTTTCTAGTCAATGTATGCCTAAAATGCATATAATCTAACCTACAATCGTCCAAAAATACATACATTGACTGTATCACGCTTTTGCTGTGGCACATGTATCCAGCTACGCTTCAGTTTTGCTATGATTTCACGTTGGCAGACCTCCCGAGTAGGCGCCATCTCGCATCCACTACCTTAACTAAATTTGTCACGTGACTTGTTCTGTATTATCGCCAATATGGCAGAATTCGTATTTGGGAATGCAATCACGGGGATACGTTTTTCGTCCTTATATGAACAGATTTTGAGCTGGGTGGCTACTTTGAACACTCGTATTATTAGATATCAACACAATTTCGTCGAACCATGACCAGAGCGCTGTGCACTGAACCTTCCTCTATCGAATGAGACGTCATCCAGCCCAAAATTTGCTCATATAAGGACGAAAAGCGTATCCCCCCAAACCCATGTTTCGGGCACATTATGTGGGTATTACAGCGCGCTGCATTACCCGTGTCTACCCCCTTAAAATGTACAACGCAACAGCTGAGAATTTATTTCCTTATTCAGAATAGAATACGGAAATAGCAAACAGCTCCCTCTCGCGTGCACAGGCAGCCGCGTATCTATGGGTAATACCATTTCAGTGCAGAAAAAACCTGCTGTAATACCGACCGGCCAAATCGGCCAGGTCACGTGACGTGTCTACCCCCTTAAGACGATCTTAATCTTAAGACACGTTTATGAATACCGCCCATAGTATCAATATGAAAGTGATTCTGCTGATTAAATTGACAGAAAATAATTTAAATCGGACAACTTTGAACGAAACGGGCTTTCAATTCTGCAAATAAATTTGATGTGTAATATCGTTAATAATGATAGTTCAAATTCTGTCAGATTTGGTATCTACCTATTTTTCTTTCTGACACTCCCGGTCCTCTGTATCTTTCATTATTGCTACGTTCAGCGAGGGTCTGACGTATTCTATATTCCTTGAAGACTTCTCGATAAAAAGAGAAGAACTCTGTGGCAACAGCGCGGCAGAGACAGAGAGAACACAACATGTGGCAACTATGCGTCAAAATTTCGTCTACTCAGAGTACCTGGAGATGTCATCTGTGTACAAGTTCTTTTTATCGACCGCAGTAGTTCCATTAGGGTCCGTTTATTTACTGGAGACGCTTCGATCGATTCAGACCATAACAAAACTGAGACGGCAGCCTTAAGCGTATTGATGGTATTTATCCGTGTATTATGTCAAGTTAGCTGTTCTTAAGTGTTTGCTACATTTTTACAGAGTATAACGGAATAAGTTAACTATTATTAACTTACATGCAAATACCACATAAGTACGTCGTGATCAAAACATTTTTGGTTGTACTGTTTAATTAATAAAGTTGCAAGTAAAATATGCTGATAATAAATTTATGAAAGGGACGACATTTGACGAAAGTAAATTTGTAATAAACAGAAATCATGTACTATTTTAATATTTCTGAATCTATGAAATAAAAAAATGGCAGATATATTAACTCCGTTTGTATATTGGGCTCAAACAGAAAGTCAAATTACCTTGAAGGTAGATTTGACTGATGTTAAGGTATGTAAGATATGTATACCATGGAAGGTGCAGTATAATTTATGGTACAATAGGCAGGGGCGATTATTTCTTGTTTGAGAATAAATAGACAAAGTAAAGTAATTTCTGTTGTGTAAAGCCTATTTTCTCGTTTATAAATTTATTGCAAGTTGTATACTTTATCGTACAAAGGAGGAGTATGTATCACAGATATATGTGTATATCTATATATGGTTTAGAATGTTTATTTTTTCCTGTTGACTTACAAAATAATCACTGGAGTTCGTAACCACCAAATATTTCGCATTTACCAATGTAATTTACTAAAAAGGTTTCTAATTTACAAAATGTCATGGGTGGTACAGTATCTACTACACTTCATAGTGGTTTAATTAAAGAATTATAGAAATAATTTATCTTTAAGATAGGAAAAATATTTTGTTGAATAGGATGAACGATTAAGGATTACGGATTACGAAGAGATTAGCATCGGACGAAGCCTCTTGTATCTAGCAAATATAAATTTATGTTCAGTAACAAATAATGATTTTAACAATTCATAAATTCGTAAAAATATAAATTATTTGAACTGCGAATTATGATTTTATTGATCAATCAAGTTAGTGAACATGTCAGAATTCACCATCATATTACTTATATTTATAAATTAGCACAAATGTTGTGTTAGCATAAATACTGAGCACTAGATTATTAAAATCAGTTTTTTTCAGAATTAAGTTTTCCGTATTGTTCATTTTTGATTGTACCATAAATTATGTGACCTCACGTTTATTCTTATTGTTTATAAAATTGTTCAAATTTTAACTATGTTTTGCAGGGTCTTAGTGTCGATATGGAAGAAAGAAAGTTACGAGTTGCTGCTCATGGACAAGGTGCCAGAGGTCTTAATAAATATGGATTTAATCTTGATTTGCATTCATCTATTAACACTGAGGTAATATTTCTATGAATAATTTCATAACATAGGAGTCTGCGTCTTACATGTGTATACCAATGGTCTCAAATGTGCATGCTGTGCCTCACATTGGTAATATTTAAATACGCTTTCAACCAAAGATTTGTTAAACCGACACATTAAACTCAGAAATGTATATGGTATCTTATGGAAATAAGAGTATATTTTAGATTCATCACATACCTCAATGTATATGCTTTTTGTTTTGTAATCTCGTAAGCTCGTGAATCTTGGTGCAATTCAAATTCTATTTCCCGAGTAGAGATATGAGGCATCGCCCTTTCTTTCATATTGATAGGTATCACACTCTGTATGGTAAATATAATTGCGTTGACAGAATGTGTATGCTCGCTAATAGATACTGTCATAATATTGACTTTTTTCCTACTTATTTATTTTCAGAAATTCAGTTCTGTGTATGCTGGATGATTAAGTTGCAAAATTCATATTTGTTATTTCTCCTCTTTCTGTTGTGTTCTTTGCTGTTGGTGTTATTTAATCTTTATCTTAATGTTATCCTATTTGTCCGTCCTGTACTCACGTCATTTCATGTGATTATAATGTACTAAAGGGTTATTACCCATAATAAATAAATAAAAATATATATATATACATATATTGATTAGGGTGGACCTTATTTTTCGACCATCAGATATTTGTGGACCGCCTCCCTCCCCCCTAGAATTGTTACACTTGGGAAAATGATCTGGAAAAAATTTCAGGCCGATTCGACCACGGGAAAACGAAACGCATCGAATTTGAAAATTTTTAATTTTTTAAAACTTGACACAAATATACATTATGATATATCGTTGAATTTGTATTTTTTTCTGTTTAAGAATGCATACACAGTATAAACGATTGTTAACAAAAAACATCTGTGACCTTGAAAACTCAAAAAAATAACCTTGAAAAAAGCATTATTTCTACCATTATATTCGCCTGTTTATATACTACAACTTTTGTCAGAAGAGTTGTTTCATATATCCATAAACGATGGAGATATTAAATATTTTTTATTTTCATTAAAACGCTCCATTGGACAGAAGAAAAGCAGTTCTAAGACTGAAAATAAGTTACTATAGCTATTATGTAAATTACAAATACAAATGTCATCTAAGTATTGCGTCCCAGATCTGCTCGTGGACTCGTCAGTAGGGCTCAGCAGCTCCTATCTCAATTCCCGATACAACGTCTTAATATGCTCACCTTGAATTTAAGATATCATGTACAGTAGAGCGTCAAGTATCTCGATTAACCGAACCGTTGGTTATCCAAACCAATGCTGCATCATCGCTACCCACACCACTTCTTTGAACCAGTGTAGTGGTTTCGATAGACTGATTGACTTTTGCGTACCTAATATAAATTAACGTGTTACGTATGTGAAATCTTCCCATACACCACTCTCAACCACTTTCGAGCTCGCTTCTGAGAAGGGAAAACGCCCTAAAATCCTTTTGCTTATCATACACCACTAAGGGGGGTCATGATCTCGACCATCTGGATTACGACCATGGGAACGGGAGTGACACGACGACGACCCCGAAGGATTTCCTTATATGGAAACTCCTAATGAATCCCACTCATTTTTGGGACTATATAAACCCTTTGGTTTCTACTCTCATTGGTTAAAAGCTATCATTCGCGCTTTGGATCTCGCGCCGAGCGGACGCTTCTCAGCTTGCTCAAGCCACAGTAGTGATTCACAGTAATTTACAGTCTCTCATCTATCCATACTTTTACTATTTAGCACGTGTGCAGTGATTTATTTATTAGGCCTGGCTCCAACCGGAAGCCGTAATAAATTAAACAAAAACAGGCTGTCCATATACGAGGGGGCCGCTGGCCCTCCCCGTATCAAACATGCCTTCTCGGCAAAAAACCTGATGTCCCACGAGGCGCAATTTACTCAGGATTTCTTATTGAACTCCTCAGACCACGACGACACTACAACCCATGACTGGGAAGACAATACTATAAAGAACCTCATTCCGGTGAGTACCTTGAATTCTGCTCACAAGGCACATAACTCCAGCATGCTTCCGAAACTTGTAACAAGCGGCTCTCGCCCAGGAGCCCACCCAGATACCCCATCCGTAAGTGGCTATATCAGAACTGAAAGTAGCATCTCTGATCCTGATTCTTCCAAAACCAAAATTCGGCCCGTGAATAAGAAGGCCAAACGTGGAACCGTTGGTCAAGACAATCTTTCCGCATTGTCCTTGACTCAAGACGACCTATCATCGAAAAAAACTCACATTCCGGAAGATACCATGGAGGTCGTCATGCTCCAAATATTGTGGTTTCGAACCGCTTCGCGGTACTTGCCGCTTTCAAATCTAACAGCGGTTCCCAACCCGAGTTAACGGATCCCCATCCTACTTCTCACCGGAAGACTCTTTCACCCGGCAAAACTCACAGTGCGGAGCACCTCGGCCCTGATTCTGATCCTCGGGCGACGACACCTAAAGTAAACAAGCGGGTGAGCACAAAACTCCCCTCACCTCTGTACATATCGAACTTTGAGTATAATATTGCGAAATTTGAACGCGAGCTTGTTGATATCGTCGGAAAAACATTCTCAATTAAGTACCTAGGCAGTAAGATAAGACTCCAGTTTGACAATGTCGATGCGTTCACTAAATTTAAACAAGCCCTTCGCGACAAAGACGTCCCCTTTTTCACATTCACGCCAAACTCAGAACGGGCCCTCTCAATGGTCGTTAAAGGGCTCCCTGAGACCCCGACGCACAGTGCGTTGAATCAATGGGAAGTTGGGACAAAAATTATAACTTCCGAACTAATCAGTTTTCGACCTATATACCCCAATACTTTTTTAACCAGAATATATAGATGCATCGATTGGTGTATAAAAAAATATACAGTTGCCTTAAAAAAAATTGTGGTGATCTCGATTTTTTATTGAATAAAAAGTTTTTTATCAATATTTACTTTTGCAATATGTTGTTAACTGAATACTAACTAACTTTTGTTGGAAACATTTTTTTATCAAATTATTTTTATCACGTGCATTTGAAGTTAGAATTTTTTCATTGAAATATATTTTACATATATAAGCTTATTTAGACTAAAAAAGAAGACTCTAAATAATTAACGTAATTTATTGTTAATATAAACTTTGAATAATAATACATAAAAACCGTAAACGTAATTATTCATATAAAACATAATTTAAAAAATACTCCATTTTTTAATCAACTTGACATTTCATCAACACATTCAATTTTTATAGCAGGACATGTTAAATCGAAGAACATGAATTATCTGATTCCGTTATTATATAGCATTGAATGTCCGTATCTCGAGTCTTAGATTTCTTAGAAACAGGGTTTCTTGATTGAGATATTAGAGGATCAGATCTCAGCAGTAGCAGGTTTAATAAATCCTTATTGGTATTTATCCTCGACGATTTCCGTGTATGAGCAAAACGATGTTTTCTAAATTCCGTGTGGCTTGCTTCCAAAAAAAAATTATTTCTCAAATAATTGCAGGTAGTAGCAGGAAAACGCGACATTTTCATAAAGTATACAGTTAGGGGAACCCAATATAAAAAAATCACGGATACGTTTTAATACGTATTTTTTAAAAAGTCGGTTGAAATAAAATTTTCATTCTCGGGACTAAGAAGTTTTCTAATGATCAGTAAGGGCATAAGCCTAAACAATAACTTTGAAGCACACATACCCATAACACTAGAATCCATTGTGAATAAAATGAGTCGAGAATAATAAATTTTCTTAAGGTCTAAATGAAAAAATAGAAAGTAACTCTGCCGCGTATGAATTTTCAGTGACGCTTGAAGTCTTGAGATTCCAAGTTAAGATGGTAAATAACATCGTAAACAACTACGGTATCCTAGCAACCATAACCGAACTCGATTCCTGAACACCTTGATGTAAATATTAGATGATAATTATCACCCTGCAAAATATTTGATTTTTCACTTTTTGTCCATGCATCAACGTACTGTGCGACGGAAGACATCATAGACGAAATAAAACTGAAAGGGTTTAACCCCACCTCATGCTCACTAATCTGGCGCAACGCTGTGCTGCCAGAGGGAACTACGAGACCCGCGCTGTACAGAGTCAATTTCCCACCTGGCGTCTCTCCTAATGAGGTGACGAAGATAAACCATCTATTCAGCGTACGCGTATATTGGGAAAAATTCTTCTGAAATAAAAGGTGCTTCCGCTGTCAGGCCTTCGGCCACTCAGCCTCAAACTGCAACTTTCCTCCCATCTGTGTGAAGTGCGCTGGTAAACATCACTCATCGGAATGCCAAAAACCACGCAAAACCGCGCCTAAATGTGCAAACTGCGGCGAACAGCACACGGCAAATTATAGTAAATGTCAGGCGCTAATCAAATACCTGGGACGGTGCCTTAACTCGAATAAACCCAATAACGGTGTCATGTTTCACAATCCAATTCAATCGATTCCACGACAGCCTCGCACTCAAAATCACCGCGGCAACCTTGAGACTCCCGCGCAAATACTTTATTTTCCCCTCTCCTATGCCGATGCGCTGTCAGGGGAACACCGGCACAGAGGCAATCACCCCCCTGCCTTCCCCACGGAACGTTCACTCCCGGGAGGCAAGCAAGAAAACCCAACGCACGTAGGTAGTGAAATCGGATCTATGTTGGAACTCATCACTGCGGTGCAGGAATTAAAAGCAATAATTAATATACAGCACATGCTCTCCGTTACCCGGTCGCTTGTTGAAAAACTCCGACTCTGTCAAACTCAGGCAGAAAAATTTCAGGTATTCTGGACTATGGTTCAGAACTTTGACTAGTAGTGTCTTCACGTTAAAAATCTTACTATGGAACGCTTGCTCGCTCATTCCTGAACGGAATGAGCTAATCCTGGTCATCGCTAAACACCAACCCAATATAATTCTAATCACCGAAACGTGGCTCATGCCACAGGATAACTTCTCCCTTCCCAACTTCACAGTGGTCAGAACGGACCGCCCGAGCAAGGGTGGCGGGGTAGCAATTCTTATACATCAGTCAATCGATTTCATGGCGTACGGGCCCAGGAATGCACTATCCTCCGACGCTTCTTTCATCCATCTCGACTCACCTAAACTTACCATTGGGGTGGTTTACGCTCCCCCAAATACCCCACTAACCACCATCAGACTTAAATTCTTTGACACGCATTAGTACCCCCTTTCTCATTGGCGGGGACTGGAACGCTAAACACCGTTTCTGGAACAATCACATGGCCAACAAAGCCGGGAATACACTCTATACTCATATGTGTAAACACCCCTATCGCATTGTCTTCCCCGACAACTACACTTTTTCCTCTGGGAAGAGTAGGCCTTCCACGCTTGACTTTTTTATAACGGAGTCCTGTACCGATCTGGCCTGCTCCGCTACGGACGACTTTGACACCTGTCATCGTCCAGTTATTCTGACCGCCCCTGATGCTCTCACAAGCTACGTCGGACTAAATCCGACTATCGACTGGGACAAGTATCATGCTATTACTAAAGAATTCACCTTAACGCACAATATGCGTACTAAGGCAGAGATTGATAACTGCATAGACACTGTCACATCCTTTCTACATACTTGTCGTAGGCGGGCCACCACTGTATCAACAAATCGACATAAAAACTCTTTCCTAGCTGACGACATAATACTCAAGTCACTCATCAGTCACAGGAGAGCACTGCGCAGGCATGACCAGACGGTTGGAACCTCCGCAGTCATAGCGCAGGTCCGCGATATAACTGCCACAATAAAGAATAGAATATCCAGTCTCCGCCATAGAGATTGGTTGCGGACCTTATCCGCTTTCAAAAGAACTGACCCCACTTTTTGGGGCACATTCCGCGCGGCGTCGTCTTCCGCGTCTCCGAAAGTTCTGCCACCCCTCCGCACTGCTGGAGGAGTCTCTTTATCCAATTCTCAGAAAGTTGAAGCGCTCGCGTCCTGCTTCGCCGTGGTGCACGACCGGGCTGCCAGCCTCCCGTTGCCTATGACTAACACAGTTAATAACATCATTCATCAGCTGAATTCCGGGGAGGGAGGCTTCGCTCGCTGCAGCCTTACGCCTGCATTGCTATATACCCACATTAAAAAGATGGGAAATCGTAAATCCCCTGGATACGATAAAATTTCCACCCTTATGCTCAAAAGAGCGTCCAAAAAGGCTATTTGTCCAATTTTTTACATAATAAAGAATTCCTTTGCACTAGGCTACTTCCCCGACGCGTAGAAGATCTCACAGGTTATCCCAATACCTAAGCCTGGAAAACCCCGTGACTTGCCTTCGAGCTACAGGCCCATTAGCCTTCTTCCGATACTCGGAAAAACTTTCGAAAAGTGCATAAACGACCTCCTGAGGCTACGCCTGGACGAGGAAGGAGTTATTATTAATCAGCAATTCGGATTCCGTCGGGGTCACTCCACAATCCAACAGGTGCTACGGATAGCGCAATACGTGACACACGAGTTAAATGTCAAACGCATGGTCGCTATGGTGCTCCTTGACCTTTCTAAGGCGTTTGATACCGTGTGGCATGCAGCTCTCTTGTTTAAACTGCATAACATTGGCTTTGACCTGGGATTTATCCGACTAATTCAGTCCCATTTGACAAATAGATTCCTTTTCGTCCACAACCAGGGTTTCAGTTCCCAGAGGTATGGAGTTCAGGCTGGGGTTCCACAGGGCTCCATCCTTGGACCCACCCTGTTGATTATATACATCAACGACATCCCTGTCCTGAATAATTGCGAAATCGCTCTATACGCGGATGATACCGCATTATTCTCCTCATCGTGGCAAATGGAGCCCTTGGTACATCGCCTCCAAACATACCTGACCTTTATCCTTAAATTTTTCTCAACTGGAAACTCGAAATTAATGCGGATAAATCCGAGGCTATCCAATTTACCAGGAAAAAGAGGGCCCTTGCTCACAGAGACAAAATCAAAGTTCACGTGTAAATCGAGTCGATTTCGTTAAACCCATCTTTTACCCAGCGATACTTATAATATTATTAGCACTCACCCACCGATACAACTTTACCCCTCGAGTTGTATTAACTTTAATTAAGAGTTACGAGGCATTACTAACATCTCCCGCGACTACCTGATTTCGCATCAGGTTCGTTCGCATTTACCATCCAAAACAAGGAATCTTCACCAACCCAGTGGCTCCCCAATTTCGCATTGGGTTCGTCCACGAAACCTCACCCTCCTACGGCTCCCTGATTTCGCATCAGGTTCGTCCGTGTCCTACAGCTCCCTGATTTCGCATCAGGTTCGTCTGTAAATCTACCAACTTCCGAACAGCTCCCTGGTTTTGCACCAGGTTCGTCTGTGAATAATCCAACCTAACAGCTCCCTGGTTTCGCACCAGGTTCGTCAGTGAACTTCATCCTAGTGACTCCCCGATTTCGCATCAGGTTCGTCCTCGCCGTCAATAATCCTAGCGGCTCCCTGATTACGCATCAGGTTCGTCCGCGCACCTAACTAACAAACTCATAAACCATATTCCTTGGGAAATACCCTTCTCACCGGCCTCTCGCGTTGCCGCAGCCCCGGCTCGTAACAGAACTGGTGGCAGCGGTGGGATGCTACTGCATTAGAATCGCTGTAAAAATTTGGGTTTTTAAATACGTTAAAATCACTCGTAATTTATTATTGACAATATACTAGTTTTCGCTAGTCAAGTCACCTAAGTAATGTTCAAAATGACAAGCGCACCTAACTAACAAACTCATAAACCATATTCCTTGGGAAATACCCTTCTCGCCGGCCTCTCACGTTGCCGCAGCCCCGGCTCGTAACAAACGCAATAGTACTCTTGTATTTAATAAGTAATTTTGGGTGTAATTTCTATAGTTATAAGCTGTGTAAAGTATATGAATGCTTCATTCTCCGAATTGTTCGATTATCCGAACCACTTCAGTCTCAAGCAGTTCGGATAATTAACGCTCTATTGTAAATTTCTAAATTATGGACACAAATTTCCTAAGCGTTTCGTCCGAGACCTGTTGGTGGACGTTCAATAAGACCGAGCAGATCCTGCCCTAGACGCGACTGTGTTAACAATGAAAGTCTTAAATGCGTCTTAAAAATTCAAATAGCTACGGAGGCATTGATCTCAGGGGTTCCTATATATTAAAAATACTTTTTACGCGCGGCGGGAATGACATTAAAATGCACATGATAGAGGCAATAAATGCCAGTGCAGACAGTGACAATAAGGAATGTCCTTAAAAATATAAAATCCTTTCAAAAGATGTGGAACAATTGGTATACAAAAAAATGGAACATTTTATTTCTCCCGATTTCAAAATATTCTTCAACAGGTTTTTAATATCAACAGCAGTTTTGGAATAAGATCCTTCGACATGGGATGATTACCAGGATTTCCAAATTGGGCGAGGCATCGTTCAATGATTAAAAGTGGTAATGACACCGCTGAGCGTGGAGTTAAACTTATGGAAGAATATAACAAAATATTATCCAAAAACGAAAAGGAGAAACAATTCATACTACAGAATATAATAGAATATAGAAAGCAATATCCTGACGTCGCAAAACACAACTTATCAAAGGATTTTTAAAGTATGTTTAATATAAAGGAACCTCTGATTAATGCCTCCGTGGCTACTTGAATTTTTGAGACGCATTTAAGGGGGTAGACACGTCACGTGGTCTGGCCGAGTTGGCAGGTCGGTATTACAGTAGATTTTTTCTGCACAGAAATGGTAATACCGATAGATGGACGACTGCCCGGTGAACGCGAGAGGGAGCTGTTTGCTATTTCCATATTCTATTCTGAATGTGGAAAGAAATTCTCAGCTGTTGTGTTGTACTTGAAAAAATTTAAACGTAAAGTCTGCTGGTAGTGCAATCGTAGAAAATTCATTGTACATTTTAATTACTTGAAATGTGCTAGTAGGTAGGCTATGCCGATTCTGGCCCAGGTGCTCGAGGGGTGAGGCGGGGCGGGGGGTACCGCGCGCTCTTCGGCGAAGGCGAGGGGGTGGGGAGGGGAGGGGGTACCGAGTTCGTGGGTGAGGGGATGACGTCACAGGGGAGGGGGATTCCAAAATGGCGTCGACCGAGTTCGTGGTTGAGGGGGATGACGTCACAGGAGAAGGAGGATTTGAAAATTTTCAAAATGGCGTCGCGCGCGCAGCTCGAGTTCGTAGGCGAGGGGGCTGACGTCACAGGGGAGGGGGAGGATTTTCAAAATTTCAAAATGGCGTTGCGCGCATTTCGTATTGGCGCCACCTATTGCATGTTTAAGGTATTTTGGGTCCGCGTCGGTATTTGGGCCCGCCTTGGTAAATTTTCCAGATTTTTCATACATTTCGTATTGGCGCCACCTGTTGGATGTTTAAGGTACTTTGGGCACGCGTCGCCGCCGCGCAATCTCCGCACGCGCGCGGGGATCGGTGCGCAGGCGCGACCGTAACCGATTCGTGGAAATTCAAATCGCGTCTTCGATTATGATTTCTGAGAAAAAGGGTGGACCAGGAGAAAAGATTTTTCTGAGAAAAGATAAGGAATCATGGCGCGCGACAGGATTGAACGCGTTATGACACCTACGTGCACGCGCTTCATGCCGTGTGTTTATATTTGAATCGTGGGTCCGGTACAGTGTACGTGCAATGATGTATACATATAGCGATAATTATTCGGTGAAAAGTTCCGAGTATTTTCACGATCGAGGAGGCTGTAAGTTAATCGTCGCGATAGCCCATGGAGTAAACACGACATTGCACCGCGCCATGCAGTATATTTATATTTGGTCAGGATTGAACGCGTTTTGATATTTGAACCGTGGGACCGATACAGCGCACGTGTAATGAAGAAATTAACTATGCGTTGCGTTCGCGTAAGCAACAATCGTAAACATAGAGCGATAATTATTCGGGGTACAGTTCCGAGTATTTTCACGATCGAGGAGGATGTAAGTCAATCGTCGCGGTAGTCCATGGAATAAACATGACGTTGCACTGCACGATGCAGTATGTTTATATCTGAGTGTTGGTGGGAGTATGTAAGGGTGAAAAGAGTTCGATATAGATCCATGGGCATCTGATTTACAGTATACCTATGCCAGTACCCTACGATGCTCGCGTCATCGTCTTCCGATGACGATAACGATGGTAACGCGAGCCCTTCATCCGCGATGTCGCAGTTGATTGACCAAACGCTTACGATCGAGAAACATAAGATCCGCGACACGTTAAGCCTACCGTCATTATCCGAGACGTCGTGGGGCAGTATCGTTCAAAACGGATTTATGCAATTGTCGCATCACCATCGTCAATTGCTACGTCATATCGCGCGATACAGTACTGCGAGCAAATGCACATTGTATTGCATTGTTGGTGACAAGGACGTGCATCGCAAGCAAGTGAAGTACTTTACCGCGGTCGTGTGTACGCCTTAACGCTTCTGCAGGACATTGAGAACGGTACGGTTGAAGTGTATAAAGTGTTGTACCTTCGAACATTGACTATTACCGTGGACACGTTTTTGTGTTGTGAATTAGCAAGATTTGTGAATGAGCACCCGACACCGATTGTGCGACGGCATTTGAAACGCGTAATTTTGCCTTTGGGTTTCCGATATCCAAACACGGACCACATCACCTGGAAGAGCCGTATCACCCATTCGGCACTATTCGTACGTGTCTGGTAGACAAAAGTATTTGTGAATAAGTGAACACGGAGGTGTTCATGGACACGTACAGGGTTTTATCCCGGATGTCCACGCTTTTACGCTCTGTTGGCCGAAAGGAGACGCTCAACGTGTCATCCCTGCTCGACCACGACGAGGACTCCGAGGAATCCGAGGGGTACCTGTTGGAGGTGGACATCGAATATCCCAAGGAGATCCACGAGGCGCACGTCGACCTTCCATTCTGCCCGGTGCGCGAGCACGCGTCAGAAGGAAAACAAACCAAGCTGCTTGCCACGCTCGACGATAAGGAGCGATACGTCATCCACTATCGCTATCTAAAACAGTGCGTGCGACACGGTTTACGCGTGACGCGAATTCATCCGGTGTTGCGATTCGATCAGTCGCATTGGTTACGTGACTACATCCGATTGAATACCGATCTGAGGACGCGCGCTACTAGTGAATTTCAATAGACTCTATACAAATTAACGAATAACGCGGTGTACAGGAAGACAATGGAGAATGTGCGGAATCGCGTAGACGTGCGACTGGTGACGCGGTGGGACGGTCGTTACGGCGCGGAAGCGCTGATCGCGAAACCGAACTTTCACAGTCGTACGATTTTCTCCGAGGAGTTGGTGGCCATCGAAATGCGCAAAAACTAAAAGTGAAGTTCGACAAACCGATATACGTGGGTATGAGTGTGCTCGACGTATCGAAGGAATGTCTGTATGAATTTCACTACGCATATATGCGCGCGAAGTTCGGTGATCGGTGTAAGGTCCTGTACACCGACACCGACAGTTTAATGTATAGTGTAGAATGCGAGGATGTGTATAAAAGGATGAAGCGTGACATCGATCGATTCGACACCAGTGATTACGCGGTGGACAATCCGTACGGTATGCCCCGCGTAAACAAAAAGGTTCCGGGACTCATGAAAGATGAGAACAACGGCGCCTTGATGACCGAGTTCGTCGGACTACGGTCTAACAATAAGTTAAATAAATTACTAAAATCATGAAAATCTATGTACGAATTCTTTTCGCCCTTACACGCTTCCACGACGCTTGACTTACAGCTCCTCGAGAATGATGCTTGAGCCGTCATTCTCAATCATGTAACGTACCGCTACGAACCGATGTACATTTCTTTTCCTAGGTTAGTTATCATTCTAGTTTATTTTATAACATTATTAGTAAGAACACGCGAAACACGTGCGAGCGACATCCCATGCGGCGGGAAACAGTGAAGTAAGTGACGCGCAACGCATGCGCATAGCTGCCCATTCAAACAGCTAACTCTGCCGCGAGTGAACCAAAGAACGCGTGCGCAGACCGTACGATAAACCGGACGCCGAATTATCCCGAGCGTAGTGTCAAAGTGGCGAGAACCGGATATTAATTATAATTGGAGCGCGAGATCGCGCAGCTAGTGATTGGCGCGGGCCAAATATCGACTTGGAGTATAAGTAGAGGCCCGCCAGCAGCAGAGAGCAGACTTGGTTCTGCAACCGAACCTACTGGATCGAGGCCGCTTTCACCAGCCCCTCAGTCTAGCTCAGTCTAAGGAAGTTTACTCTGAATCTACGCACTCCATACTATTTCCTACGAGGCCGCTTTCAGTAGCCCCTCTACACCATACAAGGTCGCTTTGAGTAGCCCCTTGATTTCCATTCGAGGCCGCTTAGTAGCCCCTCAACCTCATCCTACCAAGCGTGGGCCAGCTTATAGGCACCAGAAGCTACAACCGAATCAGAAGGAAGGAAGCCACTATCGACTACCATCTGGGGACGCCTTTACCGGCTACCTGGCTACCATCTGAGATCGCTTTCATTAGCACTGGGCTACCATCCTAGAAAGCGTGGGCAAGCTGATAGGCAACTGGAAGCCAGCACTATTCAGAGAGAAGGAATACTCTCGAACTCTCAACTAACATTACCAATTCGACCTAGCGTCAATTCTTCATTATATATTACCAACTACGCGCGAAAGACATTATTTTCATTTACGATTTAGAATCGCACCTCTAAGTAATTAGCGCAATATTACGCGTCTAGAAACCAAAGTAATACTCCTAAATTACCGACTCAGCGCCGAAACCCAAACCGAGGGTTATTCTTTAGTACCGACCGATACGTCATAACGATATTAAGTTATAAAGAATTATATTAATTTACCGACCGAGTGACCAAGGGTCAATAAGCATTTATTTTGAATAAATTATCTTTTTTTTACCTATTGTTAAAAGGAAGGACTCTAGTTCGTGAAATTCATTTCTTTATTGCACGCCACCCGAACCAAATCCCACAATTCCACGGGTAAACCGCTCTACTTGTGGAATCTCCTGTAACAAACGGCAACGTCTCGTTCGAGAACGTTACAGGTAGTAAATTTTGGTGGCAGCGGTGGGATATAAAATTGCTTTGAAACCGCAATACGTGTGGCAAGGGAGATAAACTCTCCTAGCGAAGAACAAGACTCCTTCTTTCTTACTAAGTCAGGCGCGTTAAAAGAAGCAAAATCATGCCTACCGACGGAGCAGGATCTAACACCCCTCAGGTGAACGCCGTTATCGAAGAATTACAACGCTTACAGTTAAGTCAGGATAATGCACGGCAACCGCATACGAGAATTCGCGATGCCGCGGACACGGTTCCGGTCTTTGACGGGCGTAACATTATAATACACCAATTCTCAAAATGCTGTAGGAACGCGAAAGGTATGATCGCGCCAAACGCCGAATACGGTCTAGTACAGCTAATCAAATGTAAACTAACCGGGCAAGCCTCTCGAGTCATACTAAACGGGGATTATAATACGATTGAAGAAGTAATTAAGGTCCTAAGCTCACGTTTCGCCCCACTACATTCCTCAATTCAGTTATATGGGGAAATGTCCAAAATTGCTCAGTTACCGAATGAAGCCACTGTAGATTATAGCAGTCGAGTCTCTGGGATCCTCCTACAATCAAGATACTGTAACGAAATAGAGGTTCCCTTACATGTAGTGCAATACAATCAATCCGCGGAAGCCAATTCAATTAAAGCCTTCTTAACGGGGTTAAAACCAGAAATCTACGCACGAATGCGAACCGTCGAATTCACTAACCTAGATAGCGCCATTAGCACTGTGATCAAGGCCGAGGCAGAGTGTCAGGAAAATATAATGAGAAATAAATTTGCGGAAGGATTATCACACTCCGCGCAGTGCGCGAATTGTTTCGGGTACGGGCACTCAGCCACGGAATGTAGCAGTAAATTCTCTGGAGGGCAAATAGCACAAATCAGCTGGAGATCAAAATACTGCAATCATTGTAGGAAAGTAGGGCACACGGTTCAGGAATGCCGGAATGTAAACACAAAGCCGCGATCAACACAGAATAATTCTGGGTCACCAACGACGTCGCGTAATTCCGCGACGCGTCAATCACAACAAATCGAGTGTAGATACTGTAAAAACTATGGACATACGATTCAGGAATGTAGAAAGAAAATGTATAACGACAAACGAAGATCCGCGGAATCACCAAATCCAGAACAACAAACGCCGAATTCCTCCCAAAATCCTGTACGCAGTCAAGCCGTACTAAAATTACGAATATCCGAAACATGGAGAGCCCCCAGTTTAGCATTATCTAGTCCAGATTTCAAACAAAATAGGGTAATAATGATGATAGACACAGGAGCTGATTTGAGCGTAATCAAAGAAGAAGCCGTTTCGCCAGGCACGCAGATTTTTACCGACATCACCTACAATCTATCGGGGATTACAGAAGGTACTCTAGACACAATAGGGTACATTAAAACCAACATATTAAATGCAACAGCAGTAATCCATGTAGTAAAAACCTTACCAACCGCTCAGGACGGAATTTTGGGATCAGATTTTTTCCACTGCGGCGGAGCTGTTATAGATTACTCAAGGCTAGGGATCACGATAGGAAGCGAATTACTTCCGTTTAAAAATGTAGAAATAAAAATTCCTGCCCGCATGAGATATCAAATACCCATCAAGATTTTAAATCAAGGTCTACAAACGGGATATGTGCCGAAACTGAACGTGCACCCAAAAATCTTAATGGGTAACGCTATAGTTACAAACGACGATGGAATAGGATATCTCTACGCAATTAACACTTCCCCCAATGACATCAAAATCGAAATACCTTCAGTAGAAATAGAACCGTACGAAGAAGTAAAATTCGAAGGAGAAATAGAATCGCCAGAACACTTAAATCCGGAAGAAAGGGCAAACATCGAGAACCTAATTAAACTATACGCAGATAGATTCCACCTTCCTGGTAGCGAATTAGGAGCAACGAACGCCGCAACTCACAGAATAATCACCGAGAATGAGGCACCGGTAAACGTAAAACAATATCGATACCCCCAAGTCCATAACGAAGAAATCAATAGACAGATAAATGAGCTCATACAAAACAAAATCATCTCGCATTCAACCTCTCCGTACAACTCCCCGTTATTCATAGTAACGAAGAAAAAGGATAGTGAAGGGAACATACGCTGGAGGATAGTAATAGACTTCCGACGATTGAACGAGAAAACTATAGGCGACGCGTACGCCTTACCGAATATTGTAGAAATATTAGACCAGCTAGGCAGCGCCAAGTACTTTTCAATATTCGATCTAGCATCAGGATTCCACCAGATACCAATGCATCCAGACGATAAACACAAAACTGCTTTTTCAACACCCTATGGACATTATGAGTTCAATCGAATGCCATTCGGTCTCAAAAACGCCCCAGCTACATTTCAAAGGTTAATGGACCAACTTCTTACTGGACTACAAGGAATAGAATTATTTGTGTACCTCGACGACATAGTAATCTATGCTAGTTCACTACAAGAACACGCTACAAAATTTATAAGGTTAATGAATAGACTTAGAGAAGCCAACCTTTCTCTGCAACCGGCCAAATGTGAATTCCTAAAAAGAGAAGTATGTTACTTGGGTCATATTATTAGTGAAGAAGGGGTTAGGCCAGACCCAAATAAACTAGAAGCAGTAAAACTGTTTCCACAACCTAGAACCGCGAAAAATATTAGACAATTTTTAGGACTAGCCGGATACTACCGAAGATTTATAAAGAACTTCTCAAAAATAGCTAAACCAATGTCCGACCTAACCAGAAAGGATCGCAGATTCGAATGGACGATCAAACAACAAAACGCATTCGAAACATTACGAGACGCATTATGCGAAGAACCAATATTGCAATACCCAGATTTCGATAAACCTTTTATAATAACTACTGACGCCTCTTCTAAGTTAAGGGGAAATCGGAAAAGACCTACCCATAGCATACGCCTCACGAATACTAAACGAAGCCGAAACACGGTACGCCCCAACAGAACGCGAACTTCTAGCTCTAATATACGCCGTACAACATTTCCGCACATACATATACGGAAAACGTTTCTCTTTAGTGATGGACCATAAACCGCTAGAATGGCTACATACACTAGATAATCCTACCTCAAGACTCATGCGCTGGAAAATAAAACTAGCCGAATATGACTACAAAATCATATACAAGCCTGGGAGGTATAACACTAACGCAGATGCTCTCTCACGGAATCCAGTAACTATACTTCCGTTACAAGTAACAGGGAAACGATCACACTCCCAAACCGCCACGAGTCCGGGATCCCCAAATCCAAGCCCAACGAAACAACCAAAAGGAGATGGCTCATCCTCCTCGTCATCATCCGAATTCAACCCCGACAAAATACAAATGAGAAGAAAATTAAAAAGGAAACATAAAACAACAACTACCACATCATCAAGCAGACCGGCGGAGAAAAAGAGGGGAATTACACCAAAAGGGGAATCAGAGGAAATGGAGGTACCCACCGATAGTTTTGAAGCAAATAAAAATATTCAAGTATCAGTAGAGGTTCACCCCTCCCCTGAACAAATCGGTCTTCCACCGTCAAACCCCAGACCAACCACCCTTAACCGTCCTCAGAGCCCACAACGAATGGAAATAGAAGCAACAGAAACAGGACTCATACTTATAGAAACCCCCCTAAAATAAACTCCAGTGATAGCAGTAGCAGCAAGAAAAACAGCCCACCAATGAGAGGAAGAAAATACTGTACAAGGGAATCTAGCGAAACACTAACAGGGCCAATATCACCAGTAACGATAAGAAAAGACTCAAACAATAATTTCAAAACATTCATTGGACCACCCCGACAGCAAGTATCATCACGACGACAAGGACCACCACAACAGCAAAAATCACCACGACAACGAGCATTACCAAGAGTAACTAACCAAGAATTAATCAAGAGTAGAGTCAAAGAAATTACGGATCATTTATGGATGAGAAGAGAAACCGCAGGAATATTCATCACTACACTCGGCAAACCAATGGGCGGAGAAAGTACAGAATTTATAACTAAGGAACAAATTAAAATTACCTTACCACTCCAGGCTGGAAGTATAATAAAACTTCCCAAACCAGGACGAACCATCTTAGGGATGGTAATGCCAGATCCCCCAAACGAAGAAGCCTATCATACCATAATCAGGAACCTGTATAATAAATTAACAGAAGAAAACATTAACAAAATCTCGCTACCAAGAATAGAAATTAATATATCATGGGTAAAATTAAAACAAATGATCACGCTAAGGTACTTACAAACAAATATCAGCATCACAATCTGTAATGGCACCGTACAAATGCCACCAGAACAAGATCGTCTAGTAATAATCAAAGAAAACCACGAGTCACCAGTAGGAGGACATAAAGGGGTAACCAAAACCTACAACAGAATTAGAAACTTATACCATTGGCCAAACATGAAAAAGGATGTAAGGCAACACATTAAAACATGCATAAGTTGTCAAAAGAAAAAACTAGTGCGAATTAAAACTAAAGAACCAATGATAATAACAGATACGCCACTAGATGCCTTTGACAAAATATCCATGGATATTGTGGGACCATTGCCACCCACTAAGTCAGGAAAATCATATATACTTACCATACAGGACAACTTAACGAAATTTTCATTAGCAATACCATTAGTCTCGTTCACAAGCGAAGAAATAGCCCAAGCATACACCACACACTTCATTTGCCAATACGGATGCCCAAAAGCCATTCTGACAGATCAAGGAACTTCATTCATCAGCTCTCTCATGCAAAAGTTCGCAAAAGCTCTTAACCTTTAAGCAGTACAAAACCTCAGCGTTCCATCCTCAGTCAAACGGATCCCTGGAAAGAAGCCATCATGTGTTAGTCGAATATTTAAAACACTACATAACTAAAGAAAAACAATGGGACCAGTGGCTACCACAAGCTTTGTTCTCTTATAATACAAGTATACATGAAGGTACTAAATACACTCCCTACGAATTAATATACGGTAAAAAGGCCAGACAACCATCAAGCTTAATACCAAACGACTCGTTAGCCACATATCCAGACTTCGTGGATAGGTTAGTCACAAAGTTATTTAATATCCGCGAAATGGGAAGACACAATCTAACAAACTCAAAACATACACAAAAATACTACTACGACCGAAAAGTATCCTCAGTTAATTACCACAAAGGCGAACAAGTATTAGTATTAAAACCAAAAAGGGATAAATTCAGCGACGAATATGACGGCCCGTATACAATAATAGAAATCCTAAAAAACAACAATGTAAAGATACCTGTGAGCCCCCGCCGAACTAAGGTTGTCCACCAGGATAGAATAAAAAGGGCCTATACGCCACCAGACTGTGGCGCCCCTAGGGACATTAGGACAAACCTCTAAACAACTTCGCAGCGCTAAAATTCAAAGGTGGTGGGGATTATACAAGGGCCATTCTGAAAAGTGACGCCAAGCTAAAAGCCACGCGAAAAGAAAAATTTTCCAAGTAAAGTGAAAGAAAGAAGCGAAAGACGGAAAGAAAACTTGACACAAAGGAAACTAAGGTAGGAACAGCACTAAACACATATTAATTAAAGGAATAAAATTATAAGCAAAGAAAATCGAGTCATTTAAACACATGGTATGCCTGTACAGACCATGTCCCAAAAATCGGCGGAGGAAAAGTGGGTGAATCGCCCTTGCAGAAGGGAAGCGGACCCTTACATCCGTCTTTTGGAGATGGTATGCCTCAAGGCGAAATGGGACAGTTATCACACGGATCTCAACGATCTCTTCCGCCGGAAAGTCTGCCACCCGTGTTACCGAAAATTAAGGGCGAAGGACACGAAGTATTATACTGAGGCAAGCCACCACATTCTTGCGCTAAGAAGGCACTTAGTCAATTTTAAATACTGCCTCATCTGTACGCAAGAAATTTATACATGGGGTACAGCGGCCCAGTGTAGCGATTGCGTGGAAACGTTTATGCACCTCAGCATTAAAAATGAGGAAGCTCTCGAATTAGGGGTAGCCCTCAATGTATTGGAGGCCCATGAACGGGCCCAACCACGGCCCCAATAAAAATTCTTCTATTATTTTTTCCAACATATTAATTCTCCATACTTATTTCGAACCTACCTTCGTATCCCTATCAACCACGAGAACGCCGAGCCTGCGTCAAGGACACGCCGACCCGCGACATAAACAAACCGCGCATTCCGAAGGATAGAGTCAAATAGTAAATAGAATAGGATAGAAACTTTTCAAGGAATCCTAATAGTAAGCAATAGAAACACTGTAAATAGAGAAAGACAAGAAATATATCAGGGGAAAATGTAGTCAATAAGGGGGATAGTACAATGTCAGGAGAACCAAACATATTTAAAGGACATCCTACAGAAAGGCTTCATTCAGTATCGAGTATCCATACCGAACGTAAAGCAAACTCTTCACTTTCATTATGCCCAAACGAGGGGGAAAGAAAATTAGAAAAATAATTGCATCATTAAACTCAGTGCCAACTCCGTCAACGCCGTCGACACAGCCAACGCCGTTAAATTCGACATCGCCGCGTTTCGAACCACCCATACCATGGGAACCGCGTAAAATAACAGTGCCAGAAGTAGACTGGCGCCCATATATTAGGCTCTATCGTTCCGATCCACGGCGGCGCGCATGGAAATACATATTCCTATTCGGGACTGGGAACGCACCACCTTCAACGATGGGAAGAGCGATCAGGGCTAACAAGGACGCAGAAACATTCCGGAAGATAGAAAAGGAGGTAGAGTACCAAACCTCTACAAGCGTACCGATAATCACCGCAGCATCTATACCTAAACCTACATCTCTCGGGACGAGAGAAAAACCGGGCGGCGAGATGTAACGTACCGCTACGAACCGATGTACATTTTTTTTCCTAGGTTAGTTATCATTCTAGTTTATTTTATAACATTATTAGTAAGGACACGCGAAACACGTGCGAGCGACATCCCATGCGGCGGGAAACAGTGAAGTAAGTGACGCGCAACGCATGCGCATAGCTGCCCATTCAAACAGCTAACTCAGTGCCGCGAGTGAACCAAAGAACGCGTGCGCAGACCGTACGATAAACCGGACGCCGAATTATCCCGAGCGTAGTGTCAAAGTGGCGCGAACCGGATATTAATTATAATTGGAGCGCGAGATCGCGCAGCTAGTGATTGGCGCGGGCCAAACATCGACTTGGAGTATAAGTAGAGGCCCGCCAGCAGCAGAGAGCAGACTTGGTTCTGCAACCGAACCTACTGGATCGAGGCCGCTTTCACCAGCCCCTCAGTCTAGCTCAGTCTAAGGAAGTTTACTCTGAATCTACGCACTCCATACTATTTCCTACGAGGCCGCTTTCAGTAGCCCCTCTACACCATACAAGGTCGCTTTGAGTAGCCCCTTGATTTCCATTCGAGGCCGCTTAGTAGCCCCTCAACCTCATCCTACCAAGCGTGGGCCAGCTTATAGGCACCAGAAGCTACAACCGAATCAGAAGGAAGGAAGCCACTATCGACTACCATCTGGGGACGCCTTTACCGGCTACCTGGCTACCATCTGAGATCGCTTTCATTAGCACTGGGCTACCATCCTAGAAAGCGTGGGCAAGCTGATAGGCAACTGGAAGCCAGCACTATTCAGAGAGAAGGAATACTCTCGAACTCTCAACTAACATTACCAATTCGACCTAGCGTCAATTCTTCATTATATATTACCAACTACGCGCGAAAGACATTATTTTCATTTACGATTTAGAATCGCACCTCTAAGTAATTAGCGCAATATTACGCGTCTAGAAACCAAAGTAATACTCCTAAATTACCGACTCAGCGCCGAAACCCAAACCGAGGGTTATTCTTTAGTACCGACCGATACGTCATAACGATATTAAGTTATAAAGAATTATATTAATTTACCGACCGAGTGACCAAGGGTCAATAAGCATTTATTTTGAATAAATTATCTTTTTTTTACCTATTGTTAAAAGGAAGGACTCTAGTTCGTGAAATTCATTTCTTTATTGCACGCCACCCGAACCAAATCCCACAATTCCACGGGTAAACCGCTCTACTTGTGGAATCTCCTGTAACAAACGGCAACGTCTCGTTCGAGAACGTTACAATCATGTAAATACTCGGAACTCTACCCCGAATAATTATCGCTCTATGTTTACGATTGTTGCTTACGCGAACGCAACGCATAGTTAATTTCTTCATTACACGTGCGCTGTATCGGTCCCACGGTTCAAATATCAAAATGCGTTCAATCCTGACCAAATATAAACATACTGCATGGCGCGGTGCAATGTCGTGTTTACTCCATGGGCTATCGCGACGATTAACTTACAGCCTCCTCGATCGTGAAAATACTCGGAAATTTTCACCGAATAATTATCGCTATATGTACACTGCCCGAAATTACCGTAAAGCCACCTACATTTTAATGTATAATATTACAAAATTTAATACTCTGTCTCATCTACAATTATAGTTAGTTCATACCAGATGTAGATGTACATTGTAGTGGCTCAGACATGTTTACATTTCGCATTTGTTTACTTTTTTGCTGCGCGAAGCAGCATACGCATGCGAAATTTCTACAAAGCCACTTAGTTTGTATTTAGATTCTGAGTGGATAACTACAGCTAGATACTGTTAAAGAAGTGTAACTGCAATCGAAAAGTATATATTTGTGTTAAAATTGATCTATAATTTCATTGAAATCGTATATATGTTATATTTTAATATATTTTTAGTAAAATGCCACGGGGAAAATTATTGACGAGTGAAGAAACGGCATCCATTAATGCTTATAGGGATATGGGATGTTCTAATCGCGCAATTGTAATTAAAATCAATAGATCACGCACTCTTATAAATAATTATATAAATTTGGGTGAAGACTACGGTAAAAACCATCCCCAAAGTGGAAGACAGAAACTAACGAAAAGGCAGCGTTTGCGGTTGATGAAGTCTGCAGCAAAAGAATGCAGTAGTGCAGCATAACTTCGCACTGAATTAGAATTGCCGGTAAGTACAAGTCGTGTGCAGCAGATTTTAAAAAGTTCAGGTCGATTTCGTTGGACGAAAATGCTGCAGAAACCAGCAATAAAACCAAGCCATAAACAGGCCCGTCTCGATTTTGCACATACATACATGTCATAGACCAAAGAATGGGAAAATGATATCTTTTCCGACGAAAAGAAGTTTAATTTAGATGAGCCAGATGGCATTTTTTATGTTATTCGAAAAAATGGCAATTATTCTAATTATTAATATAGAAATAATGAAAAAACTATTGTTAATTTTGATTTTATTTATTTAAAAAGCAAGTGGCTTTATAGAAATTTCGCACTTTGTTCCTTGTTAAATTCTATTTTTACGTTTTTTTAAAATAAATGTTACTTCTATTATTCCAACCGATCTATATGCTGTTATTTAACACTCCTAAAATGGTATGATACACAAAGTTATCAATAGTATGGAATAAGTATAAGATTTTATCAATAAACATGGTGGCTTTATGGTAATTTCGGGCAGTGTATACATCATTGCACGTGCACTGTATCGGTCCCACGGTTAAAATATGAACACACGGCATGGTGCGGTTCACTCTATGATTTCTCAGAAATCATGTACCACCCTCTTTCTCACAAATCATCATCGAATGCAATGTAGTGTTTATTCCATGGACTATCATGATGATTGATTTAAAATAATTATCGCTATATGTATACATCATTACACGTGCGCTGTACCGGTCCCACGATTCAAATATAAACACACGGCATGAAGCGCGTGCACGTAGGTGTCATAACGCGTTCAATTCTGTCGCGCGCCATGATTCCTTATCTTTTCTCAGAAAAATCTTTTCTCCTGGTCCACCCTCTTTCTCAGAAATCATAATCGAAGACGCGATTTGAATTTCTACGAATCGGTTGCGGTCGCGCCTGCGCACCGATCCCCGTGCGCGTACGGAAATTGCGCGGCGGCGACGCGTGCCTAAAGTACCTTAAACATCCAACAGGTGGGGCCAATACGAAATGTATGAAAAATCTGGAAAATTTACCAAGGCGGGCCCAAATACCGACGTGGACCCAAAGTACCTTAAACATCCAATAGGTGGCGCCAATACGAAATGCGCGCAACGTCATTTTGAAATTTTGAAAATCCTCCCCCTCCCTGTGACATCAACCCCCTTCACCTACGAACTCGGTACCCCCGCAAATGCAAATGGCATTTCAATGTATTCTGTAGATACTTATTCAACATTCCTCAAATCCATAAGAAACGATGGATCTTCTGTTGAGGAACACGATGGAGCAACAGATTCAGGTTCAGATTTTTCGGGTGAAGATTTGTCAGTTGAATTTTCGGGTGAAAGTATTTCGGTTGGAGATGTTCTGCGTAAAGATATTGCGGCTGATAAAGTTTCGGATGAAGAGGAAGGTTCAGTTGAAGAAGATGGTTCAGCTGAAGAAGATGGTTCAGCTGAAGAAGATGGTTCAGCTGAAGAAGATGGTTCAGCTGAAGAAGACGGACCATCTGAAGAAGATGGTTCAGCTGAAGAAGACGGACCAGCTGAAGAAGAGGGTTCACCTGAAGAAGACAGACCAACTGAAGAAGATGGTTCAGCTGAAAAAAAGGTTTCAGCTGTCGAAAAAGATCGATCTCCAGAAAATGCTGTGTCAGTAGATTCCTCAAACTGACGAAATTCCTGAGAATTTTCAGGATCGGAGGCGGTAGTCGTCGCTTCCTTGTACGTGTAAATGCGACACTTATTGCATAACATATCACCAATAGTTACCACTCTTTTCAGAATTTTGGAATACTTGACTGCATCAACTTCCGTCTTGATTTTCCGTATCTGGCCATGCGATTTGCGAAGCAAAATATTACACAAAATACACTTAGCATGCAAGGTTTTCCTTTCAACAAATTGTACTTTCTCAGTCGACATATTGGACACACCCACAGATAAACGCACACCGACAAAACAATATTTAAAAACACTTAAAGAAGTTACAACAATTGTAGATATGGTGGGTGAAAGCAAGTCGAATTGAAAAGTTACTACAGATTGTAAAGACCAAAGCCACGACGACGCGAAATCTGTGACACTCTTTACTAGACTACCGTTGTGCATTCGTCTGTTGCGCTGTCCGCGATCCACATCCACAGCATACACTCTTGACACGCACTTCAGTTATCCAAATTTTCTACGTGCATTCTGAGAAACCATTCAGACCTCACATTCCTGACACACTCGAGACTCTAGCATAAACATCCTTCCTCGGTCCCCATCGCACTGTTCCAAACATGCCTTATCAATCGAACAATCATGATTGGCTTTTCCCATTGCACATTGAAGCCGTGACAGGAATTCTAACATATATTTTGAAAAAACAGAGAATCGTAAGAACTAATGGACGAAAAGGCCAAATAGTAGCAAAACAACAACACGATTTTTGTTGTTATTCATCCATAATTGTTAAAGGTAAGAGATTTAAAAACCACCTTCACATATTAATATAGTGTAGGAAATGTTAAACAATACCGTAATTGATAGGATACTTGACAAGACAAACGGTGGCATAAAAAGCAATCCACACTCATTATTACGTATATTTCAGGTTAATATGTTTTTAAAATAGTCTTAAAATATTTGAAAATAAATATTGATTATTTTGTCATATAATTAGGAAATATATATAGTTGATGAAAAAAAAAAAACTTAACCTAAGGGGTACTTGTAAGGTCGAGGCTCGAACCTACGTTCAAAAAGTTTGCATTGGTTTAGCAGCTCGACACTTTAACACTGCGCCGCTGACACCGTTGGAAATTATGCTTGATACTTTCCAATGTAAGGAGCATAGCGTAGTTTCAAATGATTCGGTTTTTCCAACTTCTCTAATTCATATGTTGCTTTGCGGTATGTAGAAACATTGAAGATCACATGAAACACTTATTTCATGAAGCAGTTCGACGTATAAGTTACCCTGACACGGAAAAAACGGCGAAAAAATCGGTTTTTATTTTTTTTAACTGCGGCGCACCAAATTCAAAAATCTGAAAAAAATTCAAGACAATAGTAACAATGATGCGGACTTACAGTAAAAATATAATTATAGTATCAAGACTGCTTCGATACAAAACCGGCATTTTTCAGCATTTTTTGGCGGGTTTTATTTTTCACAGCTTGGTTTTTCAATTTAAAAATCTGACACGATTCCTTAATATGTGCACCGATAACAGACATGCCTCTGCATTTTTTCAAAATTTTTCATCCGCTGGTATAGGAGAAATTCGGCAAAAACCTGATTTTCTATTTTTATCCTTTACTACCCTCCGGATAGAGATACAAAGATGAAACTTGACAGAAATCATTCTTCTTTTATAAGCTTTCGAATGACGCATCGTGATTTGAAATCGGTTCAGGGGCACATTTGACCATCTTATCCGGCTATACCCTTTTTGAAATTCAAACAGGTACGAGTGTTGAGAATGAGGTGGTTGAGCACGCTGGTTGAGAGTGAGGTTAGGACCGACGGTGAAAAGGTGCACACAATGCAGGTTATGAGAAAATACAAGTCACTTTATTAAAAATGCACAATGAAACTATGCGAGAATGAGGAAGTCCCGATTTGGCGTTACAGCATTTGTATTAAAGGCTGCGGACCGCACTGAGAAAAGGTAATGATACCGCGTGGAGGCACCACGTGGCTGCCTTGCAATTAGATTGATCGCCGGGGCGTGAGTGTTCCAAATGAGATGAGAACTGTTCGCTGAACAGACTATGAGCATTTACCGATACTTGTTCGATACTTGATGATGGGAGATGCAAAAAGTGTGGCACAGAAACGAAACCGCATGCGACACGTCCTTCTAAGCACACACAGAGAACAAGAGTGCGTTAAGATGGATGATCATTTCCGTTACCGGCGTCGTCTCGAACATTCTCGAAGATCGACGGACGTGGGAAAAACTGATTGGTGATCGATAAGTGTGATAAGATGTGATTGATTGATGCGTATTCTTGAACCGACTGGAACAGCGTCAAGCGTTGCGCTGATTGGATGATTGTCGGTTGAAGAGCGTCGGTGATTGGTGATCGACTGTCGTTCAGCGTCTTTGATTGGCTGATCGATCGTTGATCTGTGATTCTGAGCTGAGTCCGAGAGGTGCTGCACCGAGAGTGGCGGCTCTGGGAATTAGTGCCTTCCCACACAACGAGACTAATCGACATTGTTTTCATACCTCATTACAGTAATCTGGGGTGCGAGTGGTAAACCGATCGTAAAAGCGGAGCGTGCGGCTCGCTTCGAATAGCTGTTTCCGACGTTAATATGGAAGAGACCATTCTAAAATTTTCGAAGCTCGGGCATCACAGCTGCCCAGCGGTCGCTGATAGCTGTCCGAACACCGGGCTGGTGCATTGTTGTAGTGGAATGCGTCCGTGAACGCCGGAACGCCTCCGCGTGCCGGCTCGCCTCGTCTAGCTCGTCAAGTTGGCTTGGCGAGCTCTACTCGGCAAGCCATGACCGATCAGACGGCTCGTGGCTCCGCAAACTGGCTCAGCTCGTCTAGCTCGTGAAGTCGACTTGGCAAGCCCGGGCGAGCGGAGCCATGACCGATCAGACGGCTCGTGGGTCGCGGCTCCACGAGCCGTCTGATTCCACCTTGAGGCACTCTTGCCATTTTATTACCTGTTTCTTTTCGTAGTTGTTAAACTTAGTTATTACGTAGAATTTATCTTTAATTCTGTTCTGTCATAAGACTGTTCATGGCTGTTAATGATGAACCTTTGTAATTTATATATTATTAAAAATAATCTGAAGTCATTCCCTACTATGCAAATTATTTTGTAATTATTATTATCTTATATTTTTTGTGATTGTATATTTTCTTTTATTTTTTTGTGATTTTATTATCTTTTTGACGTCCCACTATTTTTCGCGCGGTATTATTTCACGTCTACCTCATAAATCATTCCACAACTCCACAAAAATCCCTAAAACTCAAATCTTACCCCTTTTCCCAATCACTGACCATCGAGACGATGTACCTTAGCGGTCCCCATCTCAAAATGGTCAAGTATGAAATCCCCTTCCCCTCTTTGTCCTACGAGGCATGATCTGCTCCATCATATTTAGATTTAAACAAGTCCCTCGTCCCAAAATCCCCCTTTAAATCGAGACCATGTCTAAATCCCTCTCAAAGACCCACCAAATCAAAGCTACTCTCACCCCTTTCCGATAAAACAATCAAACTCCATCCAATGGGTTGAGTATTCCTCGTCGAAAGCCCCAAAGACCCATAAACACGTTCTAATTATAGATCACATAATTTGCACATGAGTCATGGTGCATACCGCGCATACCCCTCATACCTGAAATTCCATCGCTCCATATAAATACCGGTGCCACATGGACCGCGAGCACCCCGTTCGTTAAAATCATTAACGAGACAACCTCGTTATTTTCCAAAATCACAGAATTATTAATATTATAAAATCAGTGTATGTGTGTGTTCCCCAGCGACATCAACTGTAAGATATTATAATTATCTAATATACAATTGCATATCGTCCACATATATATTCGCTTATTAATTGCATTTCTGACGCTTTATATTATTTCATTGTGTTTGAGATGAGAATGGATGAGATCTGAGAGGAGTTTAAGACAGGTTATGTTGAGATAAGAAATATACAGTTTTTGGTGAGAAGGAAAAAACACCTCGTCTAGATTTATTAAAAAATAGGCACTTAAACTGTGTGAACGTCGGCGCCGTGATATTACTTATCACTGCGTTGCAAATATGAGATGAATGAGTTACCGCGCGGATGCCCACGTGGCGTCCACGCAATTATACTAATTGAGGACTGGTGAGCGTTCAAATGAGCTGAGTGTTCACTGAAGTGAGATTATTCTCTTCAAGAATACACGGATTGAGAGTGATTTGAGCAGAACAATGAGATAAAACGCAACACGAGTTCCCGTAACCGTTACCGGCAAAAGGACACAAGAGAGTGAGTATATGGCGGACTTCCGCTCGCGCGTCTTCTTCGTTCTGTTCGATCGTCGATCCGGCGCGCTGATTGGCCTATTGATTTTCGATGATTGGTCGATCGATAGGCGCTGATTGGCGGCTCGCCCATAGATCAGCGTTGCTGTATCGCGGCCCGCGATGTGCTGCTGTGAGAGTGAGAGTGGCGGAAGAAGGAATTAGTGCGTTCCCAAACACATTGCTTATGCTTATTACATTATATTATTTCATTGCTTATGCTTATTACATTATATTATTTACTTATGCTAATACTTATATTATTTCATTGCTAACGCTATTGCATTGTGTTATTACTTTTGCTTATGATTATTAATTATGTTATATTATTGCTTCCACTCTTCATACCTATGTTAAACTAAGTTATAACTAATACTCACGCAATGCATGCTCATATAACTATCTATATATATATATAGATAGTTATATATATATATATATTAATCACCGTTACACAAATGTTTTGTGCCAAATGCTTAATGTCTCACGTATTGTTATAAATCGTTTACCGCTATTGCATCAATAGTGTATGGCTTTTCCCAATACGTTCAAATAAATAACGTTTTGTTTCAGTCAAAGTTTCGAATTATTGTATTGATCCTTCTGTAACGTCCGGTTGTCCGGGGACTACTGGTACGCTTCAGGTTCTCGAGAGGAGAGCGGCGTCCCCTCGAGTATAGGATAGGTGGGGGTTCGTTGTCAGAGTTAAGGAGTAAAATCCAACTTAAATTTAACAATGTCTTTATTCAAAAATAACACTTAACTCTAATAATGATTATAATATTGCTTACGACTACGATTATATATGTGTTTTTTATGTTTTTGGGTTTTTATGTTTTTATCTATGCTAATTGCGCTAATATATGTTAAATATGTGAATATAAGTATATGCTTCTGTAGTAAGCTCGGCCGCTGCCGTTGCCGGAGCGGTTCCCGAAACTTTTGACAGAGTTCGTATTTTATGCTTCTGCTGTGAGGGCGGCCGCTGCCGTTTCCGGAGCGGTTCCCGACACTCGTGGCAGGGTTTGAATTCTAGTGTTCCGTAGACCTTGCCTTCACTAAGAAGTTAAGCTGCTGCCTACTAATAGGAGCAACGCTTGAAACCTCCGTGAAAACAAAGTTCTCAACCTTGAATGAAAGATCCAGAAAGGAGCTCTAAGTACCTTTGTACACTGAGAACCAGTCGCTGCCGTTTCCGGAGCGTGCTGTAATTCTGCTGGATAGTACTCAAGCTGCCTCTAGGAACTAACATTCGTTGGTCGCAGGGACGTTGATTGTATTCGAATGAGCGCGCTCGGTGCTGCGCACGCCTCTTTTTATAGTGGAAATTTGGCGGGCTGGCGCATGCGCAGTATGTCTTTATTCGTTGTTTTGCATTTTGCTCGCTTAATACATATTATTATGTGTTGCTCTTTTGGCAGTATGTCTAATTAATTATTCTTAACATTTCTATAATATTTGTTTCTCTAATATTTGCTTAGATTACAATTTATATCTTAAAGTATGTACAATGCTTGTGCGCGGTAACATAGGTTGGTTCTGCGGTAATGTAGTACAGTTCTACTTTATCGACGGTCGGTAATTACCGGTTCGAGTCCCCGTGGGACGTTACACTTCGAACATTCAGAATCATAACAAGCCACTGCTTCGGCTGATCTCGTTTCGCGAACGCCGGGAGTTCTTACGGTGTTTACAAAGCTTACGTTCGCTTAAGCATTACAGGCCCTATATAAATACACCTATTGTAAAGAAATCTAATGCGTGCCTTCTTATCCCAATGAAATAGTAAATCCAATTATCACGTCGTAAATACCAACGACCAATGCTCTAACGGGTGTCACACTGGTGCATGATTATTGCATAACCTTCCCTGGTCGTTTTGTGCTGCGAAACTGGTTTTCGTGCCAAAAACTCCCATCTTACTTTGCGCCGCGAAGCTGGTTTTTGTGCCTAAAACTCCCATCTTACTTTGTGCCGCGAAGCTGGTTTTCGGGCCAAAAAGATCCTCTCAACCTACCCCAATAATGTCATTCCCCTAAAGACCTTCACCTGGGACGTGACACTCTCTTTAATTATATGTGATTGCAATGTGATTACAGTTGTTACAAAATAATATAAGTAGCGCACAATAATTCAAAGAAGAACTTTCAATATTTACATTAACAAATCAATATACAGTATGTCCCGTAACCAGTGGTACCTAGTAGTAGACTTCTTTTTTTGTGTAGAATCATCATATTCCCTGTTGTGTTAGCGCTGAAAACAAATACAATATTAGTATAAAATTAAATAAATATTAGTATAAAATTAAATAATACGCGACGCGTAGTAAGAAAGTAAGATAATTTATATACTTTTGTCTTTAATTACACATGGGGCAAATATATCAGGTTGAAATAGAGGAGAAGAAGGGAACTGTTAGATATAACTTATCCGTATTAGAACGTTTTATTTTTAACATAATTATCGAACTTTTCTTTTATTTGCTGACAAGACAGGTGAGATAATGCCGCCGTTTAAGTATAGGTAGATAACTTTGAAAACACTTGTATGGTGTGATTATTATGAATTATTTTTCATGGTGATGAAACTCTTCAAAAAAATGTTGGAAACATAGATATTGATTACACCACGCACATCGTATGATAGAATAATTACGGCATATGGAACAACGAGGTGGATGTATGAAATCTTGTTGTGAAAAAGCGAAATCTACTGGATTTTCAAACTGATTTGGTTTCTCAACAATATATCCACTTTTATACCACGCGTAAGCAAACACATCGTGATACTTTGGTGATGAAAGTTCATTGAGACTGTGTATAGAGAGAACTCAAATTTTGGTGAGAACAGTGCAGTTTATTGAGGAATTGAGAATTGAGGCGATACAATAGATACGTATGATTTCGGCGAATGTTGTCGAGAGACTACTGCTCTGTATAATCGAGCACTCGGGTCGGTCACGAGAGCATGAGTGTGTGAGTGAGTGTATGTGAGGTGTTCTATGGAAGAATATGTATGTATAATGTCTCGATAAGTAAATAAGAAGTCCATCAGCTGTTAGAGAGTGTTCTGGTTGTCTTGTAGTTGATATTAAGAGGAGAAAGAGAGAGACAGAAAGATAGAGAAATTGAGATGGATAGAGAGAAAGATGATTCTGCCGAGACAGACTGTAATTTAATGACATTATTCCTTGCATTTAGTTGAACATCGTAATTAAACAATAATACAAGGTTAGAAATTTTTCGTACCAAGTTTTTCCATATCCGGAAACCATATACATCAAGCGGTTGTATCATTCCTGTAGTTTATTTCGGTATTGTGTATATTTCCACATGTTGATTAGCTGGTATACCGTTTCGTAATGTAGATGGACAGTGACCAGTCCACGAATCCAATAACAAAACACTTCGAGATCCCGCATGTGGTAGATATACGTTTGTTAACCATTCCATAACCAGTTCACCTGTTAACTTTCCAGATGTGGACGCCTGTATATATACATTCCACGGTCGAAACAAAGATTGTTGTACACGTGAACCAAAATTACCATCCTTTTCCTGCAGAACAATAAATAGCAGAGAGAGTAGTTTCCCAGAAGTTGATATTGTGGGGAATATGGTATAGCTATGTGTAGTAGCGGATATAGACTGTACGACTGCTGTAACAGTTTTGGTTCCTTGTTCAGCTAAAGTACGGCCCGAATGTAATTCTAGATTGAATCCGCTTTCATCAGCATTGAATGTATTGTTTGTTCCGATATCTCGAATACGAGGTTTTACATTATTCACAAAAGTCGAAGCAATTCCATTTAATTGCGCGGTATCTGTACTGTATGATCTGGTAATAAATTTGTTCACTTTTCTTGAAACTATTTTATACGTTTTCTTAAAATTCCAGATCCAATGTCGAGATGCTTTAAAATTTTCCAACCCTGTCTCTTCATTAGCTTGTAAGGCCCATCTTCGAAGGTCCAAATCATGAATAATGGCATGAGTTTCAATCCCGTCAACAAACTTATTATACACATATTCAAAAATTTGTAAGAATTTTTCCCGTCACGTTTCTTCCCATCTAATGAAAACAAGGCAATTTTGCATAGATATAAAACAAATAGATAGGAAGCAGCATAACATAACAGTACACCGTTTACCACTCACCTATACAATTATTGTACGGATGAAACTTTTCGAAATTTATGTTTGACAGATTGTAAAGAAAGCCGTCTCTTCTTACCACTCTTCCAAATTTCAACAGCCTTTGTTTTATATTCTAAAGTCACAAAACCTCCTTCTTCTGGTATACACTGCTCTTCTTCGAACTCTATCGGTTCTAAAATTTCTTCGCGTGTAGGTACATATATATCATCCACAAATTCTACAGAATGTGGTCTAAACGGTTCCAAAAATTCTAATGTAACATCAGCTTCCATTGAAAATGATGTGTCTTCTTGCGATTTAATAAGCATGTCTTTTATTATGTCGTGTAACTCCATTTCTCTATTATTAATAGGCGTCTAATTATTATTCTCAAGTAAGAATGTTGTCATAAGTAAACGAATTACATTTGCAGGATGTATGGGAACCATTTTCAACATTACACGTTTGTTACACAGAATCAACGTACATTTACTGTTGACACCTATACTTAAACTACAGTTGACTAGTATTTCTTATTCTTAATGAGTCTTTACTCTTCAAATGCCTTCGATACTACTGACAATAATAACGAGTCAAAGCATTTATTACTTTTGTCGTCAGGACACACCTATAAAACTGATAATACCTATCTTATACATATACATATGGCATATGTGTATGTATCTTACTTTATCACGTCTGACGAAAACATGTTTGGACAGTGAAATGTCTTATTAAAATTGATCACCTGTATTTTCTTTGCAAATAAAGTATCATCCGATAAGAATACGAATATATGTATTCTCATTATTAATGCTCGAGAGAACAATAGACATGAAATAATACTTTGATGGGAGACAAAAGTAGGTATATATTCACATCACACAAGTGTTTTCAAAGTATTAAACACCTGCATTGTCTCGCTTGTTTAGTGAGCAAATAAGAGAAAAGTCGATAATTATGTTAAAAATAAAACGTTCTAATACGGATACGTTATATCTAACAGTTCCCTTATTCTCCTCTATTTCCACCTGATATATTTGCCCCATGTGTAATTGAAGACAAAAGTATATAAATTATCTTACTTTCTTACTACGCGTCGCGTATTATTTCCTAATAAACGTTAGAAGAACATTGCTCGTTGTGCAGCTTAAGGCACGTTACAATGGGATCCAAAAGTTCTTCGATTGTCGAGGAGCACAGTTCCGCGATCCAACAAAGGTAGAAATTGTATGAAAAAAAAAATGGATTATGCTGTTTCATAATTATTTAAACCACTGTTTGAGATGAAACCGGTGAAATTGAGATGAGAGGAGAGAGAGAGGAATCTAAGACCGGTTATAAAACACTGGATCACTTTCTGCGGCAAACACTTTGTCAGTTTATTAAAATGTGTATTGAGTGATAAGAGCTGAGAGTGTCCCGATTTGTCTTGAGTTTTGTATTAAAACTTGCGGACCGCACCGAGAAAACTTGATCAGTGAACCGCGTGAGATTACCACGTGGCGTCCGCTCGATATTACTGATCGGCGGATTTTTGAGCGTTGAGATGAGCCGAGATAACTCAAAATGATTGTGCGATGAGATAGCACTGAGAGTACGGTGAGCTGAGTGTGAGAAGGCTGAAGAAATGTAATAATTCGCGATGCTATGATAGAATGCACGTTCCTGGTACAGAGCACACAAGAGAATGTCAAAGATGGCCAACTTCCGCAACCGCGTCTTCTCCGTTCTTCTTGAACCTCGACGCGGCTCGCCGATTGGTTCATCGATTGCGGCGACAGTTGATCGATCGCCGCTGATTGGCGGCTCGCCAATCGATCAGCGCTGCTGACTCGTGGCCCGCGAGGTGCTGCCATGAGAATGAGTGTGGCGGCGTGGGAAAGTATTTTTATTCCCAAACAACCACCAATTCAGATTTCACGCGAAACAACGAATTTTAAAAAATATTATTAATATTTTTGTTTATAACTTTTTTCTAATTGTTTAAACACTTGATTTAACTTTTACTATTAGATAGATCTAATTAAAAGAAGTAACTTTCGTCTTGAGATTTTTTTCTATCTCTTACAGTTCGCGAGTTATAACACAAAATCGGAAAATACACGAATTTTCAGGGGTTAATTTCACCCCTTTAGAGTGATTTTGGGCAGCAAAAAAAATGCGTTGTAATCAGGAGGAAATCCCCTACATATCCACAAAGTTTCAGAATTTTTTGAATTTCCGGGTTCGGGATCTTACCTTGTTAGAGTCAGGCAGAAAGAACGTCACACGACAATAGGATTGCAACGACTGACTTTCATTTATTTTCCACTTGGCAACGAAATCGATTATTAATATTGGAATTTACAGAGTGGAGGGGTGATTCTTATCATTATGTCCAGAGTTCTATCGGATGTGAAGCATCGAATTGCTGGGTGGCGATGGAGTGTCGGACGGCGTGACAGCGCTAACACAACAGGGAATATGATGATTTTACACAAAAAAGAAGTCTACTACTAGGTACCACTGGTGACGGGACATACTGTATATTGATTTGTTAATGTAAATATTGAAAGTTCCTCTTTGAATGTTTATGCGCTACTTATATCATTCACATATTATTAAAGAAAGAATAAATACTTTTTTAAATAAATAGAATTAATTAATTAATAAATTGCAGAATCTGCTTGTTGGTTATGTGGGAGTAGGGATACATCTACAGCAAAACGGTACATTTGTGTTGGTGGGTCAGGCGGGCAGCAGGATCTGCCGTCGATCTGCCGGCAGATCCGTAGCTGAATGCGGACGTAGACTGCACCGCAGCTGCTGGCAGATACTGCGCTCTCAGGAAGATTATACGAAAAGCTTACAGACCGCATTGATTTCCCTTTTTTAACATCCTCTACAGCTTTTTACATGTCAGAAAATTATATTTTCTGCTTCTTGAAATCTTGTTCTTAAAATAACAATATTCGATATTTTATTAATAGAATTATTACCCGTTAAAAAATGTGCAAAGTCAACGATCGAGAAATAGGTTAGTTATGAAAAACGTGTACAGTATTGTCTCCCTGAGGGCTCGCTGGTCGGGATCGGCGATGATCCCTCATGGAGACAAGAGTTCTAATTCCGACTGTTGGTTTCTCGCTTCTTTCTGGCCGTAGGGGGGAGTGAGATGGAACACTTTGCGTGCACGACGGGCGCGCATGCACAGGACGGAGTGTCAGGCGTTCGAAAGACAAAGCGAGAAAAAATATCAAAGCGTCGTCTGTCTCGTACCGTCCTCGCTCACTTTCAGTGGTTCTCGCTCGCTCTGGTTCCATCTCGCACTCGCCTTGGCCGGACAAGAGTGCGACAGAAGTGGTGGGGATAGCTAAAAGCCCAGAATCGTGCAGGGAGTCGAGACCGAGGCAGAAACCGAAATTCAGACCGGTCGCGACTGGTCTAGCGACCAGTAACCGCAACGAAAAGGGACCGATATTGTGACCGTAACAGTGAGAGGTTGTGAAAGGGAACCGAAACTCCAGACCGATTGCCTCTCGATCGGGAATCTCAGACCGAAGGCCTGACTGCTCTGCCAACTGGTCGGAGTGTTCGGTTGACCGGTCGAGTTAATTTATGGAGTGGTTTCTGTTCCTCTCCATAAATTACGAGTCGGAGCGGTTCGGAGCGGTTCGGAGCGGTTCGGTTCTGTTCGGATCGGTTCAACCTAACTGAATAAGTCGGGAATGTATGGATGCTGTTCCTATCGCTCACACTGTTTGTCACTCTCGTCACGGGTTTGTTGATAGCAGACCTTTGGAGTTATTTGTTACTGTAACACTGTCCATTCCAAACTATGTCGATGTTAATATAAATAAATTATTGTTAATATACAAATAACAAGAAAATGATTGAAAATATAATTCTTCATGTAGTTATTTTAAAAGTATGCCCAAGTGTGGAAAAATATATAAAAAAAAAATTTATGTTAAACAATTTTATTAAAAATGCACTCAAAAGTAAAAAATAATTATTTTTTATACTACAATTTCGATGGTATTTTTTCACTTTAAATAAAGTCGTGGAGCAGGATATGTTATAACAAAAGATGAATCAAATTAATACAGAATGAAGTGTCGAAATGAATTTGTTAGCTATTCAGCTGTGTCTCAGCAGTCATTACATTATCCCACACTAATGTGTAACGTAAAAAGACGAATACACAGTTTCTTTTTAGAAGAATCGACAATAATAATTATTTGAAGTGAGAGGATAAGGAATACGCAAATTTCCTTTTGTTAATAATATACACACGAAAAGGTAATGTAACAGAAAATGAACAAAAAGTAATCGTAGTTCGATATTGTGATAAAAATCCGTAATTGAATAATGGTCAACACTGTTGCCGATAATGTATAAACCTGTTTAAAAACCCCGAACAAAAATTTGCATACGGAAATTTGGAGAATTATCGCCTGAAATAAGGCATATCTTGCGTTAAATTTAAAAAATAATAATCACCAATAAAGTAACAAAAACTCATCCTTTCGGAAATTCACCTGCAGCTTGAAAACCTGTGTCACAAGTCACTGAACCGATCCTGGTCATCGAAGGACGTGCCCAGTGCTCAGCTGATCGCAGGTACATACGACATCACCTAAAATTAAGAGCCGCAACGTGAAGTGCGTTCGGGTTAATGTACCGTATATTTACTTCACTGCACGGCTGCTAACACTGATCACTTAATTTATTTTTCATGGAACATGTTTTTTCTACGTTATAAAAATAGGTGGAAATGAACTTTTACTTTGCGTTCGGAGCTGTGGTTACAACCGCGCAAATTCTCGTGCAGCAGTAGTTGCATCTTCGTGGTTCTCGGCATAAGCCAGAACTTCCACTTAAAGAGGCCCTGTTCGCAGCAATGTTTCCTCCCCAAGGTCCACCTTTTCTCGCACGGAATACATATTAACGCATTAGCGTGCTTTTGTTTTGAAATTCGAGCGCATGTTTATCCTGTAGTGGCCGTTTGGGAGGGATGCAGGTCCGATTGGTTAGGTTAGGACCAATCGTAATTCTCTCGCACAGAATACATCAAAGCGTGCTTTTGTGTTGAAATTCGAGCGCATGTTTATACTCGAGAGAAAAGGGAGCTTTTTCGAATTTGTAGGGTGGACGTCGTAGGCGGAATCACGCGCAGTCAGCGGACTACCCCTTTTCTTCCTGTGTTTCTCTGCAGGGCGTATTGATATTGGATGATACTTTTTAATTGCTAGTTCCTAAAAATTAATCTAGCTGATCAGCCAGAGCATTTTGCCAGGGTCGCGGTTTATAACCGTATTGTACCGCGAGTCGGCGGTAGAGAACGGTTTCCAACAATTTTAAGAAATTTATGGCTTAATTGGTTCCACCTCGTAGCAGACGTGAACTTAGGGTATCGAACAAGGGAAATATGAATGGTATGCATTTTCGTCTTTATAGCAACTCGAAGACTTTCTGTTTCTTTCTCTTCGGACACTTTCGAACCGAAACACGTGGTGTCTGCTGTCTGTCTCAAAGCAATGGGTACATGGAAAATTCGGGTGCGTCTGTGTCGGGAGTACGGACGGGTCACGCGAATACGTCTACATTGTCCACCAAGAGAATGTTTTATTGTCGCCCGGATCAGGCAGAAAATTAAACTAACAAATAATTACAATGTTATAATTTTATTGATATGGTCTGTGATATGAAAAGTAGGCAACAAATGGCATACACGATACATCGAGATTTCTGATGTTAATTCAATACAGGTACTGCCTAGAGTCGTTGGAGGAGTTTCGGTATAAGAGTGGTTGAACTCGCCGAGCACAAAGTCGCAGAACTTACGTGCGGTCTTACGATACTCTTGAGTACCTGACACCGCTTAATTCGCTCATATGGTGTTTCATGGGTTTCACTGGATTGCTGGTGAGACGATCTTTTCAACCGTATACGATTTCTATATTTCGACTTTGGCTTTTTGTCGAGTATAGTCCGCCATTGTATTGACTTTTGTTAATTTTTAACTTGAACTCTATATAAGTTCACCATAACTACTCGTCGCTAATGTTTTATATAAGGAATTGATAGATCTCGACGCTAGCCGTTGATTGAAACCAAAACGAGCGTTGTAGCTTCACCGTGTCAGAAGTTATACTGCGCGGAAGTTTACGCGGCAAAACGAACCCAAAATGGTGGCGCGCCCTCCTCCGCCCCATGCGATGCGCCACGGTCCTCACTTAGCGCAACAAATTCTTTGATCCTTTGTCTACCGAGTGGTGCAATTGAATTTCGGATATATACCATAGATTCGAAGCTGCAATGGCAAACTTCCGATTTTGTTATCATCGGGTTTTCTGGAATGCTCCCCGGTAAGGAAGCAAACGTAAAGACGTATTCACGTCAAAAAATCCTGACCGTCAATTAGAAATCGCATCAGAGAAATGTTTTCTACACAAGAGTATTACGTGATGTTCTGGGTTTATGCTCAGAGCAACGGAGGCGCAACTACTCCTGTACGAGCATTTGCGCGGCTGTATCCACGGCTCCGAAGGCCAAGTGAATATTCATTTCCACCAATTTTTATAACGTAGGAACAACACGTTTCATTAAAAATAAATAAAGTGATCAGTGTTAGTAGCCGTGCAGTGAAGTTAATATTGGGTACATTAACCCGAACGCACTTGATGTTGCGACTCTTTACTTTGGGTGGTGTCGTATGAACCTGTGATCAGTTGAGCACTGGGCGCTACACTAACATTAATCTTTTCGTCCACCGATGACCAGGATCGGTACGGTGACCTAGTGACACAGGTTTCCCAATGGGAAAGAAAGGAATGTCCGAAAGGGTGAGTTTTATTTAATTTATTGATGATTATTAGGTGTAGAAATAAATTCTTTCCATTTTTTTGGTGCAATAACAGTTTGATTCAAAAAATATGAAAACAACTCAATTATCGAAATAATTTCTATTGTTGTTAATTACCTTCGCCATTTTTCTGTCAGCTTACGAATCCCACCGCGATAAAAATTCAGTAGATTTATACTGATTATTTAAATCCAGTCGGAAGGAATTTATTCATACACCTAATATTATGTTTTAAATTTAACGCAGGCTATTATATATTTTCGGCGACATTTCTCGAAGTTTCTTGTACGTAAATTTTTCTTCGGGCTTTTTAAAGAGACTTATTTATTATCAGAAACAGTTTTGGCCGTTATTAAGGGGGTAGTGGACTATTTCAGCTTCAAAAAATCGATTTTTTTTTACTGATTCTGAAAGTCTTTTATGAACATTTTGTGGGATCAGGAACCCCCATAGAACAAAAGGGAGCCCGGACTAGAGAGACCATGGAGAGTCGGCGTAGCCGTGGTGGCAAATGCGACTGATCAGCACGCGGGCGGATCGGGTTCGATCCCCGACGCCCTGACTCTCTTTTCCATGGCTCCGTAGGAATTACGTCACCTATTCCTACAATTTTATACAAAATTTCATGACAAAATTCAAAGAATTGTAGAAGTTACAGTAGCGAACGCAATTGACTGCCCCGTCGAGTAACGGCCTCGCAGAGCGGTATTGGCAAAGGGGGGGACTTAACTTCTGGAGCCATTTTTCTCGAAACACGATTTTCAGGCATGGTGTACATCATAACTCTTGAACCAATGAATGTTTTCACTTAAAATTTGTACTGGATGTGTAGAATTCCTTTCTCTACAGAATGGAATTCCCGTATCAACATTGGCTGTTGCTAAAACATTTTCTAAATGATTAAAGACGATATTTTCCCGTAAAAATGTGGGGAAAAATTGATTCGTGTGTAACTTCGACAGTTTTCGTTCAAATTCCTCAGCAAAGTTCCACTCTGTAGATTTTGGTGTATAAACTGGTCCCCAAAGCATTTTGCTTTCAGATGATTGGCTCACCTGAATTGATGTACACTGCCGGTAGCGGCACGCCGTACACGGCTATCTTCAACGATTTATAACTTCAACAATTTTATACATTTCGACGATTTTGTTTTTTGGTAATTACTCGCAAACGTGCTGTACGTATGTGGAATCTTCCCATACGCCACTATCAACCACTTTCGAGCTCGCTTCTGAGAAAGGAAAACGCCCTAAAATCCTTTTGCTTATCATACACCACTAAGGGGGGTCATGATCTCGACCATTTGGATCACGACCATGGGAACGGGAGTGACACGACGACGACCCCGAAGGATTTCCTTATATGGAAACTCCTAATGAATCCCCACTCATTTTTGGGACTATATAAACCCTTTGGTTTCTACCCTCGTTGGTTAAAAGTCACTTTGTTAAAAAATTGTTTAAACAAATTATTAATAAACAATTCTACTAACATTTTTTTATGTCAATAATTTTTATTTTCGTCTACGATAGATATTCAATGGTTAGATTAATAATGTATTTGCAGTATTTGCCGCGGAAATGATAAAATTAGTAAATAATGTTGGTTTTTCTATTGTTATCTACCATTTTTTAACAACTATTCTTTAGTATAGCATTCTATACAGTATAATGCAACTTTCTAGACTCATAAAATATAAAGTTATAGCTTGAGGATTTCAATAAACAACATTTTGCGTTCGTATGATCCCTATTTTACTAGTTTTTGCCGAGTTTGGGCGGCCATATTGGCGGTCATTTTCTTTTTCAAAATTCGTGTAACGGATTCGTAATCAGCGATACCTAATACCCCAATATACCATGTTTTGTTGATATTCATCTCGATTTGGCGTGGAAATCGATTTTTGTCCCTGACTATGTCATTTTCTCCCACTGTGCGGCGGGAGCTCGAGCGGAAAACTCGCGCTCTGTTTGGTCGGAATTTTTTGTTAATATCTCGTTAACGAAGCTTCGGACAATATTTTCGCTAAAGAAAAAGTTGTTTGCAATCACCGCACAAATCAACCCTTTTAAGGAACGGAAACATTTTTGTGACACCCTGTATATTCTTATGTCAAACTGGATTCGGTATACCTTGACCGAAATGTAATGCCGAGTCAAATTTGGCACAAGTCGTAAAAGATTAAGATGCTCGAATTCTTTAAGAATATTATTAATAAATGTAATCAATTTTAATGTTACAGCAAAGTAATTATAAAGTAATAGATCGTCAGGTTGAGTTTATACTGAAGAAAAAATGCGTTGCTTGGTGGCCAAGATTAATCAGTCAACCACAAAAGCCATCATGGTTGAAGATTGACTTTGATAAGTGGACAAGTGAGGATTTAGAAGACAATGAAGATGAAAAACGTGATATATGTAGTGATTATCCTGGCATGTACGATAAACTGCATAAAGAAGAATTTGGTTATAAAAAAGGTATATTCCTCCAAAATATATTATTATTCATATTATACTTAAACCTTTTTGAAATATTAATTTATTCATATTTGTTACACAGAGGATTTCAAGAACGTCTACTTAATTATTTATAACCTGTGGCAATTCGTTGGTTTTATTTATATTCTTATCGTAATGGGAATAATGTACTCGCGAGATGGGCCAGGTTAGTAAATATTTAAATTATTTAAAAATAATTATCTGCAATGAAAACTAAAATAACATTCTTAAATACTAATATTTTAATTTTAGCTTCCATGAAAGAAACCTATATGGCTGTTGGGAATCCCATGAAATTTATACAACTTTTGCAGTTTTTAGAAGTTATGCATTCATTATTTGGTTATACTAGGAGTAGTACACTAGTATCACTTTTACAAGTAGGAGGCAGAGCATTTATTTTATTTGGGATGATTGAAGCTGAACCACGTATGCAAACTAAACCTGTTATTTTTTATCTTTTTCTTGTTTGGAGTATAGTGGCAATAGTTAGATATCCATATTATCTAACACAATTACTGAAAGTGGAAGTTTCAATCTTAACATGGTTAAGGTATACAATATGGATGCCCCTATATCCTTTAGGATTTCTCTGTGAAGGAATCATAATATTAAGAAATATTCCATATTTTGAGGAGACCCACAAATTTACTTATTCTTTACCAAATTCTTGGAATTTTGCATTCCATTTTCCATCCTTCTTAAAAATATACTTGCTTATATTTTGTTTACCTCTTATATACATGTTAATGACCCGCATGAATCAAATACGATATAAAAAACTTGGAAAGTCTAAGCTAAGAAAAAAGAATGTATGACTTGAGTAGTAATTTAGAATTAAGAAAGTAAAAAGTTAAGAGATTTTATGGTGACAACTCAATTTATTATGAAATTCGTGTAGTCAATAAATAATAAGTCACTGTAATATGTACATTCATTTTACACTTACAATGGACAAGGTATTAGGCAGCAGGAGTAACAAAGTTTAAGGGGGGGTTTCTACATGCCAAAGTAAGAAAAAAATCAAGTGATGGAAATAGATAAAGTAGTTTTGCGACTCAAACGATGACGAGAGCGGGCTGCATTGAACCTTCCTCTTTCGAATGAGACCTCACCCGGCCCAAAATCTGTTCATATAAGGTCGAAAGACGTAATTTTGTGACTGCATCCCCAAATACGAGTTCCGCCATATTGACGATAATACAGAGCAAGTCACGTGACAAATTTAGTTCAGGTAGTGGATACGAGATGGCGCCTACTCAGGAGGACCTTGGGGATCCTGATGAACGATGTTGTACCATATGATCCCCCTTCGTTGCCCTTGGCGTATATATATATAATGAAGGATTGAATAAAGATCGTGACCTCTTTAGTTAGTTAAGGTTTTAATGTGAGACACCAACTGCCAGGATAAACAGTCGTAGTGTTAATCAGAGACTATCAAATACACTTCAGACTATACTATATTCTCGGTTTTATCACGCGATATCAAGATCACTAGCCAAGCTTTCAACGGTGTACTAAGGTAACGAGGTGAAAGAGAACGTAGGTATATATCTCCGTAGCCGCAGTCGTTTCGAATAGCAGGTTGCTAGCCCGCGGCCGATTCTCCACTCCCAGGACAATCCCTGTGGAGGGGGTACCCCGCTCCCTACAGGACTACCAACGTGGCATTATAGCAAAACTGAAGCGTCAGCTGGATACATGTGCTACAGTAAAGGTCCGCGCATACATATCCGTTTCGTGTCAGTTCTGTGTCAGTTCCGTCGTCGTAAAAGGTATCGGTTGCTTGTTTTGGAATGGAGCAGCGCACACTTGTCAGTTCCGTGAAATTCGACGGTCTCTCCGTACCCGTCAGTTCCGGACTGTGAGGATCAGTGTTAAAAAGTATCGTTGGCGTGCTTTACAATGGAGCAGCGCACACTTGTCCGTGTCAGGGCTGTCAGCAGATGTCAGTGTAGAACCCCTATCCGTTCAGTAAAACTAAAATTTGATTGCCAACGATATTTGTGCATTTGGACTGACGGAGTCCTGAAATCACGGAAAGGTGAAAGGGACGACCTTTTTTTATGACCGTGAAAGATTCTCGGGTCGAAGCTCTTGCACCACGCGCTTCGGGGCTCCTAGACTCTAGGAGGCATAAAGACAAAGACAGCAATAGGCCACTCAGTAATGAAAATCGGAATTTCTATAATTAATATTAGATCTCCATACAAATACCACCGTGGATTGCTGGAGTTTTCGCAATGAAAATGATACCAAACATGATATAATTCTTATCATTATTAATGATTGTAATGAAAAGAGTTTTGTACTTGAATTTTGCGTGGTAAGGTAGAGGGTATGATCGGATGCATGCATGCTGGGTGTTAGGGAAATGGAGCTGAATGTGCGTTTCAACAGGGCGTGCAAACTTTAGAGCTTTTTCACACGGCGATACATGCATCGAGATACGTGTATGATGCGTACCGATTTTCAATTGATCATTATAGCTTCCATAGGAACCGTCCGCACGACGATTCTCGCATCGCGATACTGCTTTTGTGTACCCGCAAACGTCGGCCGCACGATAGTTTTTGTCTGAAGTCGACAGATGAAACGTGAAAACGAACGGATTCTTTCACACGGCGCGGGGCGAAACACGTATTGCGATACGTGTCGATCTTTTGTTCTTCAATCAACAGACGCGGTTGCGTCTGGAAGCTAATTCCCCTTCCCCCTCTACCCATAGGCACACTGAGCGACCATGTCTCAATACACGGACGATAGCGAAATGTACAGGTCCTCGCAGCTATTTTGGCCTTATTATCTTATTTTATGACATAGTCCCGGTGTTTTAACATGATTAAGCGAATAATTATTTTTTTTCGAACCCATTTGTCGTTTTACTTAATGTATCAAACTGCTTGTCTAAAAGATAAAAGAATTATTCTGAATTAATAGTTATCAAAATGATACTTTTGGGACTAATAGTTTTCGTGACGTCACATTTTCCTCCTCCACTTGATGCCAGTAGGTGTCGCCATTCGAAAGCAGAATTTATTCAATAAATGTCACTTGGCTGTCACTCAATCATAACCTGCCAAGTGTTAGTTGTTAACATTTTTGAAATGTCACGATGGTAAAGAAGAACACATAAAAAAATTCAAAAAAGTAAAAAAATTACGCCAAGTACATGAAATCAAAGAAATCACAAAAAATAGAAGATAATATAATAATTACAAAATTAAATAAAGGTGTGAAATCAAAATGATCTGCAAGTACATAAAGGTAAAGATAAATGTAGGATTCGTTTTGTTATTAAAGCTAACTCACAGGATCTCAAGATAAAGAATATGTTTATTAATGGATATAATGAATAATAAAATAGATACAAGAGTTCGTGGGTCACGTTTCGGAGGCCTCTGATCGACTACTGCCTCACGTCTCCTTCGACGCCGATCGCCCGCTGCCGCCGTTATGGACTTCTTTTGTTGCTTTCGCGTTCGGGCCTCTCGCACGCCTCACTCAATCCAAAGCGCTCTTATCTCTTCGTAACTAACCATCCTTCATAAATACAAATAAATATTTTAATAAGAATAAATATTTTATTCAAAATACTTGGCGCTGCAAAACCAAAAAAATATTAATTGTCTTAGTATTAATTAATAATTTACAATTAATACCTCTCTTACAATCTCAAATACATAAACATATACATGCACATATTGGAAATGGAATCAGATTTTTATTCTAAATATATTTAATTCTAATGTCATACTTAGCGTATGCACACGCACACATACACACATTCATGCTTTGGTCTCTGCCTCTGTAGTTTCCGTCTAGGTAATTTGCTCTCTGGTCATCCCTGATTTCTGTGTAATGTGCGTTGTATCTGCATCCTTGTATTCTGTTGTATTGCCATTGAACCTGCTCTGCCCTGTCCCTTTGCGCTAGTTCCTCAGCGAACTCTCTACCCCGCCTTCTTTCTATTTCCATTTCTTGGATATCCATCATTTTTTGCCTGTAGTATGCATCTCTCATTTCCTCCCACTTCGACTTTTTCTCTGCTTGCTTCGCGTCTATTTACCTCCAGCATTCTTGTACTATTTTATTCTTGTTCAGCCGTTTCGCTTTCTCCTCATATTTTATTGCTCTTTTCCCCGCTTCTATCCTTAGTTTGTCCGTTTTTGTTTCCTCCAAAATTAGATATGCTGGTGTATTAAAGTCCAGACCTAAAGTCCACCTTATGTATTTCTCCTGTATTTTCTCTACCTTTTCTGCTTCCATCCAACCCCAAATTTCTGACGCGTACAGCAAGATACTTTTCACTATGCTTCTGAATATCCTCATTCTTCTCTCAAAATTGTTCTTGAACATTCTTTGTCCTATTCCCCATATCTGCGCCATTGCTATTCTAGCTTTCTTTATGACTTCCCTTATGTGCACCTCTCTGCCCCCGTTTTTCTGAAAATTATACCCCAAGTATTTGAACTCCTTTACTTCTTCCAGACTGTGCCCCTGCCAGCCCCATTCTTCTCTCTTCTTCTTTCCTCTTCCTTTATGGAAAATCAGCACCTTAGATTTCTCTGCGTTCAGTTGTAACCCTTTCCTTTCAATGTATTTTCCGAATCTTCGTATCATGTCCTTAAGGTCCTTTGGTTCATTTGCCAGTAACGCTATATCGTCCGCATATGCTAGAGTCCAGATTTTTTCTTTTCCTACTCTAACTCCTCCTGCTTGGTTTTTCCTCATGGTTTCCTCCAAGTCCGCTACATATATTGTAAATAACGTTGGACTCAGTGGGCATCCCTGTCTTACCCCTTTTGTTGTCCAGAATTTGGATGACATTTCTCCGTTTACTTTTATTGTATTTCTTGTTTCTTTGTAAATTTCTCCGATTCTCATTCTCAAGTGTTTACTTATTTCCATTCTCTTCATTATGTTCTGAAGTTTTACTTTATCCACGTTGTCAAATGCAGCGCTTAGGTCCGCGAAAAACGTATACAGCTTCCCCCCTTTTTTCTGTATTTCTCTGTTAGATACATAGTTCAGAATAAAAATGTTATCTGTTGTCGACCTACCGCTCCTGAATCCTGCTTGCGTTTCTGGTATTATCTGGTTCTTTTCCAGTTCCTCTTTTAATTTTTTTTCTAGGACCATAGCATATATTTTGTACGCTGTGTTTAGAATCGTTATCCCCCGGTAGTTGTTTACTTTTTCTCTATCTCCTTTTTTGAATATTGGTGAAATCACCCCTTCTTTCCATCTCTCCGGGAATTCTTCTCCCTTCCACACTTTATTGAAAATTTCTGTGATCCTTTTTACTATTTTCACGTTACTGTAAATCCAGGCTTCATTTTCTATTTTGTCTTCCCCTGCTGCTTTCTTTTTTTTTAGTTTTCTGATTTGTTCTTTTACTTCTGCTTCTGTTATTTCCTCTTCCTCTTCTCCTTCTGTGTTGTCTATTTCTTCGAACTCCTCTACTTCTTTTTTATAGTCGACGCCTTCTAGCAATGTTTTAAAATGATCCTTCCATTCTTCTAAATCTATTTTATTGGAAATACCTATTCTTTTCTTTCTTTGTTTATTTATATATTCCCATATTTGATTTTCTCCCTTTAATTGCATTATCTCATTTTCTATACTTTCTTGTAATTCCCTTCTCCTTTCTTCACACACTTTTTTGTATTCCCTTCTTTTCTTCTGATAGTCTTCTTTGTCTCCTTTGCCCCTTCTCCAGTTCCTCAGTGCTTTCCTGGTTTCTCTTTTCTTTTTTGTATAGTTCGAATTCCACCACTTAAAGCTGCCCAATTTCCATTTCTTTATTTTTACTTCTTCTTTCCTTACTGCATTATTTATTTTTCCTACCATTTCTTCTACCATTTCATTCACCTCTGTCCTATTAAAGTTCATTTTGTTTAATTCCATTTGAAACTCTCTCTTTCCTTCCTCTGTCCAGACTCTTCTCTCTCTTCACCTCCCCTCCTGATTTCCCCCTCGGTCTCTCATTTTATTTCCCCTATATAGTTCTGCTATCAGAGGCATATGATCTGACTCAACTCTATCTTCCACTGTGAATTTCTTGATATCTTCTTTTACCTCGACATTTGTTAGTATATAATCAATTACCGTGCTGCCTCTCGGACCCGTGTATGTGTACTCTCCTTTCTCATCTCCCTCCATATTCCCGTTCAGAATATTCCATCCTCTTTCCTCCACCATCTCTAATAACACCTTTCCCTCCGTGTTTTTAACTTTGTCTCTTGATCTCCTTACGTCATGCTTTTCTTCCATTCTAAATTCGCCTCCTTCCTGTCCAATTCTAGCATTGAAATCTCCTCCGATTATCAGTTTCTCCACCTTCCTCTCCTCTATTATCTGGTCAGCTCTTCTTTCGTCTCCTTCATATCTCTGCTGTACACTGTTATTACTCTCCATTTTTCATTTTGTATCCTGATTCTTCGCTCTTGAATATGTTCCGTTCCTGCGTTCGATTCCTCCTCTTCTATGCCCTTTCTTACACCTGTGATAATTCCGCCTATCGCTCTCCCTTTTTTTCTCTCTCTAGTGGCATATTTACATTTCCATGAGAATTCTTGTGGCAATTTATCTTTCAATCCTTCCCATTGTTTCTCTTCAATCCACGTTTCTACTAATCCTATTACGTCGAGATCTTGTAAGAAATCCCAAAACTGTTTGTCTTTGCTCAATAAACCTGCTACATTCCAATAGCCTATTTTAAATGTATCTATTCCTTTCCCAAATCTGTTTACCCCCTCTCCCCGCATATCTGCAAACGCAGGCGCGCGGGGAACGGGTGTTGGTACTGCCTTTTGTCGTGCGTTGGTTGTCCTTGTAAGCTCTGTGGTCCTCCAATAATTTAGAGGTTCACAGAACTTTGCCGACTCTAAAAATTTACTTCCTTCAGCCCACCATCCTCTTTCCAAATAAATGTCTTATCGTTGATTTTTACTTTCCTGTATCCAATTTTCACCTTTGCCCCTTGCTCCCTTTCCGCTTTGGCGATGTCTTTAATATTTTTTTGTATCTCCCTTTCCTTTTTCGTCAGATCATTGTCAATAAACAGCCTCTTATCTTTCAATGTATTCTTCTTTAGCATTACTGCTCTTTTCTGTTGCCAGCTTTTTAACTTCGCTATCAGTAGCCCTCTTTTCTCTCCCCTTCCTACCCAGTAGGCTTCCTCGATTTCTGCTTCTACCTGCAATTCGTGCCTTAACACATACTCCACCGTATCCTTCGGCGTCTCTTTCCGCGGTAAATCCTCTCCCCTTAGGGTAATATTATTTCTTCTCTCTCTTTTTTCTCTAGCCTCTTCCTTCCTTTCTATCCCCTCCAGTCTTTCTGTCAGCCTCTCTGCCTGATCCTTCTTGGCCTCCAGTACTTCTATCCTACCCCTCATTTCCTTTCTTTCTTTTCCCATATCTCATCCCTCCTCTTCCACTCGTCCCTCAGCTCTCTATTATCTTTTCTCAGTTCCTCCAATTCATTCTTAACTGCCATCACTACTTCTATCAATTTGTCTAATTTATCCATTTCTCTGTCCTGTTCCGTCTCCTGGCAGACCAGCGTTACCGCAGTTCCTATAACTCCCTATTTTCCTCGCTTTTAGGAATTCTTCCTCTATTTCCTTTTCGGCCCTTAATCTCTCCTGCTCCTCCTCGCCCTCCCGTTTCCTCTTGAACATGTCCAGTATCGAGCCTTCGCTGCCCGTTCTACTTCTTCCCAGCTGTTCTGCCAACGATGGTCTTCCCCTTCTTCTCGTTTCCTTTTGCACTTCCCCGCCTTCGCCTGCTCGGTTCATTAGAGTCTCTGCTCTTCTTTACCTACTGCTGTCTCCGTTTTGTCTTCTTTCTTTTTCCACTCCCGTAGATTAGTGATGGGCGATATTGGTCCCATCTATCGATAATGCATAGCGATATATATTTTGTTGTCATGTATCGATACATGAAATATATTACTCAAAAAGTATCGATATTGGTAATATCGATAATTTTTTTACATAAGAGCCTGGACGTGTCCATTGGACACTCTGTGCAGTAGTGATGGGCGATATTGGTCCCATATATCGATAATACAGATCGATATATATTTTATGGTGCAAAAAAGGAAGATAAAATGAATTGGCTTCCTTTTTTTCAGGTGCAAAAAAGTTATCGATATGTGGACCAAAAGTATCGATACGTATAATTATCGGTGTTTGAAGTATCGATAAAAAATATCGATATTCTGACAGGCAAATATCGATATATGCAGTTATCGATAAATATCGCGCATCACTACCGTAGATGTCACTTATGCTTGCCACTAGAGATGGAGTGCAAAATCACTAACAGTGATTTATCACAGTGATCGCAGATTCACGATCACGGTCGTGATTTAAGTTCAATCACGACCGTGATTGTGATTTTTTTAACTTGAGTGAATTGTGTACTGTGATCGTCATTCTTGATCTTGATTGAATTATTTTTTATAAAATACTTTCATAGAGCTTGTGTTACAGTCAAAGCGTGCTAATTCAGCGAATATATAGAATATTCATTCATAAATAGTCAATGTATGCACGCACTGATTTGATTGGTTAAAGTATTCACATATACATTATACGTTTTAACTAAAGTAAAGAAATATTCGTTAATTTAAATAGATTGAGAATGATTACATTGGTTCAAAATATTCAACTGAGATTCTATAAGAACAGTGCGGACTTGAGAATGTTTCGAGAGGAAGTAGAAATTGGGGTTATGTGGCGCGTGCAAAGAGCAGTTATGCTCTCCACCAATCAGAAGCGATCACTATTCTGCCTGCACCAATCAGAGGCGATCACGGATCACCGTTCTGCCTGCACCAATCAGAAGCGATCACGGATCACTGTTCTGCCTGCACCAATCACATACGATCATGAAAATCACGGATCACTGTGAAAAATCACCGTGATTGGGAACGAACGTGATCGGATCACTCGTGATTCACAAATCACTGTTCTAGCCAACACTACTTGCCACGTCTCTTATACTTCGTGCACTCGTTTCACACCTTCTCTTCTTCACCTTTTATTTCACCCTTCGACACTTTATTAACTGTCGATTAGACTGTCCACCGGAACTTAGTCTTCTCCCCGTGTTTTTCACCCGACCTCGTTATTTTCTGCGCACTTTTGCCACACTTTTCGTCTATCTCTTTCGCCTGTCTCCTTACACACGTTCTTTTCTCGCGCACGTCACGTGGTTCCCCCTTATTTGATTTCATGTATTTGGCGTATTTTTTTACTTTTTTGAAGTTTTTTATGGGGATTACCTTATATTAAATAGTTCAAGAAAAATTATAATAAATAATCTAGAGACGCGGTAGCGTCTCGATGCCAAGTACATGAAAGAAAAGACACCTTGTATACGCCTGTCGCTACCGCTATCATTTACTCGTCGCCCGGCTAATCCAACCTAACCTTAAACTTATTTCATTAATATCTCATCACGCATGCAATATTTTCTAAATTTAAAGGCATTTTTCTTATGTAAACCGCATATAAGCTTTCGAATAAGACCAAATTTCAATAAAATCTGTCCACGCATGACAGAGATATCCCCAGATAGCACAACGTCTGGTAAAGTCTTAAAGACGTCCAAAAGGACTCTTAAAGACGTCTTGAAGACGTCTTGTTACAAATCAAGACGTTCAGACCTAAAATGGACATAAACTAGACGTCTCTAAGACGACGCGTGCTATCTGGGATCGTAATATCATCTCATGGATCTGTCAAAATGGTACGATTTTTTTTCTTCTGATTCTCCTAGAAATTTTTCGTCATCAAACATTACCTATATATATTACGTATATATATACGCGTCACACGCACACCTTCAGCCAACACATGTTCGTTCTTCTTTCGTCGACTCTCGGGATTATTCGGCAGGGATCGTCGTCCATCATTGTATACTATTTTGAATTTGAATTATTTTATAACCTACCAAATGATAAGTGTCAAATCAAATAAAGTTGTCCGAATTTGAAATGTCACGAGTTTTTACACTAAATAGAAGACTGAATATTGTCTCAATTAATAAGGTAAGTCGCCAAAATTTTTTATTTCTTATGTAGAGTCGCAGACTTGGAAGTTGTCCGGAGATGGTTCGACTGAGAAGCATCTCCTTTCACATAAGTGTCTGGAAATTTGTACAATGCATGTACAAAATAATAATGTATTGTATATGTACAATGCATGTACAAAATAATAATGTATTGTAACAAATTGCATTTAAATTCTTATGTGTTCGATTCGACAGAGAAGCATCTTCTTTGCATAATTTTAATTTACAGTTTTTACGTAAAGCCTATGGAAATGAAGGGGGCGGAGAGGCTTGGATAAAAATGAAAGGGACACAGAGGCTTGGATAAAAGTGAAGGGGATGCAGAGGCTTGGATAGAAATGAAGGGGATGCACATGCTTGAATAGAAATGAAGCATCTTCTTTCTCACAATTTTGAAAATTTCCCAAATAAGGTAAATCGACAAACTTTGTATAAAGACATAGTATTAAGTTTGTTAATTAAATTCTTAATATTAAGAATTATTATCTCCCTTGATGCTTTTCAATCTTTTGTGATAGACATTCGTTATACTTTAATAATAAAATCCACAGTATTTGTCACGCTATTCATTAATTCATTAATTTTTTAGATTGCCATTATTTTTGTAACAAATTGCATTTATTTATTGTCAGATATTTATTTTTATAGCAAAAACTATTTTTTTTAATTTACAGTTTTTATAAAGCCTATAGAAATGAAGGGGACGGAGAGGCTTGGATAAAAGTGAAGGGGGCGCAGAGGCTTGGCTAGAAATGAAGGGGATGCACAGGCTTGAAGGTTGCCCGGAGAGCATTAGATAGCCAGAGCATCTTGTTTCACACCAGTTTTTGGAAACTTGCCAAATAAGGTAAATTGATAAAATTTGTCAAATTAGCATAGCATTAAGAATGAAGAAAATTATGGCGGACTGCTTGCAATGAAGAGCAAGTCACATTAGTGAATTGTGAAAGACAATCGTAATGCTTTAATAAAATCCATAGTAGTTACTACGCTATTCATTAATTTTATTAGTTTCTATTAACAATATTCCAATTCACCAATAATACTAAACCAACACCAATGAAAACATTGGATCTCTTCGTTCATTGTCGCTACATTACGATTAGCATTTAAATTTCTTGCAGTAAGACTTTCTACGGTACGCTCTCACCTCCTTTGGACACATTATATAGTCTTTATACTTATAATAGCAAAATGCCACTCTATTTCTATATAAGTTCTATGTTATGTTGTATAACTAAAAAAAAAGGGCTTTCATATATTTACAGATAATCGAAGCAGCAGATGATGCAGTGTCATCTACGTAAGACTATGAATGTACAAATTTACAGGTAGGGTTTTGCATACGCAATTATTCATTCAATGATAAAATAAAATGATCATATATAGAATAAAATATTTATTATTAATTTTTATTTTTTTGGGATCTAGTATACAGGGTGTCCCACCTAAGACTGGACAGCCGGTTTTCTCCTAAACTATTGGAGATAAAAATATAAAAAATATAGGGAATTGCATGGTTCGAGGGGGCCAATTAATTAGCGCGAACGAATTTTTTTATCGATTATTATTTTAAAAGATACGATGGTCAAGTTCGGTTTTTCAAATGGAACTATTTTTTTTGAACACCTGAGTTGATAGTGCCTTCCAAGACAAATTCAATAAGCTTTAATGTATACACTTTATTTTCACTGGTTTTTAAGATATTGCGCTTGCAAATTTACTGATTTTCACTGGAAGAAAACTGTCTGGTATAGCACGGACCGGAGACGGTCTTACTGGCGTCACGGGTGGCACTGCCTGTTGAAATAGATACCTACCTGCCAAAGGTCTACGCCAGGAATGGCAGGTCCAAAGGCTGGACAATTCTTTTCCGCCAGAAATGCTACTTAGGTAGGTAAGGAAAGTAGAGACATGATGGGGAAGCTAAGGAAAAATGCAAATGAAGTGGTGATTATTGCTATTAATTAAGTCTTTATTACTCCAAATACAACTATAAGTTAATGATTTAACATTTTTTACACACTTTGGACTATCTGAGGTCAGGCGTCTACGTGATTAAACTTTACAAAACAGATGGGAAAAAACCGTCCTCCCCCACTCGCTTTCGCCAGCGACCACACTATTATAACACAGTGGCTTCCTAAGCCGACTTGACGAGCCCGGGCGAGCGGAGCCATGACCGATCAGACGGCTCGTGGATCGCGGCTTGTTTCGTATGACAAGTATGACGGGGTAGCGAGGTAAGATGGGGCATCTCCCTAAACCCTAATTAAAAGACGCTAGGCACGTGACAAATACATCATTAGGAAGACACTGTGTTATAATAGTGTGGTCGCTGGCGAAAGCGAGTGGGGGAGGACGGTTTTTTCCCATCTGTTTTGTAAAGTTTAATCACGTAGACGCCTGACCTCAGATAGTCCAAAGTGTGTAAAAAATGTTAAATCATTAACTTATAGTTGTATTTGGAGTAATAAAGACTTAATTAATAGCAATAATCACCACTTCATTTGCATTTTTCCTTAGCTTCCCCATCATGTCTCTACTTTCCTTACCTACCTAAGTAGCATTTCTGGCGGAAAAGAATTGTCCAGCCTTTGGACCTGCCATTCCTGGCGTAGACCTTTGGCAGGTAGGTATCTATTTCAACAGGCAGTGCCACCCGTGACGCCAGTAAGACCGTCTCCGGTCCGTGCTATACCAGACAGTTTTCTTCCAGTGAAAATCAGTAAATTTGCAAGCGCAATATCTTAAAAACCAGTGAAAATAAAGTGTATACATTAAAGCTTATTGAATTTGTCTTGGAAGGCACTATCAACTCAGGTGTTCAAAAAAAATAGTTCCATTTGAAAAACCGAACTTGAGCATCGTATCTTTTAAAATAATAATCGATAAAAAAATTCGTTCGCGCTAATTAATTGGCCCCCTCGAACCATGCTATTCCCTATTTTTTTTATATTTTTATCTCCAATAGTTTAGGAGAAAACCGGCTGTCCAGTCTTAGGTGGGACACCCTGTAGAATATAAAATAATAAAATAATTATTATAATTTTTTTAGGTCTTGGCCGCCACGGCCACGGCCACTGTATTCGTTAATAGCCCAGGCCCGAAGGGAGGTGGCCTGTTCTTTTAAGGCATTTATGAAAGCCCACTCCATCTGCCGGGCCCTCACCTGCCTGCCGCTTCTTTGGTGGCGCGCAACGCGTGGTTCTGTAATTAAAAAAAATAAAAAAGAAATTTATTAGTCAAATATTTTTTATTTAATTTAGACCTATTTTCAAGAATTCTAAAAGCATATAACTTCTTAAAATGTGTATGCATTTACCATCGGCCGTGGCCGGCCTCGCTGCAGGTGGTGGCAGCGGCGGAGACGTCGGCGGCAGCAGCGGAGACAACGGCGGCTGGGGCGTCGGCGGCAACGGCGACTGGGCCGTCGGCGGCTGCACGGAAAGACCTCAGCACCGTTACCAACGGTGCTCGAAAAATGAGCACCGTCGGGAACGATGCCGAGCACCGTCGGGAACGGTGCCGAGCACCGTAAAATCCAGTGCTGGGCAGAGGTGTAAGATGCGAAGATTTCCGACTGCAGCGTCGCTTGCGGTAGAGTGAGGAAGTTTTGATAGTTTTCATTCGTCCGTACTCTATTCAGTGATGCTAAAGTTAATGGCCGGAGTATCGAGAATTTCCCCCACCATGCACATAAACAACTCCACGATCCGCGCGTATGTGAGCCCAGCGCTTCGGATGACTTCGGACAATTTCGGGAGTTGAGAGGGACGGTGAATATGAGCCTTTCTCTCTCGCTCTTGAAACGTTGAGATTCTAGTGCCGGCAAGGTTGCCGTTCGGGGGTCTTTCGTCTTACTTACTCATGCTGTACCTATCACGGACTCCTTCACTCTTACAGGCCTCGGACGGTAAACGGCAACCCTGGTCGCTGGCAAGCGGCACGAGCCACCGTAATGCGATTTTGGCTTCCCGGATATTTTCACTATCCGACTCAGATATTTTCGTAACGAAAAAAAATTTCGAAAAAATTTTTATTGCGGAAATACACGTTTTAGGATCTCCTGATCACACTGAGACTATTAAAAAAATAGATTTTTTCAAAATCTCGAATGTTGGTTAATACAATTGCGTTTAAATGGCTCAATAGATTTTAATAAAACTTTATATTTAGATTTCATATTTTCGTCTTTAAATCTGGTTAATTTTTTAACCCAATCGGTTCATGAATAATGATAGTTACCTTTTATAGTTCTGTAATTTTCGTATTATTTAGTATAAATATTCGTTATTCGTACAAATTAAAAAGATTCTCTAAATGAATCTCACAGGGAATTAAATACTACGTAAGAAAGTTAAATAAATTTTTTCCCTATTTTCGCTCATAAAGGATTTTCGTTCACGATACACGTAGGATTTTGCAATATCCGAATTGCAATAAACCGTTGACATTGACGATAGACGCTTTAGCTTACGCTATGGGCACCGATACTTACTTGTACAGTTACCATTATTACAGAGAACAATTTATTAAAATTGAATAAAATTTATTTTCTTATAATTTTCGTATAAAATAATTGACATAATTAATAATTAATGCACATCTGTGTTGTTTTTTGCTTCCTTTCTATATTTATTAAACATCTATAGAAGACAAAAAAATCAATAAATATGTACATATAAATGTATGTTAAAAGATATTAAATTTATACGTACAGTATGTGTACTCTTAAATTATTTTGTAATGTCATTTGTATAAATTATGTTTAATTATGGGATAATCAGCTTGACAATAATTTTTTCGATGTATTATACATGTATGTATCTATATGTATAGTTATATACAATATGTGAAGCACAAGTAAATAACAGTATGATAGGATGAAGCGATAGAGCTTATGAAGTGAACAGTTTTACATATCACATTTATAACATACATATGTACTATATCTATTTTTTAGGGAAAGACGTGAACGCGAGTTAGAGGAAACAGGAATGAGTGAGAAAGCGAAACGTCTTGCACTTTGTTTTTCACGCACCGCAACGTGGTGTGAGTGCGACAATACACTCAATTTACCGAGATGTTAACAATTTAATAGCTCCGAAACGGTACATTTCCGGCACATGGTTTCTATCAGACTTTTTCTCTACGCGTCGAGTAGAATACGTTGATGTAAACAAAAATTAACGTTAATTTTCAATTTTGTATACAATTTTGCGGCCCGCTTTTTTTTACAAATGTTTACTGATGGCACCGATCCAAAGGTCTAGTTTCATCCAAATAAGCGATGACCATTACTTTTTTAACAGCCTGTGCATTGAGGATAGCAGAAAATGATCTGTAATACTTGTCTTAATGTAGGGAATTCGTAATCATTGTTTGTGTTCTTCTTTGAACAAATTTCTTTCCACATTTTATCGCAATGTAAACGCTTATATTTCGCTTTTTCACTTTCATCAAAATAAGAATACAGTTGTCGCCATTCAATTTCTAGCAAGCTCAAATTAATTTTTTCAAAATTAGAAGCAAATTCAAGAATTGGATATCCACATTTTCTATCTGTTTCATATAAAACTTTTTCAACGCTTAGTGCAATAAATAAATCAGAAATATCTGCATTGTGGTGTAATTTACAAGACTTTTGGAAACAAATGTTCATTATGTTCGTTGGATGATTCGGGTATATTGTACGCAACTGTTCTGACATACACGTATTATTTAGTGCTAATAACCCAACAACGTTTTCCCATAAAAGATTATGTCCATATAAACATTTCAAAATTTGTTGCAATGTATCGTTCGAAACGCAATCGTCGTTTATATCACAAATACCAATTACGATTTCGTACCTAACAAATGAATGTAATGAAAGAGTTATAGCATTGATAAAATATTTTGTTTTATAGACGTCATTGCAAATACGTTGTATAGTTATATGAAAGTAATTATTTCTAATCAGTTCAAATAATTTGTCGTATAAAACTATTCCATACATATTTTTAATGCTATTTGCATCCAATATATCAAATTCTTGAGGTTTCACTATCAACAATCTGCTGAACTTTTTTTTTATTCGATTGAGTGATTTTTTCAAATTTTTGTCTTCGGTACATTTTGATATATAATCAGGTAAATGCAAATTCACTTTTCCAATATTCAATAATTTACGCATATGATTTTTGGATTTTGAGTGCCGCGGAATGTTATTAAGTTTAAAATTACTTTTACAAATTGTACAATATGCTTTTCCATTGCATTTTCGTAACCATTTATTGTGCTCGGTTTCTGTTCTGTTACTGCTGTTGTGGATGTCAGCCATACCAGGACTATTTCGTAACTAAAAAAAATTATTACAATATAATCTAATATAATATGTAATACTTGTACATACTGTTCAAATAATTGCAAACGAGCGTCATCTTTTAGTTAAGTACGTCCATGCATTTCACAAAATACATATCTAACTGTAATAACTTGAATAAAACATCTCTGAGAGAGTCATTGCATGCCCATGATGCATCACACAACATTATCAAAAATTATAAAGTAATATAGAAAATATAAGGCGTACCGCAAGCCCACCCACCACGACAAGGTAGAGACGCATAGGGAGGGAAAAAATGGTGTCACATACTTTGTCCACAATATCACAGTAGGGAGGAAGGAAAAGTTCATGCAGCATCAATAGTTGGGACACAATTTTAAAAATATTCATTTAAAATTCCATATACTTGGGGAGAAATCAAAAAGAATGACTTAAAGTAATATCTTGAATTCAAAAAGAGTTCATAAGGTATGAGAAGAAATGAAATGAAATAATATTAAAAAAATTAAGGAATGCAAAAATATGAGAAGTAATGAACATATAGAAACAGTATTTATACATATATAAGATTCTGAGAAGAGTTTACGAATTTTACTTGAATAATATATTAAAGACATTTTATTGAAGAAACTTTTAAGATATCTAAAGTCAAACAAAATTAAACATTATAAAGATGAAAAACTTGTCCCTAAGTGATTAAGCATGTCACACCTTTGAAAAGAGGAAAAAATCAGTTGAGAAATATTAAATGAATAGATATCAAGCAAGAATGAAAAAAACGTTTAGATAGAAAGCGAAACGATTGCAAATATAAACCACAAACACAAATTTAATTCCAAAATATTATTAAAAATTTGAATAAAAACGAAACTAATGGCTACGAATGTCACGTCCCGGGTGAGGTCTTTAGGGCTGTGGCATAGATGGGGTAATACTTGAGGGAACGCAGGCGCGAATGCCAGATTCGTGGCTCTGCGGAAGATAGAAATTCTGGCTCGAATGCAGGATTCGTGCACGGAACGTCTGAGGGTATGCAGGCGCGAATGCCAGATTCGTGACACTGCGGAAGGTAGGAATTCAGGCACGAATACCAGATTCGTAGCACCGAACGTTTTTAGGAATACAGGCGCGAATGCCAGATTCGTGGCACTGCGGAGAGTAGGATTCAGGCACGAATACCAGATTCGTAGCACCGAACGTTCTTAGGAATACAGGCGCGAATGCCAGATTCGTGGCACTGCGGAGAGTAGGATTCGGGCACGAATACCAGATTCGTAGCACCGAACGTTCTTAGGAATACAGGCGCGAATGCCAGATTCGTGGCACTGCGGAGAGTAGGATTTTAGGCGCGAATACCAGATTCGTAGCACTGAACGACCAGGGAATGGTTAGATTGTTATGATTTGGGGTAACACCCGTTAGCACTTTATTTTGGTTTTGCCTAATTGGATTTACTGCTGGATAGGCACAAAAAGTTACTCGTAATATTTCTGAGAAGCACGTTTGGACGTGCAGCTATACACAGGCTATGCAAAGATATGTTTGTAAACACAGTCACTGCTCCCGAGCTCGCGAATCGGAATCAGCTGTTTCACTAACTCGTGTATTTGGATTTTAGATGTTTCGTACCAGTGGTTGAACACAAATAAGTTGAAGCGTGATTTAAAACAAAGCGGTTTATTAACTTTGTTAGAGCGGTTATTATGCGTGGGGTTTTAGCATTCACATATAATATTTATAATATGATTGTAACATTTATATGTATGTATGGACATGAGGTACGATATAAATCATAGAATAATATGTGGTTATAAGACAAATATATATAATCAAAATAAACGTTAACAAGATTATATAAAAGTAATAGTATTAGTAATACAAAATATGTATGATTGCAATAAGCATAGATAAATGAAATAATACGTAAATGGTATATGGTATGGAGGCGATATGCACAATAATAAATAATAATAAATGCTTACAGTATTTGCCGTAGAGCACTGAATTTACACTTTGTATATTTTATAAAAGAGATACTTGCACAGTAATTACTGTCGAAGAAGAGAGCTTCGCTATTGAAGTTTGTCGATGAAAAGAGAGTCCTGGCCTCTCGGTCCTTCGTATTTATAAGATTTTCGCGGGGTCCTTGCGGGGTTGTATGCGGTAAGGACCTTGACACAATTTCCGAATTATGCGTAGTAGGACTTCCGGGGTTTTTCTATAATATTCTATTATTAGAATACATTTACGGCACGTACGCCAGGTATTCTTCGCAGTTAGGCTTCTTGGGTTTTTATGAACGGTATTTGGAGATATTCAACTCGTCGAAGGGATTTTGGGTGTTTTATAGGAAAGGGGTTAAAGTGGCTTGGACTCGGAGGGTCTTAGAGAAGGAGTGAGACGTGGTCTCGGTTTAAAAAGATTTTGGGGCGAGGGACTTGTTTCGATTTAGTTTTGAGGAGGGAATTCGTGCCTCGTTGGGCGAATAAGTGAAGGAGGTTTCGTACTGACCATTTCGAGATGGGGACCGCTAAGGTACATCATCGAGGTGATCAGCGATTGGGGAAAAGGGGTAATAATTGAATTTGAGGGACTTTGGTGGAGTGATTCTGAGGTTTACTGGTGTATTATTAAATAGGAACGTGCGAAAAATAGTGGGACGTCACACCTCCCCCCCTATATGAAGAAATGCGTAGCATTTCTTAACATAGGGTTTGGGGTGGTTTTGTTTTTGTAAGAGGGGTCTATACGGGGCGAAGGGGTAGTGGCTTCTTGGAGCTGCTTTCTGTTGATTGATGTTGGTGGGGAGGGAGTCATCTATGGTGATGATAGTCTGCGGAGACGCCTCTCTGATGATGACATATGAGATGATTTTAGCGAGGAGGGATGTGATTTTCCTTCCTTTCCTCTTTTTGAATGATGATTGCAATAAATGTTGCAGTAGCAACTATCTATTGTAGAAAAATGATTAAAGTATTTTGTTGACTTGGGGTCAACCGGGACTCTCGCACACGTGGGCGGGACGATCATAATGTCTTTTGTGCCGCAAGCTCCTACTCAGTTTCGAAAGGCAACCTAAATATGTTTCGTTTTCATTCTTTTCGATGACCGGGGTCTGGCTAGGTATTGCAAGTTTTGCGAAAAATAGTTCATGCTTTGTGTATCCAGTGTGGACACTAGTATTATACGAGGATGCGGACAAGTTAATCCATTCGTACCAGTCACTGTATTTACTGATTAACAATTTTAAGCATTCGGTCACAAGGAGATGCAATCTTTCTAAAGAGCCGTTAGTCTGTGGGTGAAAGTCTCTGGTTCGGAATTGTTGCATTTTACATTCCCGTGGTACTGCTTTCGCGAAATTTCGAGTAAAATGTGCTGCTTGGTCGGTGAGAATGGCTCTAAGAGGTCCGAAGTGATAACTGGAAATTTTAATGAATGCGTCAGCGGTCTTAATAAATGTTAATAGGCTGAGAAACGCGCACACTAAATATTTTATGAATAAATTCTGGATAGGTAATTTATAAGTGTTGTCTGCTTTTGTTTTAGGTAGTGGTTTACGTATGTTTTCTGGGGAGATTTGTAGTGGAATTTCTGCAGATGATGTTTTCCGGCGCATCTTTCTGTGCAGTTGAATCTTTTTACATTTTCTTCTAAAGTGAGCGTTGGATGTGGGAATTGCAGGGTCGACGGGGTTGCTTCCACTCGTCGCCACATGGACCGGAGAACTGGAGAACCGAGGCCGCTTGGGGTTGCTTGGCCTATGTTTTGACCTGTCTTCTAAGTCGTCGTCCGATTTTTCGCGCGGTCGCTTGGAGCATTTTCCGCTTGCAGGAGGTTTACTTGGAGAATCTTCAGCGACTTTATCGCTTTTCCCGGGATTCGGGTGATTTTCGGAGATTGATCTGTGTAAAATCTTCTCGTTATTTAAGATACAGGGGGTGGAAACGATTGGCAGGTTCTTTTTAACAACTGCCTGGTTTAATATCCCTCCTATAGTATTTTCAGAGGTACGGAATTCCAGCTCAAAGTTCGGATATTGCAGGATTGGTTCCTTTCGCAATGCCGACTTTAAGTGGTTAGAAGCGACTTTTTGGGACGATCCCCAGTCAAATGGAGTGTCCTTTTCCTGAAATGTGGTCAAAGGCCGAGCCGTTCTAGAGAATTCTGGGATAGACGTTATGTAATATCCGGTCAGTTCGAGGTAAATTGTAACTCTTTTGGGTTTGCAAGGTGCTGAGTAGTTCAGAACGGTTTGGATTTTCTGTCGGTCTGGTTTTAGTGTAACCGCGAGAGACTTATGGGAGGTTATGGGAAGGGCTGATTTTGCGTAATGCAAAAGGGGTTTGAGTGAGTGCACCTTCACGGATGCCTCGATGTGGTGGATCGACGGATCCTGGGGTAAGAGGGGCTTGATTTTTGTTAGGGCTGGGATAGGAGTGACGCATTTAGACGTCTTAGTCTCTTTTGGCAGTACCCTTATTGTTCCAAGGGTGGAAACTGGGTCCAGAGAGGTGCCACTTAATAGCACTTGCGTCGGATTGATGTCCTGAAATTTTGGCACATTTACCCCAGTACTGGTGTTGATCATTACATCGGCTGTTTTCCGGACGTCTGGTGAGTGAATTCTCACAGACGGGGCCTGACCAATTTTTTTTATTTGAATGATACCGGTTTTTACGGTATTGCTTGTGTCTTCGGTTAAATCGTAAGTGGGTGCGCTCCTGTTTGGCCCACTCCACTGTTCGTATCCGTCGGTGCCCGACGGGGTACTTTCTGATTCCATTTCCCACAAGGTTCTAGGGTCCCTGTGGTTGGGCAAGATGCGTTTTCTGCATTCTGAGATCGCGTGTCCGGGCTTCTTGCAATAATCACAGATTCGCACCTCCGTAGGTCTTGAGGGAGGAGGTCGAGTTTTGTCCCAGTAAGGGAGCAAAGGGTTAGGGGCCTGATTACCATATCCCGCAACTCGGTTTTGGGGATATCGTTCGGACGGTTGGGAGGCTATTTTTTTGTTACTTCTGCAGGACAGTGCGTCGTGTCCTGTCTTATTACAAATTTGACATATTAATTTAGGAGCCTCTTGTTCGGAAAACCTTTGATGGTCCCTTTCAATCTTCTTATCCACGAGTACAGCTAGCTCGAAAGCTTCATCGAGCGTTTCGAAATTATGTTGGAATAGTCTTGTTCGCATATGGGGAGGAAGGCCATCCACAAATGAGTCCAACGTTAAACGATCTAAGTCATCGGGGTGATTCTGTGCGAAGTCGCGATAATATTCTCTGTCCTCTTCCAAAATAGCAAATCGGAGATCCTTAACACGCGAGATGTATTCTAGTACGTGTTCGTTAGGTCCTTTAATAATATTGGCAAGTTCCCCACGATAGTGGTCCGAAGTTTTCGCGGGGGAGAATGTTCGTTTGAGTTGTTTTATTAAATCATTCACGGAGTCAAAAACCCTATCCTCAACGGCCAAGCAAGCGTGGTCTTGCAGTTTATTTGTCAACAACCTCGCTAGCTGGGGTTCGGCTTGCGAGGGAATCAGAGCCTTAGCCCTATTGCAGGCTCTTGCGAATTGCAAAACGGATATGTTGTAACCGTTAAAATTAGGGACGGTTTCTATGGCGTCTTTTAACGTGATCTGGGGTGTTGGATCCTGGTCCGGAATATTATTATAATTTATTATTGGTTTCCTATCGAAACGTGAGGAACCAGGAGTGGCAAAATTATTCGCCGTTGGCGGGGGTGCAAGAAGTTTTTCCATCATTCCGCGAATGGTTTGAATCCGCCTGGAGAGACCTTCCAACGCGGGGCCGTCCGAACCGGAGACTACGTCTGAACGCGTATTAGATTCCCGGTCTACGACAAATTCCGCGTACAAGTTTTCAATTTCGGCTTGCTTTTGCTGTATTAATTGCACCTGCTCCCTTTTTTCAGCGATTGCTGTAACTACAGTGTTAGGGGAAGGACCCGCGTTTTGAGCCATAATGCGAGAGTCCTCGGTATCGCCGTACAAGGACATGATACTTTGTATTTCTTAAGTGGCGTTTTGAAGGATTTTAATACTTTCGGCGACCGGCAGCCGTTATTTACAAATCGGGGTATAACTATAGTTATTCTTGATAATTATCGAACCGATGGTAGCTCTTATTCGAGAGCAAATAACTTTCAAAGCACTCGATGCAGTTTCTTATTGGGCGTTCTGGAATTAATGATTTTCTGCACCGAGGGCAATAGACAGGAGTTCTATACGTATAATAATAATGGGTCCAGTATACTTCTACCGTATCCGTGGGCATTAGGCTAGAGCACTTTAGGCAAATCTCGCTGCCGTCAATGGTTGTAGCTACGCCTCCCGAAATGCAGGTTAGTGCGTTTAAATATGCCGTCAAACTTTGTAATCTGCGGCTCCGGTAAGATGGTTGACACCGACTAGGGTGTTCAATGCACATTTTAAATAGTGGGACTTTGTGGGTACCGCGTCACAGAATCTATTTCTTATCAACGGTAAACGTAAATCCCACACCGCTGTCACCAAAAATTATGTCACGTCCCGGGTGAGGTCTTTAGGGCTGTGGCATAGATGGGGTAATACTTGAGGGAACGCAGGCGCGAATGCCAGATTCGTGGCTCTGCGGAAGATAGAAATTCTGGCTCGAATGCAGGATTCGTGCACGGAACGTCTGAGGGTATGCAGGCGCGAATGCCAGATTCGTGACACTGCGGAAGGTAGGAATTCAGGCACGAATACCAGATTCGTAGCACCGAACGTTTTTAGGAATACAGGCGCGAATGCCAGATTCGTGGCACTGCGGAGAGTAGGATTCAGGCACGAATACCAGATTCGTAGCACCGAACGTTCTTAGGAATACAGGCGCGAATGCCAGATTCGTGGCACTGCGGAGAGTAGGATTCGGGCACGAATACCAGATTCGTAGCACCGAACGTTCTTAGGAATACAGGCGCGAATGCCAGATTCGTGGCACTGCGGAGAGTAGGATTTTAGGCGCGAATACCAGATTCGTAGCACTGAACGACCAGGGAATGGTTAGATTGTTATGATTTGGGGTAACACCCGTTAGCACTTTATTTTGGTTTTGCCTAATTGGATTTACTGCTGCATAGGCACAAAAAGTTACTCGTAATATTTCTGAGAAGCACGTTTGGACGTGCAGCTATACACAGGCTATGCAAAGATATGTTTGTAAACACAGTCACTGCTCCCGAGCTCGCGAATCGGAATCAGCTGTTTCACTAACTCGTGTATTTGGATTTTAGATGTTTCGTACCAGTGGTTGAACACAAATAAGTTGAAGCGTGATTTAAAACAAAGCGGTTTATTAACTTTGTTAGAGCGGTTATTATGCGTGGGGTTTTAGCATTCACATATAATATTTATAATATGATTGTAACATTTATATGTATGTATGGACATGAGGTACGATATAAATCATAGAATAATATGTGGTTATAAGACAAATATATATAATCAAAATAAACGTTAACAAGATTATATAAAAGTAATAGTATTAGTAATACAAAATATGTATGATTGCAATAAGCATAGATAAATGAAATAATACGTAAATGGTATATGGTATGGAGGCGATATGCACAATAATAAATAATAATAAATGCTTACAGTATTTGCCGTAGAGCACTGAATTTACACTTTGTATATTTTATAAAAGAGATACTTGCACAGTAATTACTGTCGAAGAAGAGAGCTTCGCTATTGAAGTTTGTCGATGAAAAGAGAGTCCTGGCCTCTCGGTCCTTCGTATTTATAAGATTTTCGCGGGGTCCTTGCGGGGTTGTATGCGGTAAGGACCTTGACACAATTTCCGAATTATGCGTAGTAGGACTTCCGGGGTTTTTCTATAATATTCTATTATTAGAATACATTTACGGCACGTACGCCAGGTATTCTTCGCAGTTAGGCTTCTTGGGTTTTTATGAACGGTATTTGGAGATATTCAACTCGTCGAAGGGATTTTGGGTGTTTTATAGGAAAGGGGTTAAAGTGGCTTGGACTCGGAGGGTCTTAGAGAAGGAGTGAGACGTGGTCTCGGTTTAAAAAGATTTTGGGGCGAGGGACTTGTTTCGATTTAGTTTTGAGGAGGGAATTCGTGCCTCGTTGGGCGAATAAGTGAAGGAGGTTTCGTACTGACCATCTCGAGATGGGGACCGCTAAGGTACATCATCGAGGTGATCAGCGATTGGGGAAAAGGGGTAATAATTGAATTTGAGGGACTTTGGTGGAGTGATTCTGAGGTTTACTGGTGTATTATTAAATAGGAACGTGCGAAAAATAGTGGGACGTCACACGAATATAAATTATTACTTGACATTAATGTAAAATGATTTGGGCCAATCGAAATTGTAGAACTAGTTTCTCCGCGGGCTGTAAAAGCTGTTTTAATCACGGCAATGGAATTTACAGAATCATGACTAAGTTTACTTCTTTTACAAGTTTTGACATCGGTCAGAATAGAGAAAATTCTTTCTGCTTCTGCATTTGAGTGAGGAAGACTCCTTACAACATTCACGAGTTGTTTCAAGACTGGGAACAGAAGATTGTTATCTTTATCACTCGCAGAATTAATTTGGACCTATATGTCATCAAAGCACAGCTGTGACAATTCTTGACATTGCACATTGTCGAAAGTATAATACAACTTATTCCATTCTTCTTTTAATTTTAAGTGGTCAAAAGATCCTAATTTTTGTGCAACGTAAATTAAATTTTTCAAAGTATCGTCTCTATTACTATCAAAAAGTGCTAATTTCGAATCAAAAACTTGCAAACTGCCTAAAAATGTATCTTTTAAAGGGAAACGTTTTATTATCTCGGTAATGGCTCTAATGTAAAAAGCTAAGCAAAATTTTTTAATTTCAAGAAACGTTTCCTGGGGCAAAGTATTATCATCGACATGATCCTTCAAATAATGTTCACACTCAAAACCGAGGCAAATGTCCTTCAAGTCTAACAAATTGTTACCGGAAAAAAAATCTATGTGAAACATCGAGTCGTTTATTGTTGAATATTCTGATTTTAAAATATGTCCGCACAAATCTTGAAACAAAAGTCTAGATTTAGAATATAATAAATGAACGGCTGCCCTGCGGGTTTGAAAAAACGCGTTGAAGGAATTTAAATAATTTTAAATATATTTAAGAAACAAAAGATAAGCTTTTTTTCTATTTTTTTTTATATCGCAAAGTAGATTATCAGCCGTATCGTTTTTTTGATTTTCAAATACTTCCGAAATTAAAAAAAGATTTAACGAATCCCAACATTCCAGAATGCGTGCTACGCAAGCGTGCATGGCTAGCCAACGCGTATCGCACAATTTTAAAATTTTTTTTGAATTATTATTAACAAATTCTTGAAAATTAGCAAAATTCGCCGACCGTTTGGCGCTAATATTAATATAAACTGTTAAATTTCGAATAAATTTTTCAATATAACTTGGGATTTCTGAACATGCTTTACTAGATACTAATGCCGCGGAATGGCAAATACAATTGAATGTTATTAATGAAGGACACCTCGTTTTAAGTTTTGAACAAAATGAGGAAAAGCGCCCGATCATCACTGATGCATTGTCACATGTGAGTCCAATTACATTCTGCACAGGAATTTGCTTTTTGTGCAATGCTTTCTCAAATGCTGAAAATAAACCTTCTGCAGAGCAATCTATGGCGTCTAATTTTAATAATTCTAATAATTCTGTAAAAGCTGCAGAAGTTTCCGAAGTTACGTATTTAATTAAAAGAGTGAGGCATTTTACGTTAGAAATATCTGTGCTTTCGTCAACAAATATAGAAAATTTATGATGTCGAGCACTTTCAATAATTCTACTTACTTCTACTTTAGAAAGCACGTTTGTAATAATTTTGTTGCATTTTAAGCGGCTCAAGGTTAATTTACTGTCTATATACGAATCTGGAAATGTAACCTTCAGAAGGCCAATTAAATAAGCACTAATGTGAAATGGAATATTGTGCTCGACAAAAAAAGCGCACAAAGCAATTTCAGCAATCTGAATCTTCTCCTGAATATTTTCGGGATTATCACTCACATCAAAATCATCAAAACCAGCACTGTTACGTTCGGATAATTTAGAAACGTTCTCGGCGTGTGATTTTGTACCAAAATGATTTTTAATTTCTGATAACCCGCTATTAATCATATAATTTTTACAACACGCGGAACAATGAAATTTGGAGTCGTCGTTAAAAACGCGTTGTAGCCAAGGTTTAAAATCATCGCGCTCTAACCATTGTCGAAGAAAAGTTCTCGAACTATATTTGCGTTTCGCTGTAGGTGAATTCATTATAAAAACCAGAAAAACAGACAGAGGAAAAAGACAAATAAAAAAAAGAAGAGGAAAGGATATAAATTAATGAAAAAGAAAACTTACCTGTTTAGTTGATGTCTTCAAAAGATGGACCACACGCACTGTACACAGGACTACGAATGACGGTTACTCTACGTTCGCGTATGTCCGTTACGGTGTCCCGCCAAGAAAGCCCGCGTAATGTAGTACCAACAATGTACAAGCGGAGCGCTGAAGTAGAAAATCTTCAATTCTTCTCATCTTGCATAGCACGAAACTACCAAAGAATATTATTCTATAGAGCGGAGATATCACAAGCTGAGATTCCTTACTCCACCGCAGGCGGCGCTGCAGTCCGAAATCTTCGCATCTTACACCTCTGGTGCTGGGCCCATTCAATGCGGTGCTTAAAACCAAACGCATTCCCAATCTGTGATTGGTGCAAATATCGGTGCTGGGCACCGTTCACAACGGTGTTCCTGATGAACGCGCACTGAAATCATCGATGCATTGCTATCTTCCATCTTTGTTTTCCATATTCGCCATGCCTCGTTGTTTTCGATACGCCTGCAAAGCGTGGCGTGGAAAAATGCACTTGATAGCGATAATCAGCGACAATCAACGACAATGGCGACATCGAAAAAGAACAGAATGCACGAAAACATGGATGCGCGTTCATCAGGAACACCGTTGTGAACGGTGCCCAGCACCGATATTCGCACCAATCACAGATTGGGAATGCGTTTGGTTTTAAGCACCGCATTGAATGGGCCCAGCACTGGATTTTACGGTGCTCGGCACCGTTCCCGACGGTGCTCGGCATCGTTCCCGACGGTGCTCATTTTCCGAGCATCGTTCCCGACGGTGCTCATTTTTCGAGCACCGTTGGGAACGGTGCTGAGGTCTTTCCGTGTGGGCCGTCGGCGGCAACGGCGGCTGAGTCGTCGGCGGCGGCGAATTCAACCCTGTTTCATTTAATGCTTCAAAATTAAAGTTTATTGTTAATTAACACATCAGTGGAGAAAAATTTGAATATGTGTATAATTTAAATTTTTATTATATTTACCCGCTAATAAGTCATCCATATGTGCTGTCTGCAAAAATTAATAAACAATTAATTAGCCAAAAAGTTGAAGTGTTCATAAAAGCGGCATATGATAGATGGAAGTCATATACATGTAGCGCAAGGATACGTATTGATCAATTGTAAATTGGAAATTAGGAAATGTTAAAATTTGAAAATTGAAATAGTGTATGATACGATGAATGAATAATTGAATGTATGATTGAATAATGGAAAGGCTCTTGAACTAATTTTTATAATTTTGTTTCATACACTACCCACACAGCACAACGTCCGGCAAAGTCCCTGGGACGTCTACAGACCGTCCCAGGAACGTCCCAGGAACGTCTTGTTACTGATCAGGACGTAAAGACGGTCTGAATGTCCTGATCAATAACAAGACGTTCCTGGGACGGTCTGTAGACGTCCCAGGGATTTTGCCGGACGTTGTGCTGTGTGGGTATTTCAACTTTCTACCTTTTATATTTCCGAATTTCCAATTGGCCATTTGCAATTGAACAATACATATCTTTGCGCTTCATGTATGACTTTCTTCTATCATAGGCTGCTTGTAATTCAGGTTACAAGTCCCAAGATGTTAAAAAAATCATTTGATTTCCAAGATATAATAAAGATAAAGATAACCGGGCAAGAGTAAACTATAATAATAATAACTCTGCTATGAGTGTATATATATATATATATATATGAATTTTTATTACTTACATTCTCTTTTTGCGACCACATGTTGGACGTATTCGTCGACGTGTTCGTCGGTTTGCTACAAAAGCTGAAGCTGGCCAAGACGCCCGGGAATCATTCGACGATCAAAGAGTACTTTTAAGTAAATATCGATTAAGTAAATATCGATCTAGCGAAATTCTTCATTACGTTTCATAAGTAACATTACGTTTTGGCTTTTAACACGTTTAAATTTACTGTAAGTAAATTTTAAGTAACGCTTATTTGTACTTCTACGTTAGATTTATATAAACCGCATACAACTGAAAGCGTATTCAAAAGGCGATGGTGAAGAAGAGGAAGGTTCAGTGCAGCGCGCTCTGGTCATGATTCGACGAGATTGTATTGATATCTAATAATGTGAGTGTTTAAAGTAAAGCAAAAGTCGACAAAATACACCCGCAAGAATCAAACCATATTTAAGTTACTAAAAAAGTAACGACGGACGACGATCCCGGCCGAATAATCCCGAGAGTCCATTTCGCGCATTGAGTGCATAGACTGCAGGCAATGGTGATTGGTGGTTCATACGGTGAGTATATAGACTGCGCATAACCTGATTGGAGTATTCGAATTCGAACAACTACGCATGCGCGCATTATGTGCATTGGCTGCAGTGATTGGTAAATCACTAGAAAGCAACGTAATTTACGTTACGTGACATACACTCGGTGACGGAATCGGCTTCCTTTCGGAAATTTGGCAACGTTGCATGTCACTAGGCATAGCTCAGTGGTTCTAGTGACATGCAACGTTGCCAAATTTCCGAAGGGAAGCCGATTCTGGCGCATAGTGTACGTGTATAAAACGTCCAGTGGACCTGCCCCGGCAATATAAGAGCCTAATAAAGCTTAAAAAAGATGTGGGAACTTCCCTATTACGCTCTATATTACCGGGGCAGGTCCACTGGACATTTTATACAGGATATTTTAGTATTATACACGTATGTCACATAACATAAATTACAGTAAGGGCGGTATCCTCAGTCGTTGCTTATTCTTAAGTAAGTGCTTAAGATCCCGTCTAGATTCTTAGTCGGGAAATAAGCATCGACTCAAGTATTTACTTTGTTAAGAAATCTTATTTATTCGAGATTCTCAGTCGCTTCTTAAGCATGGCTTAAGGGGGTAGACACGTCACGTGACACGGGCGATGCACCGTGCTGCAATACCGACAATCTAACCTGAAACATGGATTTGGGATTTTTCGTTTTTCGTCCTTATATAAGCAGATTTTGGGCTGGTATTTAGATTATTAGTTACTTTAGTTAGTTTAACTCTTAACTAGGAAAGGGAAAGACGTAGCGAGCTGAAAATATTCACATTCATCTGGATTAGCTAGACATAATGAGCTGAGACACATGTTTTGTCAGATCTGCTAGCTGATCTGTTATCTTGTTTCACCCAGGAATCCTTTATGATGTTTCCCACATTTCTCCACATTCTATTACATTGGCGCAATTTTTGTATATCATTAATTTTGTAAAGCTATTAATTTACGACAATGTTTTTAAAAGGGGATTCTTTTTGATGGGTTATTATTTAATACATTTTTTTCTTTGTATACATAGCCATTGTTATAATTGACGCAATTTGTGTATATCATTAATTTTGTAAAGCTATTAATTTACGACAATGTTTTTCAAGGGATTCTTTTTGATTGATTAATTAAAATGTTCGCGACATGAGTAATGGAATGTATGAACACAGCATTTTAGCTGTGTATATGTAGTTGTGTCATCTTAAGCGCAGTTGGAAAGCACCTTTATGTACTTGCACCTCATTTTGATTTCACATCTTTTTTTATATTGTAATTATATATTATTTTCTTTTTTTGTGTGATTATATTATTTTTTTGTGATGTACTTGCAGCACATTTTGATTTCACATCTTTTTTTATATTGTAATTATATATTTTTTATTTATTTATGTGATTATATTTATTTTAATACTTTATTCGTCCCAGACTTTTTCATGCTTTTTGTCCTTTTTTTGTGTTTTTTTATATTTATTTTTTGATAATACTTTTTTTCTTCCTCGACTTTTTCAAGTATACTATTTTCTTTTTTTTTGGTGATTTTTGATTATACTCTTTTTTGTCCTCGACATTTTCATGTACTTGGCGTATTTTTTTACTTTTTTAAAGTTTTTTTGGGAGTGTGACTTTACAAGGGGTTGTGGGGGTAACGCGCGGTATGGACTTTGACCCGTTTATACAATATTTTTCGGTACGAAGGGGGGTGCGCAGTATCTACCTTAGCCTAATTACGAACACGTGCCGCAGCAGCATTTCCGGGGTTTTTGCAAGGACCAAAGGTCGGTCTGTATTTAGAATTGGAAGACAAGGAAATTTTGTCTTCCGGGGTTTTTATACACGTGGTTTGGAGATGCTCGCCTCCTCGGATTGATTTTAAGAGTTTTAATGGGAAAGGGGTGATCGTGGTTTTGATTTGAAGGGTCTTAGAGGAGGGGTGAGACGTGGTCTCGATTTAGGAGGTTTTTGGGGCGAGGGACTTGTTTAGATTTTGTAATAGGGGGAGTTTGTGCATCGTAGGGCGAATAATTGAAGGAGGTTTCATACCGATCGTCATGAGATGGGTACCGCTAAGGTACATCGTCAAGGCGGTCAGTGGTCGGAGACAAAGGGTTAATTGGTTGATTTTGAGGAGCTTTGGTGGAGTGATTTTGACAGTAAGTTTTGATTTCTAGGATAATATTGCGCGAAAATTTAGTGGGCCATCACAGTTTAATTTGAAAATTAGTCTAACCACTCCGCTAACTGCGGCGCTGAATTATTCTTTCGTACCATATGATATATGTTGCGTATACACTTCCAATTAATCATATTAACTTGATTCCCTCCGTTTACATATTACTCTGTCGAATGTAGAGATATTAAAAATCATATAATGCATTCACTGTATAACGGAAATGCAAAAATTGAAAGTATTTATCACGTTTTCACGCGAAATATCACGAAAATATCGTTTTCTGATTTTTTTAACTATGGCGCACCATACCGAAAAATCTGAAAAAAATTGTAGATAGTAGTCATGTCAATATCTAACTACTGTAAAATTAAAAATCTAGTCGCTCGAAAACTTCAACACGAAATCTGCATTTTTCGACATTTTTTTGCGTTTTTTATTTCTTACACCTAGCAGTTGCAACGAAAAAATCTGAAAAAATTCACAATCATACACAATCATGTCTACAATATTTCAGATTTTTTTTAGAATTTTTGCTGACCACTAAATAGGGGAAATATGGCAAAAACCGAAAATGCGAATTTACCCTATAACTACCCTCCTGGTTGAAATAGGGGATTGAAACTTGGTGTACAATGTTTTCCTGTGTTACACTATTGAAAGGTGCATTGCCAGCTAAAATCGGTTCAAGGGCACTTTTCACTATGCTTATCCAGCTAGACCCTTTATAAAAACGATAAAAATGTAATTTTTATGCAGAATAAAGAAACAGTCAAGCACTATTTGTTGCATATAAAAACTCAAATTTCATAAAAAGTGGACATACAATATGTGTGCACTAAGCCATCACACTGGGCGCTAAAGGATAACGCGAGCCAATTTTCGTTTGAAGCGCTAGGATCGAATTAATTTAATGGGTAATTAACTTATCGGTCATGAATAATTTTCTCGTGTTTATTCGTATTTTCTCGACTAAATATATGATTCGCAATTAAAGTACTAATAAATGCGAGAAAATTATTCATGGTCGACGGATGAAAGGCTTTCAAATAACAAATATGATTAAAAATGATTTATTTGAATTATAAAATACTTCCACGCTCTCAATTTTTTTTGAGCTCGCTGTTCTGTAATATGAAAAATAAACTTTCATTAGAATGTAAAAAATGTTTGCGCGAGATTGTCTACGTATCTACATACCTACCTGCTTCTGAATTCGCAACGCGATCTCCATCCACCTGGGGCGTGGAGTCGATTCTCTCCGCGGACTTCGTCGCGAGGACGGAGTCGACTCTCTCCGTGGACTCCGTCGCGAGGACGTAGTCGGCTCTCTTTGCGGACTCCGTCCTCGAGACGGAGTCCGGCTACTCGTTCGACTCCGTCTTCGCGACGGAGTCCTGCTGCTTCTTCGCCTCCGTCCTGGGGACAGAGGCTTGTCAATTTCCATTTTTTCGGTGCCTTTTTACATCTAAAAAAAAGTCGAAGAAACAGTGAAACTATGGAACGTAATGGATTTGAAAGTGCTGTAGAAGAGCCAGAGTTAGCTAAAATGTAATCTAATTACAAATTAGAAATTACGATTAAAATGTAATTGTGTAATGAATTACCTACACAATATTTTCTGTAATTATTAATTTAGGTAGTTGACCACAATTTTGTCAACTATCTAAATTAACGATTGCAGAAAATAGTGTGTAGTCAATTACAGAATTACATTCGTAACTTATAATTTATAATTATATTACATTTTGCCCAACTCAGAGAGGAGTACACATTTATCAAGTTGGTACATTTGGGTACAATATAGATTTCCTTTAGCCAAGATGTAGTGCAGGAGGAGAATCTTTAGATTTCTAAATGCTGAAATTTCCAAGTTCGAAAGCGTTGAAATTCAAACACTTCCAAAATTTGTAATTATGAGATTATCAAAATTCACAATATCTGTAATTCAAGGCTCAGATGCAATAAGGGGATTTATTATTTAGACTAGCGCTCGAAAATGCGAAAAAGTATTGTCCAAACGCTAAGAAAAATTGGAAAATTAAATTTTATTACACTGAATTTTAAAAAATATAGTGTTGTAAAGCTCGTCACGGCACACATTTTTCTTTTTACAGTTTCTTTATCGCATCATTGGTATTCGAGATAAAAATTATAAACCAAACAAATTTCTTCGACCAAAGTCAATACCTTTTTAAACAAAAATTGCGATAACTTGAGGAATGATTATCGGATTGTTATGAGACTTGAATCATAAAACTCGGAAAACTCTAGCGAAGCCGTAAAATGTATGCACAAAAGCCTTATGTTAAAAAATGTAATAATATTTAATTAAAAAGTAATACTGGACGTAACCTACGTTTTTCAACGTTCATCGTTAAAAAGTATCGAGGCAATTTTGACATACATATAACTTGCAGCGGCAATGTTTTTATAATTTTTATCTGGAATACTAATGATTCGATAAAGAAACTGTAAAAAAAAAAAATGTGTGCCGTGACGAGCTTTACAACACTATTTAATTTTCCAATTTTTCTTAGCGTTTGGACAATACTTTTTCGCATTTTTGAGCGCTAGTCTCCTTTTTCCATCCGAGCCTTGAATTTTAATATTTTCAATTTTTCCACTTCTGATGTTTAGAAACTGTTTAATTTTCATCACTTGGTTTCAGTTTCAACTAAAGGAAGCCTACATTCCACCCGAATGTATATACCTTTTCTAGACAATTCGCGGGTAAATTATAATATAACTTTCTTATTCTACGTGAGAATGAATACACGAATCTCTGAGCATGAAGCAGCGTATCGACATTGCGAGGCTGCCACGCGAGGCACGCCTCGTGGAGTGGATAATCTGGAAACTACCTCGATCATGATCACTTTGCGAGGCAGGCTCGTGCGACAGTCTCGCCTTACCTCCAGCATGATATTTGCGTCGCCCGAGCCATGCGACTTTTTATCTTGGGGTCGCGAAGCACCTTTCAGCACGTCGAAAAATCGACGGCTGATGCCTCGTAAAGTAATCATGGTCGAGGTAGTCTCCAGACTCTCCACTCCGCGAGGTGTGCCACGCGTGGCAGCCTCGCAATGGCGATACGAAGCTTGAGAAACACGCGGACACTCAAACAATCACAGTTCACACGATAGATTTTGCACAAAAAATTACAACAATACTATGACGGTAATTGGAAACTTTACCCGGAATATGTCTAAATACAGTCTTGGTTTGGAAGTACTAAAATATAGAAGTATGTCAGTTGTTATGAAAGTGGCGTCGGTCGAAATTTAAAAAAAAAAAAAATTTAACTTTACGTTTATCATGTATCACGTTGATATAATACGTAAAAAAATAAGTGAAATGTAACAAACGAAAAATTTGGACTTGGACCACTTTCATAATAACCGGCACACATAGTGAAAAAGACAGGGAAAGTAAGCGTGAAGGTATTTACGATGTTTACTGCTCGACAGTCGCTTTTTTTCTGACCATCGAGCCTTTGCTACCCTCAAGGGTGGACAAGGCCCAAACTGCCTTTCTCACTCCCTCAAGATTTTGTATTTCACTCGCACCAAGGACCGAGCGGGGCGTCATCGGCTCGCGTAAAAGTTCGAATGCGCGAAGGTTTGAAAACGCGGCGCGTGCCCGCGCATACTTGCGGGGTGGTCCTTCACCGTCAGGCAAGTGGGAAAGGATAATGGTAGAACGAAATATGAATTCTTCGCTAATAATGTCGGTGATACGTCAAAAGTATGTGCACAAGATAATCAAAAATTCTTTCCTGTGCACATTTCTGTGCACCAAACAGTATTCCTGGAAGTACATACAATCTACGTAAATGTATCAGCATACCAACAATCCTAATGAGAAAGAGAAGAACAGGACGCGTATATCCGTTCCTTTCCCACTATCTTCTGTTTAGCCACTCAGCATCTGTAACCAATGCAGCGGGAACGCTAGCTGATCAGTTTCTGGTTGTTTGCACTACGGTGGAGACGCAGAAAGCAATCGGGCTTTTATTTGATGCGCGGATATTGATATATGGAATATTCATAATTTGTGAATTGTTCCATTTCCGCGTGGTTCGTTACTGTAGTGCTGATAACTGTGTGTGATCATTCACATTCATCATCGTCATGGAATCAAAGAAGGAAGTCGCAGATGCAAAATATAAACGTTATTCGAAGGGTGATGCAAAAGTGAAGCGGCCTACGTTATCTACAAAGCCTTTGTCCAAAAATACAAAGAGTCGAGAAAGGTAAGTTATGTGTCATGGTACAGATTTGTATGAAGAATTTGTATTTTATTGTACATAGTATAGTATTATTCATATTCTTCAAATATGTAATATCAACACAGCTATCATCGACGCTTTACGTACACATATTCTATGCCAGGGCTGTGCAACCCGCGGCCCATTGGCCGCATGCGGCCCGTTCCCCGACTTGCCTGCTCTGCTGAGCCGCAGGAGAACTACCCCCACCATACTCTTTTAACTCCTACACTACACTGTACTGGTGGCTCGCGGGCCGCATGTAGCTGCTGCTCCTACACGACCTGATTAAGTAGCGTTTAATTTTTCGAATGTACATGGAAAAATAGAAGAGAATACGGGGTGTCTCAGATGAGTTAAGAAGAACAATAATGTCAGGTATTTGCTTGTATTTGGTCGTTTGTCGTCATTGTCATTTTAGTAATTTGGCTTTTTGCTGATTGAGGTGTACTGCTGCGTAGAAAAAAACCATAAACGGGAAGACCAAATGTGTAAACGCTTATAATTACAAAACCAAGTCTCAACCATAATTTTGTTATTCTTAATTTTCATCTTATTTGCACGTCTGTAATCACCCCTTAAATTTTCTCGCACGTGTTACGGAACACCTTGCATACATGAAAAAATTCTTTATCAAATATCCTCCAACTTTCATTTTTTGTGTTCTTCTGAATGTCTCTTTACTGTCAAGGATCTTTCTTTCGTCGCTACGAGTCGTTGGGAACCGCATATGGCATCCAGGTTTGCGGGAGTCGGTTCTTACCTGTATGCCGAATTTTTACAACCAACCACTTTATTATCCTTTTCTATTCCTATTTCAGTCTCTTTCTTTTTATTGCTACGTTGCTGTGCTTTTCCCAATTCGCATTTAGTTGACCAGTTAGCACTCCGCCTCGCTGCATCGCTGTACGTCGGACTAGCACAGATATTTTTGAATTTATTACTTGTTTTTGTTACTGTGGTGCTATTTTGTTGGTGTTATTACTTTGATACTGTTGTTGTGTTCTATTGTTCTTTGTTAATGTTTCAATTTTTCACGGACTTCGAGAAAACGAATTCGTGGACTTCGGTGCTTCGAAATGCCGAAAAGGAAGATTAGTGATGAAAATCGTCAATTTGTAGAAAGCTGGGAGACAGAATTTTTTGTTATTGGTTGTGGCGAGCAACCTTTGTGTTTACTGTGTAAAAAAAAAATTGGTGTAATGAAGAGATACAATATTTCTCGCCATTATACTTCGTATCATGCGGAAACATATGACTCGTATTCCGCACAATGTCGATGAGATACAGTGAATCGATTGAAACTGCAACATGAAGATGAAGAAAAAATCCAAACTTCTAATGCAGCATCTACGTCGCAACAACAAAGCCTTGCGGCATCATATTCTGTTGCAATACAGATCGCACGTAGCAAGAAATGTTTTTCCGATGCCGAACTCATTAAAAAATGTGCCATAGAAATGGCTAAAGCATTTGGAAACGAAAGTGCAGTGAAAAGTTTCCAAAGCGTGACGTTATCACGGACAACTGTTTCCCGACGTGTGAGTGAAATTAATGAACACATTGAAAATAACTTGAAATGTTTATTAGAGAAGTGCCGGTATTTTTCCTTGTGTCTGGACGAAAGTACTGATATTAGTGACATAAGTCAGTTATCAATTTTTGTGCGGATAATAGATGATGAGTTTTGTATACAGGAGGAACTATTAGCACTTGTGCCAATGCACGGAACTACGAAGGGAGTTGATATTTTCAACGCGGTTCGCCAGGAAGTGCAAAAATACGGTGGATTTGCCAAGTGTACTGCCATTGTTACAGATGGGGCAGCAGCAATGGTAGGCCACGTAAATGGATTTAGAGGCCTGTTAAAAAAACATGGAATTACCTGTCACACATTCCACTGCATTATTCACCAAGAAGCATTGTGTGGAAAGATTTTAATGCTCAGCTCAACGATGAAAATTGTAACAAAAATTACTAATTTAATTAGAGGAGGAAACAGAGCATTGTCGCACCGCAAATTTAAAATTTTTTTGGAAGAAATGAATGCAGCATATGGCGACCTGCCTTTATATAGCGATGTACGTTGGTTAAGTGCTGGAAGAACTTTGCAGCGTTTTTTCAATTTAAGAACTGTAATTCCGGAATTTTTAAAACAGGAAGTTAAAGGCGATTCCGAAAATATGGAACAAAAATTTAAGGACGTTAATTTTTTAAGCGAACTGGCCTTCTTAACAGATGTTACTCATCCCCTCAATTGCCTCAATACAAATTTGCAAAAACAACAGCAAACAGTGTCTGACTTAGTTGGTTATATAAAAGGTTTCCAAAATCAATTACAGCTGTTTATTTCGAAATTGCGAAATAATGAATTGTGCCATTTTCCACCATGCAAAGAAATCGGTGACGAGTATCCAGACGCAAACTTTGTAAAATTTGTCTCACCTATAGTAAAAATTCAAAAACAATTTGAAACAAGATTCAAAGATTTTGATGCACTACAAAAGGATCTCATCATATTTAACAACGCTAGGGGATGCAAGATTGAAGAACAGGAAAATCTATATAAATTGGAGTTGTGCAACGTTCAAGCAGATCCCTTGGCCATTTGTAGGAATGAATATGGGCTCGACTTTTTTAAACTACTAGCGGCCGAGAAATATCCTAAACTGGTAGATTTAGGTTTGAAAATTTGCTCTATGTTTGGCTCAACGTATAAGTGTGAAAGCAGTTTCTCTGTAATGAGTAATATCAAATCTAAATACCGGTCTTCACTAACGGACGATTCACTGCGCTCTTTGCTAGGAATAGCAACCACGAACATTTCAATTGACATACCATCCCTTGTTGACAAAATGATTAATCCACAATGTTCCCATTAAAACTTCACATCTGTATGTACATATTCTTTTTTTTTATTACAATAAAAACCTTATGTTAAAATAGGCTCATAATTGTAATCGACGTACCGTACCTATATATGACCGCACTCGTAGCTCCTACCGCGACGTAGGGGTAAAAGGAGGGGATATGGAGTGGCGGCTAATCCGCTGATGGTGGGGGAACCGGCTGACTGGTAGTGGGGACTGTACGGCCCGCGGCGGCGAACAAGTTGCCCAGCCCTGTTCTAGGGTATGTGTCCCAATTACGGAGGGTTTAAGCCAGATTCCGCAATCATATATTAATTAAACAATACTGCTACATGAATATCATATTTTGAAAATCAATATCTGTTGGTGAACAATTCTTCTTTACGAAAGAATTTTTTTTAAGTAAAAAAAATTAAATCTTTGTAATGTATTTATTTAAACAAAAACAGATGTTTTTGTCCCTATTACGGTGCCCCGAAAACTGCGCCGTCCGCACTACAGTGCCCCCAATTACGGAGCCTGTCCCTATTACGGTGCCCCAATTACGGAGCCTGTCCGTATTACGGTGCCCCCCATTATGGAGCCTGTCCGTATTACGGTGCCCCAATTACGGAGCCTGTCCGTATTACGGTGCCCCCCATTATGGAGCCTGTCCGTATTACGGTGCCCCCCCATTATGGAGCCTGTCCACATTTTGGTACCTTTGAATGTCGCTCCTAATCTAGCTTTAATGAAATAGGGTTACCTAGAGCTATTTTGTTGTAAATATTATTGTTTTGTGGTAAACGATTTAAATGAAATAAAACATAATTATGTAATAAATATAATTATTTTATTTATTTATTATAACTGATTATAGAATAACGAATGTTTTCAGTATTATAATATTAGTTTTATCATAAAAAATAAAAGTTTTTATCTAAAACAATTTATAAATTAATTAATAATACAGGGTGTTTATAAATATGTGGGACAATATTTCAGGGTATTTTTCGGAATATAAAATTGCTTATAAGTGCAAAATTAAGCATTATCAGACATACCCATGCGTATACCTGCCAACTTTTCTTATTGTCTTGATGAGTAGGTAGAACCAATCCTGAAATATTGTCCCATATATTTATGAACACCCTATATCTTATCTCTAAGAAACTTTTTTGGGTTTTGATTGCTTTTTCGTAGTCTTTGATGCTTTTAATTTCTTTGCCTCTTCTACTTTCTCCTTCTTTATCAAAGCATTTTGTGCTCGAATCTTTTTCTTTAATTCTTTTGCTTCTTCAACTTCTTTTTTCTTATTTTCCTGCTCCTTATACCATTGTAAGCCTTCTTCCGATGACATTACGGATGGAATTTTCACCTTACTTATCCTTTTTTTCTTTGAAGTTTTTTCTATAGGTCAATATAAAAACTGTTGAGATTGAAAAATAGTATTTGTATTTGCAGTCAAAGCAGAAAATTCAGCTATTTTCGTACTCTCTGGGACATTTATCACATTACAATTTTCAATATTTTCAACTACATTTTGTAAAACAATCAGCTGTAAAAAAAATACTTATGTTACCATATAAATAAAAAATTGATTGCTGTAAATACAAATAAAGAATTGTATTAATAGTGGAGATATCTTATATTATAAATATATGCGCATGTAAAATTAAATATGTTTAAGATAAATTATGTACAAAAACATCGCTTAAAAAACGAATCTATTAAAAACATAAAAATAAATCACACGTAGATTACAATTACAATTACAATTCCAATTCACACAATGGGTGTGAATTAAAATTAAACTTGGAAAACTAATACTTATTTAAATGTAAATGTCAATGCATTTTGTAAATACTATGCAATTCTTAATTTACTTCTGGATTCAAAACTTCCATAGGTAGATTTTCTTTCTGTTGTTCTACGTCTGTAACACAATCCATATGTTGAAGGGTAGGTTCATCATGTAGTACTTGTCCGGATAGTGATTCTATAGAATTATCATGGTGAATCTCTGAGCAAACTTCAATGTTAGTTTTATAACAGTCTGCACGTATGCGTTTCCACACATGATAGAGGTTTGTGTCATCAGTTTTTCCTTCCCATTTTTCAACTTCACCACAAGCTCGAAATAGCTTCAGTGTATCTGGGTCAATATATTTCTCAAAAGACTCTATCAGCGACTGTTCCTGATTTATGGTAGTTTCACTATCATTGTTTTTGGAACGAATAAACAGTTTAGAAAGATCTAATTTGTCTATTGCAAATGGATGTAATCCGCAAGCACTGAAACCATTTGCTAGAATTGTCTTTAAATCCATTTTTGCGAACACATTTGCTAAAAGTGCAGCAAAATCATGTTTGGCGACACTCAATACATGATTTTCAATTCTGTACGCATTGACTTCTTTCCTCCAATGCACTTTCAATGGAGAAAACATTGTAACGTCCATGGGTTGCATTAAGTGGGTGGTGTTCGGTGGTAGAGCGACCAATATTATATGATGGTCATGACAAAACGCACTCAGTGGTTGCGTCATGTGAGACACATGCCCATCCAAAAATAATATTACTGGTAGCTGGATTCCAGATGCAACAACCCATGGATAAAATTTATTAGCAATGTACTCATAAAATAATTCGGAGGTCATCCATCCTTTCTCTGAAGTGCCCACATGGAACTCTGGAGGCAGTTTAGCATAAATTGAAGATGGTACTCGTTGGTAATTGAAAACAACCAACGTTGGGGCCAGTTGACCTGCCGCGTTGCCAGTCACTAAGACAGTTAAATTCTCCTTCTCATTATTATTAACTACGTTATACACGTTTTTGGATCCTTTTGCTGCCAAGACTGAACCTCCTTTTGGATTTAGTAGCAGAGCTGTTTCGTCTGTGTTAAAAATTCGTGACCCATCAATATTTTCAAGATTTTCTTTCTTTAAATACGCACCAATATCTGTGAACCATTTTTTTAATGATTCTTCAGTCACCAAGGCTCTAGCGAGTGATATATTTTCTGATATTCTCTGTGTTAGCACTGGGTGCCTTCGCAGGAAACCATCAAACCAATGTCGGCCTGGTCGTCCATCAGTAAATGAATTTACCCGTTTCAATTTCTTTATTAAAACTGCTACGCTGTTCAATAAATGCTCTTTTGTGACTGGACAGCCAAGAGAACACATTTGCAGTACCCATTGCACAAGATCCTCTTCTTCCTTCAACTTTAAGACTGTACTTGGTCCAGGTGTGTCACTTTTATATACTTTCTTCGCTTTATTGTAAAGTGATGTTCGTGGCACAGAATATTTTTTGCTTGCAGTATTTATCTGCATTCCAGAAGCGACTGCTTCCAAGGCTTTAGACATGTCCTTTTTATTATATAAAAAACGTTTTTTGTGTGGAGGCTGATTCATATTTATTATGTAAGTTTATCCAGAACCACACACGCGCTTCAGTTTTGGCAGCTTCGAACAAAAGTGAGGTTATAACGAAGATCGCGCTTCCGGCTTCGAGGCTCCGTATTACAGACAAGATTGAAAATCTGGCGGTATTACGGAATTTAACTTAAAAATAAAAACAAATAAGCTTGTAGGTGCTGAATTTATTTTTTTTAATTACATTAAACCTTTTTAGGATATAATATGCACTTTATACGGTGAAAACAGTGTTTATAATTGATTTATATGAAATAGTTCGGTACATCATTTCTTAAGGTTTTGGACAAGAAATGCTATTAATTCACCGAAAGCGTTTCCTTTATAATGCTGTTGCGACTATTTCAATCGTTGTACGTAGTTTTGAATGGATAAAACATGCACTTTAGATTATATTTATGTGATGTAGAAGATAATGTTTAAAATTAGCAACAGTCATCGATGATTTGCGATTCGATGTTCAGCATATGTAGTGCATACTTGTGGAATACGAAATACACTGTGCTTTTTCTTTTGTGGCATTTTGTCCACAATATATACGTCCATGTGTACCTTGAGCGAAAATTTTTCATCGAAAAGCGCAGTCTTCGAAACATTCTCCAGGCCTCACTGGCACCCTTTGTCCCAGCCCGGGGAAATGTTTACGACATCTCAAGTACCCTGCAGTTGTGGATACTACTACGCGAAAAGAGAATTCTATTCCGTAGAAAGATATCTTCACACAGATTTTCTTGTACACGTTGCACGATGTAATATCGGTTTCGGCCAAGAATGGTCGACATTGTATCATGTTTGCTCTCATCCTAATCAGGAAAATGTTATGAATATTTGAAAAAATGTTTATGCAGAAAAAATTAAAAGTAAAAAACTTGAGCCGTTATTGTTATTGAAAAATTGTTGCGTATCTGCATAAGGTTGCCAGCAACATTTAGCGGAGAGGAACACCTACAGGAGTCGCTGTGCACAGCGGTCCGAATCGCCGAAAAGGCGATTAAAAATCCTTACGTTCTCATTTCACACTTTATCATTATGAACATGGTCATTCCAGGGATTTTTGGGATCGCAGAATCTCATTCCGAGGTCAAAATTGTTATTACTCTACTGTTTGATTTGATTATGTTATTTGAAGTTAATTATGGCATCAAATTTTGAAAAATTAACACAGATAGCGTTTTTATGATAGCAAAAGCTATTGGGCGCGGAAACTGGAAAGTCAATTATTTGTATAAATTCACACTTGCGATATTGAAAATGCTTTCATTTATCTATACGATGAAATTGTGCATTCATTCTATTATTGAAATATATATAATGTTATGAATAACTGAAACATAAGAAATTATGCGATGGTCGTTTTTAATCGCATATTACATTTTTCGAAATCGTCAGGCATCTTTGAAACTTATATTATTAGATAGTCAGATAGTTACATTATTAGATATACTGTGTTTATATTAGATAGTTATATTATTAGATATACTGTGTTTCGTCTGTATATCGGTATCTGGTCGGTTTCTGTTTCAGTTAATGGCAAAACAATTAATTCTACAATAGGTGAACACTGTTCAGTGTCACCCCGTGATTGCCTTTCCGATGATTTCTTGCATTCTATCCGCGCGGAGTTTAATTTTCGTTCAGGTAGGACCCCTAAGATTCCGCACGTGCGGAGGATTAAGGTAAATGTACCAATAACGAGCCATGCACCAGTACCTAGCCATCTGTTGAAATATTAATAATTATTAAACTATGCACGTAAGATAAAATACATATTTAGTGTAATTTACATTATTTAATTGTTCGATTTGATATCTGAAGTTATCTTGTCTTGTTTTTTGTCTAGATATTTAGAAATACCATTTAAAGTCTCGAGGCCAGATATATGACGCGTTTTCAGACATTCGTTATGATATGGCTAAGAAGAGCGTGCTTCTTGTTAAGAGCATAAATATTATAGGATAATAGTTTTTTAGATAGACAAAAGGGTTTTAGAATCTTGAAAATATTTGTAACAAATAGAAAGAAAAAATTTGGATATGAAAATTATTTTTTATTTGAATATTTACATGGCTATTTATCGGTGCAAACAAATCTTGTTAGCCCAGTAACTAACCACGTGTTTAATAAATTGGGTGAAGTGAGTTGCAAGTGTTAATCGGCAACGTAAGAAAAAAATTACGAAAAATATGTGAATTTCTGACTCGATATTTGGAATAAAGCCGGTAAGAAAAAGAAGCCAAGAAAGCTGTTTGAGCGTTTGACCGTTGGCCACGTGAGTGATTACCGGTTTGAGGTTAGGCGCAGTAATAAAGCACAGCGTGTTGAGAAATGCACAGAGTCAATGTTTATTGCACACTCGCGGAGTGAGTCTGATCGTAAAAAGTGTTACACGTGAGTGAAAAAGGGCACGTAGTGCAGGTAAGAAATTATAGTCTCGCTGAGACGAGTCGCGATTAACACGTGGCCGCGCACTTTACCACGATCCACAATCAAAAGCAGAGATGAATTTTGAGGACGAGAAAAAGCGTGTGAGCGGTGAGAAAATGTGATGTGAGCACAAAAACGAGCAGTTCCTTGAGAATTCACGAGTTACTTGAGACGAAACGTTCAGTGAAACCGACGCGTCTACTTTGGTACTCTACGTGAACGAGAATGAGAATCAATATGGCCAATCGATTTCCGTTAGTCGTCTTCTCCAAAGTCTGGAGGATCGCGCAACGTGGGGAAATGCGATTGGCTGAGCGTTCTGTCGCTGACAGCTGATTGGTGCATTGATTGTGGATCGGGCTTGTCGCTCCGCGGTCCAGGAGGTGCTGCGGTGAGTTGGGTGAGGCGGAGATCGGAACTACCGAATCTCAAACATTCTCCCGGCCCTCAACAGCTGGAAGAAGATGTTGATGATGAATCTGAAACATTCAATATAGCCAATTTTGCGATTGGCCTGGTTAAGATTGTAGTGGCGGTCTTGAGTGTCACCACCCTGGTCAGTCCGTCCTTCCCTGGGTGAAGGGTGCGAACCCGAGCAAGTGGCCACTTGCTAGGGGGAAATCGCTCATCAGTGATGAGCACCAGAGAGCCGACCTTGATGGCGTTGGATGGATGATGCCACTTCGAGATTGAGAGCTGACGTTGCAGATAATGAGTTGACCATTGAGTCCAGAATTGTTGAGTCTTCTGTTGGATGAGTTGCCACCGCGCTGATGGTGAGATGGATGTGTGTTCCACAGAAGGTTCAGGTAGAGCTGAGAGCGGGTGGCCAATGAGGAAGTGAGCAGGAGTAAGTGTTGCGACGTCATCAGGATCGTCGCTGAGGGGCTCGAGAGGTCGTGAATTTAGCAGGGCCTCAATCTGCGTGAGAAGTGTACTGAACTCTTCGTAGGTGAGTGCTGTTTCACTCACTGTTCGCCGAAGATGGTGTTTGGTGGATTTCACCACAGCCTCCCATTTGCCTCCCATGTGTGGTGCGGCTGGAGGATTGAAACACCAGCGAGTGTTATCGTTGACAAACAGCTGAGCAAGAGTTTGTTGATCTTGAGAGCCCTGAGTGAACATCCTCTTGAGCGTGGCATCGGCTCCGATGAAGTTGGTGCCACAATCTGAGTAGAGTGAGTGAGGGATTCCTCTCCGTGAGATGAACCGTCTGTATGTTGCTATGAAACCTTCCGTGGAGTAGTCGGTGACTAGCTCGAGATGAACCGCTGATGTGGTGAGACAGACGAACACACAGATCCATCCCTTTTGAGTCTTGGCGCCTCGCCCCTTCCATGTCCGTAAAGTGATGGGACCAGCATAGTCCAGTCCAGTGTTGGTGAACGGGCGTGTAGGTGTGACTCGTGAAAGAGGTAGTTGGCCCATCAGTTGATGGGCACGGATCCCCCTTTGCCGAGCACACACAACACACCGTAGAATGTGAGATTTCACTGGAGCACGACCACCGATGATCCAATAGGTCTGTCTGATTTGAGCGAGTGTGAGCTGAGTCCCTCCATGGAGAGTTTGTCGGTGAGCTTGATCTATAATCAGATCGGACAGACGTGAGTGGCGAGGCAAAATTGCAGGATGCTTACTTCCATATGCAATGTGAGCATTGTTGAGTCGGCCCCCGACTCGGATCACTCCTTCTTGATCGATAAAGGCCGTGAGACGATTGAAGATGTGAGACGATGGCAGCGTTGCGCCAGAGCTGAGCATCCTTAGTTCGTGAGCGAAGTAAAGAGACTGCGTCGCTTTAATCCAGAAGATCCTGGCCCGCTCCAGATCCTCAGGCGACTGTGAGATGATTGGTAGGGAAATCGTTGACCTCCTTAATCTTGAGAGAATTCTAAAACAAACTGAAGTGATACGAAAGAGTTTGTTTAGAGATGAGTATTTGTAAATGAGGTCCCAGTGATATTCGACTTTTCGAATGTTGAGCAGATTTGAGACTCCAGGACGAGCTTCCTGCATGCTTGGACTGTCCTTCAAAGTAGGTTGAGAGGGCCATGAGTCACTGGGGTGAGTGAGCCAAGATGGTCCCGTCCACCATAGCTCGTGGTGTTCAAGCTGTGTTGTTGTTAAGCCTCGAGAGGCACAATCAGCTGGATTCGCTGTCCCTGGAACGTGTCTCCAATGTGCGTGTGGGATGAGTTCTTGAATTTGGGAGACACGATTCCGTACATAATCCTTCCAGCGTGAAGCATGTGATTTGATCCATGAGAGTGATATTTGAGAATCCGTCCACAGATGAGTTGTAGAGATGTTGAGTTGAAGAGTAGCTTGAACATACTTCGTGAGCTTTGCAAGCATTAAAGCTGCCGTGAGTTCGAGCCTTGGGATTGTGAGTTTCTTGAGTGGTGCTACCTTGGTTTTGGAGCACACGAGTGTCGACACTTTGTGAGCTGTGGACGGTGAGGATACGATAATGTAAATTACCGCTGCCATGGCGAGCTGAGACGCATCAGAGAATCCATGTAATTCCACTGTAGAGTAGGAGAAGGTGTTGAACCACCTTGGTATTGAGAGTCTGGCCAGACTTGTGAGATCTTCTCTGATGGTGAGCCAGTGAGCAGTGACTTGGGAAGGCAGTGGATCGTCCCAGTCGAGTTTGTGCAGCCACAATTCCTGCAAAAGTGCTTTTGCCCGAATTATGACTGGAGCTAAGAAGCCGAGTGGATCAAATATCTTGGCTACTTCTGAGAGAATGAGACGTTTCGTGAGTATTGAATTGCTGAGAGGTTTTGTTGAGAATGAGAAATTGTCGTTGAGAGAGTTCCATTGTAATCCGAGGATTTTGGTATTGCAGTCGTCTAATGCAATGTACGAGTCGCTAGCTCGCACTTCTTGAGAAATTGAATCAAGCAATGGGGGGTAGGTTGTCTGCCACTTGGCAAGTGGAAAACGTCCCGCCTTGCACAGGTCATTTAATTGTTGAGCAATTGTAATGAGTGTCTCACCCTTGTCGGCGCCGCCGAATATGTCGTCGACGTATCTGGCATGAGTGATTGACGGTACTGCAAGGGGAAAACGATGCCCTTCGTCTTCGACCAACTGCAGTAGTGCTCTGACAGCGAGGAACGGCGCAGCCTTGGTTCCGTACGTGACCGTGGTGAGTTTGTAGGGCACCTCCTTTGAATCCTCGTCAATCCACAGTATCCTCTGGAGATCCTGGTCGTCTTCGTGAACCTTGATTTGTCTGTACATTTTTGTCACGTCTGTGGCGAAAATGTACTTGTGCTGGCGAATCCACAGCAGCACATCCGTGATGTTGAGTAGAAGGTTCGCACCAGTGTGCATGAGATCGTTGATCGAGTGCCCCGATGTGGTCGGGCTTGAGCCATTGAAGACGACCCTCAACTTCGTGGTCTGACTGTCGAGCTTGAGTACTCCATGATGTGGAAGATAAAAAACAGAGTGAGTATTAGGTGAGAGTGAGGGAGCTCTTACCATATGATGGAGTGCCTCATATTCCTTCATGAACCCTTGGTAGAGATTTCGATATTCAGAATCTTTGTTGAGCTTGTTGAGTGTTCGCTTCAGACAGGCATGGGCTGTCTGGTAGGAATTGCCCAATAGACTTCGAGATGACTTGAGAGGGATGCGTACGATGTACCTTCCTGTAGAATCACGAGTGTGTGTCGCCCGAAAGTGATCCTCACATTCTTGTTCTTCAGGGGTGAGCGTTGAGGGCGTATCTGTCGGGAGCTCTTCTTGAATCCAGAATTTAGTCAATAAATCTTGTATTGTTTTGTCGCTGTGCTGCATGACTGCAGCTGTGTGCGACGAACTGAATTGAGACTGAGATGTTTTAACTGGTCCAAGAATGAGCCACCCAAAGATTGAGAACTGGGCAATTGGCATTGAAGGGTCGCCCTTTTTGAGGTTAGGTTTTATAATTCTGCCATATGAGTCTGCACCAATAATTATGTCAATGGGCCTGGGTTTTAGAAAATCTGGATCAGCTAACCTTAACCCTGTGAGATGTGGCCATTCCTGACGTGGCGCTTCAACGGATGGCAGACTGGAGGTGAGTGTTCGCAGAACATGAGCTTGAGTCGAGACCGTAGAGGAGTCGTAGCTTGATCGTAGAGTGATTGACACGACGCCCCGAGTGTGAGTAGTCTTGTTGCCTCCAATGCCAATAATTGAGATGGATGAGCGGGTTCTTTGAAGGTTGAGTTGAGTGATGAGCTCCTCCTTGATGAAGGTAAGCTCAGAGCCTGAGTCGATGAGGAGCCTGACTGGCAGCGAGGCCACCGATGAGATGAGCTGTGCGTTAGCTGTTGCTAACAGGGTGAGCGTGTGAGAGGTAGCGAGGCCACCTGAGGCTGAGTGTGAGAGAGATGAGCGAGTATGACCTGTTGTGAGTGAGTTGTGAGATGTGGGTGAGTATGAGTAGACGACTGCACCGGTACTTCAGATGTGTGCATCCTCTTCGGTGCTTTTCCCTTCTGTTGGAGGGGCTCGTTGAGCTTGGCTTGCTTCGGCCGTTGACCTAGGCTGAGGTTGAGCTGAGCCTTGGCCCGGTGAGGTCTGAGGAAGATGCAGCATTGAGTGGTGTTTGGCACCACAATTCTTGCACCGGTGTGCCGACTTGCACACATCTGTGTCGTGGCGACCACAGCAATTTTTGCACAAGTTGTGTGCTACGACAAACTTGCGACGATCCGTGATGGATTTCTCCCTAAATCTGGGACACACCACAATAAAGTGATCTTCAGAGCAACAGTCGCAAGGGTACCTTGTTGACTGCGCCTTCACTGAAGCTTGAGCAGCAGGTTTCCCCTGCGTCGCAGGGTGAGCTGTGGTCTTGCGCTGAGCTGAGCGTGTGTTGGAGGCGGCAGGGGCTGATGGCTTCTTCGTTGAAGACTCCATCTGCTCCAGGGCCCCACCCTTCTTTTCCACGAAGGCCAACAGATCTTGATACCGCGGGCACTCAGCGGAATTGGAAAGAGAGGTTTCCCAGGCCTCTCTCGTAACCTTGTCGAGGCTGTTGGTCAGAACATGCACCATCAGACAGTTGTGCATGTCCTGATCAGCCTTCAATGCGACCAACGTCTCATTGACCTCCGTGAAAGTTGCTGCCAGGTCTTTGAGGGCAGTCGCGGACCGCGTTGTGATTTGATGAATGGTGAGCAGCTTGTCAAGCTGCTCCTTAATGAGCAGTCGCTTGTTTGAGAAGCGTTTGTTCAAATACTCCCAACACGCGTGGAATGATGAGCCCATGAGTGGAAACGCATTGACGCGTCTTGATGGCTCCCCTGCTAGACTGGCCCTCAAGTAGTATAGCCTGTCAATGTCCATGAGTTGAGCGTCTCTGATTATGAGTGATGTGAATAACTCACTGAATGCTGGCCAGTCTACATAGTTCCCCGAGAACTTGGGGATGGCGAGCTCCGGTAATTTGGTGGCTCTGCTCGTCGATGGTGTGGCCCTTCCATCGGACGTGCTGGGATGAGAAGTGTGTGAGTTGTGAGCGATGAGACGTCGAAGTGAGCGTCTGAGCGACGCCACGAGTCTCGTCTCTTGAGCTAGTAGGCCCGACGCGAAGTACTCGTGATCCAAGCACTTCACCGGCCAAAACTCCTCTATATGAGCGTGTTCGGATAGGAACATTTTGTGCAGCTCCTCGACGCTGTCCAGGAGTGACTGCACTTCATTGGGAATCGTCGACTCCATGTTCTCTGGAACCTCAGACTGCAAGTCTTGCAGGGTTTTAAACCGACAAGCTTGGGAGTGAGCCTTCACAATGAGCGGTGCCGGCGTCGTTGACGGCGACGAGGACCTCGTTTTGCCGGAGGCTTGAGCTGGCGGGTTCTGAGGAACCTGGAGCGTTCCTGTCGGATTTGGAGACGTCGATCGCGACTCATGACTCGACATGGTTGAGTCGTTCACTTCATCCTCCATGGTGAGCACTGAGAGTTGAATGAGTCTTTCACAGTGAGCACTGCACTGAACTATGCACCCAATCCGGCTCGAAGGACCAAATAAATGTTTGAGCGTTTGACCGTTGGCCACGTGAGTGATTACCGGTTTGAGGTTAGGCGCAGTAATAAAGCACAGCGTGTTGAGAAATGCACAGAGTCAATGTTTATTGCACACTCGCGGAGTGAGTCTGATCGTAAAAAGTGTTACACGTGAGTGAAAAAGGGCACGTAGTGCAGGTAAGAAATTATAGTCTCGCTGAGACGAATCGCGATTAACACGTGGCCGCGCACTTTACCACGATCCACAATCAAAAGCAGAGATGAATTTTGAGGACGAGAAAAAGCGTGTGAGCGGTGAGAAAATGTGATGTGAGCACAAAAACGAGCAGTTCCTTGAGAATTCACGAGTTACTTGAGACGAAACGTTCAGTGAAACCGACGCGTCTACTTTGGTACTCTACGTGAACGAGAATGAGAATCAATATGGCCAATCGATTTCCGTTAGTCGTCTTCTCCAAAGTCTGGAGGATCGCGCAACGTGGGGAAATGCGATTGGCTGAGCGTTCTGTCGCTGACAGCTGATTGGTGCATTGATTGTGGATCGGGCTTGTCGCTCCGCGGTCCAGGAGGTGCTGCGGTGAGTTGGGTGAGGCGGAGATCGGAACTACCGAATCTCAAACAAAAGCTATTGCCGAGGAAAAGAAAAAACTTAACAATGAAATTAAAAAATTAATAGCCGAAAAAAAGAAAATAATAAAAAAAGAAAAATAATTAAGTATATTTAATAAATTATAACGATATAATTGCTATACCATATATAAAACTAAATTACATTACTTGTAAGATAAATAAAATATTTATACTTTTATTTCCTAATCTGTTTATTATGGTTATTTATACAATAATTTTATATTTCTGTAGTTCTTAATTTTCCCTAACAGATTTTTCCATTTAAGACAAAGAATCAGTTATTAAAATAATTTTTACAAGATTATAAAACCTATGGCTAGGTACTAGGACATGAAAATCGGGACGCTGGGTCAATCGCGTGAGGTTGGCTATGTATTGGTACATTTACACCTACAAATATTCTTGTTTATTTTACCTTAAATATCAAAACAATAATTTTTTTTTATGTAAGTACTGATGAGAAACAACAAAATCTTTATGACTGAAAAAAGTTTCATTTAAATTGTTAATTTTATACGCAATATTCATTATACTTTGTCACCGTTTCCTTAAACGGCTAGTTATTGGTACATTTACCTTATCTCGGCCTGCGCTGATATCGTAAACCAGGCATGGAACTAAAGTGAGCGCAGCGGCCGTTTTCGGAGGCAACGCCTCCTTTCTCCCGCCGCGCGTCTTGGCCCCCGCGGGGGACCGAGGAGCTTCGAGCGCCTCAGACCCGTACCATATGAACCGCGCGTGGCGTATTGGGGCGACACCCGTATCAATAGATTTCCGCATCACCCATGGGGTAAAATTTCGCGCTCCGAATTTTTTCCATGTTCGGGTCAACATATTTGTTCGAATGTTCGTTCTCAAAAATGCGTGCCATTAAGACAGAACAGCGCACACGGCTAACCGATTCCTCGCTTTCAACTTTAATACGTACAACGTCGACCAGCCTCCCCGTTGATATTTTAGATATGCCCAGTACGTCTAAACGTGCGCGAAAATTAAGTTTTCCCAAACGTATTTAAAATTTTGATAGTAAAACGCGTTTTTCCTATCCATTTTTATCGCGTGACACAGTGGAATAGGCCTACAGGGGATACCACTGACAAAATAAAACGCATCGATAATAGTACCCCATGGGTGATGCGGAAATCTATTGATACGGGTGTCGCCCCAATGCGCCACGCGCGGTTCATATGGTACGGGTCTGAGGCGTTCGAAGCTCCTTGGCCCGCCGCGGGGGCCAAGACGCGCGGCGGGAGAAAGGAGGCGTTGCCTCCGAAAAACGGCCGCTGCGTTCACTTTACTTCCATGCCTGTCGTAAACTAATAAAGTAATAAAATGTTCGCCTAGCCAATACAGCAAATGAAAGTAAAGTTAAAATTTAGCCAGCACATGTTTCAAGACTTGCACGTAAGATATACAGAGTGTCCCGTCAGACACAGAAAAAATACAATTTATTACCAAATGCTTTAGGAATACATTGTTGTATCTGTTTAAAAAAATTACTATAAAACGATTTTATTCACGACTTATATCGAAAAAAATTGTCCATATAGTCACAGGTATTTTCAGAAATATATGTAGATGCATGTTGGCGGGTCGCAGACACTTACTTTTTCCGCGCAAGCGACCTGATTACTGCCAACATAATTGGTTATTACTCGGAAGTCGCAAAAAAGTGCAACTGCTCCTTTCGCACATGCATTCCTTATACTATAGACTATCTAATAATATAAGTTTCAAAAATGCCTGACGATTTCGAAAAATGTAACATGCGATTAAAAACGACCATCGCATAATTTCTTATATTTCAGTTATTTATAACTTTGGCTGTACTTCCGAATGGCCCCAGTGGCCGATCGACACGAGGTTTGGGGGAAGGGGTGGGGAGGGGTGTGGACCCTAAATCTAAAATTGTTCCTTCGGGTATTTATTAGTTTCCGAAATATTAATAAAAAATTGTTAATTTTTTTGGAAAATTTTTTTGGACGTTTGTGCAGGCCTGCCTATCTTGGAGCCCTTCCGTCCCCCTATTTTTCGTTTTTGAAATCTTGTAACCATTGTCTCGTTTTTGGCATCGCCGAACTCACATCGGTTCGCTGTCGTGCCTCACTCACTGGTCCAGCCCCAACCGGTCCAGCCGGCCTGTCAGGTCTGCCTGCGCAGGCAGGCCTGTGCAAGTCGGCCTGACGCCCGTACTGCCTCCACACGCTCCGTCTGGCCTGACAGGCTGGCCGGATGGTGCATCCACACGCTCCGGTCGGCCTGACGGTATTTTAAATTTTTCAAATTTTATTTCCTGCGCTTCATCTTGATAAAACAGTATCATAATGGTTTGGAAAAAATGTTGTGTCCTTAAATCAAAAACTAGAAACTTGAAACGTTAAAATGCTTTTTTAAAATATTTTTTGCGACTATTTTTCGCGGAGATACAGCCATTTTAAAATGACCAAACTTTTCGGCAAATTATAGTGTTCTTTTAATTTAGTCCATCAGTGTATTTCCATTTTCAGTTTACTTTATAATTATTCACATTATTAACAACCATTATCAAAGTCTTAACAACCATTTCAACATTATTAACAACCATTTCAAAAGTCTGTCATCGACCGTTGACGAGTGCGTACGTGTTTTGTTTACGCTCTGAGGACTTTGAAATTATCGTTATCGTGTTGCCGGCCACATACGGATCCGAGCCATTTTTACGCCAATTTTCATCCGTGCGTCGCTCAAAAAACGCGCACTAGGGCTCTCCATTTACTACCAAAATGTGAGGGGTCTTCGGACCAAAATGCAAGATTTGTCTCAAGCCTTGGTGTGCTGTAGCGTTCAGTATGATGTAATAATCTTAGTCGAGACGTGGTTGAATGACAATATTGTATCCGAGGAGCTTGGCTTATCCGATTATTTGATCTTCCGTTTTGATAGGAATCGGAGCACGAGCGAATATTCAAGAGGAGGCGGGGTGTTGATTGCTGTAAAGAGGTCATTTCAGTGTTCCCTTATCAATATGTCTTGTGATCGAGTCGAACAAGTTTACGTTATGATCAATGCTTCGCCTCTCTCTCTTGTACTGGGAGCCGTGTATATTCCTCCCGCCGCTAGAGCATCGAGCTATTTTGATTTCTGCGTGAGCGTTGACGAGGTCGCCAGTCAACTCCCATGTACTAACATCTTGCTATTCGGTGACTACAATCTTCCCCGGTATAATTGGTCGTGTCCTACTCCTGGCAATGATGTTGTGCTATCGCGGTTAGCGCCCGTAGGCGGGGTGTCAGCTCATGCTTTAATTAAGGAAACCTGCCTTTTCCATAACCTTCGGCAAATTAACGCTTGTCCCAACCATCGCGGGTGCCTTTTAGATCTAGTCATTTGCAACTTCAGCGGGGTAACAATTGCATCGGCATCCGATCCTCTCCTACCAATCGACCTCTTCCATCCTGCTTTGCTCGCAAATCTCCAGCTCTGCGCGACTAAGGCTGCCTGTCGCCCGGGTACCAGGAGGTACAACTTTAGTAACGGGGACTATCCTCGAGTCATAGAGTTCCTTAATTCTGTGAATTGGGACAGCAGTCTAAATGGCTTGTCGACCGATCAGGCTGTGTCTTTCCTCTACGATCGCATTTTATACGCGATCAATTCCTTTATCCCATTAACGGGATGGCACTCCCCTAAATACCCGAGTTGGTTCTCCCCCGAGCTAATCCATCTAGTTAATGCTAAAAAGGCGGCCCATCTCGCGTATAAGAGGAACAATGACTGGCATGATTACTTAGCCTTTTGTCACCTTAGATCCAAGTGCAAGACCCTTTCCAGGTCGTGCTATCGGGGATACATTGAAGCCACGGAGGCATCTATCCCACAGAACATAAAAGTTTTTTGGAAATTTGTTCATTCCAAGCGTCGCACGCACGGTCTTCCTGGAACTATGCACCTGGGTAGCGCTACCTCCTCTGACAATTCTGCGATTGCTGACATGTTTGCGAAACACTTTGAATCTGTTTACTCCACAGCTAGTCCTAGTCTCGCCACGTATGTCAACACGAATCCGCCGCTTAACGAAACCGATATGAGCATCAGCATAGGTGAAATATACTCAGAAATTGAAGATCTAAGCATCAACAAGGGGCCAGGCGATGATGGTATTCCTCCTATTTTCCTAAAGAAATGCAAATTTATTTTATCACGGCCACTCTATATTATCTTTAACCGTTCTCTGACTGATGGACACTTCCCCTCTGCATGGAAATCCAGTATTGTCTCGCCTATTCATAAGTCCGGTGTAAGATCTGACATTAAGAACTACAGGCCTATCTCTATGCTCAATATCATGGGTAAACTTTTTGCTGCCATTGTGGCCAAGAACATTAGTACCTTGACCAATAGCACCTTGTCCCTTGAGCAACATGGCTTTATGTCTGGTAGGTCTATCGCCACCAACCTCGCGGTTTTTTGCAACTTTGTCTCCAGGGCCTTGGACGATTGGCGACAAGTCGATGTGATATACACCGACTTCACGAAGGCTTTCGATAGAGTGGACCATTTTCTGCTCATCCACAAGCTCGCCTCCGTCGGTTTTGGAGGGCATCTTCTATGCTAGCTTTTCTCTTACATCACGGGGCGTTTCCAGCATGTCAGAGTCGGGGATGCGCTGTCCAGAAAAGTTTTTGCATCGTCGGGGGTACCCCAGGGTTCCCATTTGGGTCCCATTCTATTTCTACTGTTCGTCGACGACATTCGTGAGGTTATCCGTAACAGCAAATTTTTGATGTTCGCCGATGATCTTAAGCTATTTAAATGCATCTCGTGCCTCTCTGACTCCTTAGATCTTCAATCAGACCTGGATAGACTTTCTGAGTGGTGTCTTTCCAACCGCATGGAGCTTAACATTAGTAAATGCCATATTTTAAAATTGTCGCGTAGCAAAAGTCCGATTCTCTCTAGTTATACAATTGCGGGTGCTCAATTGTCAACCGTTGAGGTCGCGCGTGACCTTGGAGTCCTAATCGACTCGTCTTTTTCCTTCGTGGACCACATTCAACATGTTGTTGCGGCCTCGAGCAGAGCTTTAGGATTTATGACAAGGAATAGCTCCGACTTCGTCAGCCCTAGTACGATACGCTACCTATATAACAGCTTAGTGCTGCCGCACCTCGAGTACGCGTCGGTTATCTGGGCGCCGCGGTGGTCTAAGTACAGGTGTCAACTCGAAAGGGTTCAGCATCGTTTTCTACGCTATCTGGCGTTCAAAGCGGGCGTGGTTTGCCACGACTATGGGCCGATCTACGCTATCTGGCGTTCAAAGCCCCTGGCGTGGTTTGACCACGACTATGGGCCGATCATGAGCAGATTCGGGGTGAGGTCCCTGGAACACAGGAGGAGAGTCTCAGACCTATCCTTTCTTTATAGGATCCTGAACGGCTTGATAGATAACCCAGATGTTATTGCGCTGGTTAACTTCAACGTCCCCGCTCGCCGTACCAGGCACACACCTCTGTTCAGGTCACCGGACTACTCCTCCTGGGTAGGTCATGCTGACCCCTTTCATCGGATCTGCAGTATCGCCAATCAACTCCACGAGGGCATCGATTTTTTTGCCGATACTAGCAGAGCCCTTATTGCGGAAGGCATTCCATAGCGTTTCCCCACCCACCTATTTGTCACTCTACGGCCATCTCTTATCTTTTTGTTCTTTTTGTTTTAATGTAAATTATTGTTTTTATCCTCTCTTATTTGTTCTTGTGCTTAATGGGCTTGTCCCGTAAATAAAATTATTATTATTATTATTATTCACATTCCAGTAGATACGCGTTTCTTAAAATATTGGAAACATTTTCATTGCCCGAAACGTCCAAGCTTCAACCTACTCGACACATTCTGCCCGCTCGATTTTTTCGGACCGTATTCCGAGATTAACAGGCTTCAATACCGCTGATGGATGGGGGAACATCTACAGGAGCGGTGGTTATGTGTGCGGAACTGCGAGTGTCAGTCACGCACACATAACCACCGCTCCTGTAGGTGTTTCCCTCTGCATCAGCTGTAGACGTAGCGCGTCCGATTGCTGCGTCTAGCATCAGAGCCTCGCTGAACGTAAAGGAGGATAGCAATAATGAAAGATAGAGAGGTTGAGTAGTAAAGTTAGGAAACATGTCAATGAAACAATACTAATTTGCATATTCTAGGATGTAATATTTTGTATAATCAGTGTGCAAATTCAAAGCAGACAGTTTCAATAAGGTACATCACCGAAGTATAACACGCCGATCGTAATGAAATTTATGAATGCTATAATTCTTCTAAAAACATATGACGCTTTCTTTTGAAATGGACAATTACAAATAAAAAAGTGTATATTTTTCCAAGAATACAGTATTGTCTCGTTATCGGCTCGGTTTGGTGTACACGATGTGGACTTTTCGCTATACCCACCACTTCTGTCTCATTCTTGTCCGGCGAAGGCGAGAGCGAGCGAGAGGCACAGAAAGCGAGCGAGAACGGTACGAGACAGACGACGGGATGATGTTTTGTCTCGCTCCGTCTTTCAGACGCCTGATACTCCGTCCTTTGCGTCCGCGCCCGTCGCGCAGGCAAAGCGTTCCATCTCGCTCCCCCCTTCGGTCAGAAAGAAGCGAGAAACGAACACTGGGAATGCGGGCTCTGTTCACGATACGGGCTCAACGCCCGCGCCGGTCCCGACAAGCGATCCGCTAACGAAACAATACTGTAAAGGCTCCCCCAAACCGACGCGAATATTCGCTCCGCGGATCAGATAAGGCGCCCATAAGCCGACACGTATAAAAAACTCTGATCCACGGCGGATTCGCTCCGCGCGGCAATATTCGCGTTGGTTTGGGGGAGCCTTAATATTATCTTCTCTCATTCTATGTAATTCCTCTTCTCCATTTTACAACAAAAATATATTTTGTCCAATACCATGCTCGGTTAGAATTTTTTCTTGACTTGTTGTACATCATTTCCTATAGATTCTGTCGCGCTGATTTCAAATCCGTTCGCACAATTTGTCTACTACCTCAGGATTTTGAAAAAAATCGATTTAAAGTTTAACACAGATTTTCAAAGGTAAAAAACGTTCGTATCATAATTTCATTAATTTTCCCTTATACTGCAATCTTTCAACTTTAATTTAAAAAAAAATCATCGCTCTATCTCATTTCTATCAAAAGTTCTTTGATTATGAAACAAACTTCGTCACTTTGCCCCACTTCGCGAACAGAGCCCTAATTCCCAGTGTTCATTTCTCGCTTCTTTCTGGCCGAAGGGGGAGCGAGATGGAACGCTTTGCCTGCGCGACGGCGGCGAACGCAAAGGACGGAGTGTCAGGCGTCCGAAAGACGGAACGAGACCGTCGTCTATCTCGTACCGCCCTTACTCGCTTTCAGTGCCTCTCGCTCGCTCTCGCCTTCGCCGGACAAGAGTGAGACAGAAGTGGTGGAGATAGCGAAAAGTCCACAACGTGTACATCAAATCGAGCCCGTAATGAGACAATACTGTAATATATTTTATTTGAGTTTATCCAGATATTATCTTTGCCCATCTCTGTTCTCCAACCGCTTCGCCGTAATTCATTCAAGCCTCCCCGACGACAAAATTGTAATAGGGGAAATGTGGCAACAGCGCAATTCGACTCTCGATACATCTCGGCAACTATGTCTTTCCTACATTTATCGGCTAGATTGGACTTCCACCGGTTTTGATGGTACAATGCACGAATATACCATCAGCGCCGGTGATGGAGAAGCCTTGAAGCTTCATTCTGTCATTTTTCGGGCTGTCCTGAATACACGCTTCATAAATTCATTATTATTTCAACGTACGGTGCTTATTAGCGTTCAAACGCACCAGACCCGGCTGCACAGATATCTACTGAAGGCAACTGTACCAGCAAAAACTTCCTTCGTGCCGATTCCAGGACGAAAGTTGTAATTTACGGATTGTTTACTACACGCGTATACGTACAAGCTTTTCCTAGCTTGTGTGAGCGTACGCACACATTCAAGGCCTGCTGAGACGGCAGCCTTAAATAAATACCATGTTCAGAACTTGGAAGGAAGACTATTTTTATATGTACAATATTTTAAAATCATAATAAAATATACTTCAATAGGGTATTATCTTTTTCGGGATAGGTTCAGATTTAAAATAGAATCTTTATCTATTTCAAGTAAAATATATTTTAATAGGGTACTATCTTTTTCGGGATAGGTTCAGATTTAAAATAGAAAACGTACGAACAACTATAAGCATACAGAAAAGAATATTTCCTGGATGTTTCATAGTAACAACAATATACAGGAAGGCGAATATTCGAGTATTTCAAATTAACGTGTAAGAAACATAATTTTTCTATGTTCTCAGGTAATAATTTTGATCTATTACTGGTAACGATATCGTCCGATCTCGTCCGAGTTTTGCCGAGATATTGTTCGAGATCCCGAGACTGTCGGGATCTAGAACAATACGAAAATATCGGGACCCCGCCCGGAAGTTTGCGGCTCGTCCCGAGCCCGAAAAGTCGGGTACCCGCGCACCCCTGGGAACAGCCCTACAGTGTTCACAGTTTTGTCAGCCGAACATGACATCGACGGACGACGCGTTAGCTGTAGTAGGCTTATTATTAGCTACAAAAAAGTATTGTAAACGGAAAATAGAATGTTTGTGGTGTAAAGAATGGTTAAAAAAAGGGACACTATTCACACGTGAATTTATTAAAAGAATTGCATTTTGCGCCTAAAGATTGGCATAATTATTTACGAATGAATGAAGAAACATACTTAAGGCTCCTTTCTTTAGTCACTCCCTTCATTCAAAAGCAAAATACAAATATGAGAGACGCCATCTCACCGCACGAGAGATTAACTGCCACGTTGAGATTTCTTGCAACTGGAAGAAGTTATGAAGATCTCAAATTTACTACAGTAATATCACCTCAGGCTCTTTCGTATATTATACCTGAAACATGTGATGCTCTCTATAAAGTTCTACACAAGGATTATTTGAAGGTAAGGAAAATGACCATATTTTAATTTAGTCACATTTATTGCGTTACGTAATTGGGTCACCGATTTCGATGACCTTGGAATATGTTGTCTGGTGCATGATTCTGAACAACTTTTTGGAGATTTAACATAAAGAAATGTGTAAATGTCCGAAAAGTTGGTCAAACCATCTAACCCAAAGCAACTACCGATCACAGTTTTTTGCAAATATCTCCAAACCTAAGGTCGAGCGACGGCAACGCGTGTAGGAAAAAGTTGTTCAGAATCATGCACCAGACAACATATTCCAAGGTTATCGAAATCGGTGAAGACTATTCTCTTGTAAATAATTAAATGATCAAACGAACTTATCTGTAAAGTTCGATCATAATTGTATGAAGCGCCTCTTCCGAAATGATCAACATGTATTCCTTCCGACACCATACCGATGTCGCCACACATTTTAATGCTTCTAAGGAGCGATACGAAAAAAAACAAGGGAATAGCGACGCCTCGCGCGTCGCTGCCACCTCCGTGCCCGCGCTACCTCATCTCTTTAAAGCTACGCCGTAACCTATAATTAGGGGTCTCAAGGTTGCTCCTGAGAATGGGAAAAGTTACTGAGGTGGGACTGATCATTTCGGAAGAGGCGCTTCATACAATTATGATCGAACTTCACATACAGGTAAGTTCGTTTGATCATTTAGTTGTATTGCGCGCCTCTTCCTCATGATCAACATGTAGATGTTCAACGCGGTTACGGCGGGAAAAGGGGTATTAATTATTACACCTAATTAATACATTTCCATATCCTTATATTCGGCTATTTTCTTTATAAGGATAAAAATGGAAAAACAAAGGATATCACAAAGGATATAACAAAGGATACACTATCCAATAAAGAGAACTCTTACCAATGATACTACAAATCTAGTATAGCCTTAGCAAAGGCGTTCTTATCCGCTATTACGTCTAGATCGTAGAATTTAGTGAATGTTTGAGAGCTTTTGGTCCAGCCTGCGGCTCTACGTAATGTGTCCAGATCTACGCCTTTTCTTTTAGCTGCTGATGTTGAGGCGTGGCGTGTAGAATGCGTTGTGAAGATCTCTGTGTTGACACCGCTCTTAGCCAGCATATCTTTTACCCAGTGACCTAAGGTCTCGACCGTAACGGGTCTAAACGGTTTCCTACTCATGATGAAAAGAGATCTAATCTCCTTTCGATTGTCTTTAGTTCTTCGGATATAACAACCTAATGTAGATGCAACACAAATCTTTCTGTTCTTAGAATAGTAAGGTAAAACTAACGTGGGCTGGTTTCTATTTCGACCAGTCGTTTTAATGCGATCTGGTATCTTAATATGTAATGTAAGGTAAGGCTGAGAGATGGTCAAGTACAATCTTCAGATCCCAAGTGGAATCATATTTGGGTCTAGGTGGTCTTAGCTTTACTATCCCCTTAAAAAACCTTATCATTCTATGGTCTTGAGCCATCTCTGGTCCAACTAGCAATGATATCGCGGATCTACGACAATTTATCGAGCTATAAGCAGCACCTTTGTCATATAATTCCATTAAAAAATCAATTATTTCTGGAACTGAACTCCCATAGGGGTCCAGATTCCTTCCAAAGCAGAAGCTCCACCATTTTTTTAAACATGATTCATACTGTCTAAATGATGAATCCGTTAATGAGGCAATCATAACTTCTGTAACTGCCTGTACTTTAAAAGCCTTCCTGACAAGACCTCGGCCACTAGGGTAACCTTGCCCCAAAAACGATCTAGTTCCCTGTTAGAACAAAGAATATTGCTTTTAGCTGATAAAACTAAACGATTCGACGATAACATTTCGCAGAACAGTGGGTACCATGGTTGTGAAGGCCATTCCGGTACGACCATTATACCCTCTGCTCGTTCATCTCGTATCTTTTGTAAAGTTCTTAGAATAACCGAACATGGGGGGAATGCATAAAAAAATACTCTTCCCACCCTAGAGTGAAAGCATCAATCGCGAATGACTCTGGATCTCTTTTCCAAGATACGTATTTCTCACATTTAGCATTTGCCCTGCTAGCAAATAAATCAATATCAGGCTGTCCAAAACTCTCTGTTATCATTGTAAAGGCTTCATTCGATATCCCTATTTCTGCAATAGACTCTGTACGACGCGATTCAAAATCGGCCTCGACATTTTTCTCTGAAGCTATATAAGATGCAAAAATCCAAATATTTCTTTCTTCGCACCACCTCCATATCTCTTTGGCTAGCTTATTTAATTCTTTAAACTGAACGCCCCCATTCTATTAATGTAAGAGACGGCTGTTGTATTGTCGATGCGAAGTAAAATCTGACTATCTCTATAGCTTTCCGCAAAACATTTCAGACCGAGGAGGGCTGCTATAAGCTCCAGGCAATTAATATGTCTAATTTTCTCGTCGCCTTTCCTATGTCCTTGTGCTCTCTTCCCATTGCAGAACGCGCCCCAGCCCGTCAGGGATGCGTCCGTGAAAATCACTAATTCAAACCTAGTTTCTCTAATTGAATCTTCTGATCTACTACCTATGGATCTCCACCATCTAAACTCCTCCATTACCTCTTTAGAAACATTCATATGCGCCTCATAATTATTATTGTTTGCTTTGAGAGCTAAGTATTTTTGTCTCTCGCATGCTTTTGTATAAGCCCACCCGTATTTTACCGCTGGGCAACATGCAACCAGGAACTCTACAATTTCTGCAAATTTCCTTATCCTAGTCTTTTGGCCTTCTCTTATGTTCTTAAGTAGATTGTCTATCTTTAATCTCTTAGCCTCTGGCAGCTCTACCGACATTTGCTTAGAATCATAAATAAAACCCAAAAAACAGCATCTCTGCTTTGGTCTCATCTGACTCTTAAGTCTGTTGATTATAAAGCCCAACCTATTTAATAATCCCTGTGTCATTCTAACATTTTCTAAACACCTTGAAAAGGAGTCTCCTATGAGCAATAAATCATCTAGGTATATTACCGAATGGAACCCTAATCTACGCAAATATGCAACGACGGGCTTCAAGATCTTTCTAAATACGTATGGTGCCGTATTTAGCCCAATGGGTAAGCACGTAAATTCAAACAATGTGCCATTAATTCTAAATCTTAAATATTTTTGGCACGACTCATGAATAGGCACTAAATAATAAGCATCCTTAAGATCTACTTTTGCCATAAAACATTCTTGTTTCAATAACCTCGTAACGGTTCTACCGTCCTCTAACTTGAAGTGATTCGTAGAAACGAATCTATTCAAGTTCTTTAAATTTAATATAAGTCTATTTCTTCCATTAGGTTTTGGGACTAAGAAAACATCTGAAATATATTGGCTTCTATTATCTCTACATTTACGAATGGCACCTTTTTCTTTTAATTCTACCAACAGATCCGAAATTATTGGCTTTTTATCTGCTGACCATCTCCTCTCATTTGGTTGAACCCTCTGAGTTGGCCTTGATAAGAATGGGATCTTGTCACCCTTGATCCAAGTCAAAATGGTCTTATCAGATGTGATCTTTGTCCATTCAACAACAAAATTCTTAAGTCTACCAGCTGGCTGACTTACAGCGCACCCTAGCGGCGCCTCCGTCGAAGTTGCTGCTGCGGTTCCTTCTTCGAGCGGGATCTCTGATTCTGATAATATGGGCTCCTCTTCTGACTCTGAAATTCCCGCTGATGCTGTCTCTGCCCGCCCGACGTCATTGTGTACCCCTTTTTGAATTGACGGGGCGGGGCTTTCGAGTTTTTTGGCAACCCATAATGTTGACTTTTGCCCTTCGGTCGTAATTCACTTGACACTGTCTCCATTGCCTTAGCGGCTTTTAAGACATCACTTAGCTTATTGCTAAATAGATATTCATCGGCCTGCATATCAACCAAGGTCTCCTTTAAGGCTGGATTTATGTTCGCTAATATCAGGTTCCTCCTAATGGTAGTCTCATCATGTTGTAAATCGGTCAACAGACCTATATCCCCCAGACATCCTAAGATTGCTATATCCTCTTTTGTACTTTCCCTCTTAAGAACGAGTGACATAGCTTTTCCACTTGCGCTCAGTCCCGCAGCTAGTTCCTGAATGGTTGCTTTTACCTCAGGATTCAGTTTTGGTGGATCAGCTAAGGTGCAATTCTCAGGTATTGGATACTTCTTGATCAGCTGCGTCCTTTCATCTTTGGGTAGGCCCTGATTCAAAATATCCTCCCAGCGCCTACCAACATCTGGTTGTATCGCTGGGGATGTTACTTTATCATCCAGGACTCGCTTCCCAATGATATTTAGCACTGCTTCACTTAACCCTGTTGGCTCATTCTCAACTATTGCAGGGTCCACCTGAACCTGAGTTTGACGTGTCAGCTCCACGTCTGATACTGCTAAAAATTAACCATAAATTGAACTAGCCTGCTGTATTAACCACAACAAAATAAGGTATAGAAAAATAAGGTATATAAAAAAAAAGGTGGGGATGAAAAACAAAGGTCCTTTAAAACCATTTGTGGCATTGTCATTCGGGTTAGAGCCCTGACAATCTCTCCTTATATATCAAGTATTCGTCAGCGTGTCATAACTCGCTCGCAGGTTAGGGCCTGCGAGCCCAGCTTTCATTTGTTTGGGTTAGAGTCCATGTTGGAAAGCGTGACGCTTGATTAAACTTCAGATCTGAGTATTAACTCATCTATTGTAAAGGTTAGAGCCTTTGCAATCCTGAATTAGCGATAAGCGGTGATGTAGCATTACTTACGGCTTACGCTACGATAACTCGAGCATTCTTCCAAATCACTCGAGGAGCCGACTTCTCCGCGTCCACCATGACGGCGGCTCCTTCTCTCCCTCCTTCTCTTAATTTTCTTTCTTAACCGTCTTAAACGTCTTTCCAGTCGTTCGTCGGAGGATGCATCCTCTGAGGTTGACGATCTGCTTCTTTTCCGTCCCATCTTCTTTTCTGTGTAACTCTTATACACACTATACGCACGTGGATACACGGCACAACACGTGGCTACTCGGCCCAAAGCGAAAAAATGAGGTAGCGCGGGCACGGAGGTGGCAGCGACGCGCGAGGCGTCGCTATTCCCTTGTTTTTTTTCGTATCGCTCCTTAGAAGCGGTAAAATGTGTGGCGACATCGGTATGGAGTCGGAAGGACTACATGTTGATCACGAGGAAGAGGCGCGCAATACAATTACACATAATTCACATAATTATACATATGAAGTAAGAATAAAAATGCTATTTACAATTATTATTATTACTAGGATTATTATTATTATTATTATTATTATTATTATTATTATTATTATTAGGATTATTATTATTATTATTTAAATTTAATAAAAACGAGCCTCCCGAGTTTTCCGGAATGAAAAGTTGAAGTGATGGAGAATGGTAAGGGTAAGATGGTTCATAATACTGTTGCGTTGGACTGGGACTGGGATTAGGAATAGTTGGGTGAGGAATTGGGCTATATGAATATGCTTGTTGTTGATAGTGATGATGCATTTGTGGGGGAGTAGGAGTATGGACGTGTCTATTCATTATTTGATCAGAAATTAGCGGATGTGCTAGATCCAATTTTCCCATCTCGGCCACAAAGAGCGTATCATTAATAATGCGTTCGGCTAGCAGCCTCTGCTCTTTGGGCAAGTCCCGCGATTTCATCCCAACGTTTCTCCCGTAAACGTCAAAACGGTCCTCCTGCGCTGCTGGACGTTTAAAATGCCGTTGCACAGACAGCAGTACATCGTGCTGTAACGCAGCTTCTTTCGATCTTGCAATCCTTTTTGACGGTCTTGGTCCGTTAGTTTGGCCTGTCGATCTTGTACAGGGGGTTGGAGGTGCATCAACTGCATTTTCATCCCCTTCTGTTGAAGCAGCGACATCCGTGGTACAACCATCCGCAATGCATTCCACAGATGTTTGCCCTGTATTTTCCATTCCGTGTTCCTGAAAGAATATTTTTTTCTATTTTTAGTTTCCACGAACAACGGAAGAATGGAAGAATGTAGCGAAAGTTTTTGAAGAAAGGTGGAACTTTCCACATTGTCTTGGAGCGATTGATGAAAAACATATCGAAATTATTCCTCCAAATGGAAGCGGGACGGAATTTTATAACTATAAAGGTCGCCACAGTATGGTTCTACTAGCGATAGTGGATGCAAAATATCAATTCCTTATGTGCGATTTTGGTACCAACGGCAGAGTTTCTGATGGAGGTGTTCTTCAAAACACCAAATTCTTTGAGAAACTTCAGGACAAGCTCTTAAAGATCCCAACTGAAGAAAATATCAGAAACACTTCTAGGAGTTTGCCCTACGTTTTTGTAGCGGATGATGCCTTTCCGTTGAGAGTGGATATGATCAAACCGTTTAGACAAGCAGATCTAATTTGCCAACACAGAAAAATATATAATTACCGTGTATCGCGAACGAGACGTATTGTCGAAAACGCGTTTGGCATCATGGCATCACGATTCAGAATTTTTCATACCCAAATTAATCTAGGACCGGAAAAAATTCATTCTGTTGTGATGGCAAGTTGTGTATTACACAATTTTTTAATGAAATCGGTGCCGAATTCTAACTCGCCTCCAGACTGTTTTGATCGAGAACATACAGAAGATGGGACTACTGTGTCGGGGTTTCATACAAACAATTTTAACATGGAAAGTTTGAATCAAAGAAACTCAGGAAATACGGCTATTGATGCTAAGAAAGTTAGAGCAGATTTTATAAATTATTTTGTGAATGAGGGTGCAGTCCCGTGGCAAAATAACTTTATTAATTAAATTTAACGCATTTACTATAATCATTTACTATTCCATTCCACGAAAAATCGGACAGTTTGTCGGAGTAACATTTCAGATGTTGGTGAAACTTGAATATGTTGTAGTCTTTACTGATATATAATCGCATCTCGAAGGACTTTCTAAAAATTAAAAAATTGTGGATCTTACATCTCTTCGAATTATAGAGGTGACCTTTTTCCAATAAATTATAACTATTGAACCAAGAAACTGATAGAAATGAGCTTTTGGGAGGTTACAGTGGAGACATAAGAGTACTTAATAAAAATGGACACGTTTTCAAAACTAAGGACACTTTAATATTGGGCAAATGAAAATTAATTCAATGTGACGCTGCATCGAAGGACAGCGGCTCGTCTGGCTCAGCCTTGCAGTACAAACAGTGGCCAGGCGGCTGTACCTGCCATTTTTATACACAGTTGTTGCAATTGGTATTTATTTGGAAAAAAATTACAACAAAAACTTGTACTGTTTTTTAGACCCAACATAATATGTTATGTCAATTTTTTGTGTTCGGATTATTTGGCGCGAAACGACGGTGAGCTTCATTTCTTTTTAAATAGAATGCTATATATTTTTTCACACAATATGAAAGTGACTTTCAAGACAAATTGAACCATGTGGCATACTATGACCTTCAAGGACATACAAGGTGTTCAATGAGAGATATAGATTCAAAATATTACATATTTAAATAGTTCAATAAAAAGTCTATATTTGAAAGAGCTGTAAGATCCACAATTTTTAATATTTTGAAAAATCATTCGTGATACGTTTATATATCAATAAATATTACAACATATCCAAGTTTCACAAAGATCCGAAATGTTACTCCGAAAAATGTTCGACTTCACGTGGAATACTGTATCTAAAATTTATATTTGTGTACTTTGTATAAAATGTATAAAATGTTTACTTTCTTGAAATATAATATGCGTAAAAAAAATTATTTTATTTTACTTACCTCGATGCAGGTTTCGTCATCATCGCTTTGAATATTCGACCGAGAGTTTCTAGGTGTCTCCTGATCGTCTAAGAAATTTAGATCGTTGAAGTACCACAGTGTCGGTTTATACACCTCGTTTGTACTCGATCCTGTCCTCATAGAGGCCTTTATTTTCTTTAATTCCTTCCGATAATTGCTCCGCATACCATTAATTCTGGTCACTACACTTTTCTTGGTTCTGGTAGGCTCAATTTCTTTCAATTTGGTCACTAATTTTAAGTAGGCTGTACTTTTAAGGTCACGATCACGATACTCTGTACTATTAATCTTCCAGAGACAAGGTTCACTTCGGTAGAGTTCTATAAATTCTTCAACGCATTTTTTATGCATAGCAGAAAGTGACGCCGTCATTTTCTTCCGTAATTTCACTACAGTCGTTGAATTGGTACAGTCAGGGTTGATAGTTGTTGCGGAACTGACGCTCGACAGTCTTCCGATTTCCGGGAAGACATCCGCGGTGGGAAACTTGCGGTGATTGGTTAATCCAACGAACGAATGCTGACCAATTAGGTAATTTACCGAACCCCAAACCAACCCCCTCTTTCTTGCGCTCTTGGCGTGGTTTCCGGAAACGGGGGTGCGATTTTGGCGGGAGGTCCAGTCCGAAGCGCGTGACGTGGCGGGTTGCAGGCCGCCAGGCCTGCATCGTGGGCACATCAGAAACTCCAGGTTTATGACACCCGCAATAGCTATTCAGGCAATAAACGAAAGACTCGAAAGGAAAACATGCGAACGGAAAGCGGCTTCCTCAACAATAGCTTCGCTGGCGTGCGTCATAAACCAATCCGAACATCAGTATTCCAAACGTCTTCTATGTACAAACCGTAGGTCGCTATAAAGGTATTAGTAAAGATCACATTTTGTACAGGCTTAATTTTGAAAATCGTTTTAATTAAGTTTAGGTTGTAGTGTTTATTATATTTAAAGTAATGAGACGAATAAGTCAACAAACCCCGCCTGTGGGGTTAGTTGACAAATATGATGGGGTTAGTTGACTTAACATTTGCTTTTCACTTTTAACCCTTTGCCTGCGAAAGGCGTGTATTAACGTTGTCGCAGTTCCATTAATATAGTATACGAATGGCGTACATATATATATTAGAGCTGATCAAGTACCCGGAAAAAGCAAGCCAAGCCTAGCTCGGTTCGATAAACCGAGCCAAACCAGGTACCCAAAAGAACCAAGCGAAACAAACCGGGCGGCTTGGAAAGAAGCGGGCGGGCCGAATGAACTTCGAGCAGATCGAAAACTATTTGTCCGATTTATTTGAAACATGATACACACATTCTTCATGGTATTATCTTAAATGTAGCATATCGTTTTATTTTATGCGACCCATTCGTATATAATAAATGTTTTAAGTTTGCCTTGTTAGGTACAAAATTAATAGTGGTATTCACCTTGCTCTCATTTGTACAATAAATTTTTTTTCTTCTCAAATACGTATGCTACATTGTACATATTTTATTAATGAACACTAGAATCATGGCCTTTCCCATGTTAGATAAACCTGCGTCCGTAAAATTGTTAGCCCGTTAAAAGAAACGCGTTTCGGGTATTAGGAGAAAGGAAGTGGCAGAAATATTACGAGACAAAGGCGTAATTAGTATTGAACGTAAACAGCTACGGCGAGGGTGAACGAACGATCTGCGTGAAAAAAGGAGCAAGTACTTACGGAAGAATTAATTTCATTAAATTTGTCTCATTTCATGTGGTGGCAATTACGACGAAAATACACGTCTCGTTTGTTTGAAATTATTTTTCCAACGGAAGGTCGTGTTTAATTACTTCGGTGAAAAAAATACAAGACGCGTACAATTCAGCGGAGGTCCTTAAGAAATAAACGTGGCAAGTCATTATAATTTGCTACGGTCGGTTTCGAAACGTTTTATTATTTTATTGGTAGTAGCATATAATTGCATAGATAGAATCATAGGTCCTACGACGTAGGGGCGAAAGGCCGTTTTACCTGTACCTGCAGCTAAATCCGCACGGATAAGGTGACGCGGATAGGAACAAGACAATTAGCATACGGATTTGAGAAGAAAAAAAATTATCGTACAAATGTGAGCAAGATGAAAACCACTATTAGTTCTTACCTAACAAAGCAAATTTAAAACATTTATTATATACGCATGGGTTATCGCATAAAATAAAACGATATGTTACATTTTAGATAATACCATGAAGAATATATGTACCAAGTTTCAAATAATTCGGACAAATAGTTTTCGATCTGCTCGAAGTTCATTCGGCCCGCTCGCTTCTTTCCAAGCCGGCCGGTTTCTTTCGGGCCGCTTGGAAAAATTAAATCCGCTTGGTTCTATCCAATCCGCCCGGGTTTTTCGGGCCGCTTGAAGCACCGTCGAAAAGGTGCAGAAATAGTAGGTATACTTACTTAAAAATGGTAACTTCCGCGCGCGGAAAAACCAGACCTCAGCGAGTTTGACTGCCAGATACGTAGCTCGGCTATGTCCCAACTCACCCAGGACCTCGGGGAAAAACCCGAAAGTAGGTATGCCGACAAGCGAAACTTCCTTTACCTGCGAACGGAGGCATGATAGCGACGAAGCCGCTACACGTTATTATAGTAGGTATGTTGGAATTTAGTGATGGGACTGATACTATATTGATACATATCGATACCGTTCTACAAATTCAGATCTGGTCTTGACACATATCAAACTCGAAGGTATCAAAAGGAATCGATATTTCTTATTTTGAGAAGTTAAATTCGTTTACAATCGGGCATAACTTATTTCCGAATCATTCTTCGGGAAACATTTGCCTACCTGATGTGGAAATAGGGGGCAATCGACAACGTGCCGTTTTTTTTGGGGGGGGGGGGGGACTTCGACTTTCCTCGCTTCGGGTTAAGCCGTATATTGATCTGTCGACATTTAGTAACCATCCGTATCCGCGTGTACCGTTGTCCACCACTGACTCACAGGACAATACCGTCATAACCCGCGACCCTGGCGTGACGCTCAGTCCGATCATCGTGGCTATTTTTTGGGACCAGCTGGCTGTGCTTTTCCTCCACGTGGTCAGGACGGTGAGGGTACCTGTTCCATCGACGAATTCACAGACGGGAGACCCTCCTCCTCCTCAAAAGTGCAACGAATTAGAATTGTCAGCTCCCAAAATTATGGAGATCCCGCCTATTCCGAGTTTACCTTCTGGACTAGCTTGTGGCTAGCGATCACTCTCTTACTTAATATTAATTATGGCGGGTGTTAAAGTATCGGGCAGCACGCGTACCATCACATTAATTGGGTCTTAAGGGGGCCGTCTCCGCGGGCCTTGAATGTGTGCGTACGCTCACACAAGCTAGGAAAAGCGTGTACGTATACGCGTGTAGTAAACAAACCGTAAATTACAACTGTCGTCCTGGAATCGGCCAGAAGGAAGTTTTTGCGAGTGCAGTTGCCTTCAGTAGACATCTGTGCAGGGTGGTCTGGTGCGTTTGAATGCTAATAACCACCGTACGTTGAAATAATAATGAATTTATGACTCGAACAGTGACAGAATGAGGCTCTTGTACAATTAGCGCCACCAACGGAGAAACCTCGAAGCCGTATTCTGTCACTTTTCGAGTCATAAATTCATTATTATTTCAACGTACGGTGGTTATTAGCATTCAAACGCATCAGACCACCCTGCACAGATGTCTACTGAAGGCAACTGCACTCGCAAAAACTTCCTTCTGGCCGATTCCAGGACGAAAGTTGTAATTTACGGTTTGTTTACTACACGCGTATACGTACACGCTTTTCCTAGCTTGTGTGAGCGTACGCACACATTCAAGGCCCGCGGAGACGGCCCCCTTAAGGTAAAATCAGACAGCACGTGGATCGGCGAACCGAGACGGTTCGCCCAGGATCGTCCAGGCTCGCGAAAAAACATAAAGGTGGAATCAGACGGCTCGTGGCTCGCGGCTCCACGAGCCGTATGATTCCACCTTAAGGAATCCATCGGCATCACTTTCATATCGATACGATAAAGAATAAATAATTATTTTTTTCTGAAACAGGTATGAATCCTCGGGTGAACGTAGCGAATTGAGGTCGACCCCCGCAGTCGGGGGTGAAAATGTGAAATATTCATTTCAGCGTAGTAAGAAATTCTTTATTCTTTATCGTATCGATATGAAAGTGGCAGCAATGGATTCCGTATGTTTTTCTGATGAAAATCATACCAAATTTCATGTAAATCGGACTACTTTTACATAAGAAATACAAATTGCTAGTGTAAAATTAGTCCGATTTGCATGAAATTTGTTATGATTTTAATCGGGAGAACGCCAGGAATCCATTGGTGCCACTTTCATATTGATACGATACAGAATGATGAATTTTTTACTACGCTGAAATGGAGAATAGGGAGTCTCAAGTGGCGTTCGGTTCAGATCTGGCCGCGGCCTCAGGCCGACCGAATCGTTTTTCGATTTTGCTCCGGCCGGCGTGCACAGTCAGGATTGGGCAAGAAAAATAGACTTTCTCCTACCGAAACCTACTGAATGTATACTACAGGGTGATTCTCCAGCGACGCCTGTCCAAGGGATGCCGCCTGGTACCCCGTGGCAAGGACAGGATCCTCCATTCGCTCACCGAATTTGATGGCTCTCGATCTTCGAAAGGGTTGGAATACCATTAAAAAGTCAGAAATGTCCAGGATTTCCGCATTTCTCATCAGATCTTTGCGAAAACGACGTCTATCGAATCCAATTATACAATAGCTGAATTTGTTAAAAATAGTCCGATTTACATGAAATTTTGCATAATTTTCATCGGAAAAACATAAGGAATCCCTCGGTAGCATTTCCATATCGATACAATAAAGAATAACGAATTTCTTAATACGCTGAAATGAATAAATCCGTTGAATAAATTAATAATAAATGAATACTAATGTTTAACTAAACTGTAGATTTCGTCACAATTTCTAATAGTACTATTTGGTTTTTCCTTATAATCGGAAACTAAAACTTATCCCAACTAAATATGCAGTTTTCAAATTTTTTTATAACAATTAAGTTGAAAAAATTGAAAAAACAACATTAAATGGACGTACAATATATTCAATTATAAATCATTAGAAAGGAATAATTTTTTCATTTTATGTTTTTTGGCGCCATTCCGATATCTTTTATAGTTTAAAAATTATACAACAATGAATGTCACTAACTATCCCTATCCCGACCACTGTGCGGCGTCAAGCCGGCCTCCACAGGCCGGCCGGCGTAGTGCATCCACACGGTCCAGCCCACTTGCACAGGCCTGCCTGCGCAGGCCGACCTGACAGGCCGACTGGACCGTGTGTGGCTGCCTTTAGTGGGTAATACGAGGAGTGTGGACCGACCCCAAATATAAAATTTTACCTTCAGCAATTAATGCGTTCAAAAGGCACAGAATTAATTGTGCATAAAAGGGTACACCTTACCGATTTTTTTTAATCACTTTACCACGGTCCCCCCTCTTAACAATATTTCTGTTGACTTATACCGACATAACATATTCCACTTTTCAATTTTTTCTGGGTTTTAGTATTGGTTTGGGTTAGATTGGCGAGGGGGGCGCGCGCCCGCGAGCGGGCGCGTAAAGCATGGTAGCGAACCGATATGTGTTTGACGATGCCAAAAATGAGACAGTGGTTACACAATTTCAAAAGTTGAAAATGGGGGACGGAAGGGCTCCCGGGTAGGGAGGCCTGCAACAACGTCAAAAATAAATTCCAAAATAAATTAACAATTTTTTATTAATATTTCGGAAACTAATAAATACCCGAAGCTACAATTTTAGATTTAGGGTTCGCACCCCCTGCCCACTCCTCCCCCCAAACCTCATCTCGATCGGCCACTGGGACCATTCGGAAGAATATCCATAACTTTTTATGCATAGAATGAATGCACAATTTCATCTTATAGATGAAACATAGAATGAATGCACAATTTCATCTTATAGATAAACGAAAGCATTTTCAATATCTCAAGTGTGAATTTATACAAATTATTGACTTTCCAGTTTCCGCGCGCTCAATAGCTTTTGCTATCATAAAAACGCTATTTGTGTTAATTTTTCAAAATTTGATGCCATAATTAAATTCAAATAACATAATCAAATCAAACAGTAGAGTAATAATAATTTTGACCTCGGAAGCAGATTCTGCGACCCCAAAAATCCCTGGAATGACCATCTTCATAACGATAAAGTGTGAAATGTGAACGTAAGGATTTTCAATCGCCTTTTCGGCGATTCAGACCGCCGTGTGGTGGTAATGTGTGCGTCAGCGATCGTCATCACGCACACGTTACCACCGCTCCTGTAGGTGTTCCCCCTCCGCTAAATAACGCTGTGTCTCTGGATTAGCAGACCGAGACGCTAGCTTTATTTTTCGCCTCCTACGACCCCCGTTCTATCCTTCTGTTTTACGACCCATTGACAGCGACAAAGTAACCGCGAGCATCGGAGAATACCGTTCGCTGAATACCTATACCAGGGCTCTCCAAGGTGCCGTACGCGTACACTCGGGGTTCTCCGACTCTCGTCCGCGTTGTCAGGGATACCGCGCGACGCTAACCGCGAAGACGCTAGCCCGGCTAGCCCGTCATGGCAGCCTTCGTAGCGTCGCGCGGTCTCCTTGACAACGAAAGGCACGCTGCGCCAGAGGAAGATTGGAAGGGGAAGCAGGCGCGTGAGGGGCCCCTAAGCTGGAGAGCCCTGACCTCGAGGGACGATGAGACAGAATTTACTGAATACGTGTAACACTGTCCCCTTTTTAATCTTTTCTTACTTACGAATTACTCCAATATGTGAAAATTGTTTAATATGTACCTGTTTAGAATCAGTCCCATTCGACATAATGGTACAAACGTTTTTCTTTTATGAATGAAGTACTGGAAGCGATGTCAAGGTCCAGTTAGTTTTTTGTAATAGAACGGTATATTCTTTTATTGAGGTGTCACAGGATGGTATTTCGATTTCTCGCTATGTATCTATTTGGGGATTTCGTCCGGGTAATGTGTAATCGGTATCCCCACCGATGTGTAGGGTTGACTTTATCTAAAGTAAACAAACGTAACCGAGATCTTGATCACATCGAATGATCAATGAAGAATAACGTCTCCAGCCTCATAGAACGTTCGATCCCGTTTCCTGGCAATATCGATCGCGAAATTTTTCATGCATTCCTGAGTACCACAAACATCTGTCTGGACGTAAGAAAAGTAATTATATTTTTCTTGACTCAAGCTAAAATCCCACTGACTCCAATGGCCATACAGGCAAAAATTTGGCCCATCTGGGCTACAGGAAGGCAGCCCAGAAGGCTTGCCGAAAAACCGAAAACAACGCTTCGCGCCCCCATCGACTCGCCTTGTGCGGGGTAACGGAAGTCGAGGTCAGTTCCACGCTTTCGAAAAGCTATCTAAAAGGGCCCTTTAAGGTCCATTTATACAGCCACCGAGTCGAGCCTTCCGAGCCGTCCGTGCCGGGCGGAATCCCTATGCTAAAGCTTATGGAGAGCTCGGAGCCTCTGAGTCATCCGGGGCGTCCGGGCCCGGCCGTGCTCGGCGGCTCCTCGTCGCCCGCTGGGCCCGTGCTCGGTGGCCACTCGTTGAGACGACTGGAGTGCGTGCCCTGTCGAAGTGCAACGCTGCTAGATTTTATGCTTCCAACACGTAGGGTAAATCCGAAAGACGCGGTCGACCTAATATAAAATGGCTATTAAAACTAATAAAGTAAAATTATTTATGAGTGAATACAATTACAGATTCATTGATATATAATTTGTTTACGCTAAACAAGTAAAGAACACATGAAAGAAAAAGTGAACTACCTACTGGCGGTTAGTAAGGCAAATGAATACAAAAGTGAAGAAATAAACTAAATAAACAAAAATAATAATAAAAAATAAAAATAAACAAAAATAATAAAAAAAATCATAACTCGACCATCTCACCTTTCTGCAGCGAGAGATGGTCTTCTCGTTAGCTTTCAGAGGAAGAGTTAATATGGCCAAATACTTTGGCTGCATTGACTCTCAATATCTCTACTATCTTGTTATCCCAAACATTAAACGGAAATAAACTTAGAAGTATATTTTAAATACGATTCTGTACACCACTGGTTGAGAAAAGAGGTTAAATGTAACCTCAATTTATCTTTTATAGCCTATAAATAAAAAAAACACAGAAGGAAGCGAAATGACGCTATTCATTCAACTGTTTGGTTTCTGGAGAAATAATTCGTCTGCACTTTAACGTGTTTTTCCGTATAGAGTCTGAAATATGGCGACTCGACCAACTCTCCGGCACGACCGCGTCTCCGGGATTTACCCTAGAGGAGTGATACCTGACAAGCGAAGGTCCCGAGGTGTAGCTTCATGACTTTATTGCCTACGCCTTTTTAGCTGGTCGAAAGCGAGTGACTGATCAGTTCTGAACAAATCTTCGCCCAGTGAAGACCTTTGAGTTCTGTCATTCGTAATGCCTTATTCATTTCCTATGGAGCACTTAGCTATAATGGCAATTATATTGGAAGAACCTCAAAACAGAAGAAGGCAGAGAAGGTGGAGTGTCCACCCTCTGTGGAAAAATAGAAGCCAGCAAGGAGAATTTCAAATTTACAATACGCTAATTGACCATGAGGACAAATTTTACAATTACTTCAAGATGTCCAGAAATACGTTTGATGCCCTACAGGATAGAATCGAACTACTAATAAGCAGAAACGATAGAAACTGGAAGCGGTCGATATCACCGAGAGAAGGGTTAGCAATCTGTCTGAGGTAGGTACAGAAGTTTATTTGTTACATGTGCAGGAAATAACAGAAAATAGTAATAATAAACGTGCACAAACCGCAGAATACAAATATGCAGGGTGTCCGCGGGAACAGTAAATAGCTGGATATTTCCTAACGTATTCAGAATAGAAAGACATGTTTATATGCAATTGCATGGTTGAAGGGAGCTAATTTACTAGTCGCGACAATTTTTTTCTTAGATTATTATTTTAAAAGATACGATGGTCAAGCTTGGTTTTTTAAATGGAACTGTATATTTTTTTAGAAATCAATTGGTAGTGCGTTTCAAGACAGATTCAATAACCTGTAATGTACCCGTGTCCCTCCACGAAACGTATTGATGTTGGGTAATACTTATTAATTACTATATTGGTGGCATTTTTCTTATTGTCTAGCCTTTGGGGCTGCCACTCCTGTCATAGACTATTGGTGGGTATCTGTTTCAAGAGGCATTTGGTGCCTTTACACGGACGTTCTTTTGTGACACTTTTGCGCGCCACACGCCAGCGCGGCACGCATCTGGCGTGGCGTGCCGGAACGTCGGAAGGAGCGCGCTCCTTCTCGCAGGCCAGAAGATCGTACCCGTCACTACTTAGAGACAGAGAGTTCGGGCTGCCATTTCTACGTCGACTCCACATGCTTTTTCCAGGAACCAGCGCAGTCTTGTATTGTGTACTACCTGTTCCATGTATATTATCGATCTGCGAAACAATCGGCAAGACACGATCGCGATATACGTAGGTTCGCGAAAAGTATACGAATTCCTGGATATACCTGGCTTATAGAGGATATCATAAATGCTTTTACTGTAGGGCACACTGAAACATCTGTTTTTACGAAGCTACATTTGGTTTACCTGAAGGTGCTATAAATTATGGAAATGGTTTATTTCTCAGTTATAACGACTGTATTGCGATCTGCATTCTCCTTGCAGACGAAAAGTTTCCACCTCATCGGAAGCTCTTGCTAGCATCTTGTGCGCGGTTAGAAGTGTGGCGCGCCGGAATTCCACGTTCCTGCGTGCGAGTAGAACCGTTGTCAGGCGTGTCGCGTCCAAAAAAGTGTGGCGCGCTTGAATTTTCGTCGCACGCAAACCTCGACTCAAGAGGCAACCCTACCGATAAGCCATGCCTCGATGGGTTTCAAGGACTTCGACCCTCGAGCCCAGGGGGGCCGTACAATGTTGCCCCGTGTACTGAGTACACGGTGCGCCCGCTCGCGCGACTCCGGGGGGCGCGCCCGCCGGCAGGTTAAGGGGGTATACCCGTTTGAACCCTCGGAAAATGTGTACATTTTGTGGATTTTTTTACAAGTCAACGGTTTGATGCAGATTTCCCGATTTTTTACTATCTTTACATAGTATTATGAACTACTCAAAAAAAAAGTTTCAGTTAAAAAGCTATTGTTTTTGGGAAGTTATGCATACACATCCGAAAGTCTTTCGATTTTAGACGGCTGAACGATGGCCCTGAAAACAGCTGTATGTCGTGTCTGAAATAAAAAACATTAAATTTTTCTTATAAAGTATGGCAATAGCTATCGTCCAACGAAGCCGATTTTGAAAATTTTGAAAAATAAAGAAATGGTGAGAGATCAATGGTAAAGGTAGATTTTTCTAAGAGGAAAATCCACCTTTTTTCTTTATAAATAATAAACGGGGGATCGGAATAAAAAAGCCTTCGTTGGACGATGTGGAATCTTATTATGATTCTGCATGCAAAATTGGAAGTGAATTGGTTGAACGTAGCGCGAGTTTTTAGGGCCACCGTTTAGTCGTCTAAAATCGAGAGACTTTCGGATATGTATGCGTAACTTCCGAAAAACAATAGTTTTTTAACTGAAAATTTTTTGTAAGTAGTTCATAATACTATGTAAAGATAGTAAAAAAGCGGGAAATCTTCATCAAGCCGTTGACTTGTAAAAAAATCCACAAAATGTACACATTTTCCGAGGGTTCAAACGGGTATACCCCCTTAAGGGGGAAAGGCCAATCCACGATCGCGAATTCATATGAAAATTTGTGTATTGTATTTATTTAAACTATTTTCAGACGCTCCGTTTGAAAGTGCAAGATAGCGGCTGATCTGTTTATCTGATACAAAACACCAAAAAGAGTTTTGTTTTTCTGGAAATTGCGCAGATAATGAAGGTCGATTGGGAGGATAAAAACTGCAACATTCACAAAATACCGGCAACTTTTATTGCGTTCCGAGGTTCATTACTTGCGCAATTTCCTAAAAAACAAAATTCCTTTTGGTATTTTGTGTCAGATAAATAGGACAGCCGCTATGCTGCACACCGCGCAGCAAGTTTTCAATCAGAGCGCCTTACAATTGTTTAAATAGAAAAAAATACACAGATTTTCATATGAATTCGCGCTCGTATCTATAAAACTCTAATAACGCCTACTATAACTTCCTTCAACATTTGGCGAATGTTCATTGCAACTATTATAATTACATGTTGCTAATGTTCGTCTATTCCCGGCTCCGCCCAGCATAGAGCCTAAATTCGTTGTCACACAAATCTGTGTGAGGCTTTAAAGCTTTTAATAATCCTCTTCTCAACACGGCTGTTATGATGGTGTCCGCATAAATAGCCTGCTCCGGGTCCATCCTTTCCAATTGTTTGGCAACTTTTATGCCTGAGGCTTCATGTTCAGATATTTCTAATCTGCTGATGGTGGGGTTCTTAAGTGCGACAGCGCAAGTTTTTAAAACGTTGATGACGCCGTCATCAGTTTTTTTCTTCTTGGCGCAGCGAGAAATTTTGCCAGCCGGCCGTTTATTGCTGCTTCCACACGGTTGCACTTCTTCATCCTTCATACAAAAAAAACACATATAATTCAATAAAATAAGAAATAACAAGGAAATTAAATTTTGTTTATTTTTGTATTGTTTTTTGTTTTGTCATAGTTCCCGCATACCAAGGACGAGTGGAAAAAAATAGCGGAAGGGTTTCATAACAGATGGGGGTAAACTTGTCGAAGAGCTACCTGTCACCGATCTCAATGAGGTTTGAATATGTTGTAGAAGTTAACATTCTGAACAACTTTTTCCTTTGCCGAAAATGGTGGTCAGCTCTAGTTTCCGAGATATTCGCAAAAAAATATGGTAATTATATAGAACAGGTGTTTCCTCACCGATTTCAACGATTTTTGGATATGTTGTCGGGGACACGATTCTGAACAACTTTTTCCTAAACATGTTACCGCCGCTCCACCTTCGTTTCCAAGATATTCGCGAAAAACTGCTGCTACTGCTACAATGTATTCTGTCGTAAACCTACCTACAGTACGCGTCCGCCACAGCGTATGCGCCAGCATGGGATAAAACAAATGACGAAGCTGACCTTTGTTTCCGAGATATTTGCGAAAAACTTCTTTTGACTTATTCCGACGCAATGCGTTCCACTTTCCAACTTGTCCCGGGTATTAGTATTGGTTTGGGCTAGATGATTTGGGCTAGCGAACCGATGTGAGTTGGGGTATTGATGTGTGTCCCCATACACCCAACAGGTGTTCTTGAAGGCACCCTCTTTCTTGCAAAAAAAATTATGTTTTAGAACCAGAGTCATCCTAATAACCAGCGGCGTCGGCACCGCCGAAAAGAGTCACAGTGTTGACGGGCATCCGCAAGTTTCTGGTTCAAATCTCTAAACTCAAATCGGTTCGCTACCATGCTTTACGCGCCCGTGAGCGGGAGCGCGCCCCCCGCGCTAATCTACCCCAAACCAATGCTAATACTCGAGACAAGTATGAAAGTGGAATGCGTTGCATCGAAATAAATCAGCAGAAGTTTTTCGCAAATATCTCGGAAACGAAGGTCGTGCGACGGTAATATGTATAGGAAAAAGTTGTTCAATTGATTGTGTATTGGCTTCTAAACGAGAGTAATTATGGAATACATCAGTATTTTGTAAACAAAAGAAAAAAATGTATTGAAATTCAATTACGTGTATCGGGATCGACAAAATTGTAAGAATGATTTACTGTTAAGTGTTTATAGCCTTGGTTGTGAAGACGGTATTAGTATTGGTTTGGCCTAGATTAGGGCGGGGGGCGCGCGCCCGCTTGCGTATTACATTGTTACGCGGTTGCATAGGCAAGCGTGGAATCCTGATAATCGATATATAAAAACGACCTCGTCGGAGGAATGATACGTGCGTTACAGTACAAATTCTTAGTTAATTATTTAATGAATTATTTTTAATTATTTTTTATGGGTTAAAGATCTAGTTCTATACAGGCCCCGCATTGAGTGACTTTCACGATCGCACAGGTTTCTCGGTAAATAACTTCTGCTCGAGTGTAAAATTCAAATGTGAATAGTTATCCCCTTTATTCTTTTATACTTTTACCAAGCGTTAGAGAGGCTGAAAGGCCAAGGGTGACCCCAGAATATCGGCTAACGCCAATATTGACCCTCCGTTACCTCTGCTTTAACAATAATGGAATTGTTTACATGAATATAAACCTTACATGAAACGGCGCTCGCCCATCGGTATTCCAGTACATAATTTACGGAAAGAATGTGCAACTCACCCACTCTATCGATCAATTCTATAACGTACGAATTTTAAATCCTTTTTGATATTGCCTTTGGATTATACGACTTGTATTCTGTGCCTGAGAAAGAAAGAATCGCACTCACTCTCGATATTTATGAATATGTATATATATATATATATATATATATATATATATATATGTAAGCGGTAGGAAAAGATTAAACACACACACACATGAGATCGAACTGAAGGTTGATCTCAACGCGATTAAATAAGGTAATGCGAAAAATATTAGACGAACGTAAACGCAGTGATTGCACAAATAAGATAAACAAAAAAAGTTTAAATGATTATAGATACACGTGAAGTTATGCAATAATTTTAACGTGGAAAGGTTGAGTCCATTCACTAATACTTATGAATCTCCGGCTCGAAACGGAATTTAGAGTCAAAGAAGAATAAAATAAAGAAATTACGATCCTCGGACACCTTGTCACGCTCTCCGCGACTGTACGACAAAGAGTGACCCGGCTTCGCGCTCTCGGGCGCGTCCAGCTGCGAGGACCGCTCCGAGATAAGCTGACGCTGCAATCCCAATCATGCCCCAGCGATAGATGCATGAAATCATTAGGTGTTCTCACCTTCATATACTTTATACTTGTGCGCTACCGGCGCCAAACAGGGTACTCTCGTCCTCACGCATTCTCGCACTCAGATCACTCCTTTACATTGATGCGACGGTCCGACGGTCGGAAATGCGCTCGACGAGGTTTCACCAGAATGCTAGATGATGAATTAATGAATAATGAATTTCTGAAAAAAAAGAAAAGTTCAATTATATTTCGGTACGTAACAGTCTCACAAAAAAAGGTTAAAAAACAACCTTTTACTATTTTTGTTGCTTTTCCGACCAATTGCATTTTTTTTTTCAAAACGACGAAACACGTCACTCAGCAAACTAATCCTTCTGGCTTCTCAAAGAAAACTCATGTCGTTTGGACCAATCTAAAAAAGTTATGCGATTTTGAAAATTGTAAACTTTCTTTCGTCCGCCACAGCAGCAACAATATTAATATTAAACTGCTGCTTCAAAGCAAAAATGTACGCGCGCCGAATTTTAAATATACTGTAGGCTTAATTGCATACCGCGCCATCTTGCTTCTACTGTACGAAATCTTATCGTGTAGCAAAGTGAATATACGCCAAATTATAACTACAATTAATTAAAATATTTTATGTGTTCCAAATTGTATGTGTCCTAAATTGTATGTGTCCTAAATCGTATGTGTCCTAAATCGCTTGTGTCCTACATTGTATGTGCACTATAAATCGCATGTGTTCCAAATTTTATCTGCATTATCTTCTGTGTACTATCTTGTGTTCGAAACCTTGCTGTGCGCTATCCTGATGTGCACTAAAAGAAATGTGCGTTAAACTGCATGTGTCCTAAATCCCATGTGTCCTAAATTGTATGTGCACTATAAATCGCATGTGTTCTGAATCGCATGTGTCCTAAATTGTATGTGTCCAAAGTCGCATGTGTCCTAAATTATATGTGCACTATAAATCGCATGTGTTCTGGATCGCATGAGTCCTAAATTGTATGTGTCCAAAATCGCATGTGTCCTAAATTGTATGTGTCCAAAATCGCATGTGTTCTAAATTGTATGTGCACTATTTTCTGTGTACTCTCTTGTGTGTAAAATCTTGCTGTGCGTTAAACTGCATGTGTCCTAAATGGCATGTGTCCTAAATTGCATGTGTCTTAAATCGCATGTGTCATAAATTGAATGTGTCCTAAATCGCATGTGTCCTAAATGGTATGTGTCCTAAATCGCATGTGTCCTAAATTGTATGTGCACTGTCAATTTCGTGTGCTCTAAGTTGCATGTGCACTGTTTGCTGTGCACTATTCTGGTGTGTCCTACATTGCATGTGTGGTTTTGTACTGTGTCATTTTGATATGGAGCCGTATTTTGTCACGTACGAATATCTTGATATATGAAGTAACGTATTTAGAACTTACCGTGATGGTTAGCATTTAAAGGTGAGATCAGACGGCGCGTGAATCGGCGAGCTGCTCGGCTCGTCTAGCTCGGCAAGACGGTTGGCGAGCCCGACTCGGCGATGCATGACCGATCAGACGACGCGTGGCTTGGCGAGCTTGCTCGGCTCGTCTAGCTCGGCAAGTCGGTTGGCGAGCCTGGGCGAGCCTGGGCGAGCCGAGCCATGACCGATCAGACGGCGCGTGGATCGGCGACCTGCTCGGCTCGTCTAGCTCGGCAAGTTGGTTGGCGAGCCCGATTCGGCGATCCAGGACCGATCAGATGGCGCGTGACTTGGCGAGCGGGCTCGGCTCGTCTAGCTCGGCAAGTCGGTTGGCGAGCCGAGCCATGACCGATCAGACGGTGCGTGGATCGGCGAGCTGCTCGGCTCGTGTAGCTCGGCAAGTCGGCTTGGCGAGCCTGGGCGAGCCTGGGCGAGCCGAGCCATGACCGATCAGACGGCGCGTGGATCGGCGATTCACGCGCAAAGTTCGCCGATTCACGCGCCGTCTGATCTCACCTTAACACTTCCTTTCTTTTTCTACACCTACGCACTCGTTTAGCATTTAATTTTTTTTCCGCTCATTAGATTCCATGTTTGCTTTATTCAATAAATATGTTTGGCTTGCTGCGATATCTTTAAATATAGATTTGATTGTTTTTTTTTTCAACTAATTTTTCCACACATTTCCTTACAAGTTTCTGGTGGCGAAAACCTAGACTAAAATTCAATAAGGAAAGCTAGATATGGACTTGACAGCTTGAGTCAGGTTTAGGGAATTCAATCCCGGTCATTATTTACTATCCCGGGATGGCGGGATTTTTTAAAGTCTATCCCGGGATCCCGGGATTAGTCCCGGGATTGGGTAATAAAAAAATTCAGTAATTAAAATGATTTCCTATATGTTAAAATTCTAAATCTTTATTTAAAATAAACAAATATAAATTAAAATCATTCTTAAGAATAAAAAAAATAATAACAATATTAATAAACCATTATGAAGCGTTTTGGAAATGTATTCGAAGAAATTACAGAGCATCTAATGTATCATCTCCTAGCCGACTTCTTATTTTATTTCCTATATAACCGGCCGCTGAAAAAGCTCGCTCTGCTTCAATGCTTGTCGGAGGAATTGATAACAAATATTGATATGCTTGTTCCAGATGACGTCCACGGATTCCACCATCCTCAAAGAGAATCATCTCTTTTTTTATACTTGACAACAGATCAGATTTTTGGGTTTTTTCAGGTTCCGCGCGCTTCATACTCTGTTCAATTTCTTTTTGTAACTTTTCCTGTAACGTTAGCTGACTATGTTCCTGTGTTTGAATGGGCTGATTTGCGACAGTTAATATGTTTTCTTCATCTCCACTTTCGTCTGTAGCGTAGCTCAATCTTTCAATGAGCATCTTTAATTGTTTTCTAATTACAGTTCGACTAGGGCTTAAAAATATTCCTCTTAAAGTTGCCGAATCCTCATTAATACGTCTACGATTCTGGAGATAATTTAATACACCAGATAATTCCATGTGTCGTCTTTGCTCGATGCGCTGTAACAATGCTGCCATCATTTTGTCACCTAATATATTTTTTTTCTCAGCCAACGCATTTAAAAGAAATTTTAAAGCCGCATCAGCTGTGCACAAATTAGCATCTCGTCGACAGAGCGCTTCTACAGTAAATTTAATGGGTGCAAGTACATCGATAATTTCTGTTATCAACTTAAAATCGGACTCTTCTAAACGAATCGGATGCTTCAAATCAATAAGAGCCTTTTCAATGCTGGTTTTCAAAAAAATAAAACGTTCTAGCATAGTTAGAAGGCTATTCCATCTCGTTTTAGTATCTAATAGAAGTGAAAATTCTTTGTTGTGTTCCAGCTTTACGTATTTTTGTAGAACAGTATCGTTTTTTGTGGGTGATCTTTTAAAATAAAGCACGACTTTGCGAACTTTTTTTATAGTTTCATTAATATTATGTTCATTGGAAAGATCAGGGACTTCCTAATATAGATCATCGTCTGTAACTAAAGTCAAACCAGATTCTGATTCCAATAAATAATCAAAACTTTCCACATTTTCTGTATTAACATCATTCAAATCTTGAGTATCATTATGAGCCTGAATAGATAAAGATTCATCTTGAGCTACTTTTTTATTATAAAGTACGTCACAGACTGCTAAATGAATGGCATCTGCAAAACAAACTTGATGTTCAGTGTTTACAAGCTTTCTTACTTTTAACATTACACTTGGTCCATCAGTTACGATAGCGACAATGTATTTTTCGAGTGAAATGTCATGCATAATAAGACGATTTTGTAAGATTTCAATACAGTTCTCAGCCGTCATAGATCCACAGACACGAATAAGACCTAAACTCCAAAAATTTTCAGGCGAATGAACGTTGACATTTATATAACGTTTGCTGGCATTGGATGTCCACTCATCGAAAGTTAAGCTAAATCTGCTTCCTGATTTTTTCAAAATTTGTATTTCTGCAGTCACTTGCTCTCGAATTATTTGGCTATAATTCATTACACGCTTTCGAATTGATGCTGCTGATGCAGGTAAATTACTGTACCCCTTATCTATCAGTAATTTTCTTAAATCATTGGATGTTATAAAAACATTGAATGTTAAGCCGTCCAATAAATAATCTACTATCTTACTTTTTGTAGGCGGTCGTGTAGGTTCTGGTGATTTTTTATGCCCCTGACTTGTAGATGAAAGATTCACCTCCTTTATAACTTTGATACCATGTTTTGATAACAAATGTACATGTAATCCCTTAGTCGATCCACCCAAAGTTTTAAGCACGGCACTACAGTTTTTACATTGAGCACTGCTTCTGTCTTTACATGTTAAATCCCCTACAGCACATTTGGTTGCAGGAATGTTGCACAAGCGTTGCAGAACATTACAATGTTGCCGTTATATTGCAGGTTGCATTGCAATATTCCTGCAACATCGTGGAAACATTGCCGTGCAATATTTCAATGGCCACGTTTGTGCAATGTTTCAGGAATATTGCGCACACATTGCCGTGCAATATTGCAATGTCCACGTTTGTGCAATATTTCAGGAATATTGCGCACACATTGCCGTGCAATATTGCAATGTCCACGTTTGTGCAATATTTCAGGAATATTGCGCACACATTGCCGTGCAATATTGCAATGGCAACGTTTGTGCAACGTCTCAGCAATGAATCCGAAATAAATCCGGAATTTCGCGTAGCGATCCCGAATTGTCGACACGCAGAATACAGTCTAAGATTCCACAGGCTAACACCGAGCGAATATATGCGAACGTGGACAATATCTTAGATTAATAATTAATACGATTATTTAATTAACATTATACGGTTTAAACAAACTCAGAGACTATATGCAGCAACAAAAGAGATTTGGAAAAAGTGTTACACGTGCCAATTACTGCCAGAATCCCTACTAGTACCGTTGAATTTATTATATATAATTAAAACGTTCCGAATTGTCGAGGGAAAATATCTAAGTCCGGGTGATGTTGCTGATAGATTGCTGGAATCTTGCACGTACGTTACGGCGCTTGCAACATACGTGCAAGATTCCAGCAATCTATCAGCAACATCACCCGGACTTAGATATTTTCCCTCGACAATTCTTGTACTATGCAGGATATTCCATAACAGAATATGAATCAACTTAATACACCATCAAGCGTCGACGTGAATTTGTTGTGAAATATCCGGCTCCACGATTATTGAGATGTAATGGTGTTTGTTAAAACGAATCTTCGTTTTTGAATAATTTGAGTTTAATGAGTTGCGCGGTAGGAATATAAGTTCGAATACGTAAGCAATCTTCTCAATCAATGGTTGTAGCTGCAGCGGTAAAGTGTTCGTCTACGGTGCTACAGGTCGCGGGTTCGAATCTCCCTGGGGTAAAAGTATTTTCTATTTATAAAAGACACATGGACGTCATACTCTATGTACTATGATAATATTTCTCCTGTTCTCATAGACACGTGCGTTATATATATATGTATATAAAATACCGTTATTTTTATTTTTTGGCCCTACTGCCCGAAACGTTGCGGGTCTATTGCTGTAAAATTTTGGAAACGTCGCGCGACCATTGCTGTAAAATCTCAGAAATGTTGCGCGACCATTGCTGTAAAATCTCAGAAATGTTGCGCGACCATTGCTGTAAAATCTCAGAAATGTTGCGCGACCATTGCTGTAAAATCTCAGAAATGTTGCGCGACCATTGCTGTAAAATCTCAGAAATGTTGCGCTACCATTGCTGTAAAATCTCAGAAATGTTGCGCTACCATTGCTGTAATATCCCGAAACAATGTTGCAGAAATATATCCTGCAATGTTGCACAGGGCGGACATAGCAATTTACTGGTAACATTTCGGCAATGTTCCGCGCAATGTTTCCAATATCTAACCGCAATGTAACTGAGACATTACGGCAATAAATGTGCTGTAGGGGATAATGACTCCATACCGACGACGTGTCAGAATCTTTCTTGTGAATAGTAAAAACACTTTTCTCAGACATTATTAAATACGATAAGAAGAGAACGATAGTAAGAGAGATCTTTGTATCATGCTGGGTTTACAACAACTAACTGCTCGCGGAAGCTCTGATTCACGCTTTTATACGATTTTAAGTAAGCACCTCCGATGATCTCTGAATTCTTATTGGTTCGGAGGTAGTTCAAAAAATTGAAACCGCTTCAGCGATCAAAGGCGCCTACTATGTTGCGACTTGCGGCTCTGCTTATTGTTAGATCTGACACGGCCGCATGCCGCAAAGACACAGTCGAATAAAAGGCTCCTCAAACCAACGCGAATATCCGCGGCGGCAGCGGATCCGCCGCGGTTCAGCAGTTTTTTATACGTGGCGGTTTATGGCAGCCTTATCTGATCCGCTTCAGATCCGCTCTGCGCCACGAATACTCGCGTTAGTTTGGGGGAGCCTTTAACACACTAATTGTAAGTCGGTGCGGCGCGTTTCAACCTATAAAGTTTCGACTTTACATGTATCAGACAAATTGCAATTTGCAACTCGAACGATTTCGAAATAGTAGAAAGTGGGAATATCATTGTAAAAATAAATACAATTTAATATTATTAGTTAGTTATATGCGATTCAATATTATTATTTAAATAAATCGTTATTATTATTGGCATTATTATGAAATGACTATGTTGATTTATTCTGTTTATTCTATTATTTTTATAGTTTTCAGTTGTTCATAAAGTAATTCGCATTTTTAAAAAATCCCGAAAATCTCGGGATTAGTGATATCAAATCCCGGGTTTTTTTAAATAAAAAAAACAGCCGGGATCCCTGGGTCCCGGGATCCCGCATCCCGGGATTGAATTCCCTAGTCAGGTTATAACTAGCCAGGAATTAAAAGGGAAAAACTGGATGTGAACTAGTTAGCCAGAGTCGAGTTACAACTATTCCAGATTTACAGACTGGGTTTTAGGCGGAATTTGGTTAGTTTTTCCTTTCTAGTTTTTCCCTATCCAAGCCTGACTATTACCTCACCAGAAATAGGGAAAAACGAGACAAATTTCTACTAGGGATAGAGCATAAGTGTTTGATGTATCAAGGGGTCCGATGTACCTGTGAGGTCTGAACACACGATTATTTTGGGTTTGTTTTTTTTTTAAAACAAAAAGACTTTTTTAAATAAACGGCTGTGTATTCGAAAATATATATTTTAAAGTTCTTGTAGTTTTTTTTTGCAATGCAATATATAAATAAATTAATAAATAATGAAATTATAGACAATCTCCCGGCATGAACATCCACCATTTTATTGGAAATTAATTTTTCGGGATAATGACCGATTAAGCACTTGATAATTTAATATACTAACTAAATTTGGTCGAACTGTTTGTTTCTGATGAACGAGGTCTAAGCTACAGTCACGGTCACCATAAAGTGCTTAAATAAAAAAAATCTGCCGGAAGATCGTCTATAATTCCATTATTTATTTATATATTGCATTGCAAAAAATATACAAGAACTTTAAAATATATACTTTTGAATACAAAACCGTTTATTTAAAAAAGTCTTCAAGGGTAATTTAATTACGTAACAATTAAATAACGCCGTAATTGAATTACATTCAAAGTTTGAATTCAAACTTTTTAATTAATTGAATTGCTAATTACTGTAATCATCTGAGGAATTGCGATAAATGTTTATATTTATGTTTCATGTGTACTTATATGACTATGATATGTACTCGTATAACAAACTTCGGTTAGCGATATGCCCTTTCTTTTATATATCTTTCTCTCATTTGTTGTACAAGCAAATTTAATGTGTTAAATAGTATTAATATATATGTTAATAATAATCATTTGCGTACACTGTACAACAGGGATGCACAGACTTATTAAGATTAAGGGGCACATAGTTTCACTGTGACTTATGGGAGGGCCGTCAAAAAACATGAATGTTACCTATCATATGTTATTTGTATTATTTATATGTAACATATATTATGACTTGTTAAAATTAAAATAACACATGGTGAGCGGGCCGCCAGCAAATCACCGGAGAGCCGCGGTCTGTGCATCCCTGCTGTACAGAGCAGAGGTCCCTATTTCACGTGTATTTACATACACGTGTACACGTGTAGTAAACGTAGCCGAACTTCAATATTTCCAGCAGTGGAAAAACACCGCTCAGAGGTATCCGATGTTGCCGGTATTACCAAATATTTAATTGCGAGTTCCGCAATTGTTGGGTATTTGGCAAATGACCACTGCTGGAAATATTGTAACACGAAAAAGAACGCGTTTATTACCTGAAAATGTCGATACTTTAGTTTTCTTGTACCAAAATAGAAAATTAATAAATTAAATTTTATTATGAAATTTTATTATGTGTTGTTTATTGTTACCTGTAACCTGAAGATTAGTTTGTTTTCGCAAAAGCGGGCCAATATATTTAGATACTCAAATATTCACACGTCGAAAATTACACAAATTGAATACTAGTTAATAATTAATATATGCGTAGGTATAGTTGTGCAGAGAAATAGCAAGGTGGCCAAGTAACGCCTCGTACAATCGACTAAATAGAAATATGTACATACTTTGTTGTCACGTCGGTAACTATCGATGGCGTCGAACTCAGGACCGCACGCATCTTTCAGTGTGATGCGATGGAAGTAGGTATGTAAGTATTTGCGTGCGTGCAGACTGCAGTGTCTCATATTTAGATATGTGAGACCATTCATGCAATGCTAAACAGAAAAAAGAGATACTATACCTAATAAGCAATCGCAAAATTAATCGTGACGAACCAATTTAAATATACGTGCACACGTGTAATAGAAATATACGTGTACACGTGTAATAGAAATACACGGGTATCCGTGAACAGAACTACACGGGTATCCGTGAACAGATATACACGTGTACTTATAATCCGTGTACACGTGTTTTAAGAACACGGATTTTTAATTCCTTAATACACGTTACACGTGTCCCGTGTACACATGTATTTAAATACACGTGAAAAGCCGCGACCTCTAGTACAGAGTGTCCAAAAAGTAATGGTCACTGGTTTGGGGGGCGAATCTGTACCTCTGGACAAGTGGATATTTGTTAAAACAAACTTGCTACAAAATTGTTTATAACATTGAAAATGATGTTTCAACGATTCGATTGTATAGAATTGCACGTATAGGTATGGACCTACCACTACTCTGCCGCTTTGGCAGCATCTACCCAAATGGTGGGGCCTGGCCCAGTAGTGCAAGGTGTATTGACCTAGTTTGAGCCACTGTGCCAGACCCCACCATTCGGGTACATACTACCAAAACGGCAGAGTAGTGGGTAGGCCCATACCTATACGTGCAACTTTATACGATCGAATCGTTGAAACATCATTTTCAATATTATAAACAATTTTGTAGCAATTTTTTTTAATAAATTCACCCCCCAAACCAGTGATCATTACTTTTTGAACTCTTTGCACATTAAGTCGATCTGCGCATGCAATAATATTATTGTTTGAATACGATTTAATTGATTTATTTTGTAATCAGAATTCATGAAGTAATTCAATTGTAATTCTGCACATCTCTGTGCAATTGTAGAGGAAGTGCAGTATATTTGGAATACCAGTTTGTTTAAGACGAATAAAAAATTACGACAGAGGATGGGAACAAATTAAATTACATAATATCATAGGGAAACTAATAAACTTTCATATTTCTTAGTGTCAGTAAAAATAAAAAAAAAAGTAACTGAAATTTTGGTTAGAATGAAAAATGACAAGAAGTATCGATTTCGTTAAGGTGCAGGTAATTTGGAATACCGATATTCCAATTTACCTTCACTTTATAAACTTAAACAAAACATGTAGATAATAAAATTAGTTTATTTTATGACGCAATCAGGCTAAGAAATCACAATTAAGGAACAACTTTATGTAGATATCTATAAGACAATATTTACACAAATGCTAAAAAACGTTATATAGGTGACAGACGCAACTGACGCTGTGGTAGCCATTACGCGTGAAACAAAAGCATCGGTAGGCTTTGGATTATTCCAAATTACCTTCACCTTCGGTATTCCGAATTAGCAACATGGCATTGAAACCTAAAATTTCATGTCACACTTTGTATTCCCGAAATTATCGCAAAACTGGCACGGAACCACAGAAGGAACATGCAAATGAGTCGATTAAGTGTTTAACACTAAAGTTTTGACATATTTTAACCATGATTGGAACGATTGAATACGTGCTGAAAAAGTTTTGCAAATTGACGTTTGCTTCCTCTGCAGATTAAGTAGAATATGTAAAAATTGCGGTTCATCCACAAATGTCATTAGTGAACAGGTCATTAGCCCCTATAATCTACGGTGTTACAAATTAAATAGCGTTAGTATGTGACGTAACGTCCCAGCGCGAAGAGACGAGCGCGCGGCGGTGCGACCGAGAGTGAGCGAGAGGCCGATCGCGCAGGCGACCGCAGCTGAGAATCTCCGAACCGGCCCGAGGCGCGTCGGTCTCGCGACGCGTCAAATGACGCTCACTCCGCACCGCGCCGCTAGAGCGCGTCGATTTCTCGCTGCTGGGAATTTCCGAGAATCGGGACATAAGCCTCGACGCGACTGAGGCAAGCAGTTCGAGTGGGGCTACGGATCCCCCTCCTAGACCGCCTGCCTGGATGCTGCCCGGTCAGGGCATGGACACTCCAATGCTTAAGAGTGAAGAAGGATAGACGCCAGTGACGCCATCTAGTGTATACTCATAACCCTAAGATAAGATAATAAATGGCCGTTCAGATGATGGACATATTATTCAGATAATGTGCTGATATGTAGTTGAAGAACTTAATAAAATGAAGAGACCAATAGAAAAACATACAGAAATACATAATTAATTGTTACAATAACTATTTGTAATAACTAATTATGTATTTCTGTATGTTTTTCTATTGTTCTCTTCATTTTTATCAAGTTCTTATTCATAAAAGTGTGTTTTATGTATAAGAAAATGGTAATGAAATCGTTTTAAAGAATTTTTTTATTATAAATCAAGAATACAGTCCATCTGTTACATCTTGTACGTCCATAAGACGAAACTTCTCTACGCTCAGAACTTCTTTTTGCTGTAGACAGTTTAATAATTTGCTTAAACCCTATAGTGCTAAGTACATAATTATATTAATTACTTATATTACAGTGTTTCTATAAAAGGGCTTATTTCCAAACGTTTTGTTTAAATAACTTAAAACAATGGGCCTGATGAATAAAAACTAAACAATTCCTTATTATTAGCAAAATCAATTGCTTAAAAAAAATGCTTAAACAAAACAGGAATTGCTTATTTTCATATGAATAAAAATCATAAGGAATTGCTGGCTTTACTGGACCGTATAAGTAAATGGTAGCTGTGACTGCCGGGACCGTTCTCACTCTCTCTCGGGCTATCCCTGCTCGGTCGCGTTCAGTGCTCCTGACGCGATCTCGTCCTATAAGAACTTCCTTCAGCTGAGTTTGGAGACCAATTCCCAAATGTAATTGGGGAAAAATCTGCAGTTGACGGAGTAATATTGATCCCTGGTGACAAATCTTCCTTCCTCTCCACATCAATATTCTCGTCAACTTCCTCTGACGATGAACTGCTTTCCCTTTTGTCAGGCAGCAACAAGGAAGGTACTGTTCCGTCCTTCAGCTTTCTCCGTTTACTGCATTGGTAATCTTTTGCTTGAAAATGTAAATGACAAATTACATACCGCTCATTGTAAACCTGCTTGTAACTTAAGCCTAGCAATCGCGGATTACGTGTTGCTTCAATCCACTGCGAAGCGATTATACACTTTGGAAAACGATGAGATTTTACCTGTCGAGTTGATGGACAATTCAGGACAGCACACTTTTGCTTGTCATTTGAAAACTGCTTGGCGTTCATTTTCGACGCACAATTACTTACCTTAAACCAAAACTAACACAACACAATGAATACACTTTACTGCACTTAACGACAAAAATATCACTGACAATTGCGGATGATTGCTGACAATCAGACACAATAGCAGTGAATGGCGGCAAATGGCGGCCAAGTGCAACTGATTTGAACTGGTTACTAAGTGCAACGAAGACAGACGCAACCTAACGCCAGCGGAGTGAGGGGCGTGGGGAGCGAAACAGCGCCATCTAGTGTATACTCAAAACGGAATAAACTATGTTTCTTCACGGCGCCTATACTACTGTCCACCCCTGTGCCCGGTGCAAGCACACTGGCGAGAACCTCCGTGTATCCGCCGATCATATGATCGTACGCTATCCTCTTTCCCTCTACCGTACCGTACAGAGACGCCTGGAAGTTGCCCGGTCTCTTTCCTACTACCGTTCCGAAACAGAGACGCCCGGACGCTGCCCGGTCTCTTTCCTACTACCGTTCCGAAACAGAGACGCCCGGCCGCTGCCCGGTCTCTTTCCTACTACCGTTACGAAACAGAGACGCCCGGACGCTGCCCGGTCTCTTTCCTACTACCGTTCCGAAACAGAGACGCCCGGACGCTGCCCGGTCTCTTTCCTACTACCGTTCCGAAACAGAGACGCCCGGACGCTGCCCGGTCTCTTTCCTGCTACCGCTCCGAAACAGTGACGCCCGGACACTGCCCGGTCTCTTTCCTGCTACCTCTTTGAAACAGAGACGAGTGGCATTTTCCAGGTCTCCATCGTTTCGCACGCAACCGCGAAGCAAAACACGATCGACACAGCGGAGAGAATTGTAAATAGTGTATATAGTTAGTGACAAGGAGAATAAAGGCTATAATTAGTAAGGAGAGGATTTCAATACCCTGGCATCCCGACTGAGTGCATCCTCCACAATCCTTACCTCCGGACGGACGACCGTCACAAGTAGTTTATTAGATACTTCGGTATTCCAAATTACCAACAGTATTCCAAATATGCTGCACTTCCTCTAATACCTACATACTTAGTCACCTTAATAAACTATAATTTCATAAAAAGACAACCATATGTTTCCTTTTTATTGTCTGTGTCCATTGTAAAATTATATTCCGTTTCTTGTTTACCTTCAGTACTACATTGAAATGATATTTCCACGTAGGGGAGAGTGGGGTAATCACGAACGCGGTGTAATCGCGAACGCCATAATTGCGGCGTTTTAATAAATGAAAACCTATGTTCCCGCTCCACCAGGTAATAGTTTAGGTCGTATCCAACGCCGAGCAGAAAATAATAAATACAGGACACTCACGCTATTCACGGTAAATACAATTTATTATTTTCATCATGTTTCAAGTAATATTTTGTCCATTTTCAATTGCATGTAATTACTGTTGAGTTAATGATGCAATTGCGATCGTTTCAAGTCGAAATAAAGTACTTCTTAAGCAACATTGTGTGACCACGGAGTTGCCTGAATCATGATTCTAACCTCTGAAATAATTTTTTTTCTATCTTTTGAGCTCGTGGGGTAATGACGAACAAATCGGATGGGGTAATCTCGAACGTTCGACATTACCCCTCGTGCCAAGAAGTGCCAAAGAATGAGACGAAAAAAAATGATAAAGTAAAGAAGAAATATGTTAGGAATTTGAAAACTTTTGATGAGGAAAACCTGGAGGGGAATGCCGATGAAGAACCAAAAAAGAAGAAAAAGGAGGACACAGAATTGCCAAAGAATGAGACGAAAAAAATGATAAAGTAAAGAAGAAATGTGTTAGGGATTTGAAAACTTTTGATGAGGAAAACCTGGAGGGGAATGCAGATGAAGAACCAAAGAAGAAAAAAAAAGGACGAAAAATGTTGATAAAAAAATTTTATATATCTGTATTTATTGTGATGAATTGTATACACACCCACCCACTGAAGACTGGATAATGTGTTACAAATGTAACTTATGGGCACACGAAAGATGCAGCGGCAGCAGTGAAAGCACATCTAGAGGCTTTCTCTGCGGCTTCTGCGGTATGTAGCTTCGTTCGAGATTACCCCATGCAGTGTTCGGAATTACCCCACCAGCAGTCGTGTAATTCCGAACAGCAGGGGTTAGGTTTTTTCATTATAAAGTTAATTTTTATTAAAATTTTTGCAAAATCCGTTAAAGTAGTTTATAGAGGACTCGTTTAAGCATGTTTATAAATAAAAATCAAATTCGTATTTCCCATAGTTTTTGTTCTATTTGCTGTCTGGCTTAGGTGTTCGTGATTACCCCACTCTCCCCTAGTTGGAGCCACAGAGGCTCCCTAAGAATAAAAGTTTGCAGTGACAGCATTTTAAAGAAATGTTCGATTTCTGCTAGATATTTAGCTTGTTTTCGTTGTGTAGAATTAATTTTTTACAAGATAGAAACTCGTCCGTGGTTCCAGTCACACAGAATTTTTTTTGAGGAGTGTAGTACTAAAATAAATGAGGTCATAAATAAACTTACTTGATTGTGAGGCTGCGTCTCGGTGTCGTCCATGTCCTCTACGTCTGGATTCTGAAACTCAATTTCTTCGGGTTCGTCCTGCAACGCTTCCGCCTCGTTCGGGAGAGATGTTTCCTCTTCGATATTTGTTATGCTGGCCGTTGGGATTTCTTGATCTTTTGAGAACAGTAACAAATCATATTACCAAAGTGTTGGCACATATTCGTCTTCGGCCCCTTTCCCAGACCGTGTAGATGCCGCTACTTTCCGAAATTCCTTCCGAAATGTCCCACGCAGAGATTGGAGTTTTCTACTTACAAACTCTCTATCCGCATTGGGAAACATTGTTTTACAGTATGTAATTAATTTGTCGTAACACTCTTTTCGCAAATTGCGATTTTGATAATCGTTACTTTTAATTTTCCATAGAGAAGGCATTGCTCTGTATAATGTAAGGAGCCCTGTTATTGCCTTGTTACTCCACTTTAAGTCGTCCGTCATACTTTTATGAGTAATCACCCAGCAAGTCACTGACGTAGCCGAACTATACGAACGTATTGACACTTTGACTTTTCGTTTGATTCTGCCTTTTCTCCGTACTTTCACTTAAAACGTAAGCATTGGTTCCTCCCTCCATATGTCAAATTCCTAGCGGGGGTGGTTATGGCAAAATATAATTAGTTAAGGCGTGACAAAAGGGGCTGATGTGGGCCCAGGAGGAAATGCAAAACGCTTTCGTCCTTCTTCCCGAACGACGGTCGGGTAATAAAAATCAGGGGTTGTAAATACGTCTTTAGTTTACGTTTCGTTGCCAGATGTGCAAGCTCCGCGAGGTATTTCCTTATTTGACCATTGTCCTGGGATTCTCAACGTTTAGTCCAGCAATAATGACGTCGTGGGCTGAAGCCCATCAGTGACGGCATTGTGGAGAGTCCCAGGAGTAGGGCAATTAGAATTGCCAAGGGTTCGCCAGGCGCAAGATATAAACTTAAATATACCGAGTCTTAAGAGTCATGCTTTAAAAAGATGAATATGTTGGCGTAGGTAAAGACAGAAGTGGTGGGGATAGCGAAAAGCCCACAGCGTGTGCACCGAAACGAGTTCATGGGGAGACAATACTGTAAATTTTTATTATTTTGAAATGTCTCAATGGCATCATTGCACTCAATATTCATATTGAAATATATAAATAATTCGTTTTTTATTAGATTGAGAGAGGCCTTGTTTCTGTCATAGCGCCACTTCACATTTATGACAGAGAAAACTCTCCCAGTAAATGCTGAAGTGGCGGGAACAGATAGAATATAATAATATTGCGTAACGTTTCCCCATAATATCATTAATTGTGAAATAAAGTATTTTCGCGTACTTTATTGTTATTCAAGAGTATAGAGTACATTTACCTATAATAACGTAAGATACTTTATTTTAAAGTACGGGTGGCAACCCTAAACGGCACGACCAAATACGAGCATTTGGCGTGTAAATGGTCAGCACAATTTATGACACGCGCGGCAGAGAAGCTATTTTTGAGAAAGGCGCTTTCCGTTCGCTTCCTGCTTTAATTTTGAACAAGGCATGTTTTGACCCTTCGAAAGTTTCATTTACGGCCCCACTGGCAATTGCGGGTATCATAAACGCGATCAGCTTAATGCGACTAGCCTCGTCACGCGCTTCGAGTGTGGAAGAAATTCCGCTGCGTTGCCAAATTTTCACTAAGAATGTCTCCAAATGAGTGGGGATACGCTTTCGAGTGTATACAGTGTATATGTACATACTTAGGTCTATGTGACATCATGTTATCTCAACGTGAAGAGATCGCGTCAACCCTGTCGCCCCTGCCTTCGACCAACCCTGCGTGCGATCGCTCGTTAAATCGAAGTAAACTCTGAAAGAACAAGCATCTCTGATTTTGAACAGCGCTTGTAGTTCGAGTTAGTTTCGTTTTTACATTATATTACACTTACTTTTTTTTATCCTTTTTATACTTTGTATTTGTGTTTTGTTATATATATTTGAAAATCGTGGTATCACGGCGCGAATCACGTTTCAATTCTGGACGTGCATCGTCCAAAATTTGCCAATTACATTGTCTCGCAGAAAATATAACTAATTTGCGTTTTAACATCAGGTAAGTACAACTGCTGATAGATCATTTTAAGTATATAGTTGCATATACTACGGTATGACCCAACCAACGGAATCAACTGAAATTTTGAGAGGTTGGGCGGGAGGGGGAGACAACCTTTAATATAAAATTTCAGCTGCGGGTATTTATTACTTTTCGAGATATTAATAAAAAAGTTTCGGCATAATACATTTAAATCTACCTATAGTGACTTTTGAAAATGTTCTGACACTTTTTAAAATCGCATAACTTTTTTAAATTTAAACCAAACGACTTGATTTTTTTAGGAGCTAGAAGGATTAGTTTGCTACGTGACATGTTTTGTCGTTTTGGAAATAATTGCAATTGATCGGAATAACGAAGAAAATAGTGAAGGTCGTTTTTTAAACTTTCTTTTGTGATCCTGCAATGAAAATACTAACACCCGTGAGACATTGGAAAGCAGGGGTGTGCGGGTACCCGACTTTTCGGGCTCGGGACGGACCGGAAACTTTCGGGCGAGATCGGGCGCGATCCTGATACTTTCGTATTACTCGAGATCCCGACAGTCTCGGGATCTCGAGATTCGATTTGGGCTACAAGCATAGCCGCCAATAGCTGGCTTTCGACCCGATCGCGTCCGAGTTTTGCCGAGCCGACCTGAAATCAAATTGCCCGCTCACGGCGGTCATGCTTGTAGCCCGAAACGAGTCTCGGGATCCCGAGAACCTCAGGATCTCAAGCAATACGATAGTATCGAGACCCGCCCGATCCTGCCCGAAACTTTTCCGACCCGTCCCGAGGTCCGGGAACCCGAGCCTCGGAACGATCCGCACACCCCTATTGGAAAGTCGAATGCGTTGTCTCGGAATAAGTCAACAGCAATAATGTATGAGTTCGTACGCAAAACCTAACTGAAAAGTAAATCTGACAGATTTTGGAAATGATCGACACGTTTCGATTAACATACATTTATTTATACACTTCGCTTGCGTCCACTTTATGTTACCGTATCCCTATGCATTATACCTATCGTCGACTGCGAAAGAATCGACGGCGACGAGAAGATGGTTGTGTTAATAACGTCTGTATAGGTAAATTTCAATGTATTTTGCGTAGGTTTTTTATTAATATCTCAGAAACTAACAAATACCCGCAGCTGAAATTTTATATTAGAGGTTCTCTCCCCCTCCCGCCCAACCTCTCAAAATTTCAGTTCATTCCGTTGGTTGGGTTATACAGTAGTACACCCATATAGTTTTTAACAAATTGTTATATTTAACTTCTCATTTGTATATGAAATATGTTCAGGTTATTATGGCGGATAACAAACGTATTAGGAACTATAGTCTATGTTCTGCTAGACATCAAAGGAGGAGAATTCAGCAATATTTGAAGGTTATTGAAAGCCAAAGAAATCAATCTGATGCGGAATTGGCAATTGATGAGCTTCCTACCTCTTCACGGTACTTAGAATATAAAAATTCTGAACTAAATAGTTCGCAGGAAGTGTACGAGTCTTGCGATGAAGTACCGTGCACCGACAATGACCATTTGAGGAATATACACAACAATGATATTTGTGAAAGTGATGAAGAAGAAGACACTCATTCATTATTTAATGATAATAATGAATACTATCATTGCATACTGGATTATGACACATCCGATGATGAATCAGCGAATGATATTGTTGATTACAATGAACCGGAGAGCCCTGCGACATTAAGACAGGATTTGTCCAACTGGGCACTACGAAATAATATTACGCATAAAGCCATCAACGAACTGTTGAGCATTTTTTTATCGTACGTGCCCAAATGCTTACTACCGAAAGATGCCAGGACATTGTTACACACTCCCCGTACAAGTAATTGTACCAAAATACAAGGGGGAGATTACTTACATTTTGGGGTAGAACAGATGCTAAAATTTTATGCTCAAATGTACGTTGAGGCAAATATTAGCGTACAATATATAGATCTGTCTTTAAATATTGATGGCTTGCCGTTGTCAAGGTCCTCCTCCAACAGTTTCTGGCCCATATTAGTATCGGATACAATTTTGAAACGAATACAGATTGTTGGAATCTATTATGGGTATAAGAAACCAGAATCATCCAACGAGCTGTTGGACAAATTCATTGATGAAATAACATATTTCATAAACAATGGATTTATATATGATACTAATAAATTTTCTATTAGGTTAACAAAAATTATCTGCGATGCTCCAGCAAAATCGTTTGTATTATATACAAAAGGCCATACAGGCTTTTCGAGCTGTTCGAAATGCACAATTGTTGGGAAATCAGTTAACAGAACTACGTGTTTCCTTTACAGCCAACTGCCTGATACACTGAGAACAGACGAAGATTTTCTACGGCAAACCGACGAAGATTACCATAAAGGTACAAGTGGCTTGTTAAAAGTGCCAAATATTGGGTTAGTATCAAATGTGCCCCTAGACTATATGCATTTAATTTGTCTGGGAGTTATGAAGAAGCTCTTGCTATTGTGGATTAAGGGACCGTTAAACGTAAGGATTGGTGGACAAGCTAAGAACTTGATATCGGAACATTTAATATTGGCTGGAATTTCTGTACCGCGTGAGTTTTCGCGAAAACCGAGAAGTTTGACGGACCTCAATTACTGGAAAGCTACGGAATTTCGGCAATTTCTACTGTACACGGGTCCTATTGTACTCAAGCGTGTACTAGCGAAAAATATATACGAACATTTTTTAACACTGCACGTGGCTGTCAGTGTGTTAGTTAGCCCTATGTTAATTAATAATGAAGAGAATATTAAATATGCTGAGGAATTATTAGAATACTTTGTTGAACATTTCGAGGTATTGTATGGGAAACAATATATTTCTCACAATGTCCACAACTTACTTCATTTGTGCAATGACGTTCGAAAATTTGGAGTGTTGGATAATTTTAGCGCATTTCCTTTTGAAAACTTTTTAGGTAGTTTGAAGAAATTAATAAGAAAATCGGATAAACCATTGCAGCAATTGGCAAGACGTTATGGAGAACTGCAGCGGGGATCGGTTCTAAAATCATCAGCAATACTGGGAAAATATATTTGTAAAGGTTCCCATCGTAATGGACCACTATTGCCCATTTTCTCAAACAAAACTGTGACGCAGTACAAAAAATTGGAAAGTGATGGGTATTATATACATTGCGATGACAATAGAAATAATTGTTTCATGCTGAAGGATGGAACAATCATTCGCATTGTAAATATAATGCAAATACGGACGGAACAGGTGTACAATGTAATAGGTCACAAACGGAAAGTAGCTGCCGATAATCTGTTTGAGGAACCCTGTCCATCTTCAGTTTTAAAAGTTTTTATTGTTTCCGAAGGGACGCGTTTATGTTATTGGCCGCTTTCACAAATAAAATGTAAAATGTGGACTATAAAAAGAAACGAAACCCAGGATTACGTTATGCCCTTGCGACATAAGCATGACTAAATTTGAAGAGAGGGGCTATTCTCGTCGTCTCACCACGCTGTAAAGTGCGGTACCACTGATTCTGTCAGTGGTCACATGTGCCTGCAATGGCACATGTACTCGCGGAACGTAGAATCACGCGAGTCGATCCACGCAAGCATAAGTTTACCAAAAAAGTGACAAAGGAAATAATAGATTTTATCGGTCATGTGTCGCACCACGCTGTAAAGTGCGGTACCACTGATTCTGTCAGTGGTCACATGTGCCTGCAATGGCACATGTACTCGCGGAACGTAGAATCACGCGAATCGATCCACGCAAGCATAAGTTTACCAAAAAAGTGACAAAGGAAATAAAGACTGTCACGTCCCGCGACGTGGAGTTAACTATTATTTAACCCTTTAAATCATTCATACTTATTATTTCGTACTTTGGTATATTATAACCACCTCAAATAAGTTATCAATATAATACATAGCCGAAAAGGCATTATAATCGAAACTCGCGATAAGAAGAAACCAAGTCAAGAATCAACGAACGACAGGAGTGCGCAGGAGAACCAGCACGAAGGAGGTAGCTGCACACCAGCTAGCCAACCGCGCGCACACCAAAGGAACCAGTAGACGTCAGCTGATGGGTCAGAGGCCCCTTCCGCCAGCGGAATCGACAGCTTCACGAAGCTGCGCTCTTGATCATCGCCACAAATTTGCCCTCCCTTTATATCCCGTAAATCGAGCTCCAATACGGAACCGATGTACATTAACTTCAATCCCTAGTATGTGGGCTGTACGAAACCAATCGTACAGAGCACATCGAAAACCCAATAGCGAAAACATCTAAAAAATGAATTAAAATAAGAATTTAACTATCGACGCTGCTGAGGGTTTCGTATAACGGGAGCAATACGTCTTAAGTAAGTCAGAAGATACCGAAATAGGTGCGCAATATTAATATGATAGTCAACAGTTAGCAACCGTTTTTGCACAATGTTTTCTTAAAAGATTTATAAAAGTGTTAAAATCACCGCAAGAAAAATAAAGGTGAATTTTTATTATTATATCAGTGAGTGAAGTGTTTCCATCCCATTACCCCATCCTCTAAATCTGAGCGTTCGTCTTTTGGTAAAATGAAATCAATTACGAAAATGTGCACTGATAGTTCACGGGTTGCGCTGATTGATGGTACTACTGTCTCTAGATACTACCTATGAGCAGAACGTTGCCCGCGGTTTTGCCAGAAATTAGGCGTAAACCGTGATCGACGCGATTTGTTTAAATATTAATAAAATTCTAACTAAATATTTGCGATTGTGGAGAAATCGAGATTGCCTTCCCCGATGGTGCCGCTGAAGAGCAGAACGTTGCCCGCGGTAGCGCCTGATACGGAGGGTGAAGATTGATTTCTCGGTCATTTAATAAATGTTATAGAAAATACCAAGAGATAAATGCCGAGAAATCATCGTGCGGGACGGGAAGTAGGGACGTAACAAGACATACATTTATAAACAAATTATTTTTTATTTTTTAATTACTCCAAAAATTTTGACAGAGGTAGAAATTTCCTCCTCTGCCACTTCCTCCTTGGCCCAACCCCCCCCGGCCTCTGCGATTTTGTCCCCAACCCCCCCAGCCTCTGGGATCTTGTCCCCACACCCCCCGGCCGCTTCCACCTTGCCACAAACCACCCCGGCCTCTTCTCCCGTCGTCCCATCCTCCTCGGCCTCTTCCTCGCTGGTCGTACCCAGATCCACCCCAGCCTCTTCTGCCTCTGTTGCCACCGCGCCAGGCACCTCCATTGCCACTGTACGTCAGGCGTTTCATAGCCTTATATATCTGAAACAGTACCATACAAATTACATTTTCTACTTCTAGAAAGGGTCAAGTCAATTTCATTAAATGCAATGCTATATTATTTTATTCATAATATTGAAGCTCTTTGTGAGACAAATTGATATAATATATGATATTTTGTTACATTGAAAATCGTGAAATATTGATAAACCGTAGATCTCACGAGAAATCAAATATTATCGTATATCACATTGTTCAATTCGTCTTCGACAGAGGTACTATTGCCCGGTTGAAAGAAGATTCCTAGCAGGCGGTCTCGAGCGATGCAGTCCGTCGCTGTGGCGATTGGTCGCGAGTCACCTATTTGGGCACACTTTTAAAGACGGGGCACACGTATTTTGGTTATTGTCTGCAGTAGGCACATACGTTGTCGCACCGCGCGACGAAGAGACCGAACAAAACACATCGAGATCGAGTGGGATAGAGCGTTCTGACCGACGAACGCCAAAGGAATAGCGTAGGCATCTGCGACGGTCAACCATTAATATACAGGGTGTCCCACCTAAGACTGGACAGCCGGTTTTCTCCTAAACTATTGGAGATAAAAATATAAAAAAAATAGGGAATTGCATGGTTCGAGGGGGCCAATTAATTAGCGCGAACGAATTTTTTTATCGATTATTATTTTAAAAGATACGATGGTCAAGTTCGGTTTTTCAAATGGAACTATTTTTTTTGAACACCTGAGTTGATAGTGCGTTCCAAGACAAATTCAATAAGCTTTAATGTATACACTTTATTTTCACTGGTTTTTAAGATATTGCGCTTGCAAATTTACTGATTTTCACTGGAAGAAAACTGTCTGGTATAGCACGGACCGGGGACGGTCTTACTGGCGTCACGGGTGGCACTGCCTGTTGAAATAGATACCTACCTGCCAAAGGTCTACGCCAGGAATGGCAGGCCCAAAGGCTGGACAATTCTTTTCCGCCAGAAATGCTACTTAGGTAGGTAAGGAAAGTAGAAACATGATGGGGAAGCTAAGGAAAAATGCAATTGAAGTGGTGATTATTGCTATTAATTAAGTCTTTATTATTCCAAATACAACTATAAGTTAATGATTTAACATTTTTTACACACTTTGGACTATCTGAGGTCAGGCGTCTAAGTGATTAAACTTTACAAAACAGATGGGAAAAAACCGTCCTCCCCCACTCGCTTTCGCCAGCGACCACACTATTATAACACAGTGGCTTCCTAATGATGTATTTGTCACGTGCCTAGCGTCTTTTAATTAGGGATTAGGGAGATGCCCCATCTTACCTCGCTACCCCGTCATACTTGTCATACGAAACAAGCCGCGATCCACGAGCCGTCTGATCGGTCATGGCTCCGCTCGCCCGGGCTCGCCAAGCCGACTTGACGAGCTAGACGAGCCGAGCTAGTTCGCGGTGCCAGGAGCAGTCTGATTCCACCTGGAGAGTAGTCGGGTCACACACTGCACAAATGATACAAGGTGATTCTGAAGCTACGCCCGTCGAAGGATGCGGCCTGGTACCCCGTGGCGAGGACAGCCCTTCGCTGTGCCTCACCCGATTTTTATGGCTTTTTTCGGAAAAAGGTATGAATCCTGGGCCGAACGTAGCGAATTGAAGTCGACCCTCCGCAGTCGAGGGTGAAATATCAATTATAGCGTAGTAAGAAATTCTTTTCTTCATCGTATCGAAAGGGAAGTGACGCCAATGGATTCCTTATGTTTTTCTGATGAAAATCATACCAAATGTCATACAAATCGGACTACTTTGACACAAGCCATTTGTATTCCTTATGTAAGAGTTGTCCGATTTCCACGACACTTGGCATGATTTTCATCGGAAAACCCCAAGGAATCCATCGGCGACACTTCCATATCCATACGATAAGGAATAAAGAATTATTTTATTTCTTAAACAGACGCAGGGTAATTATGGAGCTACGTCCGTCACCCCGTGGCGAGGACAACACCCCACAGTGCCCATAGAATTTTATGGCTTTCGACCCTCGAAGGGTTTGGAATATCATTAAGAAGTGAGAAATATTCAGGATTTCAAATGTTTGCTTCTTTTCTTCATCGTATCGGAGGGGAAAGTTATGACAATGGATTCCTGGCGTTCCGTCGAGTAAAATCATACCAAATATCATGCAAATCGGACTATTTTGGCACAAGCTATTTGTATTCCATATGTAAAAGTTGTCCGATTTACACGACATTTGTAATGATTTTCATCGGAAAACCCTAAGGAATCCATCGGCGACACTTCCATATCCATACAATAAAGAATAAAGAATTATTTTATTTCTAAAACAGATGCAGGGTAATTATGGAGCAACGCCCGCCAAGGAGATGCGACGGCCTGGTACCCCGTGGAGAGGACAGCCCTTCGCTGTGCCTCACCCGATTTTTATGGCTTTTTCCGGAAAAAGGTATGAATCCTGGGCCGAACGTAGCGAATTAAGGTCGAGCCCCCGTAGTCCAGGGTGAAATATCCATTATAGCGTATTAAGAAATTATTTTCTTCATCGTATCGAAAGGAAAGTGACACCAATGGATTCCTTATGTTTTTCTGATGAAAATCATACCAAATATCATGCAAATCGGACTATTATTAACGAAATTAGCTTGAGATTATGGAAATGAATTTTTAATTTCCTTCATTATGGTCCGAATTATGTCGTTCTTGGTGTCAATTGCATCGGCGGAACATAAGAAATCGAAGGGTGTCGTTTTTGAAAAGATCTGAAGAGAAATGCGGAAACCCTAGACATTCCTCAGATTTTAATGGTATTCAAACCCCTTCAAGGGTCTAAAGCCATAAAATTCGATGGGCACTGCGGGGTGTTATCCTCGCCACGGGGTACCAGGCCGCCGCATCTCCTTGACGGGCGTAGGTCCATAATTACCCTGTATCTGTTTAGGAAATAAAATAATTCTTTATTCTTTATCGTATGGATATGGAAGTGTCGCCGATGGATTCCTTGGGGTTTTCTGATGAAAATCATTACAAATGTCGTGTAAATCGGACAACTTTTACATAGGGAATACAAATAGCTTGTGTCAAAGTAGTCCGATTTGCATGATATTTGGTATGATTTTCATCAGAAAAACATAAGGAATCCATTGGCGTCACTTCCCTTTCGACACGATGAAGAAAAGAATTTCTTAATACGCTGTAATGGATATTTCACCAATCCAGCTTGCATCCCTCCCAAAAGAATCGGCCATCCGAGCGTAGAAGCAAGTGCGAAATAAAAGTAACGGTACGCTTCTCGATCCCGCAGATGTACCTACCTAAGTAGCATTTCTGACGGAAAAGAATTGTCCAACCTTTGGGTCTGCCATTCCTGGCGTAGACCTTTGGCAGGTAGGTATCTATTTCAACAGGCAGTGCCACCCGTGACGCCAGTAAGACCGTCCCCGGTCCGTGCTATACCAGACAGTTTTCTTCCAGTGAAAATCAGTAAATTTGCAAGCGCAATATCTTAAAAACCAGTGAAAATAAAGTGTATACATTAAAGCTTATTGAATTTGTCTTGGAACGCACTATCAACTCAGGTGTTCAAAAAAAATAGTTCCATTTGAAAAACCGAACTTGACCATCGTATCTTTTAAAATAATAATCGATAAAAAAATTCGTTCGCGCTAATTAATTGGCCCCCTCGAACCATGCAATTCCCTATTTTTTTTATATTTTTATCTCCAATAGTTTAGGAGAAAACCGGCTGTCCAGTCTTAGGTGGGACACCCTGTATAATAACATACAAATTTCCTTATTTTTCACAATATGTTCAGGAAAGCATTATCATCGGTTCGGTAACAGGATAATACTATTATCTTTGGTTTGGTATCAGGATAATACTTTCCTGAATATATTGTGAAAAATAAGGAAATTTGTATGTTATTATATATTAATGGTTGACCGTCTGAGATGCCTACGCTATTTCTTTGGCGTTCGTCGGTCAGATCGCTCTATCCCACTCGGTCTCGATGTGTTTTGTTCGGTCTCTTCGTCGCGCGGTGCGACAACGTATGTGCATACTGCAGACAATAACCAAAATACATGTGCCCCGTCTTTAAAAGTGTGCCCAAATAGGTGACTCGCGACCAATCGTCACAGCGACGGACTGCAACGCCCGAGACCGCCTGCTAGGGATCTTCTTTCGACCGGGGAATAGTACATTATTGCGAACAAAAGAATATAGTATTTAGTATTGCGCATAATTACTTACTTTTTTAATCTTTTTCACGCCGTCTTGCAATTCTTTTGCTCCCACTTCCGTCGTCCGACCACTCCCGTCTTCTCCTTCCTGCTTCTTCACCTCCTCCTTCTTTTTAGGAATTTCGCCAAGCGCGCCTGACGTCTGCGCATTTACAAGCGCATCCTGTAACTGGAAATGATATAATGAATGTATTATTTTATTGAAAATAGTAAGATTCTATGAACATACAGCGTGATTCTCTCGCTGAAGTCCTCAACGGCGATGCCGTGAATAATTAGCCGCGCCTCGCTAACAAGGACCGTTCGGCAAGCCGGAAATTAAAAAAATTATGAAACGTAGTGTGCGAATAGAGATAGTTCATCCGTAACGTAACCCTATTTTTCTACTGACCTAATTTTGACCAGGGATCGAAAAAGTTCTGGAACTTTTCAATGGGTTCCATTTAAAACAATGACCGCGGAACTTTTTTAAAAATGTTCTCACATTATAAGTTCTCAGAAGAACCGATAAAATAAAAGTACTTGAAAATAAAGGTTCTAGTTGGATTGGAACTTATAAAATATAAGAATAAAAATTTCTCTATAACAGGAACTGATATTTTGTTCACCGATATTAAAAACGATCTCAATCGTTGTAACAAATAATAAATACTATTTAATTGTCACGTCCCGGGTGTAGGTCTTAGGGGAACAATGACATAGGGGGATTTTTGGGAGTCCAGGCGAGGATCTTGAATCCTGCACGCTGGGGAAGAGGGAATTTTAGGCGAGGATCTTGAATCCTGCACGCTGATTTAGAGGGAAGTTTAGGCGAGGATCTTGAATCCTGCACGCTGGGGAAGAGGGAATTTTAGGCGAGGATCTTGAATCCTGCACGCTGGGTTGAAAGGAAAGTAGGGGAGGATCTTGAATCCTGCACGCTGGGGTAGAGGGAAGTTTAGGCGAGGATCTTGAATCCTACACGCTGATTTAGAGGGAAGTTTAGGATATAGATACACTGAGGAGACACCCGTTAGATCACTTGTAGTTTTACTGAGGTGCGGTAATCGGATTTACCGTTGCATGAATATAAGAAAGCCGAATGTAACGTTTCTGCGAAATACGTCTAGACTTACGGCTATACGTATGCAGAAGAACGTTTGTAAACACTGAGGGAGCACTTGCGTTCGCGAACTGAGATCAGCTGTTCCTGTAGCCTGTTTTGGTTAGGGGATATTCGTAGTCGATGGAATGATGCAATAAATCGATGGGTGATTTAAAGTGAAACTGTTTATTGTGTTAGCGGCACGAATATATGTCGAGCACCGTTAAAGCGGGATTCAGTTATAATAATGCGTATAAATGATAACAAATAATCTTAGGTGTATATGAGTATGTTATGCCTGGTTTTAAGCCGCAAAAGATAGACTGAAAGCAATATGAATTTGATACGCTAACAATTAAAACGTTGAGTGATGAGTAATAATATGGAACATCACAAAGTGTTAAGCGTTAGCAATGATAATAATACAACGATGCGACAAGCTTTGGTAAGGTTTATAACACGAAAAATAATAGACGTTAGTACGTGAAAATAATAAAAGCAATAAGCGTTATTAAATGAAAAATAATATATATAGAGTGCAATATGCGTTAACAATAGGAAAATATAGATGTGGATGATATACCGTGGTATAAATAATAATTATAATTTCTTACAGTTGTTGCAGTAGAATCACTTTCGACACTGAAGTTAATTCAAGTGAAATCTTTGAAAGAATACTGTTTGCTTCGTAGGAAGGTTCTTGTTGAAGAGATTTCCGTCGAAGAAGCACTCTGTCCCGCGGGCCTTGTATTTATGTGACTTTACAAGGGGTTGTGGGGGTAACGCGCGGTATGGACTTTGACCCGTTTATACAATATTTTTCGGTACGAAGGGGGGTGCGCAGTATCTACCTTAGCCTAATTACGAACACGTGCCGCAGCAGCATTTCCGGGGTTTTTGCAAGGACCAAAGGTCGGTCTGTATTTAGAATTGGAAGACAAGGAAATTTTGTCTTCCGGGGTTTTTATACACGTGGTTTGGAGATGCTCGCCTCCTCGGATTGATTTTAAGAGTTTTAATGGAAAAGGGGTGATCGTGGTTTTGATTTGAAGGGTCTTAGAGGAGGGGTGAGACGTGGTCTCGATTTAGGAGGTTTTTGGGACGAGGGACTTGTTTAGATTTTGTAATAGGGGGAGTTTGTGCCTCGTAGGGCGAATAATTGAAGGAGGTTTCGTACCGATCGTCATGAGATGGGGACCGCTAAGGTACATCGTCAAGGCGGTCAGTGGTCGGGGACAAAGGGTTAATTGGTTGATTTTGAGGAGCTTTGGTGGAGTGATTCTGACAGTAAGTTTTGATTTCTAGGATAATATTGCGCGAAAATTTAGTGGGACATCACACAATGTATTGTAATTTGTAACGCAATAATAGACCAACTAACCAACGATGATGGTCAAGAAACAAAATATTTATGATGTGAAATTCCTGAAGGTAGCATTTCTTTCAATAAAAATTCCACAGGAACAGATATTTTCTTAATCGAAACAAGTAAGTTCTAACAGAATTTTTTAAAAACGAGGGTTCGAGAACTTTTTCGATCCCTGATTTTGACCATGTATATATTATATTTATCCGGGAATAATATTTTTGTGCGTTGAAATCCACGAAACTCAGCGAGGCGGGAGAATCACCCTGTTTAATATTATACAATTTTAATACTTACATTTGACATATCGTCCATTAGTCAATTTGAACCACTTAACGATTTTTAAGAGCTCCGCAACGAGTGGAGGTAATTCGAAGACTGACTTTCCTCGGTCAGTCCCTTCGGAAAGTCCCTTCGTCGCCGCAGTTTGCGAAAAGTCCGCAAGGGGCCTAGACTAATTTGTCATATCCGGCGGAACCCATTATGGAAGTTATGTGCCGCATAAGAAACTATACCGCACGCTTAATAATAAAAGAATACAACTCCCAGATACACAAAATGTTAATGTAATCTTTCTTTTGTACTCCGTAAAGGCAAAACATATTAAATAGAAACCAGGGGCAAAAAATTTTGGGGCGCTAAACATTTTCTTGCATGAAGGCGCCAACCATCCTTCGCGCTGGCCCTGTTTATGACCGGGCCTGGTGTCCGTGCCCGTCGGCGCCGCACAAAACATCTTCTAACTGAAATCATATATTTAACCAATCTTCCACAAATTTTGACACGTTATTCCTGCATACTCTGGGGCGGACATAGGCTATGTAGCATGTCTCAGAAACGCCTTATTAACATGTAATTTATATGTAAACATGTCATGTGTACGGCTGGTTTGCAGACTACGTGACCCGTGTATACGACATTCGCGCGCGCATGCGCATATTCGGCCAGCGCGATACCTCGTCCGTAGCAGTACCACGATGTTACCACTAGGTGGCGAAGCTTCTCGAGCGTTTTCAGGTTACAAATAGCTGTTGCAAATTACAGTATTGTCTCCGTATGTACTCGGTTTGGTGTACACGATACGGGTTACTCGCTATCCCCACGAGAGCGAGCGAAAGCCACTGGTCTCGCTCCGTTTTTCGGACGCCGTGTCACTCCGGCGCACGCAAAGCGTTCCATCTCGCTCCCCCCTTCGGCCAGAAAGAAGCGAGAAACGAACACTCGGAATTAGGGTCGCTGTTCACTATACGGGTTACTCGCCGGTCCCGACCAGTGAGTACATACGGAGACAATACTGTAATTCGTACCCCCTGTGGATGTTATTACTTATACTCCGAGTGCGATCAAATTTGTCAATATCAACCGCGTCTGCTCGACGTTTGCAAATACTAGCTTTGCTATTCGGCTTCACTCGAAATTTAGATTTTGATTTTATAAAAAAAATCGTTTTTTATTTATTTATTCTTTTTTTTTTAAACAGCCACGTGCATCTGTATTAGGTAGGTATAATGAGCTGGGCGACACATTCCGTGATCCCTAAGTTTACCGTTCGAGAGTTTCTAGGCGACAAAAAAACACACAAACACTTTCTGCTTTATATATTAAGATACACCAGGGTTCGGCAGTTAAACACGCCGAGCAATGCGGAATGTAAAACCTGGACTCATAAGAGTGAATGTTACCGGAAGGTTTGCATTCAATTATGATCCAGGAATTGACTAGGTATGTTATAACTTACGAGAAGTTAAAATAGGATGCACAATAACAATTCATCCCAATGTCAGAAAATCATTATATATACCAAGAATGTTATCTTTTTCGAAATATTATGAAGCAATTGAACTTTTTTCAAAATACTTAATTTCCTTGAAAGATATTAATTCTAATAAACACGAATCAGTCACGCTAATACCTCAGGCGAAACCGGGACGGGGCATGCTGGTATTTTATATTTTAGTTCATTATACAGAATATTCGCGGAAACAATAAACACCTGGATATTTCCTAACGTATTGGAGATATAAAAGAAATTGTTTATATGAATTTGCATGGTTGGAGGGCGAAAATTTTTCTTAGATTATTATTTTACGAGATACGATGACCAATTTTTTTTTAAACGGAACTCTTTTTTTTTAATAGATCACTTGATAGTGCGTTTCAAGACGATTTCAATAAGGTATAATGTATACACTTTATTTCCGCCGGTTTTGGAGATATTATGTTTTAAAATTTGCTAACGCCGCAAAGTTGGGGCAAAGCTGCGGCAAAATCTGTGGCAAGTATGCAGCAAATTTGCCGCATAGTTGCGGCGTACTTGCGGCATACTTGCGGCATACTTGCGGCATTCTTGCGGCATGCTTGCGGCATACTTGCGGCGTACTTGCGGCGTACTTGCGGCATACTTGCGGCATACTTGCGGCATTCTTGCGGCATGCTTGCGGCATACTTGCGGCGTACTTGCGGCGTACTTGCGGCATACTTGCGGCATACTTGCGGCATTCTTGCGGCATGCTTGCGGCATACTTGCGGCATACTTGCGGCATACTTGTGTTGCAACTTTGCACTGCAACTATGCCGCAACTATACAGCAAAAATTCTATGTCCGCTCCGCGCAACTGTGCACGGCAACTATGCCGCAACCATACATCGACATTGCGCTGCAACTATGCAACGACGCGAGGTTACTACAACCATCCTGTAACTTTGCCGCAACGAAGTGTGCTGTTAGGGAAATGGATTCCTGGCATTCTCCCGAATAAATTGACCGAAAATAATTTAAATCGGACTATTTTTAAGAAAACGGGCTTTCAATTCTGCAAACAATTTTTCACGTAATTTCCTTAATTTTGGTCCGAATTATATCATTTTTGGGGCCAATTTGATCGAGAAAACATGAGGAATCGACTGACGCCACTTTCGCAAAGATCTGATTAGAAATGCAGAACAGCAGATTTGTCACTGCTTAGCGCGCAACATTGTATGGCCCCGCTGGTTTCGAGCGTCGATTTCTTACCAGCGTGCAGCACAAGAGGGGACTTTTCATGGCGAAGGAAAGTCAGCCTTATATAGAACTCAAATCGAGAAAGACTGACAAACTTTATATTCATGTCAAACAAATACTTGTAAAATATAGACGACAAACTATTGTTGAATATCGCCAGTTCTTTCATATGCATCACTTGGTTGGGAATTCCTGATCCCACCTTTTCATGCATTTACCTATTGAAATGTTGCTTCAAGTCATCGGGAAATTGAATTGCTTTTTCTTGTACATACATATATCTGTTCGCGAGTAGGTGTCACGAATGACGCGACTTTGGTTTCCCAAATAAATTCACATTTATCAGGGCCCTCGTCTGAACCGCTTGACAAGGAGATTGAACGACGTAAATCGAGTGCGAGTGAAATAGCGCACCAGCGAGAGACCCTCGGTCGACGGCGACTTGAGTCATCCAGTACTGAATACGAAAATGTTCATATTTCTCATTACACCTTGATAAGAGTGTTACCACCGATGGATTGGTGAGTTTATGTCCACGAACATGAGTCGAGACGCAAAGCATTTCGGTCTATTTTATTTTATGAATACATGATTAGGACACACACTACGTTCACTAAAAATGGACCGAATTCCTCCATTTCTGACATCATTTTCATCGAGAAATCCTAAAAACTCCATTGGTAATAATTTCCTCAACCCTTATCAAACACGAACATTTTATCTGGCCCGTTGGTTTTATTGCTCTCGGCTGTCAACGGGTGGTCTACGGGGGCCCGAAGGTCCTCGCTCGCAGCGAGAAAACCAAACGGTGGGATGGGTAGGTCTTTCCCGATAATCCGAGCCCAACCATTTGCATGCGCAGCTTCATGTTGCACGTCAAAAAATTATTTTAATTACAATTAGTAATTCAGTTTGTAAGTGCAATTAAATTAGGCGTCATTAAAATTATTCACAGTTCATTAATTTTAACTAATTAACCATTTCATTTATTTTTTAATTCATTAATGTAGTGCTCTGGTGAAGAACATCGTAATACGTAGCTAATATTCTAGGCCCTAGAATCTACGATATTGTCAATGTGCAATTGAAACGCACGCCACTTCACACTATCCTTTCTTAGCATTCATACGGCGTGATTTTCTAGCTAAAGTCGTCAAACGCGATGCTCGCCAACAATCATGGGTCTCGCTGAATTTCGTGGGCTTCGACGCTCAAAACCAGCGGGACAATACAATGTTGCACGCTAAGCAGTGACGAATCTGAAGGTCTGCAATTTCTAATCAGATCTTTGCAAAAGTGACGTCAATCGATTCCTTACAATTTTATATATAATGTTTGTTCATAACTGCTTTCTGCATAGAACGTGTAATAAGTGTATTTCATGTTCTGTTTCGGTGCTTTGCTAGTAAAAAAATGTCTAACCTAACAAACTTCATTTTCTGGCGACATGCCCTCATCTATTTTTCTTTTTCACTTATAATTCCTTACTGCTAACGTAGAATATTGTAGCATAAGCACAGTTCAAGTAAATGTACAATGAATTTTCTACGTTTGCAGTACCAGCAGACTTTCTGTTTAAAATGTACAACGCAACAGCTGAGAATTTCTTTCTTTATTCAGAATAGAATACGGAAATAGCAAACAGCTCCCTCTCGCGTGCACAGGCAGCCGCGTATCTATGGGTAATACCATTTCAGTGCAGAAAAAACCTGCTGTAATACCGACCGGCCAAATCGGCCAGGTCGCGTGACGTGTCTACCCCCTTAAAGACAAACGTATATAAATTATCTTACTTTCTTACTACGCGTCGCGTATTATTTCCTAATAAACGTTAGAAGAACATTGCTCGTTGTGCAGCTTAAGGCACGTTACAATGGGATCCAAAAGTTCTTCGATTGTTGAGGAGCACAGTTCCGCGATACAACAAAGGTTGAAATTGTATGAAAAAAAAATGGATTATGCTGTTTCATAATTATTTAAACCACCAATTCAGATTTCACGCGAAGCAACGAATTTTAAAAAACATTATTAATATTTTTGTTTATAACTTTTTTCTAATTGTTTAAACAATTGATTTAACTTTTACTATTTGATAGATCTATTTAAAAGAAGTAACTTTCGTCTTGAGATTTTTTTTCTATCTCTTACAATTCGCGAGTTATAACACAAAATCGGAAAATACACGAATTTTCAGGAGTTAATTTCACCCCCTTAGAGTGATTTTGGGCGGCAAAAAAAAAATTGCGTTGTAATCAGGAGGAAATCCCCTACATATCCCCAAAGTTTAAGAATTTTTTGAATTTTCGGGTTCGGGATCTTCCCTTGTGAATTACCTACTGTATTAGGCGCGTTACAGAAAACTGAGGGATACGCAGCCTGACCACGAACTCAGTCACATACTGTACTTTGTAAGAAAGCGTTCGTAGTTGAGGAGGCGTAGTCAAATGGATTCAGTTACAGAGCACGCATGCGTTTTAGAATCGTGAAACGCATTTTGACCATTGGTGAAAATAAATAATGTCAAGGCCATGCAATTAATTTAGATTTCCCAAAACACTAGACAGCGGTTGAACATATTCAAAGAGCTAAATAATGGAAAAATATACCGAAAAACGAAGGTTTTGGTTTTCGGCTCTTTCGCAATTTTTTGGAAAAATAGATTTTTCTGGTAGAAAGGCAACACTGAATGTGAAACCATGTTGTGTACGGTTGAACAAGGGTTCAGACTTGCCAAAAATGCAAATAAAATTTTTAAAAATGGTTGAAAATCGCGATTTTTTAGTGTCTTCTTCCTTTAAATGTTTTTGTTGGCGTCTGCCTTGGTGTGGATCCGGGGTTAGAATATTATTGATAAAAAAATATATTCGAAATTATTCAAGTTATTGGGAATAACTACTTATATAAAATAATTCAAATTATTATATCCTCTATTATTATTATATCCATGATTCATATAACTTGCCGTTATTATAAATTAAAATTATTAAAAGTATTCTAATTATACAAACGATAGTTACATAATTATTATTGTTTGTAAATAATTACTGGCAGTCTTATATGAAGTAGGTACCTAAATTATATTTAAAAAAAAAAACAAAAGAGGTATGAGTAAAATATGCAGGTATTTCGAACGATAAATAATTTGTTATGTGGATATTTGCAATTATTGACTCGATTTATCTGTATTCACTACTTACACACGTAAGTACCTACTGTTACCAACATGCAGCATAAATATATTATCAGTACATAGATATTCCTATACTATGATTCTTCTATTACTAAATTTATAAGATATGAATTCCTCACACAACAATTTGCGCTGTACACGAATTATTTAAATTTTCAAATTATTGTTAAATAAAGCTATAAATATAAATAGTTATCTCATTCAAAAGTGAAATCATTTGTTTATTAAATACATTCTAGTAAAATATATTACAAAAATAAATAAAAAATTTATTCATTGTTTCAAATTTTAATCAAGACGGAAACTTTACTCATCCCAAATAAGTGCATAATCGAGTTCATATAGAATGAAATAACCATAAAATCATAGTAAACATTATTTGAATCTAAAACGGTTTCGGAACTTCACACACATTAAGAAAAGCGACGAAAGCCATACACATTACGTTCTATAGCATATAGCTGTGTCAGTATATCAAGAAAGTGACAAGATGGTACAAACCGCTCGAATCATTTCCATAGGCAGGTACATACGTGGCAGTAGGGAAGGTAAGAAAGTGGTGGAAGTTGTCGAATATTACAACCGCAGTAGGGAATGGTACCAGTTTAGTCTGGTGTTGATCGTAGTACCGTGAACACTGATTCTCCTCGTCTCGTGCGTGTTTTGAATATAAAACAATACGTGGCAGATACTCCGTATCATTGTTGCAAAATTCTTCTAACAGGATAAGAACAACAACCTTCCAAAGGTAAACTGCTCTAATGAATCAAGTAACGATATACAAACACTCAGCCAAGAAATCAGAAACACGGATTTATTTTAGTATTATGCCATAATGTCAAATACACATAAGAAATAATTAATTAAAGTCGATAATGTGCATGGCTATCCACTTACAGATAAATTTGATGTATTTAATGTTCAAACGAACTTAAATACACCATGGAATAGAGTATCCTTACATCGTGATTTAGGCTGTTGAAAATCAGTATAATGCGATTGACATGAATGAATGTAACGCTCTGTAATTCTTTATCGCTTCAATAATTTGAAAGTTTCAATTTACAATACGTTTGCGTAACATAGATGTGTATAGAACTGATGTCGCGTTTAATGAATTATTTATTTATAATTGCCATTTATCATTCTAAATTGTTTGAGAGTGTGTTTTTCAAATACTATAAGCAACGTATTCTTTGAGTCAACAAGTATATTCAATAGAAATTCTAACTGTTTATTAATAATTTCGATACTCATTTTAAAGTGTATTGTATTCTATTTAATAGTATATTATTTGGTTCTCTTGCAAAATTAATATATTTTGAATGGAGCGTGAATTTGGAAATGCCAACCAGATCGTGTATAGGTAGTTAAGAGTTTTATTCGTGTAACGATGTAAAAATTAGAAACGGAATTTATAGGATTCTATAAAATGAAGAAATTTTGATATTTGGGAGAGTTGAACATTGCAGAATTCTATGTGATATGATAACTGGTTTTGACGAAAATCATCCGACCGACGTTTTCCTTTAAAACGAATCGTCGAAAAGCGCGTTAATTATGGTCACGAGTTTCACTCTTCCACGTAGTATTTCGTAGTAAACTAAAAAATAATTCTTTTCATGTACTACAATTTCGATAATATTTTATTACATTAAATAAAATCGTTGAGCAGAATTTGTTACAACAAAATCATTTTGACGCTTGATTCTGTATTAAATTGATTCATATTCTGTTATAACATATCCCGCTTCACGATTTTATTTCAGGTAAAACAACACCATTGAAATTTTAGTTCAAGAATAGAATTATTTTTTAGTTTTTAGTGCATTTTAAATAACGAGGTAGATATTAGGGAATTGTTTCAGATTTTTAAATTGAAAATCCAAGTTGTGAAAAATAAAAAACGCAAAGAAATCCTGAAAAATGCCAGCTGTGTATTGCAGTAGTTGCAAAACTATAGTTATATTTTTAGTGTAAGTACATATCATTGTTACTATTGCTCTGTTTTTCAGATTTTCCAATTTGTTGTCCTGTAGTTAACAAAAATAACAACCGAGTTTTCCGTCGTTTTCTACGTCTCAGAATGACTGATACGTCGAACTTTCGTACATGCTGTATGAAATAAGTATTTTATGCGATCTTCAATGCCTTTACATACAAAAAACAGCATAAGAATTAAAGGAACTAAATAAACCCAATCAATTGAAACTATGCCGTGTCATTACATTCTAAAATGTCTCCCATACTTCCAACAGCGTCGATGGAGCATAGGTCAACAGTTTTGAACTTTCGAACCGCTGCGAACTTTTTAAACGTTCGAACATTTCCAACCTCGAACTTCCAAATCATTATTTTACATTAATTATATATTTTTTCGATTCTTAACTACATGACAGTGATCAATACTTATTTACAAACGTTTTCAGAATATTTTATAAATATTTTAATCTGAAAAATGCGTGAAAATGTGTTGGTAGCACTTTTGATACTATTGTTTCTCTTGTCGAGTATCCTGTCAATTACAGTATTGTTTAACTTATGAATTTTGAACAAAGAAAGAATTGTATGATCTGAATGAAAAAGCGAAATAGTTACAAAGCAACGCACGATTTTTGCTGCAATCCATTCACAATTATTGTTAAAGGTAAGGTATTCAAAAACATCGTATATTATAATAACACAAGCCGTTTTTTTTTTTAAATTTAAGCATTATGGGAAAAGGAAATATCATAGAAATAAGTATGTTAAATTACTAATATAAAACTGACCAATCTGTAACGGAAAAGAAGAATTGTTAAACTTGACAGTTCATCTATTCGTATTAACGAATAAAATGAGAAAGTTGTAACGTCAAACAGTCATGCTAATTAACGAAATCCACGTTTGTACTGCCATTGAATCGCGATTGTGTCGTGTTACGTACAATCATAATCAGTGCAACAATTCTGTCAAGTATGAGAATAGACAGCATAGCAGTTTGAACTTTAGATGAGACAGGTCTGCTGGAGTGGTAGATCCTTGCAAGAAGGCGCTTCGAAAAACCAGTTTCATTTAAAACAAAAGTTATAGCAGCTTTTTTCGCGTATTACGTTACATCGTTTGAATTGCTATCGTACTACCATATACTTTGGCATTAAGAATCATGGAATCATCCCACCTTTCCTTCGAAATATTCGCACGAGGTTCAGTGCACTACGTTCTCTTGCCGTGTGAAAAAATAACGGTCTGTTTCTTATTATTTACGCACCAGACCCATTGGCGATTCGTAATCCGTACATTTATCAGGCTAAATCAGATGAAAACATATAATGATTGATTTTTTATTTATATTCCATTAGCCGCCTTTACACGGCCGCTCCAAACTTTCAGGTTTGGCGCGTCGCTCCGGCGTGCCGCGCTGGAACGCGTTCCTGGAGCGTGATGTTTAAAGCGCAACACTCCAAGTGCGCGCGCCAGATCCGCAAGTTTGAAGCGTCCGCTCCAAATTTGCAAGATGTCGCGTGGAGCGTGGCATATCCGCCGGGCGGACGGTTCAGCGAGACGCGCCACGCTATACCAACTGCATCGCAGACATCGTGGAAATAAAATGTCTTTGATAAAAAAGCGAAGATCTTGCGCGATCGCTTGCATTGTTTTGTATGCTTATTTTAAAGCGAAAGAGCAAGAACGAAATGTTTACATTTATATTCATCCGATTTTAGTTTCCGCAAGCAGGGGAAACTTCGGTAAATAGCAATAAATTGCTCCAAACTGTCTCAGGATCACATTTTCACTGCTATAGGTATCTATAAAACACGATCTGCTGCGTGGCACGTCAATCACGTTTGAACGTGTAAAGGCCGTCGCCTCACCTGGAGTGTACGCTCCAAAACTGTGAAAAAAAACTGTCCGTCTAACGCCGGCTATTGAGTGTCTATTATATTAGGCATAGGCTGTTGAAAAATTATAGTCAAAACATTTCGTAGGTATTCACAGAATTCGCTGAAACATACAAAAAGGCTTAAACGAATAAAGAGTATCGTTTGTAATAGCATTAATACAGCTTAAAATGTTTTCAATTCCTACCGTTCAAAATAAAATCTTGGCTGTACTTCCGAATGGCCCCAGTGGCCGATCTACACGAGGTTTAGGGGGAAGGGTGGGGAGGGGGTGTGGACCCTAAATCTAAAATTGTTTCTTCGGGTATTTATTAGTTTCCGAAATATTAATAAAAAATTGTTAATTTTTTTGGAAAATTTTTTTGGACGTTGGTGCAGGCCTCTCTATCCTGGAGCCCTTCCGTCCCCCTATTTTTCGTTTTTGAAATTTTGTAACCACGGTCTCGTTTTTGGCATCGCCGAACTCACATCGGTTCGCTGTCGTGCTTTCCGCGCCTCACTCACTGGTCTAGCCCCAACCGGGGCCGATCGAGATGAAACTTAGTGGGTAATACGAGGGGTGTGGACCGACCCCAAATATAAAATTTTACCTTCAGCAATTAAGGCGTTCAAAAGGTACAGAAGTAATTGTGCATAAAAGGGTACACCTTACCGATTTTTTTTAATCACTTTACCACGGTCCCCCCTCTTAACAATATTTCTGTTGACTTATACCGACATAACACATTCCACTTTCCAACTTGTTCCCGGTTTTAGTATTGGTTTGGGTTAGATTGGCGCGGGGGGCGTGCGCCAGCTCGCGGGCGTGTAAAGCATGGTAGCGAAGCGATGTGAGTTTGGCGATGCTAAAAATGAGACAGTGGTTACACAATTTCAAAAGTTGAAAATGGGGGACGGAAAGGCTCCCGGGTAGGGAGGCCTGCACCAACGTCAAAAGAAAAATTCCAAAATAAATTAACAATTTTTTATTAATATTTCGGAAACTAATAAATACCCGAAGCTACAATTTTAGATTTAGGGTTCACACCCCCTCCCCACCCCTCCCCCCAAACCTCATCTCGATCGGCCACTGGGGCCATTCGGAAGAATATCCAAAATCTTCATGGACGTACAATATATGTATGGTCCTTAATCGATCAACGACATTTGATTTGAAAAGTTATGCGATTATCATTTGCATCATCTTCGTGTACTCACGCGACTGGTTTAGAGCTCTAAATACATTCAAATAAATTTGAAAATTTAAACAAATAAACGAAAAAATTAAACAAGCTTGTCAATTTCAAGTGCGTTTCTGCAATAAACAATCCCCAAACCAACAGTAAATATAACAATTCAGTACGCTTCCCCTAAAACATTTACACTTGTCAAATGTGAATAACACTTTCATCACAAACAAACTAAAGTTATTTGAAAATTAGTGATTTAAGAGACGATTCAGACTTTTATTTTGTACATTGATTAATTTCTGTACAATTATACTATACATACTAAAAATCAGATGGTATATCTAAACAGGCAAATATTCAACCTGAGTACCAACTTTGGCCTACTGCACGTTTGAGTACGTTATTAACTTTATTCAACAAATTTAGTGTTTATTGACTTTCTGACAATCACTCTGTGTGATCTGCGTAAAACTTTACAATAGATACGAAGATCAATATCTATGTTCTTACGAGAAATTAAATATTTAAAATGCAACTTTCTCTGAACATTCATACATCATATGGCAGCAAATATTGAAAGTGACCTATCGGGAGCCACACATGCAGTCGAAACATCTTATTTCTAATTATTATATATATTCAAACACTCCTGGCTAATTAATTAACTTACAGATCGTGTACAGGATGTCCCATTTTTATCTGTACACGTAATTATCTCCCGAACCATTCGTTATTCGAAAAATGCCTCAGGTAAAACTTACTTTGTTGCGGAAGGGACATCTTATGATGAACAGATATCTTTCCTAAGTGGAGTTGCCCCTGAGGTTTCAAGATGAACTTTGTTCTTTTAAATGAAACAGTAACTTTTTTAGTTAGGCGCGTTGCCTGCTTCAATCCAAGTTCATTGACCCATGATATGTTAGTAATCCAAGGTTATTCAAGGTCATTTACGTTCGTTTAATGTATTCTCTCGCTGTACGCCCAGAAAATGTTCTTTATCTTCTGTATTCGAAAGGACGACCTTGAGCATCAATGCATTGGTATATTCTGTCCCTGAATGGTAGTTCTACCTCCTCGAAAGTTATGCTGTAAATGTGTTGGCAGTAGAGCTGCCAAATACTTGAAATTCAAGCCGCGTAAAATATGTATTTTCCTAAACGACCCAAGTAATACTTTAAGGGCACTTCCCGGTCAAAATATATATATTTTTTTATCGAATATTTTCATCCTTCAACATCTCAAGAATGACCAGGTAAAATTTTAAAACGAAATTTCTAACGGTACAGATTTTATAGGCAGTTCAGGGGGATCAACAGTGTGACGGCCTTAAAAATATGTTTTTGAAGATGGATTGTGACGCAGGTATAATAGATCCCGATAAAAATTTCAAAAAAGTAAAAAAATTACGCCATGTACAAGAAAAATCAAATAAATCACAAAAATAGAAGATAATAATAATTACAAATTAAAAAAAGATGTGATATACATACACTACTGTAATAAGTATAAAAATAGATGGGAAATCAAAATGAGCTTGCAAGTACATAAAGGTGCTTTCCAACTGCGCTTATGACACAACTACATATACACAGGAACACAGGCAAAATGCTGTGTTCATTCATTCCATTACTCATATTGCGGACATTTTAAGTAACCAATCAAAAAGAATCCCACTTAAAAACATTGTCGTAAATTAATAGCTTTACAAAATTAATGATTTACAAAAATTGCGCCATTTATAACAATGACTATCTATACCAAGAAAAAATGTAATAACTAATATTAAGCAGATATATTTTTATTCAAATAAATATTTTAATGCGAATAAATATTTTATTCAACATACTTGGCGCTGAGCCCCGAATTGGTGTTGCATTAATCTTTTTCTTCCTTTCTTGTGTGTGCGTTCGTGAATGTGTGTATGTATGCGTGTGCATATGCTACGTATGATATTAGAATTAAATATATGTAGAATAAATCTGACAGTTATTGTAAATTATTAAAATACTAAGACAATTAACATTTTTTCGGTTTCACAGTGCCAATATTTTGAATAAAATATTTATTCGGATTAAAATATTTGTTTCTATAAAAATATATCTGCTTAATATTATTTAATACATTTTTTTCTTTGTATAAATAGCCATTGTTATAATTGGCGCAATTTTTGTAAATCATTAATTTTGTAAAGCTAGTTTTTTTAGTTTTTTTGTTGCGTAAACAGTAACTATTGCATTTATGCATTTGATGTGCAATTACACGATTATATCATTCTGGCGACACATGCGGGGATGGCAATCTGTAACTGACGTATTTCATAACGAATTGTGCTACATGTTCCTTCGAAGATTTATCGATTATAGGAGCATCTTCAACCCAAATTAAAAGATGAAAATGTTGTGATCCCCAGCTTTGATATTCTCTATGCCAAAAGTAATGAGTGACCTTCCCAATTGGATTGTCGGACGAACAAATGAAATTCACCACAGTGTGGAATGTATTATCTATAAATCGAGCAGTTGAAACGGGATCAGAAGCAATGAGTTCGTTCGGCGACATTTTAGCGACCGTTGGGCCGTTTACATAAAGAAGATATTCTATTAAATCTGTCCATACCCACTCACTTGGACTGAGCGTGAGAAACCATGTAGCTGGTCCATAATGATGTATCATACAGTTCAAATCGTTTTTCGATTTTCGCCAATATTGTGCTGTATTACGTAATCTGGAGAATATAATGTTCAAGTTCGTTTGTAACTGATCTTTAGAGAGTTGCTCTAGAAAACCAGTAGCTGTGTATTTTTCACGTGGATTTACGACGTTCATTTTGTGATAAATTCCAGCGTTCAATTGCCGCATATTGGTCTCGTGTAATAAATGAAAAATATATTGCATGTTCAATCGAAATTGCGAATGCTTGGACATCAGTTTGGATTTAATGAATTCATGATCAGTCAAACGAACCAATCTTTTTTCATGCTGCCCGTTCACCCCATAAGGATATAAATCTGGGAAATATTTCACATCTAAGTGTTTAGCACGATGACCCAACGGAATGTCACGAACTTTAAGCATTTGATAGAGTGCGGGAGCAGACTCATTAACCCTTTTGTCATACATTGGATAAATCGTAAAAGATCATAATATGAATCAGATTGTGACATTTGCGTCAATAATGCACGTTTGATATTTTCATCGATATTACGTGTTTCACCTTCAACGTCCTCGATAGATTCGTTATTATTATCATTGGCAACAACTTCTTCTTGAAATTCTGTATCTTGTAATTTGGCACTCAGCAATAAATCGTGCGATTGTGGTAAAACAATTTTTGCGTATTGAGGATTATTGGCTTTTAACCATACTAAGGCATTCCATACTTTCTTCAAGTCAACTAACTTTTCCCAAATTATTTTAGATTTTGATGGAACGCCCCGCACCAATATGTATAATTCATGATTTTGGGGACAGTTCTGGGGTAAGTGCCGTTGGGTTCATCACAGTCCTCTTACCAAAAGGCATAGTCTTCCCCACTCCGTGGCCAGATCCTCCAGGAACAGAGTCCCTATTCATTAGCAATACGGCGTCGGGCCGCTTGCCATTCCCATATTCTCTATCTCGCTCTAAACAACCAATCCTTCGACACCCGATAGCTGGGAGACCCAACGTGGTCACCAGCCGTTGCCGGTCGCCAGGACTGTTTAGTCTCGCGTACTCTCTACAATCAGGACCGCACCTAGCCTAAGTCTCTGCCATAAAATCGTCGAAGGCATGTCAGCATGGGGCCATCCGCCCTCAGCTGCCGCCTTAAATTTGGTGACGCTAACACGGCCAACCTGGCATGCTTCACGCTCTCGGGAAGCATCCATTCGCATAATAGCCACTTGTAACATCAAGAAGACTAACCTGCTCGGTTTTTCCTGACTTCATGCACAAACTCACAAATTCGAGGTACTCTGTTACCCTCGTACACAAGATTAGGCAGCATCGAGGTCCCAAGTTACCCTCAACCACAACAACAAACAGCATCGAGGTCCCAAGTTATCCTCGTATGCAACATCAAACAGCATCGAGTTCTCAAGTTATCCTCGTATGCACCATCAAACAGTGCTCAACATCTTACAATGTTTCACACACAAATAGGACTAACAAATCAACAAGCAACAAATTAAATGCAGAATACATTTAAACCATCTTTAATCAACACATAATAAAATGAACATTAGAAAACTATTGTAACACACACGACCGCTACGACCGCTAACACAGGTCATCCGCACTTTCTCCCTCACTACTACAATGGTTACTAGTATCACCCGATCATTTACTGTTCCATAGCCTCAAACGATATTTAGGGGCAATCTGGGGATTTCCAGTTTTGCCAACAATTTCGTATCTATCGTTAACTAAAACTTTAGATATAAGAAATGGCCCCAGATACTTATCTTCTAATTTTGCTCGTCTCAGATCCGCCGGTTTTATAAAGACCGTATCACCCTCCTTATACACTACATTATTCCTACGTTTTTTATTAAATCTACTATTTTGTTTTTCGGCGTTTTTTGTTAATCGCCGGACAGTCAGTTCTCTATCAGCATTTACGTTAATTTGTTCGTCTGTGTCCGGCAACTCCATCTCAGCGCGATCTGCGTTTCCTGCACTACGCTTAACACCAAAAAGTAAACGATGTGGAGAAAATCCCGTCGTTTTCTGAATAGTCGTATTTAAAGAAAGCATTAATTTAGAAAGCTTGCTCGGCCATTCCGAACTTTTGCCTATCTCAACCGTAAGCAGGTTTATGACAGTCGATGTTGAGCGTTAGCTCCTTGCCGGACCACCAAGAACGCAAAGGTATTTTTCAAACCTTCATCTGGCAGACACTTCGTCTGTCAGTCCGCGCCTCGCAGACCTGGGACCGTTGTAAACTCGTAAATTTACTGTATTGGAAACGCGGAATCCGTTTCCGGTCGCGTGCGTGGTAGTGGCGAGAAAAGTGAGCGGGTGTCTGAGTGAAGTAAGGGAGAGATAGGTAGCGAAGGAGGGCTAGTGAGTGAGTGTGGAAGAGAGTTGGGCAGTGAGGAAGGGGCCAGAAGTGAAGGGAAAGGGTAGGTTGTAGGGCAGGCTAGGTGCAGGAAGGATAAGGAGAGGTGTAGAGGTTAGGAGAGGATAGGCGAGATAAGGCGGGAAGGTAGAGGAAGAGCAGTGAGTGATAAGTGGCGACATCGTGCGGGAGAGAAAAGAAGTAAATAGGCGGGAAATTCTAAAGGGAGATAAGGTGCGTGGTAGAGAGAATAGAGAGATAAAAGGGAAGAGGGGGCGACAAGAGGGAATTGGTAAGGAGAATATAAAGGGGCAGTAGAGCAGGGGAAAGTTGGGAAAGGTGGGTAGGACAAAAGGAGGTAAAAAGAGAAAAGGTATAGAGGGGATGGAGGAGGGTATGGAAGGGGAGAAAAGAAAGGGAAAGATGGGGGCGAGGAAAGAATGAGGAAGGACAGCACGAGCAGTGTGGGGAGCAGTGTGGGAAGTCTGGAGAATTTTTGGGGGAAAAAGAGGGAAAGAGAGGAGGAGAATGAGGGCATGATAGAGGAAAAGGGTGTGTTTAAGAGGAGTGGAAGGACAAAGAGGTCACCGGAGAAAGAGGGGAAGCGAGGAGGGGGGGGGGGGGGAGGGGCTGGTAGGAATGATAAGGGAAATGGTGATGGAGATGAGGAGGATGAGGGAGGATATGAAAAAGAACAGGGAGGAGAGAAAAGAGATTAAGGAGGAAATTCGAAAGGAGAGAGAAGAATTGAAAAAGGAGAGGGAGGAAAGACGAAGGATGGAGGAAGAATGGAGAGGGGAGAGAAAAAGGTGGGAGGAGGAGGTGAGGGAGGAGAGAAGGAGGATGGAAGGGTTGATAGAGAAGCTAGGAAAACTGGAAGAAAAACAGCGAAGGATGGAAGAGGTGATGGAGAAGGTAGAGAAATGGGAAAAGGAAAAGAAGGGGGTGGAGAGGGGGGACAAGGACGTGAATGGGAATGAAGAGGAGTGGAGGCTAAGAGTGAGAAGGATAGAGGTGATGCAAGACAAGAAAGAGAGGGAGAGGAAAAGATGTAACGTGGTGGTAAGGGGGATGGCGGGAGAAGGGAGTGATGTGAAGAAGGAAGTGGGGAGGGTCTAGGAAAGGATGGGGTTGGGGACTGAGGGAATAAAGGAGGTGGTGAGATTGGGAAGAGCAGGAGCTGAAGGAGGGGGAATGGTATTGGTGAGGTTGGAGGGAAGAGAGGAAAAAAGGAAAGTTATGGAGGCAAAGAGTAAACTGAGAGGGAGAAAGGAAAGAGTAGAGGACGACCTGACAGAGGAGGAAAGGAGAGCAAGGTGGAAGATTGAGAGGGAGGCGCAAAGGGTGAGGGAGAGAGGTAGGAGGGTGCAGGTGGGCTACATGAAAATGTGGATGGGCGGGAAGGTAAGAAGGTGGGACGAAATAAAGGAAAAGTGGTGTGAGGAGCAGGGAAACGAATGAAGGGGGACGGGGGAATGGAAAGGGAAAAGAGGTCGGGAAAGGAAGAGGAAAAGAGGGGGATATGGAAGGTGGCATTCTGGAATGTAGCGGGAGTTAAGAGGAAGGATGAAGAGTTCTGGAGGGGACTGACAGAATGGGATGTAATAGTGATGAGTGAGACGTGGGTGGAGAAGAAAGAGAGGGAGATGGTGGAAAGGAGGCTACCCGACGGGTATATTTGGGAAAAGCAATGGGCCAGGAGGGAAAGCGAAAGGGGGGGAGCAATAGGGGGAATGATTATGGGTGTAAGAAAGGAGTTGGAAGTGGGAGAAGGGGGAGGAGGAGGAAAGGAGGGGATAATGGCGAAGAAAGTGAAGATTGGGGGGGGGGTGGAAGATAGTGGGGGTATATATAAATGGGGACTTAAAGGAGAAACTCGAGGACCTAAGGGAATGGATGGAGGAGAGGGAAGTGGGAGTAAGAGTAGTAATAGGGGGGGATTTTAATGCGCGTACGGGGGAGGAAGGGGGAGTAGACTGGGAAGGTGAGGAGGAAGAAGGGAAGGGGGAGGGAAGTAGGAGATCCAAGGATAAGGAGGTGAATGGGCAAGGGAGGAGACTGTGCAGGTATATGGAGGAAACAGGTTGGGGAATTATGAACGGAAACACAATGGGGGACGAGGAGGGAGAATGGACTTTCACGGGGGAAGGGGGAACTCAGTAATTGATTATGTGTTAGGGAACGAAGATACAAGGGAGAAGGTGGATAGATTGGAGGTGGGAGACAGGGTAGAGTCCGACCACCATCCGGTGGTGGTGTGGTTGAGTGGTGAGGGAAGAGAGGAGGGAGGAGGGAGGAAAAAAGGAGGAGGAAGGGGAGGGGGAAGAGTAAACTGGTCGGAAGAGGGAAGGAAGGATTTTATGAGGAAGTTTGGAAAAAGGGGGGAGGGTAAGGGGGGAGTGGATGATGACTGGAGGGAACTGCAGGAAAGGATAAAAGGAGCGATGGGTAAGCAGGGGGAAGGGGGGAAGAGGGAAAAGAAGGGAGGTTGGTGGGATTCAGAGTGTAGAGAGGAGAAGAGGAAGGTGAGGAGGGAGCTAAGAAAATGGAGGAGAGAAGGAGGGGATGGGGGAGGGTATAGAGCGAGGAAGAAAGAATATGAAAAGATGTGTGAGGAGAAAAAGAAAAAGGAAGCGGAGAGATGGGAAAAAGAAGTGGCGGAGGTAAGAACGGAGGGGCAGGTCTGGAAGGTGGTGAACAGGGGTAGGAAGATGAGAAGGATGGCAAGCGAGGGGATAGGTATAAGGGAGTGGGATGAATTTTTCAGGGGGCTGTTAGGAGGAGTGGAGTGGAGAGTGAGGATGGGAGGGGAGCGAGGGAGGGGTGAGGATGGAGGGAGTGAGTTGGAAAGGGAAGAAATAAAAAGGGTGGTAAGGAATTTAAAGGACGGGAAAGCGGTGGGTGGAGATAGGATCGCAAATGAAGTGTGGAAGTACGGGGGAGTAGAAGTGGAGGAGTGGTTATGGAGAATTTGTAATAGGGTGTGGAGGGGGGAAGAATGGCCAGAAGAGTGGGAAGAGGGGGTGGTGGTGCCGGTGATAAAGAAAGGAGCAGGGGAGAAGGTTGAAGACTACAGGGGAATAACGATGACGCAAACGGCGTACAAAGTGTATGCTTCTGTGTTGGCGGAGAGGGTCAGAATGGAGGTGGAGGGGAAGAGAATGCTGCCACCGTGTCAAACGGGGTTTAGGAGGGGGGTAGGGTGCATAGACAACGTATATGTATTGAACTACATTGTGAACAGGCAGGTGACGAGGAAGGGTAGAAAGTTGATGATTCTATTCGTGGATCTGAAAGCCGAGTTTGACTCGGTGGACAGGGGGGTGTTGATGAAAGCGCTGAGGGGGAGGGGATTAAGGGAAGGGCTAGTGGAGAGATGTGGGGAGGTGTTAAGGGAAACAGTATCCAGGGTTAGAGTGGGGGAAGAGGAGGGGGAGGGTGGCAAGGGTGTCCATTAAGCCCAAGCCTATTCACCCTATTAATAGCGGATATAGATGAGGAACTGGAGAGAGGAGGATGGGGGGGGGGGGGGTAAAGGTGGGCGAGAGAAAGATCTACACGCTGGCATGCGCAGACGATGTGGCGATGCTAGCGGAGGACGAGGATGGGATGAGGGGAATGATAGGGAAGCTTGAAAGATATTTTGATGGGAAGGGATTACAAGTAAACGTGGGGAAAACAAAGCTGATGAGGTGTAGGAGAGGAGGGGGGAGGTGGAAGAAAATGACATGGAGATGGAAAGGGAAAGAATTGGAAGAGGTGAGGAATTATAAATACCTGGGGTACACGGTGATGGGAAATGGGGGGCAGGAAAAACATGTGGAGGATAGAGTAAGGAAAGGGGCAGCGATAATGGGGAAGGTGTGGGGTATAGGAAAAAGGTCATTTGGGAAAGAGTGGGGAAGAAGGATATGGTTATTCGACAGGTTAGTATGGGCAGTGGTGGGATATGGGGCAGAGGTGTGGGGATGGAAAGAGAGGGAGAAGGTGGAAGCCATGCAGGACAGATTTTTGAAATGGGTATTGGGAGCTGAAAGAAGCACTCCGGGGTACATAGTAAGGGAAGAGCTGCAGAGGGGGTTGATGAGGGGTAGAGCAGGGATGAGGGCGTGGGGATTTGAGAGAAAGTTAGAAGAGGGGCAGGGAGAGGAACTAGCTAGGGCGTGTTGGGTGGAGATGAAGGGGAGGTTTAAGAGGGGAAAGGTACTGGAGGGGTGGGAAAAGGAAAGGGAGCAATTCTTCGAGGAAAGGGGCTGGACAGTAGAGGAGGTAGAAAGAGGGAGGGAAAAGGGGGAGGTAAGAGGGGAGGAGAGAGTGGAAAGGGAAAGATAGCTGCAGGAGGAGGAGAGGTGGAGGAGGATAGGGGAGTCAAGATATAATAAATGGTATGAAAGGGTAAAGGGGCCGGGGGTACCGGGATACCTGAAGAAGGGATGGGGGGAGAGTAGATGGCAGAGGGTAGCCAGATTTAGGTTGGGGAATGAAATGAGAGGGGGTAGGTATTGGGAAGAGAAGGAGAAAAGGATGTGTAGGGTGTGTGGGTGGGAGGAAGAGGAGTGGGAACATGTATGGGAGGTATGTATGGGTTGGGGGGGAGAGAGGGGGTGGCAGGAGATCTCTTGTGGTCGTAAGACACCGCAGAGAGAGTGACGTTTGCGCCGTCGGAGATTTACGCCCTCCAAAAACAGGCGACGCATTAGCTCACAACAGTCGACACGTAGCGTTCGGCTTGTCCATTCGCACGCGGAGCTCCCGTAGCAATAAAATGAACCTTAATCCCGTGTTTCTCTATAAATTGCACGAGGGATTTGAATGTAAAATTGGTAGCCCGATCCATTACAACGACCCGAGGTGTACCGAACAATGTTAGGCGTTCCTTAAATATTTGCAACGTTTGAGACCCGGTCAGTGACTTTAACGGAATAAGTTGTACGTACTTTGAGAAAGCGTCAACAATGATAAGTATATGCCGATAACCGTCTTTTGAAAGTTCGAATGGTCCCACGCAATCACAATGGATAGTATGGAACGGCAACGGTTTCTTAACAATCGAGTGTAAAAACCCCTGTTTCGCTCCAGTCTGCCGTTTCGATACTACGCAAGTAATACAATAATCAACATACTTTTTCACAAATTTACGCATTTTCGGAAACCAATATTTTTGTGTTACACGATCATACGTCTTATCAGGACCGACGTGATAATTTTCATCGTGATACAAACGTAACAGTCCGATCCTACTTCCCTTAGGGGCGAAACTACGATACACAATACAACCGGTCTCTCTCTGTATCTTTCTACACAATATACCTTGTCGGACCGCAAAATCACTACTTATAGTACCGTTATCTTTTAATTGTTTTATGATAGACCCTGTCTCTTCGTCATTCCGTTGTGCGACTTGTAACCAGGATCTCTCACAAATGACATTAACACGGTAGTCCCTTGGTGGATTCCTGCTTAGATAGTCCACGTGTCCAACGTATTTCCCCTTGCGATACTCTATATCAAAGTTAAAATCTTGCAAAAAAATCCACCACCTTGCGACACGTGGCAACAAATCTTTCTTGTTACTCGTGGACTTTATAACGTTACAATCGGTTGCAACTTTAAATTTAATCCCTAACAGATACACGCGAAAGTGCCTCAAAGCATTAACAATTGCAAGTGTTTCCAACTCGTAAGAATGGTATCGAGACTCCTCCGCTGACGTACGCCGACTGAAGTAAGCAACTACCCTTAGACCGTCGTCTATCTTCTGAAATAAAATAGCTCCGTAACCGATTGCACTCGCGTCTGTATGCAATTCTGTTTCCCTATTCGGGTCAAAAACAATGAGTAGAGGATGCGAACTTAATTTTTTCAAAACGTAGCGCCGCGCTTCCTCGTGTTCCTTGTCCCATCTCCGCTGTTCATTCATTTTTGTCAATTTTGTAATACATGCTGTCCGCACGGCGAACTCGGGAATCAATTTCCGGAAGTTGCTTGCCAAACCAATAAATTGCCTGACCTGTTTCACATTACATGGGACAGGAGACTCTAACAAGGCCCTAACTTTACCTTTCCCCGGACTAATACCCTGTGCTGATACTTTCCTGCCTAAATATTCTATGGTGGTCATAAAAAAGATGCATTTCTCAATATTTAAACTAAAATCGGCTACATCAAGTGCCTTTAATACTTGTTCTAAACGTTCTAACCCTTCCTCAACCGTTTGTGACGGAATCAAAATATCGTCGAGGTACACCAAAGCTATGTTATTCCTCAATTTCCCAAGGGCGACGTTTATTGCCCTTTGAAATACTGCGGGGGCATTAGCCAAACCGAAAGGCATACGCAAAAACTCGTAATGTCCATCCGGTGTTACGAAGGCCGTCTTTTCAATAGAACAGGGCGCGATTGGAATCTGGTAAAAACCGGATGTCATATCTAACACAGTGAAATACTTCGTATTGCCCAAACGATCGAGCTGGTCGTCAATTAGAGGCAATGGGTATCTATCTTTTTTGGTAATTTTGTTAACAGCCCGAAAATCAATGACTAAACGGTCTTCACCATTCTTTTTCTTAACGAGTATCACCGGACATGAAAACGGTGAAGCACTCTCGCGTATCACCGCGCTAGCTAACAAACCATCGATTATTATTCGAACCTTTTCACACTCAGACATAGATAAACGGTAAGGGCGATAATTTACTACCTTGTCCTCTCGAAGCTCGATCTTGAGTTCACCTGTACTTACGCGCCGGACTGGACTTCCCTTTGTGATCATGTGCTTATATGGTTCCAACAACTTTTCCACGGCGTCACGCACGTCATCACTTCCAACGTTAAAGGAGTAACACAGCGGTGCCGGATCTTCCTTGTTCCCTGAGGATGTCGACGGGCGTCGTCGTAGCTTCGTCGTTCCGTCGGAGTCCGTCAGAATCTGAACCTGTGTACAACTGCATTTTATCCAATTACCATGTCATATGTCATTACGGATTCAGAAACCACAAGAAGGTCAAGCTCGATGGTTATATCCTCCGTCCGAACGTTGGCTGTTGTGCAACCGACTGTAGTTAGTGCCGAATCACACAGTGTTTTAATAACCACAGTAAATGGGTCAATCCTGCAATTAGCATGCTTAGCCACACGCTCCTTAACGAGAGAACAGGTCGCACCATTGTCGATCAAACAGCGTGGAACCGGCATATCCCGTAAAATAACGGGGGTCAGCTTATGGTCCATTGAAAAACAAGTGTTAGCCTCAAATTCCGAGGTCTTCGGTTTTTTCACGTACTTATCTTCGCGGAACCTGCGCTGCTTGGCCCAGCAGTGAGATTCTTCATGACTCCTCTTGGAACAGAAAGTGCATACGGGTACACAGAACCTCTTGGCGGACTCTTGCAGAGGGGTAGTCGCTTTCCGTTTTCTCGGACACTCCCTGTATAGGTGTCCCGTTTCTTCACAGCCATAACAACGTCTCTGATCCGCATAATCACGGTAATTACGCACGTATCTTCTGTCTTCGTCCTTCTCCTTTAGCGGTGCTTTGACAAAATGCGAAATCCCACTCTGTAGATCCGCAGTCGTTTCGTAACACGCGTTCATAAGTGATTGGAGCACAGTCGAATCTATCATATGGCCTATAACTAGGCTAACCAATTCGCGCGGTGTAAAATTGATTCGTGTTTGTCCGTAATATTTTAACTTATTCCGAGCATGTTCAGGGTAGGAGCCCGCAGAGTCACTGTTGTAAGTTACGGCACGAGATAAACGTTCACACAACGGATCTTCGGACACAAACACCGAGCACAGGTCCTCGCGAAAATTAGCCCACGTTCTCGGATTGCCATCCCACCCCTGGTACCACCTTTTAGCGGATCCAACAAGGGCGAGGGTGGCCAAGCTTTGTCATTGAGACGCGGGGAGTTTTTCCGTAATTTTTTACACAATATCACACCACCTGCTCGCGTCGTCTCCAAGATCTACACCACTGAATTCCGGCACAGCATCCACAGACGTTTTATCAGGCACCACGGACGAGGTGGAGGGTACCGCGCCTGACGCAACCGTTTCCATAAAACGTTAGAAAAGTTCCTCAAACGAAGGCGTAGCCGTAGCAGATCCGGTCGGATTAATAACACGGTTCGATGGATTGCGGCCCGCCATTGTGTACGTGAATTTGACAAAGTAGACTTTATCTCACGGATCCCACTTCTGATGTTAGAAATTACTTTTAGGCGCGGCAATGATTGCAGTGAAACTCGTCCCAGGACAGTTCTGGGGTAAGTGCCGTGGGGTTCATTACAGTCCTCTTACCAAAAGGCATAGCCTTCCCCACTCCGTGGCCAGATCCTCCAGGAACAGAGTCCCTATTCATTAGCAATACGGTGTCGGGCCGCTTGCCAATCCCATATTCTCTATCTCGCTCTAAACAACCAATCCTTCGACACCCGATAGCTGGAAGACCCAACGTGGTCACCAGCGGTCGCCGGTCGCCAGGAATGTTTAGTCTCGCATACTCTCTACAATCAGGATCGCACATAATCTAAGTCCCTGCCATAAAATCGTCGAAGGCAGGTCAGCATGGGGACAACCGCCCTCAGCTGCCGCCTTAAATTTGGTGACGCTAACATGTCTGTAGTTTCTAACCACCCTGGAACAATGAGAAACTTTGATTTTTATTTCTAGGTTTGTGAGGGGCATGATGGGGTAACTCTCATTTTCATTACCCCATCATGCCCCTTCTCGTCTCACTACAATCAAATGAACACTGCCCGCAACATTATGTACAAAAGTATAAAATAACATACGTACCTTATAGCCAGCTAAATTCTGCCTCAGAAACTCATACATGTACTGGAGATCTTCTATATTATTATATCACTGTCACGTGTGCTAAAAATAAGGAAAGAGTAAGGAAGTCCCAATAAATTATAAATTCGGATCTAACTTCGTCACGCGTTCACATGATTCACTGATTCGCTGCTCACTGACGGCGCTGATAGCGACACGTCTAACGCGTATGCTAAATTTTGATTAGTGCGTTTTTATCGCGAGATACGGGGGGTACCCCGTCTTGCCCTCCCCTCCCCCGTCTTGCCCCACCTTCCCCTAAGCTTTCGAATAAGACCAATTTCAATAAAATCGGTCCACGCATGACAGAGATATCGTAATATCATCTCATGGATCTGTCGGAAACGGTAAGATTTTTCTCCTGATTCTTCTCCTGATTCTCCAAGCCTTTTCGTCAGTATAATACGTATACACGTTACACACACACCTTCAGCCAAAACGAAACTAACACATGTTTCGTTATTCGTTCGTCGACTCTCGGGAACTAATACATGTTTCGTTCGTCAATCGCTATCTTCACTATGCAATCGACTCCAAATTTTGACAGCTTACAGTCAGGTTATAACCTGGCGAGTGTGAAATAAGGTAAGTTGTCAAAAATTGAGATGCCACGTGTTTTTACAAATATGTATCGTTGTACCATTGAATTGCAACCAAAATGCAGTCTCAAACACAATGTAAGTTGCCGAAATTTGAATTGCGACATGTTTGCATATCATCAAACTGTTTTTTATTTGTAACTAAACTGCGGATTTTATGTATATGTAGACCCATAAAAAAACTTAAAAAAAGTACAAAAAATACGCCAAGTACATGAAAAAGTCGAGGACGGAAAAGAGTATTATCGAATAAATCACAAAAAATAGAATATAATTATATAATATTAAAAATTATCTGAAGTCATTCACTATGCAACTTATCTTTGTATAAAGAAGTGAAATCCCCATAAAAAACAATTAGCTGAGGTGCGCGTCAACAAATGGCCCGACCGATCTCATCACCGCGATCGTGCATACCGCGACTTGGTTGCGTCAGCCGTTTCGAACCGCGCGCGGAGTCGGCAGCGAGCTCGCGCCGACTTGGCCTGTGGCCGTTTGGGCCAATCCCAAACAATGAAAAAAAATTACGCCAAGTACATGAAATCAAATAAATCACAAAAAATAGAAGATAATAATAATTACAAAATAAAAAAAAAATGTGAAATCAAAATGAGCTGCAAGTACATAATGATGCTTTCCAACTACCCTTAAGATGACCCAACTACATATACACAGCAAAAATGCTGTGTTTATACATTCAATTACTCATATCGTGGACATTTTGTCTAGATGTCCGCGGCTTGGAATTCAAATACTTGGTTAAGCATGAGGCAAAGACGGCAGTGAATACGCCCTTGGGTTTATTCGAATATACGTATAATGTTTCTTAAATTTCTTTATGTTTATATAGGTAAAGGCAGGAATAATCGCAGATCTGGGTTTCTCCTATAAAAGAGTTTCCTTATTTATTTTATTGTACTTGTTTCTATTTACAACTATTTACAACTATTTACAACTATTTACACCTATTTACCTGTAAAAGAGAAACGACATTAAATGCCAATTATTCTCTTTGTCTTTCCCTAATTACGAACTTTACTTAGGTTAGGTTTCCCCTTGCACGTGTTCACTTTACGCGGGATAATTTAAAAGACAGTACCACGTACTTTCTTTACATACCTATTCCTTCAAATATTTCCAGTATTAGTTAAAAAGTTTCAATCTCTGTTTTTTTATTTTAAATAATGTGGCCATATAATCTTATACTATAAAGTAGAAAGTGGAGTTTCGAACGGTAAACTCTGAGGTCGCGAAATGAACATCAGTTCATTATGCCTATCTAATCCAGATACATGTGACTATTTTCCCTAAAAAAAAAATAAAAAAAATGTTTTCTTTTATAAAATCGGAATCTAAATTACGGGCGAAGCCGAGTTATAGCTAGTTATAACATAAATTCAACAGCGATTTCAAGTGATGTATGTGTTACGGTAAAAACGTTAATTTAGTAAATATTCGTAACAGTTCCTACTCAATGTATGCCTAAAATACATATAACCTAACCTAAAATCGTACGAAAATGCCTACATTGACTGCATCACGCTTTTACTGTGGCACGTGTATCCAGCTAACGCTTCAATATCGCTATGATTCCACGTTGGCAGTCCCCCCGAGTAGGCGCCATCTCGTATCTACTAGCTGAACTCAATTTTTTCACGTGACTTGTTCTGTATTACCGCCAATATGGCGGAACTCGTATTTGGGAATGCAATCACGGGAATACGTTGTTTGTCCTTATATGAACAGATTTTGGGCTGTGTGAGATTTCATTCGAAAGAGAAATTTTCAATGCAGCCCGCTCTGGTCATCGTTTGAGTCACAAAACACTTTTAGTGGCCTACAAATACTTGGAATCTGCGAGTGTATTTTGTCGATTTTTTCTCTACTTTGGACACTCATATTATTAGATATCAACACAATCTCGTTGAACCATGAGCAGAGCGCCCCGCATTGAACCTTCCTCTTTCGAATGAGACCTCACCCAGCCCAAAATTTTCTCATATAAGGACAAACAACGTATTCCCCCAAACCCATGTTTCAGGCCAGATTGTGTCGATATACAGTGCGCTGCATTACCCGTGTCTACCCCCTTAAGCGTCTTATTATATCCCTCCTCTCCCTGTAAACATAACTTATGTATGAAAAAAGGGATATCTTTCGAATGGCCCCAGTGGCCGATCGAGATGAGGTTTGGGGGGAGGGGTGGGGAGGGAGTTTGAACCCCAAATCTAAAATTGTACCTTCGGGCATATCGTGAACTTTATCGTTAACCGTTTACCTTCTTCTGTACAATCGGGTGATTTGTTAATCAGCGAGTTGTGTGTGATGAAACAGACTATCATTTATTTCGTAATCATCCCTCAGCGAGTGATAATGCCGCTAGCACCACGTACCACGGAGTTAATCGGGCCTTACGACCCCGAGAGAAGAGGCATATCTATCGTGCGTGTGTGGGTAGCTTACATTTCTTGTTTTCTAAAGCTGTAAATAATAATGGATTCGGAACCATTGACTTCGTCCTCTACATCTACAAGCGCTGGAAGATCCAGGCAGAAAGGCAAGATTTTTCTGATTGGATATATGTTCCATCAAATTACTGGTAGTATGTTGCCATCCAATAGACCAGTTTTACGCAGTTTGTTTTACAATAAACGTCAAGTGAAACTAAAAACCAGAGATGCTGCCAAAGTCACAATCCAGGAAGTTATACTTTTTTGGGAGAATGCTAAGATACCTACCAAACATTTGAAGAAAACTGGAAGAAAAATTTGGGGAAAACTGCAAAAAAAGTAGAGACATGATGGGGAAGCTAAGGAAAAATGCAAATAAAGTGATGATTGTACCTATTAATTAAGTCTTTATTACTCCAAATACAACTATAAGTTAATGATTTAACATTTTTTACACACTTTGGACTATCTGAGGTCAGGCGTCTAACTGATTAAACTTTACAAAACTGATGGGAAAAAACCGTCCCCCCCCACTCGCTTTCGCCAGCGACCACACTATTATAACACAGTGGCTTCCTAATGATGTATTTGTCACGTGCCTAGCATCTTTTAATTAGGGTTTAGGGAGATGCCCCATCTTACCTCGCTACCCCGTCATACCCCTACTTCTCCTACATCTGCGGTATCGAGAAGCGCACCGTTACTTTTATTTCGCACTTGCTTCTACGCTCGGATGGCCAGTTCTTTTGGGGAGAGATGCAAGTTCGATTGGTTAGGTTAGGAGGTGTGAAAGTTGCTAGACTAAATTTCAACCATAGGGAGCAGATTGTATCAGAACCAATCGGATTTGCATCCCTCACAAACGGCTGCTCTCTTGAAGAGGCCCTCTTCACAGCAATACCTCCTCCCCAATGCCCACCTTCTCTAGCACGGAATACGTCAACGCATGCTTTTGTTTTGATATCGGAGCTCGTGTTTATACTCGAGAGATAAGGGATCTGTTCGTATTTTTATGGAAGACCACGCGTCGACAGCGGGCTACCTCTTTTCTTCCCGTGTTTCTCCACGAGGCGTATTGGCGGTGGATTGTAGGAGCGTAGATGTCTGGATGCCAGTTATTGAATTCAGGAGACGATAGAAACACTTTATTACAAAACGCACATGCACTATAATATTAAAGTAAATCGTATTCCTCACGGGCAGGAGTACTGATAATGATCGAACTTGCGCCCTACATCGCGCAGACCGATTGCACGGAGAGTAGTCGGGTCCACACACTGCACAAATGATACAGGGTGATTCTGGAGCTATGCTCGTCGAAGGATGCGGGCTGGTACCCCGTGGCCAGGACAACCCGCCCGCAGTGCCTCACCGAATTTTATGGCTTTTTACGGAAAAAGGTACGAATCCTGGGCCGAACGTAGCGAATTGAGGTCGAGTCCCCGCAGTCGAGGGTGAAATATCAATTATAGCGTATTAAGAAATTATTTTCTTCATCGTATCGAAAGGGCAGTGACACCAATGGATTCCTTATGTTTTTCTGATGAAAATCATACGAAATATCATGCAGATCGGACTACTTTGACACAAGCTATTTGTATTCCCTATGTAAAAATTGTCTCATTTACACGACATTTGTAATGATTTTCATCAGAAAACCCCAAGGAATCCATCGGCGACACTTCCATATCCATACGATAAAGAATAAAGATTTATTTTATTTCCTAAACAGATACAGAGTAATTATGGACCTACGCCCGTCAAGGAGATGCGGCGGAATGAGATCTTACCCAGCCCAAAATCTGGTCATATAAGGACAAACAACGTAATTTCGCGACTACGTTCCCAAATACGAGTTCCGCCATATTGGCGATAATACAGAGCAAGTCACGTGACAAATTTAGTTCAGCTAGTGAATACGAGATGGCGCCTATTCGGGAGGACTGCCAACGTGGAATCATAGCAAAACTGAAGCGTTAACTGGATACATGTGCCACAGTAAAAGCATGATGCATTCAATGTATGCATTTTTGGACGATTGTAGGTTAGGTTATATGCAGTCAGAATTGGTCAAAATGTATTCTAATTACAAATTACAATTAAAATGTAATTGTGTAATTGATTACATATTTTTCTGTAATCGTTAATATTTAGGTAGTTGGGAAAATTGTGGTCAATTACCTAAATTAACAATCACAGAAAATAATGTAATCAATTACACAGTTAGGCACACATTGACTAGGAACTGCTGGGAACTGTATACATTTACTAAATTTACGCGTTTACCGTAACACATATGTACATACATCACTTGAAATCGCTATTGAATTTATGTTGTAATTGATGCAGTGAGAGCAACAACGGTCTAACCCACACCAAAAAAGAATTTTCCTATTTTATATGATTAGTAGAGTCTATTGGAATACGTTATTGCTACTACCTCAATTGCGAAAAAAATGTGGGTTTGTCCGTTGTTGCTCACACTGCCTCAATTATATGACAAAATACCAGAGATGGGCATTATTTAACTAAAAAATTATTTAGAATTATTAATTATTAAGAAAGAATTAATTTAATCATAAGGAATTCAATCGTCGGCCATACAATTTTTTTTCAATCATATTATAAATTTATTGTTTATTAAAAAAAACACTATTATAAATTACAAATAAAAAAAATGGGTGAGTCCTCTTCCTCCTCTTCCTCCTTTTCCTCTCCTTCCTCCTCTCCCACCTCTTTCTCCACCGTACTTTAATTTTTTCAGCTCTTTTTTGAGTTCGCTGTTCTGTAATGTGAAAAATAAACATAAATCTTATGTTAATTATTGCAATAATGTCTAAACGTTTTCACACTTTCATGAAAATGTAAAGGTGGGATTCCACTGACGCAACGTGTTGCATGCGATGATTGCGATAGTGATTGCATGTGTTGCATGCGAAAGAAAGATGCGATGATGTTGTCGGTTGCCGGTTGCCAAAAAAGTTGCCTCAGTGGAATCGCAGCTGATCATTTTTCTGCCGTTTGCACTACGGTGAAGAGGCAGAAAGCAATCGGGCTTTTATTTCATGCGCAGATATTGATACGTTCATATGGAATATTCATAATTTGTGAATTGTTCCATTCCTGCGTGGTTCGTTACTGTAGTGTTGATAAGTGTGTGTGAATTTCATTGCCATGGAATCAAAGAAGGAAGCCGCAGATGCAAGGAACAATCGCTATTTGAAGGGTGCTTCAAAAGCGAAGCAGCCCAAGTTATCTGCAAAGCGTTTGTCAAAAAATAAAAATCGTCAAGAAATGTAAGTTATGTTTTATGGTACAGATTTGTATGCAGTTACAGTTTGTGATGTAGTAGTAACACCGCGGTATTTTGTTGTATATAATACAGTATTATTCATATTCTTCAAATATGTATATCAACAGCTATCTTTGATACTTTACGTACACAAACTCGATGCTGTGCGCACCGCGACGCATGTCATTACTTTACCCTCTTGTCCCACTCATTCTTTTCCAATTCGTATGTTCATCATTATTTAATTAATTAATAATCCGATGTATACCGCGTTTGGATTCATTTTCATGTGAAAAATGTCAGCAGCACGTTCATGCAACTTTCGTGCCGATGAGACGAAATGTAAGAATTTTAAATTTTGTTATGTATGTTATACAAACTATATGCGTTTTGTTAGTATCAAACGTTCAAACCAGTATACGCGTTTCGTTAGATATCCTTCCTTTATAATGCAGTTGTGATTCTTTCAAACTTTGTACGTAGTTTTCAATGGATAAAAAAATGTAATTCAGATTTTATTTCTGTCATGTAGAAGATATTTAAAATTAGCAACAGTCATCGATGCTTTGCGATTCGATGTTGAGCATATGTAGTTACGTGTTGAATACGAAATATGTACACATTGCTTCTTCTTTTGTGGATTTATTACCGAAATATATACGTTCATACGTGTGCCTTTAGCGAAATTGTCTCATTGAAAAGCCCAGTTTTCAGGTGAAGTCAAACGGCGAGTCGGCTTGGCGAGCGCGAGTCTGCCGCTTACATAGTAACCCTGATTCTCAGAATGCGTCAGTATCAGCTATATGTATATCAAAAGTGCTCAATTGTATCGCGATAGTTGCTAGTATTTTGAATAATGGATTGCAGAGGTACAAATAAGTAGTAAATAAAGCTTCGGCTATGAGTGCTTTAATTTCGAACGTATAGAATTAAAATATAATCATAAAAATGATGGAATTTTTCAATAACTTTCGTTGTAAAAGCTCTAGATATCCAGCAACCTCATGGAACTTGAAAATTGTTGTGCTGTTTGTTCTATTTGCTTTATAGAGTACATATTCAAAATTTATAGCGGCAAATATTTGCAACTCTACATAATTTTTATATATAATTAAAATAATTCTATCTCGAGAAATTATGATGTTAGGAGCTAAAACGTAGAATTCATTCTAAATAACGTGGTCGTAAATAATTTTTCTCTACAAAACACAGTTCATATTGGCTTTGTGTATTCTAAGAAACCCCTAGTTTTTTAATTAATAAAAAGGAGTTGGCAGATTGCCTGTTCAGCGGCCATCTTTTATTCGACGATTTATTGCAATAAATTAAAGGCTTCGGAAGTTTCGGAATGAAATATTTTCGCAGTACAAGAATATGAAAGCACCGGTGAAAGATATGATTAGAATAATGTTATGTTATAAATGCATTTTCAATGTTAAAATTTGCGTAGAGTAATATGTAACGCACTATATAATACGTAATATTCACAAAATATATTTCCACGGGAAAAACTGTTGAAAAAAAAAGAAAAGAAAAAAGTTATGGGTTGCAGGGGGGAGTTGAACCCCGGGCCACCCGCATGACAATCTGACGCGCTACCGTTGTGACGACGGAACCTTCCTGGATGTATGTTACTGTAGAGGGTATATATCGTTATTACTCCGTACGTAAAAAACTTTAAATCAAAATATGTCGAAAACGAAGGCCCACCATGCAGAAAGCCGAAATGGTACTTTCATACTACATGAGTACTACGACCCCCCATATATTGTCGTTCCAAAAGCGATGCCCACTACCGCGTGGTCCCCTTGTCAAACGCTCGTCGATGACCCTGACGTCATCGGCCTTGCTTGTGCGTCGAAACGACATTGTATACCTAACCTTATGCATTCTCCTGGGCCTCGCCTTCCAAGCAGCGAGCGATACCCAGTGCTGTTTTCAATATTCTCGCATTGGGAGTTATGACTTCCTTACATAATTGTGAACTGTTTGAAAAACTGCTTGCAGAAAATGTTTCAATCAATAGAGTGGGTCTGATTTCTGTTACCGGCACGGTGAAGTAGAGTTTACTTCAAGTAAGAAACTGTTACATAGGCCCTTCTGGCCCTTTCCGTGCTTGCTGTCCGCGCGTCGCTTTATTCCGTAGACGGCGATTCAGCGGAATCGCCTCGCGCGTGGCAGTCACGTTACGCTGAGCCGCGAAGCGACACGCGGAGCGTCAACGTGACCGTCGCCGGCCCGGGCCCCGGATATTTCGCAAGTTTCGAAGAATCAGCGAAGCGATCGACAACTGCCGACGGGGCAGTTTTCCCCATTCGTGGGGATCGTTGGAGGTTCGACCCGCGACCGTGAGCCGCAGAGGAGGCAATCAAATTCGGGAGCTCGAACGAGGAAGTCACGACGAGCGAGAGAGCCGTCTAGAAACCGCGACCACGTCTCAGCGTCAAGTCTGCGAAATACGTACGGCCGATAGTAATTCGTGAAAGGGTAACTCCATCCGACGGACCGAGAACGGCATAGCCGGGAGAGCCCTACAGCGTCAATCGTGATCGACGTAGGAACGCGTAGAGAAAACTTCGATTAGAGACAGTGCGATTCGACGGTCCTCAGGCGACCGACTTCCGTGTGCTATCCGAGAGCACAGCGAGCGACACGACCTACCCCTGGGTCAGCGACTCCGCAAGCGAGCGAGACGCTAGAAGGCAGGCGTGCCGTGCGATACAGCGAGCAACAGCTGAGACGGAGCGCCGTCTCAAGGTAGGATAATTCAGTATCATTTATGTAATAATATATTTTACTCTATTGTTTTCCCTTATATTCCTTGTACTCTTCGATTTGACCCCTAACTACCTTCCCGATCCTTGGTAAGTATAGTCAAGGCGTGCTTTAGCACCTTAATAGAGCAGCGAACCCAGTAAATCACCCTAACCGCTCGGGGCGATTTACAAAAGTCCCTTCAGGACGTAACAAAACTAGGGCTGTAGCTGTGGACCGAGTACCCGAGATACCCGGGTACCCGGGTACCCGTGAGATACCCGGGACGAAGAAAATTCCCGGATAAGCGCTACCCGGGAAAACAACCCGAGACTCTCGAGAATCTCGAGAACTTACAGAGTACAGAACGTAATTCTGGAGCGATGCCTGTCAGAAAGATGCCGTCTGGCACCCTGTGGCGAGGTCAATCCCCTGCGGTACCTCACCGAATTTTATGGCTCTCGACCTTCGAAGGGATTGGAATAACATTAACCCTCTAGTGCATAGATTTTTAATTCAGTTGGAAAAATTAGACTAGTCTAATTTGGGGATGAAAATACCGAATCCAATGTCTGATTTCAAATTGAAGGTCGTCTGAACTCCCCAGGGCAGCTTTCTGCGTCACCGCCTTAAGGCGGGATCATGTAGCAAGTAAAAAAAATGTAGTGGTTTTTTTTATAAAATAAATTCTTTATTTTTAATGAAAAACTATGAAAAAATAATTTAAAAAAATATAAAATGATATAATAGAAAATTATTCATTATTGTGCGTTGTCAAATTTAACAAAGCACAGAAGAAGCGCGAAAAGCGCTTGACCCGGTTGCCGCCTGGCGGACGCGTCGGCGTACTATCCATTGCGAGCCGGTCGCGTCATGAGTTCTTCAAATACATACCATTTTTTATACAAATAAATTATATTTTACGTAAAAAAACACAGCCTATATCCTTTCCTGTTGTTCAAGGATACTGTAGTTAAAATTTCGTAATGATTTGTTCAGTACTTTCTGAGATTTTTGGGAGCATACAAACAAATGCTGTTGCTATATTATAATAGTATGATAGTATGATATGATATATGTATGTATATAGGTACCAAATTTCATGACCAAAGAGCTTAAAAGGTGCACAAATAAAATTTTCACGCATCGCTTATTAAGGTGATAAACTAACACCCTAACTAACTTAGGATGATCTACTAACATGATACCGCCTTAAGGCGGCTACCGGCCAAACCTTACTTCACAGGTGTAAATTTTTTTTTGTTTTCAAATCTTTATTCCATTCGATAGATCACTACACAAACTACTTACCAATAATTTTCTTTTAGCTGTACCGTGTCGGAAAGTATTTTATTTGATTTTTTTAATTTCACAAATAATACTCGCAGCGTGCTTAGCTGAAAAATGCACTTCAAACTAGATTTCTGTCAAATCGAAACGTCAGATTGACATGTTTCTTAGGCCAATGTGTGCGGTGTGGCAATACTTTTCGAGCTGGCAAATGAGAATTCTGAAAAAAGAATTATGGGGTCCCAACTCCTGGATTAAACAGGTGCCCGCCTTAACGCAGGCGTATGCACTAGAGCAGGTCTGCACAGCAAGGCTGTGACGGGCACGAGCGCTCTCGATTGCTCGCGAGCAAAGCGAAGAGCGACGCCGCGAGCTGTTCCCCCACTCTGTGGCTACTAGCTGAAGTAATATGCGTGTAAACTGTAAGGTGGGTTCAGCGCTGGGCAAAGTCGCTTACGCGTAAGCTCGGGGTTCTCCCACTCTCGTCCGCGTTGTCAGGGATACTGCGCGACGCTAACCGCGAAGACGCTAGCACGGCTAGCCCGTCATGGCAGCTAGTGATGGCGATACAGCCCCACATGTATCGATATTGCGTATCGATACGTATTGACAGTCCAAGTATCGATACAACTGATATATCGGAGATGAAATATCGATAACACCAGTATCGATACGTACGTATCGGCCCATGTATTCCTGCCCCCGTTTCATAACCTTTTTTTTTTTTTTTACACCATGTACAATATTAATTAATATAATTCAACCTCTAAGGTACTCATGAAATCAATACCAATAATCATTCTAATCGATGCATCTGACATATTATCATTGGTATCGATACTTAAATTAGAAATGGAATCCAAAAATGAAAATATTAATATACAAAAAAATAATTTATTTAGTTATACATTTTGATTGAAGTTCCAATCTTCGCTGGATAGTGAACCTAAAAATAATAAATATTGCAAGTGCTCACCACTTAAACGATTTCTGGCTTCAGTCATAATTTTACCCGCTTTCGAAAATAATCGTTCCGACGGAACGGACGTCGCAATCACTGCTAAATATTTTTTGGCTAATTTGCTGAGCAATGAATCTGTTCGATTCCAAAATTGCATTGGGGAATCGTCTATTTTAATGGGTGCCTGATTTAGATAGTATCGTAAATCTTCGGGCATTTCGTTGGGATTATAATTGTTCATTTCTCTAGTTTTACTTAAAGTTACTAAATTTTGATGATGCGACCAAAAATCAGTTTTTGGTACTTCTATATTTTTAGGAGTTTCGGCGGTCAAATTGCTTATAGCTGTGACGTTCACAGCATTTGTTATTTTATTTACTGCATGCGAGCATGCAACTTTATCGTTAAAGTGAATGCGTTTAAATCTAGGATCTAAAATGGTCGCTATGGCTAATGTAGATACCTGTTCAACATAATTGAATTTTTTTATGAATTCTTCTAATAGCAATTTTTTTAAATGCTGTGCAATGGAACTCTCAGGTTGTAGCAATCGCAATTGTGTCCGTAATGTATTTACCATTGGTATTACTTTGCTGCCGGTGATGTATGATTCCCCACATAGTATTTTTGTGGCATCTTCAAACGGTTGTAAAAGTTCAATGAACTCTTTAAGTGTTTGCAGCTCTGGTGCTGATAGCATAACAGGAGCTTTGGGAGATTGTAAAAGTATTGTCCCTATTTTGTCTGCCAATTCTACAAATCTAACAATCATATGCAATGTTGAATTCCATCTCGTGTCGACAGATTGAATTAATTTCAAATCAGAAACACGTCGCAATTTATCTGCAGCCACAACAGATTTTTTAAAGTGTTTTATAATTTCTTTAACTTTTTCCAATGTACTGGTTATAGCAGCATCCGATTTTATAACATTCGACGGAACTAAATTTAACGTGTGCGCAAAGCACGCCAAATGTTTATCATCGCCAAATGCATCTTTAACCGCTTTTTTAATATTAGCCCCATTGTCAGACACTGCTACTACTATGCTATTTTTATTGATTTTCCAATCTTCCATTGCCTTTACCAACCATTCTGCGAGATACTCAGATGTATGTCTCTCTTCTAATTCAATAACACCAATCGTAATAGATTTATGTTCGTCATTTAATATAAAATGTGAGGTTAAACCTAAGTGGCTTTTTACATTCAAAGTATCAGTCCAAATGTCTGTCGTAAGTGATAAATGCTCTGTCATTGATAGTTGTTGTTTAATAATATATGACAGAGCCTCATATTTTTCTTGTATCATATTTGTAATGGATTTCCTGCACGGCAGTTTGTACAAGGGAGCAATAGCCTTTACGAATGTTTTAAATCCTTCCCTCTCCACTGTCTGGAGTGGCATGTTATCTTTGGCAATCATAAATAATAATTTATTAGTTATTTCAGTGGTTTTTGATCCCCCATCTGAAACATTGTAAACACAACTTTTTTATTAGAGGTCACAGGGTTTGGTGCACTAGTGATGGCATGATTTTTAGACCAGTTCAGGAACCCATTACGAAATAAATATTTACATACCTTGAAATGACTTTAGTTTAGAGAAGGCCAAGTCTATTCTGGCCTGCTTGCTTGGTGTTGAACTTATTGCATATGATGTTGAAGGTAAAGGTGTTGTTGATGTTGAAGGTAAAGGTGTTGTTGACGTTGAAGGGAAAACTGTTATTGTTGACATTTCTGGAGATGCAACATACTCATCAATGTATTCTTCCATTGGCAAAACATCATCTTCATCAGTTTCAGGTGGAAGCTATTGTTTAAATAATTATTACATGTTAGTATAATATGATTGATATTCTGAAACAAAAAAAGAATAACTATATATTACTGTTTGTTTCCTCTTCAACGCTGGTGTACACGTATTTTCAGAGGCAGAGGCAACCATGTCTAATTTTGGATGTAACCGTTTGAGATGAAATTTTAAATTTGTAGTGTTGCCGCTTCCCTTCACCTCTTGCTGGCAAATTTTGCACTTCCCTCCGGCAGGTGTTCTTACAAAATATTTCCACACTACACTCTTTGGCGCCACTGAAATAGACAAACATGTTAAAGGGTAATGCTAAAAGATCACTAGTTAACTCATTCAACAGGCTCTAAAATTATAGTCAAGTTATAAAGTGGATGTTTATATTTGGATAATAGGATCATAGGAAATTTCAATGCGTACTCTTGTGGAATATAAAATGTCGAATGATTTTGATGATTAAAAGCCAGTATTTTACCAACACCAAAGCTGAAAAAATCAATCAAAATAGGTTGACTATCATATAAATGAAAAACATGCAGCAATTCAAATAAACTCACAAACAAGATCATAAATGCATAAATAATATCTGATACTGACCTTTTACATAGCGTGTGTGGAACGTGCACAGTCCACTCTGTACAGAGAAATAATTATAAATGCTTGACAAAAATGGTAAACCACGGTTCTTAACTGCAATAAAACAAAGTATAATCATATATCGCTTCTGGCATTAGTTTCCTTGTATTTCATTATTTTCTTATTTGTAATATTAAATTTACACGATGTTAACATACCTGCTAATATAAAATATTTTATAAATATCAAAAGATGTACGGTAAATAATATTGAACAAATACGTTGAACCACGCTGAACGCAATTTTCAAACCACGCTATAGACGAGGCTAGACAACGCTATGAAACAAAATGGTGCCGAATGCCGATGGCGTATCGATATTCATGGGTTAAGTATCGATACAGCAATATATCGTTACATTAGGTATCGATACAAATTATCTATGTATCGGTTGGAAAGTATCGATATTCCGATATATCGATACTGTATCGCCATCACTAATGGCAGCCTTCGTAGCGTCGCGCGGTCTCCTTGACGACGGAAAGCACGCTGTGCGAGAGACAGATTGGAAGGGGAAGCTGGCGCGTGAGGGGCCCCACCGCTGCCCAGCGCTGGGTGGGTTCCTCACTCTCGAACACTCCCCACCACGGCACTGTTTCTCATAAAGGCGTGGCCTAGCGGTTTACGATGCTCTTTCCACACACGGCCGAAAAGTTTTGCCCGGCGGGCATTCAGCTGTGCACACCTGCACTAGAGGGTTAAGAAGTGATAAATGAACAGGATTTCCGCATTTCTCATCAGATATTTGCGAAAACGACGGCAATCAATTCCTGATGTTTCTCCGATGAAAATAATGAAGGAAATTCCATGAACAAATGTTTTGCATTATTTCAAATTCATTTCGTTAAAAATAGTCCAATTTACATGAAATTTGGTATGATTTTCATCGGAAAAACATAAGGAATCCATCGGTGTCACTTCTATATTAATACGATAAAGAGTTAAGAATTATTTTATTTCTGAATCAGGTATTATGAATCCTCGGCCGACCACAGCGAATCGAGGTCGGCCCCCCGTAGTCGAGGGTAAAATATTCATTACAGTATATTAAGAAGCTATTTAATGTTCATCGTATCGATATGGAAGTGACACCGATGGATTCCTTATGTTTTTCTGATGAAAATCATACCAAATTTCGTGTAAATCGGGCTACTTTTAACGAAGTGAATTTGAAATTATGCAAATCATTTGTTCATGGAATTTCCTTCATTGTGGTCCGAATTATGTCGTTCTTGTTATTATTTTCATCGGAGAAACATAAGGAATCGATTGGCGTCGTTTTCGCAGAGATCTGATGAGAAATGCTGAACTGGATTTCTCACTTCGTAATGGGTATTTTAATCCCTTCAAGGGTCGAAAACCATAAAATTCGATGAAGTACCACACGGAATTGACCTCGCCACGGTGTGTCAGGTGGCATCTCTCTGACAGGCGTCACTCCAAAATCACCGATCGAGCGAAATCGAATTCGGACACTACTGAAACATGCTATTATTATCTCATATGTATAATGCACGGTACTGTTTATCCCATAGATGGCCGCAAAAGGCACTTTACTTGTCTGTGTGAATTGGCGTTTGTTGCTGATGAGGTCGCAACTGAAGATGGCGCGTGATACGACTCGTTGGTTGTTAGTCTGCGAGAATCTTGAGGCATTGTGCGTCGAAGTTAGTCGATGGAAACAAACGATCGGATACGGACAATCTGATACGAGATACGAAGTGCGTGCATTGGGTAGACAACTCATTTCACTGTACATTGGCGTTATTCTTTAAATATTAAACTCTTTCTTTTCCTTTTCGTTCGGGATTTGATGGACGTAAGGATCTCCCCGCGAAACCACGTGAGTGTGCGTTGTTTTTTCAAAACTGTTTTATTTGTTAATAAAGTGTTGTTTCATTGATTATAATAATTATTCGGTGTTCTGGTAGGTATCCACGCTTTTGCAGTGGAGAAACATCAGAAGTGAGATTCGAGACGGGATTGGAGATAATAGAACGAAATATGGGAAGAATTGGTTAGCAACGTAGGTGGGATCTTGTTCGGGAACGTTCTAGAACATTCGAGATTATTTGCGCGACACGTTGAGGTCGTTGGTGTTGTTTATCTCGCTTCTACCAAGTCCGTTTGTGTTGACATTCTCAAACGATATCGAAACGTTGTGTTCTGGAGAAGTTTGCGGGGGAACATTTAAACATTGATTTTGCAATGAATCCCAATAAATTCAGAGTGGCCGAATTGGAGAATGCGACGCAGATGAACGGATCAGGTCTTTGAAGGAGAGCGGAGGTTCGCGAAACAGGACTGCGCTTGCCAATCACATACGGCCTGAACCAATGAACGGAGTCTCCCGTTAGATATTTCTATTTACATATTTAGAAAAAGGAAGAAAATACGAAAAATGTTTCTCGCATGAAATTTAGTGTATGTAACGAATAATTATTTTTAGGTGAATTCATTGGTATTGAAGTAGCATGAGGTGATGGTTTGACGACACGGGCAGCTGTATTCTGGTTCTACGATCTTCATGAAGTCCTCAAACCCTTTGCTGTCGCAAAAAGATATGGGCATCCTATTCGTTTCTATCATCCGGGAAAGGGCTTGGGTAATCTCTTCTTGCCTCCTCGCATTGCATACTTCTACTTTTTTCGTTTTTTTCGCGCAATGTCCACCAGAAGTCGATGGTAGCTCGTCCTCAATTCCAAAACTGTCCGATGGCAGCGATAACGAAGCCTCGGAGACAATATCACGGTGTTTGCACCGCAAATGCTTTATAATTGTTGACGTCGATCCTCCGTACGTCAATATCGAATTGCACAAACCACATACAATTTTGTGTTCTTCCGACACAGTGCAATACCTCCACACCCAACTTTTTCGTGGAGCCATAGTAATGAAAAAGTTTTGACACAATGTTAAACTGGAACTAACTGGTTACGTGGCTTCGTGTTCGACACTGGCGTTTGACTGACAGTTGACTGACTAAATACTCCCCAGGATTTTAACACTGGTCACTTCCCAGAAAATCTTTAGCGAATTGTATTGCAGGACGTGGGTGTGAAAACACCAATGAACATTTTTTGGGGCGTTTCCTTGATTTTGCAGACGCCTAGTGGAAGGGGGTGTGCAAGAAGGAAATGAAGGGATGTTGCACACGTGCGTAATTTTGGAAAAAGGACCTTGAGTAGATCGTGTGCAAGAAGTCCCGTCCCCCTGCATTTACGACACGGCAATTACCATTCAGAAGCAAAGAAAGCCAAGTCCCCAAAGCTGTAGTTAGAAGTCGCAGTTTTCCATGATCATAAATGAATAAATTCAAGGTAATAAATTCACGGTTCTAGAAATCAAAGAAAGTCATGTCTGCATCGTAAATCCTGGCTCGGGTTACGAAGCTTAAAGGTGGGATCTGACGACACTAGGATCGGCCAGGATCGCGGATCGGTGATCCATGAGCGTTCTCTCGGCGAGTCTTATTCCACCTTAAAGGGTTACGCCACCCCGAGACGCTCGAAACTAGACTATTTTTTTTGCAGATACTGTGAGGTGGAAAATTGTTTCTTTACTTCTTATTTGTAGAGCATGTATTAGTGTAAATACTGCAGAAAAGTATTAAAAACTGGCCGAGGTATTTGTTGTCCCATGAAGCTCCTCTGCGAGAGTGGTGTATTAAATGTGTCCAAAACTATTCAGTGTGGCAAAATTGTTATTAGATTAAAACTAAGCCCTGTAGGGGGGAGGAAAGATTGATTAAATAATGTTATATTTTGATTAACAATACTGTCTGATTTGATTATGTTATTTGAAGTTAATTACGGCATCAAATTTTGAAAAATTAACACAGGTAGCGTTTTTATAATAGCAAAAGCTATTGAACGCGCAGAAACTAGAAGATCAATAATTTGTATAAATTCACACTTTAGATATTGAAAATGCTTTCATTTATCTATAAGATAAAATTGAGCATTCATTCTATATTATTGAAATATATAAAAACTTATAAAGAACTGAAATATAAGAAATTATGTGATGGCCGTTTTTAATCGCATGTTATATTTTTCTGAATCGTCAGATGTCTTTGAAACTTATATTATTTGATAGTGATTGCCTTTCCAATGATTTATTGCATTCTATCTGCGCGAAGTTTAATTTGCGTTTAGGTAGTACGCCTAAGATTCCGCACGTGCGGAGGATTATCCCGGCCTGCGCTGGTATCGTAAACTAATAAAGTAATAAAATGTTCGCCTAGCCAATACAGCAAATGAAGGTAAAGTTAAAATTTACCCAGCAAATGTTTCAAGACTTGTACGTAAGATATACAGTGTCCCATCAGACACAGAAAAAATGCAATAGTTTTTGCTATCATAAAAACGCTATTTGTGTTAATTTTTCAAAATTTCATGCCGTAATTAACTTCAAATAACATAATCAAATCAGACAGTACTGTTAAACGAAACAGAACATTATTTAATCAACCTTTCCTCCCTCTGCAGGGCTTAGTTATAATCTAATAACAATTTCCTAAAACCCCTGGAATAACCATCTTCATAATGATAAAGTGTGAAATGTGGACGTAAGGATTTTTAATCGCGTTTTTGGCGATTCGGACCACTGTGTAATGGGAGCGGGTGGACAGTCTTAATCAGGTATTCGAAGGATCGATCACACTTTCAGATTATATCTCATTATCCTTTAATAAGTTTAAAATATTTAGTTCGTCACAGAATTAACCTTCGTCGAAGCTGTTACATCGTAACAGTAGATTCGTGTGCGGCCGCAGCAATTGACCGTCGAATTTTTTCTTTCGTTCACTATTGTAATTTTCTCTACGTGCCTAACAGTAACTTTTTAGGATTACCAGCTAGAGCGCTACAACTGCACATCCGCATGGCAGACCTCCGTCCGTAACGTACATACCTCCAAAAAATCATAAACGACCTTCAGGTCATTCCTGTTCGCGACTTTGCCGGCTTTCGAACTTTCTCCTTACCACTTCTCTTTATTTGATTCTTTAACTCAGGGCTGGCCAAGGTCGCTTACGCGTAAGCTCGGGGTTCTCCCACTCTCATCCGCGTTGTCAGGGATACAGCGCGACGTTAACCGCGAAGAGAATAGCCCGGCTAGCCCGGCATGGTAGCCTTCGTAGCGTCGCACAGTGGTCCCAAATCGCCAAAAGCTGGCCAAAACTCAAGTTTCGAAGTATATAGCAGCTTTTTGCTATTATAACAGATTTGTTGTATATACACTTGTGCATCAAATGCCGCTTGAATTTCTTAAATATATTGATTGGTTACTGAGATATAGGCTGTCAAAGTTGACGAAATTTCATGCTCCTTAATGTCTTGAAAAGGGGAGCATGTTTAATGTGTCAGAGAAAGTTTATCTGAAAAGATCCATATGTGCAACAGTTTACCATTAAAGTAGGCGTTATAAACATAAACTTTCCACAGAAACAAAGTAAAATATCTTTGAATTTACCCATGTAATTCCCTTCTCAATGTGTCATAAATCTGAGTCACGTTTTAATAAAACGGAAGGAAAACAAAGATGAGTGTCACCGAGTGTCACGCTGTAACAAGTTTCTTGATATAAAGTAATATGTCAAGTATGATATCCAATTGAGAAAATTTGCGGAAATTTGCGAATTTTTAAGATATTTAAATTTAAAGTGCCAAGTAGGCGTATCAACGCTGTCTATACTTTGTCCCACCAGAGCGTATTGATGATATCTCTGCAAAATTTAATATATTTGTAAAAAATGTAATATGAGATAAAAAATTTATCGAAAACACTAGTGTGATCTTTCTTCAGAATGGGTCCAAGATTATAACTTGACAATGTTTCGGTTTGGAGCGACCAGTTCAATACAGGAAGACCACTTCCAAAAGATCTGCTTTTTCAATGATTTAAACAAAACTAACACTCTATTAGCCAATGATAGAAGAAGGATATTCCCCCAGACGTGTTCGAAATGGTTTCGCATACCGAAGAAATAATATATTTAGTTCAGAGGAAAGCACATCCGATTCTGATGATTCTGAATGAGAATATAAATAAAGACAGATTAGTATATGAATAAAACAGCATTCTTTATTTTAAACAACACTTATAATCCATAATTCCCTTTTATTATTTTCGACGATATATTTGACCTACGTGATCTATTAGGGGAGACCGGGGCAAAGTGAACCCCGGGGTAAAATGAGCTTCCTTAATTTATTCTTTAACAATAGAATATATTTACAAATTTTGGTGACGTAATAAATGTGTGTAATACCACAATGATAATTATGTACATTCAGATATCAAAAAATGGAAATTCATTTAAAAAATTAAAAATAAATTTTAGAGACTTCCGATTGGTTTTCTTTCCAATTGAGCTTTTTGGATAAATGTGTCTTAAATGTATTATTTTAACTCCTAATTTGTTCTGTTTGTTTATAAGAAGCTTATAAACATACATGTACACGCGTTTAAGAAAACATTAATCCTAACATTATTAAATAATTCATTTTCTACTGAGTACATGTTCGGGGTAAAGTGACCAGGGTAAACTGAGCTGCAAATGTCTGCTAAGAACCAATGCCCAAGTCGCGGTGTAATAGACAGGTGTTACGACTGTGTCAGAATGTGTGACTTTTTCGTCCTAGTTCTTCTGCCGGCCGGCAGATTTCGTCGATGTGGTAAAGGCATTTGCAGCATGGCCTGTTGTTTCTGGCAATCCCAGTAATACCACTAAAATCTCTACTACTACAGTCTCATTAATACATATATATATGCCTTTTAAGTCACGACGCCTCTCGCGACGGCCAGGGGAACTAAGCAGAAATCGGCACACAAAATCGTTGGGGTTAAAGGTATAGAGTCGGTACACCTGTCTATTACACCGTGGTCCAAGTGATGTGCGCACTATCCTAACCTGTCAGCTGGCTAGAAAGCCACGCGGCGTGGTGGGAACAGAAACTAACTACAAAAAAGTTTCCATAGTTTTTGACAACCACCGTGCAAAAAAGCCAGAAGCTGTCGTGCTACACACGTCATTCCAACGCAAGGGGTTAATATTTACGTATAGTCGATAGGAGTTCAGTTTACCCCATACATGGGGTAAAGTGATACCTCTTGCATCATTTCTTTCAAGTTGAATTTTAATATACTCTAAGTTTATTTTATGTATTGCTAATCGTCATTTATCAATAGTAATGTTTTAATTATATTATAAATCCATTTCCAAACATTTTTATTGAAAGGGAAAAATTTTATTTGACTTCCAACTTTTTTCGTGTCACTTTGCCCCGGTCTCCCCTAAACGTAGAAATGGAGTTTGTCACTCAAGTCCGAAAAAATTTTCAAAAACGTTCGGAAATTAACATCGTTATATTAAATTCGATATTCTAATTATATAATTTTAGTAAAAAATCGAAGAATCCATTTTCACACAAATTAAAACCAACGTTTACACCAGAAATACTAGATTCGCCATTTTGTTTTTTGGAATTTTGAACCCAGATTCGTAGTCAAACACCTTAGTATATCAAGTTTCGTCCAATATGATGTGTTTCTGATATACGCGTCCGCCATATTGGATTCGCCATTTTGTTTTAAAAATTTTGAATTTCAGATTCCTAATCAGCGACCCCAAAACCCCCCGAGCACCGATTTCTGACTAAATTGAAGTACGTTTTGATGGGTTTGCCGCTTTTTAACGATTTGGGACCACTGTGCGTTGCGCGGTCTCCTTCACAACGGAAAGCACGCTGCGTGAGAGAAAGATTGGAAGGGGAAGCAAGCGCGTGAGAGGCCCCTGCGCTGGAGAGCCCCTGCTTTAACCCCTCTAACATTTCCATCCAATTTTATGTATATTTAATCCTTTCCCTGTTCACTAAAATAAGAGAGTGTGGTAAAAAGTCTACTCTTCTTATAATTGTATTGTTGATGTAAATGTAGTCCGATTTGCATGACATTTAGTATAATTTTAATCGGGAGAACGCCAGGAATCCATTGGTGTCATTTTCATATCGACACGATGAACAATAAAGAACTTCTTAATATACTGTAATGAATATTTTACCCTCGACTACGGGGTGCCGACCTCGATTCGCTGCGGTCGGCCAAAGATTCATACCTGATTCAGAAGTAAAATAATTCTTAACTCTTTATCGTATCGATATGGAAGTGGCACGGATGGATTTCTTGTGTTTTTCCGATGAAAATCATACCAAATTTCATGTAAATCGGACTATTGTTAACGAAGTGATTTTGAAATTATGCAAAACATTTGTTCATAGAATTTCCTTCATTATGGTCCGAATTACGTCGTTCTTGTTGTTATTTTCATCGGAGAAACAGAAGGAATCGATTGGCGTAGTTTTCGCAAAGATCTGATGAGAAATTCGGAACTGGAGATTCCTCACTTCTTAATAGGTATTCTTGTCGCCCCGGGGGTTGAAGCCTTCGACCCGAAGGCCATGATGCCATGATCTCGAGACTCTCGAGTATCTCGGGTATTTTACCCGGGTAGCGCTTGCCCGGGAATTTTTTTTTCCCCGGGTATCTCACGGGTACCCGGGTATCAACAGCTCTAAAAGAAACACGACACGTGTTTATCGGACGCTTCGTTTTTTCGTTATTCTACAACGTTCCATGAAGCGAAATACCACCCTGCAGTCCCTCGTTGAATTTTAAGAGATACAATGTTACAAATATGATAATGGTTTGGGATATAATTCCGAATGGAATTTACGCGATTTATGCGACCGCAAGCGGAGGGCGCGTCCCCCGCGTTGATTTAGCCCCATCCAATACTAATATCCAGAACAAGTTGGAAAGTGGAATGCGTTATGTCTGGATGAGTCAACAGAAATACTAAAAGTTTTTATTAATATCTCGGAAACTAATGTCTGAAAGCGTAAAAGGACAAAATGTTTCGTTACCAATATTTTCATTCCTTCAGGTTATAATTTATTAGATATGTGGTCCAGTGTGTCACGTACAATGCTGTACCGTTTCAATTATACTTGGGATTATCGTGAAACTTGGATATATTGTAGTCTTTAGTGATATATAAATGTATTTCAAAGGATTTTTAAAAATTTTCAAAATTGTGGAAATTGCCTTTCTTTCATTAAATTATAACTGTTGAACTAAGAGATAGATAAGAATGAGCTTTTGAGTGCTTACACTGGGGAACTAAGAGTACCTAATAAAAATTATTTCACTGGAAGGAAAGAAATTTTTGATCATTTATTTTGCAATTGTTCTAAACAAATGCCATGTTTTGATAGCGGGCACTATTTAAAAATTTGAGAAAAATGAGGGTATAGTCCTGTTTGTCCTCTTTACGGGCCCGTTTTCAGAAATACGGGCACTTTAAAATTGGTCGCATGAAAATTAATTGAATGTGACGCTGCGTCGCCCAGCACGGGCTCCACTGGCTGAACCGTGCGTGCTACAATACTGAACTATCTATGTCTTTCATTCCTAATCTTGCGTGGCCTTCAAAGTTATAGTATACCATATGGTTGAGTTTGTCTTGACAGTCACTTTCATATCGACGTGCGTTACGAAAAGTAGCATATTTCATTTGTCTTACAAAGAGCAGCACATTTCAATCAAAGGTCCCTATTTCACGCGTAATTACATACAACACGTGTACACGTGTAGTAAACGTATCCGAATGTCAATCCGTGTAATTTTTAATACACGGATACCCGTGCATTTCTGTTCACGGATACCTGTGTATATCTATTACACGTGCACCCCTGTATTTCTAGTATACGTGTCCACGTATATACAAATTGGTTCATCATGATTAATTTTGCGATTGCTTAGTTGGTACAGTAATGTCTCGTTACGAGATCGGATTGTTGTACACGATACGACTTTTCGCTATCCCCACCACTTCTGTCTCACTCTTGTCCGGCGAAGGCGAGAGCGAGATGGAACGAGAGCGGACGAGAGCCATTGAAAGCGAGCGAGGACGGTACGAGACAGACGACGCGTGGATGTTTTGTCTCACACCGTCTTTCGAGCGCCGTGACTCTCTGTCCTTTGCGTGCGCGACGGTCGCAAGCGGTTACAGCAGCGCTGCCCAGCGCAGGGGCCCCTCACGCGCCTGTTTCCCCTTCCGACCTTTCTTTCCCGCAGCGTGCCTTCCGTTGTCAAGGAGACCGCGCAACGCTACGAACGCTACCATGACGGGCTAGCCAGGCTATATAGCGACTGGCCTGTCGCCTGTTTAGCGTCGTGCGGTATCCCTGACAACGCGTATGAGAGTGGGAGAACCCCGAGCTTACGCGTAAGCGACCTTGGATAGCGCTGGGTTACAGTCAGCACGGGAAACGCTTCGCAAAATCTTGACGCAGGCTCGGCTCAAGTCTTTTTGCGCCCTAGACGAACTTGTCAAATTGCACCCTTTATTATAACACGTTATAATCGAGCTTTTTCATTTCCTTACTTTTAATTTTTACTCGTAGTTTAAAATCGTTGTAGTACAATTTGTAGTATTTTATTTAAAAATTTATTTTCAACACTGCTAATAATGAAAGACCATTTTGCGCCTTTTGTCAACCTTACGCCCTAGCAGTTGCCGAATTTTGCAGAATAAAGTTATAAATAATCACAAATAAATGTATTATAATAACTGGTGCAATTTGACAAGTTCGTCTAGGGCGCAAAAAAGACTTGAGCGCAAGCCCGTTGCGCACGCAAAGGACGGAGTGTCACGGCGCTCGAAAGACGGTGTGAGACAAAACATCCACGCGTCGTCTGTCTCGTACCGTCCTCGCTCGCTTTCAATGGCTCTCGCTCGCTCTCGTTCCGTCTCGCTCTCGCCTTCGCCGGACAAGAGTGAGACAGAAGTGGTGGGGATAGCGAAAAGTCCTATCGTGTACAGCAAACCGATCCCGTAACGAGACTATGCTTTATATATGATTTATAAATAATATTTTCATAAATAAAGCATCGTAACATTTGTGATATGTCTGTAATGATTAAATACACCAAACACGGTATAATTTGGATAATAGATATTTAGTGGTAGGGTCATTTCACGCGAAATCGGACACTTTTCGGAGTAACATTTCGGATGTTGCTGAAATTTGAATATGTTGTAGTCTTTAGTGATATTTAAGTATTTGTAAAAAACTGAAGAAAGAAAACTTTTACTGTTTTTTATACGCAATAAAATACGGTAACTCAATTTTAGGTGTTCGCAATATTTTCCTTGAAACGAAGGTGACCCTCAGTTTTTTAAATGGAATGCTATATATTTGATTATCCGATATGAAAGCGACTGTCAATACCAATTCAACCATATGGTATACTATAACCTCCAAGGATACACATGGTTAGGAATGAAATAAATATATCGAAGTATCTACAGTAGATTGAATTTCTTCTTTCAATCCGGACCATGTGTATCCTTGGAGGTCATAGTATACCATATGGTTGAATTTGTTTTGACAGTCGCTTTCATATCGGATAATCAAATATATAGCATTCCATTTAAAAAACTGAGGGTCACCTTCGTTTCAAGGAAAATATTGCGAACACCTCAATTTAGTTACCGTATTTTGTTCCGTATAAAAAACAGTAAAAGTTTTCTTTCTTCAGTTTTTTACAAATACTTACCATATTCGAGAAAACTGTATAAGAATAGCACTTGGCCGCTGCGAGTACCGCACGGCTCAGCCAGTCGAGCCGGTGTGATTTGACGTAGCGTCAACTTTCGGCAATTTATACAAGGCCAATTTTAAAATGTACATATTTTTGAAAATTAGTCCATCAAATGGAAGGATAGAACTATATTCTCCTATTTTTTCAGATTTTTAAAATCACGCCCGATGTTATAAAACAGCATTTGTTTAAAATAATTGCACAAAAATGGTTAAAAAAATTTCTTTTTTAAACTGAAATAATTTTTTCTTAAAATTTCAATGTCTTCTGTATAAGCACCGTAAAGCTCATCTCCATCCGTTTACTACTTCCATAGCTATAATTTACTGAAAAAATGTTAGCACTTACCTTCAAACAGTTGTAAAATCGACATTTTTCCAAATTTGGAAAAATCCTTTGAGGTACGTTTAAATATCACTAAAGCGGGCGGCGGACCTCCGCCGCGGCGCGGCGCAGTACACTGGTACAATGGAAAAGCATTCATCTCAACTCCTATGCGCGGCTGCGGCAGATTGCTACAGTCTGTGGACGTCTGCTCCGGGAGCAACATAGACTACTGGAAACGCAACACAATGGGATGAATGTCTGTTTTCCGCCGTTATGGCAGAATCTCCTAGCGGCCCGGCGGCCAGCGGCTGCCAGTCGCTAGACTCCTCCAAGAGCCAGTCTAGCTACTGGCCGCTCGGCGGTCCATAGCCACCATGGAACTGAATCCCCCGAAATAAGGAAACAAGTCAGAATTCAAAAGTTATGGAATAATGTTTTTTATATATTTCTTGTAACCTAATAATATGTGCTCTTAAAAAGGTAAAAATATCATGGCGGCTACTTCTGATGTATGTGTAAACATGTGTCAAAGTTTGTATGTTTTTTGTAAATATTTTTGGGGGAACGAAATCAGTAGTACCCATCGGTTCTGCAAAGTAATAGCAACTAATTAGTTCCATAAATTCTTTTTCCATGAGAAACCCATTAAAAAAATGTCAGTAATTATTGGCTGTTTAGGTACATTCCGGGAACATCCAAGCAAATTTCTTTTCTGTTGTATATTCAACATATATTTGTCCTTGCAACTGTGAAAAAAATATTTGGAAATATTTGCCAATAATGAAGTAATTATCTGTATTCTATATCGTATAGTGGGGCTGAATCCCAAGAAATAGGGGAAAAATGCAACATCCCATTTTTCGCACTGAAAATGCCGAATATTATTAAGGAAGTTCATAAAAAGTGTGTTAATATACAACTCATACGAAGGTTTGACGTTATATAAGAAAAAACTTCAATAATTCAAATAAAACTAAAACAATTTGATAAATATACGTACTATGGAAAGTACAGAAATATTTCTAAACCTGTATCCATGTTATCCCGGTACCAATATACTGAATGGGTACTGTTCACATAGTGTTAATACATTCCAACGAAATTATACAATATTTGGGCAACCTTCCAATCGGCTAATTGTGTGAAGGGACCCAAGAAGCCAGAAATAAAGATTTCAAAAAGTATAGAAAAGATTATACGCTCAATATATTCTCATTGTAATACACACGAAGATGTTTTAAACTGTTTATCGACTTCATCAGATCCAGTACTAGATAGTTTTCTAGGCATTTTTGCCAAAAAAACAAAAAATTCAAATTTCTCATCAGATCTTTGCGAAAACGACGCCAATCGATTCCTTATGTTTCGCAGATGAAACTAGCACCAAGAACGACGAAATTCCGACCATAATGAAGGAAATACCATGAAAAATCGAATTATATCGTTTACAGCTGACTTCGTGAAAAATAGTCCGATTTACATGAAATTTGATATGATTTTCATCGGAAAAACATAAGGATACATTTGCGTCACTTCCATATCGATACGATAAAGAATAAAGAATTTCTTAATACGCTGAAATGAATATTTCACATTTTCACCCTTGACAGCGGGGTGCCGACCTGGAATCGCTTCGGTCGGCCGAGGATTCATACCTGTTTCAGAAATAAAATAATTCTTTATTCTTTATCGTATCTATATGAAAGTGACACCGATGGATTCCTTATGTTTTTCCGATGAAAATTATATAAAATTTCATGTAAATCGGATTATTTTTAACGAAGTCAGCTTCAAACGATATAATTCGATTTTTCATGGAATTTCCTTCATTATGGTCGGAATTACGCCGTTCTTGGTGCTAGTTTCATCTGCGAAACATAAGGAATGGATTGGCATCGTTTTCGCAAAGATCTGATGACAAATGCGAAAATCCTGGACATTTCTCACTTCTTCTTAATGGATTCAAACCCCTTCGAGGGTCGAAAGCCATAAAATTCAGCGTCGAAGACGGTCCTCAAGGCCTCATACAACAATAGACCTTTCAAGTACTCGAAAAGGGCCAGCGCGGCGCGTCGTGGCCGCCGCGGGGCCCTGGCGTTGGCGCTTAAGTATAGGAAATACCATCTGCGCCGCGCCGCGGCGGAGGTAGGCCGCCCGCCGCCGCGGCGCGCCGCGCATTGGAACGGCCACCTTAATAAGTTTCGGCCGCAGAGGAGGATAGCAAATGAAAAAGATGGAGACAATCGGCAGTCCTTTTTCCACTCGCTCTCTTCTCCTACGTTCGAGACTGTTGACAAATTTCTAAAAATGTAGGATCTACAGTAAAATCTCGATTAGAGTTCAAAATTGTGACTGTGTAACATTAGTGTTAATTTCTATCACCCCTAGTTGGGCTCGTCCCTCTTGGAACCAGTGAAGTGTGTAATATGGTTCATGCGCCGATCGTGAAACCCGATTCGAAATCGAAAATCAGGGAGGGACAACACCGATGCAAACGAGGTTCACAATTAAAAGTATTTTATTTTTGGTTCTTTTTATAAATTTTTTACCAACATATTTGTGAGCATTTTCTGATTAAAATGACACCAAACACGATATAGTTTGGATAATTATATAAATATAAACGATTCATATCCACGATAAGTAAAAGTTGTCCGATTTATGTCGTATTTGATATCATTTTAATCAGAAGATTCTAACAAACATGATGGTAGAAGTTTCATGAAAATGCAACCAAAAATACAAAAGTTTTAATCTTAAATTTAGAGTGCGTTAGTATTGTCTCATACGTACACGGGTATTTAACTTGCTTCGTTCCAAGGCTTTCGTTTACATCAGCGCTGGGCAGCGGTGGGGCCCCTCACGCGCCAGCTTCCCCTTCCAATCTGTCTCTCGCACAGCGTGCCTTCCGTCGTCAAGGAGACCGTGCGACGCTACGAAGGCTGCCATGACGGGCTAGCCGTGCTAGCGTCTTCGCGGTTAGCGTCGCGCGGTATCCCTGACAACGCGGACGAGAGTGGGAGAACCCCGAGCTTACGCGTAAGCGACCTTGACCAGCGCTGGTTTACATCGAGATTTTACTGTATATCTTCTTTTACTATGCTTGCTTTTCTTTTCTGCTGTATGTTTTCCTTATTTCTATGTATGTGCCACGTGTTACTGATTATTGACTCTTTACATGCAGACAACGATTGAAGACCACAGCGGGTCTCACGGTAATTCAGGGTACCGTAGAGGAAGCAAGTACCTCCTACGAAACACATCCAAGCACATCTGCTGCGGATGATATTCCTACGTGCAGAATACACGAAGCAGACGTAGGAAGTTTTGAAGACTCTCCAATTATCGAAGGAATTGTAGAAGAAGTACAGTTCGATACGGACGCGAAAGATATTGAAGAAGAAATACATTTCAATGCGGACGAAGAGGAAATTGTAGAAGAAGTGCATTTCAAGTCGAACGAAGAAGAAATTGTACAAGAAATAGATATCGACGCAGACTGCGATGAGATACATTCCGTAACAGACATAAACGAAGAGACGGATGAAGATGTTGGAAGTGATGCTGATTACTGGGTGGTGGAGACTGCAGAACCAGAACAGCCGGAAAACCCAATTTCAGAAGGAATCGACTTCGTTAATTTTCCGCATGTTTTCGAGCAAATAAAAAATCTTCGAAAAAATTCGACTACTGGCTGTGGCATCGAAGATTTTGATATAGTGAACAGATTGGATTAGAAAAAGCGTATTATGTAGAGTGTAAAATGTGCAAATACATAGAGCGCATATCCTGTCTTCGGAAGAGTGATGCCACTATGGATATCGACCACGCCGCTGTGTCCGCAACAATGATGACGGGCGGCGGATGTAATCAACTGCAGGACATACTGTCTACCGTGAACGTGTCCTGTATGGCCGCACAACACGAAATGGAGGATGCTGGAAAAGAGGAAAAAGCATTAGCTATAGAAAGAGGCGACGTACATGCAGAATCCAATCTACCGTTTATCCCAGTTGTCACGGATGGTGACATTTCGAAATAGTTACATGTCAACGGAATGGACTGGAAAATGTCTATTATGTAAAGTGCAAAATGTGCGAATACACAGAGCGCATATCCTATCTTCGGAAGAGTGATGCCACAATGGATATCAACCGCGCCGCTGTTGCCGCAACAATGATGACGGGCGGCGGATATAATCAACTGGAGGACATAATGACTGGCGTGAACGTGCCCTGTATGACTAAAAGGATCTACGAGAACTGTCAAAACGACCTAATCGATGCCCTCGAAGTGGCCGCACAACGCGAAATGGAAGATGCTGGAAAAGAGGAAACAGCATTAGCTATAGCAAGAGGCGACGTATATCCAGAATCCGGTGTACCCTTTATCCCAGTTGTCGCAGATGGTAGCTGGATGAAACGGTCGTACCGCGGTGGAGATTTCAATTCTCTTTCTGGCGTAGGAGCCATCGTGGGATACTACACGAAGAAAGTGCTATTCATCAGCGTGAAGAATAAATTCTGCATGACTTGCCAAATAGCATCTACGAGGAAGGAAGAACCGCGCGAGCATCGTTGCTTCAAGGACTGGGGTCGTAATCAGAGTTCGACTGGCATGGAGAGTGTTGCTATTGTCGAAGGCTTCAATTGCAGCATAGATATGCACGGCCTAATATACTCTATATTAGTTGCCGATGGCGATAGCAGTGTGTACAAGAAGATAGTGGACAATAAGCCATATGAAAAGTACATGGTGGAGGTAAAAAAAATAGAATGCACCAATCACCTGTTACGCAATTTCAGTAAAAGAATAAACGAAATCGGAACAAAAGACCGCAATAAAGATCTAAGAGCTGTCGTACAGAATAATGCTCTCCGCCTGCGTACTAGTATTAAAAAAGCTACGGAATACCGGTTGCGAGAAGAAATACCACTCGAGGAACGAATTCAAAATTTGAAGCAAGATTTGAAAAATGTACCGAGTCACGTTTTCGGTCAACACAAGGATTAGACTGTGATCCCAACAGAGTAGACTACATTCCACGACTGAGAGAAGCTGGGATTTATGAAAGTATCGAAGAAGCGATGCAGCAACTTTTCGTTAAAGCTGACAGTTTGCTGCGCGGTCTAAACAACAATGTTGTTGAAGGTTTTAATAACATCATTGCTAAATTCATCGGAGGCAAAAGGATAAACTTTCGACGAGGGGGCTCGTATCAGGGTAGAGTCTCCGCTGCAGTCGTCCAATATAACACAAAAGAGGCGTTCAGCAGATTGAGCACGGCAATGAATAAAGAGCCGCCAACCATGGTAAGAAACCTGGAAGGACGTCGGAAGCGCGCAGCAGAAAAAGCAAGGGAGTATAAAAAAGAAGCGAAAGCATCCTCCTTTCGAAATAAAAAACAAACGTGCGACCAGGATTACGGCCCCAATGTGGCAAAACCAGATATGGAAAACTCCATATATTCCTTCACTGGCAAACGAGGCGAGACGAGATCCAAGTGGAAACTTGCGATCAGGCGAACAGCGAAAAGTGGATTAGTTATAGGAAGAAACTATTAACTGCATCGAATTTCGGCAAGGTATGCCGATTACGAAAGACAACACCACGGGCAAATACTGTGAAGAGTATACTATACCCGAACCTTCGAAATTTATCTTCTCTCGAATACGGAAGGAAAAATGAGGCAAACGCCTTGAAACAAATGGAAGAAGAATTAGGAATCAATATTCTACCGTGTGGCCTCTTCATCGATGACACTGTGCCTCACTTAGGTGCAACTCCTGACGGCCTCGTGGACCATGATAAAATCTTCGAAGTAAAGTGTCCCGAATCGGCGAAGGATTTATTGCCTGATGAAGCAATAAAGCAACTTCATCTAATAGGGGCTATTTTCAAGCGTAATGAAATGAAAAAAAATCATCATTACTATTATCAAGTGCAAGGACAATTGCACATAACGAAAAGGCAACGGGCCTATTTTTGTTTATGGACGCCGAAAGGAATGAAAGTTACAACAGTATCGAGAGATGATCGATTCTGGGCAACAGAGATGGAGGAAAAACTGAAGAAGTTCTATGAGGACTGCATGTTGCCAGAAATTATAGATAGTCGATACAATCGACAACAGCCGATTAGAGAACCTCCGTACATAAAAACAGGAGGAGCAGGTACGAGTACACAAGAAAGTACACAAAACGATGGATGAAAACATTGCAATAGCACCGGCGTGTGCATTCAGCGCATATGAAGAGCTGTCGAATAAGCAATTGCAATCAAAAGTGACTATTGCACCGGCGAGTGCATTCAGCGCATATGGAGAGCTGTCGAATAAGCAATTGCAATCAAAAGTGACTATTGCACCGGCGAGTGCATTCAGCGCATATGAAGAGCTGTCGAATAAGCAATTGCAATTCAAAGTGACTATTGCACCGGCGAGTGCATCCAGCGCATATGAAGAACTGTCGAATCAATCAATTGCAATTCAAAGTGACTATTGCACCGGCGAGTGCATCCAGCGCATATGAAGAACTGTCGAATCAATCAATTGCAATTCAAAGTGACTATTGCACCGGCGAGTGCATCCAGCGCATATGAAGAGCTGTCAAATAAGTAATGTTCCAAAACGTGAGTAAGAAAGTATGTAGAAGATACATACGGAGAGTGAATAGGACCGTCTATGACGGGGGTGGTGGAGGGCCTTTTCACACTCTTCTAATAATAAATACCTATAGTTATTATAAAAGCGTAAGTATGACATATACTTTTGTCATGCAAATAATTGGATTAATTGGAAATCGTCATGAATGTTTCGCGCATATATGAATTTGTTTTAGATATTTCCACCAACCAATATCAACGTTGAAAATCGTGCTTTATGAAGCGAGGAAAGGAAGGCTGTCTTCTCCGCAAGCATAAAGATAAGTAAATAACATACATACATTTACATTTTTACTGCATTCTGATTACAACTTGTTCTAACTTTTTATCACAGGTTCTATGACAACTAACTGGAATCGAAAGGGGTCAGTGCCATCCCAAGAAAATATTTATGAGAAATAGGACACAATAATAATGGTTTCTTCAGTAAGTGTAAGTGTCAGTTCTTACATTCAAGTGGTATAAACACAAAAATAATTTTTATTAAATTTATTTCCTTTTGCAGATCAAACCAGGGTATACATATGTACACTGGGCTGAGGAATAACGTTGCAACTACCACAAATGCAGGGTGGAAGAGGTACCCCTTCCATGACACCGACCGGGCTAGAGAAAATGTGCAGCAGCAGATTTTCTGTCAGCTGGAGGAGCAGATTTTCTGTCCTCGAAGTGACAGAAAATATAACCTATATGCTATACCCGATTTCCTAAAGATACTGTTGCGGCGTAATAATAATGTTTCGGAAGGATGATGAAAAGTTCACAAATGTAGCGTAATAGAACGAAATAGCCGCTAAACATTTAAGTATTCTAAAAGTAAGTTCTGTTTCAGTGTTTTGCTAATTAAAAAATGTCTATTCTCACAAACTTCATTTTCTGGGGACATGCCCTCGTGTATTTTTCCTTTTCACTTATAATTCCTTACTGCCAACGTAGAATATTGTAGCATAAGCACATTCCAAGTAATTAAAACGTACAATGAATTTTCCACATTTGCAGTACCAGCCGACTTTCCGTTTAATTTTTAAAAATACAAGGCAACAGCTAAGAATTTCTTTCCTTATTCAGAATAGAATACGGAAATAGCAAACAGCTCCCTCTCGCGTGCAGCAGGCAGCGGCGTATCTATGGATAATACCATTTCAGTGCAGAAAAAATCTGCTGTAATACCGACCTGCCGAATCGGCTAGACCACGTGACGTGTCTACCCCCTTAACTGTTTTGGGATCCGGGGTTTCGTTTTCGAGATATTAAGAAAAAACCCCGACCAATCAGAGCGCGAGCCTTCCGCTGGAGCTCCCGCGCTAGCGTGGCCGCGCGCTGGGCCGCGCTGCGACTACGAACAAGCAAGGAGGCATGCATCGAAGGAAATTGCGTAGAATGGCAAATGAAAAAGACTTAACAAAAAAATCTAACCTTTTGCCATGGTTTGTTTGCCATTTAAAGTGAATAATGAATAAAGGACAAATGGATGAAAATCATGTGTAACGTAAAAGGACGAATATACAGTTGTTTTTTTTTTAGAAGAATCGAAAATAATAATTATTTGGAGTGAGAGGATAAAGAACATGTAAATTTCCTTTTTTAATAGCGTACAAACGAAAAGGTAATGCAACAGGGAACGAGTGAAAAGTGATCATAGTTCGTTATTGTGATAAAAATCCGTAGTTCAATAACGGCCAACACTGTTGTTGATAATGAATAAGTCCGTTTAAAAACTGCAAAGAAAACGTTACGTACGGAAATTTGGAGAGTTATCGCCGGAAATAAGCCATAGCCTGCGTTAAATTTAAAAAATATTAGACGTCAATAATGTAAAACTCACCCTTTCGGAAATTCACCTTCAGCTTGAAAACCTGTGTCACTAGGTCACTGAACCGATCCTGGTCATCGACAGACGCGCCGAGTGCACAGCTGTTCTAAGGTACACGACACCATCCAAAGTTAAGGGTCGCAACGTCAAGTGCGTCCGGGTTAATATACTGAATTCACTTCACTGCACGCCCACTAACACTGATCACTTAATTTATTTTTCATAGAACGTGTTGTTCCTACGTTATAAAAATTTTTGGAAATGAATTTTTACTTGGCGTTCGGAGCCGTAGGTATTCCCGCGCAAATTCTCACGCTGCAGCACTTGCGTCCCCGTTGTTCGGGGGGGGTATACCCAGCACATCGCGTAATACTCTTGAACACAGAACATTTCTGCGACGTGATTGCTTACTGACTGACAAGATTTATTCTAAGCGACTTCTTCTACCCCCAAATAGTTTCTCTCGTTCCATTATGAGTTGACCCCCACCAGGCCAAGAGGCTTCAGGTAAAAAGAAGCCAGCACATTTTCGAAACGCACGTGGTTCGCAGAAGTGCAACGAACGGGCTACCATGCTCTTTTACAAAAGTCCGCGTTCCATCCTTTTACTGCCAATGTACCCGTTGCTTCGAGGTAGGCAGCAGACACCACGTGTTTCGGTTCGAAAGGGTCCGTAGAGAAGAGAAACAGAAAGTCTTCGAGTTGCTATAAAGAAGAAAATCCTGTTTCCTGTTTCCCTTTTCCGATACCCTGAGTTCACGTCAGCTACGAGGCGGAACCAATTAAGGCTGCCGTCTCAAGTTTGTTTTGGTCCGAATTTGATCGAAGCGCCCCTTGTAAACAGACGGACCCTAATGAAACTACTGCGGTCGGTAAAAATAAGTTGTACAGAGGTGACATCTCCAGGTACTCTATGTAGACGAATTTTTGACGCATAGTTGCCACATTTTCTGTTCTCTCTGTCTCCGCCGCGCTGTTGCCACAGCTCCTTCTACTGAGAAGCTTGGAGGAATATGGCACGAGAGCTGCGTCTAGGCAGAGATCTACAGGAGCGGTGGTTATGTGTGTGGAACTGCGAGTGTCAGTCACGCACACATAACCACCGCTCCTGTAGGTGTTTCCCTCTGCATCAGCTGTAGATGTAGCGCGTCCGATTGCTGCGTTCAGCATCGGAGCCTCGCTGAACGTAAAGGAGGATAGCAATAATGAAAGATAGAGAGGTTGGGTAGTGAAGTTAGGAAGCATGTCAATGAAACAATACCAATTTGCGTATCAATAGTTTTTATTTATACGTAGAAGGATGTAATATTTTGTATAATCAATGTGCAATTTCAAAGCATACAATTTGAATAAGGTGCATCACCGAAGTGTAACACGCCGATCGTAATGAAATCTAAAATGCTATAATTTTTCTAAAAACATATGACGTTTTCTTCTCTATCTAACTATACATCAAATTATATTGTATATCAACAAGAATTGTCTATTGTTTAAATACAAATTTAGTAATCATTTTTTTAAAACATCAATTTGAACAAAAAATAGATTTCAATTCAATACTTTTGTACGTGCTTTCCTTCGGAATTGTTATTCCACGGTTGTAAAAATTTATCAATATAAACTAGAGATCAGTACTAACAATACGTATATTTTGGAATGTCTCATTACGATTTTATTTAGCTACGATCCTTTGTTTGTTGGTATGTTTGATTCAAATCTGGAAACTCAATTATCCACTTCCAACCATCCAATTGTCTTGAAACTTTGCAGAGGTGCGTAGTTTGCATGACAATACAAAATTATGAAAAAAATTATGAAGGAGTGAAAACATTACCTCGTCACCAATAAATAATAACCCATAACAACAAATCCAATCGACATAAAATCAACCATTCTTTATGTTACCGTTCTTTACGAACTTTTAGCACTGTATGGTTCAAACAAACTGTTAAACTGCATACAGCAATAAAAGATATTTGTAAAGAAGTTTGAGCTGTGAAATGTAAATCCACGAATACTAAAAACAAGAAAATAAAAAAAATTATAATAAACGATTTTATTAAAAATGCATTAAAAACTAAAAAATAATTATTTTCTTATACTACAATTTCGATGATGTATTTTCACTTTAAATAAAATCGTGGAGCAGGATATCGCGCAATAAATTCATTTCGACACTTGATGCTGTACTAAATTGATTCATATTCTGTTATGAAATATCCTGCTCCACGTTTTTATTTAAAATTAAGAAACACCATCGAAATTGTAGTACAAAAATAGAAGTATTTCTTAGTTGTTTAGCAGAACATTTTTTTATATATTTTTTGTCTCTAATCAAGTTACAGTCATCACAATAAATCAATCCAACTTCATTCGAGAATTGAAATTCGTCATTCAAGCTTTCGCCCCCTTGAAATGGACAATTACAGATAAAAAAGTGTATATTTTTCGAAGAATACAGTATTTTCTTGTTAGCGGCTCGGTTTGGTGTACGCGATGTGGACTTTTCGCTATCCCCACCACTTCTGTCTCACTCTTGTCCGGCGAAGGCGAGAGCGAGCGAGAGACACCGAAAGCGAGCGAGAACGGTACGAGACAGACGACGGGATGATGTTTTGTCTCGCTCCATCTTTCAGACGCCTGATACTCCGTCCTTTGCATCCGCGCCCGTCGCGCAGGCAAAGCGTTCCATCTCGCTCCCCCCTTCGGTCAGAAAGAAGCGAGACAAAACATCATCCCGTTGTCTATCTCGTACCGCCCTCGCTCGCTTTCAGTGCCTCTTGCTCGCTCTCGCCTTCCCGGACAAGAGTGAGACAGAAGTGGTGGGAATAGCGAAAAGTCCACATCGTTTACACCAAATCGAGCCCGTAACGAGACAGTACTGTAGTATCTTTTATTTGAGTTTATCCAGACAATATCTTTGCCCATTTCTGTTCTCCAGCCGCTTCGCCGTGATTCATTCAAGCCTCCCTTACGACAAAATAGTAATAGGGGAAATGCGGCAACAGCGCGATTCGACTCTCGATACATCTCGGCAACTATGTCTTTCCTACATTTATCGGCTAGATTGGACTTCCACCGGTTTTGATGGTACAATCCACGAATATACCATAAACGCCGGTGACGGAGAATCCTTGAAGCTTCATTCTGTCATTTCTTGAGTCTGCCTCAGTACACGAGTCAGAAATTCATTATTATTTCAACGTGCGGTGGTTATTAGCGCTCAAACGCACCAGACCACCCTGCACTGATGTCTACTGGAGGCAACTATACCCGCAAAATCTTTCTTTTTGCCGATTCCAGGACGCAAGACGGTTGAAACGGTTTGTTTACTACCTCGCGTATACGCAGGGTCGGCGAAAACCACTATGCAAGTTACGCGCCGCATAAGGGCGCCAGCCGAATGGGACGCTAAAAAACTATATCGCACGCTTAATAATAACGGAATCGAACCCCCACATAAACGAAATGTTCGCCCCGTAAAGAAAAAACATATTGAATAGAAAACGGGTGCAAATATTTGGGAGCATCAAAAATTTTCTTGCGTAAGGGCGCCAACTAACCTCACGTCGGCCCTACGTAACGTCACGCTGGTGCTACGTGGCTGCCGTACACCATTAGCGCCACCAATGGAGAAGCCTTAAAGCTTCATTCTGTCACTTTTCGATTCAGAAATTCATTATTATTTCAATGTACGGTGGTTATTATCATTCAAACGCACCAGACCACCCTGCACTGATGTCTCCCGGAGGCAACTATACCCGCAAAAACTTCCTTCTTGCCGATTCCAGGACGTAAGACGGTTGAAACGGTTTGTTTACTACATCGCGTATACGTACACGCTTTTCCTACCTTGTGTGAGTGTGCGCACACATTCAAGACCCGCGGAGACGGCAGCCTTAAGCCATAAATTACCCAAAACTGTAGGAAACCGTTGTCTACCGTCGACTAGCAGGACAATACGGTCATAAACCGCGACCCTAACGAAATACTCTGGCCGATAAGCCTGATTAATTTTTGGGAACTAGCAATTAAAAATTATTATTTAACATCAATACGGCTCGCGAAGAGACACAGGAAGAAAGAGAGCATGTAGTTCGCTGACTGCGCGCAGTCCCGCCTGCTTCGTCCTACCTTCAAATTTAAGACGGATCCCTTATCTCTCGAGTATAAACGCGCGCTCGAATTTCAAAACAAAAGCACGCGTCGACGTATTCTGTACGAGAGAAGGTGGGCCTTGGGGAGAAGATATTGCTGTGAAGAGGGCCTCTTCAGAACAGTGGCCGTTGGGGAGGGATGCAGGGCAGATTGGTTAGATTAGGGCCAATCGGACTTCAAGCCCACCGTCTCTCGCACGGAATACGTCGACCCGTGTTTTTGTTTTGAAATTCGAGCGGGTGTTTATACTCGAGAGATAAGGGATCCGTCTTAGCCATGTCTGCTGTAAGAACGGCCGTTATCGTCTCCGGAGCTAGCACATTACTTTTGGCAGAGTATTCGAATCACCCGCTGTGCTGCGTGCGCCTCCTTTTATACCCGAGAGTTGGCGGTTTGGCGCATGCGCAGTGCGTCGCTATATGTTATTTCGCTTTTTACTCGCTTATTACATTTTATTTTATCTTGCGCTTTTGCTAGTACTTATAATTAATTGTTCTTAATGTCTCTATAACATTTGTTTTTTAATATTTGCTTTGTTTATAATTTATATATAAAACTATTTACAATGAACCTGCGCGGTAATACAAGGTGGTTTTGTGCGGTAACATAGATCGGTTCTAATATACCGACGGTCGGTATTTAGCGGTTCGAGTCGCCGTGGGACGTTACAGCGCAGATCAGGTATAAGATAGACCTATCATGCAATGTAATTTTGTGTCACATGTTCGAGAGGCTCGCGAGCCCCCTTACCATTTTCGTGTCACACCCAACGTTATCGACTCAGTAAAATAGGATTACAATTCTACGAGTGGTAGGACTTGAAATTAAATCTTATTGGAAACATTTAAAATCTAAAATGGCCTGAACGGTACGACTAATTTCAAGAAACATGTTGCATAATTCCGTTTACTAATACATTTTGATAGAAGCATAATTTGCACATATTTAGATAAATTTCGATCAGAAATATTATATAAATACAATCACGTAACAAACATTTGTACAGTCTCTTAGTTAGGTTATATTATCTGTCACTTCGAGGAGGGGACCACATAATAATCACGCGCATCCAGCCAGCGCATTTTCCCTAGTCTGGGCGGCCGCATAAAAGGGGTACTTTTCCCACCCTACATTAGTGGTAGTTGCAATGATATTTTTGAGCCTGGGTACGCGGAAAATTTACTTGTGGTCCCAAGCTGGAGAAAAGTTATTTAGTGGGATTATTACTAGGGACTGTAGCCATAATTAATTATTTTATATTTCAAAGAAATGTCTTTAAATGTTTAAATAATTATTTTAAAACTACCCTGACATTCAATTGACTAACCTGCTAAGAAAACTATTAAAAATGTTATATTACGCGGCTAAATATATACATTTCTGACTTTCTTTCTTCCATAAAATATGGTAAGATCGAATTTTTCGAATCGGTCTTATAAACGTTTTTCAACATTTACGCTTGAGACAACGCAATACAGTATTTCCTCTACGCGGAAAAAGGTCTCCACCGTTGGAAACAGTGCTCGAAAAATGAGTACCGTAAATATCATTCCTGGGCCCATTCACGGCGCTGTTCAGCACCGAAAAACACCGTTGCGAATGGGCTCAGCACCGATATTTTCGCCCATTCACAACAGTGTTTTTCAGTGCTTAACAGCGGCGAGAATAGGCCCAGCACCGTTCTCGACGGTGCTCACTCAACACCGTTCCTAACGATGCAGATATCTTTCCGTAACAGGAGGATTCGGCCAACGACTTCAACGAGGACCGCGGAGGATACTTCGAAACGCTATTTACATTCTGTCGTTAACCAACTTCCCCAACAGTTCGAATAAACTTCAAAGTCTAACTCATAAATAGTTACATGTACTTTGCTTTATTTGAAATACCCACGTTCCGACGACCAGAGCGGTTCAGCGCTTCACGGGCACCAACACGCGTTGTTATCTTAAAATCACCGCTAAAATACGCAACAACACTGAGAGTCTGTTCCGTTTCGCGCATTGAGTGCATTGATTGCAGAGAAAACCGTTGAGTTTCAGTTGATTCGTGCATTGGTGGCGTTGGTGGCGCATAGGATTCCCTAGAATTCTCTCATTTTTATCGCATCAAGCATGCAGTTACTGCGCGCATGCGTATTTCTCTCTCTTTACATATTTATTTATCTCTTATGTGTGAAACGGAACAGTACCCGGGATAAAAATAAAATGGTGTGTATTTTGCAAATAAATATAATGTTGAATACGTTTGCTTTAAAGTAGTAAGAACTATCGAGTGTATTTAGTGTTCAATTAGCAATTATATTGACGGCTGGATAATTAATTCAGAGCTTTCGTCTGTTATAGGTAAGCAATTCTTTCCTTTGGAAGCGTCGGTTCGGGTCAACTGGTGTAACGGAAATGCATTGGACGAGTGCAGCATTTACAATACCTATGTGTTTTTTAAGTGGAAGTTAAACTTAAGTAATTAGACAATGGGATTATTATAAGCACGTCTGTACAAAGTATCACTGTACATTATTCAGAGAATTTTAATAAACCACATGTAGAGAAAACCCGCATCTTTTAATTTAGAACTGCACCCTATAACTTCCATTTCCTAATTAAATCCCAAATTTGATAATCACAAGTAAAGTCTGCCTCTGCGTTGATTAGTTCTCCATCTTCAATTCACTCTCCGAAGACTTCGTGCCACCTCTCTCGACGTCATGTTCTCCTGTTGCGAAGCTCAATTTTAGAGCGTTCTGAAAATTTTTGCCAGATTTTGGAGCAATGTATCAGGAGAACATGATGTGCACCTATCAAGCCTCCATAACTCTCTGTTCAATACTTACATTAAGGGGGTAGACACGGGTAATGCAGCACGCTGTAATACCCACATAATGTGGCCCGAAACATGGGTTTGCGGGCTGACGCTTTTCGTCCTTAGCGTGAGGTCTCATTCGAAAGAGGAAGGTTTAGTGCAGGGCGCTCTGGTCATGGTTCGACGAAATTGTGTTGATATCTAATAATACGAGTGTTCAAAGTAGAGCAAAAGTCGACAAAATACACCCGCATGAATCCAAGTATTTTTAGGTCACTAAAAGAGTTTTGTGACTCAAACTATGACCAGAGCGCCCTGCACTGAACCTTCTCCTTTCGAATGAGACCTCACCCAGCTCAAAATCTGCTCATATAAGGACGAAAAGCGTCAGCCCGTGATTGAATTCCCAAATACCAATTCCGCCATATTGGCGATAATACAGAGCAAGTCACGTGACAAATTTAGTTGACCTAGTGGACACGAGATGCCGCCTACTCGGGAGGACTGCCAACGTGGAATCATAGCAAAACTGATGCGTTAGCTGGATACATGTGCCACAGCAAAAGCGTGATACAGTCAATGTATGTATTTTTGGACGATTGTAGGTTAGATTATATGCATTTTAGGCATACATTGACTAGAAACTGCTGGAAACTGTGTACATTTACTAAATTCAGGCTTTTACTGTAACACATACATCACCGCTGCCGAATATATGTTATAATTATATGGCCACATTATTTCAAATAAAAAAAGAAATTGAAATTTTTGAATAACACTGGAAGTAGTGATTTACTGATATCATATTTGCAGAATGTGGAAGTTACAGCAATTATTTGCAATTATTGCTTTTATTATTATTCTTCCGACTATTGTATATAACATATAACAAGGAAAAGTCTCCAAATCGGTCAACAGTTGACTCCTTGATTTTTTTTGTAATTCTTTACGCTCCTATGCAGAGATGGGCATTATTTAATTGAAAGAATATACTTCCGAATGGCCCCAGTGGCCGATCGACATGAGGTTTGGGAGGAGGGTGTGTGTACCCTAAATCTAAAATTCTATTTAGCTTCGGGTATTTATTAGTTTCCTTTGTTTATTCGGAGGCCTTTCATATTTGGCTTCGAATCATTTTTCATCTTTCATTATATCTTTATCCTAAGGTCGTATTCAAATATATTGGCCGGTCGATTCGTTTTCGCGAACAGCGATCGAGGAGAAATCAGCCATCACCATCTGAAGATCGTGGATTTGTCAGTTGGAGTTCCCTAGCCACCGAAGGGTATGGTGGGGTAACGGGAATGCTGCTCGGCCCCGTCTGAACGTAGCCGTGTGACTGTTATTTATTCTTATTGTCAGCGTAGTACATATGTAGTTGTGTGCGTCACGAAGTTATGCGTAGACCAATACGAGATGAAGCTATCGAGAAAGAATCAATGTTCTGACCAATAAAGCTCCTGAATTTTTTCGGAGCTAAGGTCTAAGGCACACCTATTCTGAGACGTGTATTTCTACGCTGCTGCTTGGTTTGGCCTATACATGACAGAAGCTTAGCGCTATCCCCAACACTTGTGGCTCACTCGTGTTCTGCGATGACGAGAAAATACGCGTTACGAATAGGTGTGTGCGGATCGTCCCGCGGCTCGGATTCTCGGCCCTCGGGACGGGTCGGAAAATTTCGGGCGGGATCGAGCGGGGTCCCGATACTTTCGTATTGCTCGAGATCCCGACGGTTTCGGGATCCCGAGACTCGATTCGGTCGCCCGAAAGTTGCCGGCCCGTCCCGAGCCCGAAAAATCGCCTAACCGCACACCCCTAGTTATGAAACTCACGGGCCAATAAATCTGAATACGATCTTAGAAGTTCGAATAACCGACGAGAACCTTTGTGTCCCGAGCCGCGCGAGATCGTCGTGCTCGGCGATGTGTCATCGATTATAAAGAAACAGAATTTGTTTATTTTTCATCGTATCAATATGAAAGTGCCACAAATAAATTCCTGGCATTCTCCCGATGAAATTGGCTGAAAATAATTTAAATCGGACTATTTTTAAGGAAACGGGCTTTCAATTTTGCAAACAATTTTTCACGTAATTTCCTTAATTTTGTAACCGTAGAACGCGGGGTTACCGGTGGGACGGTGGAGGTACCGTATCGCCAGCTCAAGACGGTGGTCCAGGGCCGCCGATCGAATGATTAGACGCTTAGGTAGAGTGGAGTGAGACAGTTTATTAAATCTTAACTTTATATACAGTATATCCCGGCCAGGTCTATGCTGGCACACAGAGTACGTACGGCTTATACTATCGCGGGTCCCGGTGTGTATCGCGGCGCACGGTTCGGTGTGTATCGCGGCGCGAGAGTCGGTGTGTACCACGGCGCGAGGCGCGGCGCGTATTGAAATCGGTGACGAGGCGGCGAAGAGGGAGGGGATAGACGATTTGACCTTTCGGTGTCTTGGCGGGCAAGCCCTGCCGTTAGACCCTGGTCGGAGAGTCTTGAGTCCGGTCACCCGGTGGGCACAACCCGTGGGTGAATCGGAGACTGTAAGGACGCTCTCGAGAACGGAGATGAATCTGTTCGGGAGATCGATAAGTGGTAACAGCCTGCATCCAGAGGATTGCTCACGCTGTCCTTCTGGGAACCGGGGAGGGAGTAAATTCAAAAATGCACAAAAACTCAGTCTGTCGACACACGAGAACTAGTGTGAACACGGGCGCTTGTCTTTCACAAGAACGAGTGTTTCTACACAAGAACGTGGAATCGCACAGGAGGTCTCTGGGAGAGGTGTACTGTTCGTACGTTCGCTCTAGGCCAGCGCTGGCCAGCGGTGGGACCCCTCACGCGCCAGCTTCCCCTTCCAATCTGTCTCTCGCACAGCGTGCCTTCCGTCGTCAAGGAGACCGCGCGACGCTACGAAGGCTGCCATGACGGGTTAGCGTCTTCGCGGTTAGGGGGGCTCGAGCGCTACGCACGTCGTATTTAAGTATGTGTTAGCGTCGCGCGGTATCCCTGACAACGCGGACGAGAGTGGGAGAACCCCGAGCTTACGCGTAAGCGACCTTGACCAGCGCTGCTCTAGGCGGTCTCTGCCAAATAGGCCTATGCCCCCGGCCTATATGTCCTCGTCCGCGGATTTCGGCAGCGAGAAGGACATTCGTTGCCTAACCATCTCGCGCCGATTCTCGGTACCCGCGGACGAGTGGTGGGGGGCAAGGCCGTTGGCAGACCGCGGTACGCGTCCTCGCGGTTGGGGCGTGGTGGGGGGCAAGATCGTCGTCCCACCGACAATAACTCGTTACAATTTTGGTCCGAATTATATCATTTTTGGGGCCAATTTGATCGAGAAAACATGGGGAATCGACTGACGTCACTTTCGCAAAGATCTGATTAGAAATGCCGAACTGCAGATTTGTCACTGCTTAGCGCGCAACATTGTATGGCCCCGCCGGTTTCGAGCGTCGATTTCTTGCCAGCGTGCAGGACAAGAGGGGAGTTTTCATGGCGAAGGAAAGTCAGCCTTATATAGAACTCAAATCGAGAAAGACTTTGCTGACAAACTTTATATTCATGTCAAACAAATACTTTAATTGTAAAATTTAGACGACAAACTATTGTTGAATATCGCCAGTCCTTTCACATGCATCACTTGGTTGGGAATTCCTGATCCCACCTTTTCATGCATTTACCTATTGAAATGTTGCTTCAAGTCATCGGGAAATTGAATTGCTTTTTCTTGTACATACATATATCTGTTCGCGAGTAGGTGTCACGAATGACGCGACTTTGGTTTCCCAAATAAATTCACATTTATCAGGGCCCTCGTCTGAACCGCTTGACAAAGAGATTGAACGACGTAAATCGAGTGTGAGTGAAATAACGCACCAGCAAGAGATCCTCGGTCGACGGCGACTTGAGTCACCCAGTACTGAATATGAAAATGTTTATATTTCTCATTACACCTTGATAAGAGTGTTACCACCGATGGATTGGTGAGTTTATGTCCACGAACATGAGTCGAGATGCAAAGCAATTATGTCTATTTTTTTTATGAATACGTGATTAGGACACACACTACGTTCACTAAAAAGGACCGAATTCCTCCATATCTGACATCATTTTCATCGAGAAACCCTAAAAACTCCATGGGTAATACTTTCCTCAACACTTATCAAACATGAACATTTTATCTGGCCCGTCGGTTTTATTGCTCTCGGCTGTCAACGGGTGGTCTACTGGGGCCCGAAGGAACTCGCTTGCAACGAGAAAGCAAAACGGTGGGATGGGTAGGTCTTTCCCGATAATCCGAGCCCAACCATTTGCGTGCGCAGCTTCATGTTGCACGTCAAAAAATTCTTTTAATTGCAATTAGTAAGTCAGTTTGTAAGTGCAATTAAATTAGGCGTCATTAAAATCATGCACAGTTCATTAATTTTAACTAATTGACCTATTCATTTATTTTTTAATTCATTAATGTAGTGCTCTGGTGAAGAACATCGTATTACGGAGCTAATATTCTAGGCCCTAGAATCTACGATATTGTCAATGTGCAATTGAAACGCACGCCACTTCACACTATCGTTTCTTAGCATTCATACGGCGTGATTTTCTAGCTAGAGTCGTCAAACGCGATGCTCGCCAACAATCATGTGTCTCGCTGAATTTCGTGGGCTTCGACGCTCGAAACCAGCGGGACTATACAATGTTGCACGCTAAGCAGTGACGAATCTGAAGTTCTGCAATTTCTAATCAGAACTTTGCAAAAGTGACGTCAATCGATTCCTTACAATTTTATATATAATGTTTGTTCATTACTGCTTTCTGCATAGGACGTGAAATAAGTGTATTTCATGTTCTGTTTCGGTGCTTTGCTAGTAAAAAAATGTCTAAACTAACAAACTTCTTTTTCTGGGGACATCCCCTCATCTATTTTCCCTTTTCACTTATAATTCCTTACTGCTAACGTAGAATATTGTAGCATAAGCACATTTCAAGTAATTAAAATGTATAAATGAATTTTCTACGTTTGCAGTACCAGCCGACTTTCCGTTTAAATTTGTATAAGTACAACGCAACAGCTGAGAATTTCTTTCCTTATTCAGAATAGAATACGGAAATAGCAAACAGCTCCCTCTCGCGTTTACCCGGCAATCGTCGTCAGTCGATTCCTCATGTTTTCCCGATCAATTTGGCCCCAAAAATGATATAATTCGGACCAAAATTAAGAAAATTACGTGAAAAATTGTTTGCAGAATTCCCCGTTGTCAATGTGCAATTGTTTGCCCGTTTCCTTAAAAATAGTCCGATTTAAATTATTTTCGGTCAATTTAATCGGGAGAATGCCAGGAATCCATTTGTGGCACTTTCATATTGATACGATGAAAAATAAATACATTCTGTTTCTTTATACTCGATGACACATCAGTTCTCGTCGGTTATTCGAACTTCTAAGATCGTATTCAGATTTATTGGCCGGTGAGTTTCGTAACTAGGGGTGTGCGGTTACCCGATTTTTCGGGCTCTGGACGTGCCGGCAACTTTCGGGCGGGATCGGGCGGGGTCCCGATACTTTCGTGTTGCGCGAGATCCCGACAGTTTCGGGATCCCGAGACTCGACTCGGGCTACAAGCATAGCCGCCATGAGCGGACAATTTGATTTCAGGTCGGCTCGGCAAAACTCGGATGCGATCGGACGATATCGTTACCAGTAATAGATTAAAATTATTATCTGAGAACATAGAAAAATTATGTTTCTTACACGTTAATTTGAAATAATATAATATTCACCTCCTGTATATTGTTGTTATTATGAAACATCCAGGAAATATTCCTTTTTGTATGTTTATAGTTCGTACGTTTTCTATTTTAAATCTGAACCTATCCGGAAAAAGATAATACCCTGTATATTCCCTTTACATAAAGTACTAACTGTGAAGTGTATTTTATTCAGATTTTAAAATATTGTCGATATAAAAATAGTCTTCTTCCCAAGTTCTGAACATGGTATTTATTTAAGTACGTATATGGACGTATTCAGTAATCACAGACTATTTGGTAGCAATGAAAATACATATATATGTAAATAAATAATGAGATACAAATTATGATTCAACAGGAGACAGAAAGGTAAAAACTTATCACTCTGGTATCGATATAAATGATATACATAATTCTTTCCGTCTCGGTCCCCTCGTAATAGCTGACTTTCGAGCCGATCGCGTCCGAGTTGTGCCAAGGCGACCTGAAATCGAATTGCCCGCCCTTGGCGGTCATGCTTGTAGCCCGAATCTAGTCTCGGGATCCCAAAACCGTCGGGATCTCGAGCAATACGAAAGTATCGGGACCTCGCCCGATCGGGTCCGAAATTTTCCGACCCGTTCCAAGGGCCGAGAATCTGAGCCGCGGGACGATCCGCACACTCCTATTCGTAACGCGTATTCTCTCGTCATCGCAGAACACGGGTGAGCCAGAAGTGGTGGGGATAGCGCCAAGCTTCTGTCATGTATAGGCCAAACCGAGCTGTAGCGTAGAAATACACGCATCAGAATAGGTGTGCCTTAGGCCTTAGCTCCGAAAAAATTCAGGAGCTTTATTGGTCAGAACATTGATTCTTTCTCGATAGCTTCATCTCGCATTGGTCTACGCATAGATTCGTAACGCATACAACTATTACGCTAAGAATAAATAAAAGCCAAACGGCTAGGTTCAGGCGGAGCCAAGCAGCGTTCCCGTTACCCCACCATACCCTGCGAGGACCGCGCAACTCCAACTGACAAATCCACGATCGTCAGATGGTGGTGGCTGATTTCTCCTCGATCGCTGTTCCCGAAAACGAATTCACCGGCCAATATAATTGATACCGACCTTAGTAAAAAAGTTCCAATCTCTTTTTTTATTTTAAATAATGTGGCCATATAATTATAACATAAATTCGACAGCGATTTCAAGTGATGTATGTGTTACAATAAAAGCGTTAATTTAGTAAATGTACACAGTTCCCAGCAGTTATATGCCTAAAATGCATATAACCTAACCTACAATCGTCCGAAAATTCATACATTGACTGCAGCACGCTTTTACTGTGGCACATGTATCCAGCTAACGCTTCAGTTTAGCTATGATTCCACGTTGGCAGTCCTCCCGAGTAGGCGCCATCTCGTATCAACTACCTGAACTAAATTTGTCACGTGACTTGTTCTGTATTATCGTCAATATGGCGGAACTCGTATTTGGGAATGCAATCACGGGGATACGTTTTTCGTCCTTATATGAACAGATTTTGAGCTGGGTGATGTCTCATTCGAAAGAGGAAGGTTCAGTGCAGGGCGCTGTGGTCATCGTTTGAGTCACAAAACTCTTTTAGTGACCTAAAAATGCTTGGATTCATGCGGGTGTATTATTAGATATCAACACAATTTCGTCGAACCATGACCAGAGCGCCCTGCACTGAACCTTCCTCTTTCGAATGAGACCTCGCGCAGCCCAAAATTTGCTCATATAAGGACGAAAAACGTATCCCCCCAAACCCATGTTTCAGGCACGTTATGTGGGTATTACAGCGCGCTGCATTACCCGTGTCTACCCCCATTAGAAGATGGCATTGCACGTATTGTGGTGAAAAATTAATTCGGTCACTTTCAAAAGATTGTCTGAGAAGAGTGGTGTCACGAGAATTATGTTGATAGAGGCGACAAAAAATGGCAATATCCTTCCGATCTGTGTGCTAACCAGGGAGTCAAGACCGAAGCAGAAACCGAAATTCAGACCGGTCGCGACCGGTCTAGCGACCAGTAACCGAAGCGAAAAGGGACCGATATTGCGACCGTAACAGTGAGAGGTTGTGCAAGGGAACCGAAACTCCAGACCGATTGCCTTTCGATCGGCAATCTCAGACCGAAGGCCTGACCGCTCTGCCGACTGGTCGGAGTGTTCGGTTGACCGGTCGAGTTAATTTATGAAGAGGTTTCTGTTCCTCTCCATAAATTACGAGTCGGAGCGGTTCGGAGCGGTTCGGTTCTGTTCGGATTGGTTCAACCTAGCTGAATAAGCCGAGAATGTATGGATGCTGTTCCTGTCGCTCACACTGTTTGTCACTCTCGTCACGGGTTTGTTGATAGCAGACTTTTGCAGTTATTTGTTACTGTAACACTGTCCATTCCAAACTATGTCGATCTGCCGAGATATTATTGTATTTCAAACACTAGTTATGTATTATTATAATAGAAGTAGTTAATACAAATAAATTGTTGTTAATATACAAATAACAAGAAAATGATTGAAAATATAATTCTTCATGTGGTGATTTTAAAAGTATGCCCAAGTGTGGAAAAATATATAAAAAAAAAAATTTATTTTAAACGATTTTATTAAAAATGCACTAAAAAGTAAAAAATAATTCTTTTTTATACTACAATGTCGATGGTATTTTTTCACTTTAAATAAAGTCGTGGAGCAGGATATGTTATAACAAAATATGAATCATATTAATACAGAATTAAGTGTCGAAATGAATTTGTTGTGACATATCCTGTCCACGATTTTATTTATAGTGAAAAAATACCATCGATATTGTAGTATAAGAAAATAATTATTTTTTACTTTTTTTACATTTGTTTAAGTTGATTCTAAAGATTCTGTTATGAAAATTTAATTTTTTTCAAAGGTTTTTGGGTTATTTCTCACTTTTTGGTTTCTTTGTTTGTAGAATAAACATTTTTAAGTTTGATTTTATTTTTTATTGGTACTGATCAAGCGAAAGGTGTACTGGTCATGAATATATAATAACAAATTAGTTTTTTAATGTTTGACTATTGTTTTTTTACCATCAAACACAAAGTGATCCGATTCACTGCGGTTGACCCTATATTGTTCTGATGACAATAAACATTATACTGTAAATTAATCTCGTTATTTTTGTTCAGCTTACAATACCGAATGTGGGAAATGAACAAAAGTTTACTTGTTGTATCTATGAGTTAGGTATAATATGCCCGATACTCTTCTATTTAGGCACGAATAAAATACTGATTAATGTTTCAGATGAGCTGCAACTGTCCACTAACTCCTTCAACTGGGCCAACTTTAGCATCGACATGTGGTGGTCCGTCCTTTATGCTTTTCATGGGCCTCCTCGAAGTATTCCTACGCAGTCAATGCGACCTAGAGGACCCTTGTAACAGGCCTTTACCGCCCAACACCGTCAACTCCAGGTAAAATTATTCAAGTTTAAGTACCGATAGTTAGATATTTTAATTTGTATCTGACTTTTGATTACTGATTTTCTTACACACGAAACTGAGCTTTTTGCTTCAAAGTGCTAGCTATTTTGTTATTTTTCAACCAGTCGAGAAAATGGAACGTCGTCTGATAGACAACTTAGTTATATTTAATATTTTATAGGTAAAATTTTATTTAAAAAATGTGTTTATCAGATATAAAGTAGGGTAGACCGGGGCAGATTGTAACAAAAAAGTTTTCACAGTTTTTTCTCGAAAGTGTTTTCCTCAATCTGGAAATAATTGTGTGATTTACAACTTACATATGTGATGAACTGATTGCGTGAAAATACGTGACAAAATCTTGGACACTTAGACATCTAGCTTCATCTTAAACAAATCTGCACCTTTCTTACAATATGCCCCAGTCCGGGGTAAATTGTAACACATCTGTTTTACCTATTTAAATACAAATATGAACACAAATATACATTTCTAAAAAATATAAATGAAAAAACAGATCATTATTAAATATTTCTTCTTTAAATAAATCTTCTTCGCTTTCTTTGCTTTTGCCTTTATACTTTCTTTCTACTTTTTGGATTCTCAATTGTTCTGTTGTTGGTCTAGAGCAGGCATGGCATTTAACCCTCTAGTGCAGGGCTGCACAAGGAGCTGTTTTCGGCGCCTAGCGGCGAGCAACCCTCCTGTCTCGTTGCTAAGGTTAGAATCGGTGAGGAGAACTGCAGTAGTGCACGTGCATTTGGTATGACTTGAACCCAGTCATATATACTGATGCTACGAGCCTACGAGCACGCACATACACTACTGCAATTCTCCTCACCGATTCTAACCTTAGCAACGAGCCAGGTGGGTTGCTCGCCGCTAGGCGCCGAAAACAGCTCCTTGTGCAGCCCTGCTCTAGTGCATACGCCTGCCTTAAGACGGGCACCTGTTTAATCCAGGAGTTGGGACCCTATAATTTTTTTTCTCAGAATTCTCATTTGCCAGCCTTAAAAGTATTGCCACACCGCACACATTAGGGCCCTTTACACGGACGTTCCAGCGCGCGTTCCGGCGCGTCACACGCCGCGCGGCACGCAGAAGTACGTGAACGCCGGAGCGACGCTCCTTCGTGCACGCCAGAAGGTTATACTCGCCACTACTTAGAGACAGCGAGTTCGGCCTGATATTTCTACGTCGACTCCATCTACATGTTTTTTCCACGATCCACCGCAGTGGTGTATTGTGTACTACCTGTTCGATGTATATGATCGATCTGCGAAACGATCGGCAAGACACGATGGCGATATATGTTCGCGAAAAGTATACGAATTCCTCGATATACCTGGCTAGTAGAGGATATCATAAATACTGTTACTGTAGGGTGCACTGAAACATCTGTTTTTAGGAAGCTACATTTGGTTGACCTGAAGGTGCTATAAATTCTGGAAATGTTTTATGACTCAGTTATAACGACTGTAAAATTTTACAAGGGTACTTTAAAAAATGTCCAAATGTTTCCCCGACAATGCGATGGCAAATGAAATTGCATTTAACACATTCCCTGTTGTGACGATCATAATTATTACTATCAACGGCAATAATTTACCATGTCACTGCTTGTTTTAATATAAAAACTAATATTAATAGACAATAAATACATATCGGTATGCAAGTGATGTTATATCTAAGATAAATGATGAAGAGATGTAAAATATGCAAGATGTTTTGAAGAAGGGGGTAGTCTTCTGATTGCTCGGGATGCAGGTCAAATTTTTCACCCACGCTCTTACGTGGCGCGCAAGAAAGCACCACAATCCTGCCCGCGCGCCAGAAAGCACCAAGCTCCTGCCCGCGCTCCAACCTCGACTCCAGAAGAGTTTACATAAGAGACAGAAAATGTAGTTAGAAAAGGAAAAAACGACACTTGAAACCAGGCTCGTCGCGCGCCTCAGGATTTCTGACAGTGCAGAAATCCTGAGGCGCGCGACAAGCCTGGCAGCCAAGACTCCAGAGGCAACGCCGTAGATAAGCCGTGCCTCGATGGGTTTCAAGGGCTTCAACCCTCAAGACCAGGGGGGGCCGTACAATGTTGCCCCCTAAGACGTGGCGAATCAAAAATTCTACATTTCGCACCGGATCTGGGCGAAAGTGGCGTGGATCGTTTCCTTATGTTTTCCAGATGAAAATGGTCCAAAAACGACACAAATCGGATTGTAATTAAGAATTCTTCATAATAAATTGATTTCCATAACTTCGTTAAAAATAGTCCGATTTACATGAAATTTGGTATAATTTTCATTTAAAAAACGTAAAGAATCCATCGGTATCACTTCCATAATGATACGATAAAGAATAAAGAATACAGTTTTTCTGAAACAGGTATGAATCCTTAGCCGACCGCAGCGAATCGAGGACGGCGACCCACAGTGGAGGGTGAAATATTCATTACAGCGTATTAAGAAATTACTTTATTCTTTATCGCATCGATATGAAAGTAACACTAATGGATTCCTGGCGTTCTCCCAATTAAAATTATCACAAATATCATGCAAATCGGACTACTCTTACACAAACAATAGAAATTATAAAAGGAGTATGCATTCCGTGGTCCGAACGATGACCAGAACGAGCAAAGAACCTAATAAAAAGAGAATAAATATAAGGAAAGTAACCGTAATAAACGTACTAATGGACTAATTTTTGTACCTATTTAAAAATTATATGAAAAAATTCATTCATTCGTTTACAACTAGGCAATTGCTTGTTTCCGAAGGTTTCGTCGGGAAGCATTTGCCTGCCAGATGTCGAAAAGGGGCAATCGACATCGTGCCCTTTTTCAGGATTAAGACTTTCATCGCTTTGAGTTAAATGAGTATATTGCTCCATCGGCGGGTTCCACCGCTGACCCGCGGGACAATACGGTTATAAACCGCGACCGTGTCGAGACTCTGAGCGATCCATCTGGTTAGTTTTGGTAAGCAGATGTCTAATTTTCACCCTCTACGTTGCGAAGAGGGGGAGGGGGTTCCTCCTACACCGTCGAACTCACAGAGAGAAGGTCCCTCCTCTCCAGGGAAAATTTGTCCAATCAGCAAGGTTCTTTGCTCGTTCTGGTCATCGTTCGGACGACGGAATGCCTTATCCTTTTATGATTTGTATTGCTTGTGTAAAAGTACACCGATTTGCACGACATTTTGGATAATTTTAATTGGGAGAACGCCAGGAATCGATTGGTGTTACTTTCATATGGATACGATAAAGAATAAAGAATTTCTTAATACGCTGTAATGAATATTTCACCCTCCACTGTGGGTCGCCGACCTCGATTCACTGCGGTCGGCCAAAGATTCATACCTGTTTCAGAAAAACTGTATTCTTTATTCTTTATCGTATCATTATGGAAGTGATACCGATGGATTCTTTGCGTTTTACTAATGAAAATTATACCAAATTTCATGTAAATCAAACTGCTTAAAACTCATGAGAAAAGACTGGTATCACGCCCATCACTAATGAATACGCCTCGCGGAGACAAGACACAGGAAGAGAAGGGGTAGTCAGCTGACCGCGCGTGGTTCCGCCTGCGCCGTCCTGCCTTCAAATTAAAGACGGATCCCTTGTCGCTCGAGTATAAACACGCGTTGGAATATCAAAACAAATACTAGCTCCACGTATGCGCTGCGAGAGAAGGTAAGCCGTAGGAGGGATTAGTTTATAAGCAATCGTACCTGCATGGATGCAGACACGAAGTTTCCACCATGTCATAGTAATATCTCCTCCCTATGGCGAACCTTTTCTTGCACCCAAATCATCGCTCGTCCTTCTGTTTTTATATTCTGGTGCGTGTATATACTCGAGCGATAAGGGATCCGTCTGTAATTTGAAGGGAGGACGGCGCAGGCGGGACCCCGCGCGAACTTCCTGTTCCAGAGTCCCTCCGCGAAGGGTTAGTGTGGGTTAGTGTGGGTATTGGGCCTCGTCGCGAGTCATCGCGTGTTATTTTTTAGTACATAAACGCGTGGGTGAGATTGCATAGATTAAGAGTTTGTTTTGCATCAGGTGTTTATGAAAATATAATAATAATAATAAGTCGTCTTTATTCTTTTAAATATACGTTACAACGCAGTTGATTTAGAAACGCAAAGTCCAGAATGGGCGAGGCTCAGCACAGCTGTTATTATGCCTAACCCAAAATAGAATCGGAAAAGAAGAGAGAAGAAGAATAAGAGGGGGGCGGAGTATCTAAATAAAACAATTAAATGAATGAAACAGCGGTAGATCATATCATCCCGGTCAGGGCTATGCCATAAGTGGATGGTTAAGGAGAAAAGCTTTGGTAGCATTTTTGAAAGCGTGAAGAGTGGGGAGTGATCGGATAGCATCGGGAAGAAGATTATAAAAATGTGATGCAGTAAAGGAAAAAGAGCCAGAGAATTTTGCGGAGTGACAAGTAGGAGTGGAAAGACTGAATTGTCTTCTCGTCTGGCAGGAGTTAGAGGAGTGGAAGTCAGCGTTGTAGGGGATTAGGTCGCAAAGGTAACGAGGTGTTTGTGTGGAAAGGAGTTTGTATATTAGGCAGCAGAGATGAAGGATCCATTTTTGGGACATGTTTAACCAGCCTGTTTGAGAGAATAGCGGGGTAATATGGTCGTATTTTCGCGTGTTAAACGAAAAGCGAAGACGGGAATTCTGGACATATTGTATTCGACGAAGTGTTGACTTAGCGATGCATGGAAAATAAACAATATCTGCATAATCAAATAATGAGAGTACAAGTAGCTTTGAGACAAGGAGTTTTTGACGAGTGGAAAGGATTCTCTTAAATGGATACAGGAGTTTTAGACGAAGACGTGCAGCAAGGAGCTTCGTAGAGACGTGTGAGGTGAAGTTCCAGGCGGAGTCAAAAGTAACACCAAGCACTTTTAGTGATGATTTCGTGGGGATTGTGGTTTGGTTTATAGTGATATTGAAAGATGTGATGTTCTGAAGGAGAGTAGGAGAGCCAGCGAGAAGGAAGGAGGATTTTGCTGGGTTTAAGTGTAAACCGTGTGCCGCTAACCACCCCTGAATCCTCATCAAGTCCGAAATATACTAGCAGCGGCTTAGTGATGAACGCGGCGGATTGATTGCAAGGTATTCAGTGGAACTAGGTGTATTTATTTCTATATACTTATAATAAAACTGAATTAGTTTTAGTTGATCAATGTCTGAAAACAAGATATTCTAATTACCCCGCCCCTACGCCTACATATTCGTCTTTTTTAAGCATGACTCTTAAGACTCGGTATATTTAAGTTTATATCTTGGGCCTGGCGAACACTTGGCAATTCTAATTGCCATACTCCTGGGACTCTTCGCAATGCCGTCACTGATGGGCTTCAGCCCACGACGTCTTTATTGATAGGCTAAACCTTCAGAATCCCAGGACAATGGTCAAATAAGGAAATACCTCGCGGAACTTGCACATCTGGCCGCCAAACGTAAACTAAAGACATATTTACAACCCTTGATTTTTATTACCCGACCACCGTTCGGGGAAAAGGAAGAAACCGTTTTGCATTTCCCCCTGGGCTCAAATCAGCCCCTTTTGTCACACCTTAACCAATTATATTTTGCCATAACCACCTCCAATCGGAATTTGACCTATGGAGGGAGAAGCCAATGTTTACGTTCTAAGTGAAAACGCGGAGGAAAGGCAGAATCGAACGAAAAATCGAAGTGTCGATATCGTGTTCAAATAGTTCGGCTACCTTATTGACTTTCTGCGTGATGTCTGCAGACGACACAAAATGGAGCACAAAAGTAGAGACAGAGCTCCTTACTCTGTACAGAACAATGCCAGCTTTGTGGAAAGTCAAGACTCGGGATTATCAGAATCGTAATTTACGTAAAGAGTGCTACGAGAAACTAATTGCATATTGCAAAACTATATTCCCCGAGGCAGACAAGGACTTTGTTAATAAAAAAATTCAACGCCTCCGCGGGTCATTCCGGAAGGAATTTAAAAAAGTAGTGGCGTCCAGACGCTCTGGGAACGGGGCTGAGGATGTTTATGTACCAACACTGTGGTATTTATATTTATATTTTTCTTTCATTTTATATATTTTATTATTTATATATTTCTTTTATTTTTTCTATTTTTTTCTATTTTTATATTTCTATTTTTATTATTTTTATTCTATATTATTATTATATTTCTTATTTCATTCTTAAATTCTATTTATATTCTTTTTATATTTATATTCTATTTTTATATTCTCCTTTTATATTTATATTCTCTTTTTATTTTAATTTTTTATATTCATATTCTTTTTTATATTCTATATTTTGAATTTATGTAATTATATTTTTATAGTTTTTCCTTGTAACAATATATATTCTTAAACGTATTTCATTGTACCATTTTATTCACCCATCATCCTCCTCCTTTCCTCGCATAATTTTAAGATTCGGCATTTCTGCTGATTCACGTTGAAAGTGGTGTGATCTATTGGAATGATGTGTCAAAGAAGAAGGGGAAGAAGATGTGTATGAACAAGGAGAGGGTGGTCAGCGAAAATGCAGGTGGCCTGTGATGACGATGGTAAAGAACAAAGGCATCTTACTTTTGCAAAGCTATGCACTTCTCGGTTTCAAGATAAGCTTACACATGCGAGCACCTACGACTTGAAATGGAAGGATGAAGCCACAGTAATTGAAATGTATCTTGAACGCGTGTTGCCACGCATCGCGGTGCCTGCGCGCCCCGACAGTGACGATGATGATGATGATTTAAGGCGTGTGTTTGGCGTAGATCTGTCAGTGATACTTTGCAATGTTTTTACGCGTTTTGGTGTTTATGTTTAAATGTTGCAATGTTATATTGAGGTTTCTGTGTTCTAGAACCTATCGCAGCCGCAAACGCCGCTTCATCATCATCATCAGGGTCCACTGGATGCAGCCAGCGTTGGCGGTGGCGAGAGCGATACTGATGACACCGCTAGCGATACTAGCAAAGATGCAAATAATGACGTCTGGCCGGTTAGCGATGCTTCGATACTGCATTATACGGAATGTTTACATGAATGAATATTATATTGGGGTTTACATATTTTAGATCCTGCCACCACTACCACCGCCGCCTCAGATAGAGGATTTGCAGGGCATGCTCCCTGCCATCGCTCTCGCAACCGCCTACGCAGCCCGCGCTGCCGCTGCCAGAAGGGGGCGATTCGCATAGATTTTAATTTTTATTTAATTTTCATTTGTTTATATTTTTTTCTATTTCTATTTCTATTTCTATTTCTATTTTATATTTTTTTATTTTCTATTTATATTCTTCTTTCTTTTATATCTTATATTTATATTGAATTTTTTATGTTGTATTTTATATTCCTTTTTCTTTTATGTATATATTCTTTTTTATTTGTAACAATATATTATATTCTTAAACATATATACTTTCTCCATTTTATTTACCTGTCTCTCCTCATCATATAATATTAAGATTCGTCGTTTTCATAATTATTATTTCTCGGCGTTGAAAAAAAGATTTCTGCTGACGCCGCATAATTCTATATCGTTCTTCGCGCCGCTAAATGACGTCACCCTGCACGGCTGCTTCAGGAGATTCGAATTACACACGATCGCGCGATACGCTGCGACGCTGAATCGGAACGCTTCGAAAACTTGTTAGCTGTAGAATGCATGCTATTGTACCACCAAGTAGCGCTGTCTCTTTCCCTCTCTCGAATTTAGATTTTTAAAGTAATGCTCTCTCTTTCCCTCCTCGGAATACATGGTTTGCAAAAAGCCGATCTTTCCCGACATCGTACGATGAAAAATAAATTATTATTTCTCTGTGTTGGGGGGGGGGGGGGGGGGGAAGTCCATCACATATTGGTTTAGAAAAAAGATTTTTCAGACAGGACCCGCCCCCAGAATTTTTTTCAGGGGCTGTCCCCTCCCTTTGAAAAATTTTCCACGGTGGATCCGGTCTGGAGAGGTCTCCGCGGCGGTTCGGCCTGAACTGATCCCCTCCATCATCGCGGCTTCCCCCACTCCGCGGCTCGTGCGCGCGCAACCTGTCTTCCTCTCCCCGCAGGCCCCGCGCCCATGTTTCCCTCCGCCGCGCTTCCCCGCGCGCCCTCACTTCCTCCCTCGCCCCCGCGCTCCCCTCAGAGGACCTGCGTTGGAACCGGCCTAGTCTTACTACTTGCGTTAAATTTAAAAATGAATGATCACCAATAAAGTAACTAAAACTCACCCTTGTCGAAAATTCACCTGCAACTGGAAAACTTGAGTCACTGGGTCACTGAACCGATCCTGGTCATCGATGGACGAGCCCAGTGCACAGGTGATTCCAGGTATACGACACTACCCAAAGTTAAGGGTCGCAATGTCAGGTGCGTCCAGTTCAACGTACTGAATATTCACTTCACTGCACGGCTACTACCACTGATCACTTTATTTACTTTTCATGGAACGTGTTGTTCCTACATTTTAAAAATGGGTGGCCCCGAAAGGGGCCGATTATTGTCAATTGAGGAGTTGCTCCACATGGCGACCGTCATTGTCCATGCATGCTTCAGCGCGGAGAACTAATTGTCTTTGGACGCCCTGTAATGTTTGCGGCGTTGTTTTTCACCGCTGCGTGGATAACTACAAATACAAAACGTAAGTAAAAAAAAATATCTACAACAGGAATAAGTAAAGAGTAACAGCAATAATCAAATTACCTTCAGGTAGCCCCAGAAGAAAAAGTCCAGCGGATTCATATCGGCGGACTGTGGCCCAGCTCCGTCATGCTGGTACTACATGTTCTGCTGGATCTCATATGGAATATAGTCCATAAGATCCGGCAGAACATGTTATAAAAAATATTTATACGCTGGGCCGTCCAGCCTGTTTGGCAGAATGTACGGCCCAACGATAAATTCGCCACAAATGTCGGCCCATAGGTTGATCGACCAATGGACTTGTGCTGCACGTGGACGAAGAGCTAGGGGATTTTCGTCGCTCCATACATGCAGATAGTGGGAATTGAAGCATCCTTCCCTGGTGAAAAGTGTGCATAGATAGTGTGCTTCATTCGTCCACAATATGTATTTGGTGAACGACGGATTCCTTAGCACTTCTCCCAACAGCCACCTGGAATATTGAACCTGCTGGATGTAATCCCCGGCGTGCAAATGTTGCCCCTGTACATATTTGTACGGTGCAAATGTTGCATCTGTACAAATATCTCCCCAAAAACCCTCTTAACTCGAGACTACGTCTCACCCCCTCTCTATGACCCACCAGGTCAAAGCCACTCTCACATCTTTCCAACCGAAACACCCAAAATCTATCCAGTGGGTTGAGTACCCCCTTTTTGGAAGCCCCAAATAAGAACCCCTGATATCCTATAGCGACGCATATTTCGTGCACGAGTCATCAACACATTCCAATTACATAAGGCAGGCATGGGACTAAAGTGAACGCAGCGGCCGTTTTTCGGAGGCAACGCCTCCTTTCTCCCGCCGCGCGTCTTGGCCCCCGCGGCGGGCCTAGGAGCTTCGAGCGCCGCAGACCCGTACCATATGAACCGCGCGTGGCGCATTGGGGCGACACCCGTATCAATAGATTTCCGCATCACCCATGGGGTACTATTATCGATGCGTTTTTTTTTTTAAAACGATTCCTCGCTTTCAACTTTAATACGTACAACGTCGACCAGCCTCTCCGTTGATATTTTAGATATGCCCAGCACGTCTAAACGTGCGCGAAAATTAAGTTTTCCCAAACGTATTTAAAATTTTTATAGTAAAACGCATTTTTCCTGTACATTTTTATCGCGTGACACAGTGGAATAGGCCTACAGGGGATATCACTGACAAAAAAAAAACGCATCGATAATAGTACCCCATGTGTGATGCAGAAATCTATTGATACGGGTGTCGCCCCAATGCGCCACGTGCGGTTCATATGGTACGGATCTGAGGCGCTCGAAGCTCCTAGACCCGCTGCGGGAGCCAAGACGCGCAGGGCCTTTATGCGAGGACAAACTAGCGATTCGTTCGCTACGCTCCCCCCTGCGCTTTAAGGGCAACTCCGCTTACAACACCCCCCTCCAGGGGGGCCTTCCCTGTGGGAGTATTGACACCTCTATTGAGAATAATTATTGTACCTAACGTTTTGTTTCTTTATACGCTCCTGAAGCCAACTACGCCTTACTATTACGGTCCTGCTTACCGTGCGTGCCGCTGCGCGACAATCAAGCGACGTAGGTTCAGTTGGCATTACATTCCTCGCTCAGTATCACGTGTAAGTTTATGTTTTCTTACTTGCTAATAAAAGCTTTTCTACTTTCTTTTCTATAAACTACATTTTGCTCATTAGGTTATGGGCCCAGCTACGCTACCACTGCGCGTAGTTTATTCTGGTGTGTGAAAAGCAAGCTCGCGATAGAAAAATTGACTTTTCGGACGGTTTGTGTAACCTGTGTTGTCGCGAGTGGTTCGTGTAAAGTCGAACAATGGCAGAGAAAATCGATGCCGCGTCGATAAGTAAATTCGACGATAAAAATTATCCGCAGTGGCGTTTCCAAATGGTGTGCGCGCTGAAAGCAAAAGGTGTTTTTGATATTACGTGCGGGATTGAAAAACAACCTACTGCTACAGAAACAAGCGCTGCGGCACGTGCGAAATGGTCGAAAGATGATGCAATTGCCATGTTTACACTTACAGCGGGAATGGAAATTTCGCAAAAAACCTTGGTCGAGAGCTGTGAATCGTCGAAGGCAATACTCGACAAGTTGGACTCCGTATATCAACAAAAGTCTGAATTTAATAAAATGATGATTCTTGATCGTTTTCATCAGGTAAAAATGAATTCAAACGAGTCAATTGCACAACACGTGGCAAAGGTCCAAAATTTAGCTCGACAAGTAAAGGAGTCTGGTGAGTCCTTGAGTGACATTGCCATCATTACAAAAATACTCAGTACCTTGCCAACTAAGTATCGAAGTTTTCGACAGGCATGGTTGTCCTTGGCGGAAGATAAACAGACATTGCCAAGTCTTACGGCGCGGCTTATCGATGAAGAAGCTAGTTTGACCTCAACTGAAGAGCAAGAATCAGCATTTCTGGCCTCATCGAACCAAAAGTGTGATACTAAGACTAAATCTAAAAGTGAGGTTAAGTTTGGATCAAGAAAGGTTGATGTTCGGAAGGTAACCTGCTATAAATGTCACAAAAAGGGACACTTTGATCGCAGCAGTCGCAGCGTTAGAAAAGATGAGGCTGACCAAAAGCCTAGGCAGGACAACCGAACGGCCTTCAATGTGGAGTGCAATAGGATTGTGCATGTGATCCCGGAGAAAAATGAAGATAAATGGGTAATGGACAGCGGTGCGTCTGCACATATGTCTTATCGTCGTGAGTATTTCAGTGACTTCAAGGAGATCAACGAATATGACAATGTTACTGTGGCAAATAAACAAGGGCTACCAATAAAGGGTATCGGCACTATTAAAATAAAGAAATTCATCGATGGAGACTGGTATGAGTCAACGATTACAAACGTCTTATATATTCCAGATCTTAGCAGAAATTTGTTTTCCGAAGGAGTCTTGGTGAAAAATGGCTTGAAGATAATAAAAGTAAATGACTCCGCTGAGGTGTTTGATGGACATAGACTAGTGGCGTGTGCGATTCGCGAAACAAACAATCTATACACAATGCTGTTTCGCACGGTTGTGGTTACGGAAGCGAATACTGTTTCGCGTGGTGATTTAAAACTCTGGCATGAACGCCTTGGTCCTGTGAACGTAAAATTTCTACGTGAAATGGTGAAGAAGGATCTTGCAGAGGGCGTCGACGTGTCAAATGATGATGGTTTCTTTTGCGAAGGTTGCCAGTATGGCAAACAACATAAAAGTTCGTTTCCCACTAATGCGAGGAGAAAGACTGTACCTGGTGAGTTTACTTAGTGCGACCTAGCTGGTCCCATGACAACTCAGTCAATTGGTGGAGCATTCTATTATATTCTGTTCAAGGACGATGCTTCGTCCTATTTAACGGTTATGTTTATGAAACACAAATCAGACAGTTTCGACTGCTTTAAGAAATATGCAAATTTGTGCAAAAATAAATTTGGTCAAATGATGAAAATCCTGCGCTCCGATAATGGAACTGAATTTGTCAACAAGAAATTTCGCAACTTTTTCTCGACTCATGGAATCGAGCATGAGAAGACTGCTCCATTTACACCCGAGCAAAACGCTAGACTGGAGAGGGAAAATAGAACAGTTGTAGAAAGCGCTCGATCCATGCTGTATATAAAGAATTTGCCCATACATTTTTGGGCTGAAGCAGTGAATACTGCGGTCTATATTTTGAACAAAACTCCATCAACCCAGACGCCAGATACAACACCATTTGAAATTTGGAATGGTAGAAGGCCTACACTTGGTCATATTAGGCTATTTGGCAGTGAAGCATTCACGTTAACGCCTAAAGAAAAACGCACTCAGCTTGAGGCGAAAGGAAAAAGATTGATTCTTGTTGGATACGAAAACAACTCTACGAATTATAGATTGCTTGACCCGGAGACCAAGAAGATTACAGTATCCCGACATGTAATCTTTAATGGAACCACTGAAGTCAACTCTAACGTGCAGACAACTACGATTCACAACCCATCGCAACATGAAGAGGATCTGCTACTAGAAGAAGATGGACAAAGTCGGAAGAAGAATCAGCATACACAGGTAACCCGAATCAATCTAATGGACCTGTATTGCGCCCTAGAGAATCGCGCCGTCCCCCAGATCGCTACGAAGCTAATCTTGTTAAAACGGATATACCAAAGGAATGGGCGGCAGCTATTAAAGAAGAAATAGATGGCCTAGATAAGAATGAAACGTGGGAGATGACAACCCTTCCACCTGACAAACGGTGCATTGGCTCTAAATGGGTTTTTAAGATAAAAAGATATCCAGATGGGAACATTCAACGCTACAAGGCTAGAGTTGTTGCAAGAGGATTCTCACAAGTAGAAGGAGTCGACTATACACAGACTTTTGCTCCAACTGCGAGGTACGACACAATTCGGGTCTTACTTGCGCTATCGGTAATGAAAGATCTAAAAATATCTGAATTCGATATAAAAACGGCCTTTCTTCATGGCCTATTGAAGGAAGAAGTATATATGAATGTTCCTGATGGCGTGAAGAAGTCTACAAACATGGTATGCAAGCTTAAACGGGCTCTCTACGGTCTCAAGCAGGCCCCTCGTTGCTGGTACAGGAGGTTTGATGATTTTCTTCGAAATTTGGGTTTTCGACAGTGTCAAGCTGACAAATGTGTTTATTTTGCCAACTATGAGGAGAGGAAGGTTATCATTGCTTTCTATGTCGACGATGGTCTTATTTTTGCCAAAGATAATGAGACACTATTAAAGGTCATCAATGAATTGAAACATGTCTTCGAGGTGACAGTCGATGACCCTGGATATTACCTCGGAATGGAGATCTCAAAGGATCGAATAGACGGATCAATTTTTATACATGGAACAAGCTACATCGATCGTCTCCTCAAGAGGTCCAATCTAGAAGACGCATGCACTAACAGCACGCCAGCTGATCCACATGTGGTATTAGTACAGCCTGCAAGAGAAACGGATACCAACTCCGAGAATAATGTTCCATATAGAGAGGCAATTGGATCACTAATTTTTGCAGCAGTTTTCCCAAGACCTGACATCATGTTTGCTGTCAGTGTGCTGAGTAGATTTCTGACGAAATTTAACAATAGTCATTGGAATGCAGCAAAACGCGTTTTTAAATACCTTAAGGCAACACGTACCCTTGGAATCAAATATGTAAAAGACAACCAAAATGAAGCTCTCATTGGATATTCTGATGCGGACTACGCAAACGATCCGGACACGAGACGTTCCATGAACGGATACGTCTTCCTAATGAGTGGAGGACCGGTCACTTGGACTTGTTAACGCCAGAAGTCAGTCGCCCTATCTACAACAGAGGCAGAATACGTGGCTGCGTCAAATGCATCAAGAGAAGTGCTGTGGTTGAGACAACTGATCTCAGAAATTGATGAGATATCAGACAGTGGGACTGTCTTATGTGTGGACAACCAAAGTGCCATAAAGTTAATTAAAAATCCAGTTTTTCACAGACGTTCAAAACACATTGACGTTGTCTATCATTTTATAAGAGAAAAGTTTGAAGAAAACATTATAGACATTAAGTATGTTCCTTCAGCTGAACAAGTAGCTGATATTTTTACAAAAGCTTTACCTAAAGTTGCTTTTCAAACGAATTGTTCATTGCTTGGTATAAAAAATCGTACATAATTTTTTTGTTCTGCTGCATTGTTATAGAATTAGCACTTTTAAAATTAGGTACAGAATTAGTGGGAGTATTGAGAATAATTATTGTACCTAACGTTTTGTTTCTTTATACGCTCCTGAAGCCAACTACGCCTTACTATTACGGTCCTGCTTACCGTGCGTGCCGCTGCGCGACACTCACGCGACGTAGGTTCAATTGGCATTACATTCCTCGCTCAGTATCACGTGTAACGTGTTTATGTTTTCTTACTTGCTAGTAAAAGCTTTTCTACTTTCTTTTGTATAAACTACATTTTGCTCATTAACCTCCCCCAGCTATATTCTCCTATCGCGGCGGCGCGACGGACCCCGCGTCCGCGCCGCCTCTTCCGGGGTCGCTGCTACCAGGGCGGGTGGTGCCCCCCGGCACCCCCACCCCACGACCCCGCGATGGAACTGCTACCCGGCCGCGCCGGTGCTATGGTCGCGACCGGACCGGGGCGTAGACGGCCCCACGGGCCGCCCTAGCCGCTGCGTCCCAAGGGGCCTTTAAGGCGGTCGGGGCGTGAGTCTCGGGCGGGCGGCTGGCGATGTGTGCCTACAGGGCAGCCCGTTATCAGCCGCCCGTTTATGCCCCGGAGCTCGATTGCACTATCGGGAGCGGCGTGACGGCGCCGCTCCCCGGTGGGGGGGGGGCCTAGTTCATGGACCCCCCCCCCCGCTTTTCCTCCCTGACATACAACGGCCCGCCCTAAAGCTTGGCGGGCCGCTCCCACTAACAGACAAGTTCAGACCTATTCTGCGCATGTTGGCGCTCATTGATACCGAAACAAGCTACTATTGGCTATACCCCAAACAAACGCTCCCTCGGAGCCAATGAGCTCATTCTGCATGCGCGAAATGTACCTTCTAAAATGACCGGGAGTATAATTATTGTTCGACTGTATATCATCTTCATTTATATTATTTCGTATTGCTTACACGTTAATATTTCAAATTATTGCTTATTGATTTATATTATTATTTTGCTAATGCTTATTGACTTATATTACTATTTTTTTAATGCTTATTGATTTATATTATTATTTTGCTAATACTTATTGATCTATATTACTATCAATTGCTCATTGCTTTTCATTTATATCGTTGCTAACGCTTAGTGCTTCCCATGATATTGTCCATTGCTTATATTCATGTATTTCATGCTCATCTATATATCTCGCTATTGATTTATATAAATGTTTTGTGCTAATATCAAACGCATTATTATATTAACTAACCTCCATCGCATTAACAGTGCATGGCATATTTTCTTGCTTTAAAATAAAAAAATGTTCTTATTTTAAATCACGCTTCGAATTATTGTATCGATCCTTCGGTTACGGAACCTCTAAATCATAACAAGCTACTGCAACAGCTGATCTCGGTTCGCGAATGCCGAGATTTCTTATAGTGCTGACAAGGCGTACTTTCGTATAGGTCTTGTACGACCATGTGGCTAGACATATTTCGTGGAAATATTACGTGTGGCTTCTTATATTAATGCAGCGGTAAATCCAATTACCAGACCTAAATACAAACCACAAGTGCTCTAACGGGTGTCACCCAGGTACGCGATTACTGCTTAAACCTTCCTTGGTTGCTCAGTGCTACGAAGTTGGCCTTCGCGCCTGAATTCCTAACCCTCAGTGCTAGGAAGCTGGCCTTCGCGCCTGAACTCCCTACCCTCAATGCTACGAAGCTGGCCTTTGCGCCTGAATTCCAAACCCTCAGTGCTACGAAGCTGGCCTTTGCCCCAGAATTCCTACTTACCCTCAGTGCTACGAAGCTGGCATTCGCGCCTGAACTCCTATCCCCAGGCTACGAATCTCGTCTTCATGCATAACGTTCCATTAGGACCCCACATGTCATTGTACGTTAGACACCGCCACCCGGGACGTGACAGTCTGGACCAAAACGGACATATTTCCTACACTCATCTTGGAAATTGTAATAAATTGAAATTGTATTTAAATTTTTTGTGAAATTCGTAATCTTTCTGTGCACTCCACTTATCCAGCGTCTGGAACCTTTCAACTTTTCCTGTTTCCACTTTTTTACAAAGTCGTGCAAAGTAATGTGTACATTATAAAAGGACTTATTTCCAACTGGTTTCATACAAAAGGGCTTATTTCCATTTTTTTTTAAATAACTATTAAAACAATATCGGTAAATTTAAAATATTACCAGGTTGTACTACGGTATGACCCAACCAACGAAACGAACTGATATTTTGAAGGGCTTTGAACCTCTAATATAAAATTTCAGCTGTGGGTATTTATTAGTTTCTGAGATAGTAATAAAAAACTTTCGGCAAAATACATTAAAATCTACCTATACAGACGTTACTAACACAACCATCTACTCGTCGCCGTCGATAACAACAACACATTTTGGTTTGTTTGAATAAATAAATGTATGTTAATCAAAACGTGTCGATCATTTCCAACATCTGTCAGATTTACTTTTCAGTTAGGTCTTGCGTACAAACTCAGATATTATTGCTGTTGACTTATTCTGACACAACGCATTCCACTTTCCAAATTCTCCCGAGTATTAGTATTGCTTTGGGCTAGATGGGGGGGGGGGGGGGCGGGGGGCGCTCGTTCGCGGGCGGGTAAAGCATGTTACCGAACCGATATAAATTTGGGAATACTAAAAACTGATGCAGTTACAAGCATCGCGCGATGAGGTCAATATCGTACATTGTTTCGTCGACTGTGAAACAATCGACTGTGACGAAAATGATTGTTGTGTTAGTAACGTCTGTATAGGTAGATTTCAATGTATTATGCCGAAAGTTTTTTAATAATATCTCAGAAACTAACAAATGCCCGCAGCTAAAATTTTATATTAGAGGTTCTCCCCCCCCCCCTCCCGCCCAGCCCCTCAAAATTTCAGTTCATTCCGTTGGTTGGGTCGTACCGTAGTATATCCCATTACCACTATCAGATGGAAGAATAAAATGTACTGATAAATTTTTTTTTTTTTAATAAACGTAGCTCCATATTTCTTTTACGGTATTTGAAAATTTGTTCTTTCGTGGAAATGTACCCTTTTGAAAAATCACTCCTCAATTACAATTTTACTGCCAAGATTATTCTAACAATTCACTGTAAAAAAATCGCAGATTTAAGAATATGTCCATATGTGCTGTGATACTTGAAATGTAATTGAATGATACTTGAAATAGTAAAATATATGACTGAAATTTATGTTTAGGTATGATTTCGTAATAATAGGAGGGGGCAGTGCTGGTGCAACAGTGGCAGCAAGATTGTCGGAGGAACCAAGATTCTCTGTGTTATTACTGGAAGCTGGCCTGGATGAGCCAACTGGAACTCAAATACCCTCGTTCTTCTTCAATTTCATTGGAACCGATATTGACTGGCAATATAATACAGAAAGCGAAGATGCAGCGTGCCTAAATAAAGAAGACAGGAGATGTTACTGGCCAAGAGGAAAGGTATGTATGTTAACATTAATTTATCACTTCATAATTAACACTGTAATTGGCATTTTCATGCCGAAGGATTCCTAACTAAAGGCAGTGTTAAACATGCGCAACGTGCGTTGCAGAACTCACTTGAAGGGATCGATTTTAATGGATCGACGCGCAACGAAGGACCTCGTGCAGCACCAAGCCCAGCATGCCAGTGTTTTCGCACATCGTCGAAAGCAAGCATGGGAATTAAGTGCTCATTTCGGCCGAGTTTCAGAAGCAACGCCCTCTTCCTCCCGCCGCGCGTATTGGCCCCTGCGGCGGCCTAGCTACATGGAGCTCCTCAGGCGCGTACCTTTTTTTTGTTATACTTGGTGGAAATCCCCACGGATACCCCCCACCCGCGGGGCCGGGCAGAGGGTTATGTGGGACTCGAACTCACTAAAACCACCAAGGTGACCTCCTGGTGCGAGGAGCGCGCCAGGCGCGTACCATATGAACCTCGTGTAGCGCATTGGGGTGACACCCGTATCAATAGGTTTCCATAACAGCTTCGGCGCCGTGGGGACCAAGACGCGCGGCTGGAGAAAGAGGTGTTGCTTCTGAAACTCGGCCGAAAAGAGCACATAATTCCTGAGCCAGGTCGAAAGCATAAGAAAGAATACGTGTTTGCTATCATGAATGCCAAACCCTAATGATTATATTAAACGAAATGAAACCGTGTATCCATGGCGTGTGTATAAACAATTAATTTTCAATTCTAATCGTATTTTCATATTTAAAAATAGTCCGAATTGCTTTGTATTTGAACTCGTTTTTATCGACAAAATATTACCAATACATCGATAATATTCTCGTGATTAATAGAATACGTGTTTGCTATCATGAATGCCAAACCCGAATGATTATATTAAACGAAATGAAACCGTGTATCCATGGCGTGTGTATAAACAATTAATTTTCAATTCTAATCGTATTTTCATATTTAAAAATAGTCCGAATTGCTTTGTATTTGAACTCGTTTTTATCGACAAAATATTACCAATACATCGATAATATTCTCGTGATGGTGTAATAAATTATTAAAAATGCACTAAAAATTCAATTACAATTTCGATGGTGATATACTACGAACGCTTCCAAAGTTTTAATTTTACTATTCGTACATACGTGACGGATCATTTCTCGATAAATGGTGTATTTTAGGCTTAGAGCACGGTGTAATAGACAGGTGTTCCGACTCTATACCTTTTTACCCGATCGATTTTGTGTGCCGATTTCTGTTTAGTTCCCCAGGCCGCCGCGAGAGGTATCCCGACTTAGAAGGCATATACATATGTATTAATGAGACTGTAGTAGTAGAAATTTTAGTGGTATAACAAGCCTTTTATCAGCCTTTTTTCCTTGAGCGCCAATCTAACGGCCGCGAGAAGAACTAGGAGGAAAAAGTCACACATTCTGAACAGGAGTCGGAACACCTGCCTATTACACCGTGGCTTAGAGCATATACTACTGGCAGTCTCATTGCCTTATGTTTTCTGTCCTCGAAACTGTCGCCAACATCACGCGACAAAGAAAGACATGTGTGAACTGGTGTGAGGAAGAGATGTATAGATTCTCAATCGCCCGTATTTCTCTCTCGCACGATATCGGCGCATGCGCATTACGGTCGATTAGGAATCTATACTTCTCTCTCTCACACCATGTTGGCGACAGTTTCGAGGTTTCAATGAGACCTCCATGTCTATATGCTCTAAGATTTTAGGTAATCGTGATGCGACTAGCGACTCGAAAGCAGCGGCTTTTTATCGTTTTCGTAAAAGACGCGAGTGACAGATTTCAAGTCGTTTGGATTTGTGATTATGGGTTATACTTAGTAATGATTGGGTAATTTTTTCACCCTCTCCAGGTTAATTTTCTTTTAAAAATATTGTATTGTCCTCCAAACTAGCAAGCCTGCAAAATTGAGTTTCCTGACTTGAACCATACAAACATACATACATGAAACAAACAAACAAACAAACAGAGGATCGAAGCTGGATAAAACCGTTTAAAAATATGAGAATTTTAAAGGAACTAATGGCAGTCAAACCATTCGAAGACCAAGTATTGTTTCGCGAATTAATTACGAGGAGATGAATACAAATTGTGCCTAATACTTTTGGGTAATGTTTATTAATACTATGAGCTGTAAAAATTTTTTTTAGATTACTCTAAACATGTATATGACCTGCGTCACAGTCTTCTGATGTGTAGGGCGTAAGCGTTTTTCTGTGACTTTGCACTGATTGCGAAAAATCCGAGGTTTAGATCGACTTGAAATTTTTTACAGCATGTTCAAAATATATTCCTTTTTGGAGTGGAGCTCACGATTAAGTGTAACCCCGTATCTCCAGCAAAGCGAACACGAACAAAAACATTTTCTCGCAACAAAATACCTACATATTAGCTGCAATTCATATATTTTTTTCCGAATTGTAAATGAATTATTACGGGTATAAAAAATTAATTATTTTTTAGGGTTAGGTTGGGGTTTAGTTTAGTAATATGTAGCCATTTTGTCGCTTCTATTTCATTTAAATATCTTAAGTAGTAACCGAAAAAAAAATAATAACGATAAGGACGTTTACCCCCATTTTCTACTTGTAGTCGCCTTAAAATTCTGAAAACAGACGTCAATCCATGAAAAAGTTTATTGCAATCGATCACCAGGGTGCTGTCCGGGCCTTAAAGTTTAGAATTCATCAATGGTGTGGATTTAAAGAATTTCTCAAAAATGGTAAGCCCTATCGAAATTTTGTTCAAATGATATTAAAAGAGCATTCAATTTTCTACAATTACTGTATATTTGATTTTTTCGTGCTTCCAACTATTATTTCCATAATAGCGTTTGAATATATAGAGATCCGTACTACACGCGTACCATCTCTACGGCGCGCGTGGCATATTGCCTATATGCGGTAGTGCGGACCTTTTTATATTTGAACGCTATTATGTAAAAAATGGTTGGAAACACGAAAAAAAACAAATATACAGTAATTGTAGAAATTTGAAGGCTCTTTTAATATTATTTTAACAAAATTCCGATAGAGCTTACCATTTTTGAGAAATTCTTTAAATCCAAATCATTGATGTACTCTAAACTTTAAGGCCTGGTCGGCACCCTTTCCTGTTGTCCGATTGCAATAAACTTTTTCAGGAATTATTCTCTTATGAAATGGAACCATTTTACGGGGTAAGAGTAAAAGAAATCAAATGTTGAAAAATAAGGGCCACCGTAGTGAGCAACTGGGGTTCCCCTATTCCCGCCCATAAAAGAAGATTAGACGCAACGCATGGCGTATATATATATATATATATTAGTAACACATGTCACTATAGTGAGCCAATGTTACTATTTCCCGCGAATATTGCCTGATCGTGGACACAAGACATAATTTTGGAAAAGCTACATCAATGACTTTATTCAATGATTTGCTACATAATCAGAATATACGTCCTTAAAACGAGTGATAAATTGTTTTCTAATTTTTTTACTACACAGTTTGACCATCTAACTTGAGAGTATCCTGTATGTCTTAATTAACTAATTAAAAAATGGTAAACGCAAAATGTTATGTCATGCATATACCTGACCATTCATCAAATAGAAACTTACATTAGGTATATAAAAAAAGATCTGGTATAGAGTTACAAGCAGCAAAAAACAGAGTATGACTTTTACATACTGTATCAAAAAGTGTAATAAAATTTCGCCGTACTTTATAATTACTTTCGACGATCGACGCGCGATGGTTAGAGCAGAGCGCCGTTCGCCCTGACGGTCGCCTACACCGGCAAAGTATTCTCTCCGAGAATGCTGACCGTCATTTGTCGGTCATCGGAGAGTCGTCAATATGACCCTCAAAACACAATGAAGAATTTTCGACGGATGGTAGCCTGCCACAAGCTAGACGGATAGTGTGAATGAATATGATGGTCAGCGTCTGTGGGCAGGCTGGCGGCCATCCCACTAGCGCGACGGAGACACAGATGCATACATCTCCGTCATGCTAGTGGGACGGCCGTCAGCCTGCCGCCGGCTAGACGGATAGTGTGAATCTACCTTTACTCACATATAAACAAGACTTCTCACCTACTGTCAGACTTGACTGTTAACTCCCTCATACGCCACCGGCGACCTCTTCGCAGAAGAGGGCAGCTTCTTGGGTCACAAGTGGTTGCCGACGCAATCCGGGACATCACAGCGACTATTTGGAAAAGAATCTCTCACCTTCGGATCCCCGAATGGGATCGCATCTTGAGGGCCTTCTTCAGATCCGACCCCACCTTTTGGGGAACTTTCCGAAAAATAACCAACACAGTGACCACGAGGACACTATCACCTCTCCTTAGTGGACTCACTACCATCACATCCGATGCTGATAAACACGACCTTGTGGCATCCACCTTCGCGAGGATTCACTATACTGCTGCTCAGCTCCCGTCTAGCATGGCGCCGACAGCCGAGTACTACATTACTTGCTTGGACGCGGTTGTTACAAATAATTCTCCAATCATTCCAATCTCCCTTGGGCAAATTTTTAAATTTATAAATAAGATGCCTTTCCGGAAAGCTCCCAGCAGCGACGGAGTTTCGGTGCGCATGTTGAAGCACGCGCCCCGCAAAATTGTCGCACAGGTCTGTTACGGGCCGCTTTAATCAGCCTTTGGGCCACGTGGTATCTACAACTGAGGCCGCTTTTAATCGGGCCCCTCAGATTCCATCCCATAAAGTGTGGACCAGCTGATAGGCAACAGGAAGCCACTCCAATTCCGAGAGAAGGAATCCTTTCTACTCTCAACTGAATATTCTAAATCGACAAAAGCGTCATTTCTTGTATTATATTATACCGACTTAGTGTCGTGACTTTGTATTCAAATCTATCGATCTACTATCGTAACTTTACACTATAGTTTCTATATCACTCAACCTCTCATCTTTAACTTATGTTATACCGACCAAAAGCGTCAAACACGATCTTTTTGTTCTATTATCCTGACTGAAGTGTCGCATTCTATCTCTTGCCGACTAAGGCGTCAATTTAGTTAATTTAACTTTACGTTCTGTTACACCGACTTAGCATTGAAACCGAAAGCGGACAACATTCTTTTATACCGACCGATGCGTTGTTACGGAACTATTTTGCGCTCTATTATATTGATTTAATGTTACAATTTTCACGATTCTATGTCGTAGCCTATGTTCAATTTCGATTTAATGTCAAAACCTTTTTCAATAAACTATTTTGTTACCTATTGTTAAAAGAAGGATTCTCGTTTCGTGAAATTCATTTCTTTATCGCACGCCACCTGAACCAATCTCACAATTCCACGGGTAAAACGCTCTACTAGTGGAATCTCCTGTAACTAACGGAAACGACTCGTTCGAGAACGTTACAACTAACAATTTAAGAAATGTTCTTATGTTAGATCGAAAAATGATTCCCTGACACTGGAGTAAAAAACGAGATTACTCTGAAGAAGTACGAATCTTCAGAGTAATCTCGTTTTTTTCGAAGAAGATAGGAATCCATTGGTGTCATTACCTTTACGATACGATGAAGAAAAGAACCGCTCGACTGCGGGGAGTCGACCTCAATTTGCCGCGGTCGTCCAAGCATTCATACTAGTTTCAAAAATAAAATAATTCTTTATATTGCTTATCGTATCGATATGAAATGACACCTACGTGATGGATTCCTTATGTTTTCCGATGAAAATCATACCAAATTTCATGTAAATTGGACTAGTTTTAACGAAGCTAGCGGGAAATTATATAAATCAATGTTTCATGGAATTTCCTTCATTATGGTGCGAATTACGTCGTTCTTGGTGTCAGTTTCATCGGCGAAGCATAAGCAATCTATTGGCGGCATTTTCGCAAAGACCTGATGAGAAATGCGGAAATAAAATTCGAACAGACGCTGCGGGGGGTAGTCCTCGCCGTGGGGTACCAGGCGGCCTCTCTTGGGCAGGCTTCGCTGGAGGATCACCCTGTGGACCCTTTCAAGGGCTCGAACCCAAGTGGGGCCCTGAACGCTTCGCAACTGGAGGTTGGCCGCCGCACAGTGGGCCGGATTCACTTATTTGACGCCATTTTGGTATTTTCTTTAAGATATCGAAATGAAATTAATACCAAAAAATAGGATAAAATTATTTCTCTCTAATGATGTATAATTTAATATTTTTCACATTTATTTATTTTTTTATTTTTAATTTTTTGTAACTCAATTTTGAAAAAAAAATGTGAAAACTATTCATTTGGTACTTTATTTAATGCCCTTTTCAATGGTTGAATCGAATGTTGGGGAAACTTTTCGTTTTCAAGTTATAAGGAAAAGTCGAAAAATAAAGGAATGCAGCCAAATATCGTTTTGTTTAAATTAAAGGCCAATATTTTGCGCTAAACATCATCTTCTGATAATAATTAATGTAAATAATCTATTTAAAAATAATTCTGAAAGCAGTCAGGAAAATTACGACATTTTTTAAAATTGACAAGAAATATCTTTTAAGTCCCAACGAGTCCCGTATCTTTACAGGGTGGAATCTTTTCAGTGCACCTTCCTCTATACAATCATGCAAGAATCACTTGCGACTTCGTCCGATTTCGAGAAATATTTCGGTTTGAAGTCATCAGCGTCGCGTCATTTTCTTCACGTTCATGCGTTACATCCTTCTTCGAAGGAATTGTTTAGATTATCGGCACTTGAAATGTTTATGCTGTGATGCAGATAAGCCTTCGACTCAGTCCTCTGTTTTCTATTTCCAATCAGTTGAAACTGTACCAGTAGAGACTGCATAGTGACGTTTTCAAACCATTTCCTACAGATTTTAAAGTTGCATTCTAATTTTTATAAGTTTTTATCACTTTAAATTTTATTTTGTTCAGTTTGTGTGTAATATATTATATATGTGTATACATATACCCTACAAGGGAACACCGCGAACCCGGACTCACCGATTGGAACGCAACTTTGTGGGGTTTTAGAGTGGCTCAAAACAAGAACAACGGTGTGTTTCATTTTGGCCCTATCGCCCTTTAAGAGGGTGAAAACTAACCTCAAAGGCAAATTGGTACTTCCACTTTTTCGCGTATAACTCTCAAAGTGTAACAGACAGAAAAAAATTTATCAAACAAAAGTTTAATGCCGCAATAAGCGCCACAAACTTGCGTTAACAAAATTTTGAAAAAAGTTTTTTTTCGTTCAGGTATTTTTTTTATACTATTTTCAAAATTTTGTTAACGTAAGTTTGTAGCACTTATTCCACCATTAATCTTTTGTTTGAAACATTTTTTTTTGTCTGTTGTACTTTGAGAGTTATACACGAAAAAGTCGAAGTACCAATTTGACTTTGAGGTTAGTTTTCACCCCCTTAAAGGGCAATACGGCCGAAATTAAACACACAGTGGTTCTTGTTTTGTGTCACTCTAAAAACCCCGAAAGTTGCGTTCCAATCGGTGAGTCCGGGTTCGCGGTGTTCCCTTGTTAGTGTGTTTAGTGTATATTAATGCGTTAGTGTATAGTACATATTGTTGCGCCGGGGTGCAAAGGAATAAGAAAGATACGCGGGTATACACGTTACTCGACTATATTTCGGTATACAGAGTGATACGGTACAACCCGCACGTCCGAACGCTATGGCGTTCGGTACAAGACAGTCCTCGGCGTGTTCCTGATAGTCTTCTCGGAGGGGGTTGACCCTCTTCTGTCCTCCGCTGCGAGCACCAGCAGGCTATGCACGGGCCTATATCCGGTGCTCGCAACACTATATATATCTTTCGTTTAGTTAAGTTTAAGATATAGTTAAATTCTATTTTCTTTTACATCTATACCACATTTCATCTCACTTGTATTTGGTAAGTAATTTGTTACATCATCTATTTCTAAAGCATCTTCTATTTCTCACTTGCAACGTTTCCATTATTCAGACTCTTAATTATTTGATAAGTATGGAAGAATTTCGTAAGCATAAGGACTTATACTCGCTACTAAGAAATGCATCACAAGATATTGGAGATTACTTATTTTTGTATAAAAAAATAAGTGAAAAGATTCAGATTTCAGTACAAAATTTGAGCATATTAAAAACTGCATTGAAAAAATTTGCTTGGAAATTGAAGCAAAGGTGGGTTCAGTCTCTGTACAAAGAAACCTTATTTTTTAAACGCAATGAAGAATGGTTAGAAAAAGATTTTGTTTACCCGAATGCAATACTCACTGAAATTCCAACCACAAGCCATTCAAGATCAGTAGCAACAAGTCCAAGATCATCTATAATTTAAATACGGAAAGGAAAAAAAACATTGTTAGGGTGTAGCAGTAGTGAACGTTTATGAATAACTCGTTCTTTAGTTAATAACTTCTCCTTAGAAGAATTATTGAACGCCACGAATTTGAGTTTTATAACTCGTGGAATGCATGAAAAGTCGCGCTTACTTCAATGTCTTCAGACAAACAAATACAGGGACAATATTCAGGCACTTATTGGAAAAAAACTAAGGAAAGAAAAAGTGTTTACAACAGAAACAGCCTTAAACATTTTTATCACAGCTGAACTATCCAAAAATCAGTATATAACAATTAGCAACGAGGCAATAAAATGTAGAAATAACCAATGGCCCTCTTATTTTAAACTATTGCAGGAAAAACAGAATTGCTACCCTCCAAAAAATACAATAGGAATTGGGGAAACTTATGCCAAAGTGGAATTGCAAAGTTTGCTGGACCATACAGTATCAAGAATATTGAAAACTTTCAAGACAGTACTGGAAAATAATACCAAACTAATTCTTACTTGCAAGTGGGGTTGCGATGGAGCCTCAGGGCAACCAAGATACAAACAAATGGTCCAAACTGATAGTGAAGTCAATGAAGACACCGTTTTTGTTTCCAGTTTGGTGCCCTTGAAGCTCCATAACAAATTAAGTTTAGAAATTTTATGGGAAAATCCACGCCCTTCTTCGTCGTGGTTTTGTCGGCCAATAAAATTTCACTACGTAAAAGAAACTATAGAGATTATAGATTCAGAAATAAATTCAATTAAGTATGAAATAGAAAACTTAAAATCCAATGCCATAAACAATTTTGAAATAGAATATGCTATGATGCTCACAATGGTTGACAATAAAATATGTAATACCACAACGGGTACCACATCTGCGATGCGTTGCTATATCTGCAACGCAAAGCCATTAGAGATGAACAAGTTGGAATTAGTATACACCAAACCGTGCAACACCGATAATTATTCTTTTGGCATTTCATCCCTTCATGCTTGGATCCGTTGTTTCGAATGCCTATTACATATATCGTACAATATGTCATTTAAAAAATGGGCAGCAACCACACCAGAAATGAAGAAGCTGAAAACTGAAAGGAAGGAGAAAGTTCAAAAGTTGTTTAGACAAAAACTGGGACTACTCGTTGACTTTGTAAAGCAAGGATGGGGGTCCTCTAACGATGGCAATACTGCTCGACGATTTTTTACGAACGCCGAAATTTCCTCAGAAATAACTGAAATTGATGTCACATTAATAAAACGGTTTCATGTAATACTTCAAGTAATTGCATCATCGCATAAAATAAATCCTACAAAATTTCAAAAATATGCGCTAGAGACAGCAAGGTGCTTTGTAAAAAATTATAGCTGGTATTATATGCCAGCTTCAGTACATAAATTACTCATCCATGGAGCAGATATTGTGAAACATGCACTACTTCCGATCGGTCAGTTATCTGAAGAGGCACTGGAGACGAGGCACAAAGATTAAAAAATATATAGAAATAGAAGTAGCAGGAAAATTTCAAGGGTCGCCACAAATGAAGATACATTTTTCAGATTGCTTTTAACGTCAGATCCATATATGTCTACCGCAAGAACAAAATCGAACAACAAAAAACCGAAAACATTAGACTCAGAAGCTGCAGAACTTATAGTCCAATGAAAGAAAGGACGCCTGTCCTTTACTGGTACATATTACGTTATATATCATTGAAAGAGAATTATTTTTTTTAATTTTCAGTTCCAATTTCATTATGATATTTTTTAGGACTCGAGTGTTATAAAAACATGTCGTCGCATGAACGTGAAGAAAATGACGCGACGCTGATGACTTCAAACCGATATATTTCTCGAAATCGGACGAAGTCGGAAGTGATTCTTGCATGATTGTATAGAGGAAGGTGCACTGAAAAGATTCCACCCTGTAAAGATACGGGACTCGTTGGGACTTGAAAGATATTCCTTATCAATTTTAAAAAATGTCGCAATTTTCCTGACTGCTTTCAGAATTATTTTTTAATAGATTATTTACATTAATTATTATCAGAAGATGATGTTTTAATTTAAACAAAACGATATTTGGCTGCATTCCTTTATTTTTCGACTTTTCCTTATAACTTGAAAACGAAAAGTTTCCCCAACATTCGATTCAACCACTGAAAAGGGCATTAAATAAAGTACCAAATGAATAGTTTTCACATTTTTTTTTCAAAATTGAGTTACAAAAAATTAAAAATAAAAAAATAAATAAATGTGAAAAATATTAAATTATACATCATTAGAGAGAAATAATTTTATCCTATTTTTTGGTATTAATTTCATTTCGATATCTTAAAGAAAATACCAAAATGGCGTCAAATAAGTGAATCCGGCCCACTGTGCGCCGCTACCGGCGCGCCTACGAAACTCGACCCTTACTTTTCAGACCAGCTGTGCCCCCCCCCCCCCACAACCAGAAAATCGAGCGTTACGTTTTCATGTAACGTTTGAAATTGCCATATCTTCTAAACGACAAAACATGCACGCTTATACGAGTTACCATTCAACAGACGAAGGAACAAAGTTTCTAAATTGCACAACAAGACCACGCTATTGCCTCAGCCAGCGTGCGGAGAGAGAGGGGGTCAAATACGCATGTTTTGCGCCGCTCAGCGTACGCTGAAATTAGTACATCTCTGGACTCCGATGTGATAGAGCGTTAAGTGAGATGTTGAAATCGTCTCATCGAGTACTATTTATGTAGTGTACAGTAATATCAGTGATATTGTTCAAAGTACTGAATAATCGTAATTGAAGTTGTAAATATTGTGCGTTTGGACAAAATGTTGTGGTATATGGGTGCTAAACCTGTTCAAAAGTATTGCAAACGCATACAAGAGAGTAAAGCAGAACATGGCAAATCCAAAAAGTCAAAAATGACCAATACCGAGAATCAGAAGGTTTATCGACAACGCTTGCAAGACAAGGGGGCCGAGCGCCGTAAACGAGTACGGCCGACCCGTAACCGAGTAGGGTAAACGATACAGTAGTTGACCACTTAAGAATTTCAGTTTAGGTAAACGCGATAGAATAAGTAACTTGAATTTTATAAATGAAGTTTTATTATACCAGGCGGAAAGAGAAGTATCGAAGATGAGTATAACACCAAAGAAGCTTTGAGAAATCAGTCGTTTCGATGTTATGCTATTATAAAGAAACATAATTAAAAATTGTAGTAATTGACCGGTCGTGGCATAGTTGTTGGCCGGCCCAGGTACAGTTGTTGACCACTTGTTGAATATACAGGCTGTAAACGGTATACGTAGCAATATTTTAGGGGTGGTAGGGGATGTTACATTGGCCCCTCAGATCTATTCCGTGCTTGCTGTCCTCGCGTTGCTTTCCTCCGGCGATTCAGCGGAATCGCCTCGCGCGTGGCAGTCACGTTGTGCCCAAACGTGAAGCGATCGGCGTAGGCACAACGTGCCCATCGAAGGCTCGGGCCCGGAAATTTCTAGAAGATCGATAACTGCCGACGGGGCAGTTTCCCTCATTCGCGAGGATTGTTCGAGGCACGGCCCATAACCGGGAGTCATTGAAGATACATTCGATTTCGGGAGCTCGAGTTAGGAAGTTGCGACGAGTCAGCGGGCCGTCCAGGAATCGCGACCTCATCTCCGCGTAGATACCGCGAAGCGCGCCTGGCCGATCAGGATAGACTTATACCCTTATGGGTAACTCCATGCGACACACCGAGAACGGCCTAGCCGGGAGAGCCCTTACGCGCCGATTCGGACCGCGAAATACCGCGAAGACACGTGACTATACGGGACGGAGCGACAAGACGGATCCCGAGTTCACCGACTTCCGTGTGCTACCCGAGAGCACAGCGAGCGACCACGACCTGCGCTCGGTTCAGCCACACCGCGAGCAACGGTAACGATAGACAGCAAGCGTGCCATGTGCTACCCGAGAGCACAGCGAGCGACAGCTGAGATGGAGCGCCGTCTATACGTATGTTAATCTGATCTAACTTCCTTCAAGAATATATTTTACTTTATTGTTCTCCCCTTAAATTCCGTGTACCAATTGATTCAACCCCTTTACTCCTTATCCTTCCTTGGTAAGTATAGTCAAGGCGTGCTTTAGCACCTCGATAGAGCAAGAACCCGATTGAGGTAAACGAAGAGTCCCTTCAGGACGTAACAAACAGTATCCGATATAGTATCAGAAACATAGTATCCGATCTGTCTCCATTTTACAGTTATAATGCCTCAAAGTTAACATGTCTATATGCTAAACTAATAGTCGCAGGATTCCATAATTCTGCAAATACATTTTGTTGTATCTCGTATAGTTTAGCTGTTATAAATGTTTAAACATTGGAGATGTTTGTAGAAATGATCTTCGCTACACACACACAGATGAGCCGTAGCACAAAGACCGCCCCATGTGAGCTGCTCAAGATGACTCAGTAACCGAGAATGTACGGACCCCTTACAGTAGCGGTCTCATTGAGAATCTGTTTGGAGTGGCGGATGCACATGGGGTCGTAAGCTAGAAAACAAGAAACAAGTGAACGAAAACTCTACACGTGCTCTGAGGCCAGGCACGCAGTGGTGGCAAATTGTTGCGTGACAGTTTTGATGCTCACGAAAAATGCATTGATTTACATGGAAGTAAGCTCCTTTGACGACGTGACTGCAAAACGTGTTGTTTTTTTCAGAAAGTGACAAAACTGTTTCTTTCCTTTGAGTGTGACTAAATTGTCACGCAACAAGGTGGTGCCAATGCGCGGCTACTCTGACGTTAATATGTAGTAAAGAAATACAAATTTCACTACATACAATTATTTACAAATGATGCTCGAAATGATTGCCGTTTGCATCTAGACACGTGTTACGTCCCGACGGGATTTTTGTAAATCGCCCCGAGCGGTTAGGGTGATTTACAGGGTTCGCTGCTCTATTAAGGTGCTAAAGCACGCCTTGACTATACTTACCAAGGATCGGGAAGGTAGTTAGGGGTCAAATCAAAGAGTACAAGGAATATAAGGGAAAACAATAGAGTAAAATATATTGTTACATAAATGATACTGAATTATCCTACCTTGAGACGGCGCTCCGTCTCAGCTGTCGCTCGCTGTATCGCACGGCACGCCTGCCTTCTAGCGTCTCGCTCGCTTGCGGAGTCGCTGACCCTGGGGTAGGTCGTGTCGCTCGCTGTGCTCTCGGATAGCACACGGAAGTCGGTCGCCTGAGGACCGTCGAATCGCACTGTCTCTAATCGAAGTTTTCTCTACGCGTTCCTACGTCGATCACGATTGACGCTATAGGGCTCTCCCGGCTATGCCGTTCTCGGTGCGTCGGATGGAGTTACCCTTTCACGAATTACTATCGGCCGTACGTAATTCGCGGACTTGACGCTGAGACGTGGTCGCGGTTTCTAGACGGCTCTCTCGCTCGTCGTGACTTCCTAGTTCGAGCTCTCGAATTTAATTGTTTCCTCCGCGGCTCTCGGTCGCGGGTCGAACCTCCAACGATCCCCACGAATGGGGGAAACTGCCCCATCGGCAGTTCTTTCGTTCGCGAATGTTCTCGGGCCCGGGCCGGCGACCGTCACGTTGTCCCTCTCGCTGTCGCTACGCGGCTCAGCGTAACGTGACTGCCACGCGCGAGGCGATTCCGCTGAATCACCGTCTACGGAATAAAGCGACGCGCGGACAGCAAGCACGGAAAGGGCCAGAAGGGCCCATGTAACACACGCATGACATCGACGCAACCAATTGTCGCAAACGCGGGCAAATATTCCAGGCTGCTCGCGTATAACGATAGCAGCATGAAATACTCTACCCCGCAATTCTTCCAAAGTTTAAAATTCGGTGTCGGCGTATACTAATGTTTTAATGTGGCCCCATACGTAAAAATCCATTGGATTTAAATCCGGGCTTCTTGGCGGCCATGAAACCGCACTATTCCGTGCAGATACTCGGTTCTCCCAAATTCGTCTTATAGCTGGTATAGCTCTTCCCATATGGGCTGGGACGCCGTCGTGAAGAAGCCACATATTTCTTCGGGTGGCCAGAAAGACATCTTCTAGTGGCAAATCCCGTCGAAGAAATCTAGCATATTTTGCGCTATCTAGACGCGCCGGCAAAATATGTGGTCCGAGGAGATGATTGCCTACTACCCCAACCCATATGTTTAGCCGCAGCTCGTGCTGGAAGTGCCTCCTTACAATATTGTGGGGATTCATGGATTCCCACGCGTGAGAATTGCGGAAATTGAATATTCCAGAATGTGTAAACGTTGACACATCTGCTGCGTGATCGACGGGAAATGGTCGTCCTTTACCACTCTATCGAGGAAACAACGGCAGAATGTCCGCCGTCTTTCAAAATCCTCAGGTAATAAATTTTACACCTGTTGTGAGTGGTAAGGGTATAAGCCTGTGGGATTTTGGATTAATAATTTTATAATTAGTGGTTGTTCGTGTTATTAATGAAATATGCGAAAACAAAAGATAAAATAATAAGTATCTAATCATTAGTCGATAGAGAGGATAACGTCAGTGACTCAGATATTAAAGGCATCCCCCGGTCGAATCGCGCGAAAACATAGGTGCCTTTTGTGATATTTTCTAGAAAAAAGAATACAATGTATGAGTCTAAAACTTTTTGCACTTTATTCTGTTACAAATCAGAGTTTGACAAAATATAATGTAATTACAAATTACGATTGAAATATAATTGTGTAATTCAATTACAGATTACTTTCTGTAATAGTTAATTTAGTTGACCACAATTACAAGTGTAATTGCCACATGTAATTGTCTTGCACAATTGCAATTACATAGTTCGTAATTGTAATTATGCAAAATAATTACATAGTTTGTAATTGTAATTGTACAAAGCAATTACATACTTCGTAGTTGTAATCAGGGAGTCGAGACCGATAGAATTTCGGTTTCGGTCGCGATCGCAGTCACTGAGACCGCCCAATATGGCATTTACGGTTCTCTCGACCGAACTTGAGAGCGACGAGCGGACAGGAGTTATCTCTCGACCAAAACTCGAGAGAGAATTTCTCTCAGACTTTCGGTTGACCAAAAGTTCCGACCGGTCGCAATAGGTCGCGTTAATTTATGGAGAGGTTTCCGTTCCTCTCCATAAATTACGAGTCGGAGTGATTCGGAGCGGTTGGGTTCTGTTCGGATCGGTTCAACCTAGCTGAATAAGCCGGGAAGGTATGGATGCTGTTCCTGTCGCTCACACTGTTTGTAACTCTCGTCACGGGTTTGTTGATAGGAGACTTTTGCAGTTATTTGTTACTGTAACACTGTCCATTCCACACTATCTCGATCTGCCGAGATATTATTGTATTTCAAACACTAGTTATGTATTATTTTAATAGAAGTAGTTAATATAAATAAATTATTGTTAATATACAAATAACAAGAAAATGATTGAAAATATAATTCTTCATGTGGTTATTTTAAAAGTATGCCCAAGTGTGGAAAAATATATACAGGGTGTCCGTGGGAAGACTGGACAGCCGGTTTTCTCCTAAACTATGGGAGATAAAAATATAAAAAAAAATAGGGAATTGCATGGTTCGAGGGGGTCAATTTATTAGCGCGAACGAATTTTGTTTTCGATTATTATTTTAAAAGATACGATGGTCAAGTTCGGGTTTTCAAATGGAAGTGATTGTTGCTATTAATTAAGTCCTTATTACTCCAAATACAACTATAAGTTAATGATTTAACATTTTTTACACACTTTGGACTATCTGAGGTCAGGCGTCTAAGTGATTAAACTTTACAAAAAAGATGGGAAAAAACCGTCCTCCCCCACCCGCTTTCGCCAGCGACCACACTATTATAACACAGTGGCTTCCTAATGATGTATTTGTCACGTGCCTAGCATCTTTTAACCGGTTAACTGGCACGGTCCTTTTCACTATTCGGGCCCAAACTGGTACCATCGAATAATTAAGTGAATCACACAAAATTTGGTATACAGGGGTTTTTTGAGTCGCTGAACCGATTCCGGGGGTAATTTTTTTCATCTGACACCCCCAACCCCTAAAAAAATAGAATTTAGGGGTGTGTTTGTCAATTCTTTACTAAACCTTTTTTTATTTGTGAAGTTTTCTTGTCTATAATTCGATTGCAGCAGTTACTTTTTTCAATGCAGGAGATAAGAGACACACGTAGTTGCCGTCGACTACGAAAGAGTGAAAGCATGATACTTTGTGTCGCTTCGTCGTTCACGTGCATCTTACGCTCGAGTGTTGGGCAAATGTTTATCTAAATAAAAATCTCAAATAACGAACAAAAGATAATAATTTTTATTTGTTATTCGAGGCTCAAATAATCAAAGTTATCTTTATTCGAAGAACAACGAATAAATAATTTTATTCGATGAGAATTCATTCGACGAATAAAGATAACTTTTTTATTCGGTGAGAATTTATTCGCCGAATAACGATAATTTTTTATTCGAATAAATGCGTCGCATAAATTTTTCATCTGTAGCATTTATGTTTTCGAAGCCTCCGAATAAAGCCACAAATAACTTTCGTCAACGTCGAGCGTGTTTATTCGAGCCTCCGAAGGTCGAGCTCGGCCGAGTGGCGAGCGCCGAACACAAAGGACCGGCAGCGGCGACTTGGGGTCTTCGTGACTCACTAAGTTCCGACGCTGACGAAAGTTATTCGAGGCTTTATTCGAATGCTTCGAAAAGATAAATGCTACGGATGAAAATTTTTTCGAATAAAACCTTCGAATAAAAAATGATAGTTATTCGTCGAATAAATCCATATCGAATAAAAAAGTTATCTTTATTCCTCGAATGAATTCTCATCGAATAAAATTATTTATTCGTTGTTCTTCGAATAAAGATAACTTCGATTATTCGAGCCTCGAATGACGAATACAAATTATTTATCATTTGTTCGTTATTTGAGATTTTTATTTAGATAAACTTTTGCCCAACTCTGGAACGTACGATGCACGTGAACGACGAAGCGAGACAAAGTATCATGCTTTCTCTCTTTTGTAGTCGATGGCAAGTATTATGGGTGAATCTTTCGTCCGCTCTCACTCGTTCTCGGATTCTCTCACTCTCGACCAAAGAATCTCGCTCTCGCCTTCGGCAAGAAAAAGGCGAGAAACGACCGCTCGGAATCGTGTCCCGTCTATGTACTCAAAGTGGTGGGGATGCTTCTCTGCGAGTGTACGTATCTGACGGACAATTCCGACCGCGCGACGAGTAGGCGTAGCTCGAGAGGGAGCGAGAACTTAGAGAAAAGAAGCACCGAGGCAGGCAAGCGGTGTGGTGGGAGAATACACTTCACGAAACTCACCGGCTAATAAATATGGAAACGATTTTAAGTAGCATTTCTGACGGCAAAGAACTGTTCAGCCTTTGGGCCTGCCATTCCTGGCGTAGACCTTTGGCTGGTAGGTTTCTGTTTCAGCAGACAATGCCACCCGTGGCGCCAGCAAGACCGCCCCCGGAGCTTGGTATTCCAGCGGATTTTCTTCCAGGGAAAATCAGTAAATTTGTAAGCGCATTATCTCAAAAACCAGTGGAAATAAAGTGTATACATTAAAGCTTATTGAATTTGTCTTGGAAGGTTCTATGAAGTTCCCTCTTCAAAAAAAATAGTTCCATTTAAAAAACCGAAGTTGTTCACCGTATCTTCTAAAATAATAATCGGTAAAAAAATCGTCTGCGCTAATAAAGTGGCCTCCTCGAACCATGCAATTCCATGTAAACAAAAAATTTATCTCCAATACTTTAGGAGATAAGCAGTTGTCCAGTCTTCCCGCGGACACCCTGTAGAGAAACAGCGTTACAACAAACAGAACAGAAAAAAAGAAAACTGTAGCGCTACATCCGCCACCAGAGGGCCACACGACCGCTCGGCTATCTCGAAAGTTCTCCCTCATCCACTCCTTGGTATATACATATACTCTTTTCGTCCTATTCCAATATCCAAGCATCTGAGGCAGGGCCTGCTAGATACGCCTTACCGATGAGTCCAGTAGCAGGCCCGGGACGAAACGCAAGTTCCTTTTCCTTTCTCCCGTCTTACCTTCCACACACATCACGCAATTGCTACAAAAGTAAGCAAAAAGTAAGAGAATATGAAAAATGTAAAGTAATAAAGATGACGTAAGTTCTATTAACGGTTGATGTCGCTCTGTATACGCTGACTTTAAATGAGGAAAGAGATGTATGGAATAGATGAATCTTGTTCGGATGCACATTTGTCAGCTTGCACATCCTATGGATGAAGTCCGCAAGACCAAAGCTGGAAATGTAGAAGAGAGTTGTAAATAGTTCGGCATGTTTGGTGGACCAACTGAAGTCGTGTTGAGATATATTGGCCAGTGAGTTTCGTGAGTGGTATTCTCCCACGACATCTCTCTCTCTCTCTCTCTCTCCCTCCCGCTCAGATACGTACACACGCAGCAATGCATCCCCACCAGTTTCAGTACATATAGGGGACACGATTCCCAGCCGTCGTTTCGCGCTTCTTTTTTGCCGAAGGTGAGAGCGAGATGGAATGAAATCGTGGTAAATGCCCATGCCCGTCGTGCACGCAAGGCAGGGAGTGTCAGGCGTACGAAAAACGGAGCGAGACAAAATAAGTATCAACGCGTTATCGGCCTCGTACCATTCCTCGCTTGATTCCAGCTCCTCTGACTCGTTCTACTTCTATCTCGCTCTTGCCTTTGCAGAACAAGAGTGAGCCAGAAGTGGTGGGGATAGCGCCAAGCTCCGGAGCTTTGTGTTAGGCCAAACCGAGTTCTTAGCGTAGAAATACAAACATCAGGATAGGTGTACGTTAGCTTCGAAAAAATTCAAAGGTTTTATTGATCACAACATTGATTCTTTCTCGATACCTTCATCTCGTATTGGTCTACGCATACCTTCGTAACGCACACAACTCTAGGCTAAGAATAAATAACAGCCGGCTGCGTTCGAGCGGACCCGAGCAGCTTTACCGTTACACCACCATACCCTTCGGGGGCCCTGCAACTGTAACTGCCAATCCACAATCGTCACGTAGTGGTGGCTGATTTCTCCTTGTGCGCTGCTCACGAAAACGAATCCACCGACCAATATATCTGAACACGACTTTAGGGACATTAAAATTAGATCGGGGAGTATGTAAACAGCTCCCAGCAAAAACCCTGCTTTCCATTGTTAATTTTAATAAACAGCTGCTCCCCACGGTTATGAGACACAACAACACCAGAGCACCGAAGATGCTTGCCAACGACAACCAATACTCCTCGTCCCGTCGAGCAGTTACTGGTATCGGATTCCTGTCAGATTTAAATACCGTATACCCAGATAGACCGTGCTCATCTGCATAAATACTGTAATTTAACCACGTTTCAACTAACACTATAGCATCCTAACAGACATTTGAACACGCGAATGTAATTCAGCAAGGCCAAAGTGTAATTGTAATTCAGCGACGGCCGAAGTGAATTGCCGGCAAACTTTCAGAGCACGAGCATAAAGCAACGACACAATTCTTAAACACTTTAACAATTTATTAGTAAAACCACGAATGACGAAACACGAATTGAATTCGCATAAAGCGACTTATACAACGATTATACACTGTGGGATACTGAGATCCCAGCTCTCGTACCATAACGAGAGGCGCGGCGATAAGGATTTCGAAATGCAATATTAATTTTGGTTTTTGTCGAAGTTCCTAGGCACAGTCACGGAGACGGTTAAGGGAGACCACGCTCGCCTACCGCGGGCACGAACCAAAACAAGCGGCGACGCGCTCGACCGTTTTGAATATTCGGGTTTGAATTGAATCGTGTAATGTTCTCGAACGAGACGTTGCCGTTTGTTACAGGAGATTCCACAAGTAGAGCGGTTTACCCGTGGAATTGTGGGATTTGGTTCGGGTGGCGTGCAATAAAGAAATGAATTTCACGAACTAGAGTCCTTCCTTTTAACAATAGGTAAAAAAAAGATAATTTATTCAAAATAAATGCTTATTGACCCTTGGTCACTCGGTCGGTAAATTAATATAATTCTTTATAACTTAATATCGTTATGACGTATCGGTCGGTACTAAAGAATAACCATCGGTTTGGGTTTCGGCGCTGAGTCGATAATTTAGGAGTATTACTTTGGTTTCTAGACGCTAAGTCGTTTATAATGAATATTGCGCTAATTACTTCGAGGTGCGATTCTAAATCGTAAATGAAAATAATGTCTTTCACGCGTAGTTTGTAATATATATTGAAGAATTGACGCTAGGTCGAATTGGTAATGTTAGTTGAGAGTTCGAGAGTATTCCTTCTCTCTGAATAGTGCTGGCTTCCAGTTGCCTATCAGCTTGCCCACGCTTTCTAGGATGGTAGCCGAATGGTAATGAAAGCGATCTCAGATGGTAGCCAGGTAGCCGGTAAAGGCGTCCCCAGATGGAAGTCGATAGTGGCTTCCTTCCTTCTGATTAGGTTGTAGCTTCTGGTGCCTATAAGCTGGCCCACGCTTGGTAGGATGAGGTTGAGGGGCTACTAAGCGGCCTCGAATGGAAATCAAGGGGCTACTCAAAGCGACCTTGTATGGTGTAGAGGGGCTACTGAAAGCGGCCTCGTAGGTAATAGTATGGAGTGCGTAGATTCAGAGTAAACTTCCTTAGACTGAGCTAGACTGAGGGGCTGGTGAAAGCGACCTCGATCCAGTAGGTTCGGTTGCAGAACCAAGTCTGCTCTCTGCTGCTGGCGGGCCTCTACTTATACTCCAAGTCGATGTTTGGCCCGCGCCAATCACAAGCTGCGCGAACTCGCGCACCAATTATAATTAATATCCGGTTCGCGCCACTTTGACACTACGCTCGGGATAATTCGGCGTCCGGTTTATCGTACGGTGTGCGCACGCGTTCTTTGGTTCACTCGCGGCACTGAGTTAGCTGTTTGAATGGGCAGCTATGCGCATGCGTTGCGCGTCACTTACTTCACTGTTTCCCGCCGCATGGGATGTCGCTCGCACGTGTTTCGCGTGTCCTTACTAATAATGTTATAAAACGAATAAAATCAACTAGAATGATAATTAAATTAGGAAAAATGTACATCGGTTCGTAGCGGTACGTTACAACCGTGTAAACAAACATATTTTAAGGCAACAAATGCTAGGCTCTTAACTAATGGAAGAGATATAACTGATATTACTTGTAGTTTGAAAGCGGTTTTGTTTCAACCCCACTAACAATTTTCGTTTTGTTTTTATGACATTAACATACATGTAAATTTTTAGAGTGTGAATGTGTAAATACCTTGTACACATGTAATCACGTACACATCTATGTGACTCTAAATTTAAACAAATCATTCAGGTGCTCGGTGGAACTAGCGTTATGAATGGAATGACGTATATGAGAGGGTCGCGGAAGGATTACGATGATTGGACCAGACTTGGAAATGTGGGATGGTCTTATCAAGATGTGCTTCCATATTTCATCAGAAGCGAGGATAACCTTCAGGCAAATACAATGGATTACAGTTATCACGGTGTCGGTGGACCTCTCACAGTCACGCAGTTTCCGTACCACCCGCCTTTGAGTTATGCTATCCTTGAAGCTGGAAGAGAACTCGGTATGTACGCCTTATTGACATTTTTTACTGGATCCAAGAGGACATGTTATCCCTCAACCACAAAATTACCTTTTTTAGAAAATGGTACAAAAATGCGCGCCAAGTATATGCACGCATAGACGATGTCGTAAATTTATTAACCCATCAAAAAGAATCCCATTTAAAAGCATTGTCGTAAATAAATAGCTGTACAAAACTAATGGTATACAAAAATTGCGCAAATGTATTAAATAATATTAAGCAGATATATTTTTACACAAATAAATATTTTCATACGAATAAATATTTTATTCAAAATACCTGGCGTTGCGAAACCCAAAAAATGTTAATTGACTTAGTATTAATAATTTACAATAACTCACTTACAATCTAAAGTACATAAATATATATATATACATATTAGAAACGCAGTCACATTTATTCTACATATATTTAATTCTAATATCATACGTAGCATATGCACACGCACACATACATACATTCACGAACGTACGCACAAGAATGGAAGAAAAAGATTAATGCAATTTATACATATTTATTCAGTTTAGCAACACCAATTCGGGGCGCAGCGCCGAGTATTTTTAATAAAATATTTATTCGTATTAAAATATTTATTTGTATAAAAATATATCTGTTTAATATTCTTTAATACATTTTTTCTTTGTATAAATAGACATTGTTATAATTGGCGCCATTTTTGTATATCATTTGTGTACGACACAACGTCGATGATAAGGACGTAACTAATATGACGGGGTGTGCCGCTGCTCTTCTGACAAATTAAAGTCTCGAGAGCTAGATGAGAAAGAAACTGCACGTTGTAAGGTGAGAAATTGTCACTTTATTTGTGGGTTGTTGATGGAATGAATGACTGAACAAGAATGAATTCATGAGCTTGTCGCGCTTGCGGAGGCAGGCATAAGGAAGTGGTAGGTTTTGAAATCAGGCAAATTCTCTGGTGCCTGATTGGATGTGGAGGTGTCACCAAGGTTCTTAAGGTGGCTGGTTGTCTTTGGGGAAGGGGGACCTTCGCGGACAACCCTTGGTGTGCGTCACCGGATGGGATTTCCCTGACCCGTGAGTTGACGTAAAAACGTTAACTCTCGAACCTTGGTGGCCTCCTGCCACATCTGGCAATGGCCATAAAACGATTCAATTTTAAGCCGCCGACATAGACCGGACTGATTGACCGGCTCCAGACCTTAAATGGCCATGATGACCCACAATAAACGCGACGCAGTAACATCATTAGTTTTATAAGACTACATATTGTGTCCAAAGGAGGTGAGAGCGTGTGAAAAAAAGTCTTGTTGCAAGAAATTTAAATGCTAATGGTAATTTAGCAAAAATGAACGAAGAGATCCAATATTTTTAACGCACAATTTATTGGTGTTGGCATAAAATTAATTTAGTATGTTCATTGGTGAATTGAAATATTGTTAATAGGAAACTAATAAAATTAATGAATAGCGTGGAAACTACTGTGGATTTTAATAAAGTATTATGAATATCTTTCACAAAAGATTGAAAAGTATCGAGAGAGATGCGTTTTCAGCGTACTTTCTACACTAATGTGTCTTGCTCTACATCGCAAGCAGTACGCCATAATTTTTTTAATTCTTAATGCTATGCTAATTTGACAAATTTTGTCGATTTACTTTATTTGACAAATGGCGTAGCCGGATAAGCATAGTGAAAAGTGCCCCCAAACCAAATTGAACTTGGTTTGCGGCAATCGATAGGTTCCTCAAAGAAAACTATTTCTGCCAAGTTTCAACCCCTACGACTAGCGTAGTTACAGGGTGAAACGTAATTTACAGTTTAAGCTCCATTACTTTTGTTGTATTGAATAGAAACCTATACAAAGATTCAGAGACATTCTACCCATTGATATACGTGTCTGTGAATTTTTTCAGAATTTTCAGTTGCAAATCCGAATTTTAAAAAATTAAAAAATATTAAAAATGCCGATTTCAAAGTAAAAATTTCAAATTATAATATTTATATTTTTGCAGTTTTGGCGTCTTTGTATGGTCATTAATGTCTAATTTTTTCAGATTTTTCGGAAAGGGTGGATACGCAGTCACAAAAATCAAAGACTGATATTTCTTACCATCCCATACGCAAAGTTGTGGCATGCTCGTACGACGAATATATGTTGTTCATTAAATGTGTGTTATATACAATTCTAAATACTTTCTTATGTTTAAATTAGTCAATGCAATTAATCTGATAGCATTTTATAGATAGATTCTTGAATTCCCTTCCTCCAAATAATATCATATAATAGGTTTTCATTATCAGATACTACTGCATTCATTAAATAAGTTACTGGATTCTAGTCAGTGAGTTTTACATTTAATAATTTCGATATGCAGCGCAAGTAACGCGATGTTTGTAATTTAATTTTCGTCGCTATCATCATGTATTACAGGATTTATCTGGAATAAATATTTACAGTATTGTCTCCGTATGTACTCACTGGTCGGGACCGGCGAGTAACCTGTATCGTGAACAGCGACCCTAATTCCGAGTGTTCGTTTCTCGCTTCTTTCTGGCCGAAGGGGGGAGCGAGATGGAACGCTTGCATGCGCGACGGGCGTGCGCGATGGTCGCGAGCAGTTACGCTGCCCACGGGAACCGCTTCGCAAAGTCTTGACGCAGGCCCGGCTCAAGTCTTTTTTGCGCCCCAGGCGATCTTGTCAAATTACACCCTTTATTATAATACATTTATTAGAGTTTATTGATGACATTACTCTGAATTTTTATTCGTAGTTTAAAACAGATGCAGTACAATTTGTTATATTTCATTTTAAAGTTTATTTTCAACAATACAGGCAGTGAATACAGTCATAGATAATTTGATGTACTGTCATTAATGTTGTATTTGTAACAGTCCATCGAGGTATTGTATTTACAATAAAAGATGCAGTGATCGCAATGATCGCTGCCTGTAAGCTTGGCTGGTCCCTATAAGCAAAATTAGACGGCTGCCTAGGGCGAAAAGTCGACAAGAAGTGCAAAATGGTATTTTCATTACCTGTATATTGAAAATAAACTTTAAAATGAAATATTACAAATGGTACTGCATCTGTTTTAAACTACGAATAAAAATTCAGAGTACGGTCATCAATAAACTCTAATAAATGTATTATAATAAAGGGTGTAATTTGACAAGATCGCCTAGGGCGCAAAAAAGACTGAGCCGGGCCTGTGTCATGATTTTGCGAAGCGGTTCCCGTGATCACAGTAACTGCTTGCGACCATCGCGCACGCCCGTCGCGCACGCAAAGGACGGAGTGTCACGGTGCCCGAAAGACGGACCGAGATAAAACATTAACGCGTCGTCTGTCTCGTACCTTCCTCGCTCGCTTTCAGTGGCTCTCGCTCGCTCTCGTTCCATCTCGCTCTCACCTTCGCCAGACAAGAGTGAGCCAGAAGTGGTGGGGATAGCGAGTAACCCGTATCGTGTACACCAAACCGAGTACATACGGAGACAGTACTGTACCTTGCCACCGAAATCGTTACAGGACTGTCTTTATATATGGCTATCACAAACCAAATCGCCTGACTTGTTAGACATGAAACCGGGCATACAAATGGTTGCGCATATAGCCGAAAGCATCAGAAAGAATATGTACAGCCTTCCAATGTTTCAATTGTTGAGAAGCCTTTGGGCTCAGTTTATCGGGAAAGACCTACCCACCCCACTGTTTTGCTTTCTCGTTGCGAGCGTGGACCTTCGGGTCCTAGTAGACCGCCCGTTGAAAGCCGAGAACAATAAAACCGACGAGCTAGATAAAATAGCCAGTACAGAAAAATAAAATGTTCGTGTTTTTGATAAGTATTGATGAAAGTATTACTGATGAATTTTTTAGGATTTCCCGATGAAAATGATATCAAACATGGAGCAATTTGATCAATTTTTATTGAACGTAGAGTGTGTTCTAATCATGTATTCATAAGAAAAAATAGACTGAATTGGTTCGTGTCTTGACTCACCAACAATCCATGAATGGTAACACTCTCATCACGGTGTAATGAGAAATTTTGAACATTTCGTATTCAGTACTGAATGACTCAAGTCGCCGTCGACCGAGGGTGTACCGCTGCTGCGCTATTTCACTCGCACTCGGTTCACATCGTTCGGTCTCCTTGTCAAGCGGTTCGAGCGAGGGCCCTGATAGGGGTGAATTTATTTGGGAAACAAAAGTCGCGTCATTCATGACACCTACTCGCGAACAGATATACATATGTACGAGAAGAAACAATGCAATTGCCCGATGACTTGAAGCAACATTTCAATTGGTAAATGCATGAAACTCTGGGATCAGGAATTCCGAACCCAGTGGGGCATATGTAAGAACTGGCGAAATTCAACAATAGTTCGTCGTCTAAATTTTACAATTAAAGTATTTATTTGACGTGAATATAAAGTTTGTTAGCAAAGTCTTTCTCGATTTGAGTTCTGTAGAAGGCTGATTTTCCTTCGCAATGGAAAGTCCCCTCTTGTCCTTCTCGCTGGCAATAATGCGACTCGCTGAGTTTCGTGGGCTTCGGCGCTCGAAACCAGCGGGGCCATACAATGTTGCGCGCTAAGCAGTGACAAATCTGCAGGTCTGCATTTCTAATCAGATCTTTGCGAAAGTGGCGTCAGTCGATTCCTCATGTTTTCTCGATCAAATTGGCCCGAAAAATGATATAATTCGGACCAAAATTAAGGAAATTACGTGAAAAATTGTTTGCAGAATTGAAAGCCCGTTTTCTTAAAAATAGTCCGATTTAAATTATTTTCGGTCATTTAATCGGGAGAATGCCAGGAATCCATTTGTGGCACTTTCATATTGATACGATGAAAAATAAACAAATTCTGTTTCTTTAGAATCGATGACACATCGCCGAGCACGGCGATCTCGAGCGGCTCGGGACACAAAGGTTCTCGTCTGTTATTCGAACTTCTAAGATCGTATTCAGATTTATTGGCCGGTGAGTTTTGTAACTAGGGGTGTGCGGGTACCCGATTTTTCGGGCTCGGGTCGGGCCGGCAACTTTCGGGCGGGATCGGGCGGGATCCCGATACTTTCGTATTGCTCGAGATCCCGACAGTTTCGGGACCCCGAGACTCGATTCAGGCTACAAGCATAGCCGCCATGAGCGGCCAATTTGATTTCAGGTCGCCTAAGTCGTCCGAAAATGCATGCAATGACTGCATCACGCTTTTACTGTGGCTTGTGTATCCAGCTAACGCTTCAGTTTTACTATGATTCCACGTTGGCAGTCCTGTAGGGATAAAGGGTTGGAGGCCAATGTGGTTTGGCACCTCTTTACCGGCCCTACAAACGGAATCTCCGTAGCAGGAATTATGACTGCAAACTCTTCCAGTCCAAACCCTCTTTATTATGATCGTGCCGCAGACTGATATAAAGTAGCCGACAAACTGCGTAGTCGCAACAAGACTGGCCGCATGGCCAAACACCACGAGGGTTGGTAAATGAACAATCGACGTCTCGTGTCGAAGGCTCGCAAACGAAGAGTCGAACAACATGGCGACACTCGCCTCGCGCCACATGTCCCCACTCCCGAGCGGGTCTCGGAGAAGGGCAAAAGGCGCACTCGCCACAGTCCTCCCGAGTAGGCGCCATCTCGTGTCCACTAGCTCAACTAAATTTGTCACGTGACTTGCTCTGTATTATCGCCAATATGGCGGAACTCGTATTTGGGAATGCAATCACGGGGATACGTTGTTTGTCCTTATATGAACAGATTTTACGCTGGGCGAGGTCTCATTCGAAAGAGGAAGGTTCAATGCACAGCGCTCTGGTCATCGTTTGAGTCACAAAACTCTTTTAGTGACCTAAAAATACTTGGATTCATGCGGGTGTATTTTGTCAACTGTTGCTCTACTTTGAACACTCGTATTTTTAGATATCGACACAATTTCGTCCAACCATGACCAGAGCGCTGTGCACTGAACCTTCCTCTTTCGAATGAGACCTCATCCAGCCCAAAATTTGCTCATATAAGGACAAATAACGTATCCCCCCAAACCCATGTTTCGGGCACATTATGTCGGTATTACAGCGCGCTGCATTACCCGTGTCTACCCCCTTAATATACATTTGTATGAAGAAATTATTTTTAATTATAATTGTAGCCTTCGTGGTTTCGAAATAAGTATAATTCTGGACAGACAAGGTTTATTCGGATTAGGTAGGAATACATGGTTCAGTTGGTAGGAAGGGGCTACAAATTTCGGGTAGTTAGACGTTGCGTCTCGTTGCGTTTATACAATTTTACTAGATTCTATTGTGCAGACGGGACTTTACTTTAATCTAATGAGGCGTTCAGGAGTTACGCTGTACTCTCCCGTTCGATTGGCGTCCAGGTATTTTCGCCGAACTCTCCACATCCAACGGGCGTCCAGGAATATACTCCTGTACTCTCCTCTCTGAACGATTGGGTATTTGTGAAAGGGGCTTTGTACTCTCGTGATTCTACTTTACTTAGGCGTCCAGGAGTTACTCTGTACTCTCCCGTTCGGTTGGCGTCCAGGTATTATCGCTGTACTCTCCATACCGAGCGGACGTCCAGGAATATTCTCCCGTCCTCTCCTCTTTATTTCAATGAGGCGTCTAGCAGTTACTCTGTACTCTCCCGTTCGATTGGCGTCCAGGTATTGTCGCCGGACTCTCCTTATCGAACGGGTGTCCAGGAGTATTCTCTCATACTCTCCTCTCTTTTCTGATGAGATGCTTTGTACTCTCTCGACCGATAGGCGTCCAGGTATTATCGCCGTACTCTCCATATCGGTCGAGCGTCCAGGAACAAACTCTAATGCGTACTCCCTCCAGTAGGCGTCCAAGTATTATCGCCGAACTCTCCTGCCGGAGTCCCTAAGCTGTCCGAGAGCGGCCGTTAGTCTTACCTCGTCCTCTCTCTCGGAACAGCGAAGCATGAAATGCCTTTGCGGGCCTCTAATTTATATCCAGTCGTTGCTATCCGCGGCCGCAGAAATCAACCGACGCGTCGTCAAGCGCGGGCCCCGTGAGCCGCGGTTCCGCGCCCGCACGTCTCTGGTCGCGGGCGGCCTATAAGCGTGTTCTCGATACGTCTCAATGGTCAGTGTTTCTCAAAGCTTCTTTTTCTGCATGGTACATAATTAATAAAAATATAACAGCGGGGAGGCTTTGCCGTCTGTGTTTATATTGTGGTGTAGCCTGCTGCCCCTGCCCCTCCCTCCCCCCTTCCCCGATATACAAAGTTTTACTTTAAATTGGTCGCTGTACGAATACTTTCTACACCGACTGTATGTAATCGATATGTAATGCATTATAAAAGCAAAACTCCGAAATTGCGTTACAACTGAAGCAGAAACTGCCTCCTTACGAAACGTAGGACATGCTGCGCTGTGTCACCCTGCGTTCAATGTGCGCCTACGCCCACCATCCCCTAGTAACATAGCTTTGGGGAACATGCGGTTTCAACAAAAGACAGTGGCGTATCTAGGGTGGGGCAAGTGGGGCCCGTGCCCTGGGCGCCAATGCCGGGGGGGGGCGTAAAAAAAGCCGAAAGAAATAGTGTTTCTTGAATAAATTTGGTAATTATTTAGAAGTTTTCTATCCTCACCGATTTCAATGATTTTTGGATATGTTATCGGGGACACGATTCAAAACAACTTTTTCCTATACATGTTACCGTCGCTCGACTTTCGTTTCCGAGATATTCGCGAAAAACTGCTGCTACTGCCACAATGTATTCTGCCGTAAACCTACCTCCAGTATACGTTCGTGACAGCGTATGCGCCAGCATGGGACAAAACTAATGACGAATCTTTGTTTTCGAGATATTTGCGAAAAACTTCTATTCATTTATTCCGACGCAACGGACACAGCGATCAACTTGAGGTGGTTGGTCATCTGGGTGATGTGTTTCGCCACGGGGTACCAGGCGGCATCGCTTTGACTGGCGTCGCTGGAGAATCACCCTGTAGTATATATTCAGTAGATTTCGGTAGGAGAAAGTTTATTTTTCCAGCGCGACAAGGACTGTGCAGGAAAATCGAAAAACGATTCGATCGGCCTGACGCCGCGGCCAATACCAAGTTCCTATGTGTGGAACGTATATGTCTAGTGATCGTCGCCAGTTTAAACAGAGACTCGTGGCTCGCGACAACTAAAGATTGAAGGACAGAGAGTGTTTAGAGTAGTGGAGACCAAAGGTTTGCCTGCCATATGATACCGAGGAAGGGACCTCGGGACCCTCGACCAAAAGAAAGTCAGAAAGATTGTTGACTTCCGCATTTCTCATCAGATCTTTGCGAAAACGAGGCCAATTGATTCCTTATGTTTCGCCGATGAAAGTGACACTAACAACGACATAATTCGGACAAAAATGAAGGAAATTTCATGAAAAATTCATTCCCATAAACTGAAGCTAATTTCGTTAATAATAGTCCGATTTACATGAAATTTGGTATGATTTTCATCGAAAAAACATAAGGAATCCATCGGCATCACTTCCATACCGATACGATAAAGAATAAATAATTTTTTTTCTGAAACGGTCGGAGCGTGTGGATGCACCATCCGGCCAGCCTGTCAGGCCGAACGGAGCGTGTGGAGGCACTACGGGCGTCCGGTCGACCTGATCAGGCCGGCCTGCGCAGGCAGACTTGACAGGCCGACTGGACCGTGTGTGGCTGCCTTAAAGGAGGGATTTCCTATACGCGTCCGAATGAACGCGTCCACCGTAACCACAGCAACTAAATAAAACACAGTCAAACGTCGCGTTTGCCTTTGACGAGCCCAACACGTGGCTTCGACCAATTTCGTGAAGTGGTGCGAACGAGTGGTTTGAAGGATACGCGTGGAAAACGGTCGTGGACGCGGGAAAGAAGAAAGTAAGCGTAGGAAAATAATGGAAGGAATGAAATCTAAGAAGGAAAGTGGAGCTGAAGGGCGAAAAAGACGAAAGTTGGAGGCGAATGAAGCCGAAAAGTGTAGTAAATTTTTTCGAAGCTATTTTAAAGAGGCCGGAGCAAGTACGTCAGGTAGTTCGACATGTTGGATGTCCGATGCGCCTCAACCTGCTACGTTGAATTGCGATGGTGGATCAAATTCCAGTGTATCACAGGAGGAGGTCAATTCAGTCAAATGTAATGAGGTAAAGGACTTGGCAGAAGAACCAGGTAGAGGCGGAAATGGTGACGTCGAGCGCATTGACGAATCTGAATCTAGTGAACTGGAGCCTACAACTGTGATTCCAGAAGTGATTGAACAGCATGACATTGGACTTCTTAAATTCGACACGAACACAGGAAAAACACTATTGTCTGACTCGTTGAGGACAGAAATAATGCGGCTGGGTGCAAAGTATTTCCAGAATAGCGAGGGACCTTTCGCTCCAACAAATAATCACTGTATGAATAAAAATTGGTTCAAGAGGAAATTAGCCGATGGCCGTGGCGAGGAAGTTATTCGCTCATGGCTAATCTATTCTCCGAGTAAAAAGTCAGCATTTTGTTTTTGCTGCCTTCTCTTTTCCGCATCAAGCCATCAGTCTGCATTGGAACAGGAAACAGGTTTCAACAATTGGAAAGCACCAGAAAAGATGGGCGTTCATGAAAATGCCAAGATACACCGCGCTTCCTTCACAAAATGGAAAGAAGTGGAAAGAAATCTAGTTGAAAATAGAGGAGTAATTGATGTAAAACTTCAGGCACAGATTGCAAGGGAAAAGGAAAAGTGGCGTGAAATCTTGAGGAGAGTCCTTCATTGCATAAAATTCCTTGCCACACAAAACCTACCTCTACGGGGGCACAGGGAGTCACTTCAAACGACCGATGACTCTAACGTGGGTAATTTCTTAGCCTTACTGAAACTGCTTTCCGTTTTTGATCCTGTTATGAAAGAGCACCTAGTGCAAGCAGAAAAACAGCCTGGATCAACATCTTATCTTTCACCAAGTGTGCAGAACGAATTCATCCACCTAATGGCATCCAGTGTTCGGCTGCGGTTACTACAAAGCATACGTAAGGCGAAGTATTATGGCTTAATGTTTGACTCGACTCCTGATCAGGCACACTGAGAGCAGATGTCTGAAGTTGTGAGATACGTAGAAGTCAATTTTGAGACAAAAACAGTCCGCGTTAGAGAGTCTTTCCTTGGTTTTATTGAAATAAAGCAGAAGGATGCGAAGAGCTTGGTTGACGTAATTATGAAGCAACTAAAGGCGACGAAATGGACATAGGAGATTGTCGGTCCCAGTGCTACGATAACGCTGCTGTGATGGCAGGACACAAAAGCGGCGTTAGTCAACGAATTAAGGAGAGAAATAACCTGGCGATGTTTGTAAATTGCGACAATCACTCACTCAACTTGGTGGGTGTGCATGCAGCAAAACAGGATGCATTGATGGTGACGTTTTTCGGAACAATCGAAGCCCTTTATGTCTTCTTCGCTCGTTCAACACAGCGCTGGGAAAAACTGAAAACCGCCGTTCCCGTGGTTTTAAAGTCGGAGTCGAAAACTAGATGGAGTGCAAGGGTGGAAGCTGTGAGGCCCGTCAGCAAGTATATTGAAAAGATACTTCCAGTTCTTCAGGCGATGATAAGCGATAAGAACGAGAACAGTGAAACAAGAAGTGAAGCGGAACAGCTATCCAAAAGCTTGTTAAATTACAGATTCCTAACTTTATTAGGATTTTGGAACGGAGCTCTCATTTCAATTGACCGAGTTCAAAAGAGGCTGCAAGATCCTACGATGAATTTCCACGATGCCGCCCTGGATTTGAAAGGTCTCAGAGATCATTTTTACGCCGAAAGAGAAGCTTTAGTCAATGAGTCACTGGATACAGGATTCGCCCTCTGTCAAAAATTTAATATTGAGATTGAGAGACGTCGAAGACGAAAGAAAATGATGCCCGGCGAGAGATCGAGAGACGCAGGATTAACCGCTAGACAAGAAATGGAGAAAGTCATGAAGGAATCACTCGACCGTCTTCACGTGGAAATAGACGAAAGATTCGCTCTGTTGCAAGATGCAGATTCAAAGTTCGGGTTCCTTCTAGACGTCAACACACTGTGTTACGGTGTTGAAAATATCAACTTAAAAAATATGTGCACAAGTTTGGGCAAAAGCTACAGCTGTGATATTAATGGGGAGCAGCTTTATGAAGAAATTTTGGATTGTAGAATGTTGCTTTTGACTCGCACTGTGAAAATTTCAAGGCCTGAAGGGCTTCTCAATTTCATCGTACAGTATGGAGATGAGGGCGTTTTCCCCAATCTGCGCATTACAACACAAATAATGTTAACCATTTCAATTTCTATTGCTAGCTGTGAGAGATCATTCAGTAAGTTAAATTTGATTCTTTCCTACTTAAGAGCATCTATGGGCCAAGACAGACTGTGTGATCTTGCCCTATTAAGTGTGGAGAGAGAAGAAGTGGAAAGGACCAACTTTGAGGACATCATAGACAAGTTTGCAGCAGTGAAAGCTAGAAAAATAGTAATGTAGTTTGTATATGATCGAGAAAATAAAATGTTTTGTGTGATGAACACTTTTAATAAAGAAGTTGATAAGAAAAAATGGAATTGGAATGATATGCATGGCGGGGGGGGGGGGGGGCGCAAATTCTACGCTTGCCCTAGGCACTGTTTACATGAAATACGCCACTGACAAAAGAAAAATCAATTATTATTCACTTGAAACTGTTCACAGGTTACGATGCTGCGGACCTAAACGGAAGAACTCATACTGGATTCGCCATAGCTCAAACGACCTCGAGAAATGGTTCACGACTTTCGACAGCCCGTGCCTTCCTACGCCCTGCTAAAAATCGGCCAAATCTCCATATAATGCTGAATTCCACTGCAACCAAAATCCTATTCGACAACAACAAAAGGGCAGTCGGCGTGGAATTCTTTCACGACGACAAGACTCATCGCACTTCGGTGGCCAAAGAAGTTATCGTAAGCGGAGGTAATTACTTAATGTCAATTGATTTTATTAAAAATTGAATATAAATAAAATGTAAGCAATTAAGCAATGTGTGTGGCCTTGAATGAAATAGTACAGGGTCATCGTTTAATCCTGCAACCCGCGCGCGCGCGAACTTGTAAAATGGCAACACCGCCTCACGGACGAATTCCGCTACAACCATGCACCGGACTTCCGGTTACGGAGCGCGTGTGAGGAGAGTGAGAAAAGTTAGCGGGCAGAATATAAAGGAAGTTCAGTAGAAAAGTGACAGGGGAGGAGAAAAGTGGAGTGCAGAGGAGAGAGGGGGGGGGGGGAAGGAGGCCTGCAGGGGAAAAGAAAGGTAGAAGAAAGTGAGAGGAAACCAGTGCGAAACGGGAACGGATTGGAGGTTAGGGGACGGAAGACAGGCGAGACAGAAGAAAGAGAGCGGGAACGGAGACGGCTGAGAGGGCGACGCCTACGGAAAGTAGAAAAAGGAAAGAAGGTCAGTCGGTGAAGGAGGGATTACAGAAATGGAGGAAGGAGAGATACAGAAGGGATCGGCGGAGGAGAAGAAAAAGGGGGGAGCAATTAATAGAGTTAGAATGACGAGGGAAAGGAGTGCAAGCGAGGGAAAGCTAGACGAGATGTGGAAAAGAAAAAGGGAAGAGAAAGAGAGCGAGGGAATATTTAAGGAAAGTAAAAAAACAGCTAGGTCTCCGGAGAAAAGAGAGGGAGAAAGAGAGGAGGGAAGCATAAAAGAGATGTTGCAAGGAATGAGGAAGGAGATGAGAGAGGGAAGGAAGGAAGTAAGGGAGCAAGGAAAAGTGATTAGAGAGGAAATGGAAAAGCTAAAGCAAGAGTTGAAGAAGAGAGAGGAAATATGGGAAGTAGAAAGGAAAGAGTTATGGAAAGGTATAGAGGAGATGGGGAAGAAGCTGGAAAAGATAGAGAGAGAGCAAAAGGCGGGAGGAGAAATAAAAATCATGGAAGAAAAGATTAGGAAAATGGAGAAGGAAATGAAGGAAGGGGGAAATAAGAGGGAGGAGAAAGGAGTTGGAGAACAGAAAGTAGAGGTGAGCAGGAAGGTGAGAGAGATAGAGAGAAAGTTGGAAATGAAAGAAAGGGAGGAAAGGAGGGAGAACATAATAATTAAAGGATTGAAGAAAGGAGATACAAGTGTGGAGAAGAGAGTTAGAGAATTGATGGGTGAGTTAAAGACGGAGGTAGAGATAAGAGGGGTGAGGATAGTGGGAAAAAGAGAAGAGAGCAAGGGGGAAATTGTAATAGTAAAGCTGGGAAGCATAGAACAGAAAAGGAGGGTGTTGGAGAGGAAAATGATGCTAAAAGGGAGAAGGGAGAGAATAGAAGAGGACTGGACATGGGAGGAGAGGAAGAGGCAGTGGAGAATAGGACAAATCGCGGATAAAGAAAGAAAAAGCGGAAGAAGAGTGAGGCTGGGGTATGGGAGAGTATGGATAGACGGAGAGTTATGGAGATGGGAAGACAGAGAGGAGAAGCTAAAGGATGGGAGAGAGAGGGTATGGGGTGGAGGAGAGAAGAAAGAGGGAGACCAGGGGGAAGAGCGAAAGGAGGAGGGAATGGCGGTGGGGTAGGAAGGAAGGAAGGGGGAAGGAAGCGGGGAATGGAGGGCGAGAGAGAAAAGAAGAATAATGAATAAGGATAGGGAATTCTGGGAGCAGATAAGAGAATGGGATGTCGTAGTGATGATGGAAACATGGATAATGCAGGAGGGATGGAAAAGGATAAGAGATCGGCTACCAGAGGAATTTAAATGGGAGGCCCAGTGGGCAAAGAAGAGAAACAAGAAAGGAAGAGCCATGGGAGGGATGTTAATGGGAAAGAAAAGGTGGTTAATAGAGGAAGAGGACGAGAAGGAGCAAAGAAAGGAGCAGGAAGGAATAATGATGGGGACAGTGAAAGCAGGAGAGAGGAAGTGGAGGGTGGTGGGGGTGTATGTTAATGGAGATATGGAGAAAAAATGGGACAGGATTAGGGAGTGGGGGGAAGGAGGAGGAGAAGGAATAGGGGTGATAGTAGGAGGAGACTTTAATGCGAGGACCGGTGACAAGGGGAGAAGAGTAGGAGGAGAGGAGGAGGAAGAAGAGACGAAGAGGAAGCCAAAGGATAAGAAGGTGAATAGGGAAGGAAGAAAACTGCTAGAGGCAACCGGGGAGATAGGATGGGCGATATTAAATGGGAACATGAAGGGGGACGAAGAGGGGGAGTATACATATACAGGTGGAAGAGGAGAGTCGGTAATAGACTATGTGATAACGGGGGAAGAGGAAAGAGAAGAAATAGAATGTATGAAGGTGGGAGACAGAGTGGAGTCAGATCACCACCCGATAGTGCTGGAGATGAAAGGGGGAGGAGAAGAAAGGGAAGTAAGGGAAGAGAGAGAGAAGGGAAGAAGGAAAGGAGACTGGACGGAGGAAGGGATAAGGCAGTATAGAAAGAGAACGGAAAAGTTGAGGATGGTAGGAGGGGAGCTGAAGGAGCTGGTAGGAGAGCTAGGAGAGAAAATAAGAGAGGCGAAGGGGAAGGAAAAGAAAAAAGTAGGGAGGGGAGGATGGTGGGATAAGGAGTGCAGGGAAGAGAAAAAGAAAGTGAGAAGGGAGCTAAGGAGATGGAGGAAGAAGGAGGGAGAGGGTAGAGAATACAGGGAGGAGAAAGGGAAGTATAGGGAGTTTTGCGAGGGAAAGAAAGATGAAGAGAAAGTAAGATTTATGAAGGAGGTAGGAGAAGCCAAGACGGAGATGAAGGTGTGTGTTCGCGAGAGAAATCGCGACGAGCGTGAGATGCCGGTGAGGTTATGTGAAAAAATGCACAGTATTTATGAGCAGTCAGTAATTAAGATTTATTGTACACTCGCGGAGTGAGTCAAAGCAGTAGGAATTATGCGAGAATGAGCAGAAGCACGTTGTGCATAAAATGTACAGTTTGTGTCTCGTTGAGACGAATCGTAACCGACGCACACGTGGTCGTGTGAAACACCCACGATCCACAATCGATGCACGACGAGTATAATTACTAGATGTTAAAATGAGCGATGAGAACGCAAAAGGTTGAGCGTTATGAGCAGAACAATGAGAGTTCACGAGTTACGTGAGAAAAACGTTCAGTGAAACCGACGCGTCTTTACCGGTACTCTGCGTGAGCAAGAATGATGAGCAATATGGCCGATCGATTTCCGTTAGTCGTCTTCTCCAAAGTCTGGAGGATCGCGCGACGTGGGGAAATGCGATTGGCTGAGCGTTCTGTCGCTGACAGCTGATTGGTCTATCGATTGTGGATCGGGCTTGTCGCTCCGCGGTCCAGGAGGTGCTGCGGTGAGTTGGGTGTGGCGGAGATCGGAACTACCGAATCTCAAACAGTGTGGGATATAATAAACAGAGGGAGGAAGAGGAGGAGAAGAGTGAACAAAGAGACAGGGAAGGAAGAGTAGAAGGAGCATTTTATGTAGCTGTTAGGAGGGGTGGAGGAGAAAGTGGTAAGCGGGGGGGGAGAGAAGGGTCAAAGAGGAGGGGGAAGAGAAGGAAGACGATGTGACAAGGGAAGAGGTGGAAAAAGTAATAATGAAACTAAGGGACGGAAAGGCGACGGGAATTGACGGAGTGCCAAATGAGACGTGGAAATATGGAGGCGAGGAGGTGAAGAGGAGAGCATGGGAGATATGCAGGAGAGTGTGGAGGGGGGAAGGGTGGCCGCAGAGTTGGAAAGAGGGGGTTATAATACCAATAGTAAAGAAAGGGGAGGGAGGGAAGGTAGGAGAATATAGAGGGGTAACGCTAATGCCCACGCTGTACAAGATGTACACGATGGTGTTGGCAAACAGATTGGAGAAGGAAGTGGAAGAGAAAAGGATAGTGTCACCGAATCAAACGGGCTTTAGAAAGGGAATGGGGACAATAGACAATATATACGTGCTAAATTACATCGTCAGCAGATATATAGCGAAGGAGAAAAGGAAGCTAGTAGCGCTGTTTGTCGATTTCAAGGCAACGTTCGATTCGGTGGACAGGGGGATACTGAGAGAGACGATGAGAGAGAGAGAGGGGTAAGGGAAGGACTCAGGGAAAGGGTAGGGGAAATATACAGAGAGACAAGGAGCAAAGTAAAGAGTGGGGGGAGGAGGGGGAAGAATTTTGGACGGCAAGGGGAGTGAGGCAGGGATGCCCACTCAGTCCCCTGCTATTTAATATTCTTACATCGGATTTGGAGGAAGCGTTAAGTAGGGGGGTCGAAGGGGGAGTGAGGATAGCAGGGAGGCGGATCTGCTCTCTCATGTACGCGGATGATGTGGTGGTGCTGGCGGAGGACGAAAGAAACATGAGGGCAATGCTGAGGAAATTGGAAGGATACGCGGAGAAAAAGGGATTGACGTTTAACATGGAAAAGACAAAAATTATGAGGTTCAGGGCAGCAGGGGGAAGGAAAAGTGAGGAGAAATGGGAATGGAAGAGGAAAAGTATAGAAGAGGTAAAGGAAATGACGTATCTGGGCTTCAAACTGAAATGCAATGGAGGGGTGGAAGAAGGAGGGAGAGGGTAGAGAATACAGGGAGGAGAAAGGGAAGTATAGGGAGTTTTGCGAGGGAAAGAAAGATGAAGAGAAAGTAAGATTTATGAAGGAGGTAGGAGAAGCCAAGACGGAGATGAAGGTGTGTGTTCGCGAGAGAAATCGCGACGAGCGTGAGATGCCGGTGAGGTTATGTGAAAAAATGCACAGTATTTATGAGCAGTCAGTAATTAAGATTTATTGTACACTCGCGGAGTGAGTCAAAGCAGTAGGAATTATGCGAGAATGAGCAGAAGCACGTTGTGCATAAAATGTACAGTTTGTGTCTCGTTGAGACGAATCGTAACCGACGCACACGTGGTCGTGTGAAACACCCACGATCCACAATCGATGCACGACGAGTATAATTACTAGATGTTAAAATGAGCGATGAGAACGCAAAAGGTTGAGCGTTATGAGCAGAACAATGAGAGTTCACGAGTTACGTGAGAAAAACGTTCAGTGAAACCGACGCGTCTTTACCGGTACTCTGCGTGAGCAAGAATGATGAGCAATATGGCCGATCGATTTCCGTTAGTCGTCTTCTCCAAAGTCTGGAGGATCGCGCGACGTGGGGAAATGCGATTGGCTGAGCGTTCTGTCGCTGACAGCTGATTGGTCTATCGATTGTGGATCGGGCTTGTCGCTCCGCGGTCCAGGAGGTGCTGCGGTGAGTTGGGTGTGGCGGAGATCGGAACTACCGAATCTCAAACATTCTCCCGGCCCTCAACAGCTGGAAGAAGATGTTGATGATGAATCTGTAACATTCAATATAGCCAATTTTGCGATTGGCCTGGTTAAGATGGTAGTGGCGGTCTTGAGTGTCACCACCCTGGTCAGTCTGTCCTTCCCTGGGTGAAGGGTGAGAACCCGAGCAAGTGGCCACTTGCTAGGGGGAAATCGCTCATCGGTGATGAGCACCAGAGAGCCGACCTTGATGGCGTTGGATGGATGATGCCACTTCGAGATTGAGAGCTGACGTTGCAGATAATGAGCTGACCATTGAGTCCAGAATTGTTGAGTCTTCTGTTGGATGAGTTGCCACCGCGCTGATGGTGAGATGGATGTGTGCTCCACAGAAGGTTCAGGTAGAGCTGAGAGTGGGTGGCCAATGAGGAAGTGAGCAGGAGTGAGCGTTGCGACGTCATCAGGATCGTCGCTGAGGGGCTCGAGAGGTCGTGAGTTCAGCAGGGCCTCAATCTGCGTGAGAAGTGTACTGAACTCTTCGTAAGTGAGTGCTGTGTCACTCACTGTTCGCCGAAGATGGTGTTTGGTGGACTTCACCACAGCCTCCCATTTGCCTCCCATGTGTGGTGCGGCTGGAGGGTTGAAACACCAGCGAGTGTTGTCATTGACAAACAGCTGAGCGAGAGTTTGGTGATCTTGAGAGCCCTGAGTGAACATCCTCTTGAGCGTGGCATCGGCTCCGATGAAGTTGGTGCCACAATCTGAGTAGAGTGAGTGAGGAATCCCTCTCCGCGAGATGAACCGTCGGTACGTTGCGATGAAACCTTCTGTGGAGTAGTCGGTGACTACTTCGAGATGAACCGCTGAGGTGGTGAGACAGACGAACACACAAATCCATCCCTTGTAAGCCTTGGCGCCTCGCCCTTTCCATGTCCTTAGAGTGATGGGACCAGCATAGTCCAGCCCAGTGTTGGTGAAAGGGCGTGTGGGTGTGACTCGTGAAAGAGGTAGTTGGCCCATCAGTTGATGGGCACGGATCCCCCTTTGCCGAGCACACACAACACACCGTAGAATGTGAGATTTCACTGGAGCCCGACCACCGATGATCCAGTAGGTCTGTCTGAGTTGAGCGAGTGTGAGCTGAGTCCCTCCATGGAGAGTTTGTCGATGAGCTTGATCTATAATCAGATCGGACAGACGTGAGTGACGAGGCAAAATTGCAGGATGCTTACTTCCATATGCAATGTGAGCGTTGTTGAGTCGGCCCCCGACTCGGATCACTCCTTCTTGGTCGATAAAGGCCGTGAGACGATTGAAGGTGTGAGACGATGGCAGCGTTGCGCCAGAGCTGAGCATCCTTAATTCGTGTGCGAAATAAAGGGACTGCGTCGCTTTAATCCAAAAGATCCTGGCCCTCTCCAGATCCTCGGGCGACTGAACGATGAGTGGTAAGGAAATCGTTGACCTCCTTAAACGTGATAGAATTCTGAAACAAACTGAAGTGATACGAAAGAGTTTGTTGAGAGATGAGTATTTGTAAATGAGGTCCCAGTGATATTCGAGTTTTCGAATGTTGAGAAGATTTGAGACTCCAGGACGAGCTTCCTGCATGCTTGGACTGTCCTTCAAAGTAGGTTGAGAGGGCCATGAGTCACTGGGTTGAGTGAGCCAAGATGGTCCCGTCCACCAGAGCTCGTGGTGTTCAAGCTGTGTTGTTGTTAAGCCTCGAGAGGCACAATCAGCTGGATTCGCTGTTCCAGGAACGTGTCTCCAATGTGCGTGTGGGGTGAGCTCTTGAATTTGGGAGACACGATTCCGTACATAATCCTTCCAGCGTGAAGCATGTGATTTGATCCATGAGAGTGATATTTGAGAATCCGTCCACAGATGAGTTGTAGAGATGTTGAGTTGAAGAGTAGCTTGAACATACTTCGTGAGCTTTGCCAGCATTAAAGCTGCCGTGAGTTCGAGCCTTGGGATTGTGAGTTTCTTGAGTGGTGCTACCTTGGTTTTGGAGCACACGAGTGTCGACACTTTGTGAGCTGTGGACGGTGAGGATACGATAATGTAAATTACCGCTGCCATGGCGAACTGAGATGCATCAGAGAATCCATGTAATTCCACTGTAGAGTAGGAGAAGGTGTTGAACCACCTTGGTATTGAGAGTCTGGCCAGACTTGTGAGATCTTCTCTGATGGTGAGCCAGTGAGCAGTGACTTGGGAAGGCAGTGGATCGTCCCAGTCGAGTTTGTGCAGCCACAATTCCTGCAAAAGTGCCTTTGCCCGAATGATGACTGGAGCTAAGAAGCCAAGCGGATCAAATATCTTGGCTACTTCTGAGAGAATGAGACGTTTGTGAGTATTGAATTGTTGATAGGTTTTGTTGAGAATGAGAAATTGTCGTTGAGAGAGTTCCATTGTAATCCGAGGATTTTGGTATTGCAGTCGTCTAATGCAATGTACGAGTTGCTAGCTCACACTTCTTGAGAAATTGAATCAAGCAATGGGGGGTAGGTTGTCTGCCACTTGGCAAGTGGAAAACCGCCCGCCTTGCACAGGTCATTTAATTGTTGAGCGATTGTAATGAGTGTCTCACCCTCGTCGGCTCCGCCGAATATGTCGTCGACGTATCTGGCATGAGTGATTGACGGTACTGCCAGGGGAAAACGATGTCCTTCGTCTTCGACCAACTGCAGTAGTGCTCTGACAGCGAGGAACGGCGCAGCCTTGGTTCCATACGTGACCGTAGTGAGTTTGTAGGGCACCTCCTTTGAATCCTCGTTAATCCATAGTATCCTCTGGAGGTCCTGGTCGTCTTCGTGAACTTTGATTTGCCTGTACATCTTAGTCACGTCTGTGGCAAAAATGTACTTGTGCTGGCGCATCCACAACAGCACATCCGTAATGTTGAGTAGCAAATTCGCTCCTGTGTGCATGAGATCGTTGATCGAGTGCCCCGTTGAAGTTGGGCTTGAGCCATTGAAGACGACCCTCAGTTTCGTGGTCTGACTGTCGAGCTTGAGCACTCCATGATGTGGAAGATAGAAAACAGAGTGAGTATTAGGTGAGAGTGAGGGAGCTCTTACCATGTGATGGAGTGCCTCGTATTCCTTCATGAACCCTTGGTAGAGATTGCGGTATTCAGAATCTCTGTTGAGCTTGTTGAGTGTTCGCTTCAGACAGGCATGGGCTGTCTGGTAGGAATTGCCCAATAGACTTCGAGATGACTTGAGAGGGATGCGTACGATGTACCTTCCTGTAGAATCACGAGTGTGTGTCGCCCGAAAGTGATCCTCACATTCTTGTTCTTCAGGGGTGAGCTTTGAGGGCGTATCTGTCGGGAGCTCTTCTTGAATCCAGAATTTTGACAATAAATCCTGTATTGCGTTGTCGCTGTACTGCATGACTGCAGCTGTATGCGACGAGCTGAATTGAGACTGAGGTGTTTTAACTGGCCCAAGAACGAGCCACCCGAAGATTGAGAACTGGGCAATTGGCATTGAAGGGTCACCCTTTTTGAGGTTAGGTTTTATAATTTTTCCATATGAGTCTGCACCAATAATTATGTCAATAGGCCTAGGTTTTAGAAAATCTGGATCAGCTAACCTTAACCTTGTGAGATGTGGCCATGCTTGACGTGGCGCTTCAACGGATGGTAGACTGGAGGTGAGTGTTCGCAGAACATGAGCTTGAGTCGAGACCGTAGAGGAGTCGTAGCTTGATCGTAGAGTGATTGGCACGACGCCTCGAGTGTGAGTAGTCTTGTTGCCTCCAATGCCAATACTTGAGATGGATGAGCGGGTTCTTTGAAGGTTGAGTTGAGTGATGAGCTCCTCCTTGATGAAGGTAAGCTCAGAGCCTGAGTCGATGAGGAGCCTGACAGGCAGCGAGGCCACCGGTGAGATGAGTTGTGCGTTAGCTGTTGCTAACAGGGTGAGCGTGAGTGAGGTTGCGTGGCAACCCGTGGCTGGGTGAGAACGAGACGTGTGCGTAGGACCTGTAGCGCTTGAGCTTGGTGAGTTGGGTGGGAATGAGTGGACGACTGCACCGACACTTCAGAAGTCAGTGTCATCTTCTGGCTTCTTCCTTCCTTCCGTTGGAGGGGCTTGATGGGTTGAGTTCGGCTCGGTCGATGACCTGGGCTGTGCTTGAGTTGAGCCATGAGCCACCGCTGGTTGAACCGGGTGCAGCATAGAGTGATGTTTGGCCCCACACGTCTTGCACCGATGAGTCGACTTGCACACATCTGTGTGGTGCCGTCCACAACAATTCTTGCACAGCTCCTTAGCAACGATGAAGTTGCGGCGGTCTGTCACCGGTGCTTCCCTGAACTTGGGGCACATGACCATGAAATGGTCGCCACGGCACCAGTCACATGGATATTGCGACGCCTGTTTTTGAGAAGACTGCTGAGAGTGTTTTTTTGCCTGCGTTGCAGGGTGAGATGTGGACCTCTTTTGCGATGAGCGAGCAGAGGAGGTTGAAGGGGCCGCCGGCTTCTTCACTGGAGCCTCCATCTGCTCCAAGGCGCCACCCTTGGCTTCCACGAACACCAACAGGTCCTGGTATCGTGGACATTCCGCTGAGTTGGCCAGCGAGGTCTCCCAGGCCTCTCGCGTCACTTTATCCAAGCTGATGGTGATAATGTGCACAAGTAGACAATTATGCATGTCTTTGTCCGCTCCCAGAGCGATGAGCGTCTCGTTCACCTCGTTGATGGTGGCAGCGAGGTCGTTGAGAGCATGAGCAGAGCGAGTTGCGATGGGAGCGATTGAGAGGAGCTTGTCAAGCTGCTCCTTGATGAGCAGCCGCTTGTTAGAAAATCGCTTCCCCAAGTATTCCCAAGCGGCTGGGAATGATGAGCCTCGCAGAGGATACGCATTGACCCGCCTGGAGGGTTCGCCTGTCAGGCTCGCCCTCAGGTAGCACAGGCGGTCAATGTCTCCAAGTCTAGAGTCATTCACGATGAGTGACGTGAACAACTCACTGAACGCTGGCCACTCCACAAATTTGCCATCAAATTTGGGAATGGCCAGGTCGGGAAGCTTGGCCGCTCTGACTGCCATTGCTTCAGCCGTTGAGTCACTGGTGGAGGATGAGCATTGAGAATTGCACTGAGCGATGAGAACCTTTAAGGTCTTGTTGAGCATTGCCACCAGTTTTGCTTCGCGGCCCAGGAGGTCCGATGCAAAATACTCGTGGGAGAGGCCCTTGACCGGCCAAAACTCCTCCATGTGCGCGTGCTCCGAGAGAAACGCCTTGTGGAATTCTGTGACGCTGTCCAACAGAGACTCCACCTCGGCGAGGGACGCCGACCCTGCGTCTGTGGGAATGTCATCCCGTAGTGCTTGGAGAGCTTCGAATCGGCTCACCTGGGATCTCGCCTTGATGACGAGAGGCGCCGGTATCGTCGATGGAGACGAGGCCCTCGTCTTGCCGGCTGGTTGAGATGGAACTGACAGACTTATTTCGGCGGTGAGATTTGGAGAAGACGATCGGGACCTTGACTCAGTGCTGGTCTGGGATGATTCCTTGTCTCCTTCCATTTCAGTATGTGAAGTGGTTGAGCGGAAACACTGAGAGATGAGCTTTTCTTGGTGAGCACTGCACAAACTTCACACCACCGTATCCGGCTCGAAGGACCAGAAATGTTCGCGAGAGAAATCGCGACGAGCGTGAGATGCCGGTGAGGTTATGTGAAAAAATGCACAGTATTTATGAGCAGTCAGTAATTAAGATTTATTGTACACTCGCGGAGTGAGTCAAAGCAGTAGGAATTATGCGAGAATGAGCAGAAGCACGTTGTGCATAAAATGTACAGTTTGTGTCTCGTTGAGACGAATCGTAACCGACGCACACGTGGTCGTGTGAAACACCCACGATCCACAATCGATGCACGACGAGTATAATTACTAGATGTTAAAATGAGCGATGAGAACGCAAAAGGTTGAGCGTTATGAGCAGAACAATGAGAGTTCACGAGTTACGTGAGAAAAACGTTCAGTGAAACCGACGCGTCTTTACCGGTACTCTGCGTGAGCAAGAATGATGAGCAATATGGCCGATCGATTTCCGTTAGTCGTCTTCTCCAAAGTCTGGAGGATCGCGCGACGTGGGGAAATGCGATTGGCTGAGCGTTCTGTCGCTGACAGCTGATTGGTCTATCGATTGTGGATCGGGCTTGTCGCTCCGCGGTCCAGGAGGTGCTGCGGTGAGTTGGGTGTGGCGGAGATCGGAACTACCGAATCTCAAACAGTGTGGGATATAATAAACAGAGGGAGGAAGAGGAGGAGAAGAGTGAACAAAGAGACAGGGAAGGAAGAGTAGAAGGAGCATTTTATGTAGCTGTTAGGAGGGGTGGAGGAGAAAGTGGTAAGCGGGGGGGGAGAGAAGGGTCAAAGAGGAGGGGGAAGAGAAGGAAGACGATGTGACAAGGGAAGAGGTGGAAAAAGTAATAATGAAACTAAGGGACGGAAAGGCGACGGGAATTGACGGAGTGCCAAATGAGACGTGGAAATATGGAGGCGAGGAGGTGAAGAGGAGAGCATGGGAGATATGCAGGAGAGTGTGGAGGGGGGAAGGGTGGCCGCAGAGTTGGAAAGAGGGGGTTATAATACCAATAGTAAAGAAAGGGGAGGGAGGGAAGGTAGGAGAATATAGAGGGGTAACGCTAATGCCCACGCTGTACAAGATGTACATGATGGTGTTGGCAAACAGATTGGAGAAGGAAGTGGAAGAGAAAAGGATAGTGTCACCGAATCAAACGGGCTTTAGAAAGGGAATGGGGACAATAGACAATATATACGTGCTAAATTACATCGTCAGCAGATATATAGCGAAGGAGAAAAGGAAGCTAGTAGCGCTGTTTGTCGATTTCAAGGCAACGTTCGATTCGGTGGACAGGGGGATACTGAGAGAGACGATGAGAGAGAGGGAGGGGTAAGGGAAGGACTCAGGGAAAGGGTAGGGGAAATATACAGAGAGACAAGGAGCAAAGTAAAGAGTGGGGGGAGGAGGGGGAAGAATTTTGGACGGCAAGGGGAGTGAGGCAGGGATGCCCACTCAGTCCCCTGCTATTTAATATTCTTACATCGGATTTGGAGGAAGCGTTAAGTAGGGGGGTCGAAGGGGGAGTGAGGATAGCAGGGAGGCGGATCTGCTCTCTCATGTACGCGGATGATGTGGTGGTGCTGGCGGAGGACGAAAGAAACATGAGGGCAATGCTGAGGAAATTGGAAGGATACGCGGAGAAAAAGGGATTGACGCTTAACATGGAAAAGACAAAAATTATGAGGTTCAGGGCAGCAGGGGGAAGGAAAAGTGAGGAGAAATGGGAATGGAAGAGGAAAAGTATAGAAGAGGTAAAGGAAATGACGTATCTGGGCTTCAAACTGAAATGCAATGGAGGGGTGGAAGCGCACGTAGAGGAGAGAGTAAGGAAGGCAGGGAGAGTAATGAGGCAAGTGTGGGGAATGGGAAAGAGGGTGTTCGGAGGAGATTGGGAAAGAAGGATATGGATGTTTGATTCGTTGGTATGGACAGTAATGTCATACGGAGTGGAGATTTTTGGGTGGGAGGAAAGGGAAAAGATGGAGAGGACGCAGGAGAGATTTTTAAGATGGACGATGGGGGTGGACTGGAGGACGCCAGGGTACATAATCAGGGAGGAAGTTAAGAGGAGCAAGTTGAGAACGAAGGCGGCGAAAAGAGCGTGGAGTTTCGAGGAGAGGCTAAGGGAAGGAAAAGGCGGGGAGTTGGCCAGGGTTTGCTGGAAGGAAGTAACGAGAAGAGCGGAAGGGGGAGGGAGAGTGTCGAGATGGGAGGAAGGTAGAAGGAAGTACTTCGAGGAAAGGGGGTGGGAGCGGAGTATGGTGGAGAGAGAAAGGGGAGAAGGAAAAGTGGAATGGAGGGAAGTGGAAAGAAAAGATAGGGAAAAGCAGGAAAGAGAAATGGAAGAGAGGTTGAGAGAGGCCAGGTATAACAAGGTGTACAGGGAGGTGAGAGTGGAAGGAATTCCAAGATACCTGAAGAAAGGATGGAAAGAAGAGAGATGGAGGAGGATTGTGAGATGGAGGGTGGGAAACGAATTGAAGGAAGCGAGGTACTGGGAAGAAGAGGAAGAAAGGATCTGTAGGGTTTGCGGGGGAGAAGAGGAAACGTGGGAGCACGTTTTGGAAAGGTGCAGTGGAGAGGAGGAAAGGGGCGGGGGAAGACAGGAAAAGATAAGAAGGATATTAGGAGAAGGGAGGGAAGGGGAAGGGTGGATGAAAAATATGGAGGAAAGAAGAAAAGGGAGAACGGAGGAAAATCCGAGGGGGGAGGAGGGAGGAAAGTAAGAAGTAGAGGATATTCGGATAAGAAATGGAGTAAGGATAGGGTAAGGAACGAGAGGGAGGGAAAGATAAGCGCAAAGGAGGGAGAAGTAGGTTAAGTTAAGTTAGGCTAAGAGACATTATAAACGGAAGCCATTGTAACCCTAAGGGGAACAATTAAATAAATACAATACAACTTATTGACAAGTTATTGAAGACAATCACGAAGAAAATGTTGTTTTTCAACAAGATAATCCCGCAATTCATACATCTAAAAAGTCGCGTGAATGGTTCCGGCAAAAAGATTTGCCACTTATGAAGTGGCCCGCTCGTTCCCCGGACTTAAATCCGATAGAAAACTTATGGGGAATCCTACAGGGAGTCGAGACCGAAGCAGAAACCGAAATTCAGACCGGTCGCGACCGGTCTAGCGACCAGTAACCGAAGCGAAAAGGGACCGATATTGTGACCGTAACAGTGAGAGGTTGTGAAAGGGAACCGATACTTCAGACCGATTGCTTCTCGGTCGGGAATCTCAGACCGAAGGCCTGACCGCTCTGCCGACTGGTCGGAGTGTTCGGTTGACCGGTCGAGTTAATTTATGGGGAGGTTTCTGTTCCTCTCCATAAATTACGAGTCGAGTTACTTCTATAAAAATAATACATAACTAGTGTTTGAAATACACTAATGGCCAGTGTTACAGCAACAAATAACTGCAAAAGTCTGCTATCAACAAACCCGTCACGAGAGTTACAAACAGTGTGAGCGACAGGAACAATATCCATACCTTCCCGGCTTATTCAGCTAGGTTGAACCGATCCGAACAGAACCGAACCGCTCCGAACCGCTCCGACTCGTAATTTATGGAGAGGAACGGAAACCTCTCCATAAATTAACGCGACCTATTGCGACCGGTCGGAACTTTTGGTCAACCGAAAGTCTGTGAGAAATTCTCTCTCGATTTTTGGTCGAGAGAAAACTCCTGACCGCTCGTCGCTCTCAAGTTCGGCCGAGAGATGCGTAAATGCCATATTGGTCGGTCTCAGTGACCGCGACTGCGACCGAAACCGAAATTCTATCGGTCTCGACTCCCTGGAATCCTATCAAGAGCCATATATAAAAATGGGAAGCAGTATAATAATATTAAGGAGCTCGAAAAGGCAATTAGAGTTGAGTGGAGTAAAATCCATGTTACAATGTAACAAAAATTAATTTGTTGTATGGAGATTAGAATATTTCAAATAATTCAACCTAGTGGTGGAAGTACATCTTATTAATATTATACTTTTTATGTTTTTTGTACTGTTTTGTTTTTAATACACTGTTCCTATGCAAATTTCATAAGTTTTCCGTACTTTAAACTATTATATATAGGTTATAACAAAAAATACAACGATTTTTTTAATTCTTAATACTTTTTCTTATTTTGTATCCTTCCGTCACTATTTCCTAGCCTTCCATTAATTGTATTACCTTATTTCTTGACATTATTTATTAAAAATAGTAGTGTTCTTTTAGAAATTTCGTCCACTGTATAATTGAACCCTGACCATTTATAGATTCGAACCTTTTATGATTACCTACTTTAACCAGGAGTTTTCTATTCTGTGCAAGTGTGTGGTTTGTTTTCGGTGAAAATTACCTATGTACTAGTACTCTACATTATATTTATTTAACATTATTATCGGCCACGTAAGCGCGGGAACTCATTGTCAGCCGCCAGACTCAGGCTCTGATTGGTCGGTGCTTTTTGTTAATATCTTGTTAACGAAACCTCGGAGAACATTTTCGCAAAGGAAAACAGTTGTTTGCAATTACCCCCTGCGTCACCCCCTTCAAGGAACCGCAGCATTCTTCGAACACCCTGTATAATGACTTTGTATATCGTAGTGTACGGGCACTTCCGTCTCCGGCGCGAGCTCGTACTCTCGGTTATACTAGCTGTTAGAACAGGCGCTTCCGCCTCCGGGGCGAGCTCGTTACTCTTAGCTGTGTCTGCTGCTAGAACGGCCCCTTCCGTCTTCGGGGCGAGCTCGCTTCTGTTCGGAGTGTTTGAAGTGCCCGCTGTGCTGCGTGCGCCTCCATTTATGCTGGAAAATTGGCGGCTGACGCATGCGCAGTGCGTCGCTATTTACTACTTCGCTTTTTACTCGCTTAACAAATATTGGCTTGTTTTGTGCTTTTGCTAATACGTATAAGTAATTATTTTTAACATCTCTATAACCTTTATGTCTTTAATATTCGCTTATATTTTAAATTATGTATAAAAGTATTTACAATGCGTCTGCGCGATAACACAGGTTGGTTTTGAGGTAGTGTAGATCGGTTCTACTCTATCGACGGTCGGTATTTAGCGGTTCGAGTCCCTGTGGGACGTTACACGTGGTTCCCGAGAAAGATACATAAATATTCGGAATATACATAGTTTAAATATATTTTTCCAATAGGTAGTAATTCGTTAGTGAGGTAAAAATCCGTAGTTTAATAACGGCCAACACAACTAAATTTAAAAAATAATATTAGGTGTATGAATAAATTCTTTCCGACTGGATTTACATAATCAGTACAAAGCTATCGAATTTCTTTCGCGGTGATATTCGTAAGCTGCCAGAAAAATGGCAAAAGGTAATTAACAATAATGAAAATTGTTTCAGTGATTGAGTTGTTTTCATATTTTTTAATCAAACTCTTATTGCACCCAAAAAATCAGAAAGAATTTATTTCTACACCTAATAATCACCAATAAATTAAATAAAACTCACCCTTTCGGACATTCCTTTCCTTCCCTTCTTTCCTTTTTGGAAATCTGTGTCACTAAGGTCGGGGCCATATATATTGGCCGGTGAGTTTCGTGAGGGGTATTCTCCTACCACACATTTTGCTTGCCTCGGTGCTCCTTTTCTCAACGTTTTCTGACTCGGTCTCATTCCATCTCGCTCTCGCCTTCGCAGAACAAGAGTGAGCCAGAAATGGTGGGGATAGTGCCAAGCTTTTGGGGTGTAGACCAAATCGAGCTGTCAGCGTAGATATACACACATCAGAATAGGTGAGCGTTAGCTACGAAAAAATTCAGGAGCTTTATTGGTTAGAACATTGATACTTTGTCGATAGCTTCATTTCGTATTGGTCTACGCATAGCTTCGTAATGCACACAACTATTACGCTAAGGACAAATAACAGCCAAACGGCTAGGTTTAGGTGGAGCCGAGCAGCGTTCCCGTTACTTCACTATGCCCTGCGAGGGCTACGCAAGTCCAACTGACAAATCCACAATCGTCAGATGGTGGTGGCTGATTTCTCCTCGATCGCTGTTCGCGAAAATGAATTCACCGGCCAATATATCTGGCCCCGACTTTAGGTCACTGTACCGATCCTGGTCATCGGCGCCCAGTGCTCAGCAGATATAATTTTGGTTACGGTCGCGGTCACGGTCAGTGAGACCAACTGGTTGGTTATGGTTCTCTCGACCAAACTGGTGAGCGACGAGCGGTCCGGAGTTTTCTCTCGACCAAACTGGAGAGCGACGAGCGGTCAGGAATTTTCTCTCGACCAAAACTCGTGAGAGAATTCTCTCAGACTTACGGACGACCAAAAGTTTTGACTGGTCCACCACCAAAGTTATCCTACCATTTTAGGGAATCCAGAATGTTTGGCCCATATGATTCATATTTTTTCAAATTAAAAAATCATTTTTGTAACGGTAAATTATAAACAAATTCTTATTTTGCAAAATTCTCCTCGAAGGTTGGGAATCTAAAACTTGGCAAACATATTACCAAATGCCTTGAATTTCTACCTACAAAATATGCACCTTCTAAAGAGGGATTTTTTAAAATTAACGTCGTAATCAACCATCGAAGGCAGTGGTGCGTCCCGTTTCAGGTAAGCGAGCCGCGCGCTGTAATATTATGGACTGTTTACCATACGACTCGCACCCCGCATTACTTCAATCAGGACGAAACATAAAATTGACTGGTCCTGTATCCGCGTTAATGGTGTCATTTATGCTTGCGAAAGAGTTGTTTAACTGCTTTTGTTTGAATTTCAATAGGGGTTGTACTTAGAAGTCCCTGTTCTATATAATGTTATGGTTCAACGCAAATACAGGGCGTGTTGTCCTCGCCTTATAGAAACTTAAACCTTAAAATGATCCATGGACAAAATCTTGTGATGCGTCCTTTCGTTGGCGAATGAGGGTCTATAGGAAAACAATAAAGCCCTGAGTAAAATAGCAATTACTAAACACAATTTGAAACCTTTAACAAGCTGAGATTACATTTTCCATGTTAAGAATGGTGTAGTAAACTACGAAGAGTTGCTCTTATTGTAGGATTAGGCGATCTCGACAGCGGAGCGTTTCCTCCCTATGGCAGCTCAAGCGTCGTCGAAAGCGGTTTAAACATCATACAGAAATGCACCGTGTATTCCCTTTAAAAATAAAAATTGGTTCCTGAGTTACAGACAATTCCTAACTTTGACGGGAATTCTTTTCTACGGGTAACTCTACGCTAACTCGCTTACTTTTTGCACTCGATATCAGGAATTTTGTTTAAGGAAATCTGCCGGTCAAATCGCGCGGAAACATAGGTGACTTTTATGATCTTTTCTAGAAAAAAGTATACAATGTATGGGTCTAAAACTTTTTGCTCAGTATAAAACAATTTTTTTTCTTCATTTTTGCCCACCCCTACCTCTGATATGCATTGCGTGCTGCATCGTTGTAAAAAAAACTGGCCTGCACTGAAGACACGATAACTTTAGACAGGATCATCCGAAATCAAAAATCCAAAGCTTCCTTAATTACACATGTGTCGTTATCGCGCTACACTCAGGCAGTGTTAAGAAACAACTGGACGATGATTGCCAAATGTTTAAACGATAAGGTCCCCGAAGCATGGGTTTTTCCGCACAAAAATGTTTCGTAAAAAAAAGATTGAGTGTATGAAAATTCGCAATAGTAGGTAGTGCGGAAACCAGTGTAATTACTAGTAGAATCCCGTTTGAATTTTTAGATTTGATCAAGAATTGCATATTTTATCGTGGCGACAATGCATGAAAAATCGTTTCGAAAAAAGCGTACTTAAAGTTTGACGCCGTACGCGTTCGTCTATAGTGACGGGGACTTGCCCGTGAGCGCCCTATTTCCATGCGATTATTCGATTAAAAAAAAATTATTCCGTTTTTAGATAAACAAATGTATTATTAATTAAAAGAAAAATCATATTTCTTTCTATTATACCTGCTTCACAATCCATTTTCAAAAAACAGCTATTTAAAGGCCGTCACACTGGTGACCCCCCTGAACTGCCTATAAAATCTGTACCGTTAGAATTTTCGATCCAAAATTTTAACTGAACATTTTTTCGAGTGGCGGGGTTAAGTGTTGCAAGTAAAAAAACATTATTGCTAGCTTAGAGGCTCGCTTTGCAGCAGCATTAGTACCTACTTATCACTGGCACTGAACCATAACATTATATGAAACAGGGACTTTTAGGTATAACCCCTATTGAAATTCAAACAAAAGCAGGTAAAGAAATTCTTTTGCAGGCATAAATGACACCATTAAGACGGATACGGGACCAGACGATTTTATGTTTCGTTCTGATTGAAGTAATACGGGGTGCGAGTGGTATGGTAAACCGTCCGCAATATTGCAGCACGCGGCTCGCTTACCTGAAACGGGGAGCATCGATGCCTTCGATGGCTGATTACGACGTTACTTTTACAAAAAACCCTCTTTAGAAGATGCCTATTTTGAAGGTAGAATGTCAAGGAATTTGGTAGTAATAGTAAATAGGTTTATTTTTTGCCTTTTGGCCTCAAAATGGGGTTACATGTGTTATGTGTGTAAGTGTTTCTGGGACTGTTAACTCAAAATTGTGCTTTGGTTTTGACTTCTTCATTCATCTTGTTCTTCTTTTCTTCTGCTTTTTTCCAGAACCATTCGCATCCACTTTATCTTATTCTAATGTTTCATATAGGTAAAGATTTTGTACATGCTTGCCAAGTACTCGGTTGTTTAAAAAATCTGTGTATGTATATCAACTTATCAAGCACCGCATTACCCGAAATAATCGCGCTACCCGAAGTAATCGGGCTATACGACACAGTCGGACTACCCGTAGGCCCGTCTGTCCCGGGCCCCCGTCCGAGCTCGCCCGATTGTACCCGACCCGACCCGACCGCTCGGGTACTCGACACATTCGATTACCCGCACATCCCTAGTGTATATCGCTATCCTCTTCGAGAGTGCGAGTTCAACGTCCTTCTCATAGAGATTTGACAGAGTGTCGGATCTTATTGGCGATTGCGAACAGCACGCGGCATGCAGAATGTATGGCGGACAAGTCGAGGAATACAAGCTCATAGGGTTCTTATTCTATTTAGGGACATTCCACGGCAAATCGATCACTTTTTGCACTCCATGTCAGAGATATTGTTCAAACTGAAATATTATGAGAGCGTTTCAGTCATCACTTTACTTGTTTTGAATTTGTTTAATTTTTGCCTATTTTCATGAAACCGAGCTGCACTTATGAATCCCCACAAAATTACCTTTTCACAAAAAGGTACAAAAAGAGCGCCAAGTATATAATCCCATCAAAAAGAATCCCATTTAAAAACATTGTCGTAAATTAGTATAATTATAAATTTCTTAATGTGCTATATTTAACTTTACGAAAGTAATGATATACAACAATTACGCCAATTATCACTCAAAATACTTGGCGCTGCTCTCCGAATTGGTGTTGCTAAACTGAATAAATATGTATAAATTGCATTAATCTTTTTCTTTCTTTCTTGTGCGTGCGTTCGTGACTGTGTGTATGTGTGCGTATGCATATGCTACGTATGATATTAGAATTAAATATATGTAGAATACATCTGACTACGTTTCTAATATGTATATGTATATGTGTATGTATTTTAGATTGTAAGGGAGTCATTGTAAATTGTTAATTAATACTAAGACAATTAACATTTTTTTGGAGATCAGCGCCAAGTATTTTGAGCGATAATTGGCGTAATTGTTGTATATCATTACTTTCGTAAAGTTAAATATAGCACATTAAGAAATTTATAATTATATTAATTTACGACAATGTTTTTAAACGGGATTCTTTTTGATGGGATTATATACTTGGCGCTCTTTTGTACCTTTTTGTGAAAAGGTAATTTTGTGGGGATTTCACACATTTTGTAGTGTTTACTGATATTAATTTACGACTATATGTAGTTTTGATTGATGATTGATATGGAGCCCAAATGGCAGCATTCTTCTTTCAGCTATTCCATAGCGTGGTAATTTTTGTTGGCTTATTTATTTATTATCATTTTTTTGTACGAACAAAATATAAAGATCTTTAGCCCCTTTGGGCCATTGACTTATGTCCAGTGGACCTGCCTGGCAATATAAGAGCCTAATAAAGCTTGAAAAAGATGTGGGAACTTCCCTACTACGCTCTATATTGCCGGGGCAGGTCCACTGGACATTTTATACAGTATATTTTAGTATTGTATACACGTATTCCACGTAACGTAAATTACGGTAAATTACGTTGCTTTCTAATGATTTACCCATCACTGCTGGTAGCAACTAACATTCAAATTCAAATGTTGCGGACCGGAAGTCAAGCTTCTACTTAAACTTGAATTGCCATTTGCGCTTATCTTGAAAACAGACTCTCAGATTGCGAAATTGTAGATCGCTTTTCGATCTTTTATGGGATTAGGGATTTGTGATGTGACTGATGTGATTGTATATATGTATGTGTTAGATTCGCATCTTTAAATAATAATTTCTTGGAGAAAAAAAAAACGGAGAAAATATACTCGTTCATGTATTCCCCTTTTGTACATGGTGCAGTTGGAACTATTTTGTAATAAATTTAATGGAGGGAATTATTTAAATAGTTTATACTTCGGGTAGAATGCTTAATTTATTTCAAGATACTTATTATCAAACAAGTGCGGTAAAACTATACAAATTAACGTTTACTGAATTGGTGTTATATGGATAAAGTGTTAATAGTTTTGTTCTGCTTTGGGTTAATACAGATATGATTTGCTAACGTTGCTGTCTCTTTTCCTTTTTGTATTCGAATTCCTTAGAATTCAGATGAAGTAATATTTATACGCCCATAACTTGGTGGGAATTCGGTAACTGATACAGTTGTCCGCCAATTTCGTCGATGTGGAAGCCCATAGGAAATAAAACTGCCGCCAGGCAAAACAGCACCACTGAAACGCAATTTCATATCTTTCATATCGAGTCATAATTTTTTCAGCCTATAAAATAATCGGTCTCCCTTTTCATACTCACTAGCCGTAAATCTAGCCATAATCTATTTTCTTAATTCTTAATGCTGTCTTTTGACAAATTTTGTCGATTTACCTTTATTTGATTTGACAAAGGACGGTATTCAAAAACCCTATAAAAGTACCCAAAACGGATTTGCCTACAGTTTTGCACATTAATAAATAGATATTCGGGTGATCGATTCCACCGTTCACATTTGTCGCAGGACCACAGGAAGGGGAGGGGGAGGGGGTCAAAGTGCGCTGGCCACCAAACGCATCGAAAGTCATAACTTTTGACTAAATCAACATATCGAGACGCGACTGGAGCCAAAAAATCACAAAAACATCAAGCTTTTTAATGATATAAGGTTTATATATCCTATACATTTTTTAAATATATTTTACGCGTTTTTTCGGTTTGCTCGTGTGCAGAAAATTAAAAAAAATTGCATTTCCCAAAAAAAGTATCGTCTGATTTTAATCAAAAACTCAGTATTTGCAGCTTATTTCGTGCCCTTTCAGGTGGTATGCGTCAAACCTTGGGGAAATGTTTCGTTTTTGAAATATAACATCAAGAATGCAGAGAAGTGTGTGTGCGCGGTGAAGTATTTGAGCTAGATGCATGTCCTATACTAATTCTTTCATCGATCTGGAAGTGTATTATCTGCTTATAAACTACCTAAACTATATGATTCCACCGAGTTTAATTAGTTCGTAAGCGTGAAATGTTTTTTTATTGTCTTACAACATATATGCGTGCGCATTCACATTACTTACGTTACTCATCGTCCTCCTCATCCTCGTCTGTATCCTCGGATGTTGGTTTGATGTACGGAAAATTCTGATTTAAGAAGCCTGCAGGTGTTGAAGCCTGATCCATGTAACGACCAAATCCCAAATACCAAATAATTGCTAGTACATGGGCGCAGCAGCCAACAGTCCTTGCGCCATTTCGGCACTGACAGTAGTATGATACTACAGATTCGGGTACAGATAATGCAGTATCAATTAAGATGAAAATGCAATATACTTTATGTGCACTATGCCGAGATTGTAGTTTAGCTTTAATAAATATCGGTGATTGAATATTAAGATTGTAGGTCTGGAAGTTCGGAAGATAGTTTTCTTTGCTGACGAGGAATTCATATTTTCCCGCAAATAGGTGTATCTGAATCGTATAGAGAATCTGAAAACGCGTGCAATTTGAGTGACAACAGTGTTATCGTAAGATACGATTAAGCTGGAAAACGCGTTCGCCGCCGTTATCTGATACTTTGGTTCGGGACGCTGTGGCACGTGGATTGTTTATTTTCACATTTCCCACTCTTAGGGCTATGCGTTCCTAACAGTGTTTATACAATCAGCATTAGTGTTTTCAGAGTTGAACTCCGAGCATTAGATGCATTTTGGTCGACATAGCGTGAGTTTCTGTCGTGCTTTTAACCGAATTCGAATTCTTGGTCGCAGACGTCGCTTTTGTTAGTATAAGTAATATTATAATATTATTAAATTGTGTTGTAAATAATAATGTAAGCAGTGGTACAAATAGTAGTGTAAATAGTAGTGTAAGTGTTATAAGCAACAATGTACAGTATTGTCTCCGTATGTACTCGGTTTGGTGTACACGATACGGGTTACTCGCTATCCCCACCACTTTTTTCTCACTCTTGTCTGGCGAAGGCGAGAGCGAGATGGAACGAGAGCGAGCGAAAGCCACTGGTCTCGCTCCGTCTTGCGGACGCCGTGTCACTCCGGCGCACGCAAAGCGTTCCATCTCGCTCCCACCTTCGGCCAGAAAGAAGCGAGAAACGAGCACTCGGAATTAGGGTCGCTGTTCACTATACGGGTTACTCGCCGGTCCCGACCAGTGAGTACATACGGAGACAATACTGTAAATGGTGCAGCTGAAAATAGTCTACGTACAATAAGCAGCAATGAGTTCGATTAAGTGTGAGATGTGTGGCATTTCGCTTGCCAAAAAATCAAAAAAAGAAAAGAAAGTAAAAGACAATCGAATAGTGTGTGGAAAGTGTTTCGTCGAATCTTCGTTTAACGATCCTAATAATGAGAATGAGAATACGTCACAAGAGGCTAATGTTGATGTAAGCAGCGAAAGTGATACTGCAGATGCAGGTTCCTCAAGTACGACAACGTTACCAATAAAATGTACACCTAAGTGCCACTCTCGATACGTCTTCGGTTGTAAAAGTGTGGACAAACAAAACTTATGTTATATTAACAAGCAAATAAGAACAGAAGTTCTTGTTAATTACCGCATTATAATTCACGAACGTTCTGTGTGTTGTAAACGCCACATTAAAGATGGAAACATCGACTCTGCAACAATCCTCAAGTTTGAAAACGATACACTAAACGAGGAAACCGCGTTATCAGTTACTGAAATTGTTACCTTAAATGGGTAGACACGGGTAATGCAGCGCTCTGTATACCGACATAATCTAGCCCGAAACATGGGTTTGCGCGCTGACGTTGTTTGTCCTTATACGAGCAAATTTTGGGCTGGGCGAGGTCTCATTTGAAAGATAAAGGTTCAATGCAGCCCGCTCTGCTCATGGTTCAAAGAGATTGTGTTGATATGTAATAATACGAGTGTCCAAAGTAGAGAAAAAATCGACAAAATGCACTCGCAGATTCCATGTATTTGTAGGTCTCTAAAAGAGTTTTCTGACTCAAACGATGAGCAGAGCGGGCTGCATTGAACCTTCCTCTTTCGAATGAGACCTCACTCAGCCCAAAATTTGCTCATGTAAGGACAAACAACGTCAGCCCGTGATTGCATTCCCAAATACGAGTTCCGCCATATTGGCGATAATACAGAGCAAGTCACGTGACAAATTTAGTTGAGCTAGTGGATACGAGATGCCGCCTACTCGGGAGGACTGCCAACGTGGAATCATTGCAAAACTGAAGCGTTAGCTGGATACACGAGCCACAGTAAAAGCGTGATGCAGTCAATGCTTGCATTTTCGGACGATTGTAGGTTAGGTTACATGCATTTTAGGCACACATTGACTAGGAACTGCTGGGAATGAATACATTTACTAAAGCTTTCACCGTGACACATACATCACTTGAAATCGCTGTCGAATTTATGTTATAATTATATATAATTATATAATTATATATAGACCACATTATTTAAAATAAAAAAGAGAGATTGGAACTTTTTTACTAATACTGGAAATACTGATTTACTGATATCATATATTCAGAATGTGGAAGTTACAGCAATTATTTGCAATTATTACGCTTATTATTATTCTTCTGACTATTGAATTCAATAAAACATATAACAAGGAAAAGCCCCCAAACCGGATAACAGTTGATTTTTTTGTAATTCTTTACGGTCCTATGCAAAAATGGGCATTATTTAAATAAAAGAATATATTTCCGAATGGCCCCAGTGGCCGATCGACACGAGGTTTGGGGGAGGTGTGTGTACCCTAAATCTAAAATGCTATATAGCTTCCAGTATCTTGGGCTCCGAATAATTTTTCATCTTTCATTATATCTTTATCCTAAGGTCGTATTCAGATATATTGGCTGGTCGATTCGTTTTCGCCAACAGCAATCGAGGAGAAATCAGGCATCACCATCTGACGATCGTGGATTTGTCAGTTGGAGTTGCTGGGCCCCCGAAGGGTATGGTGGGGTAACGGGAATGCTGCTCGGCTCTGTCTGAACGTAGCCGAGTGGCTGTTATTTATTCTTAGCGTAATAGTGTGTTATGAAGCTATGCGTAGACCAATACGAGACATACTTCCGAAAGGAACCGGTGACCGATCGAGATGAGGTTTGGGGGAGGGGTGGGCAGGGGGTGTGAACCCTAAATCTAAAATTGTAGCTTTGGGTATTTATTAGTTTCCGAAATATTAATAAAAAATTGTTAATTTTTTTTTTGAAATTTTTTCTGGACGTTGGTGTATGCCCCCCTACACGGGAACCCTCCGGTCCCCATTTTTTACTTTTGAAATTTTGTAACCATAATCTTATTTTTAGCATCGCCAAACTCACATCGGTTCGCTACCACGCTTTACGCGCCCGCGAGCGAGCGCGAGCCCCCCACACTAAGGTCGGTATCATATATATTGGCCGGTAGTTTCGTGAGGGGTATTCTCCCACCACACAGTTTGCCTGCCTCGGTGCTCCTTTTCTCAACGTTTTCTGACTCGCTCTCGTTCCATCTCGCTCTCGCCTTCGCAGAACAAGAGTGAGCCAGAAATGGTGGGGACAGTGCCAAGCTTCTGGGGTGTAGACCAAACCGAGCTGTCAGCGTAGAAATACACACATCAGAATAAGTGTGCGTTAGCTACGAAAAGATTCAGGAGCTTTATTGGTTAGAACATTGACACTTTCTCGATAGCTTCATCTCGTATTGGTCTACGCATAGCTTCGTAACGCACACAACTATTACGCTAAGAATAAATAACAGCCAAACGGCTAGTTCAGGCGGAGCCGAGCAGCGTTCCCGTTACCCCACCATACCCTGCGAGGACCACGCAACTCCAACTGACAAATCCACGATCGTCAGATGGTGGTGGCTGATTTCCCCTCGATCACTGCTCGCGAAACGAAACTCACCGGCCAATATATTTGATACCGACCTTAGTCTAACCCCAACCAATACTAATACCCGGGACAAGTTGGAAAGTGGAATGTGTTGTGTCGGTATAAGTAAACCGAAATATTGTTAAAAGGGGGGGCCGTGGTAAAGTGATTTAAAAAAATCGGTAAAGTGTACCTTTTATGCACATTTACTTCTGTATCTTTTGAACGCATTAATTGCCGAAGGTAACATTTTATAATTGGGGGCTGTCCACACCTCTCATAATACCCACCAAGTTTCATCTCGATCGGCCAAAGAATCTTCCTAGGAACCAGGTATTACCATTTCTGTGCAGAAAAAATCTGCTGTAATACCGACCTGCCAAATCGGCCAGACCACGTGACGTGTCTACCCCCTTAATCGATCGTCTTCGTAATTACAGTATTGCAGAAAAGAAGGTGAAGACTTCACAACATAGTTTCTTTGACAATATGAATGATGAAGAAACGCAGACCTGGACAGGTCTAGATAAGACACAACTTTCTAATATGACCCAACATTGTTTTACAAAAAGTGAATATGCCGCGTCAAAATATAAACTTAGAATATACTTAATGCATTTATATCGTGGTTCATCCCAAGCGGAAATCGGATCTATTATGTACTTATCACAAGCGACAATAAGTCGTATTATTTCTTCTACAAGAGAAACTATTTCATCAAAATTCGTACCTAGTTATTTAAATAATATAACACGAGATAAAATAAAGGAAGAGACTTCAGCCATTGCTCGCCATTTAAATAACATTGAAGAAAACGAAGATAGATTAATCACCGTGTGAAGCGGAACTTTTTGAAACCAATGGTCGCAGTGACCACTAATGGCTACATAATAGACATTTTTGGACCCAACCGACTTTGGGCTGCTACAGTTTCTGATGCAGACATTCTCAGATACATAATGAATACTGATTGGTTTCAGCAATTTTTTAAATCTGGTGACGTTTTCATATTAGACAGAGGATTTTCGTACATCAAGGACGAACTATTGGAAAAAAAATTTAAAGTCCTAATCCCTGCTCTCCTACCAAAAAATAAAAAACAATTATCGACAGAAGAAGCAAATGAAAGTCGACTATGTACAAAGCAAAGATGGGTGGTTGAAAGTGAATAGCTCCTTAAAGAGATTTAAATTCTTCAAACACACTATAGCCTCAGAATACGTGCCACAATTATTCGAAGATTTCAAGATTGCTGCTGCTATTCATAATGTATATTTTAGACGTATGTACAGTGACCACGACGAAACGGAAGTGGCCTCATTAATATTAACAAACTTAAATACCCCCAATAACATGCAAAATATAGTGGAACAGGAAGGTTTAGCTAAGAAAATAAAGAATTTCAAAACCATGTCATCACAACATTACAATGATTTCCCAGCATGGACGTTACAAAATCTGAAACAATTTACAGGCACTTTCCAGTTGAGCCTTGCTAGATCCTACATTGCAGACCACCTATTTGCGGGAAAATATGAATTCCTCGTCAGCAAAGAAAACTATCTTCCGAACTTCCAGACCTATAATCTTAATATTCAATCACCGATATTTATTAAAGCTAAACTACAATCTCGGCATAGTGCACATAAAGTATATTGCATTTTCATCTTAATTGATACTGCATTATCTGTACCCGAATCTGTAGTATCATACTACTGTCAGTGCCGAAATGGCGCAAGGACTGTTGGCTGCTGCGCCCATGTACTAGCAATTATTTGGTATTTGGGATTTGGTCGTTACATGGATCAGGCTTCAACACCTGCAGGCTTCTTAAATCAGAATTTTCCGTACATCAAACCAACATCCGAGGATACAGACGAGGATGAGGAGGACGATGAGTAACGTAAGTAATGTGAATGCGCACGCATATATGTTGTAAGACAATAAAAAAACATTTCACGCTTACGAACTAATTAAACTCGGTGGAATCATATAGTTTAGGTAGTTTATAAGCAGATAATACACTTCCAGATCGATGAAAGAATTAGTATAGGACATGCATCTAGCTCAAATACTTCACCGCGCACACACACTTCTCTGCATTCTTGATGTTATATTTCAAAAACGAAACATTTCCCCAAGGTTTGACGCATACCACCTGAAAGGGCACGAAATAAGCTGCAAATACTGAGTTTTTGATTAAAATCAGACGATACTTTTTTTGGGAAATGCAATTTTTTGAATTTTCTGCACACGAGCAAACCGAAAAAACGCGTAAAATATATTTAAAAAATATATAGGATATATAAACCTTATATCATTAGAAAGCTTGATGTTTTTGTGATTTTTTGGCTCCAGTCGCGTCTCGATATGTTGATTTAGTCAAAAGTTATGACTTTCGATGCGTTTGGTGGCCAGCGCACTTTGACCCCCTCCCCCTCCCCTTCCTGTGGTCCTGCGACAAATGTGAACGGTGGAATCGATCACCCGAATATCTATTTATTAATGTGCAAAACTTTAGGCAAATCCGTTTTGGGTACTTTTATACGGTTTTTGAATACCGTCCTTTCCAAAAACTTGTGCGAAGCAAGATGTTTCTCAACTTCCAAGTCTGCGTCTCTACATACGAAATCGATATAAAAAATTTTGGCGACTTACCTTGTTAATTAAGACAATTCAGTTTCCTATTTACTGTAAAAACTCGAGACATTTCAAATTCGGACAACTTACTTCATTTGGCACTTAGCACTTGGTAGGTCAGGGCCGTCCAAGGGTTTGCTCGCACGAGCAACCGCGAGTTGCTCTTCGCTCTTGGAGGCACGGAGCCAGGCCCAAGAGTGAAAGGTCTTCTTGGTGGGGGAATCTGTGAATGTAGTGGTAGTAGGAAGAAACTACGTAGTCACTCACACTACGCCACTATCCCCACTCTTTTACGGCTGCCGTTCTTGCCGTCGCTCTTGCCTTCGCTCGCAGCTACCCGCGGCTTCTTTTCGAGGGTAAGAGCAAAACTTGGACGGGCCTGTGGTAGGTTATAATATCTCTGTCTAATTAGCTGTCATGTCACAACAAAATTTGTTACACGATTGGCCGAACCCGCATCCAATGAACGACGTGCCTGAGAGACATTTCCTCACCCTTTCATACTCCCCTCTTGCCTAGAAGTGTAGGACGATGACGATGACGAACTTAATTTTACGAACATGAAATTCTGCAAATTGCCACTTTACATCGAAATATCTCAGCTCATAAGGTCCGTAGGAACAAAACGAAGACACTTTTCTTATGTAAATCAAACCCAGGCTATCCATTAAGACCATTCAAAATCTAATCGGATCAGTCGTTATTGAGATTCGGAAATCTCGGGGTTCTTGATAGCGAGTCGTGGCGTAATAGAGCCACTCTGTGTCTCGCGCCAAGTATATATATATATATGGCTCTTGATTTTTATCTCGGAAACTCTTTATCGTATTGAATTCATTCTTTTTTTGCATTTTAATGTAGAAAGTGTGGCCTATTCTAATAATATTTTTTTATATTTTAACAAATTCCTTTTGTAATTTTGAAAATATTGACCAAAGTTTTATTCCGAAGAAGCGAGGGATTTTCGTATCGTTTGTTGTCATAAATTTCGACTCCAACTCGTTCTTTTAAACGGGACTTAAAGTATTGCTCTAAATAGAATAGCACCATAAAAATTAACGCCGCAGAAAGCTGTTGAAGGCGGTGGTGCGCCCCGTTTCAGGTAAAAATATTTTGCTCTGTCGGCATTGTTTATCGACTTTATTGAAATAATATGTGGTGCGAATTATATGGTCAGCCGCTCGTAATAACTGAGCAATAGACGACTATATAACTGCGGCGTTAATTTTAATGGTGTCATTATAGAGTAATACTTTTAAGTCATGTGTAAAGGAACGACTTCCTGTTGACAATGAAATGAACATTTGTCTTCAAATTTCTATCATGCAAAAATAGTTTTACAACTTCTAAGCTTTCTGAGAGGTTAATTTTTCTTGATTAGAATAAAAGAAAATTAACTCAATGCTGTTGATAGTTTTCGAGACAGAAATTTATAAGCCCATCTTTTCATGAACATAGGCAGAAAACGCACAATTCAAAGTCCTATATTTGAAACCAAGTTCAAAACCCGTTAAACAATTACTCAAACCTTTCCATAATTTCACGTGATTCACATAATACAGGGTGATCTTCTCGGTGCGCCTGATCAAAGAAATGCCGCCTGGTCAACCGTGACGAGGTCAACCTCCCGTGGTGTCTCTCCGAATTTATGGATTTCGACCCTCCAAGGGGTTGGAGTACCTATTAAGAAGTGCGAAATGTCCCGTTTCCGCATTTCTTCAGGCGGCATTTCTTTGATCAGGCGCACCGAGAAAATCACCCTGTACATATCTATTGCATTCTGATCAAAGTCTCTAGAAATGTGATCGATTTGGCGTGGAGTGACTTGTAGATGAAGCAATCTTTATCAAGACAGTGAGAGAGGCATAGTTGCGTTTGAAGATAGAAAGAGACTTCCGATCTGCTACACAACGTGACAACGTCGTGCGAAGTCCGGAGCGGGCATTGGGTCTTTTCCGAGCCTCGTGCGCCGGCCTAACGGGCGACCAGGCGCCTTCTTTAGTAAATCTGACTATAATCATATCTTTGCAAAGGTGACGTCAATCGATTTCTTATATTTTCTCGACCAGATTGGCGACCAAATAATTCGGACCATAATTAAGGAAATTATGTGAAAAAATTTATTTGCAGAATTGAAAGCCTGTTTCGTTAAAAGTAGTCCGATTTAAATTATTTTCTGGCAATTTAATCGGGGGAATGCAAGGCATGCAGTGGTGTCACTTTCATTTTGATATGATGAGAAGTAAAGAAATTCTGTTTCTGTATAATTGACGACACATGGCCAAGTAACTCCAGGCGGAAGTTTAGACGGGTGAACGATACAATGTCGCTAGGCTCGGGCCTCAGAGGATCGAAGCTTGAAGAAATGCGGCTTCGATCAACGGCTCTCGAGCCTCGCCAAAGTCATTTGAGCTTCAAATGAATCTCGAATAAAGATACAAATAAATACGAGAAAATTATTTGCTGCCCACGCCTTCAAGTAAAAAAATTATTTGTGACTGCCGGATGAATTCCTGTCAAATAAATTCATGCATCTGTGGCGCTTCAATAAATCGACGAGTCTCGAATAAAATTTTTGTCTTCTGTTCGAACTCAATTTTTTATATGAAATAATTTTTTGTCCATCGCTGGCCAGGGCTTCATTCGGCAAAATCCGTTTCTTCCGATCCAAATCGTAAACCGGCTCTTTCCTCGAACTCTGACACGCCACTGAGTCCGTGGCAAAGAGCAGGCCGATGACGGATCCACGGAAAGGTCGTCACAATATAAACGAGATAAGGATGAATTTTTATGAAAAAATCAGCCGAAATTTAACAATAAACTCTTTTTATACCGGATTTCATTTTCAAGAAAAATGATTTTGTTTCATTATATATGAGTGCATTTACTTCGAATAGATAAATCTAACTACGGACACGTAAATTGTTTGTAGTTGCATTTGTAAATGTATTTGTGTTTCATTTAGATGAATGATTATTCAGTTTGTAGGTGCCCCTATTTTACACGAACAATCACCTTGTCCTCGCTTAAATAATAAATTATGTTGCATGCTACATACACTCCTTAAAAATTTAGCTTAATCTGTACAAGTTTAATATTTGTTATTTAGGAGCCGTAAATTCGCCACAGATACTTCTGAACAGCGGTATCGGGCCACGGGAAGAATTAAACGCTGTTGGTGTACCATTAATTCACGATCTGCCGGGCGTTGGTAAAAATCTTCATAATCACGTCGCCTATACGCTGGCATTCACCATTAATGACACTGATACTGCTCCCCTTAATTGGGCCACCGCGATGGAGTATCTCCTCTTTAGGGATGGACTGATGTCTGGCACAGGTAAGCAAATGAAAAAATTTAATTTATTGTTTTACATTCTTCCTATTAGATTATACCTTACCGCTTTATGTAATAACAAATTTAAAAATCGAATGAAAAATAAATAGATAATATAAAATAGGATAGTTTATATTACTATACAAAATACATACATAAAGAAGACCAATCAATTTTGCAAAATATTTTTCTCCCAATTTTGTTAATATCAGTTAAAACAAAGATATTTCCTTTAAAAAATATACCGATACCATGTGAAACCAATCTATGTACACTATTTATTTGCTATAAACTTACGAATCGGGACCGATGCGCAAGCTTACAGTGTATAAGGCCGTGTTCCCCAAAGTGGCACTACAACGGCCTTGAGGGCATTTGAATTATCTAGAGTACAAAGGGTACCTGTACAAAGAAAATTCGAAGTGAGACCTATTATGTACTGACGCCAGGCATCACTTATACACGCAATTAGGTAAAAATGTACACTTATCAACGATAAATTATTTTGACATTAATTGCATTGACTCATTTAACAGGTGTGAAAGTATTTAGAATTGCATATAACACGCAATACGAATATATTCGTCGTATGAGTAGTCCCCAGCGTTTCCGCAGGTATTCCGGTATTCCCCCTCCCTTCACCACCCTATGCCACCTGTTCACCTTGGACTCCCACATTCTCTCCCACCTTTCCTCACCTTGCTCTTCCCTCTCCTTTTTCTCTATTTCCTCCCACCTCACCTGTTCACTCACTCCCATCCTATCCAAATACCCCCTTCTTTCCTTCTCCCACCCTGATCTTTCTCCACCCCTCCTCTTTCTTTCTCTCATCTCTTCCATGCATTTTCATGCTAGCTCTCCCTCCTTTCCTCCCCTCAGCTTTTCCTCAATCTTCCACGCATTTATCCCCTCTCCCAGCCTCACCGTATCCCTTTGCACCTCCACCCTTATCATGTAACCTGGTGTCCTCCAGTCCACCCCCCTTGTCCACCTCACAAACCATTCCTGCACCCTATCTATCCTTTCTCTCTCCTTCCACCCCCAAAATCTCCGCCCCAAATCACATGACCCGCCATAAGAATAGATCGAATAATCTTAATCTCCTCATCCAGTTGTTTCCAAATTCTTCTCTTCATGTCCCACACCTCCCTCATCACCTGACTGCCTTTACCGCCCACTTCCTTATATGTGCCTCCTGCCCTTCATTTCTCTGTAGCACATATCTTAAATACCTAAATTCCTTCACCTCCTCCATCTTATTTCCTCTCCAATACCACACTGTTTTCTTCATTCTCCTTCCACCTTTCCTGAACCTCCTCACTTTAGTTTTCTTCGCGTTCAGCTCTAACCTTTTCCCTCTCAGATAGTTATACAACCGCGGCAGCATCCCCTTCATCCCATCTTCGTCCTCTGCCAAGAGCACTACCCTAGCTCCACTCCTCCCGATCCTCTTCTCCTAAATACCACCACCATATCCGCCATTACAATATTAAACAGCATCGGGTTCGGCGGGCACCCTTGCCTTACCCCCTTCGCCGTCAAAAAGGCCTGTTCCGTCTCGTTTCCCACCTTTACTCTATTCATCGTCTCCCTATACACCTCCCCTATCCTTTCCCTTAGTCCCTATCTTATCCCTCTACCCTTCAGCGCTTCCCCTAACACCCCCCTATCTACCGAATCAAACGCAGCCTTCAAGTCCACAAATACCGCCACGATTTTACCCCCTTTCCTTGCCAGCTGCCGGTCTATTATTTAGTTTAACGTGGATATATTATCCATCACCCCCACCCCCTTCCTAAACCCTGTCTGATTCGGTGGCAATGCCACCTTCTCGTCTACCTCCTCCTTTAGCCTTTCCCCCAATATTCCCGCATATATATTGTACATCGTTAGTATCAGTGTTACTCCCCTGCCCCTTCTTCACTATCGGCACTATTATACTCCCTTCTCACCTCAAGCTTCTTCTTTCTACACTCCTCATTCCACTATCCTCGACTTCTTTTGTCCTCTTCTTCTACCTCTTCCTCCTGGTTTTTCATGGCTTCCCTTATCTTCCCCACCCCTCTGCACATTTCTTCCTGGATTCCTCCTCCCCCTAGTTCCACCCGCTCAATTCCCTCCCTGAACTTCCCCCTCCCAGTCTCTATCCAATCTTTCACTTCGTTCTCCTTTCACCACTCTTTTCCACCTCCCTAAAAATAGTTTTGTACCTCTTTATGCGCGAATACCGGTAACTGGGACTGAACAAAATTTTGCGGAACCAACGGTTCGCGGTTACAATTTCTGAGCAAATTGTTATCACGAGGTTCAAATTGAGGGTATTCCGATTTGCTTGAAATTTTATATTGCACCCAATAATACGATGGCATTTATGACTCTACTTGGACGAAATTTTTCGACCCATCCATCGGTTGCTCTCACGTTGAATGGCAACCGCGTAGTTACAAGGAGAGTGCAAGAAATACCGGCGACCGAATTGGATTATGCGATAAATCAGATAATGAGAATTGAGTGCGTTAATGAACCGAATTCGGCACGGGAATATTTACAGATAAATACAGAATTCGATGCCGAAGTAATTGAAAAAAATGAAAGATTTGTATGATTTGGATATACTAAAGTTAAGGAATTGAGTGTGTTTGAAAAATATTTTGAAACGAAAATTGTGTTGCAGCATGAGCAACCAATTAGCTTTCGACCGAGGCGACTTTCTTTTGCGGATAAAGGAAAATTGCAGGTGATTTTGGATAATTTGCTTGAGAGAAAAATTATTCGAGCGAGTGAGTCACCTTATGCTATTCCGATAATTCTAGTTGTCAAAAAGAATGGCGAAATACGACTTTGCATAGACCAGCGCTGGGCAAAATCGCTTACGTGTAAGCTCGGGGTTCTCCCACTCTCGTCCGCGTTATCAGGGATACCGCGCGACGCTAACCGCGAAGACGCTAGCACGGCTAGCCCGTCATGGCAGCCTTCGTAGCGTCGCGCGGTCTCCTTGACGACGGAAGGCACGCTGTGCGAGAGACAGATTGGAAGGGGAAGCTGGCGCGTGAGGGGCCCCACCGCTGCCCAGCGCTGGCATAGACTATCACGAATTGAACAAAATAACGGTAAAAGACAAGTTTCCGTGTCAGCTAATAGATAACAATATTACAGCGTGAAATTACCTGTACATTTCACATATATGATATAACAATCTTCGTAGAACCGTGACTAAACAGTGAGGTTACAAATGAGAAACTTGGATTTGCTGGCTATCATGTCTATCGTAATGCTCGATCATTACGAGGCGTCCTCGTCACGGTAAAGAATTCACTCCCACATGCAGCCATCCAGGTGGACCTTCCGAAAATTGAGCAGCTTGTTATCAACGTCCGCCTGAGTTCATAAACTTCTATCTTTTCGGCTGTCTATTTCCCACCTGCATTATCCTTATCTTTATTTGCGGATTATTGCAACAAAGTCTCGGTAATTTCTGACTCTTACACCAACTGTCATATATACCTGTTTGGAGAGTTCAATTTACCGCACACCGCATGGGTCGAAAATGATTTGTATGCGTCCGGGAATCTGTCTGAATGAATTATTATATAATTTTAATTATTGTAATTTCTACAGAAAAATACCATTGCGAACCATTATGGGTCTATGCTCGACCTCATTTTCATGGACGATGTAAATCTAAAAGTTGAGGTCTCTTTAGAAGCGCTTCTTGTTTGTGATAAATATCATCCACCTTTTCACGCTCGCATTACCTCAACACCCGTCGTCGGTTTGCTAGATGCTCCTAGCTTTCGTTACGACTTTAAAACAGGTGACTATCACAGTGTTCGTCAATACTTAAACTCAGTTCATTGGAATTATATTTTAGCAGACTTGTAACTGTCTCCCGTGGCGAGACGGCTGCCGGTGGGACGGAGAAGGAATGTGGTAACTGCCGACACAGTCGGGTGGCCGGATTCGGCGACTGAACAAGAGCCGATAAACAAGTAATAACGTTTATTCGTGGCTCTGGTATCGCGGTACAGGTGCCCGGTAAGCGCGTCTGGTCGCGGGGGAGGTGTTCCGATTTGAGCACGTATGACGGCAGCGATTTCGGCGAGCTTGGGAATGGAGGATGTGAAGTTGTGGCGCTCCCGTCACCTCCCCCCTACCCCCACCCCACGACCCCGCGACACCGCATGACTGCGTTACCGCGTCAACCGGCCCCGTTGCATTATGAACGGCCGGGCTAGGGGGGGGGGGGGGGGGGGGTCGGCAAGCTCAGCCAAGAAATGCCGACTCCTTGCCCCCAACGCGGCGTCGCCGTGCCGTGCCAGCAGCAAGCGACGCACCGCGAGATAAACGATCGGTCACCCATCTCTCTACAGCGCGCGCCCTTCGGTGATCCAACGAGAATCGGTGCATGCACCGCGGCCACTGCCGCTGGCTTAGGGATGCGAGGCTGTTTTATACCTGGACACCAATTGAACGGGAGAGTACAGAGTAACTTCTGGACGCCTCATTAGAATAAAGTCAAGTGTTGTATGCACATTAGAATTCCAGCAAATTGTATAAATGCAGCGAGACGCAACGTCTGACTTCCGAAATTTGTAGACCCGCCCTATCCACCAAACCATGGAATCTTACCTAATCCAAATAAAACTTGTCTGTCCAGAAATGATAAGTGTTCTCATTCATCGAAGGCTGCACCTCTATTTTTCTGCGATTTATTTGATAATACTCTTTATCGTCCTCAACTTTTTCCTGTACTTGGCGTAATTTTTTTACTTCTTTTTTAGTTTTAATGGGGATCTCACTTCTGTTTACAAAGAAGATAATTTGCATAGGAAATGACTTCAGATAATTTTTTATTAATATTATAAATCATAAAGGTTCATCATCAACAACCATGAACACTCTTATCACGGGACAGAATTAAGGATGAAGAAACACGGTAGTGTCTCGCGCGAAGTATATATAGGTACCCATACAGCACACTCCATTGCAGGAAGGTTCCAGCAACATTGATGGAATGTTCCATGAAGGATCCTATGTCCGCCCTTGTGGAACATTCTACGGAACGTTCCGGACATTCTCTGGCAATGCTCGCGGAGCGTTCCGAACAGTAAGGCCAAAAATAAAAATATCGATAGTATAAGTATTTTATACCGTGCTGCGAGGGACACGACGGGGACATGAAGTGTGTGCAGAATCGTAGCAGTATAACGTCCGTGTGTCATTAATAATAAATATAAAATTTTTTTACCTCAGTTTCGAACCCATGACCTCGAGCACCGTAGACGAACACTTTACCGCTGCAGTTACGACCATTGATTGAAAGGATTGCTTACGTATTGGAACTTTAACTCCTACCGTGCATAACTTTAAACTCAAATTATTAAAAAATGAAGGCTCGTTTTGACATTATTATTAGGGTAAACCAACCAGTGAATGACCGAATTGTTGAATGAGAAGCCCAGTAAATGACCGCATACTTTTATTAAGAATTGTACTTATTAATGTTTGTTTAATATGCATAACTAAAAATATGGAATATTAAAAGTGCAACTACACTCCATTTATAAACATATAGTATTTTTCAAATTTATAATTTACATTTCTATGCCTAATGGTCATTCACTGGTATGCGGTTAATTACTGGTTGGTTTACTCTATTATTATTATTATTATTATTATTATTTTTGTTATTATTATAAACGGGAATAGTCCCATAGTTTACATAAAGCATACAAGAATTGACCTTACATCGTCTACACAAAGCGTAACCTAATATACAGGAGAAACTTTGAACTTCCTACTCTGAATAATATAGAGCGTGTGAATGTAAAAAATGTGTAGCCGATTTATTTAACAAATCAATGGTGTGTATAAATGTTTCTCCTTTTTCCATAAGGATTTTGTAAAAAAAATGTACATATACAGTAATCTGCACCTACAATAATTATTATTGATATCAATTAGAGAAAAGTCGATATAAGAATCGATTCTGGAACCTTTGTTGTAAAATGTCCGAAAAGTTGCCTGACCATTGCCAGAGAATGTCCTGAACGTTCCGTGACCATTGCCAGAGAATGTCCTGAGCGCTCCGTGACCATTGGCAGAGAATGTCCGGAACGTTCCGTGACCATTGCCAGAGAATGGCCGGAACGTTCCATGAAGCTGGCAGGAAGGTTCCAAGTGGCAATGTTCCACCGCCACATAGCTGGAATGTTCAAGGAAGGTTCCTATGTCCGCACCGAGGCAACATTCCACGGCAACCCCCATGGAACCTTCCTGCAAGCTTCGGGCAACGGAGTGTGCTGTATGGGTATACGCAGTGCGAGACACAGAGTGCTCTATAATGCCACTACCCGCTATCAAGAACCCTTCGATTATCGAATCTCAATAATGGTTGATCCGATTAGATTTTGTATGGTCTTAATGTATAGCTTGGGTTTGATTTACATAAGAAAAATTTCTTCGTTTTGTTTCTACGTGCCTTATGAGCTGAGATATTTCGATGTAAATTTGCAATTTAGCGAATTTTATGTTAAGATATTTTCTCCATCGTCAAGTGTGGGCAAGAGGGGAATATGAAAGGGCGAGGAATTGACTCTCAGGCACGTCATTCATTGGATGAAGGTTTCGGTCAATCACATAACAAATTGATGTCACATGACAGCCATACAGAGAGCACATTTGTCGAGGTAAATGTAAACTAAAATCGATTTCATACTTATTGCCGGTGAGTTTCGTGAGGGGTATTCTCCCATCACACCGCTTGCCTGCCTCGGTGCTCCTTTTCTTTACGTTCCCGCTCTCTTTCGAGCTGCGCCTACTCGTCGCGGTGGGAATTGATGTCGGTGAGGTACGTACACACGCAGCAAAGCAACCCCATCACTTTGAGTACATAGACGGGACACGATTCCGAGCGGTCATTTCTCGCTTCTTTCTTGCCGATGGCGAGAGCGAGATTCTTTGATCGAGAGTGAGAGAATCCGAGAACGAGTGAGAGCGGACGAAAGAGTCACACGTAGTAGTTGCCGTCGACTACGAAAGAGAGAAAGGATGATAATTTGTCTCGCTTCGTCGTTCACGTACATCGTACGCTCCAGAATTGGGCAAAAGTTTATCTAAATAAAAATCTCAAATAACGAACAAAAGATAAATAATTTGTATTTGTTATTCGAGGCTCGAATAATCGAAGTTATCTTTATTCGAAGAGTAATGAATAAATAATTTTATTCGATGAGAATTTATTCGACGAGTAAAGATAATGTTTTATTCGAAGGTTTTATTCGAATAAATGCATCGAATAAATTTTTCTTCCGTAGAATTTATCTTTCCGAAGCCACGAATAACTTTCGTCAGCGTCGAAACTTAGTGAGTCACCAAGACCCCAAGTCGCCGCTGCCGGTCCTTTGTGTTCGGCGCTCGCTATTCGGCCGGGCTCGACCTTCGGAGGCTCGAATAAACACGCTCCACGCTGACGAAAGTTATTTGTGGCTTCGAAAACATAAATGCTACACGTTGGGGTGTCCATGTGAAAGGTTCGTAAAAGAAGGTACACACGACGTGACTATAAACACTAATATATTCTAACAACTAAGGTATACGAAATAGTGTGATACAGAACTCCCGACTCGCCCGATCCGCCATGACAGACTGATCCTCCGCGCCCCCGCCCGGCGCGCACTCTCGTGGCGCGTCTTCAAGGCTCGTGCGGACCCCAACACCACAGATGATAAATTTATTCGATGCATTTATTCGAATAAAACCTTCGAATAAAAAATGATCTTTATTCGTCGAATAAATTCTCATCGAATAAAATTATTTATTCGTTTTTCTTTGAATAAAGATAACTTCGATTATTTGAGCCTCAAATAACGAATAAACATTATTTATCTTTTGTTCGTTATACGAATCAAGACAAAGTATCATGCTTTCTCTCGTTCGTAGTCGACGGCAACTACGTGTGTCTCTTTTGTCCGCTCTCGCTCGTTCTCGGATTCTCACACTCTTGACCAAAGAATTCCAAGAAATTATGGGGATACTCGCCGGACTCCTAACCAAGGATCGGCGGACTCCAGCTACCAGTGGTGGAGGGGGGAACACCTGCAGGAGCGGTGGTTATGTGTGCGTGACTGGCGCAGGCGCAGTTCACGCACACATTACCACCGCTGCTGTAAGTGTTTCCCCCTTGTCGGTGAAATGATTGTCGGTGATCTAATCGTGTCAGTGAGAAAATACTGTCGGCGATCAATCATAACCTGCCAAGTATCAAATAAGGTAAATTGTCAAACTTTCTGAAATGTTACGAGTTTTTACACCATATAGGACACTGAATTATTGTCTCAATTAATAAGGTAAGTCGCCAAAATTTGTCAATAGACTATTTATGTAGAGCTTATAGAAACGAAGAGGACGCACAGACTTGCAAGTTGTCCGCATAAGGTTAGATTCTTTCATACAAGTTTCAGGAAATTTGCCAAATAAGGTAAATCGACAAAATTTATCAAAAGACATAGACATTAAGAATTAAGAAAATTATGTTCGATTGCTTTCAATGTACAGCAAGTCACATTAGTGAAGAAAATACGCAGAAAACTTGATTCTTTTCAATCTTTGGACAAAGACATTCGTAATACTTTAAAATTCAGAGTAGTTGCCACGCTATTCATTAATTTAATTAGTTTCACATTAATAATATTTTATTTCACCAATAAACATACTAAATTAATTCTATTCCAACACCAATACATTGTGCGTTAAAAATATTAATTATAACAAGACTTTCTGCTATATGCTCTCACCTCCTTCGGACACATTTTGTAGTCTCTACACTTAGTGTAGCCAAGGGCCACTCTATATCTATATGTTCTACGTTAAGTTGTAACTAAAATGTGGATTTTATATATTTACAGATAATCTAAGCAGAGGATGATGCAGTGTGATCTACGTCAGAAAAAAAAATTATTGTGACATAATATTATATTAATTAAACAATTTTATTCAGCTTCGATCCTTTGTTTGCTTCTTGTGTGTTTGCTTCACATCTGAAAACTCAAATTTAAACCAATTCCACTAAACCAATTTTCTTGTAGCTTTGCAGGCGTGCGTAGTTTGGATGACACTATAATACATTAAAAAAGAAATAACCTCGAGGGGTTAAACAAATTATCCAGTCATCAATAAACACTACAAAATGTGTGAAATCCCCACAAAAATTACCTGTTTTGAAAAAAGTTACAAAAACGAGCGCCAAGTATACACGCGCAAAGAATGGTAAATTAATAATCCCATCAAAAAGAATCCCATTTAAAAATATTGTCCCAAATTAACATCTGTACAAAACTAATGTTATACAAAAATGGTGCCAATTATAACAATGGCTAATTGTACAAACAATCGCTTTAAATTGAATAAAAAATTCATCATTGGAAGAAACAAAGAATATAATAATATTGAGCAGATATATTTTTATAGAAATAAATATTTTATTCAAAATATTTGGCGCTGCGCTCCGAATTGGTGTTGCTAAACTGAATAAATATGTATAAATTGCACTAAAATCTTTTTTTTTCTTTCTTGTCTCAGTGGTGTCTTGTCTTGTTTTATTTATTAACCAAGACAATTAATATTTTTTTTGGTTTCGCAGCGCAAAGTATTTTGAATAAAATATTTATTTCTATAAAAATATATCTGTTTAATATTATTAGCTTCTTTGTTTCTTCCAATGATGAATCTATTATTCAATTTAAATCCGATTGTTTGTACAAATAGCCATTGTTATAATTGGCGCCATTTTTGTATACCATTAGTTTTATAAAGATATAAATTTACAATGTTTTTAAATGGGATTCCGGTTGATGGGATTATTAATTTACCATTTGTAGGAGCGTGGATAGTTAGATTCCAGTAACTGAACTCAGGGGACAATAAAGACACTTTATTACAAAACACACACACACACACATGTAGTATAAGCAGAATAAGTCGTGTCCCTCCCAGGCAGGAGCACCGATAACGGGCGAACTAAAGCCCTTCTTCACGTAGACCGATCACGTGGAGTGTAGTCAGGTTCCTCACCCTCCCACACTCACCCTCCGCGTTCACAATTGCGTTTCGCTTGCGCTCCGAAACTTCCGGGATCTAATCGTTCATAAACGCATCACTCGTTCAACGATCGACAATTGAATCCTTTCTGCCCGTTCGGGCTTACTTACACACTCGGACACTATCGGGCGTTACCGGGTACTCTCGATCGATCGCTGGCTGAGAACGTCGAATACGCCTCTGTGTGTCGCCTGTCTATTAGGCAAGGCCTTACATATTCTATGCGCGTGTATACTTGGCGCACTTTTTTGTACCTTTTCTAAAAAAGGTAATTTTGTGGGGATAAATTCTACGCAAGTTTAAGAACTACGAAAATAAACCATGTGCACCACATTGCCGATCTACAGGATGTCCGCGGGAAGACTGGACAGCCGGTTTTCTCCTAAAGTATTGGAGATAAAAATATAAAAAATAGGGAATTGCATGAAAGACTGACAAAACTCGGAAATAATTTATTTATGCACCTAACAATGGCCAATAAATTAAATAAAACTCACCCTTTCAGATATTCCTTTCCTTCCTTTCCTTTCTTTTCGGAAACCTGTGTAATTATGTCACTGTACCGATCCCGGCCATCGACGCCCAGTACTTAGCTGATCGCAGGTATACGGCACCACCCGAACTAAAGGGTCGCAACGTGAAGAGTGTTCGGGTTAATTTACCAAATATTTACATCACTGCACGGTTACTAACACTGATCACTTAATTTATTTTTCATGGAACGTGTCCCTACATTATAAACATTGGTGGCCCCGAATGGGGGCGATTACTGTTAGTTGAGCAGTTATTCGATGTGACCACCACCAGCGTCCATAGTCTATGCACTCCACAGCACGTACAAACATCTGTTTTTGGACGGTCTGCAAAGTTTCTGGCGTTATGTTCGCCACCGCAGCGTGAATTCGCACAACGGCGTCTTCCGGTACATGCACTGGCTAACGGTACACCTCATCCTAAAATGATTGTTGTTCAACAAGTACAAAACGTAAGTAAAAAGTATACCTATAGATGTGAGCAACTGCTCAACTTTATAACAGTAATCGGCCGCTTTCGAGGCTACCAATTTTTACAACGTAGGAAGAACACGTTCCATGAAAAATAAATTAAGTGATAAATGTTAGTAGCCGTGCAGTGAAGTGAATATTCGGTACATTAACCCGGACGCACTTGATGTTGCGACCCTTACCTCCGGGTGATATCGTATACCTGCGATCAGCTGAGCACTGAACGCCGATGACCAGGATCTGTACAGTGACCTAATTACACAGATTTCCGAAAAGGAAAGAAGGGAAGGAAAGGAATGTCAGAAGAGGTGGGTTTTATTTAATTTATTGGTGATTATTAGGTGTGAAAATTATTCCCTTTCCGATTTTTGGGCACAATAACAGTTTGATTTAAAAAATATGATATCAATTCAATCATCGAAATAATTTCCATTATTATTAAATACCTTTTGCCATTTTTCTGGTAGCTTACGAATACCACCGCGATAGAAATTCAGTAGCTTTATACTGATTATGTATATCCAGTCGAAAATAATTTATTCATACACCTAATTTTATTTTTTAAATTTAATCGCGTTGGCCGTTATTAAACTACGGATTTTTACTACAACAACGAATTTCGATCACTTGTCGTACATTTTTTGTTACATTACCTTTTCGTTTATTCGATATTTGAAAACGAAGTTCACGTATTTCTTGTCCTCTCACTCCAAATAATTATTATTTAAGATTTTGCTTTAAAAAAATGGTGTAACCTGGTTTCCTTCGATGCATGCCGATTTGCTTGTTCGTACGTTCGTAGTACAAGCGCAGCCGCCTAGCGCGTAGCCAATGCTACCGCAGGAGCTCGGGCGGAAGACGCGCGCTCTGATCGATCGGTTTTTTTTGTTAATACATCGTTAACGAAGTTTCGGACAATATTTTCGCTAAGGAAAAAGTTGTTCCAAATCATAGCCTGAGTCTCCCCCACCAAGGACTTTACCATTTTTGGAATACCCTGTATATGCAGGGTGTTCGGCTATACGTGAATAGCATTATATTACATATATTCCTGTAATATACTCCTTATGAACAGCTTAAGCACGTGACAGATAAAGCGAATCACCTATCATTTGTCCTTATTTTAAGAGCATCATACAGTTTCCCTACACGTTCCCGGTTTCCTCTCATTCGCATTCGTATCGATGTCCGTATTTTCGCGGATCGATATATTTTCGCTGTGTTTTTTCAGGGGACAAGGAAAGGACGTCAGTGTGAGTGAGAGGAAACAGGAGCCACTGTGTGTTGAGTGGTTCTTCATACTCTAATACAATTTGTGTAAACTTTAACATCTTTTCCTGCCAAAACGGTGTGCGTGCAGCATATGGTTTCTTATGAACTTTTAATTTTTCTCATTGAGTAGAGCACATTGATCAATCATCATCATTAATATTTAATGTTATAAACAAGTCTAAGGCGAGTTCCTTTTACATATGTCCACCACGCCAGAGGTGTAGATTACTTTTTATGCACCCTGTACACATTCGTATGAAATATATTTAACAAATTCACCTCTATCAATTGTTGAACAGGCATATCTGAGGTAACTGCAATGGTAAATACGAAGTACGCGAATCCAAAGGACGACCATCCGGATATACAACTAATTTTTGGTGGTTACCTTGCGGACTGTGCGGAAACGGGCATGGTTGGAGAATTAAAGGGTGCAAATCGCACAATTTATATAATTCCAACTTACCTGCATCCAAAAAGCCGCGGTTACCTACGTCTGCGAAACAACGATCCCCTTTCGAAGCCTCTGATCTTCCCAAAATATTTGAGCCACTCCGACGACGTAGCCGGCCTCGTTGAGGGTATTAAATTTAGTATCAAGTTAGCGAAGACTGAAGCACTCAGCAGGTATGACGATTCACTTTCTACACATATGTAATTTATATGGATATATTGAGTCTCTCTAGTGCAGGCCTGCACAATTCATTACTCGTACGGGCACTTTTCAAGATGCATGGACACGTACATAGCTCTCAAATAGAACGAAATCACAACTTTGTGGGCAATATTCCTGTGGTACGATACTCTGCGGATGCAGAGAATGTAGACCTTTTATAACTGACGGCAGCTTCAAAAGTGTATATAACGGTCTCCACTTCTTTTTTTATTACTGGTGCCATCACTTGATCACAGGTTTACTCACATCTGCGCCCGTAATGAAGGCGGTTTATTCATACGCAGAGGAACATCAGTCACGCAGGCCTGTTCTAGTATAATACTTTTTACAGATGTGAATAATGTTATCGATGAAACTACTACTTTCTGTGTCAACTTCCACTGAAAATTGCAGTATCTCTTAAACGAGCGAAATTCAAATTATTTTACATAAATACCAGTTTCAATTAAATTCTTCAACAAAGATTGTAGTTAACACGTTTAATGTCACGGTGGTCATCCGTAACCGTCGCCACTCTTTTCAGTGGCGCTCTGGTGATCAAGCCTAATACCCCACGCTACCATCTATTTTAAATGCCTGCAACAAATGAATGCCACCGAATAAAAAATGTTGGATGCCATTGATAACTAGGTAATACCGTACGGATAAAACTGAACTACTGTATTTTCTGTTTATTAGCCCACTTACAATTGGTACGACTGTTTATAAGAGCGCTGTCTAGCAACGGGGCCCCCTAAGCGACTGTTTCCCCTTCCAACTTTCTTCGTTTCCACACAATATTCGTGAGGAAAATATAGTAGCACAGACCCTTTTTTTTTAAATTGTTTATTAGCATTTGCCATGTTTATGTACATACAAAAAAATATACTTAACTAGAAGGAGTGCAATCGATGTTTCTTTCTTACTCTCCAATAAAATAAGGAGTTTCAATGAGCAGAATGTTACAATGACTCCTATTGGCCCAACGCTTTGGAGCACCTCTAGGATTTCTGTTACCTCTAATTTCGTGGAAGATTTCATCCAATTTGAATTCTCAGTATTCACCAGGGTGAGAATGTCAAAGTAAGTTCAGAAAAGGTGCTAAGCTTTTTCCGCATTAAAACTGGGCAATTTGCGCTGCAAAAGGAACTTTAACTAACAAGGGACGTTCGGCAACCCGAAAATTCAGAAAATTACGAAACTCGGTGTGCAAGTAGAGTAGTTCATCCGTAACACAACCCTATTTTTTGTTGGTGCCATAATGCAATTTTTACGGGTGAAATCACCCCTTGAAAAAAATCAGAATATTCTTTTACGTGGAATATCTCGAGAACAGTGAGAGATATCGAAAAGAAGTTTAAACAAAAGTTGCATCTTTCTTTTATATCTACAAAAACGCGTAAAAATAATTTTTGAAAAATCCATATTTTTCAAGTTAGCCCACCACCAACCCTTGAAATTAAGTTTTTGTATTTTTTAAATATACGCTGAAATACCTCTGGATAATCTCTTTGCATACATATAAATAGTTGTTGTGTTATATTTTTTTGCAAACAAATATGTTAGCGTCACCAAATTTAAGGCGGCGGCTGAGGGCGGATGGCCCCATGCTGACCTGCCTTCGACGATTTTATGGCAGGGACTTAACCTGTGTGCGGTCCTGATTGTAGAGAGTACGCGAGATTAAACAGTCTTGGCGACCGGCGATGGCTGGTGACCACGTTGTGTCTCCCAGCTATCGGGTGTCGAAGGATTGGTTGTTTAGAGTGAGATAGAGAATATGAGAATGGCAAGCGGCCCGACACCGTATTGTTAATGAATAGGGACTCTGTTCCTGGAGCATCTGGCCACGGAGTGGGGAAGGCCTTTTGGTAAGAGGACTGCGATGAACCCCACGGCACTTACCCCAGAACTGTCCTGGGACGAGTTTCACTGCAGTCTTTGTCGCGTCTAAAAGTAATTTCTAACAAATAAAACCTCTATTACCGAATTTGAAATCCATTTTGGCACTTTCCATTAATAACATGGTTTCTTAAAGCTATATTTAGATTACTATTTATGTAAAGTTTAGACAGCTTTCAATTATTTAAGCAAAGCAGTACGTACCTAAAATTGCATCCAAGGTAAAACTCATTAAAACTAATCAGTGACGTGCATCAATCAGTATGATAACAGCACATTCGTACATGCATTACTTGAAGTGTAATCTTATTAGGCTATTTTCGAAACCACACGAAAAATAAATAATGCGTGAAGATTTACAATGACTTTGCAAAATAAATATGTTATTGAAATGACGCAGAATCGCATTGATGCCGATAATCTTGTCGAACCTTCCGATTTGCATAATGCATATGTATATGAATTTTAAATGATTGTAAATCAATTTTACTTTTACATCCTACTAATAACATATATACAATATTACAGTTAATATTAAATTTAATTATAACATTATAGCAGTTTTCATTAACGAAGTGGACGCATAAAGTAATATTTAAACATTCGCAGTCTCTTTTTGTACATGCTGTATTGTTTGATTATACATTGGAAGAATTATACTAATAGAAGACGATAGATACATTGAAAATTAAGGTTTGTAATTTGTACAATAATGATATTCTTCATAGAAATGATTGAAATAAAAATACTTGCCACATTATGCACACAAATACTACATTTGGGTATAAGCTTTTCATTCCTGAAGTAACAGAAATCTACAGGATTTTGAAATTCGCTGGGATGCGTTTCTAGTAGTGATGCGCGATATTTATCGATAACTGCATATATCTATATATGCCTGTCAGAATATCGATATTTTTTATCGATACTTCAAACACCGATAATTACACGTATCGATACTTTTGGTCCACATATCGATAACTTTTTTGCACCTGAAAAAAAGGAAGCCAATTCATTTTATCTTCCTTTTTTGCACCATAAAATATATATCGATCTGTATTATCGATATATGGGACCAATATCGCCCATCACTACTGCACAGAGTGTCCAATGGACACGTCCAGGCTCTTATGTAAAAAAATTATCGATATTACCAATATCGATACTTTTTGAGTAATATATTTCATGTATCGATACATGACAACAAAATATATATCGATATGCATTATCGATAGATGGGACCAATATCGCCCATCACTAGTTTCTAGATATCCGCTTTTAAACCAAACATATTGAAAAAGGTTTTTGAATCTAGGTGAAGAAAACTGGTTGTGGGTTAGGCACTGCGATTTAATTATTTCATTACGTAAGTGCAAGTTGACATCTCTCTCTTGGAGAATCACATTATCCGAAAATGTCCGCACGAAATTTTTCCAAATCCGGAATCCAAACACATCTAAAGGCTGAATGATGCCCGTCGTTTTTTTTTGGAATCGTTGAAAAAGTTACTTCCTTGTCTTGTGGAATCAACTGCTGTAACTCATTTGGGCAGTGTCCCGTCCACGAGTCGAGTAGGAGCATGCTTCTACGGCCAGTATTAAGTAGATATACTTCGCTAAACCAATTTTTAAAATGTTCAGACGTGAGTTTTCCTGACATTGAAGCTCCGATGTAAATATTAACCGGACGGAATAGAGTTCTTTGCACTATCGGACCAAGTCTTCCTGTAGATTCCTTCAAAACTATGTATAGTGGTGAAAGAAGACGTCCGCTTGCTGATATAATAGGCATTATAGTGCAGCTAGGGGAATTGTGCTCAAGATGACATACTTTTTGTTCTGAGACAAATATCTTAAAAATTAAAAGTGGTATCAAAATAAAACCAAAGAGCGGTCTTTATCTGTTTATTAATGGAACATAAAACACCAGTCTCATGACTCCAGCGATAATAACAAAAATAAGAGAAATAAAAAATGACATGCCTGTGCATCTGTGTAAGTTGACATACTTCTGTATAAGATGACATACTCTAAAGCTGGCCAGCTCAGTCTAGCCCAGTAAAATTAGACAGGAATCTGCCCAATCTACGGAATAATTCCCATCAAGCTAAATTTTGGTATGAGCCTTTATTTGGTCGTTTTAAAAAATATAAGACTGCCGCTAAAACTTTTACAGAGGGTTGAAAAAAAAACAGTTTTTCGCGAATATCTCATTATCTAGCAGTTTTGCGACAAAAATAGTTATTATCCGATTTATAGCATAGGAAATTCTCTACGAAAAAGGTTCTATCAGTTTTTTTCGTAGGAGTAACCATTTTCATGCCATTTGAAGTGGACTTCATTATGTCATCTTACCTAAAAGTGAACGAAAAAATATATTGCTTTCTAGTGGCAAAAACTTTACGATTTCTTACTCAGCTGTACAGTATTCATGATACAAATTAACGCTACTTTACACAAAATTCATCTAATAAATTAAATTCCTTACCAGACGGGTATTTTCGTAACAATACATAAACCAGAATAATTATTTTTTCGGTCACAGAATCAGACAACTCTACAGCACGTCTAAACGTGCGTCCGCCAGTGATCATACTATGTTGTACTATTGGGGAAATCTACTAGCCGATGAATAAAAATTAATGTCACGCTTCTCGCGCGAATATTTGAAAATACAGTAATGGTATGTCATCTTACCTCACTATGTCAACTTAAGCATAATTCCCCTATGTGTTTTAGAAGATACCGATTGAATCGTCGCTTCTACCATTTTCACTCCTAATTTCGCCAATGTTCGCCCAGAATGTATTTCAAGGTTGAAACCACTCTCGTCTGCATTATAAATTTCTTCAACTCCGACAGCTGGGATGTTAGACTTTACGTGAGAAACAAACGATTCTGCGATATTTTTGATATTGTCAATATCTTCAAACGTAAATTGCGTCCTGAATGTTGTTATCTTGCGGGACACAATCCAATCCGCAGTCGTAAAGTTTCAAATCCACCATTTACCTACCACGAATTGGGGTTGGTCCACCTGATTTTCTGCCTCCAAGGCCTACAATCTTAATTTCATGTCATGAACAGTAGATCTTCTGTCACAAGCTTCTTCAAACTTTTGCAGTACATATTCCGCAATAAATGCAAATTTATCTGCATGTCTTCCACCACTCTCTACACTCCCCTCCCACCTGTATAGCTGCGGCAAAGATTTAACCATGCGATAATTTTTCTGTACACTGGTAAGCGATCGACGTTCCTTTTTTCCATTTTTCCAAAACGTTACTGCTTTTCTCTTATAACTTAAGTCAACTTTTCCACATTCATCATCAACAGTAGGGGGAGTCCGGGAGACTTGACGATATGGGAGAGTTGAGCTTCATATAAGGAACACAACGCTTCTACTCTTAACTAGATATTGCTGTCTACTCATCTTTTAAGACAAGATACAATACTGTCATGAGTAACTGGATGTTGTCCAACCCCGGAAAGACAGTCACAATATACAACATCCTTGATTTGTGCAGGAAGTAATCTCACAAACTTTCAGTCAAGCTAATATCATGAGTGGCTTTAGAATGTTGGGAATACACCCATTGAATCCTGAAATATTCAGTGAGGAAGATTTTTTGTGCTCGGCAGTTACTCATTCCCTCGTCCTCTTCGCCATCTAGTATGTCAGAAACGGATAACATACACGAAAATTTGTCTACTGCACCATACTCTGTGGGTATCAAATTCTGTCGAGGTGAACAGGGGTGTATCTGCTACTCCTCCAAGTCGAAGAAGGAAATGGTTAAGAGAAAAATTCTTCAGGCAATTGATAATGAAACGGAAGATTTTAATTTTTATTAATTTTGTACGAAAAGCTCAATTAAAGTATATAAGATAATTATTGTACCTAATGTCTAAAGTTTGTGGCTACTTATTATAAAGTAAAGCAAATTGTTGTTTTTTTTCACTTGTTCCCGAGTTACTAGGTTATGGTCAAATCTCCTCACATGGTGGTTCATATCTCCCAGCGCTCGGGGAGAGATGAGGCAAATCTCATTTTATATAAAATTTAATTTAGTGCTATATAATATTAAATTATAGTCTGATAACAAGGCTTTCCTGTGACATAAATATAAAATCGATACATCTCATACCCTACATTTCATGGACCTTCAAGTAAAAGGAGGTTCAACTCTCCCGGACTCCCCTACATTCTACAGGGTCAAAACAGTCTTCTTCTTCTTCTGCAGGCATAATGTACTCTACAACTTGTGCACCATGTGGTTCGGATGGATCGGCAAAATCGAGCTCATAATCATGTTCAATTAATAGTAGGAAATGTATGTTTTGAAACTTTTTTATAATGTCCCGAATTTCATTGTGCAGTTCCGTTTCTACCGAGTTTATAGGTGTCTGTATTATACTTGCAATTTGAAACGTAGTGGCTAACACCTTTATTACGTTAGCAACATTAATCGACTGCATTTTAAAGAAAAGCCTTTCAAACAATGATCACTCACTTTTTTTCAATTAAATGGTAACTGACTGCTTGCAAAAATGTAACTGCCATTCGCTGCATCCTCGGGAATATTTATATCAATCAAAAGACGCGAGTACGTAAACATGTTTACCGAAAAGTGAATGTCGCTCAAGAATATTATCAGTTACAATTAAAATGATTCAAAATCACTGTAAATCTTCACGCATTCTTTATTTATCGTGTGGTTTAGCTGTAATGAGTTTTACCATGCATGCAATTTTAGGAACTCCTGAAAGCGGATATCTAGAAACGCATCCCAGCGAATTTCAAAATCCTGTATATTTCTGTTACTTCAGGAAGGAAAAGCTTATACCCAAATGTAGTATTTGAGTGCATAATGTGGGAAGTATTTTTATTTCAATCATTTCTATGAAGAATATCATTATTGTACCAATTACAAACCTTAATTTTCAATGTATCTATCGTCTTCTATTAGTATAATTCTTCCAATGTATAATCAAACAGTACAACATGTACAAATAGAGACTGCGAATGTTTAAATATTACTTTATGCGGCCACTTCATTAATGAAAACTGTTATAATGTTATAATTAAATTTAATATTAACTGTAATATTATATATATATATATATATATATATGTTTTTGGATACTGGGGTGTGAATGATAACTGAGGCACAGTATATATGTAACAATAACCACATATATTTAACGAATAACTAAAGTTGATACAAATAGCTGATAAACCGAAACATTTAATGAGCACGAAGTGTTCGGCGCGATGTCCCGGAAGGTTCTGCCTTTTCTTCGGCGCTTAACGAACGCCCGAAAATAACGGACGGGGAAAACAAATTTCCCACGCGTCTCAAGGTTGCGAACGAGGACACGTTGTCCACAGGATTTCACTGGGGCTCTGGCAATCGTCACTTTTATTGCCCTAACCCCTTCAAGCTCGACCACCCGCAATAGGCACTCGAGCAACCGACAGTTTTATGCCTAAGAAATAAATAAAACTTTCTCCCGGCCTACAGTCCGCTACATGTTATTAGTGGTGTAACGTCCGATTGTCCGGGGACTACTGGTACGCTTCAGGTTCTCGAGAGGAGAGCGGCGTCCCCTCGATTATAGGATAGGTGGGGGTTCGTTGTCAGAGTTAAGGAGTAAAATCCAACTTAAACTTAACAATGTCTTTATTCAAAAATAACACTTAATTCTAATAATGATTATAATATTGCTTACGACTACGATTATATATGTGTTTTTTATGTTTTTTGGGTTTTTTATGTTTTTATCTATGCTAATTGCGCTAATATATGTTAAATATGTGAATATAAGTATATGCTTCTGTAGTAAGCTCGGCCGCTGCCGTTGCCGGAGCGGTTCCCGAAACTTTTAACAGAGTTCGTATTTTATGCTTCTGCTGTGAGGGCGGCCGCTGCCGTTTCCGGAGCGGTTCCCGACACTCGTGGCAGGGTTTGAATTCTAGTGTTCCGTAGACCTTGCCTTCACTAAGAAGTTAAGCTGCTGCCTACTAATAGGAGCAACGCTTGAAACCTCCGTGAAAACAAAGTTCTCAACCTTGAATGAAAGATCCAGAAAGGAGCTCTAAGTACCTTTGTACACTGAGAACCAGTCGCTGCCGTTTCCGGAGCGTGCTGTAATTCTGCTGGATAGTACTCAAGCAGCCTCTATGAACTAGCATTCGTTGGTCGCAGGGACGTTGATTGTATTCGAATGAGCGCGCTCGGTGCTGCGCACGCCTCCTTTTATACTGGAAATTTGGCGGGCTGGCGCATGCGCAGTATGTCTTTATTCGTTGTTTTGCATTTTGCTCGCTTAATACATATTATTATGTGTTGCTCTTTTGGCAGTATGTCTAATTAATTATTCTTAACATTTCTATAATATTTGCTTAGATTATAATTTATATCTTAAAGTATGTACAATGCTTGTGCGCGGTAACATAGGTTGGTTCTGCGGTAATGTAGTACAGTTCTACTTTATCGACGGTCGGTAATTACCGGTTCGAGTCCCCGTGGGACGTTACAGTGGGATGTAAAAGTAAAATTGATTTACAATCATTTAAAATTCATATACATATGCATTATGCAAATCGGAAGGTTCCACAAGATTATCGGCGTCATTTCAATAACATATATTTTGCAAAGTCATTGTAAATCTTCACGCATTATTTATTTTTCGTGTGGTTTCGAAAATAGCCTAATAAGATTACACTTCAAGTAATGCATGTAGAATGTGCTGTTATCATACTGATTCATGCACGTCACTGATTAGTTTTAATGAGTTTTACCTTTGATGCAATTTTAGGTACGTACTGCTTCGCTTAAATAATTGAAAGCTGTCTAAACTTTACATAAATAGTAATCTAAATATAACTTTAAGAAACCATGTTATTAATGGAATCTCCCAAAACGGACTTCAAATTCGATAATATAAGTTTTATTTGCTTGCAAAAAAAATATAACACATACACTATTTATATGTATGAAAAGAGATTATCCAGAGGTATTTCAGCGTATATTTAAAAAATACGAAACTTAATTTTAAGGGTTGGTGGTGGGGGTAACTTGAAAAATATAGATTTTTCGAAAATTATTTTTACGAGGTTTTGTAGATATAAATGAAGGATGCAACTTTTGTTTAAACTTCTTTTCGATATCTCTCACTGTTTTCGAGATATTCCATGGAATAGAAAATTCTGAATTTTATCAAGTGGTGATTTCACCCCTAATAATTGCATTATGGCATCAACAAAAAATAGGGTTGAGTTACGGATGAACTACTCTACTTGCACACCGAGTTTCATAGTTTTCTGAATTTTCGGGTTGCCCAACGTCCCTTGTGAGTCACAAACCATTTCCATAATTTATAGCACTTTCAGGTCAACCAAATGTACCTTAGTAAAGACAGATGTTTCAGTGTGCCCTACAGTAACAACAGCTACGATATCCTCTAGAAGCCAAGTATATCGAGGAATTCGTATACTTTTCGCGAACGTATATCGCGATCGTGTCTTGCCGATCATTTCGCAGATCGATAATGCATCGAACAGGCAGTACACAATTCAAGACTGCGCTGGATCGTGGAAAAAAAACATGTGAAGTCGACGTAGAAATGTGAGCCTGAACCCGTTGTCTCTAATTAGTACCGAGTATAATGTTCTGGCGTCCACGAGGGAGCGCGCTCCTTCCTTCACTCCGGCGTTCACGTACTTTTGGCGTGTGGCGCTCAAGAGTGCGCGCAAGAACGTCCCTGTAAAGGGCCTTAATAGCTGCCGATTCGTTTCGGCCTGCGGCCAAGCGCAAGAGGCACCCGTCGCTTCGCTCGCGACGCCGATGGCAGCTTCAGTCTGTTGCCAACACATTATCTTTCCTCGATGACTAGGGAACATTTTATGACGACGATGTCTATGTAGACACTGACTCGGATACATAACCAAGCTCTGTATTTTGTAATAAATTTCTTATCAGAGATTTAATTCATTATTGTATTTATTATACAATATTTTACCTGTAATCGTAGTTTATCTTATACTATGTATAAAGTACAAAGTTTATACCTATGTATATTTGTGTGCTTGTCTATCGCCTAAAAACTTTCGAACGGTAAACTCCGGGGTGACGAAATGTCTATTCCAGATAAATGTGAATATTTTCACACAAAAAAGAAAAAATTTTTTTTTTTACAAAATCGGGATCTAAATTCCGAGAGGGCCCAAAGAGTGAAGCTAGTAATCTGTTGGCCCGTGGCCCCTAATGCAGGTGATACGAGTGTGCCGGAAGGCCTAGTGTAGACCAGAGCCCTGTAACGGGCGGGTTTGATCTGCCCGTCACCCGACTGTATCTCGATGCGCCCGAACCTCCCGCGCCTGAGCTTTCACTAACCCGCGATACCCGCAGCTAACCCGCCCATACCCGCCCGACGGCGCCGAGCGTTTATCCGACACGCCCATATCCGCGGCAGATGAGTCGGGTCACCGTTGATTTCTATCCGCCCGCAGAGGCCACAGCAGTCACCAGTCACGACATCACGACGCGTATCCGAATCGCTCGTACATACGCCTTTACTTTATTCATTGGTCGCTATTACAAGACACGAATTTGCTTCGTTCTATGAATGAACAGTTGAGCATTCACTAGGCCAACATGAAGAAATTATGCACACATACAGAAAGTCTATGAAATTTGAAATGAAGAATCCTCAAAATCACTATTAATATGCTTTCATTTACAGTGCGGAACAAAGTCATTGGTAGGACACCTCACATATTTGTACCTATATTTCGTTGACTGAAATAACGACGAATACACAACGTTTCTCGTTATTTCTCTGTAACAGTGCCATGTCCCTCCATACCTTTCGTAGAACACAGTTTCCAATTGCAATCTGTTACACATCTCTAGTAACATTCAGACAATCCCTTTTTCCGTAAAATTTAACAGATGGAGACTGTACTCTGGATTCCTAATTGTAAGTCTAAAGAATTTGTAAATTCGTATGTCAATACGATTGCTTCAAAATATCGTGTCTCTGGTTTACGTCTCGGACCACCCACGAAATACAGCGTTTCGTCGACACTTGTGTGACGTCCCACTATTTTTTCGCGCGGTATTATTTAAAGTCTCCCTCATTAATCTCTACACAACTCCATCAAAATCCCACAATTCAACTCTTACCCCTTTTCCCCGGCCATCAGGCCATCTAGACGATGTACCTTAGCGGTCCTCATCTCGAGATGGTCAACTACGACCTCCCCTTCCCCTCTTAATTCAAGACCACGTCTCACTCCCTCTCTACGACCCTCCAAGTCAAAACCATACTCACCCCTTTCCAATCAAACCACCCAAAATTCATCAAATCAGTTGAGTACAAATAATAACCCCGGGAGTGCGGCACTTATTTCATACAAATAAAAACCCCGGAAGACTTATCGCGACGCTTTTCGTACACAAATCATGGTGCATACCGCGCACCCCTCACCCCTGACATTCAAAATAAATCACATAAATACAAGGACCCGAGAGGCAGTAGTTCTCTTATATGGAAACTCTCCCGCGAAGTACGACGTTTCTTTGAAACCTTAACTGTGTCATTAAAATAACTAAATTCTGTGATCTACGGCAACTACCGTAAGCAATTACCAATCTTTATACGGCATATCATCTCCATACATCTATATTCTTTTGTATTTGTTTGAGTGTTTGACCGTTGGCCACGTGAGAATATACCGGTTTGGAGTGTTCGTTTATTTCTGGTACACTCGCGGAGTGAGTCAAGATCGATAAAACGGTGAGCGGTGAGAGAAAGCACGTTGTGCAGATTAATGATTCTAATCTCGTTGAGATTTATCACGCAACAAAGACCACGCGGCCGCGCACAGACCACGATCCACAATCGATGAAAACGCGAAGTTGAGACCGAAAATGAGACGAAATGAGCGTAGAATACTTGGGTGAGAACTGTGAGCACTACTGAGAATGAGTGAGATGAGAATATTCACCAGTTACTTGTTAAACGTTTTGACGCGTCTACTCAAATACTCTGCGTGAACAAGAATAAATCCAAGACGGCTAAAACGATTTCCGTTAGTCGTCTTCTCCAACAGTCTAGAGAGTCGATCGACGTGGGGAAATTTGATTGGGTGAGAGTTTTGTCGCTGACACATGATTGGCCGATCGATTGTGAATCGGGCTTGGCGCTCCGCTGTCCAGGAGGTGCTACGGTGAGCTGGGTGTGGCAGAGATCCGAACTACATGAATCTCAAACAGTATTATTAACACTTATTGCTTTTATATTATTTTGTATTATTGACGCTTATTGCGGTATATTATTTTCTATTATTAACACTTATTGCTTTCATATTACCTTGTATTATTAACGCTTATTGCTTTCATAATTATTTTCTTTGGCTTATACACATGTAGTTCATGTCCATATCAATATTCTATAAATTATAACCATTTATATATATAAATGTTACGTGCTAATGCTCATCGTCCAACGCATTATTATAAACCAACCGCTATCGCCTTAATAGTGCATGGCCTATAAACCAACTTCAAATTGAATAAACAGTTTCACTTTAAATTTCGCTTCGAATTATTGTGTCTATCCTTTGGTTACGAAGGCTCCAAATCTAAACGCGAACGCGAGAGATCTTCCAGTGTTTACAAACATATTTTTGCATGGGCAGTGTGCAGCCATATGTCTAGACATATTTCGAGGAAATATTACGTGTAGCTTCTTATATTGATGCATCGGTAAATCCAATTATCAAGCCAGAACAAAAAACCACAAGTGCTCTAACGGGTGTCACCCAGGTGCGCGATTACCATTTTAAATCTTGCCTGGTCGATCAGTGTTACGAATCACGCATTCGAGCCTAACTTCCATTCACGATCAGCGTTACGAATCCCGCATTCGAGCCTAACTTCCATTCATGATCAGTGTTACGAATCACGCATTCGAGCCTAACTCCCTCTTACCCTCAGTGTTACGAATCACGCATTCGAGCCTAACTCTCTCTTACCCTCAGTGTTACGAATCACGCATTCGAGCCTAACTCCCGCTGTTTGGGAATGCATTAATTCCCAAAGCCGCCACTCTCACTCTCGGCGCAGCACCTCACGGACTCAGCTCAGAATCACAGATCCACGGTCGATCCGCCAGTCAAAGACGCTGAACGACGGTCGATCATCAATCATCGACGCTCCTCAACCGTCAATCATCCAATCAGCGTTACGCTTGACGCTGTTCCGGTCGGCTCGAGGAGTACGCGTCAACTAATCGCATCTCATCACATTTATCGATCAACCAATCAGATTTTCCCACGTCCGTCAATCTTCGAGAATGTTCGAGACGACGCCGGTAACGGAAATGATCATCCATCTTAAATTCACTCTTGTTCTCATCGCGTGCATAGAAGGACGTGTCGCGTGCGGTTTCGTTTTTCTGCAACGTGAGAATCTCAGCGTTCACCAGTTTACAATTTCTTCGGGAATCATTGCTCTCTCACATTTTCTCATACCTCATCTCAAGCGCTCGTGCGTCTATCTCACTGATAGCGCACTGTTGCTCATCCAACGCGTTCGCTCACGTGCTCAATGGTTCTCACCATTGAAATTCGGGTATAACCAGTAATCAGGTTCAGAGCTCAAGCTCAACGCTCTCGTGAACTCAAACTCAACGCTCATGTGACTCAAAGTGTATTATAATAAGGACCAAGCTCAGTTTTATCAACCTTGTATGCACCTCTTCACCGTCGTTCCTAACCTCACTTCATCGTGTTGCGAATCTCGCATTCGAGCCTAAGTCCCATTTACCCTCAGTGTTACGAATCTCGTATTCGAGCCTAACGTCCATTCACGATCAATGTTACGAATCTCGCATTCGAGCCTGGCTTCCATTAACCCCACATTGTCATTGTCCTAAATACCTCCACCCGGGACGTGACACTTGACATCTTTTTAAACCTTGAATCTCGCGCTGTGCTGCATTTGTGAGTCTGTTCGGAAACGAGCGACACTTCAGGACTGCCTGCTGGCAGGCAGTTGAAAAGGATAATTTGCGTGGTAAGATGCCGACATGCGTCTTGCACTAAAGAAAAAGAACTTTTATCAGAATATTCTTCATCGTCATCATCTGAATTTGTCACTTCCTAAGGGAGTTTTAACTGGTTCAAGTGTTATATGACAGTTTGAATTGAAAGTTGCAAATTTGATATATAATATGTTTTGATACCTTGATGTTTCCTTCGGTTAATAATATACAGAGTATTCCATTTGAATCTGAGAATACAAATATTTCGGAATATATACTAGGTAAAAAGAAATTGTGGGGGTTGTAGGAGTGTTCCGACGTGGGTATCGTGAATTTAATCACTTTAACGGATTTAACTTTCGTTACTTGCGACCATAACAATACGCGTTCGGCTGTCTTACGGCAACTTAATGACGCAATGTTAAACAGATACAAAATACGTTTAAACGGGTGGTTGCTTCTTGGATGGTCAAATTAGCCTCATCTACGTGCTTCGTACAGTCCTTCATGAAGACGTTATCGATGGATGGGTAAACAGAGTCAGTAGAGAAAAAATATGTGGCTTATTGGTCGGGTTGAAGTCAGTCGGTTGTATTGGTGAGTTGGGAAAAAAAGGATGGTAACGATTGACCGCCTACAATTCACAGCGGACACCTTCGAGAGTGAGATCCTAACCGCTAGCCCTTGCATTTCACGATCAGCGGGAGGTTTCCGGAACCACGCGCGGGTAATAAACTCGTAAAGTCTCTAGACCCCGGAAACATTTGGTGGTTGCAAAGAAATTTAGTTAATGATAGGTGAAAGTTGGAATTTGCAACGGTTAGAGGGAGGAAGTACTCCGCCGTCTGTTGACCTTACGAGTTTACTAGTCGGCTTCGAGAAAAAAACTCTAGAACGTGACTGAGCACGATTTAAATAATTTTGATACGCAGATATTGAATTCAAGAACGCAACAAGGAGTTGCAGGGAAATATAATATGCAGGTCAAAGTTTGCTGAGTGGAGACGTTAGGTGATGGTCATTTAGGTTTTTCTCAAATGGCACGTGGTACCTATATTTTTATATAAAATTATAGGTGGTAATGAGACGAATTCAACCATATTATTTTGTGTATATTTTTTTTTAAGAAATTGTAAGTCGTACAATATTAAAACCACAAATACAACATTTTTAGAGTTTAGTCAATTTTCTTGGTTTCTCGGTGAATTTTAGTGCCTGTGTAAGTGTTCACAATATAGGAAGAGATGGGAAGACTTGAAAAAGGACATTTGTCACCCAGCCCCTAAGATCTTAAGTGGTTGCGCATGCAGGGCAACGTTTCTTCGAGTTCAAATTTTTCGTCAGTCTCTGAAGAAACTTCTATGCGTATCGACCAGAGAAGCTAATCACTATGTCGGGACAACGTCATACTGAAATCCTAGAAATAAATCGAAAGTAAATTAAACTATCTAACGGAAAATGTTGCGGGTGCCAGTACCGTGTGGGGTAAGTTTTTATTAATAAAGGAGCGCGATCCTGATAGAAACACTGGATTTGTGCAGTGCAAAGCATGTAAAAAAATTCTTCAACATCGAAGTAAAAGTGGCACATCTAATTTGACTAGACACGGGTGCAAAAATAGTGAGGTGCGAGTAACGAACAATGCTTCGATTTCGGCTGAAGATAAAAAACATATAGTGAAGAGCTGCGTGAAATATTGCACGAAAGATTTGCGCTCTTTTATGAGTATAGGTGGACCTGGCTTTAAGTCACTAGCGCAAGAACTTATTAACTTTGCATGTAAATACGGCCGCGTGTCTACAGAAAATGTTCTTCCGCATGCAACAACAGTATCACGCCATGTGTTAGAATTAGCGGATGAGGTGAAGAACAATATTTTCGCGGAGGTGATAGATGTAGTTCGACGTGATATCTGTGCGGCTACAACACATTTCTGGACGGACAAATACACGAAAACGTCTTATTATACTGTGACCGTTCATTATGTGAACGAATCATGGAACTTAATCGAAAAGTTATTATTTACAACAGGCTTTCCAGATGAGAATAAAACAGGCGAAAATATAAGAAGAGAATTAAACCGTAGGTTTGAAACATTCGGGATACCTTCAGATATAGTGTAAAAAATTACGTTTGTGACAGACCAGGGAAGCAATACTATAAAAGCCTCAGAAACTGTCGAACGATTGAATTGTTCTGCACATTGCCTGAAATCCGCATTACGCAATGCGTTCAAAACGGAATCCCTTAAAGAGCACGCTCCAAATACATTGCACATATTAGAAACAACCAAAAGTATTGTTGCATATTTGAAACGTTCTGGACTTGCTTCACCTCTTCCACCAACAGTCCTCCAAGAAGTGGAAACGAGGTGGAGTTCCAAAATAATAATGTTACGATCAGTTGTAAATCAATACGATCCCATTTCGGAAGTTTTGTCAGAAGCTAAAGAAAGCAGCCGATTGGAAGATTACAATATAATTAAAACTCAGCAACTGATAACATTTTTAGAGCCCTTCGAAACATGTATTGACGTAGTACAAGCAGATAAATCACCTACACTACATTTGGTAATGTTATGGTTTCATAAATTATTAAAACATTGCGAAACAAATGACATCGACAGTATAGAAATACAACATTTGAAAAATGTAACCAGAAATTATTTGGAAACTAAATTCAAGTTTTTTTTTTAAATTGGGCGTTTACCGGGCGCTCAGTCCTGTTGGACCATTGTGTCCGAGCCCTCGCGGGCAGTCCTAGTTCAGAGGGCTTACTGCTAGTCCGGCCTCTCGTGCGAACTCGCGAAGCCCGCTCACGATCATGTCCTCCAGGCTCGTCGTGCGGAGGAAAGCAGCTCCCAGCAATAGCTGTCTCTGGGCTGCCATGCTCTCGCACTGCGTCATTAGGTGAAGCGGCGTTTCGTCGTCCACCCCGCACCTCTGGCAACTTGGTTCCTGCACGGTCCCAAGGCGCGCTAGGTGCTTCCTCGTGTGCCAGTGTCCTGTGACCATCCCCACGAGCAGTCGCAACTGCGACCTGTCCAGGCGGCTGACAATGAGTGCCGCCCCTATCTTTTTCGAAGGCCGCTTCAGAAGAGCCTTCGCGTGTCCCATCTGCTGGGTCCGCTCCCAGAGTTGTTCGAGTTGCTGTCTAATCCAGCACCTCGTCCACTCCTTCACGGTTCCCATGGAGACACCTAAGGTTCAGGACGGGTCCCGATTAGGTTTACGCGCCCCTTCTCGAGCCCTGTCGTTTGCCCCTTCGTTTCCCTTGACTCCGGCGTGTCCCGGAACCCATAGTAGACTGACACGGTTGTTATTTGCCAGTTGCGTCAGTGTGTCTACGCAGTCTAGTACCAGACTGGATCTCACCACTGTATTGTGCAGAGATCCAAGTGCGGCCCGGCTGTCGCTGCAGATATAGATATGCTTGCCCTCATACCCCTTGTCCAGATTCAATCTGGCACAGGTCCTGATAGCTTGCACCTCCGCCTGAAAAACCGATACGTGTGGGCCCAGGGCGATGGACCTTTCCACCCTGGGCCTCTCCCCCCATATCCCGGCTCCGGTTCCGGTTTTGGTCTTGGAGCCATCTGTGTACCAGATGAGCCCCCCCCCCCGGAGAGAGTAGCTCCTTCTCGTTCTCTTCCCAGTCCCTCCTGCTTGGAAAGCGAACGACGAAGTTATGTTGGAAGCGGTAGGCTGGGTCACATTGGTCTCCCCCGCAGTCCACGGCCTCATGCGAGTCCCTTACGTCCTGCAGGATCGCCGCGTGCCCGTTCCCCGCGCTTTTCCATCTTCCCGCGAAGTGTATCCTCAGGGCAGCCTTCCTAGCCCCGGCCTCCGCAGCCAAGTGCGGTGGCGCCAGGTCCAGCAAGACCCCCATCGCCAGGGTAGGCGTGGTGGGGAACGCCCCCGTTATCCCCAGCAACGCCAAGCGATACAGCTTGCTCAATGTCCTCCTGTGGATGTCCCTCCTCGTGGAGGTCCACCATACCACTGAGGCGTATATCAATTGGGGTTCCAGGATGGCCGTATAAATCCATTTAACCACCCATGGTTTTAACCCCCATGTGCTGCCGAACATTCTTCTGCAGGCCCAGTAGGTGACGAGCGCCTTCTGAGTCTGCTTCGCGATGTGGCTTTTCCACGTGAGCTTCTTATCTAGGGTCACTCCCAGATATTTCACCTCCGAGGAGGTGTGGAGCACCGCTCCGAAAATTGAGGGGGCCTTAAACTTTAGGTTCCGCTTCCTCGTGAACAGTACCACCTCCGTCTCAGGTACATCTGCGGTATCGAGAAGCGCATCGTTACTTTTATTTCGCACTTGCTTCTACGCTCGGATGGCATAGAAGTTCGATTGGTTAGGTTAGGATGAGTGAAAGTTGCTAGACTAAATTTCAATCATAGGGAGCAGATTGTATCAGAACCATTCGGATTTGCATTCCTCACAAACGGCTGCTCTCTTGAAGAGGCCCTCTTCACAGCAATGCCCATCTTCTCTCGCACGGAATTTGTTAACGCTTGCTTTTGTTCTGATATTGAAGCTCGTGTTTATACTCGAGAGGACCACGCGTCGACAGCGGGCTACCCCTTTTCTTCCTGTGTCTATCCACGAGCCGTATTGACGATGGATTATAGGAGCGTAGATATCTGGATGCCGTTTTTGAATTCAGGAGACGATAGAAACATTATATTACAAAACACACATGTACTATAATTAAAGAAAATTGTATTCCTCTCGGGCAGCAGTACTGATAATGATCGAACTTGCACCCCACTTCGCGCAGACCAATTACACGGAGGGTAGTCGGGTCACACACTGCCCAAATGATACAGAGTAATTTTGGAGCAACGCCCGTCAAGGAGATGCGCTGGTTCCCCGTGGCGAGGACAGACCTTCGCATTGCCTCACCCGATTTTTATGGTTTTTTTTTCGGAAAAAGGTACGAATCCTGGGCCGAACGTAGCAAATTGAAGTCAACCCTCCGCAGTCGAGGGTGAATTATCCATTACAGCGTATTAAGAAATCCCTTTCTTCTTCGCATCGAAAGGGAAGTGACGCCAATGGATTCCTTATGTTTTTCTGATGAAAATCATACCAAATGTCATACAAATCGCACTACTTTGACACAAGCAATTTGTATTCCTTATGTAAGAGTTGTCCGATTTCCACGACACTTGGCATGATTTGTTCATCGGAAAACCCCAAGGAATCCATCGGCGACACTTCCATATGCATACGATAAAGAATAAAGAATTATTTTATTTCTAAAACAGATGCAGGGTAATTATGGAGCAACGCCCGCCAAGGAGATGCGACGGCCTGGTACCCTGTGGAGAGGACAGCCCGTCGCTATGACTCACCCGATTTTTATGGCTTTTTCCGGAAAAAGGTATGAATCCTGGGCCGAACGTAGCGAATTGAGGGCGAGCCCCCGTAGTCGAGGGTGAAATATTCATTATAGCGTATTACGAAATTATTTTCTTCATCGTATCGAAAGGGAAGTGAGACCAATGGATTCCTTACGTTTTTTGCTGAAAATCATACCAAATATCATGCAAATCGGACTATTATTAACGAAATTAGCTTGAGATTATGGAAATGAATTTTGAATTTCCTTCATTATGGTCCGAATTACGTCGTTCTTGGTGTCAATTGCATCGGCGGAACATAAGGAATCGAAGGGTGTAGTTTTTGAAAAGATCTGAAGAGAAATGCGGAAACCCTAGACATTCCTCAGATTTTAATGGTATTCAAACCCCTTCAAGTGTCTAAAGCCATAAAATTCGATGGGCACTGCGGGGTGTTATCCTCGCCACGGGGTACCAAGCCGCCGCATCTCCTTGATGCCCATACAGCACACTTCGTTGCGGCAAAGTTGCAGGATGGTTGCAGCAACCTTGCACTTGGTTGCGATGTTGCATAGTTGCAGCGCAATGTCGATGTATGGTTGCTGCGACGTTGCCGTGCAACATTGCACGGGGCGGACATAGAATTGTTGCTGCATAGTTGCTGCATAGTTGCGTTGCAATAATGCACTGCAACTTTGTCGCAACTATGCCGCAACTTTGCCGCAACTTTGCTGCAACTTTGCCGCAACTATTTCGCAACTTTGCAGCGTTAGCAAATTTTAAAACATAATATCTCCAAAACTGGCGGAAATAAAGTATATAAATTATACCTTATTGAAATCGTCTTGAAACGCACTATCAAGTGATCTATTAAAAAAAAGAGATCCGTTTAAAAAAAAAATTGATCATCGTATCTCGTAAAATAATTATCAAAGAAAAAATCGACTGCCCCAGTAAATTTGCCCCCTCCAACCATGCAATTTCATATAAACAATTTCTTTTATATCTCGAATTCGTTAGGAAATATCCAGGTGTTTACTGTTCCCGCGGAAATCCTGGATAATGAACTAAAATATAAAATGTATGTCGGAGAAGGCAACCATTTAATCAGTTCCAAGCATAATCAGTTCCTACTTTACTGGTGCCATGTGCCAAGCTGATGTTTCCATGAAGGCGAGCACGGCGCACAGTGGGACAGATCAGGTCGAAACGCGGCACTAACAAGGGGACCTTCAGGACTGTCCATCTCAGAAATTGTTTATACTTAGTGTACGCGAAGGTCTTCACTCGGACTTTAATTTTTCAAAGTAGTAAGAATTCAGCCAAATTCGAGAAAATCGATTTTGAAAAATGTGGAGTTCCCTTATATACATTTGATTGAAAGTAATGACCAACGAACAGCGTGGGCTAGTGCCTAGCGCTCCCGACTAGTAAACATGAGGTCGTCACTTCGCATCTCACTGTTGGCATTATTTTTTTTTTTCATTTGTACCTATTGCCTCAAAGTTGCCGTGCAACTTTGCAGCAGGCGGACATAGAATTATTGCTGCATAGTTGCGGCAACGTTGCGTGCATCGTTGCAATCTTGCACCGCAACTACGCTGCAACTATGCTGCAACGAGAGTGTGCTGTATGGGCGGGCGTAGGTCCATAATTACCCTGTATCTGTTTAGGAAATAAAATAATTCTTTATTCTTTATCGTATGGATATGGAAGTATCGCCGATGGATTCCTTGGGGTTTTCCGATGAACAAATCATGCCAAGTGTCGTGGAAATCGGACAACTCTTACATAAGGAATACAAATTGCTTGTGTCAAAGTAGTGCGATTTGTATGACATTTGGTATGATTTTCATCAGAAAAACATAAGGAATCCATTGGCGTCACTTCCCTTCCGATGCGATGAAGAAAGGGGTTTCTTAATACGCTGTAATGGATAATTCACCCTCGACAGCGGAGGATTGACTTCAATTCGCTACGTTCGGCCCAGGATTCGTACCTTTTTCCGGAAAAAACCATAAAAATCGGGTGAGGCCATTGCGAAGGTCTGTCCTCGCCACGGGGTACCAGCGCATCTCCTTGACGGGCGTTGCTCCAAATTTACCCTGTATCATTTGGGCAGTGTGTGACCCGACTACCCTCCGTTTAATTGGTCTGCGCGAAGTGGGGCGCAAGTTCGATCATTATCAGTACTGCTGCCCGAGAGGAATACAATGTGTGTTTTGTAATAAAATGTTTCTATCGTGTCCTGAATTCAATAACTGGCATCCAGATATCTACGCTCCTACAATCCACCGTCAATACGGCTCGTGGAGAGACACAGGAAGAAAAGGGGTAGCCCGCTGTCAACGCGTGGTCCTCTCGAGTATAAACACGAGCTTCAATATCAGAACAAAAGCAAGCGTTAACGTATTCCGTGCGAGAGAAGGTGGGCATTGCTGTGAAGAGGGCCTCTTCAAGAGAGCAGCCGTTTGTGAGGAATGCAAATCCGAATGGTTCTGATACAATCTGCTCCCTATGATTGAAATTTAGTCTAGCAACTGTCACTCATCCTAACCTAACCAATCGAATTTCTACGCCATCCGAGCGTAGAAGCAAGTGCGAAATAAAAGTAACGATGCGCTTCTCGATACCGCAGATGTACCTACCTAAGTAGCATTTCTGACGGAAAAGAATTGTCCAGACTTTGGGCCTGCCATTCGTGGCGTAGACCTTTGGCAGGTAGGTATCTATTTCAACAGGCAGTGCCACCCGTGGCGCCAGTAAGACCGTCCCCGGTCCGTGCTATACCAGACAGTTTTCTTCCAGTGAAAATTAGTAAATTTGCAAGCGCAATATCTTAAAAACCAGTGGAAATAAAGTGTATACATTGAAGCTTATTGAATTTGTCTTGGAACGCACTATCAACTCAGGTGTTCAAAAAAAATAGTTCCATTTGAAAAACCGAACTTGACCATCGTATCTTTTTAAATAATAATCGAAAACAAAATTCGTTCGCGCTAATAAATTTGCCCCCTCGAACCATGCAATTCCCTATTTTTTTTATATTTTTATCTCCAATAGTTTAGGAGAAAACCGGCTGTCCAGTCTTCCCGCGAACACCCTGTATATAATAATATATGTTTTATTCATTCTCATAGTTCATCTCCTCTGTTGTTTCCTTTATTTTCTTTTGCAACTTCTCGAGCCAATCTATAATCTTTTTATCCTGTCTCCCCGTCACCACATCTTCCATATTGACCCCCCTTCCGGTTTCCATTACTTTCCTATATTTGATAATTATAATATACATAAATAATAATGAATTGTCTAGATTTGATTCTCTAACCGCTTCTGAATCAAATTGAATAGCGGATAATGTGCAGGTAAAGTCCCGGGTCACGGGTACGAGTGTGTAACAGTACGGGCGAGTCGGATACGCGTAGTGACGTCATGACTCGTTACTGCTTCGGGCGTTGCGGACCGTTCGTGCGTTCAGGTGTTTCGGACGTCTCGGGCGCCTCGGACGAATAGAAATCAACTTAGGGTAAGCAGGCCAGTAGCTGGACGGGGCCCAGCAGATGGACGAATCGTTGGTTAATCGTTAATATTGAAAGAACTAGGGTTTTATTCTATATTATTGTTTTTTTATTTTGTAGAAAAAACGTTTGTTGCTTTATAAAACATTGACATATTTTTGTATGCGAAAAATGTATTTGTATGTACGATTTTACGCCACCATGCGCGAGTCACTTCATGCGTGAAACGTCTGGCCACATTAGGCTAGAGATAACCTCACTTTATTTGCGGCCTGGGCCCATAACCTGTTGCACCGTTTTCTGCCAATGAAGACTCCATACGTTTTTAGTTTTGATGAAATAAACTATATTTTAACAAAAACTAACTTAATCTAGGTACCTACTATAGCTAATAAGTCTTTTATTCGTCTAGCCAGGTACCCGTCCATCTATTGGTTTTAAACTGTCCATCTGCTAGCCCTATCGTCCATCTACTGGTGATACGGGCTATGCGAAGAATTTTCATCATTTTATCCTTAAATACATTAATTTTTTACTTGCAGTTATTTTTTTCTTCAAATTTGTACATTGTTAAGTGCAAAGCTTTTGATTTTTTTTTAATACAACAAATATTTCTAAGAAACACCTTGATGTAAACTTCGGAATCAGCTAAACTGTCCATCTACTGGTCTTCTTACCCTATCCGCCGCGGGTACAGGCGGGTCAAGTGAAAGGAAAGACGGACGGGTAACGGGCGGGTTGACCCGCGACATACCCGCCCGTTGCAGGGCTCTGATGTAGACGGCGGCAGAGGAGGAAGGGACAGAATGCTCTAGTAGACGAACCGAGACGGATTGAAAGAATAATACTGAGAGAGAAATTACTTATTATAGATCGTAATAAATAGTAATGTCAGGTGTATATAGAATTTATTGTCTTAGAATAAATGTTCTTATGTGTTCCTACATATAGAGAGCATTATTTACCCTACCCACGACCAACAATTGGTAGCAGAGCGTGGTTGAAAAACTGCGGAGAGGGGTTATAAAATGCACGTGGCGCGTGCACAGAGAAAAGTACATTATGATGGAAGAAGCAGGTCAGTCACTTCGCAGAATAGAGCAATTAACAGACAAAAATTATCACGTCTGGGCCTTGAAAATACGGGCGATTTTAAAAGCTAAAAGATTATTTAAAGAAGTAATCGAAAGTGGCCGCAGAAATACAGTGGTTGTTTTATTTGCGGGGGAACCAACTATAAGGCCGTAGATTGCAACCATAACAAGAACGAGAAACCAGTTTTAAAACTGAGGAAGAACCATCTACATCATTTTATTTCTATCTGTTTGATTTGTACTCTTCTAGAATCCTAAAGAGCAAGGGCCCTTACATGCCCGGCCGTCGCGTTGGTATCTGATGCATCATTTTGAATTTTGAAAATCTGACAGTGGATTCGTAACGAGCGACGCAAACTACTCCTACATACAAATTCTCATGTAAATGGAATTTTTCAAAATTTTGGTCCGCTATGTTGCATCAGCCATATTGAATTTTGAAAATCAGTCAGGGAATTCGTAACGACTGAACCAGAGAACCCCTACATACAAATTTTCAGGAATATTTTCAAAATTTTCCAAACTTTGGTTCGCCATATTGAATCTGTCATTTCGAATTTGTCAATTTTCGCTTCAGATTCGTAATTAGAGACTCGTGTCGATTCGTGGTTACTTCGTTTTCAAGCCGTTCGAGTCATTTTAGGATTTTTATTAATAGTATTTCTAAATTGATTACCAATTTCGCAGATTGTAGCTGCCATATTGGATCCGCAATATGGAATTTATTAAAATGTCAAGTTTCTTTCGAAAGTATCTACATGTGTAGACGAACAATTTAAGTCCTCACACGTTTGTCTACGTTTAGTCAAATTTTGGACTCGAAGGTGATCCGGTTGAGGTGAAATGACCCATATACTGAGAGTCCAAAAAATGGTGGAATTCCTTGAAAGGGGTGACTCAGGGGGTGATTTAAAACAACTTCTTCCTTAGCGAAAATATTGTTCGAAGAATCGTTAACGAGATATTAACGGAAAACCCCGACTAATCAGAGCGCGAGCATTCTGCTCGAGCTCCCGCGGTAGTTTTGGCTACGCGGTAGGCACCTGAGCTTGTATTACGAGCCAGCAAATCGGTATGCATCGAAGGAAACTGCACAAAATAACAAATGTAAAAGACAAAATCGAACTTTTCGTCATCATTTGGTTTTCATTTAAAGTGAATAATGAATAAAGGATAAATCGAGAAAAATCATGTTAAACGTAAAAAGACGAATACACAGTTTTTTTTTAAAGCAGAATTGAAAATAATAATTATTTAAAGTGAGACGATAAGGAATACGCAACATTCCTTTCGTCAATATCGTACAGACGAAAATGTAATGTAACAGGAAATGAACGAAAAGTGATCGTAATTCGTTATTGTGATAAAACTTCCTAATCCAATACCTAACGGCCAACACTGTTGCTGATAATGAATAAGACTGTTTAAAAATCCCGAAGAAAATTTATGTACGGAAATTGGAAGAATTATCGCCAGAAATTAACCATAGCCTGCATTAAAATTAAAAAATAATAATCACCAATAAAGTAACTAAAACACACCCTTTCGGAAATTCACCTGCAGCTAGAAAACTTGTGTCGCTAGGTCACTGAACCCATCCTAGTCATCGATGGACGCACCCAGTGCACAGCTGGGCCCAGGTATACGACACCACCCAAAGTTAATGGTCGCAACGTCATTTGCGTCCCAGTTAATGTATCGATTATTCCTTTCACTGCACGGCCACTAACACTGATCACTTAATTTATTTTTCATGGAACGCGTTGCTCCTACGTTATAAACATTTGTGGAAACGAATTTTCACTTGGCTTCGGAGCCATGGGTACATCCGCGCAAATGCTTGTACAGCAGTAGTTGCGTCTCCGTTGTTCTGGGTATATACCAGAAACATCGCACAATACCCTTGTGTTGAAAACATTCCTCTGACGCGATTGCTAATTGACTAACATTTTTTTAAGGAGCTTCATCTATCCCCAAGTAGTTTCTCTCGTTCCGTTATGAGTTAACTATCACCACGATATCAGCTCTTAGGCCTTAGGTGAAAAGAAGCCAGCACATTTTCGAAACACGTGCTTTGCAGAAGCGCAACGAACGGACTATCGTGCACTTTTACAAAAGCCCACGTTCCGTCCTTTTACTGCCAATGTACTCACTGCTTCCAGATAGGCAGCAGACACCACGTGTTTCGGTTCGAAAGGGTCCGAAGAGAAGAGAAACAGAAATTTTTCGAGTTGGTATAAAAAAGAAAATACCATCCCCGTTTTCCTTCCGCTACGAGGCGGAACCAGCTAAGCCATAAATTACCGAATACTATAGGAGACCGTGCTCTACCGCCGACTCGCGGAACAATACAGTCATAAACCGCGACCATAGTGTGGGATGTGACTGTTGCGTGCGAGTGTGCGTGTATGCGTGAACGGCGAGCGCCCGAAGGGACGCTCCTAAAACATCCCGTTGCTAGGCGTGTGGCGTGTGCCTCGAGGATTTGAAGCGTTCCTAAAGTTTCGCGAGTCTTCGACATGGGTCGAGAAGTCGCGACAAATGCGAATCGCGAGCGGACGATATAGGAGGAGCGCCCGGCGGCGACGCGCTCTCTTGTTTTTGGCTGGCTTGCCGTGTGGAACCGCGAGGACGTGACGTCTAACCTTTTCTCATAGATTATACCTCTTACTTCTAACGAGTGTATTTACTTGCTGCCCTAAACCTTCCTATCAGATCCCGCAATAGCGAAATGCTCAGGCCGATCAGCCTGATGAATTTTTGGCTGCTTCGATGTTTCGTTCGTTGCACTTCTGCAAAGCACGTGTGTTTCGAAAATATGCTGGCTTCATTTTACCTAAGGCCTGTTATCAACAATCGATGATTTCAGTACAAGCGTTCCACCGTGAGGTCGTCGAAAAGGAAAACGTGTAATTTCAACTCTCAAAGAAGGTAACGGTATAGCTGGCATCTTTAGAGCGACGACTTCTTTAATGACTGTATAATCATTGTTCAATTTTGTTTGCCGTGAGTGCCATTGAACATAATAAGTGACAAGGGTCCGATGTTAACATACGTCATACGTCCAGTTGTGTCGAACGTGATAATGTTGTGCTTTAGGGGGTGTTCAATAACTGGTTCGACGAATACACAGTAATACAGTTATTGACCACCCGTAATTTTCGTGCTGAAAGACCGCGATGAAAATTGATTTAGATCTTTGGTGGCACGGGGCAATGTAGCCTGCTTTTATATGATTTCGGATATACACCTCCGATGACTTCAGACAATTCATTGGTGCGGAGGTCGGTACTATAATTCGGAGATCAAAAGCGTTTGACGAAAGAAAAAAAGGAAAGAAAAAAAGCAAAGGTAGAAAATGAAAGAAGCAAAGAGATGCAAAGAGAAGAAGACGAAGGAGAAGAAGTAGAAGAAAAGAAAGACCAGATTGGAGAGAAATCGAAGAAGCCAAAAAAGAAAAACGAATCAGAAGGTAATGAGACCGTTGCGAAGTGCACAGCATAGGTACATCGCACAGTGGTCGAAATTCGAGAAAACGAATTCTAAAGTCACCAGTTATGGTTTCAGACCCCACCACCGTTTTCATCACCTATCTGGCTACTAATTACCATCAGTTAGAGGAAAGTATGTTTGTCATCATTCGCTACAGCTCATTCCAAAGTTGAGTATTGTCGGAGTGTTACTCTCTGAGTGAAATTGTTGGTGCTCTTTGTGACTATTAAAAGTGCACTTGAAACTAGTAGAATAATTATGGTTCAGTAGGTAGAAATAAGTACAGTCCTATACTCTATTTTGGTACAGATTTGAGGGGGGTAGCAATGAAGGGATGAAATTTCAATTAAAAAACTGCACCCCCTGTCACGACTACTGGTGGAATTATATTTAGCTAAAGATAAAGTTTACTTCGGATCTCTATCAAGCAAAATTTCTTTTTGTGTCATTAACAACAATGCTTCAGCTGTTATGCTGTACACAAAACTGTTGCCCATATTTGCCCCTTTTTAAGAAAATCCATTTTATGCTGTACGATGCGGTTTGGGATTAATCGTTTGTCACTAGAAAGTAACAAATTTATATGAAATTAAATAATAATATATGTATAATACATAGGTATGTATAGTAAGAAGCACATGTATTAATGAAAAATAATTGTACAAGTGTCACGTCCCGGATGGAGGTCTTTAGGGGAATGATATTGTTGGGGTAGGGATTCAGGCGCGAATGCCAGATTCGTAGCACTGAGGGTGAGTAGGAGTTCAGGCGAGAATCTTAAGGGGGTAGACACGGGTAATGCAGCGCGCTGTACACCGACACAATCTGGCCCGAAACATGGGTTTCCGGGCTTACGTTGTTTGTCCTTATATGATCGAATTTTGGGCTGGGCGAGGTCTCATTCGAAAGGGGAAGGTTCAGTGCAGCGCGCTCTGGTCATGGTTCGACGAGATTGTGTTGATATCTAATAATACGAGTGTTCAAAGTAGAGCAAAAGTCGACAAAATACACCCGCAAGAATCCAAGTACTTTTAGGTCACTAAAAGAGTTTTGTGACTCAAACGATGAGCAGTGCGCGCTGCACTAAACTTTCCTCTTTCGAATGAGACCTCACCCAGCCCAAAATCTGGTCATAAAGGACTAACAACGTAAGCCCGTGATCGCATTCCCAAATACGAGCTCCGCCATATTGGCGATAATACAGAGCAAGTCACGTGACAAATTTAGTTCAGGTAGTGGATGCGAGATGGCGCCTACTCGGGAGGTCTGCCAACGTGGAATCATAGCAAAACTGAAGCGTTAGCTGGATACATGTGCCACAGTAAAAGCGTGATACAGTCAGTGTATGTATTTTTGGACGATTGTAGATTAGGTTATATGCATTTTAGGCATACATTGACTAGAAACTGCTGGAAACTGTGTACATTTACTAAATTCACGCTTTTACTGTAACACATACATCACCGCTGCCGAATATATGTTATAATTATATGGCCACATTATTTCAAATAAAAAAAGAGATTGGAATTTTTTAATAACACTGGAAGTAGTGATTTACTTATATCATATTTTCAGAATGTGGAAGTTACAGCAATTATTTGCAATTATTGCTCTTATTATTATTCTTCCGACTATTGTATATAACATATAACAAGGAAAAGTCTCCAAATCAGTGAACAGTTGACTCCCTGATTTTTTTTTTGTAATTCTTTACGGTCTTATGCAGAGATGGGCATTATTTAACTAAATGAATATACTTCCGAATGGCCCCAGTGGCCGATCGACACAAGGTTTGGGGGAGGGTGTGTGTACCCTAAATCTAAAATTCTATTTAGCTTCGGGTATTTATTAGTTTCCTTTGTTTATTCGAAGGCCTTTCATCTTGGGTTTCGAATAATTTTTCATGTTTCATTATATCTTTATCCTAAGGTCGTATTCAGATATATTGGCCGGTCGATTCGTTTTCGCGCACAGCGATGGAGGAGAAATCAGCCACCACCATCTGACGATCGTGGATTTGTCAGTTGGAATTACGTGGCCACCCAAGAGTATGGTGGGGTAACGGGAATGCTGGTCGGCTCCGTCTGAACGTAGCCGTGTGGCTGTTATGAACAATACGAGATGAAGCTATCGAGAAAGAATCAATGTTCTGACCAATAAAGCTCCTGAGTTTTTTCGGAGCTAAGGCACACCTATTCTGATGTGTGTATTTCTACGCTGCAGCTCGGTTTGGACTATACACAATAGAAGCTTGGCGCTATCCCCACCACTTCTGGCTCACTCTTGTTCTCCAAAGACAACAGCGAGATGGAACGAGAGCGAGTCAGAAAACGTTGAGAAAAGGAGTACCGAGGCAGCCAAGCGATATGGTGGGAGAATACCCCTCACGAAACTCACCGGCCAATACATCTGATACCGACCTTAAGTATATCGACTTATTTAGAATTCGTTAAACTTTAATCAATCCATTAATTTTCATTGTTGTACGGATATTATGGATTTCTAATAATTGGTATCCTTTTAGTATTAGGAGAAAAGACTTTAGTTTGTTTTTGGGCTACATAATTTTCTACTTTTTATGTGAAGATTTGATTGGCCCTCATTACCCCAACCGGCGGGCAATGTGGGCCAAAACTACTTTTTCAAGAAATAAATAATATTATAAATGTAATTCATGAATTGCCAAAGGTTCTAATGAATATTTCAACTGATTGATTAAATATCTTGACTTTTCGTTAACTAGCTTGTATTTTCCTCGTCTCCCCTATTTGACCGGGTCTGTCCGGTTTTGTGCTTAGGACTTTACTTCATGCTTTAATGAAGTGAAATTAGTAACAAAGACTGGAAGCAGACGAGAAACGGTACGAGACATAGTATGATACTCTGTCTCATTCCGTCTTTCGGACATCTGATGCTTTTTCTTTAGCGAGCATGATCGCCGTGGGCGATTCTATACAAAAAGAACTCGTATCGCTCCAAGCTCGGATCAACCGTATTTGACCCCATTTTTACCAATTTTTATTTCGCAGGTATGGATTCCAGCTGGATCGTACTCCGGTAAAGAACTGCGAACACCTGCAGTTCGGTTGTGACGCGTACTGGGAGTGCGCCGTTAAGCACGATACGGCACCAGAAAATCATCAGGCGGGTTCTTGCAAAATGGGTCCACCGGACGATCCTCTAGCGGTAGTAGACAATCAACTGCGCGTGAGGGGGCTGAGAGGCGTCAGAGTTGCAGACACCAGTATCATGCCGAGGGTCGTTTCCGGCAACACGAACGCTCCCGCCATCATGATTGGTGAACGGGCTGCTGACTTCATTAAAAGGACCTGGGTTGGATGAATAAGATTATAAACCAATACAAACCTCACCTGGAATTAACGCGCCAATGTTCACAAAAAATGTATAATTAACTACCACGTGGAACGTGTAACTCATCGAACAGATGTCCAGTTAAAATAGGTGCAGATTTTCTGATCATTCCTGTATGATACTTTTCCTTTCAATCGTAGAGGTGTTCAATCCTGAACCTACGTTACACTGCAAACAGTATAAATGTTATCTTAATATCTATAATTGCAACTATAATTAGTTATGGATCCTGAGGTTAGATCTTTAACAAATTGCCTATATTTAACATTGTTTCTATTATATTTTACTGCAAAATGAATGTTTAAAGATACTATAAAAAGTGAAAATGTGATGAAATTGATTACAAAGAGTAACCCAAGAAATAGCCTCGTTTTGGTCCCGCGATTTTGGAACTGAATTTTGTGCCAAGGGATACTTTATGACGAGAACTCATCCACAACAAATTTTCAAGTTGAGGTGACAATTAGTTTCTGAGATATGGGAAGTGAAAAAGTGAAAGTTTATTAATAATTAAAATTACAATATTTTTTGCATACGGTCCGCTATATTGAATCAACCATTGTAAATTTTGAAAATCCAAGTTAAAATTTTTTATTGGCAAACAGCAAAACCCCTGGGAATAATTCTTTAAATTATCAGACTGACATAAATGTCCATACGTCGAAGCTGACGCGTTAATGAATTTTCTCTTCTTTCACCTCCCATATCTCAGAAACTAATTGTCATCTCAACTTGAAAGTTTGTTGTGATTGATGTCTCATTATAAGGTATCATTTGGCACAAAATTCAATTTCAAAATCGTGGGACTAAAAAGAGGCTAAAACACCCATAATTTTTGGATCACTCTTTTCCTTTGTGTTTTAACTGGAAAAGTCAAGGTAGTACTGTACGCATTTAAATATAGCGGGCGAAATAAACTAAAGTAAATAATTAATTATTTAGGCTTTTATCTTGTAAAGAATATAGGAATTCATTTAAACTAAGTCACAATACTCTCGAACAATTCTAAACATTTTCCGTTTAAAAGACAGTTTCAGTAGTAGCGACAGCTACGAACAGATTTTCTTTTAGTATTGCACTTATTGATCAGCATTTGATATGTGCACGTGTAAAACATTAATTTACATTGACATAATGCCATTCATAATGATGTAGTCATAAATGTTACATTTATAAGATAAAGTATTCTACTATTCTAATTGTTATACTATACATATATATGCACTATTATAACCGATAGGATTAAACTACTGAAGTAAGGACTATTTCGAATTTGATGATGAAATACCAGTTTGATCAACCAATATTGACTATTATCCCACCAAAAGGAATTTATTATTTAATACATTACGTTTAACTAAAGTCGTGTTCAGATATATTGGCCGGTGGATTCGTTTTCACGAGCAGCGCTGGAGGAGAAATCAGCCACCACCACCTGACGATCGTGGATTGGCAGTTGCAGGTGCGGGGTCCTACCGAAGGGTATGGTGGGGTAACAGAAACGGTGCTTGGGTCCGCCTGAACGCAGCCGTATGGCTGTTATTTATTCTTACAAGGGACGTTCGACAACCCGAAATTCAGAAAATTATGAAACTCGGTGTGCAAGTAGAGTAGTTCATCCGTAACACAACCTTATTTTTCGTTGGTGCCATAAAGCATTTTTTAGGGGTGAAATCACCCCTTGAAAAAACGCAGAATTTTCTTTTCCGTGGAATATCTCGAGAACGGTGAGAGATATCGAAAAGACGTTTAAACCAAAGTTGCAGCCTTCTTTTATATCTACAAAATAGCGCAAAAATAATTTTCGATAAATCCATATTTTTCAAGTTAACCCCACCACCAACTCTTAAAATTAACTTTTTGTATTTTATAAATACACGCTAGCATACCTCTGGATAATCTCTTTTCATACATGTAAATAGTTTATGGGTTATATTCTTTTTGCGGACAAATAAAACCTCTATTACCGAATTTGAAGTCCATTTTGGCAGTTTCCATTAATAACATGATTTCCTAAAGCCATATTTAAATTCTTATTTATGTAAGGTTCAGACAGCTTTCAATTATTTAAGCAAGGCAGTACGTACGTAAAATTGCATCCAAGGTAAAACTCATTAAAACTAATCAGTGACGTACATGAATCAGTATGATAACAGCACATTCGTACATGCATTACTTGAAGTGTAATCTTATTAGGCTATTTTGGAAACCACACGATAACCACGACTTTGCAAAATATATATGTTATCATTGAAATGACGCAGAATCGCATTGATGCGGATAACCTTGTGGAACCTTCAGATTTTCCGAGTTTTCGGTAAATATGTTTTTGTACTCGCGTCTTTGAGTGATATAAATATTCCCGAGGATGTAGCCAACGGCAGTTACATTTTTGGCAGCAGTCAGTTACCATACAATTGAAAAAAGTGAGTGATCATTGTTTGAAAGACTATTTTCTTTAAAATGCAGACGATTAATGTTGCTAACGTAATACACATGTTAGTCACTACATTTCAAATTGCAGGTATAACACAGACACCTATAATCCCGGTAGAAACGGAACTGCACAATGAAATTCGGGACATTATAAAAAAGTTTCAAAACATACATTCCCTACCATTAATTGAACATGATTATGTGCTCGATTATGCCGATCCATCAGAACCACATGGTGCACAAGTTGTAGAGTACATTATGCCTGCAGAAGAAAAAGAAGACAGTTTTGAACCTGCAGAATGTGCTGTTGATGATGAAGGTGGACAAGTTGACTTAAGTTATAAGAGAAAAGCTGTAACGTTTTGGAAAAGCGCAAAAAAGGCACGTCGAACGCTTACCAGTGTACAGAAAAATTATCGCATGGTTAAATCTTTGCAGCAGCTATACAGGTGGGAGGCGATCGTAGAGAGAGGTGAAACAAATGCAGATAAACTTGCATCTATTGCAGAATATGTACAGCAAAAGTTTGAAGAAGCTTGTGATAGAAGATCTATTGTTCATGACATGAATTTAAGATTGTGGGCCTTGGAGGCAAAAAACCAGGTGGACCTACCCCAATTCGTGGCAGGTAAATGGTGGATTTGGAACTTTAAGACTGCGCATAGAATTGTGTCCCGCAAGATAACAACATTCAGGACACAATTTACATTTGAAGATATTTGTTACGTCCGGTTGTCCGGAGACTACTGAAACGCTTCAGGTTCTCGAGAGGAGAGCCGCGTCCCCTCAAGTATAGGATAGGTGGGGGTTCGTTGTCAGAGTTAAGGAGTAAAATCCAACTTAAACTTAAAAATGTCTTTATTCAAAATAACACTTAATTCTAATAACGATTATAATATTGCTTACGACTACGATTATATATGTGTTTTTTATGTTTTTGGGTTTTTTGATGTTTTTTGTCTATGCTAATTGCGCTAATATATGTATATAAGTATGTGCTTCTGTAGTAAGCTCGGCCGCTGCCGTGACCGGAGCGGTTCCCGAAACTTTTGACAGAGTTCTATATTCTATGCTTCTGCTGTGAGGGCGGTCGCGGCCGTTTCCGGAGCGGTTTCCGACACTCGTGGCAGGGTTTGAATTCTAGTGTTCCGTAGACCTTGCCTTCGCTAAGAAGTTAAGCTGCTGCCTACTAACAGGAGCAAAGCTTGAAACCTCCGTGAAGACAAAGTTCTCAACCTTGAATGAAACATCCAAAAAGGAGCACCCAGTACCTTTGTACACTGAGAACCAGTCGCTGCCGTTTCCGGAGCGTGCTGAAATTCTGCTGGATAGTACGTAAGCTGCCTCTCTAGGAACTAGCATTCGTTGGTCGGAGGGACGTGTTCGTATTCGAATGAGCGCTCGGTGCTGCGCACGCCTACTTTTATACTAGAAAATTGGCGGGCTGGCGCATGCGCAGTATGTCTTTATTCGTTATTTTGCATTTTGCTCGCTTAATACATATTATTATGTGTTGCTGTTTTGGCAGTATGTCTAATTAATTATTCTTAACATTTCTATAATATTTGTTTCTCTAATATTTGCTTAGATTATAATTTATATCTTAAAGTATATACAATGCTTGTGCGCGGTAACATAGGTTGGCTCTGCGGTAATGTAGTACAGTTCTACTTTATCGACGGTCGGTAATTACCGGTTCGAGTCCCCGTGGGACGTTACATATTGACAACATCAAAAATATTGCAGAGTCGTTTGTTTGTTGCGTAAAGTCTAACATCCCAGCTAGCGGAGTTGAAGAAATTTATAATGCAGACGAGAGTGGCTTCAACCTTGAAATACATTCTGGGCGAACATTGGCGAAATTAGGAGTAAAAACAGTAGAAGCGACGATTCAATCGGTATCTTCTACAACACATAGCTACACTATAATGCCTATTATATCAGCAAGCGGACGTCTTCTTTCACCACTATACATAGTTTTGAAGGAATCTACAGGAACACGTGGTCAGATAGTGCAAAGAACTCTATTCCGTCCGGTTAATATTTACATCGGAGCTGCAAAGTCAGGAAAACTTACGTCTGACCATTTTAAAAAGTGGTTTAGCGAAGTGTATCCACCGAATACTGGCTGTAGAAGCATGCTCCTACTCGACTCGTGGACGAGACACTGCCCAAATGAGTTACAGCAGTTGATTCCACAAGACAAGGAAGTAACTTTTTCAATGATTCCCAAAAAAAACGACGGGCATCATTCAGCCTTTAGATGTGTTTGGATTCCGGATTTGGAAAAATTTCGTGCGGACATTTTCGGATAATGTGATTCTCCAAGAGAGAGATGTCAATTTGCACTTACGTAATGAAATAATTAAATTGCAGTCCCTAACCCACAACCAGTTTTCTTCGCCTAGATTCAAAAACCTTTTTCAATATGCTTGGTTTAAAAGCGGATATCTAGAAACGCATCCCAGCGAATTTCAAAATGCTGTGGATTTCTGTTACTTCAGGAATGAAAAGCTTATACCCAAATGTAGTATTTGTGGGGAGCCGGCTTTTATGCGATGTGCATGGTGTGGCAAGTATTTTTGTTTTAATCATTTCTATGAAGAATATCATTATTGTACCAATTACGAACCGTAATTTTCAATGTATCTATCGCCTTCTATTAGTATAATTCTTTCTATGTATAATCAAACAATACAACATGTACAAAAAGACACTGCGAATGTTTAAATATTACTTTATGCGGCCACTTCATTAATGAAAACTGCTATGATGTAATATTATATATATAAATATAATACTTATAATATAAATACTTATAATATACATATATAATATATACTCGAGCTCATTTTAGAAGGAACTTATTTCGCGCATGTTGAATGAGCTATTCGACTGTCGCGAGGTCTCTGTTCCCCCACTTTACCACCCAGGCTTCCCACTCTCCTTGCACCATTCCGATTCTCTTTCACATACCGGGTAACCAAATGAATGTGTATTCTACTAAATTCGTGCCATATTAAGAATTTATTTATTAGTCGTATTATACTGAAATGTTTACGGTATTAATATTATGAAATATAAGAACAAAGTATAACATATTACAATAAATTTTATTTTACAAAACGTAAGAAAGGTACAATTTGTATATATTTCTAAAACATTAGTATATATTTATAAAATTATGGACAAAGGAAGATTATCATACACATTTATAATGACAAGAAAGCTCAATTTCCGGATATGAAATATGCCGATATTATGAAATTAGTGGGAAATACTTGCGGCGTGGGATATCGTACCGTCGTCGACAGTGTGAAAGAATTCAAAAGGACGGGGACCGTGACGTCACCATCGAAGAAACGGATAAGGCCCGATGTAATGCAGAAGATGTCGGAAGAGGAAATTGGAGGAATAAGGAAGCATGTCCACGCATTTTGGGAGCGACGAGAACTACCAACAGTTCCGAAACTTTTGGCGGTGATACAAAGGGACGAAAATTTACCACATATATCACGGTGTACGTTACAACGTCTTATGAAGAAAATGAACTTCAAGTACGTATAGAGAAAACGCAATAGTGCCCTTATCGAGCGGGAAGACATAATTCGTTGGCGCCGGACGTTCATCACCAAAATTCGAGAATTCAGAGCGGCGGGAAGACCCATTTATTATTTGGACGAGACATGGGTAAATGCGGGCGACACACGGAAGCGAGTGTGGGTGGACAACACCATAGCTTCGGCAGCGAACGCCACAGAAAGGGGCCTGACGATTGGACCACCTGCGAAAGGAAAGCGCCTCATCGTACTTCATATTGGATCGGAGGATGGTTTCGTCGAAAATGGCTTGCTGTGTTTTGAATCGAAGACCAAGAGCGCTGATTACCACGACGAGATGAATGCGAAACACTTTTTCGATTGGTTTAAGCGCACTGTACTAAATTTAAAACCAAACGCCGTTATTGTGATGGATAACGCGCCGTACCACTCTGCGAAACAGGAGCGCTGTCCCGTAACGAGCTGGAACAAACCGCAGATAAGAGAGTGGCTTACCAGCAAGGGAATACGAATGCCAGATACCGCACTGAAGTGGCAGTTATTGGACGAAGTTCGCAGAATTAAGCCCAATTATGACAAATATGTAATCGATGAATTCGCAAAAGCAACGGGAAGAACTATTCTCCGACTACCGCCTTACCATTGCGACTTAAATCCAATTGAGCTCGCGTGGGCGGTAGTAAAAGGCCACGTAAAAGCCAATAACAAGACTTTCCACCTTGCCGATGTAAAGCAATTATTGATACAAGGGGTGGAAAAGGCAACGGGCCGGTCGCGATCCTCCGCAATCGATTCCACTGTCCGCGATCGACCACGCGCTTTTCACTTTATAAACTGCTGCCTAGAAACTAGAAAATCAATAGAAATAGAAACGCAAAATTCATCATTGGCGTTATTGCGGCTTGACGAATCATACTTGGTGGTGGCATAGTTTTCAGAAATTACTAATTAGTGATATGGAATATCAATTTACGGATAATATGGAAATTGTTGAGAGTGATGTAAATAGTGTACATAATGAAAGTACTGAAAGTACTGTAATAATTGTAAATAGTAGCGGGAGTAGCGAAGGAAATGCATTCGTTACCGGGACGCGGAGACAACGTAAAAATAAAAGCGAGATATGGAAATGGTTTTCAAAATCAAATCGCGAGGAAGGTGTTTGTAATATTTGCAAAAAAACATTTAAAACCAAAGCAGGAAGTACCACATCCCTTAGAAGACACGTGAAAAGCCAGCATAGCGAGGTGTACAAGTCTCTGGCTCAGGAGACGCCTGAGAACAGCGCGATAGTGAAAAATGTATCCGAAAGCCACAAAAAATTTGGGAAATTAGACAAAACTTCCCCAAGGGCGGAGGATTTAACCAACGCCGTGGCCCAGATGATAGTTTTAGATTGTCAACCATTTTCCATTGTAAGTGACACGGGATTTAGAAATCTTTTGAATATTGCAGAGCCCAGATATCAAATCCCGGGGCGAACAGTGCTTTCCGAAACAATAATACCGGAATTATATCGGAACGAAAGAAAAAGAATCGAAGAACAGATTGTTAAGGACATCAGAACTGTAAGTATAACTTTTCCAATGTTCGTCACATTTATTAGCATGTTTTGTGCGATATTAAAAAACCTTTTTAACTTTATGTAACATTTATAAATATCGTATAACTATTTTGGATTACCTAGGTGCGCACGTTGGCATTGACAACAGACACCTGGACGTCACGGGCGAACGACAGTTATACGTCGTTAACGCTGCATTATTTAGACGTAAATTTTGACATAAAAAATTATACACTGGACATACACTGCATGCCAAAAGCACACACCAGCGAAAATTTGCAAAACCTACTGCAAACCAGTATAGTTGAGTGGGGCCTGGATAAAAGTAATGCAAAGATTTTTTTTGTCACAGACAACGCGGCTAACATAGTCAAGGCCATCAGATTGGGCCGTACGTGGGAGCGTATCCCTTGCTTCGCTCACACTCTGCAGGTAAAGAAAAAGAGAGAAATAATTAAATGTAAAAATAAATAATATGTCGTCAACATGTCACATTTAATTCAACGAGTTCTTTTCAGTTGGTCATTAAAGATGCCATTCAGGATTCCAAAGAATTGGTTGGGATATTAAAAAAATGCAAAGACATTGTGTCATTTTTTCACCGATCAGCATCGGCTACCGACAAACTCAGGAGACAGCAGAACAGAGACTCTCCCGATTGCGAGCCTCTGAAATTGATTGGCAATGTGGAGACGAGGTGGAATTCCGAATTCGATATGCTACATCGTCTACTCGAGGTACAACGTTCAATAAATGCAGTTCTTGGTGAGCGCCGGATGCCGAACAATATAAACAGTTGCGAGTGGTCCATGATCAATGAATATTGCAAATCATTGAAAATATTCAAAGAAGCAACCCTCTTACTAACAGTTGAAAATACACCAACATTGCCCAGATACATTCCCACTATACACGGATTACAAAACGAATTAACACACACCACAGAGAACAACGATACGCCGCCAACACATTTAAAAAATAACATATTACTACACTTAAACACCAGATTCCATTTTATAGAGGGTTGCAATTCTTTAATAATTGCAATGGTCATGGACCCTCGCATTAAAGATCGATTGTTGGCAGGAGAAAAGAAAGAGGCGTCTCACTGTTTGCTGTATGGAATTGCAATCGAGTACCTCGATGTAGGAGACGAGCATGCGACAAGCATATCTCCAAACCAACCGCCAAGTGGGTGTAAAACAATAAGCAGATTATTACATATTGTGTTGAATGTTGTATGTTATATATTTTGTTTTTATTACAGTATCATCGCCGTCGGGGAGTCTCTTCGCCTTTTTCGAAGATATTCAAAGAGTGGAGGAAAAGACAGATGATACCGCGGACACAGCACTCCGCAAAGAAATGAAGGGGTACATGGAGGAGAAAATTGTGCCAAATAACACATGCATCACAAAGTGGTGGAGGGAGAATGCAGCCCGCTTCCCGCATTTGACACGCGTGGCCAAAGATTTTTTAGGAATACCAGCCACACAGGCGTTCAGTGAGAGGCTGTTCTCACTAGCGGGGAATGTAGTAAATGAGAAAAGAGCCTCTCTATTGCCCGAAAAAGTTAAAAAGATTTGTTTTTTAAGCGCAAATGTAAAAAAATAAAATGGTGTTACGTTTAGTAATACGTGTATATACGCTTATTTATATTTATTTACTTATTCATTCATTCATTCATTCATTCATTTATTTATTTATTTAACGCTCTGTGTTGACAATGGTGCGACAGAGGTAAAACCCATACGAAGAAGGTAAAAAACTAAGAAAAAAATAAGGAGAAAAGAAAGATAATATATACAGAACTGTATGAATACGTTCATAAAGACACGAAAAAATGTAAAGAAAAAAAGAAATATTTGAATTTAGTACTTCTCAAAAGTTATAGAATATTTCCATTTACAGCTTATACTTTAATTATTTACTTTACTTATCGAGAACCATTATTTACATTCCAGTAAATAAACGTAACCTAAAATATTCGAAACATTCGTATTGCCCGAAAAGTTCAAGCTTCAAGCTTCAAGCTTCAAGATGCTCGAAAAATTCGAGTTTCTCGGTTCTTTCGGGCCGCTCGAAAATATTCGAGCTACTCGAAAAAATTCGAGCTACACGAAAATATTCGAGCTACTCGGATTTATCGAGCTACTCGGTTTTTACGGGTACTCGGCTCGGCTCGGAAACCGAGTCTCGGCTCGGTCCGAACTTCAAGCTACTCGAATATTCGAGTACTCGAACAGCCCTAACCTCTACACTTACTATAGTAAAAGACCACTCTATTTCTATATTATAATAAGTTCTACGTTAAGTTATATAACTAAAAAAATGTGGCTTTTATGTATTTACAGATAATCGAAGCAGAAGATGATGCAGTGTGATCCACGTCAGACTATGTACACACAAATTCTGCTGCACGAGCAAATGTAATAAGTACATTTTCATGTATATGTATAATATATAATACAGTTTCATGTATATGTATAATATAAAATAAATGAAAAATTTATTTCTTTAAAATTATTACCAAGATGTTAAAAAAATCATTTAAATTTCAAGATATAATAAAACACATTTCACAGGATGGAAAAATCTGAAAGATCCTTGCAATAATTATGATAATTGAAATTCAAACATAATGAAGAAAGTCAATACAACTGCTTCCAAACAAATTCTTATTGCAAAATTACATTTGTTCGATCACGATAGTAGTGAAACAACGAAAGTGGAAAATTTCTACATCTCGCAGCGCCAAGTATTTTGAATAAAATATTTATTCGTATTAAAATATTTATTTGTATAAAAATATATCTGCTTAATATTATGTAATACATTTTTTTCTTTGTATAAATAGCCATTGTTATAATTGGCGCAATTTTTGTATATCATTAATTTTGTAAAGCTATTAATTAATTTACGACAATGTTTTTAAATGGGATTCTTTTTGATGGGATAATTAAAATTTCCGCGATATGAGTAATGGAATAACGAACACAGCATTTTAGCTGTGTGTATGTAGTTGTGTCATCTTAAGCGCAGTTGGAAAGCACCTTTATGTACTGGCAGCTAATTTTGATTTCACATCTTTTTTTGTATTGTATATTTTTTTCTATTTTTTGTGATTTATATTATTATCATCTTTTTTTGTGATTTATTTGATGTTTTCTATTTTTTGTGATTTATATTATTATCGTCTATTTTTTGTGATTTATTTGATTTTTTCTATTTTTTGTGATTTATATATTATTATCATCTATTTTTTGTGATTTATTTGATTTTCGTGTACTTGGCGTAATTTTTTACTTTTTTGAAGTTTTTTATGGTACAATTTGACAATTTAGAGTGAAGAAATGGATAAGATTATCCTTCTGCATATGAAGATGATCTTTAATATAAGTGATGGAAGGTAGGAGTGAGAGATGGGATATTTGAAGTGGTAATAAAGTATTTGTCGCTAATATTTTGACTCTACCATTTTTAAGTGAATCATCTTTCTCTGAGGTCGTTCCTACGGAGGATCGTGTCGAAGCATCACCATGCTTAATCTCCAAAACACTAGGCTCGTCAGCCTGTACCACACCAACACTCCCAAAAACAGGCTCCTCAGCCAACATCTCAACACGGACAGTGGACCCCAGGTTAGCAATCTGAGCGGAGTCTTTCATATAGACGTTCCCGTTAGCCAACAGACCAGCCAGAGCCTGGTTCCCACGAGGTACGGAAACTTCCCCGAGCGGTGTCTGAAGCGGGGTGCCTTTAATATCGGCCTTTCCGATAACCAACAGACTACCGAGTCGACGCAAATCCTCCGTACCCCTCAAATTCGATCCTCCAGCCATTACATAGTCTCTACAAAATTTACTACCAGACTGAGAAGAAGTTCCCACATTCCCAGAGAAAATTCTCTTACAAGAATAGGGAGTTTCATCCTCATCAGCTGTGTAATATTCATCACTGTCATTGTCAATTAAATTAACGTCAATACAAACTTTATCAAGGATGACCTCAGGTTGATGTTCGCAATTCTTTCCGTACGTCAAAAAAACGCCGGCCACCAATTTTTCAGTGTCATTCCCTACAAATTTGTCTAAATCAGTATCCTCATCCTTCTCAGAATATGCAATTGGCAAGTCGTTGGCGCCTACGACAACCCTTTGCAAACGCCTCGAAGGAGAGTGGTCAATGTCATTCGTCTCGGAAACTTGGAATTGTGGGAAAAATTCTTTGTCGGAAATCGGAGGATTATGGGACAACGCATCAGCATTAGAATTGATTTTCCCAGGTTTATAGACTATTTCATAATCATATTCATTTAATTTAATTCTCCACCTCATGAGTCTCGAGGTTGGATCCCTTACGTTATGTAACCAAACCAACGGACGATGATCAGTGACAAGGGTAAATTGTTGACCATATAAATAAGGTCGGAAATGCTCGACAGCAAAGATAACAGCTAATAATTCTTTTTCTATTGTAGAATATCTGGTCTCAGCGTCGTTCAAGGTCCTTGATGCGTAAGCAATGGGAAGATCCTTTCCGATAGAGCCTTGACTTAGCACTGCTCCAACAGCATTGGAGAAGTATGGGTTCTGAGCATATAATATCTCTCAAATTTTCGAAAGCAAGTTGAGATCCTTTAGTCCAAACAAACGGAACAGCTGCCTTTAAAAGTTGAGTCAAAGGTTTAGCAAGTTTGGCCATATTGGGAATAAATCGTCTGTAGTATCCTACCAAACCTAAAAATTGCTTGATGTTCTTTTTGGTTTTTGGAATCGGGAATTTTTTAACTACTCTGATCTTCTCGGGATCAGGTTTCACACCATTTACAGAAATAATATGACCCAGGTATGTAAGTTCTTGTCTAAGGAAGCGACACTTGTCAGGTTGCAAAGTTAAACATAAACCAATAAATATACGCCTTACGTAAGTTGTCGATTGTCTCTTACGTCTCGCACGTTATTTCCAGAGAAATTCACCCAATCTGCTTGCCCCGTTTGGCGTTGAATGAAGACGCTGCAGCTCCCCGTTGACACAGCCAGCAGTTCGCCCCCGCAGCTCCTCGCTGTCCTTGGGATGTTCCAAAAACTCGTCTCCGCTCAGTTATTGAAGGATGATGTGCAACCGTTATGTGCAAAATTCAACGGATTATTCCGATCGAATTGTACATGTGGTTTCAGGGAATTTTCACACGGCCACTGAAAACCACCCACCTCTGGCATTCGCCCTTCGCTCGCGGGGAAACCGTGAAAAACCCTTGAGAGAGAGGATGTACTTGTTCACACACTTTTTAGTTCAACACACCTTTTAGAATTAATATCTATTCATATAATACGTCTATTCTAAATTCAGCGTCTTTTCGCGCGCACTATGTATATATATATTAAATTTAAATTAAGCGTCCAATCGCACTATTAGTCTTTATTATCACCAATGATGCACTCGCGAGCCGGCAAAGTTAATTGGCTAAATAGTCTTTCAATTACTTTTGAAAATCCCACCGCTGTCACCAGTTTTGTTGCGTACTTTCGCGGTGATTTTAAGAACAAAACGCGGGTTGGTGCCCGTGGTGTGCTGAAGCACCCTGCTCGCGAAATGTGTGGGAGTTTTAAATAAAACTTAATTGTTCACTGGCAAAACTTCAATATATTTTCTTGATAGTTTGAAAAGATCATTTGTAACAGGGAACACTTTGTGACTTTACTAATCAGGAATCAAAATTGTTCTGCGTTCTCGGGGTCCTCCGTCGTTGATCCTTGCCTCCTCGAACGCGGTGGTGCCCCTTCCATCCTTGCGCGTCCTCCTAGTCCTCTGGCCAATCAGGATGAAGGATGCGCCAGCTTCAACCGGTAGGTTGTCCCACGGATGTCCGTCCGCCCCCGCGAACCGACGTCCATCTTTTCTTCTAATTTCGGGTGGTGGTGGAAACGCTGTGGAAGCGCGCTTTTCCGTTACACGACGGGGTGCCCACGTGGGAAGAGAAAGTAGGCTCAGCTCCGAGGATCTCGCGAACAACCCTTGAAAGAAATTTATGACTTCCTTCGTGTCGCCAACACTTCTGGAGTCAATCGACACTCCTACAGACTAACAAAAGACAAGGCCTTCTCAAAAGATTACGTGACTTGGAAGAAACTCGCGATTAGTTCCAGGGTTTACTAATTGAGACTCTGCCTAAGATCTTTCCCACGTATGCCACCCGCATCGCGCATCCTTAAAAATACTCTCCTTAATCATGCGCAAACATTGCCTTTCAAATTTCGCTCTTGATTTAACTATCGATTATATGCATTTCTGTGGCTACGTTCAAGCGATAGCGTAACAATACCTACGTTCAAGTTGGCTCATTCGAGGCCAAGTTCAAGTCAGTGGAGGCTTAAATCTGTGATGCCAGATTCGGGACGGGAGCGCTCGAGAATTTCCCCCACCTCGCATGCACACTACGCCGTAGCTGCGTGTCCGCGAGCTCGGCGCATGCACGCACGCAGCTCCGGCCTAGTGTGCATGCGAGGTGGGGGAAATTCTCGAACGCTCCCGTCCCGAATCTGGCATCACTGGCTTAAATACCGGCTCCAGAGAATTCGCAACAAATGTCGCTCGAATCGTGCAAACTAATCTTTGGATTACTTATGCTCTTTTGCTTCAGTAGAGTTATTAACGCTAATATTTATAGAAATATGAGCAGCCTCGCAGGACTTCATTCTGTGGCGTACGTTACTGTCCCTACGCAAGAAGTCGCTAAGAAATTGGCTCAGTAGGTATCATCTCTTCAACGTGTGGGTCATCCCGAAACTTAAATACAGTTTGTAATTTTGCAGTGGTTTGGTGAAGAATAAATTGGCTGCGTGTGTTAATATTATACCAGGGATCACGTCGGTGTAAGTAATTTGATGTGATCGATATTTAACAAAGTACTATAATTCAATTGCAAGTTTAGAATGATAATTTATTGTTGCTTACAGGTACGAGTGGAAGAATGAAATTAACGAGGACAATGAGATTTTAATGGTACATGTCACGTAGTATAATAAAAGATATAATATTGAGCTTGGTAAGATACGTTTCCAATAACTTATCTTTATTCTAGATGATAAAAACTAGAACTGATACTGTGGATGCTTTAACCAAATACGTCAAGTAAGTGTAACCAGGGTGAACCTTCATATTTCAAAGCTATTGTTAATGTTTCCCTTTAATTTTTAATAGAGAGAACCATCCATACGAAGTCTGTGAAGTAATTTCTTTATCGGTGAGCATAATTCACATTCTAATATTACAGAATCTAATCTGCGCAACAATTTTATATATTTGCAATATTTTTACCATAGATTCAAAACGGGAATGAAAAGTACCTCCACTGGATCAGTAGCGTAGTTCCACCTATCGATCGTAGCAGTGAAAAGTAGATAAATATCTTTTCTTTTGTACATTCTTGAAGAACTTTAAAACTTGGTGTTAATATAGATATTTATCTTACTGTACATCAAAGTGGCGCCCTGGAGAATTAATTCCTATGAACAGCTTCGCGGCACCAAAGAGTTATACCACGCTGATAATGAAGAAAACAATCGATTTATTAAAAGTAATGTTATCGAGTTAATTCCGCATACGTTCTTATGTATACATGTATATATAAATAAATTTGTGAATGATTACTAATAATTCGTCGAGTGCATATAAGCCCTACGTTAAAAATAAGTACTACTATTCTCGTTGTGTATATTTCTTTGAATACCGCAAGCTCCACCTTCTCCACGAGTGAAAACTCTACGTTTATTAATATTATCAGTCAAGTTATCGATATAAATATATGACGCTAACAGAATTGTTTATCATTACGTTAGTGGAACTGTGAGCAAATTTTTTGTGCCAGCAAAATTCACTGCATCGTATCATCCCGCGTTATCCTTACGCGCATATATATATTATAACAAAATCTCTTGTAATTCAGTACATATTTAATTATTGAAACATAAATTTATGTCTAGAAATAATTAATCCAGACCGTGGACATATTAAATTCGTATGGGGGGGGAGGGGTAATTGTCGTTTTACAAAGAGTCAACTTGGCATTGCATTGGCGTTATCTGCCACCCTCGTAGCCGGGGTAAAGCAATAATAAGGCGGATAATAAGAGCTGGTTAACTTCCATCTTATAATTTTTCTCTAACAAATGACGACACGATGGACAACACTGTACACCAGACGAGAAACTACGCTTTAAACAACTCAGGCAAATATTATGCGCACATGGAGTAGTCACAGGATTAAAAACCACTTCCAAGCAACAGGGGCACGTGAATCTGCAATTCGGAAGGTCATTAAAAGTCGAAACTTATTAGATATCAGAAACGAAACAGACAATGTGTTACCAAATTAAAATATCATTTCGGCGCACAGTTTCGGTCAGTTAAAAGAATAAAAGCTAATTTGCAAATATAATAAGTATTATCTTCCGACGTTTCGGTCAATATTTAGACCTTTATCAAGGAAGTTTCAGTCACTGTTCAACCGACTCGTACGTCGCACGCTTCTATTAAGCATGCTACATAAAAGCATACGCTGTATTTAGTTATTTTAACTTTCCTTGATAAAGGTCTAAATATTGACCGAAACGTCGGAAGATAATACTTATTATATTTGCAAATTAGCTTTTATTCTTTTAACTGACCAAAACTGTGCGCTGAAATCATATTTTAATTTTTTTTAAATTTTACGGTCGAAATTCTAACTTCATTATTTACAATGTGTTACCTTTCTGAAACACTTTGGAGAAACGCAGTCTTCCCATCTGGTAAGATCGTACGACATTCGTCCCACACTTTTGCATTCTCTTGATCCTCGTCGATGAACTTCACCACGTCGCTTTCTAATTCATAAGCCTCGCGTTTCTGTTTTTTCTTAGGCGGTTGCTTCTTTTTCGAGGCAGTGGAATTCATTTCCTCCACGAGGGCGTTTCGTTTCCTGTTGGATTTATTCTTCGCCATCGCTTCTAAGTATCCGTCTGGATACATTGGTTTGAAGCCAAGCGCAGCTATTCTTGCTTTGCCTTCTTTGGTCCATGGCGCTGCCGCGGGATCATCCCTTCTTAATAAGTATCGCCAGACACGGAAGCCACTTTTACCCGTATCTGGGTAATACTTCACTACCTTGTATATACCATCGTACCTAGAATGATAGCTTACGTTAAGCCTGAGAATTAATTATCGCTACTGATGATCGATACATACCTATTACCTTCCTCCGGTGCGTATTTACTATGTTTAGTAAGCTTGAAATTTCTTACGACTCTTACAGGTATACCGCCTCTCCAATCTTCAGCTGTAGCACCGACTGTTGCATCCAGCTTGGCATTGCAATTTACAGCTAACGCTTTATTCATTCGACTTAATGTTTGATCGCAGCTCTGTTCGGCTGTTCTTTTGTTACCTTATAATATATCGTTTAAATTGTAGCGTACAGCATATCAAGTGAACTATAGAAATAAACATCGTACCTGATAAGTCCCTCCCTCCAGAGCCGGTATACATGAATTCATCGCCATTGTCAATGTCATCCTCGTAACCACCAGATAATACAATAGAATATGCGCAATCTGTTTCTCGTCCATGAATCCCTGCTATATGTGGCCTGTGCACGCCAACTTCAGATACCTACAATTTACATCTGCTCATTAAAGATGTACCGGACCTATCTTCAAAATGGTACCAAGTTGATGAATATTTGTTAGATTGTTCTTTTTAATCTTCCTGGTGTGCTTCAAAAATTTTATACCAATTCACTAAACGGTTGCTGAGTTATAATGATTTTAATTTTCACTGATTTTACACGCACTCTCATGGAAAAAGACGATCTTGAGAGATAAAACAGCTGGAAAAATGTTTAAGAAATGGTACCAATGTTTTCAATTTTTTTGTATATAGTACGTGGATAGATGAAAATATCTGCCGAGTTTCAATTGTTTTCACTGCACCGTTTTAAAGAAATAAATTATAACTTGAGAAAATTGGGAATTCAGGACATTTTCACTGTCAAAAGTTTAACAAATAATGTTTGAAAAAGCATTTCTAATGTGAAAAATACCGTTCTAGTGCTTTCTGTTTGTTCTGTTTTATTGCTTTCTTTCTATACTTTTCTGTTTGAAAAAGCATTTCTAAAGTGAAAAATACTGTTCTAAGAGTAAAAATAAGACTCCAACTGTCGTTCGATTTCCTTAAATCTAGAATTACTATGCGTATGACGTCGATATTCAAGTATTTCAAATGTTATATACTTTTCTCTAATATTGTACGTCCAATACATCCTTAATCTATAATCTATAAAAATTGTTGAGATGAAGAAGTACTTAAAATTTTTAATCACCTGTACTCTGTATATCCAACACATTCCTACTTCGACTCCTGGGATGGGCCCACGATGATTGGGCGGGACAATACTGCACTCTTTTGTCCTTCCTACGCATGCCATTCCTTTACCCCAGTCGCGCTTACTGTTACTATTCTCGTTTCTTTTCTTCTTCGTCTGCTTCAGTTTATCACCTGCCTTTAAAGAATAACCATTATAAACAATTGAGAAGCTGCTAAGAGAGGAAACTTCACCCTAAGACAACTAACCTTCACGATTTCGTTCTCGTCATTCTTGCACTCCGGACAATACCAGTAATCTTCTTCTGGTATAGATGTTAACGGAGGATTCAAACACCGTAAATGATACGCATTGTTACATTCGTCGCACAATAGAAGATTGTGCTCATCTTCTTTCCCAGCGCAGACTCTGCAACCGCATTCTCTACACTTCTTGCGAGGATTATCTAAGCATGCATTACAATTAGCTTGAACGCATCTTCGTTTACCATTACTAATCATATGCTGTTCATCCTCAGGCGTTCTTTCCATGAGGAGTTTTGACTCCTCTATCGCGAAAATTTCACCTTTCGGATTTACTTTACGATTCTCGAGTGGCTGATTCCTGTGCGAATGAACGTAGATATTTAACTTACGTATGAACAATTAAGTGAAATCAAACATCAACGATAAATATCACCTTCCGATATGCAGTGTCCCGGTAAGCTCCTGTGCCTTTCTCCTCTTATCTGTTTTGAATATCGTAAAGTCGTACCACAGGCCGGTTTCTTTAGGGTCATCGACGTTGTGATTGATCATCACTTTCTGACCCAGTTTCAAGGCATCGAACTGTATAAGGCGCCTGGCGCGTGGTCTCACAGATGATTCAGGTACATTGAAAGGTGGAGCTTTGTCATCGAACTCCCATTGTATGTTATAAATAAGTTTATCGTCCTTTTTAAAGATTTTCAATATTATTCCCTCGAACCAGGCTCCGTAAGTTTGATCGAGGCAGTCCACGGCGTCTCCAATTTTGTAATACAGACTCTCGGCTTCAACCAACGGTTCATCTTCGTTCGCATTACTCGTGTCTTTTCTCTCAGAATTAGATTCATTGGTAGTAGTGACGGCGGTAGTAGTAGCAGCGACCGTAACGGCGGTACTGCTACTATTGCTGCTGCTGGAGGTAGCTTCACTTTCCTCGTCATCGACTTGTATTCTCATCATTAACTGAATTACATCGTTCACATTGATATTATAATCATGAAGCTTATAACCATCTTCCAGCTGCTTCCCACGAAAGAACAACCTTTGTAATTCAGCCTTGACGTTTAACTCATTTTCAATTTCACGCTGAAAAGCAATATCGAATTTACTATCAATGGACTCGACATATGTCTTTCGCCTTATTATTCGAGCGAGCTCGAAATGCATTATTTTAATCGAAAACACGAGGCTGCGTACATCTCTTTTACAAATAATCCACCGATATTACATTGCCATAAGATATGCCAGCCTTTCTGTGCATAAGAACAATGATACTCCAAGCGAAGCAATATCGGTGGCGCAACCAAAGCGTTCACAAAATGTCGTCAAGCCAGCTTCGCCATATTTAGCAAAAGACGTTGCAGCTGCTCGCCCCTTTACGTAACGCAAAACTATAAGGGAACGTGTTATCTATTCGTCGTGGAGTATGCATACAACTCTTTCATGTGCACTACACGTCGCTAATAAATCCCAAATAGACAGAAATTTAATAAAACTTCCTTGTTACTAAGTACTGAATAGTAAACGACAGTAGAATCTGCAGTAGCATGAAAGATAAGAACATGGATTGTTTATAAACCCTCCGATTCCCTTCCTAGCTTGAAAAGGAGTACACTTCGTTTCATAAATACAAGAGAAAAGTACCTTGAAGTCCTCCACCTCAGTCAACTTGGAGGTAGTCAATATCGCCTCCTGTTTACCATCCATTGTTCTCACTTTAACGTACATTTCGACGGGTTGTTTTAACTAAAAGATCACAAAGAGTTGAAAAATCCGTATCGTTAATTTAATATATCTATCCGCAGAGAACACGCGAGAGTGGAGATTTAATTAGACTCGTCAATACCACGAGAGCACAAGCCGACCAGCCGTTGAGTCGGTGTAAATTGCCGCCAATTGCAGCTGTCACCACTTGTTGGCGTCCAGCAGGGGTGGTCCACTACGTGTATTATTTTGTTAGCACAGCATTAATACCCTCTAGCGGGTTGGATATGCACTATATTACTAATGGCGGGCATTTCAAACTTTGAATTCAATGCATCCCTTACTTATGACTAAATGTGCCGGTGATTATGAAAGTGTGTTAGTCAAAAATTAAAAAAAAAATTAATTCATCACTTACTTTATGTTATATTACAAAATAAGTGATAAATTCAATTTTTTAAATTTTTGACTGACATCGCTTTCAAATTATATTTTGAGAATTAAAAATTTCCAATTGCATACACGTATAAAATACAATATATTTATATAATATTACATTACAATTTATTTGGGAAATATTAAATTACAATTTGTTTGGAAAATATTAAATTACAATTTGCATTACACGATGTACACTTAACGATGTCCAGAAAAGAAGAGAGCGATGGAGAGCAAGTGTCCTCAAGCGTCCCGCAAAATTTCAGAAACAGGATATGATTTATGATACTACCCCCACTGCATTATAGGGATTACCGGCATATTAGTAATTATAGCAGGTCCTACTCCTGCAGGTGGTGTGCACGATGTACACCGAAGATTGAGATGGACAATGATCACTCTTGGTTAACAATAAAAAATATAAATGTATTTGAGGTTAGACTCTTGGACGCGTCTATCTTAGCTTGGTTCGCGAGAGTGTTCCCCACTCTTCGGTCTCGGGAGGAGGAGACAGCGTTTTCCACAGAATAATGCTGTGAGTGCCACCTAGTACAAAATCCGAGAATTAATACTGCTTTCAGAGACCTCATGCGGCTTGGATAGCTACTAAATCCGTGTTAACAGTGCTCCTATGTAAGTGGACCACCCCTGCGTCCAGCCCAGGGGTGGGCACTTCCCATATATTTCTGTTGGCAAAATCAGCACCCTCTGGTGGATTGTGCCGCCCACTAAATCATGAAAAGCGGCAAAATTGAATCCTGAAATTATGGTATTGGTTACAAGAGAACATATGGAACCCGCACACGCCGATTTTAATGTGATTTTTGTAAGAAGTTATTCTCAAAATATTTTTCTGAGAACTGCTTCATACAAAAGCCCCATTAAAATCGACGTGTGCGGGTTCCATATGTTCCCCTGTTAGGCAAGTTTATTACAAATAGAAAATAAATTACTGAAATGCAATTTTCATTTTGATTTATAGTCTTTATTATAGTCTAGATTCGTCGCAATCTACATATGGTATTAGTGACATTTCGTAAAATATTCCTGAGCCTAATTTATTAGTGCACAAATATTATATGTCCACCTTTACTGTTTTTGAGAAAAATAGGTTTAAACATGTCAACAACTATTTGTTGCATATAAAAACTCAAATTTAACAAAAAGTGGATATACAATGTGCACTCAGCAGTCGACATCGTGTATTGTAAAATTGAAGAAATACAATAATTAACTGTTTGGCGATGGAAGCTGAAATATGTAAACCTTTGTACTGATTTTTACTTACATTGACCAGCTTGCACTGGCAAAGGCAATTCCTAATTTCTAATATTGATGTTGACACTGACACTGATGCTGTTGACGCTGAGGTTGATGCTTTTGGTGTTGATCCTATGAACAAAGAATTTAATAATGTAGCCATTGTTTGTTTCTATATATATCATTCCCAAAAATAGTTCTGTGGCTGGTATTCTCAGTCGTTCTTTATTCTTAAGATCGTCTTAAGCATACTGCATCCTTTACTAACCTCGTAGACTAGTAGAGGATGCAGCATGCTTAAGACGAACTTAAGAATAAGCAACGACTGAGAATTACCGCCCTCCATCTACTCATACTGTGCAGAAGCAATACCTGTGGCAGGTGGTAAATTGTGTATAGGTATTGCTGTCCGTACCAAGAACATGTTCGAGGACTTATCATTCGCAGTAAAGTGTTGATGACACACGCTATAATTGGTAAATACCTGTTTGGGATCCAGCTCAAGTAAATTTGGATTCTGAACAAGTTGAAGCCACACGTCAAAACGTTTTCTGTCTTTATCTGGATTTGGAAATTGATGTCGGGTTGAATGTATATCTGAACATCCAGGCACAACACATAAATGCCAGGTACGACGACCCATCTGGTATCTGTGACCAATAATTAACGCGGCGTCAATAATTGGAGGGTTCAATTACTTATTTTGTTAATAGTTTATTTCTTACCTCTCAATATGATGCTTTCCTGCACTCTCCTGTGCTGATTATGTTCTATTCCCGCCACAAAATAATCTCATCAGCGCCATCTGTTACCAAATATTTTCAACTTTATTGATCCCAGCGCCTCTGCTGGATTGTGCCGCCCACTAAATTTTGCCAACAGAAATATATGGGAAGTGCCCACCCCTGGTCGTGGGCCCGTGCCCGTGGAGCGCTGAAGCACTCTGCTCGCGAGTACGTTTGCGCGGGAATTTCGATGTTAGGCGAGAAATTAAAAGAAACACTTTTATTTAACTCCTACGTTGAGATTTATTTCTATCTTGATGTTAACTCTGTTGCTAACAAGTTAGATCTGACTTCTTACAATTTGACTCCTCGCTTGTCGCCTCCGGGCGCCCTACTCCTCTAATTTTGGCGCGTTCTTCTGACTCCCTCTTCGGATCTCTTCGTCCAATCAAGACGGTGTTGTCCTTGAAGCTTCGTCAGAGGGTTGTCCTTCAGCCACCTCTCCGTCCTTGGCCCTTCCTTCGCGTTTTCCCTCCACTTTCGGCTGGTGGTCAAGGCACGCTGTCCGAGTACATAGCTTACATAGGCTATGTACTGTACATACATATCTAACAGGTAGGTACGCGCAACCCTCGGGGTCAAGACGACGTCACCCGCGCACGGTTTATGACTTTCAGCTGCTGTCGAGCAGAGTTTTTACCCTAACAGGACATCGGCAATTATTGCAAGGGAGGACAGAGTTTTAAATGGTTTTACGAGACGTGCAGCTGCCCGCTCGACTAAATTAGGCACGCAGATGTTTAAGGAGAAGTTAAGCTATTTACTATCTTCCTTGTCCCCTATTTCAAACTTGCTTAAGACCTTCCAGATGTGCCGCTCGCTTCAAATCTTATTATAATATATCTGTCTTTCAAACAAAAGGAATTTGAATTTCGCTCTACATCTAACCTCGATATTTCTATGTCTTATAGCTAACTTCACGCAATTCAACCAGCGGAACACGCAACACCCAGGAGTGGGCACTTCCCATATATTTCTGTTGGCAAAATTTAGTGGGCGGCACAATCCAGCAGAGGCGCTGGGATCAATAAAGTTGAAAATATTTGGTAACAGATGGCGCTGATGAGATTATTTTGTGGCGGGAATAGAACATAATCAGCACAGGAGAGTGCAGGAAAGCATCATATTGAGAGGTAAGAAATAAACTATTAACAAAATAAGTAATTGAACCCTCCAATTATTGACGCCGCGTTAATTATTGGTCACAGATACCAGATGGGTCGTCGTACCTGGCATTTATGTGTTGTGCCTGGATGTTCAGATATACATTCAATCCGACATCAATTTCCAAATCCAGATAAAGACAGAAAACGTTTTGACGTGTGGCTTCAACTTGTTCAGAATCCAAATTTACTTGAGCTGGATCCCAAACAGGTATTTACCAATTATAGCGTGTGTCCTCGAACATGTTCTTGGTACGGACAGCAATACCTATACACAATTTACCACCTGCCACAGGTATTGCTTCTGCACAGTATGAGTAGATGTAGGGCGGTAATTCTCAGTCGTTGCTTATTCTTAAGTTCGTCTTAAGCATGCTGCATCCTCTGCTAGTCTACGAGGTTAGTGAAGGATGCAGTATGCTTAAGACGATCTTAAGAATAAGCAACGACTGAGAATACCACCCACAGAACTATTTTTGGGAAGGATATAGAAACAAACAATGGCTACATTATTAAATTTTTTGTTCATAGGATCAACACCAAAAGCATCAACCTCAGCGTCAACAGCATCAGCGTCAGTGTCAACATCAATATTACAAATTAGGAATTGCCTTTGCCAGTGCAAGGTGGTCAATGAAAGTAAAAATCAGTACAAAGGTTTACATATTTCAGCTTCCATCGCCAAACAGTTAATTATTGTATTTCTTCAATTTTACAATACACGATGTCGACTGCTGAGTGCACATTGTATATCCACTTTTTGTTAAATTTGAGTTTTTATATGCAACAAATAGTTCTTGACATGTTTAAACCTATTTTACTCAAAAACAGTAAAGGTGGACATATAATATTTGTGCACTAATAAATTATGCTCAGGAATATTTTACGAAATGTCACTAATACCATATGTAGATTGCGACGAATCTAGACTATAATAAAGACTATAAATCAAAATGAAAATTGCATTTCAGTAATTTATTTTCTATTTGTAATAAAATTGCCTAACAGGGGAACATATGGAACCCGTACACGTCGATTTTAATGGGGCTTTTGTATGAAGTAGTTCTCAGAAAAATATTTTGAGAATAACTTCTTACAAAAATCACATTAAAATCGGCGTGTGCGGGTTCCATATGTTCTCTTGTAACCAATACCATAATTCCAGGATTCAATTTTGCCGCTTTTCATGATTTAGTGGGCGGCACAATCCACCAGAGGGTGCTGATTTTGCCAACAGAAATATATGGGAAGTGCCCACCCCTGGGCTGGACCCAGGGGTGGTCCACTTACATAGGAGCACTGTTAACACGGATTTAGTAGCTATCCAAGCCGCATGAGGTCTCTGAAAGCAGTATTAATTCTCGGATTTTGTACTAGGTGGCACTCACAGCATTATTCTGTGGAAAACGCTGTCTCCTCCTCCCGAGACCGAAGAGTGGGGAACACTCTCGCGAACCAAGCTAAGATAGACGCGTCCAAGAGTCTAACCTCAAATACATTTATATTTTTTATTGTTAACCAAGAGTGATCATTGTCCATCTCAATCTTCGGTGTACATCGTGCACACCACCTGCAGGAGTAGGACCTGCTATAATTACTAATATGCCGGTAATCCCTATAATGCAGTGGGGGTAGTATCATAAATCATATCCTGTTTCTGAAATTTTGCGGGACGCTTGAGGACACTTGCTCTCCATCGCTCTCTTCTTTTCTGGACATCGTTAAGTGTACATCGTGTGATGCAAATTGTAATTTAATATTTTCCAAACAAATTGTAATTTAATATTTCCCAAATAAATTGTAATGTAATATTATATAAATATATTGTATTTTATACGTGTATGCAATTGGAAATTTTTAATTCTCAAAATATAATTTGAAAGCGATGTCAGTCAAAAATTTAAAAAATTGAATTTATTACTTATTTTGTAATATAACATAAAGTAAGTGATGAATTAATTTTTTTTTTAATTTTTGACTAACACCACTTTCATAATCACCGGCACATTTAGTCATAAGTAAGGGATGCATTGAATTCAAAGTTTGAAATGCCCGCCATTAGTAATATAGTGCATATCCAACCCGCTAGAGGGTATTAATGCTGTGCTAACAAAATAATACACGTAGTGGACCACCCCTGGCTGGACGCCAACAAGTGGTGACAGCTGCAATTGGCGGCAATTTACACCGACTCAACGGCTGGTCGGCTTGTGCTCTCGTGGTATTGATGAGTCTAATTAAAGCTTTTCATGATTTAGTGGGCGGCACAATCCACCAGAGGGTGCTGATTTTGCCAACAGAAATATATGGGAAGTGCCCACCCCTGGCTGAGTGTACATGACAGAAGCTTGGCGCTATCCCCACCACTTCTGGCTCACTCGTGTTCTGCGATGACGAGAGAACACGCGTTACGAATAGGAGTGTGCGGATCGTCCCGCAGCTCGGATTCTCGGCCCTCGGAACGGGTCGGAAAATTTCGGACGGGATCGGGCGGGGTCCCGATACTTTCGTATTGCTCGAGATCCAGACGGTTTCAGGATCCCGAGACTCGATTCGGGCTACAAGCATGACCGGCATGAGCGGGCAATTTGATTTCAGGTCGGCTTGGCAAAACTCGGACTCGATCGGCTCGAAAGCCATCTATTACGAGGGGACCGAGACGGAAAGAATTATGTATATCATTTATATCGATACCAGAGTGATAAGTTTTTACTTTCTGTCTCCTGTGGAATCATAATTTGTATCTTATTATTTTTTTACATATATATGTATTTTCATTGCTACCAAATAGTCTGTGAATACTGAATACGTCCATATACGTACTTAAATAAATACCATGTTTAGAACTTGGGAAGAAGACTATTTTTATATCGACAATATTTTAAAATCTGAATAAAATATACTTCATAGTACTTTATATAGGGTATTATCTTTTTCCAGATAGGTTCAGATTTAAAATAGAGAGCGTACGAACTACAAGCATACAAAAAGGAATATTTCCTGGCTGTTTCATAATAACAACAATATACAGGAGGCGAATATTTTATTATTTCAAATTAACGTGTAAGAAACATAATTTCTCTATGTTCTCAGGTAATAATTTTAATCTATTACTGGTAACGATATCGTCCGATCGCGTCCGAGTTTTGCCGAGCCGACCTGAAATCAAATTGTCCGCTCATGGCGGCTATGCTTGTAGCCCGAATCGAGTCTTGGGGTCCCGAAACTGTCGGGATCTCGAGCAATACGAAAGTATCACGACCCCGCCCGATCCCGCCCGAAAGTTGCCGGCCCGTCCCGAGCCCGAAAAATCGGGTAACCGCACACCCCTAGTTACGAAACTCACCGGCCAATGAATCTGAATACGATCTTAGAATTTCGAATAACCGACGAGAACCTTTGTGTCCCGAGCCACGCGAGATCGCCGTGCCCGGCGATGTGTCATCGATTATAAAGAAACAGAATTTGTTTATTTTTCATCGTATCAATATGAAAGTGACACCATTGGATTCTTGACATTCTCCCGGTTATATTGGCAGAAAATAATTTAAATCGGACTATTTTTAACAAAACAGGCTTTCACTTCTACAAACAAATTTTTCACGTAATTTCCTTAATTTTGGTCCGAATTATATCATTTTTGGGGCTAATTTGATCGAGAAAACATGCGGAATCGACTGACGTCACTTTCGCAAAAATCTGATTAGAAATGCAGAACTGCAGATTTGTCACTGCTTAGCGCGCAACATTGTATGGCCCCGCTGGTTTCGAGCGCCGAAGCCCACGAAACTCAGCGAGTCGCATAATTGCCAGCGAGAAGGACAAGAGGGGACTTTCCATGGCGAAGGAAAATCAGCCTTCTACAGAACTCAAATCGAGAAAGACCTTGCTAACAAACTTTATATTCACGTCAAATAAATACTTTAATTGTAAAATTTAGACGACGAACTATTGTTGAATTTCGCCAGTTCTTACATATGCCCCACTGGGTTCGGAATTCCTGATCCCAGAGTTTCATGCATTTACCTATTGAAATGTTGCTTCAAGTCATCGGGCAATTGCATTGTTTCTTCTCGTAAATATGTATATCTGTTCGCGAGTAGGTGTCATGAATGACGCGACTTTTGTTTCCCAAATAAATTCACCCCTATCAGGGTCCTCGCTCGAACCGCTTGACAAGGAGACCGAACGATGTGAACCGAGTGCGAGTGAAATAGCGCACCAGCGGTACACCCTCGGTCGACGGCGACTTGAGTCATCCAGTACTGAATACGAAATGTTCAAAATTTCTCATTACACCTTGATGAGAGTGTTACCATTCATGGATTGTTGGTGAGTCAAGACACGAACCAATTCAGTCTATTTTTTCTTATGAATACATGATTAGAACACACTCTACGTTCAATAAAAATTGATCAAATTGCTCCATGTTTGATATCATTTTCATCGGGAAATCCTAAAAAATTCATCGGTAATACTTTCATCAATACTTATCAAAAACACGAACATTTTATTTTTCTGTACTGGGTATTTTATCTAGCTCGTCGGTTTTATTGTTCTCGGCTGTCAACGGGCGGTCTACTAGGACCCGAAGGTCCACGCTCGCAACGAGAAAGCAAAACAGTGGGGTGGGTAGGTCTTTCCCGATAAACTGAGCCCAAAGGCTTCTCAACAATTGAAACATTGGAAGACTGTACATATTCTTGGTAATGGTATACAAAGTGGGCAACCTCACGGATTTTGACGCCCTTTAAATATGTTGTCAAGGACGTCATTCTGAACAACTTTTTCCTCTAAACTTTTTGGCGGTCGACCTTCATTTCCGAGATAATTGCAAAAATCTTTGGTAAATATTCACACTAGAGGAACCATCCCCCATTTCAATGGCCTTGAAATATGGTGCCAAGGACGTCATTTTCAACAACTTTTCTCTATATATGTTACTGTCGACTACCCGTAGGTTTCAAGATATTTGCAATAAAAGTGGTAATCATCTTACCACGATCGTCTCTTTGTACAGTACTTCTGTTGACATATTCCGACACAACGCATTCCATTTTCCAACTTGTTTTAGGTATTAGTATTGGTTTGGGTTAGATTAGGGCGGGGGGCGCGCGCCCGCTTGCGGGCGCGTAAAGCATGGTAGCGAACCGATGTGAGTTTGGGGATATTAAAAATGAGACTGCAAAATTACGTTTTAGAATCAAAGTCATCTTAATATCCAGCGGCGCCGGCGCCGCCGAGCATAGTCGGGATGTCCAACAGGTGTTCTTGAAAGCTCCCTCTTTCTAGCGAAAAAATTATGTGTTAGTTAAACTCACATCGCTTCGCTACCATGCTTTACGCGCCCGCAAGCGGGCGCGCGCCCCCCCCGCCTAATCTAGCCCAAACCAATACTAATACCCGGAACAAGTTGGAAAGTAGAATGCATTGCGTCGGAATAAGTAAAAAAAAGTTTTTCGCAAATATCTCGGAAACAAAGGTCAGCTTCGTCATTTGTTTTGTCCTATGCTGGCGCATACGCTGCGACGGACGCGTACTGTAGGTAGATTTAGGGCAGAATACATTGTAGCAGTAGCAGCAGTTTTTCGCGAATATCTCGGAAACCAAGGTCGACCGCTAAAAAGTTTAGAGGAAAAAGTTGTTCAGAATGACGTCCTTGACAACATATTTAAAGGGCGTCAAAATCCGTGAGGTTGCCCACTTTGTATACCATTACCATATTCTTTCTGATGCTTTCGGCGATATGCGCAACCCGGTTTCATGTCTAACAAGTCAGGCGATTTTGTTTGTGAGAGCCATATATAAAGACAGTCCTGTAACATTCACTACATCTTCAATTATAAAACTGCAAATATGTTATTTTACACATGTGTCTCTGTCACGTCCCGCGACGTGGAGTCTACTATTATCTAACCCTTTAAATCGAATATATTTACTATTTCGTACTTTGGTGTATTGTAATCACCTAGTATACAAGTGTTGCCGATAAGGCATTGTAATCCGTAATTCACAAGAAGAAATCAAGTCAAGAATCAACGGACGGCAACAGTGAGCAGGAGGACCAGCACGAAGGAGGTAGCCGCACACCTACTAGCTGCACACCAGCTAGCTAATCGAGCGCACACACAGGGGACCAGTGGACGCCAGCTGATGGGTCAGAGGCCCCTTCCGCCAGCGGAGTCGACACTTTCACGAAGCTGCGCTCCTGATCATCGCCACAAATTTGCCCTCCCTATAATATCCAATAAATCGAGCTCCAATACGGAACCGATGTATTTTAACTTCAATCCCTAGTATGTGGGCTGTACGAAACCAATCGTACAGAGCACATCGAAAACCCAATAGCGTAAACTTCTAAAAAATGAATTAAAATAAGAATTTAACTATCGACGCTGCTGAGGGTTTCGTATAACTGCAGAAATACGTCTTAAGTCACGTAGAAGACACCGAAATAGGTGCGCAATAGCTCAAATTCTGCAGTAAACAAAACTCTCGGATAGCCCGCTGGAAAGAATTCTTCAGGTGGATCCCACGGCAGATGATTGGGAGATTTCATCTCCCACTGTCTTAATTGTCATGTGACAAACCTGGAGAAGGAGTGATCAGTAGTCCTATAAAAAGGGACTGACCACCCGCGGAGCGACATTAATTAATAAAATTAATCATCAATTATTATTACCACAATATTCAAGGTATAATCAACCACTTTAGTGAAAAGACAGTAAAAGACTTAGAAAAGTGTCAACGTGAAATCGAAGTAAGAATAAAAGAGTTGTTAACATTTTAAAAGTGAGTGAAGTGTTCTACCTTAAATTCCCATCCCTTTTTTTGGCGTTTGTCTTTTTGACCAAAAGAAATCATTTACGACAATGTACAATAATAATTCACGGGTTGCGCTGATCAAAGGTATTACCTATGAGCAGAACGTTGCCCGCGGTTTTACCAGAGATTAAGCGTAAACCCTGATCGACGCAATTTGTTTAAATATTAATGAAATTCTAATGAAATATTTGCAATTACATCAAGCTTGCCTTCCTCGATGGTGTTGCTGAAGAGCAGAACGTTGCCCGCGGTAGCACCGGGTGCGGAAGGTGGAGATTGATTTATCGGTCAATTAATAATTGCTGTTCAAAATACCAAAGGACAAATGCCAAGAAATCATCGTGCGGGGCGACGTGTGCAGTTAAGGAAATTGAACTGTTATTATCGAGAAGCGCCGGTGACCGGCGACGAGCTTTTTGGCATCGCTACGCTTCCGATCATCAGGCAGGAAATCAAACCCCCTGTATTTGGGCGTACCCTGGTTGTTGGCGAGTGGACCACCCCGAAGCCCGACCAGGCCCAGAAGATATCAGGGGTTTCATCAGGTCCCATCTCGTGGAAGTTAATCCAAATATCACAATAAGAAAGGTAGGGTACTTCACAGAATAATAATATTGAATATCTAAAGATGTTATCTCAACTATCCCAGAGCGTAAATCCCTTTTTTTTTTTTTGAAGAGAGGGAAAATGCATTACGCATACCCCGACATTTGTTGTCGGGATTATGTGGGACTCCCCGCCTATAAACTAGGCGGGATACCCACTAAAAACCCCCTCTGGTGGTCTCCACCAGGGGCCTCATGGCGGCGCCCGGAACTTCTGTTGTAGTCCGTCGGGCGCCGCTATCGTTCCCGATGAGGCCCCGCTAACACCCCCCACTCCCAAATTAAGCTTTGGGGTGGGGGGAAACCACCGACTGGGTGCCTCCCTGTAATCAGGGTGGTCTCCCCGGTCTCATGCGCTGCGCTTACAAAAAAGTGCTGCGCCCGCAATTAAGAGTTAAACCTAACTTAATGTTACCTTAAGCCTATCGTAAAAATACCGCGATAAAATATAAAATAATAAAAACGCGTTAAAAAATACGCGACGAAAACGCGCTAAAAACCCGCTAAAAACAAAACACGAGTGCGGCTCCCGCCTGGGGGCACCGCCGGGGGATTCCCTCCGCCCCATCGCGGTCATCTGGGGCCGACCCTCTTCCTCTTCCTGCCGAGACGGAGGCGCACGCGGGCCCTCTCGGCCGCAGCCTCTTGGGCCAGGCGCGCACGCTCCTCTCGCAGGATGCGGTCGGCCTCCCTTTCCGCCACCTGGCGGGCCCCCATAACGGAGGCCGCAAACTCACGAAACGCGTTCCACCTCTCAGGGGAGGAAGTGGCAAGGGGCACCAACGTGGAGACTTCCACCGGTGCCCCTAGGCCGGCGGCCAGCACCTCGCGCTGGGGGGCGAACTCCGGGCACGCAATGAGCACATGCTCCGCGTCGTCCCGTGCCGCCCCGCATTCCAGGCACGCCTCGGAGGGTGCTTTCCCGATTCGCTGTTTGAACCTCTGGAAAGCCCCATGCCCACTCAGCAGCTGCATAGACCAATAGTCCGCAACTAGTGAGGGGCCCGAGGCGTCAACGAAAGTGCTGACCAGTGGGACCAGGTATCTCACCCACCCAGTGGGCGGGGACCTGTCCCACACGGCCTGCCACTCCTCCATAGCCGCTGCCGGTGCAGCGGCTTTGTGGAGGCGGACCCGCGCATTAAAACTACACGGATCGCCGCCAAGGGTGGGGTCCTCCCTGTCACGTGCTTTGGCACAAAAAATTGTGCGCCCCATTTTGGCCTTGATGTACAGCTGCATTCGCCCTGCTAAAACGCAGAGCGAGGAAAAGGACACTGTCCTATATGCCGCTGTACATCGGATCAGGGCCGTGCGCTGAGTACGCCGGAGAATAGCGCGCGCACCCTCCTTTGTCAGCGCAGCGGCCCAGACCAGCGATCCGTATAGCATCACGGACTCCCACACCGAGATGTAGAGCTTCCGGGCATGGACGGATGGGCCCCTGGTATTCGGCAGGAGCGCCGTAAGCGCTCCCGAGACCCTATCCGCCCGAACTGAAACCTCCCCCAAATGGGACCGATAATTACGGAGGCAATCAAAAATCACCCCAAATACCGGACCCTGGCCGCCGTGGTAACAGTGGCATCCAGGATCGGGAGACTAACCGTCTTCTCGATCCTGTGGCCAGTCAGGAGGATGGCCTCCGTTTTTTCTGCTGCCAAGGAGAGGCCGGTTTTCTTAAACCAGGCTCCAATCCTCGGCAACACGGAGGCCATCTGCGCCCTGACATGGAGGAGGTCCCTACCCGAAAACAAGAGGGCGAGGTCATCAGCGTACGCTATCGCACGCCACGCCCCGCCCCCATCCAACTCGGTGAGGAGTCCGTCATATACGGCGTTCCACAGGAATGGTCCTAGAACGGACCCCTGTGGAACGCCCGCGTAAATGTCACGGACCACGGTGCCCTCGTACGAGTGCACCGTGATCCCGTGGTTATTAAAATAATCCCGGAGGACAGCCCGAACATATCGATCCACCCCTCTCCTACTCATCACGTCCAAAACCACATCCCAACGCAGGGTATTAAACGCGTTCTGGACGTCGAATGAGAGGAGGAGGCAGATCCTTTTTTGGGCCCTGGATTGTTCGGCATACCGAGCTACCTCGGTAGCCGCCTCCATGGTGCCGACACCACGACGAAAACCAAATTGGTTACGGTGGAAAGGATCCCTGCCGAGCTGGGATTCCAGGATCTCCTTTATCACGTACTCCCACACCTTAGATAAGGCTAGGAGCACGGAGATCGGCCTATAGGCCCTCGGACTTAAGGGATCCTTCCCCGGCTTCGGGATCAGGATGACACGAGCCATCTTCCACGAAGCCGGGATTCCACCACGCCGTAAAGTGTCGACCACCATCTCGCGTATCAGCTCTTGATTGGCCCTGGCCACACAGACCACGACCCCTGACGGGACTCTGTCGAGTCCCGGGGCCTTATTGGGCTTGACATGCGAGAGGGCCCTATCGACCTGCTCGGCCGTCACCTCCGGGAATCCCCTCCAATACGAGGAGAGGGGTCGCATGGGGAGGGATCGCGACAGAAGGGGGGCGTGCCCACGCACGGGCCCAACCGCTGGGGAGGGGGAAGGGAGGGGAGGAGGCGGGGCAGTGGCGAACAGGGTATCAACTACCCTGCCAACCTGCTCCCGCGTCAAAACCATGTTCGGTTTCCTCCCCCCCCAAATTAGCCATAACGATTTTGTATGGCTTCCCCCACGGATCGCCATCGACCGTGCCGTAAAGCTCCCTCCAGAGCCTCTCCTTGGAGCGCCAGATCAGAATCTGAACTGTACGCCTGGCCAAGGAGAAGTCCCGCCTCAGTTGTTCGAGGCGGGGGGAGGAAGGATCGAGCCTCCTCCTGCTTCTCTGGAGAAGCCTACGGGCACGGTGAATCGCCGACCTTGCCTCGGCGATGTCCGCATTCCACCAGCGGTTGGGCTTCCGGGTCCCCCTTGGAAGACACCTCTTCCCGAGGACCCGGGCACTAACCCCCTTTAAAAGGCGCTGCAGGCCCTCCGCCCTCGGAACCTCGTCCGTAAAACCGGACGGCTCCGGCGGAGGGGGAGGGGCCAACACGCCCACAGGCGTGGCCAGCGAGGTGGGCGGAGTCGGGGGGGCGTTCCGCAAAACGCGGAAACCCTCCAAAATCGACTCCGGGGTGACGCCCTTCATCGAGTATGGCGTCCAGCCGTCGCCTGGTGGTCCGCGAGCCACACCCGGTTTAGCCAGGGTGGTCGGAGGCAGTGTAGTGCCGGAACACCTCACTCCTCCGAACCCTCCCGGCCAGACTTCTATCCACAGACAGAACGTCGATGAAGGACGATCCCCTGCCCGTCCGGAACGTACAACGGTCCCGGACTCTAATGGGCACGAGACCCAACCTCGCCAGCAAAGCCATGCATGCATGGCCCTTCCGATCAGCTAGCTTCCCTCCCCAGGCAGAGGATTTGGAATTCAAATTCCCTGCCAGGATGACCCCTCTCCCCGGGGCTAAAAGACTTAAAACTACTCCTTCCAGATCTTCAAGGTACCGCAGGAAGGCGGGGCCCTTCCTGCTCGGCGCGCAGTAGCAGCTCACCACGACCGTGTTATCCACGATCGCGGTGGCTATGCCTTCGGCGGCGACAGGGGGGGTAAGGGAGGCGAACCTGCCCTTAAACCCGGTCACCCAGATCGCTGCATCCCCCGTGGCATCCCCTATCCACTCAGGTAAAATCCTGAATGGCTCGGAGATGACCACGAGGTCAACCCCAAGCAGGCAGGCATTTTGGATCATAAGGTCCTGTGCGAGCCTGCCCCTCCCGAGATTGATCTGCAGGATCTGGGTCATTAACCGGGCCTACCAGTTCTTGGCCCCCCCGCCGCCGAGTTCGCCCTGATGGTCGGGCAGGCCAGCGACGCCGTGACGTGCGCCGCTTTCGGGCCCTTCACCCCTGCCGCCGAGCAGATCAGGCACTTGGCCACGCCCTTGCAGGCTGCAATGGCGTGGTCCAACGCCCCGCACCTCCTGCATATCTCCCGCCCCTTGGGGACCGTGGTGCACGTGGCTGCCAGGTGCCCCAGCTGGTGGCACGCGAAGCAACGCGTGCTCTTCACCAGGGGCCTGGCCCGCACCACCGTCAAACCCGTCCTAAAACGGACGGGTTCCGGGCCCTTAGGGAGGGCGGTGGTGGGGACCTCCACCACCGCGGTCTGCGTCCCACTGAGGGCCATCCTCATTGACCGGACCGTCAGACCGGCCACCTCCGCATTAAGGGCCACGCCCAAGTCTCCCAGGAGGGTCGGGGCATCGATCATGGGATCGATGTCCCTAACCTCCAGAGCCGTCATGTCCCTGAGGGGGGCACAGGACACCTTCCCGGACGTTAGCCTCGTGAGTTCTGTAGCCAGTGTGTCCGCACTCACCTTCGAGGCTAACTCCAGGAGTACGTGCCCCAGGCGCGTGCGTTTAACCGCCCTGACCTCCGTCAAGGCCGCACGCCCCAGGGTCACCGTAGTCCTGTACGTATCTATATACTGTCCCCCCTCGGGGACCCTCACTAGGATCGCCTCGGGGCGGGTCCGGGACGGCCTTGCCCTCTTTTTCTTGGAAGGGGCAACCCTCCCCGTCGATTTGGGGGCCCCCTCCGGTCGCACCCCGGGGCGGGGGGTACCCCCCTTCGCAGTCCCAGCGCCCCACATTTTAATGGGCGTTACCCGTGGGGGGGGGGGATACTCCCCATCGGGGTCGCCATGGGTTTTGCCCCCGACGGCCCCTGGGTAATTGCCCCACCCGGTGGAGCATTCCCCCCCTTCTTACTGTTTTTTTTCTTCCTCTTCTTTCGGACCTCAGTGAAGGGGGGGGGTCACCCACCCCGTCCCCTTGACCCGCAACCTCGATAGGTGGCTGCTCCTCAGGGGGTGCTACCACCGGGGCGGGGGCCGTCTGGACCCCCGTCATCGCGGGTCCCCCGGCTGGAAGGGCCACGGCCTCCGAAAAAAGCCTCTTCCTTAGGCCCTCCGAGGACTCAGCCTCGTTGGGAGAGGAGCGGGGCCTCTTTCCTCCACCCTTAGCCGGGGGGGACTTCCCCCCCTTTTTGGCCGGTGGGGTCTTGCCCCCCTCGTAACCCGGACGCACCGGTATGTCCACCGGCCTCTCCCCCTCCTCCGTATGGGTCCCCGCCTCCGAGGTACTCTTAATGGGTCTGGCGCTAGTCACCAGGAGCTTGGCCTGGGTCATCCCCTTCCCCGGGATCGAATCCTTAGGCGCCTTGCTCCTGGCCTTGCGGACCCCCACCTCATGGAGGACGAGGGCCTCCATCACTACGGAGGCCGCCGCATCGCACCTCCCGGTGATGCCCTCGACCCGCGTCGACACCTCCCCCTTCGATGCCCCCTCCCTGACCGTGGCCTTAAGGCCCCTACACTCCACAGTCAGGGTTTTGAGGAGGGAGATTACCCCCTCAAGGAGAGCCTCCAGTTTCTCCTCCGGAGTCTGCCTCCTTGCGCGGGGTATGGCCTCCGACTTGGGCGGGGCCGCGGAGGGAGGGATTCGGAACCCTGATACAGGGTCCGCCCTTTCCCCCCCTCCCCGCCCAGGAGATCGATACTCCTGATCACCGGAGTGCCTTTCGCAGCCCCCTTCGCCCCACCACACACCTGGGGGTGATCAACCCCCTCCCCCCTTTCGCTGGTCCCGCCTGCATCCTCGGAGATACCAACGCCTGACCCACCACATGGCCCTCCGATTGGGTTCTCCTCTCGGGGGGGGGGGGGGGGGGGGGTCCTCATCAGAGTCCTCCCCCTAACAATGCCCCCATCATCCTGCTTAGCCGGGGTGGGGGGTCTCCAGGATCACAGTCCCGGGACCCAAGGCCTTCGCCTGGAGCTTCTCGTAAAAAGCCCCCAGTGTACCAGCCTCCGCTTTGGTCTTCCTGGTGGGTGCGGCCATTGTAACTCCAGCCGCCTCTAGCCTCTCGATTTCAGGGCGCCAGGCCGCAGCCTGTGGTGCGCCCGCCCCGAATACACCCTCGGGTCCATCCTCCGGGGACTCATCCCCCAGAATAACGAGGGGAGGTGACCCCTCGGGATGGGCCCGAGTCAAGTCCGTTCCCAAATCCGTAGCCATGTCCGTGCCAAGTCCTGCAGCTGTAGTTTTTTCCCCAGAGTGCAATGGCGGTATAAAACTACCGCCTTCTGGGGTGACACCGGCCCGCCGCATCAGCCAGGTGTCATCGGCCTTACTCGTACCCCGTGAACTGCCGACGTCCTCCACAGGGGCCAGAGCGTAAATCCCTGGATTTGCTCAAAAGCGGTTAAATACGAGAACTCCCTAAAATCACGCCCCAAATAGGAAGTAGGGACGTAACAGTCTCACTGAGTTTCCTCGGCTTCGACGCTTGAAACCAGCGGGGCCACACAATGTTGCGCACTAAGCACTGATGAATCTGAAGTTTTGCAATTTCTAATCAGATCTTTGCGATCGTGGCGTCAATCGATTCCTTATACTTTCTCAATCAAATTGGCCCCAAAAATGATACAACTCAAGCCATAATTAAGGAAATTACGTGAAAAATTTGTTTGCAGAATTGAAAGCCCGTTTCGTTAAAAATAGTCCGATTTAAATAATTTTTTCTTAAAAAAAATGCGCAGTCTGCATGCGCGTGATTATTACGTGGCCCCCTCCATAGACATATATAGACGGATCAGAAGATGGGACTATCGGCGTGGGGAAGGAAGGCTTGGAGGGGTAAAGGCATAGGTTCAGATACAGGCACGTCGGTTAGCTTCGGATGCATTCGGCAGGCATAACCACAGCGTTATCCGATTTACTCGTATCGCTCCCCTTACCGCGAACCTTGCCACCCACCTCAGCTTACGCTACGCCGTCTATATATGTCCCCTCCTCGAAGTGACAGAAAATATAACCTATGTATACGCTATATGACAATAAATGTTGAGCGGCTATTTCGTTCTTTTGCGCTACATTTGTGAACTTTTTATCATCCTTCCGAAACATTATTATTACGTCGCAACAGTATGTTTAGGAAATCGGGTCTAGCATATAGGTTATATTTTCTGTCACTCCGAGGACAGAAAATCCGGTCCTCCAAGTGACAGAAAATATAACCTATATGCTATACCCGATTTCCTAAAGATACTGGCTGTGTTCCAATTCACGCATTATGCGCATAGACTGCAGAGAAAACCGTTCCGTTTCTGTCTAGGCGTGCATTGGTTGCGTTGGTGGTGCATAGGATTCTCTAGAATTCTCCCACTTGTAGCGCATGAAGCGTGCCGTTGATGCGCGCATGCGTATTTGTCTCTTTACGTACGCCTCGAAAAACTTTGAAAAAACTGAAACGTGCTACTCTTTGTAACGCGCGTCGAAATTATGTGGCCCCCTCCTCGAAGGGACAGAAAATATAACCTATAAATATGCTACATGACAATAAATGTTAATTGGATATTTCATTCTTTTACGCTACATTTGTCAATTTTTTATAACTTAACATCATTCCAAAATATTATTGTTACGCCGGAACGGTATCTTTATGAAATCGAGAAATGTAATTATGCGTGGTTAGGAAATCAAAATTTCGATTGGGACGGGAACTGGTGATTTACAAACGCTTGTTTATTTCTTTGTAGGCTGTTTATTTGGGGCATGTGTCCTTACAATTTTAACAAATAAACAATTAATCTGTTTAACGAGTTTGTGTAGACTTATTTTGTCCAGCCATAACCTTATGAAGTGCATAGATCTGTAAACCTGAAAAATGAAGCCAAAATGATTTAGAATCTGATAAAGTGCACACACATTTGAATTTGAGAATAGATGCTATAGTTACAACCACGAACGATTCCATGCCACTGATAACGCGAAAATTGATACCAGAACCAACCATAACCCTATCAAGCATTAAAATCTGAAACCTGAAAATTGAAGCTAAAATCAATTAGAATGTAATAAAACGCACGAATTTAGTAAACATAAACAAATTAAGCTGAAACTTAATATTTCGATGAAATGTACTCAGAAAATGACGTTATGAATGGAAATTTTGATTTCTTATAGCGAATTCGGGAGACCCGCACTGGCCGCACTGAGTGCGACTTTTAGCCAATTGGAAGTGAGAAAACTCGCACTCAGTGCGGCCAGTGCGGGTCTCCCGAATTCGCTGTTAATCACGAATAATTACACTCCACAAGTGTAAATTACACTCCACTGCTATACCCGATTTCATAAAGATACCGTTGCGGCGTAACAATAATATTTTGGAAGGATGTTAAGTCATAAAAAGTTGACAAATGTAGCGTAAAAGAACGAAATTTCCAATAAATATTTATTGTCATGTAATTAGCATACATGTAGGTTATATTTTCTTGCTTATATAACTAGAATTACCCTGATTTCCCCTGTTTGCAGTAATCGAATTCGAAATACAGAAGCACACGTAAAGCGACAAATACGCATGCGCGTAATATGCGCATTGACTGCCCATGCTTTTATTTTCTGCACTCGCTACACGCATTATGCGATAGAAGTTGGAGGATTCTAGGGAATTCTACGAAATTGGTACTGTCATCTCTGCACTCGCTGTATGAATTGCAACCAACGCAACGGACTCAATTTCTAGACAAGAAGGATTTAGGCAGCGTCGAAACGAAAGATGAGGAAGGAAGCAAATACGTAGCGCGCATTGTTATTTCTTAAAGGTTTTTTCTGCTAAGTTTTACGAACGTGCTCTTATAATGCTAACTTTACAGCTATACTCTAATCCAGAAAACGTACGAGAGCCTGCGGTTCTATTCAATAGCCTTCAAAACCTTGAATTTACCCCGAACGCGGATAATAAATAACTTCATTTTTCCTTTACACGTCTGCTTACCAAATTACGCTGGGTAAGCAGCAGTTCGTCCTGTAAAACTCATACAATATTGTCTTCGCTTTCAATAATTATCGCTGTTCAAGAAGAATAGAAAAACTCGGGTTGAGAAAATCCAGGAACCAATATAGCCATCAAATTTCGATAGGAGTCGATCCCCGATCCTTAGCACGAAGTAACCGATGTAGTTAGGAAGCGTGCTTCGACCACCGTCCAAAAGTCTCGAATTAAATTAACCGTAATCCATCCAACTGCATAGCTATTTGTAAGTAAGTTTGAACATTCCCGCGTAACCTCACGAGCATCAGACGCATCGAAACCCGTTCCGTTTCGATACTGCGGTTCATGCGATGCTGGAAACGGAACGCTATTCATGCGCGCAGCGTCTGCGCTGCGGTCTATGCGAATAATGCGTGAATTGGAACACAGCCACTGTTGCGGCATAATAATAATGTTTCGGAAGGATGATGAAAAGTTCACAAATGTAGCGTAATACAACGAAATAGCCGCTAAATATTTATTGTCTTATAGCATATACATAGGTTATATTTTCTGTCACTTCGAGGAGGGACAACATAATAATGACGCGTTGGATTCAACATCAAACACAATTTTATATATGTTTGTTCATAAATGCTTTCTGCATAGGATGTGTATTTCATGTTCTGTTTCAGTGTTTTGCTAATTAAAAAATGTCTATCCTTACAAACTTCATTTTCTGGGGCCATGCCCTCATCTATTTTTCCTTTTCACTTATAATTCCTTACTGCCAACGTAGAATATTGTAGCATAAGCACATTTCAAGTAAATGTACAATGAATTTTCTACGTTTGCAGTACCAGCAGACTTTCTGTTTAAAAAGTACAACGCAACAGCTGAGAATTTCTTTCCACATTTAAAATAACATATGGAAATAGCAAACAGCTCCCTCTCGCGTGCACAGGCAGCTGCTTATCTATGGGTAATACCATTTCAGTGCAGAAAAAACCTGCTGTAATACCGACCTGCCGAATCGGCCAGATCACGTGACGTGTCTACCCCCTTAAGGCGTCTGTACCAGGGCGTCTTTTAGACGACTAAGTTAAGACGTCTTTAAGGTGTCTGTACCAGGATGTCTTTTAAACGACTGAGTTAAGACGTCTTTAAGGGGGTAGACACGTCACGTGACCTGGCCGATTCGGCAGGTCGGTATTACAGCAGGTTGTTTCTGCACAGAAATGGTAATACCGATAGATCGCCGATTGCCCGGTAAACGCGAGAGGGAGCTGTTTGCTATTTCCGTATTTTATTCTGAATAAGGAAAGAAATTCTCAGCTGTTGCGTTGTACTTTAAATTTAACGGAAGTCGGCTGGTAGTGCAAACGTAGAAAATTCATTGTACATTTTAATTACTTGAAATGTGCTTATGCTACAATATTCTACGTTAGCAGTAAGGAATTATAAGTGAAAAGGGAAAATAGATGAGGGGATGTCCCCAGAAAATGAAGTTTGTTAGGTTAGACATTTTTTTACTAGTAAAACACCGAAACAGAACATGAAATACACATATTACACGTCCTATGCAGGAAGCAGTTATGAACAAACATTATATATAAAATTGAAAGGAATCGATTGACGTCACTTTTGCAAAGATCTGATTAGAAATTGCAGAACTTCAGATTCGTCACTGCTTAGCGTGCAACATTGTATAGTCCCGCTGGTTTCGAGCGTCGAAGCCCACGAAATTCAGCGAGACACATGATTGTTGGCGAGCATCGCGTTTGACGACTCTAGAATCACGCCGTATGAATGCTAAGAAACGATAGTGTGAAGTGGCGTGCGTTTCAACTGCACATTGACAATATCGTAGATTCTAGGGCCTAGAATATTAGCTCCGTAATACGATGTTCTTCACCAGAGCACTGCATTACTGATGAAAATGATGCCAAACATGGAGCAATTCGGCCTATTTTTAGTGAACGTAGTGTGTGTGTCCGAATCATGTATTCATAAGAAAAAATAGACCGAATTGCTTCGCAACTCGACTCATTTTCGTGGACATAAACTCACCAATCCATCGGTGGTAACACTCTTATCAAGGTGTAATGAGAAATATGAACATATTCATATTCAGTACTGGATGACTCAAGTCGCCGTCGACCGAGGGCTCTAATAAATGTGTATTTATTTGGGAAACCAAAGCCGCGTCACTCGTGACACCTACTCGCGAACAGATATATGTATGTACGAGAAGAAACAATGCAATTTCTCGATGACTTGAAGCAACATTTCAATAGGTAAATGCATGAAACTCTGGGATCATGAATTCCCAGCCAAGTGATGCATATGTAAGAACTGGCGAAATTCAACAATAGCTTGTCGTCTAAATTTTACAATTAAAGTATTTATTTGACGCGAATATACATATGTAAAATTTGTCAGCGAAGTCTTGATCGATTTGAGTTCTATAGAAGGCTGACTTTCCTTCGCCATGCAAAGTCCTCTCTTGTCCTTCACGCTGGCAATCATGCAACTCGCTCAGTTTCGTGGGTTTCGACGCTCGAATCCAGCGGGGCCATACAATGTTGCGCGCTAAGCAGTGACAAATCTGCTGTTCTGCATTTCTATTCAGATCTTTGCGAAAGTGGCGTCAGTCGATTCCTCATGTTTTCTCGATCAAATTGGCCCCAAAAATGATATAATTCGGACCATAATTAAGGAAATTACGTGAAAATTGGTTTACAGAATTGGAAGCCCGTTTCGTCAAAAATAGTCTGATTTAAATTATTTTCTGTCAATTTAATCGGGAGAATGCCAGGAATCCATTTGTGTCACTTTCATATTGATACGATGAAAAAAAGCAAATTCTGTTTCTATATAATCGATGACACATCGCCGAGCAACGGCGATCTCGTGCGGTTCGGGCAACAAAGGTTCTCGTCGGTTATTCTAGCATCTAAGATCGTTACGGGCTCCGTTTGGTGTACACGATACGGACTTTTCGCTATCCCCACCACTTCTGTCCCACTCTTGTCCGCCGAAGGCGAGCGCGAGATGGAAAGAGAGCGAGCGAAGGCACTGAAAGCGAACGAGGACAGTACGAGATAGACGACGCGTTGATATTTTGTCTCGCTCCGTCTTTCGGACGCCTGACACTCCGTCCTTTGTGTGCTCGACGGGCGTGCGCAATGGTCGCAAGCGCTTACGGTGAGCACGGGACCCGCTTCGTAAAATCTTGACGCAGGCCGGGCATAAGTCTTTTTTGCGCCCTAGGCGAACTTGTCAAATTGCGCCCTTTATTATATTACATTTATTTGAGATTATTTATGACTTTACTCTGTAAAATTAGGCAACTGCTAGGGCTTTTCCTTGTTGTATGTTATATACAATAGTCGGAAGAATAATAATAAGAGCGATAATTGCAAATAATTGCTGTAACTTCCACATTCTGAAAATATGATATCAGTAAATCAATATTTCCCGTATTAGTAAAAAAGTTCCAATCTCTTTTTTTATTTTAAATAATGTGGCCATATAATTATAACATAAATTCGACAGCGATTTCAAGTGATGTATGTGTTACAATAAAAGCGTTAATTTATTAAATGTACACAGTTCCCAACAGTTATATGTCTAAAATGCATATAACCTAACCTACAATCGTCCGAAAATTCATACATTGACTGCATCACGCTTTTACTGTGGCTTGTGTATCCAGCTAACGCTTCAGTTTTGCTATGATTCCACGTCGGCAGTCCTCCCGAGTAGGCGCCATCTCGTAGCGGACTATGGCGGAACTCGTATTTGGGACTGAAGTCACGATTTTTCATTATTTGTCCTTATATGAGCAAATTTGGAGCTGGTTTAGGACTCATTCGAAAGAGGAAGGTTCAATGCAGAGCGCTCTTCTCACCGTTTCAGTCACAAAGCTCTTTTAATGACCTAAAAATGCTTGGATTCTGAGGGTGTATTTTGTCGACTTTTGCCCTACTTTGGACACTCATATTATTAGATATCAACACAATCTCGTTGAACCATGAGAAGAGCGCTCTGCGTTGAACCTTCCTCTTTCGAATGAGTCCTAACCCAGCCCAAAATCTGCTCATATAAGGACGAATGATGAAAAATCCCAACCCCCTGTTTCGGGCCAGATTGTGTCGGTATACAGCGTGCTGCATTACCCGTGTCTACCCCCCTTAAGGTGTCTGTACCAAGACGTCTTTTAAACGACTGAGTTAAGACGTCTTTAAGGTGTCTGTAGCAGGACGTCTTTTAAACGACTGTGTTGAGACGTCTTTGCGACGTCTGTGCGGATACATTTCTAAGACGACTGTGTTGGGACGTCTTAAAGTCGTCTGAGTGGAGACGTCTTTTACACGACTGTGTTAAGACGCCTTTAAGAAGTCTGTAATCGTGTTTGGTTGCGGAGCGATTACCGGTGGGACGGAGAAGGGATAGGTTGCCGACTCAGTCGGTAAGGCCGGGTTCGGCGAATGAGCAACGCTGTGGTTAGAATAAATAAGTATGTTTATTCCCTCGTGGGCTGTGTCAATTATTTTTGGTACATAAATTCCGATCGCGCGTCGGAAGAGCTACGGTGTTTCGGCGCGTCGTTTCGCGGCGGCGGCGAGGTTTCGGCGAGCGGTAGGATCGGGGATGCGGTGTAGAGAACGTTCTGCTCGGGACGGCCTTAGGAGGCGCGTCCGTTCGAGAGTCGTATAGCGGAGGTTCGAAGTGCAATAGGTCTCCGGCCTAAGGGGCGCAAAGATACCTCTTCGACGTAGGTAGGGCGCAAGATTTCTCTCGGCCTATATCGGAACGAGGCTGGTAGTGGTACAGTATGGCGATAGACCGATACAGACACACCTCACGGATATCAAAAATTGTGAGCGTCTTGACGTACGGTACGGCAGCGTGAACGGCTAATTCGTGCGGAACAAGAGCTGTCAATCTCGCTCGCCGCGGTCCTTATAAGCGCAGGCCGTGTATCTTCACTCGCGAGAGACCACGCGGGGCCGCGGCCGCCAAGCGGTCGCGGCGCGAACTAAGGCCTTTGTTTCGGCGTCGGGCGTTCGGACGGCACGTGACGTGACATCGTCACAAGTCTGAGTAGAGTCGTCTTTTACACGACTGTGTTAAGACGCCTTTAAGACGTCTGTCCGAGTAAGTGTTTAGGACGACTCTAAGACGTCCATGCCAAGACGTTTTTTAAACGACTGCGTTTAGATGTCTTAAGGCTGCCGTCTCCTCGGGCGTTGAATGTGTGCGTACTCGCACACAAGCTAGGAAAAGCGTGTACGTATACGCGATGTAGTAAACAAACCATTTCAACCAACTTACGTCGTGGAATCGGCAAGAAGGAAGCTTTTGCGGGTATAGTTGTCTGCAGAAGACATCCGTGGAGGCGGGTCTGGTGCGTTTGAACGCTAATAAGCACCGTACGTTGAAATAATAATGAATTTATGACTCGAAAACTGACAGAATGAAGCTTCAAGGCTTCTCCGTCACCGGCGTTGGTGGTATATTCGAGCCAGCGTAATACGTATATGCGACGAAAGTAAACAATCCGTTTCAACCAACTTACGTCGTGGAATCGGCAAGAAGGAAGTTTTTGCGGATATAGTTGTCTCCTGTAGACATCCGTGCAGGCGGGTCTGGTGCGTTTGGACGCTAATAAGCACCGTATGATGAAATAATGATGAATTTATGACTCGTGTATTGAGACAGAATGAGGCACAGACTCGAGAAATGACAGAATTATGCTTCAAGGATTCTCCGTCACCGGCGTTGATGGTACATTCGCGCCATGTACCGTCAGAACCGGTGGAAGTCCATGCTAGCCGATAAATGTAGGAAAGACATAGTTGCCGATACGTATCGAGAGTCATATCGCGTTGTTGCCGCATTTCCCCTATTACTATTTTATCATCAGGAAGGCTTGAATGAATCACGGCGAAGCGGCTGGAGAACAAAGATGGGCAAAGATAATTTCTGGATAAATTAGAATAAAAGATTCTTTATGTTTATCCGTTATCTCTATTCGAGCTGAGGATTTGGGCTATTCGGCGGTTTCTAATCTCGGTTCGAGAGGCATATAGTGTTGCTTGCGGTGAATTTTGTATTAATAAAATGTAAAACGTAATGTTTTTACCCGACTGCGGCACGTACAGGAGGGTATTGTGTTTATCAGGCTATGTTTGTATGTCCAGATGTTACGCTCTAGAACCTGTACGGACACACCGATTTGGACAAATAAGGTGTCTTTAGAATTGTCCTACGATATATAATTTTCAAAATTGCGAGATAGAAATAAAAAAATTGGAAGGCCTCGTAAGTAGTGATCTGGATCCGTGGAGTGTTTTTAACATCCCTCACTACAAAGTTTTTCCGAACTAAACAGGCTGCGGCTCTTGCCATACAATATTGCTATATATAGGGGAGAGTGGGGTAATCACGAACACCTAAGCGAGAAAGCAAATAGAACAAAAACTATGGGAAATACGAATTTGTTTTTTATTTATAAACATGCTTAAACGAGTCCTCTATAAACTACTTTAACGGATTTTGCAAAAATTTTAATAAAAATTAACTTTATAATGAAAAAACCAAACCCCTGCTGTTCGGAATTACCCGACTGCTGGTGGGGTAATTCCGAACACTGCATGGGGTAATCTCGAACGAAGCTACATACCGCAGAAGCCGCAGAGAAAGCCTCTAAATGTGCTTTCACTGCTGCCGCTGCATCTTTCGTGTGCCCATAAGTTACATTTGTAACACATTATCCAGTCTTCAGTGGGTGGGTGTGTATACAATTCATCACAATAAATACAGATATATATATAATTTCTTTATCAACATTTTTCGTCCTTTTTTTTTTCTTCTTTGGTTCTTCATCTGCATTCCCCTCCAGGTTTTCCTCATCAAAAGTTTTCAAATCCCTAACACATTTCTTCTTTACTTTATCATTTTTTTCGTCTCATTCTTTGGCACTTCTGTGTCCTCCTTTTTCTTCTTTTTTGGTTCTTCATCTGCATTCCCCTCCACGTTTTCCTCATCAAAAGTTTTCAAATTCCTAACATATTTCTTCTTTACTTTATCATTTTTTTTCGTCTCATTCTTTGGCACTTCTTAACACGAGGGATAATGTCGAACGTTCGAGATTACCCCATCCGAATTGTTCGTCATTACCCCACGAGCTCAAAACATACAAAAAAATTATTTCAGAGGTTAGAATCATGATTCAGGCAACTCCGTGGTCACACAATGTTGCTTAAGAAGTACTTTATTTCCACTTGAAACGATCGCAATTCCATCATTAACTCAACAGTAATTACATGCAATTGAAAATGGACAAAATATTACTTGAAACATGATGAAAATAATAAATTGTATTTACCGTGAATAGCGTGAGTGTCCTGCATTTATTATTTTCTGCTCGGCGTTGGATACGACCTAAACTATTACCTGGTGGAGCGGGAACATAGGTTTTCATTTATTAAAACACCGCAATTATGGCGTTCGCGATTACCCCGCGTTCGTGATTACCCCACTCTCCCCTAACTAAAAAGTAAAAAATAAAAAATAAATAAAAAACCCGACTGTTTAAAAAGGGAACTAAAGTGACTGTGACGTCCCACTAATTTTCGCGCGTTCCTATTTAATAATGTACCTTAGCGGTCCCCATCTCGAGATGGTCAGTACGAAACCTCCTTCACTTATTCGCCCAACGAGGCACGAATTCCCTCCTCAAAACTAAATCTAAACAAGTCCCTCGCCCCAAAATCTTCTTAAACCGAGACCACGTCTCACTCCTTCTCTAAGACCCTCCAAATCCAAGCCATTCAAACCCCTTTCCCGTTAAAATACCCAAAATCCATGCGATGGGTTGAATATCTCCAAATACCGTTCATAAAAACCCAAGAAGCCTAACTGCGAAGAATACCTGGCGTACGTGCCGTAAATGTATTCTAATAATAGAATATTATAGAAAAACGCCGGAATCCTACTCTCCGCAGTGTCACGAATCTGGCATTCGTGCCTGCATTCCCTCAAACATTCAGTGCCACGAATCTGGCATTCGCGCCTGAATTCCTACCTTCCGCAGTGTCACGAATCTGGCATTCGCGCCTGCATACCCTCAGACGTTCAGTGCACGAATCCTGCATTCGAGCCAGAATTTCTATCTTCCGCAGAGCCACGAATCTGGCATTCGCGCCTGCGTTCCCTCAAGTATTACCCCATCTATGCCACAGCCCTAAAGACCTCACCCGGGACGTGACAGTGACAAAGACTTATTTATACATGGTATATTATTTATCATAAATAGGATAATAATAAGATGGCAATTTAAATAATTAACTCATCTTTTGATGCTCTTCTATCCCATGCATGTACCGCAATGACTAAAGAAAGTGTTTCAAGCTGGTAATAAAAAGAAGTGGACAACATCAATGCAAATTCATGCTTATACAGTGACATTTCAACTTCAGCGTATTTTGTAAATTATATGTTTCCCCCTTTGTCCGTATGGGGAATGTAATGTTCGAATGTAATTATATCAAATCATTTATGATAAATAATATACCATGTATAAAAGTCTTGTTTTTGTCATTGTAGTTCCCTTCAGCTGTCAGGTTTTTTTAAATTTTGTTAATTTTTAGTAACATACTGCTGAGATTTTCCAGATTAAAATGATTTGAAACACGGTATAAATCAGTTTATTTCTAGAACTGTACTAGAGAATTAATTATAAATGTAATATTGCTAATCTGATAATGCTAAACATAATCCGATTTATACCGTGTTTAAATTTATTTTCATATGGAAAATCTCAGCAGTATGTTACTGAAACGTTCATGCCGATGCAAACAAAATACAATCATTAAATATTTTAATTATTTATTTATTTATTTATATTATTATTTATATTACTGATAAATAGTAATATTTCCCCTCTGTCCCCCCCTTTCACCATCCAGCCGCCTCCGCCGCGCCTTCCTCACCAGCCGCCTCCGCCGCGCCCTCCTCCCAGCAGCCCCCGCGCCATCCTCTCGGGCCGCCTCCGCGCCGATATGTAAGGCGTTTTAGTGCCTTTTTTATCTGGAACAGTAACATAATCATTACATTTTCATAAAATTACATAACATAAAAAATACCGGGCACAAACGAAATAATATTCACACCAGAGTTGGGCAAAATGTAATCTAATTACAAATTACGGTTAAAATGTAATTGCGTAATTGATTACACATTATTTTCTGTAATCGTTAATTTAGGTAGTTGACAAAATATTATGTGTTGAAAATAATGTGTAATCAATTACACAAGTACACAAAATATTTTGTCAACTACCTAAATTAACGATTACTGAAAAGAATGTGTAATCAATTACACAATTACATTTTAATTGTAATTTGTAATTAGATTACATTTTGCCCAACTCGGATTCACACATATGCTATCGCGGTCACATAAACCACATTCCACATAATTAAGTACCTGTTGTAATTCCGCCCTCATCGCGGTGTACTCCCTCTCCTCTGTTTCTTCTTTTGCCTCTGCTTCCTTCGCCTCCTTTTCCTCCTTTTCCTTCGTCCCCCCCCCCCCCCCTCGATTCGCTTCATTGAGCGCTTCTTTCACCTGGAAATGAAATAATGAACGTATTATTTTATGACAAATAGTACGAGTATATCGACGCGCGTTACGAAGAGTAACACGTTTCACTTTTTTCTTACGGACAACTGCATGTAGAAAGAATGAAACGTGCTATTATTCGTAACGCGAGTCGATATGAACATGTAGGGTAATTCTCTCGCTAGAGTCCTCACAGATAATACCGCCAATAAGCCGCGTCTCGCTGAGTTTCGTGGAAGTGACGAATTCCACGTTCTGTTTTTCTCAACAGATCTTTGCGAAAATGGCATCAATCGATGTCGTGCCGATGAAAATGGCCCCAAGCCAACTCCGTTATAAATAGTCCGATTTATATGACATTTGACATGATTTTAATCAGCAGAACACCAGAAATTCATTAGTATCACCGCCATATCGATTCGATCAATAATTAAGAATTTTTTAACATGCCGTAGTGAATCTCGTCTCGAGCGTCGAAATCCACGAAACTCAGCGTGACGCGACTTATTGGCGGAGTCGCCTTTGAAGACTCTAGCCAGAGAATCACTCTGTATAACAGTATACAATATAATACTTACTTTATTCATATTGTTCATTCTTGCGTCCGCGTCGTTTGCGTTCTTTCAACAGAATGACTCTCTACGCAACGGACTGTTTGCGCCGTTGCCTGGTTTGTAGAGCGTCATTTGTTTCAGAACGCACCAGATACGAATCATCGGATTCACATTTCATGTTCACGGTTCGCGTTTACGTTTTTTTGTAACGGGCACACGGATTTTGAGTTGTGTTGCGTTGTGTTGTATTGTGTTTATGTTTGTGTTTGTGTTGTGTTTGTTGGTTTAGTGTAAAATGAGTGACACTCGAAATGTGGATATGCAGGACGTGCCGGAAGATATGGACAATAATTCTCCGTTTCGATCGCGACATTTACGTCCGTACGCAAAGAGATTTTCGAAACGGAAAGGACATCGCCAAAAGCGAAGGACGTTAGCCCTTCAGAAGAAACAAGAAAGCGCAAAAACGGCAGACGACACTGCCGTAGGACAACATCTAGAAGAAGTGGCCGAGGAGCGTATAGTAGAGGAACCATCAACATCCGATGGACGAAATCATACGCATCAAGAGATAATGTACTTGCAATCTAATGAAGATACTGATACGGCCAGTTCAGAAGAAACTGAAGAGGCGCTTGAAGACTTTGATATACAAAGTAACGAAGAAGAAAACTTCGTTATAGAAAAAGTTGCGAGGAACGAGCCGCAAGAGCAATCGCGTCTCCTAAATAGTAACGATATAATGAACTTCCCAAATGTGCTTGCTCAATTGCAAAAAATAGGTAAGCATGCAAAAGATAGGGAAGACTGTGGCATTGAACACCTACGACTAACTGGTGTGAAACGACGTGGCTTCAAGAGCACCTTCAGCGTAATGTGCACTTTATGCCATTTCAAAGCTGAAATCTGCAATCAATCGGACGAAGCCGAAGAAGTGGATTGCAATCAGGGCGCCGTTAATGCAACAATTTTATGTGGAGGCAGCTATGCCAACTTGGAACACACTTTTGCAGGAGTGAACATACGTTGCATGTCGAAGAGAGATTTCGTAAAGAATCAAGATAAATTCATCAAGTCCGCTATTGCTGCTGCAGAAGAAGAGATGTTAGCAGCGGCTGAAGAAGAAAAACGTTTGGCAATTGAAAGAGGCGACGTTTTTCCCGGATCAGGGACCCCTCACATCCCCGTTGTGGCCGACGGAAGCTGGATGAAAAGATCCTATCGCAGTGGATGTTACGATTCTGCGTCTGGAGTCGGCGTGATAGTTGGCTATCATACGAAGAAAGTTTTATTTTACGGCGTCCGAAATAAAGTTTGCAGATGTTACGTCCCTACTTTTATTTGGGGCCGCGTTTTTAAGGAAATTAATAATTTTTGATCCGCTTTCGAGCTAGTCCAGGGACTTACGCTCTGGGATAGTTGAGTACAGTTTAAAAGGTATTAATACCGAATATTATGCTGGCTACCTTTTATTGGTCGATGGTTCTGAGTTGCCAGGGGATTGAAGTTAAAATACATCGGTTCCGTATTGGAGCTCGATTTATTGGATATTAAGGGAGGGCAAATTTGTGGCGATGATCAGGAGCGCAGCTTCGCGAAGGTGTCGACTCCGCTGGCGGAAGGGGCCTCTGACCCATCAGCTGGCGTCCACTGGTCCCCTTTGTGTGCGCTCGATTAGCTAGCTCGTGTGCAGCTAGTAGGTGTGCGGCTACCTCCTTCGTGCTGGTCCTCCTGCTCACTGTTGCCGTCCGTTGATTCTTGACTTGATTTCTTCTTGTAAATTACGGATTACAATGCCTTATCGGCAACACTTGTATACTAGGTGATTATAATACACCAAAGTACGAAATAGTAAATATATTCGATTTAAAGGGTTAGATAATAGTAGACTCCACGTCGCGGGACGTGAAACCTCCCCCCTTAGAAAGCAAATTTCCAGAGGAAATTTGTTTCAATTCTTGGATGGCTTCCTTGAATTCTCTTGCTGCTGGAGTCGGTTGTTGTCCCTCGTCAGCTGTTGCTGGTTGATCTGCATTCTGCGATGTCGGTTGTTTTTTGTTGGCCAGATGTAGTATTAAAGTTGTTAAGGAGCTCCAAATTGCCCCTAACAAGTGTAGTCCGCATCCATAGACTGCATGTATTATCAAATATTGTTTTTATTATTTTAATGATAATAAAAATTCCAAGTAGTCCTGCGGTGATTGTTCCAAATTTAAGAAATCCATTCCAGAATTTGGCTGCTGCATTTTCGGCCAATGTGGTGATGGTTTCTTCGTCTAAAATTCCCATTATTGAAATTGATCCTGCGGGAATATTTTTCCCGGATACTCCTCTGGCGAGTGTATTTAATACCGCTGCTTTTTCGGCAGGGAACATAATGTGGTCCCTTAAATTTTCCAATTCCTTCTGTGTATATATTCCGCTAGTTGCGAGATCTGAAGGAGAGGTGTAATGCCAGTTGAGTTTTGTTTTTGGATGTAATATTTGAGGTGGATGAACTTCAATTGGATGTGGTGAAATTCTGTGCCATGCTTGGTCAATTTCATACATGACTGGTAGAATGGGACTACATTCTCCATGTGTCCCTTGAGTAGTTAATATGTGAGATTTCGGTGTTAAGAACATAGAATTGTTTTTCAACCATACAGGTAACTCTATATAGCATTCATCTGTTTTACGTATTTTAACTTGTACAGGAATGCATTTAACAATGTGAATCACTTCGCCAGCTACTAGTGCCATATGTCCTGGTGATTTCATGACTATATTGGCAAATTCGTCTGGTTTCAGCGTAGCAATTATTAGAGCATTGTTTAATATTTGTTGTTCTAATAAGCATTTTTGAATAATTATGTCTCTGTATAGTGTTTTTAATTCAGTTCTTATGTGTTTTTCCACGTAGACAAATTTGGAATTTACATATGTAAAAATATCCAAATTTTCTACGGGAATTTTGTGTAAAGATGTAAATGTTCTTTCTTTTGTTGTTTCCAAGATGAATAATTTTGGATGTTCCGTTTGTATAAGCGTATAACCACATAGATGTTGCTCTCCTGTTGGAGTTAAAGCAAACGTAATATCCTGCGTGGTTAACGCATATACTGAAGGTGATTTTTCTTCGGTTTGACTGGTATCGGTAATTTTTGATGCCAGTCCTTCGTAGAGTACATCATAACGATCGAATTTGCAGGTCGATGGTGGAAAAGAGTGCCAGAATGTATGTCCGTCCTCATTGTCCACACAAAATCCGTTTTGAAAATGACATATTGTTCCAGATTTCAATATGATTTTATTAGACTCCAGTCGTACTGGTACTAGAGCGGTTTTGAGTGTTATTTTCGCCATTGCTTGTACTACTACTGTTTCCCATGATCCATAAGGGTCGGAAAATTGTGCTCCGGTACATTTTCCATCTGCGGTGAGTGATCCAGCCATGGTGAATGTCCGGGTTGATGTCTGGTTTATTTTGAGTCCCACCAAATAGACGTTATTACCTATAACGGTGGATCCATATTCGTGCATATTTCGGCATTGATGTTCAGTTAGATCTTCGAGGTATTCATTTAGTCCGTTGTGTACTGCAGAAATGTGTGAATGCATTCCGCAATAATAAATGGTTCTTGAAATTATGAGCTTGCATTGGATGACTTCCACGTAGTTGAAGTCCGAGAGTTGCAGAAGTTGAATGTAGATTTCCTTTGTGGTTGTGGAGATTGGATTTATTTCGCAATCTCCTACTGAATTTAATGAAACGGTTGTCACGTTTAAATGTTGCCCATTGCAATCGTATCCAATGAGGGCCCAAACGAGATTCAAGTTGATTAGAATTATCCATGGTAAAATCATGGTAATTCCCCTTTTAACAACAAAAAAAAAAAATAAAAAAAAAAAAAAAAAAATTGTTTGAACTATCGTTATATTAATAACGATTCGTAATATCCCTTTTAGTATTTCGTACTTTTTAATCTTATTCTATACGTAATAGACATTTTATGGGTACCCGCTCTTCGTCGCATATGTCTCCTCTCGCAGGTAATCGTATTAAAATTATCTAATTTTCCTTTTGGAAAGCTCCTGAACAGAGTTTTATGGTCTGTAATAGACGACAATCTAAGTATTGTATTACTCAGTCATTTTGTCGATCTATTCTCTATTTGTGTACAATTTTATTTTATTTGATTATCATCCTGGATAGGACTTAATATACGCGAGTTTGAGTTTATTTATGTGTACAGTACGAGTTGTTCCATCAGATAATATTTTAACATTCTGATTAGGCAACAATTCGAGTACTTTAAACGGTCCTGAATACTGATCTGCGAACTTTGTCCTCCGAGGTTCTTTCAAGAGATATACTAAATCTCCTGCTTTAAAATCTTGTGGATTAATTTTCCGATCATAATATTGTTTAGATTTGGCTTTTGCCTTTATCAAATTTTCTCGGGCTTGGGTTTGCAGATTAGTTATTTTACAAAATAAATCTCTTAGATATTCAACATATGTAGGTTCCAAATCTTCACCAATAGGTTTTTCGCTCGAAGGTTCTCGTGCAATGCATCCGAAAACTAATTCATGTGGTGAAAATTTAGTACCCTCATGTACTGCAGTGTTGTATGAAAACATTGCTAAGTCTATCCAATTATCCCAATTATCGTCATTTGTCGTATACTGTTTTAAATACTCTGTTAATACGTGATGCGATCTTTCTATCGAACCGTTACTCTGTGGATGATAAGCTGTAGTAACATAACGTTTAATTTTGAATCGTTTAGCGACGATTTTTAGTAAATTTGAAGTGAAATTTGTTCCTTGATCAGTTAAAATGGCTTTAGGTGATCCGAATCGGCATATAAACCGTTTTATAAATACGTCTGCTATATCGGCAGAGGTGGTTCGAGCTAAAGGTATCGCTATTGAATATTTTGTTAACAAATCCTGTATTGTTAGTATATGTGTTCTTCCTTTTCTGGTTTTTGGCAATGGTCCTACGATGTCCATGCTGATTTTGTCGAATGCTTTTCCTGGAGTGTCTGTCAAGACCATTGGTTGTTTTATTTTTATTCTTGTTAACTTTTTCATTTGACAGTCTTGGCATTCTCTGATGAATTTTTGAATTTCCTTCTTCATATTTTCCCAATAGTAATTTTGTCGTATCCTGTGGTAGGTTTTTGTAACTCCTTTGTGTCCTCCACTGGACGACGTATGTTTTTCTTTTATTATATGTTCTCTCAGATTTTCAGGTGGTGTAACCACTTCACCAGTGCAAATGGTGATTGTAATCGGTAGTTCTTCGAAGATGTGCTTTAATCTATTTATGATATATTTCCATGGTATGTCTTCTATATTATGGGTTCTACTTATGGAGAACGATTTCAGGTCGAATTCTGTGACTACGTCCCATAATGACATGAGACCATTTAAAATGTTATCAGGTCGTATAACAGTTCTTGGATTTTCTTTGATTGGTAAACTTATTATATATCTTACTCCATCTGGTACTGGTCGAGCCCTTTCTAGGGTAAGATCTACATGATTTGGTAATAGATTTTCTGTTTCTAGTTCTTTTGCACCTTTATCAATTGGACTTCCATCCAATCCGATGAAAATGACTTTATTATCTTTTATTTTTGCAAGAGAATCTCTAGATTCTCTTATCACCAATTGGTTTTGATGAGGAATTGTATCCTCGCTTCTACTTGTAGTTGTTCTTGGTGATAATTGAGGCGGTGATGGAGATATGTCTATTATCTCCATGGATTTTTCGTCTTGCGGTGTTTCTGTGGTTTCCATGGATTCTTCTTCTTGTAGTGTTCCAGTAGTTTCAATTAATTCCATTTCTTGTAGTGTTTCAGTAGTTTCAATTGATTCTTCTTCTTCTTGTGATGTTCCTGCGGTGTCAATTGGGTTTTCGTGGATTTTCCTTTTTGGTGAAGGAGCAGCAATTGATAAATCGCTTGAAAGAGTTCTTTTTCGCTTTTGTTCCTTATTTCGAGACGTTTCTGATGAAAAGGTATTTTGTTCCATATCTTCATCTTTTGATTCTTCTGGTATTGGTATGCGTTTACGTCTCCTTTTTGGGAAATTCTAAATATTTGAGTTCCCTATTTGGGAAGGCTAAATGTCTGCTTCTCGTCATTGGTCCTTTGAAATCTTCCGATGAAGTCGACCGTAAATTTTTCTTTTGAGGCGGTTCGCCTTCTGGAGGTTCCTCTTCCTCTCTTGCTCTTATCGGTAGGCATACTTCTGGTGGATTTCGAGATAACGCATCAGCGTTGAGGTTACTTTTCCCCTTTTTATAATTTATTTCGAATTCGTAATCGGATAATTTAAGTTTCCATTTCCAAATTCGAGAATTTGGATCCTTTATTGAATTCATCCATACTAGAGGTTTATGGTCTGTTTCTATTTTAAATTTACGACCATATAAATAGGGTCTAAAATGTGTTACGCAATAAATAATTGCTAAACATTCCTTTTCAATTGTAGAATAATTTTGTTCTGCTGTATTTAATAAGCGGGACGCATAAGCAATAGGAAGATCGTCGCCGGTAAATTCCTGACTAAGCACTCCTCCTATAGCGTAACCCGAAGCATCCGTCGTCACTTTGAACGGCTGCGAAAAATCTGGGTATTGAAGTATTGGCTTAGATATTAAAGCTTTCTTTAGTATTTGGAATGCTTCTTCCTCTTCTTTATCCCAAATAAATTTTGTTGTCTTTTTTAATAGATTTGTTAATGGTTTCGATTTTCTTGAAAATTCAGGTATAAATCGTCTATAGTATCCAATTAATCCCAAGAATTGTTTAATGTTCTTAGGGGTTTTGGGTCTAGGAAAATTTTCTACTGCTTCAATATTTTTCGGATCGGGTTTTACTCCATGTTCGTCAATTATGTGTCCTAAATAGATCACTTCATGTCGTAAAAATTCGCATTTGTCTGGTTGAAGCATTAGTTTTGCTTCCCGTAGTCTTTTCATTAATCTTGTAAATTTTATTTCGTGTTCACGAAGAGAACGGGAATATATTACTATGTCATCCAAATAAACAAAAAGTTCGGTTCCTTGAAGTCCTGATAGAACGCTATTCATAAGGCGTTGAAATGTTGCAGGGGCATTTTTAATCCAAAGGGCATTCTAGTGAACTGATAATGTCCATATGGTGTAGAAAATGCTGTCTTGTGTGCGTCGTCTGGTGCCATCTTAATCTGATGAAACCCTGATGCTAAGTCAAATATAGAGAAATATTTTGCGCTTCCTAATTGATCCAATATTTCTGTAATATTTGGTAGAGGATAAGCGTCACCTATCGTTTTTTCGTTTAATTTACGATAATCGATTACTACTCTCCATCGTTTTTTTCCTGTTGAATCTGGTTTTTTAGGAACGATCCAAATGGGAGAACTATACGGAGATGAGGATGATTCTATCACACCAGTTTCCAATAATTCATTTATTTGTCGATTTATTTCATCCTTATGAACTGGTGGATATCGATACTGCCGAGTATTTATCGGTATATCATCCGTAGTATGAATTCTATGTTGTATGCTATCTGTTCCTTCCAAAATTTCTCCTGCTAGATGAAAACGATCTTCGTTTTCTTTTATTAGTTGTATCACATTTTCTTTTTCTTCCTTGTTTAAGTGATCCAACCTGAGTAGTTTCAAGATTTCTTCGAATCGATTTTCTTTCGATATTTTTGTCAAGTTACAGCGTTTATAGGAACGTTCTTCAAATGGAAGTATTTCGATTGTAGGTACTACAACATTACAATCCTCGTCCGTACTATTTATTATTCTCATATGGGCTTTTCCCTCTCGATTTGTTACTAAGGCATTTCCCAAATAGATTCCTTCTTTGACGTGCAATTTTCCTACGTATCCTTCACGCAGTTCTGGATTTGCAATATTAATATGGAAAGGGACTGAACTTCTTTTTGGCACGAATATCTCCTCGTATGTATTAAAGGGAATATAGTTATTTCCCCACTTGATTTGCCTTTTTGCATAATCGATGCTGGCTTCTTGATGTAACAGAAATTCGGATCCTAAGATTCCGTCTTCATCGTCAAACAGTGCGTCGTTTACCATGTGGAAATTCACTGGATGATTCGCAATCATTATTGATGCAGTCCCTAAGGTAGCTTGATTCGAATCGATTATTCCACGGATATATATGATTTCTTGAGTGTTGACGATTGTCGATGCTGTTACCATTGATTTCTTGATGAGGTTGACATCGGATCCCGAATCAACCATTAATCGTGCCTTCCCTTCCAGATTTGGAGATGTTATTAATATTGTTGGAATATTTCGTACGGTATTAATAGGAACAGTTACTGTTCGTTTATTTGTTCGTCTTCTTCCTCCATTGATTCCTTCTTCGTTTGTTGTTCCTTCACTGACTTCTTTTCCTCGATTTCCAACGTCGGTTTCCAGGGCGTTGATTTTCCTGATGGTTTTGCTTCTTCCGTTTTTGGGACTCCTATTTTCATTATTTTCTGACGCTGTGGAGGGTTCCCACTCCGGATTGCGCCAGACGTTTCCGGGTGGCCCTGCTCGTTTCCCTGATTCATTCTTGAGTATGGGACTATTTCTCCTGATTCTACCTTGGCCTTGAACTTGAAACAATCCTTAATCAAATGTCCCGATTTCTTACAATAATTGCAAGAAATTTCTAATTGATTCGGCGATGATGTTGTAGCTCCGCTGTTTTGCGAAGAATTTGGTTGCCACGCGTTATTTCGCGGCTGATTATTTTGCCACGCGTTATTTCGTGTAGCATTGTTTTGCCATCCGCTATTTCGCGGCTGGTTATTTTGCCATTTCGATATGGCTCCTTCGTATTTAGGGGGTCCGGAATTTGGTTTATTTTGGGGTACCGACGGATTCGCTCTTTGATCGCGGGACACAGGTTGCTGACGAGTATATGAACTTGTCTTCATTCTCTCGTCTTCTAGTTTGACTTCTTTGTCAATTTTTACGGCTAGAGCGTAGATTTCATCCAGCCCTAGTCCTTGGCGTTCTTGTCTCAAGCGTAAAGAAATTTCACGAGGTAATCCTTTAATAAAAGCTTCCAGTGTGTCCGCATTGATATTTTCCTGCAGTGTAGCGGATATTTCCCCATAATTTCGTTTTTCTCCGTCTATTATAGCTAAACGCAAATTTTGAACGCGAGTTATGTAATCGAGAATATTTTCTCCCGGTTTTTTAAATGTATACCCCAATTCGCCTTTATATTGATTCACATTTTTACACGGCGCGAAGTACTGTTTCAATTTATTTCCGAACTCGTCTAGAGTGATTAGATCAGAATCGCCTATAGCAATTAAAGCATGTCCACGTAATTTATTCATTAATAATTTTGTTAATTGCGTTTCTTGCTGAGGGGCTAACATTGATTTTGCCCGTTCACATGCCTTTAAAAATTGAAAAACAGATGGTCGATAGCCATCGAAGAAAGGAACTGCTTCTAACGCGAGTTTGATAGGAATTTTTTCGCCCGTCGGATCTTGTTTAGATTGAAAGTCGCGAACTTCTAATTCACGCGGTACTGGACGTTTTACGGTCGGATATGGGGTAATTACTTCAGATTTAATACTGTGAACGTCTTCGGCGCGTTCTTTCTCTAATCCTTTTACTCTTTCTGTTACTGATTTTAAATATTTGAATCTTTCATCCAAATGTTCGAATTTTTCGTCCCACAACGTTATTATTGTGAGGAGTTGAGATAAAGTTTCGGCAGGGGTCAAATCACTCTTTGATTCTAACGCTGTCTTTGCTTGTCGGATTATTTCTGTTTGTTTTCGTAATTCCTCCTCTTCGTCCTGTTCACCGTGATCCGACATGACTTTTGATTTTACTTATTTAATTTCTCAACTATTGCGGATAATCCCACCGCTGCCACCAATTTAATATTTCCTATGTTACGTCCCTACTTTTATTTGGGGCCGCGTTTTTAAGGAAATTAATAATTTTTGATCCGCTTTCGAGCTAGTCCAGGGACTTACGCTCTGGGATAGTTGAGTACAGTTTAAAAGGTATTAATACCGAATATTATGCTGGCTACCTTTTATTGGTCGATGGTTCTGAGTTGCCAGGGGATTGAAGTTAAAATACATCGGTTCCGTATTGGAGCTCGATTTATTGGATATTAAGGGAGGGCAAATTTGTGGCGATGATCAGGAGCGCAGCTTCGCGAAGGTGTCGACTCCGCTGGCGGAAGGGGCCTCTGACCCATCAGCTGGCGTCCACTGGTCCCCTTTGTGTGCGCTCGATTAGCTAGCTCGTGTGCAACTAGTAGGTGTGCGGCTACCTCCTTCGTGCTGGTCCTCCTGCTCACTGTTGCCGTCCGTTGATTCTTGACTTGATTTCTTCTTGTAAATTACGGATTACAATGCCTTATCGGCAACACTTGTATACTAGGTGATTATAATACACCAAAGTACGAAATAGTAAATATATTCGATTTAAAGGGTTAGATAATAGTAGACTCCACGTCGCGGGACGTGATACAGAATTTGTCGGTGTTTGAGCGTGTGACCGTTGGCCACGTGAGCGATTACCGGTTTGAGGTTAGGCGCGTGAAATAAAGCACAGTATCGTTGAGCTGAGAGTCAATGTTTATTACACACTCGCGGAGTGAGTCGAGAAGTAAAATAGTTACACGTGAGGGTGAGCGTGGGCACGTTGTGCAAAACTGAGAATCTATGGTCTCGCTGAGACGAGTCGCGATGAGCTCAACACGTGGCCGCGTCACTGACCACGATCGACAATTGATAGCCGCGATGCGAACAAGAATGAGCACTAACTCGTGAGCGGTGAGAAGGTACGGGGTGAGCACTACCGTGAGCAATTTCGTGAGAATTCACGAGTTACGTGAGAAGACGTTCAGAGAGACCGACGCGTCTACCTTCGTACTCTACGTGAACAAGATAGATGAGCAATATGGCCGATCGATTTCCGTTGATCGTCTTCTCCAAGAGTCTGGTGGATCGAGCGACGTGGGGAAAAGCGATTGGCTGAGCGTTCTGTCGCTGACAGCTGATTGGTCTATCGATTGTGGATCGGGCTTGTCGCTCCGCGGTCCAGGAGGTGCTGCGGTGAGTTGGGTGTGGCGGAGATCGGAACTACCGAATCTCAAACAGTCGGATTGCTGCGAAAAACAAGAAAGAACCTCAAAAGCACACATGCTTCAAAAACTGGAGCGCAAACCGAGCATCGACTGCTATGGAAAGCGATGCTATAGTAGAAGGATTCAATACCAGCGTAGAAAAACGTGGGCTCGTTTATTCTACACTGATTGCTGATGGGGACAGCAGCGTGTATAAGAAGATTATTGATGCTGACCCATATAAGAGACAGATTCGCGTAAAAAAAATTGAATGCACGAATCATTTGTTGCGAAACTTCTGCACAAAAATGAAAGCGATTGTGAAGAAGACTACACCTGGACCATTGAGGCAAGCTGTGGAAAGTAGCATTCGTCGGATGCGCACGGACATCGTAAAAGCCGCAAAGTTTAGATACAATCAGAATGTATCAATCGACGAGAAAACGAAGAATTTGTATGGTGACATACAGAATGTTCCGAGCCACGTGTTTGGTGAACACAAAGAGTGTGCACAACTTGAATATTTCTGCGATGGAAAGAATAAAGAGAAAGAAAGAAACATCGTTCCAGAACTGATGAAAATTGGAGTGTACCAGGAAGTAATAGAAATACTTCGTCCACTGTTAGCTCATGCGGAGAGCTTACTCTATAACACCAATAATAACGCGGTGGAAAGTTTAAACGCAATAATTGCCAAGTACATTGGCAGAAAAAGATTAAATTTCGCCGAAAGAGGATCGTATACAGGAAGATGTGCTGCTGCTGTCATGGAGTACAACAGTAACCAAGTGCACTCGCGATTGAATGCGGTTATGAAGAAGAAAACGCCTGAGGTTATTCACCAAATAGAAGGAAAGAAGAAGAAAGAAAAGGAAAAGAGAGCTGCAAAACAGAAGGAAACGAAGGCTGCGCGTTATGTACGCAAGCAATTACGTTGTCTGGTAATATTTTGAACAATAACGAGACAGCAAATGCAATCGCAAAAACTCCGCAATCCCGACCGTTAGGTTGAGCTTGTACATGTGGAAATTGAATCAATTCTTCGTCAATTGTACCGTCATGTTTGTTCAAAAAAGGGTATAACATCTAAAGATAAATTGTATGATGATTATGCAACTTCAAGAAATTAAGAGAATCATAAATATAAACTCTCCTTTCTTCATGTTTATAGAAGCTACAAATCCAATGCCCCCCTGCATTGTTTCCAAATTTTTCGCTTTGGTGCAAAATCTGTATGTGATCCTGATTTTCAGGAACTGGTTGAATTGTATCGGGCAATTGAACTCTCCATGTCTCGTGTGGTTTATAATTAAAGTTAGCTTGTAATAATTTATGAAAATATTCGATATGATCATCTGTTAACCATTCGCCATTCATGATAATTTGCATATTATTATAACTGAGCGATAACATATTAATAATACTATTAATTATAGACATTACGAATTATTATACTTTTATTTACATTTCTAGTACACTATTAGATTAGATATGATTCTATTGTAGTATACGATATAAAGTTTTAAAGATCCAATAATATATATATAATATATATAACTTTATTGAAAGTTGTTATATATAGCGCAAAGCAGCTGAGCGAATGTACTTTACTTATTTTTTTATTATTCCAACTTAATTGAAAGTTGTTATATATAGCGCAAAGCAGCTGAGCGAGTGTACTTTACTTACTTCTTTAATATTCCAACATTATTGAAAGTTGTTATAAATAGCGCAAAGCAGCTGAGTGAGTGTACTTTACTAATTTTTTGTATATTCCAACCTATAAAAAACGAAAAATTTGTATTAAACACTAAAGTAATATCATACGTATTATTATATATAAATAAATATAAACGTGACTTACCAAATATAATATTTTTTTCTTTCACTTTTCCTGAAGAAAATTTCCTTCCAAGGGATTTGATACTGTTGCGCCGGGGCGTTTCCATCGCCGGCCACCCCGACGCAAAGGAATAGAATAACACGGGGTTGCACGACACCACTATATTTGATACAGGACAATCGGTATATGACAGTACAACCCGCGCGTCCGAACGCTATGGCGCTCGGTACAAGACTCCGTAATGACAGCTTGACAGGCGATCGTTCCGATCGCCCTCTTCTCGCTGTGCTCTTGTCTTCGTCGCGAGCACCAGCGGGCCATGGATTCCATCCATAGGGTGCTCGCAACACTGCTTCCCCCTCCGGAAAAGCGGGCGTCCCGACCGCGTCGAATCCTCCTTCGAATCTTCGTACCCTGGTCTGAAGAAGTGGTCGTGTTGGCCGCATGGCTCCTCCAGACCGCCGCCTCGGCATTCGCCTTCACGCCCAAGGGAAAACCACCCAAAAACCCTGGGCAAGGCGTGGGTACAATGGGACGGCTGGCGGGATCTCCTCGTCGCGAAGTCCTCCAGTAAGGTCCTCCCAGTTCCTTATCCCACGACGTTCCTGGAACTCTGCCCTCCAACGACGATTCCACTGCGTTGGGTTCCCCCGGCGGGTGTCTCCAGTGACGAAGCATCCTGGCCTCGTCGAGTGTCCTCTGGAACGCCAGCGATGCTCTCGTCCTCTCCCGTGTGTCCCGCGACGTCTTCCACCCCAGAATCCGTGAATCGTCCAACGCTGCGCCGGAGAGTCGCCTCAGCGGAAATCTCCGACGACGGAGCTCCTTCGGAACTCCCGTTCCCTTCCGTGCGTCCCTCGACGTCCCGGGAAGTCCGCTCTGGTACGTCCAACGACGACTCCACCGCTCCGGTGTCATACCCTCTCGGACCCGGTTCCCTGTCGAAGCCTCAGTCACGGTCGGCCTTAGGGGTTCGTCCTCGATGTCCTTCCGGCAGACCTGTTCCTTTGCAAAAGAGACAGACAAGCATTAACGCCCTCCTTTGACGGCTATAAAGACAAGGGCCGGGCTGCGGAGATAGCCTCCGTAGCCCGGTCCAATAAAGATGGAGTGAATCCTGCCGCGCTCTCCCCCGTCCCCTCCCGGGTCTTCCGCTCTACCCCAAGGGCGACTCGGAACTGTTGCAGCTGATTCTTCTCATCCGTCGTCCTCCTCGCCCAAGTCTTTCGCACACCAGCCTTGACCCAGCTCGTCGGGTTCCACCTCTGTCGGGGTCAGGCTCGCCGAACCCGCGCCGATCCCGAGCCGATTCCGCGACGATGTTCGACCTCGAACTCCCCCCGCCGCGGCTGCAGCAATTTCGTGCCCTCCAGGCACGTCTTCATCGCTTCGGTGGTGCCGCGCTCCTGGGGACGCCGCTCGCCAGCAACACAACTGCATGGATCCCCGGCCGTCACCCAGAGCCGCACACCCACCAACCCTTGGTGCGGTCCATGCACTCCTGGACGTCTCCGCATCCTTACCGGAGTCGCATCTCCGCCACCAACTCTCCGACGCTCCCTCCATAGCGTCCCAACTCGGCCTCGTATAACGACGATCGGCGCAGCAAGACGTCCACGACAGTTGCCAGTGGTGTAGACGGGCGGTAAAAGCGAAGAACAGGACGAGTCATTGAAACATGTCGAGGAACAGATTGCAAATGGGAGATAGTGGGCATGTTGGGGGAACACATGGGGAAAACAGTGAGGAGCACAAAACCGATGGGTCGACGCCGCCCGTGACACGCCAAGGACCTGGCTTCAGAGCGCGCTGTCATTCGCCGAAAGCGCGTCTCCCCCGTCGCGTTTGTCGAGAATTGTCCTCTACACTACCCAACGCGAACGATACCACCGAAATTCGGATCCTTTTCGTGGGCCGGCTTCCCGAGCCTCCAGAGCCAACCCAGCAATGAGCTCCTGGTTCCCCTCCATCCCGACAGCATCCTCGCCGAAACCCCGTAGTCGCTCTGGCGGGCCTCGACCGCCGTCGTTGCGCTCCCTTGCGACTGTCCCTCGCTGCAGCCGCTGCAGCCGCTGCTCCTGCGCCTGTCCCCCGTCGTCCTGCTGGATCGCACGCAACGGCTCCTCGCGTATCGCACGCGACAGCTCCTTGCGTCTCGCACGCAACCGCTCCTCGCGTATCGCACGCGACAGCTCCTTGCGTTTCTTCGGGATCCGTGGCCACGGATCCCACTTCTGACACCAATGTTGCGCCGGGGCGTTTCCATCGCCGGCCACCCCGACGCAAAGGAATAGAATAACACGGGGTTGCACGACACCACTATATTTGATACAGGACAATCGGTATATGACAGTACAACCCGCGCGCCCGAACGCTATGGCGTTCGGTACAAGACTCCGTAATGACAGCTTGACAGGCGATCGTTCCGATCGCCCTCTTCTCGCTGTGCTCTTGTCTTCGTCGCGAGCACCAGCGGGCCATGGATTCCATCCGTAGGGTGCTCGCAACAATACTATAAAACGATACACATTTCAATCAATATAGATAACAAAAATCTGCGCAAACCATTATTTGATGAACAGATTAATTAATTAATAATAATAAAGCACACTCACATGAAGACACATGGATATGAAATGTTTCCCACAGTAATATCCTTATGCGATGAACTGACAGCATGAAAAAAGATCGGTTCGTTTGACCGACCATGAATTTATAAAGTCGAATGAGGGCCCCCGGAGAACATTTTGTAACGGAGATTTTCTTGGATGTTTCATGGAGGGGGAACACCTACAGGGAGTGGTGGAAATGGTGTGTGGGACGCCAGGATTGGAGAAAAACTGCATCAGTTTCCAGTTGCCTCCACATTACTGATTCCTGACAGTTTGTGATCTGATGCGGACGCTGAAACACCTTTGTAAAAATGAGTGATTCTATTCGAATACCAGTGTTATTAGCAATAATAGGGGGTGGACTAGTTATAAAAAATAAAAAATTGAAAACCAAAAGAAAATGGGCAAAGAGATGGTTCATTGAGATAAAAAAAAATTCTACTTTTGCGTTACTAAAAGAATTGAAAGCAAACGAACCGGGTGATTTTAAAAACTATTTACGCATGAACGATTATGCTTTCGGGCATTTATTGGAGAAAATTCGACACCGCATTGAAAAACGAAATACAATGATGAGGGATGTGGCAGATCGTCCTTGTGACTTGAGCGAAACGGACCATTGAAATAAAGCTCATTATTACACAAAGTACATATCTTTTTTTACTGCCATCACCTTCGGCTCTACTAAACGCGGCTTAATCAATTACAATTGAATTAAGAAGTATCCGAGCATTATCTCGGCACGCTAAACAGCTGTACACATTGTAATTCGTTTCGCGACATCCGAGTGTGACAAATATGCGCGGAACGTAGAATCCTCTAGAACAGGCCTCTCCAGCGTAGGGGCCGCTCAAGCGCTTGCTTCCCCTTCCAATGTTTCTTTCGCGCAGCGTGCCTTCTGTTGTCAAGAGGACCTCGCGGCGCGAAAAACGAAAAAGTTGGGTATGGCTGTACGCAGCTCGTGTTGGGGAAAAAGGTATCTGCAATATGTGCAATGAAGGTGAAAACAATGAATTTTCATGTGCTGGGGGAACAACAGGTTCATTAAGTAGACACTTACAAGGGATACATCATCCGAAGCCCCCAAATTATCAGGTAGAAGATTCGATACCCAGTACCAGCAGTGAATGTTATAATATAGAAGGTGACATGACGTCAAGTATAGTAGAAAATAATGAAAATATGGATCCCGGAACTTCACATCCAAGAAAACGTCGAAGGCAATTGCAATCTCGTTCTTGCGACACTGCGACTGCGAGTCACCGTTTATGCGATCGTACAAGAACCGAGGAGATAAATGAAGCACTTGCCAAATTAATAGTAATCGATCAATTACCACTTTCCTTTTGTTCAAGCCTCGGATTTCAAAATTTCATGCATGTTCTCGAACCAAATTATAAAAATTCTAAGGAAGAAGCTATTAAAAGGAGATTAACTGTTTTGAAGACCAATGTTAAAGCAAAAATTATGGAAAACCTGACAGCTGCTAAAAGCATAGCATGTACAACAGATTGCTGGTCTTCTTTAACCCAGGATACGTACATTACGGTAACCGTACATTTTATCAATAGTCAATGGTGTACACAGACATACACTCTAAGCACGCATGAAATGGAAGAACGCCACACTGCCGAAAATCTCGGTGATGAATTAATAAATACGCTGGCCGATTGGGAAATAACTAACAAAGTAGTTGCTATGGTGACAGATAATGCCCGAAATATGACAAATGCCATCTCCTTAATAGGCGAGAAAACTGACATTCAAGGCGTAACATGTGCAGCTCATGCCTTGCAACTTGCAATAAATAAGGCACTCAAAAAAGAGAATGTGGAATGTCTGATTCGCTTGTGTAGTAAAGTAGTTGGCCATTTCAAACACTCTAATGTTGCAAAACAGGCTCTGGAAGCGAAACAACAATTGCTTGGAGTGACACAATCGACATTACTACAATGTTGTTCCACCCGATGGAACTCCACGTTTCTTATGCTAGATCGTTTATACACAAATAGATGTTGCATATCGAACGTTATAGCAGATAGACCTATAACAAGTTCAAGTGCAGCAAAAAAAATGGAAATAACGGAAAGTCAGTGGGGGAAAATAGAATCACTAATAAACATATTAAAACCGTTACAAATTATAACTACGCTCTTTTGTGGCGAAAAGCACTCACCAATATCAATGGTGAGACCGTTGCTAAAAAAAACTATTAGAAAAGCATCTTCACTTGCAAGAAAATGATGAAGAAATTATTCACATATTTAAGGAAACCATCATTTCGGAAATTACACGACGATTCAAACTCGAATTTAATGAGAGCAGCATAATATCATTAAATCAGATTTGTTGCTTCCTCGACCCCAGATACAAAGATCTGGAGCATGAGCTTTTACATGTACGGGACATAATTCGTGTTGAAGTAAAAAAATTACTTGAAGCGTTGCCCCCAAAAACCTTAAATACAACAGAAGAAAAATCATCAAAGAAAACAGCTTTACAATTTTTATATAACGATGAACTTGATGAAAATTCCAATTTAAATTTGGAATTTGAAACATATTTAGCTGAGCCGCCATTACTATTTGATTTATGTCCTTTCGAATGGTGGAAGACGCGGGCAATCAAATACCCAACAATTGCGGAACTCGCAATTAAATATTTGGCAATACCGGCAACATCGGATACCTCTGAGCGGTGTTTTTCCACTGCTGGAAATATTGTAACACGAAAAAGAACGCGTTTATTACCTGAAAATGTCGATACTTTAGTTTTCTTGTACCAAAATAGAAAATTAATAGATTAAATTTTATTATGAAATTTTATTATGTGTTGTTTATTGTTACCTGTAACCTGAAGATTAGTTTGTTTTCGCAAAAGCGGGCCAATATATTTAGATACTCAGATATTCACACGTCGAAAATTACACAAATTGAATACTAGTTAATAATTAATATACGCGTAGGTATAGTTGTGCAGAGAAATAGCAAGGTCGCCAAGTACCGCCTCGTACAATCGACTAAATAGAAATATGTACATACTTTGTTGTCACGTCTGTAACGTACCGCTACGACCGCCATAAATTTTTCCTTTGTTGTACACAAATTGTTAATTATGTTTACCTTATATCTAAGAGAACGCGTTCGAACAGCGCGCGAGTGAATCCAGTAACGCGCAACGCACGCGCATAACCCCCTTTCAAACAACTGAACTCAGTGCCGCGAGTGAACAGAGCGCGCGTGCGTAGACAGCACGATCAACCGGACGCCGAATAAACCGAGCGTAGTACGCGAGTGGCGCGAACCGGACGTTAATTATAATTGGTGCGCGAGATCGCGCAGCAAGTGATTGGCGCGGGCCAAGCACCAACAACGAGTATAAATACAGGCTCGCCAGCAGCAGAGAATCAGACTAGGTTCTGCCACCGAACCACGAAGAATAGACGAGGTTCTGCCACCGAACCAGGACACAAGAAGTTTTTCTTTAAAACCCAAACTCCAAAAGACTTCCTCTCGAGGTAGCTTTAATTAGCTCCTCAACTTCCTACCGAGGTAGCTTTAATTAGCTCCTCAACAACCTACCGAGGTAGCTTTAATTAGCTCCTCAATCTCAAACCGAGGTAGCTTTAATTAGCTCCTCAATCTCAAACCGAGGTAGCTTTAATTAGCTCCTCAACATCCTACCGAGGTAGCTTTAGTTAGCTCCTCAACTTCCTCGAGGTAGCTTTAGTTAGCTCCTCAACTTCCTATCGAGGTAGCTTTAATTAGCTCCTCAATCTCAAACCGAGGTAGCTTTAATTAGCTCCTCAACTTCCTACCGAGGTAGCTTTAATTAGCTCCTCAATTACACATCCAGGGCATACTTACCGTTCCCTACACCACATACTCCAAAGCGTGGGCCAGCTAATAGGCACCAGAAGCCATTACCAAATCCGAAGGAAGGAAGCCAAATTCAACTACCATCTGAGACCGCTTACACTAGCACTCAGCTACCATCCTAGAAAGCGTGGGCAAGCTGATAGGCAACTGGAAGCCACCACGATACAGAGAGAAGGAATCCTCTCGATATCTCAACTCAGCATCACTAAATCGACCTAGCGTCAAAACCTGTATTACACATTATCCAGACTACGCGTCTAAAACTTTATGTTCAATTACGATCTAGAATCGTATCTTTAGTATAATTAACGCAATACTCTTAATTACCGACACAGGGTCGAAACCCCAACCGAGCGATATTCTTTGTTACCGACCGATACGTCGTTACGCGATTACTTTATAAAAGAATCTAATTGTTTTATCGGCCGAGCGACCAAAGGTCAATAACCATTAATTTGAATAAACATTTGTTATTTGTTTGCTAAAGAAGGACTCTCGTATCTTGAAATTCATTTCTTAATCGCACGCCACCCGAACCAATCCCACAAATTCACAGGTAAACCGCTCTACTTGTGAAACTCCTGTAAGAACGACAACGTCTCGTTCGAGAACGTTACAGGTAGTTAATTTTTGGTGACAGCGGTGGGATATAATTTGCTTAGAAACCGCGAACGCGTGGCAAAGGAGATAAACTCTCCTAGCGAAGAACAAGACTCCTTCTTTCTTACTACGTCAGGCGCGTTAAAAGAAGCAAAATCATGGCTACTACAGGGTCAAATACCCCTCAGGTAGACGCAGTCATAGAAGAACTGCAACGTTTACAATTAAGTCAGGAAAACGGGCGCCAACCTCATACTAGAATTCGCGATGCCGCGGACACGGTTCCGGTCTTTGACGGGCGTAATATTACAATACACCAATTCTCGAAATGCTGTAGGAACGCGAAAGGTATGATCGCACCAAACGCCGAATACGGTTTAGTACAATTAATCAAATGTAAACTATCCGGACAAGCCTCTCGAGTCATACTAAACGGCGATTATAATACGATAGAAGAAATAATTAAGGTCCTAAGCTCTCGTTTCGCTCCATTACATTCTTCAATACAATTATATGGAGAAATGTCGAAAATAGCTCAGTTACCGAATGAAGCCACTGTAGATTATAGCAGTCGAGTCTCCGGGATCCTCCTACAATTGAAATACTGTAATGAAATAGAGGTTCCCTTACACGTAGCGCAATACAACCAATCCGCAGAAACAAATTCCATTAAAGCCTTCTTAACAGGATTAAAACCTGAAATCTACGCACGAATGCGAACTGTCGAATTCACTGACCTCGATACCGCCATTAGTGTCGCTATCAAAGCCGAGGCAGAGTGTCAGGAAAACATAATGAGAAATAAATTCGCAGAAGGATTATCACACTCCGCGCAGTGCACCAATTGTTTCGGGTACGGGCATTTAGCCGCAGAATGTAGCAGTAAATTCCCGGCAGGACAAATAGCTCAAATGAGCTGGAAATCAAAATATTGCAATCATTGTAGGAAAGTAGGGCACACGGTTCAGGAATGCCGGAATGTAAACACCGCGCCGCGATCAACACAGAATAATTCTCGGTCACCAACGACGTCGCGTAATTCCGCGACTCGTCAATCACAACAAGTCGAATGTAGATACTGCAAGAACAAGGGACATACGATTCAGGAATGCAGAAAGAAAATGTATAACGACAAACGAAGATCCGCGGAATCACCAAATCCCGAACAACAAACGCCGAATTCCCCTCAGAATCCTGTACGCAGTCAAGCCGTACTTAAATTACGAATATCTGAAACATGGAGAGCCCCCAGTTTAGAGTTATCTAGTCCAGAATTTAAGCAAAATAGGGTAATAATGATGATCGATACCGGAGCTGACTTGAGCGTAATAAAAGAAGAAGCCGTTTCGCCAGGCACACAGATTTTTACCGACATCACCTACAATCTATCGGGAATAACAGAAGGTTCATTAGACACTATAGGATACATTAAAACCAGAATATTAAATACAATAGCTGAAATTCATGTAGTGAAAAATCTACCAACCGCACAAGACGGAATTTTAGGATCAGATTTTTTCCACAACAGCGGAGCTGTTATAGATTACTCCAGGCTAGGGATCACGATAGGAAACGAACTACTTCCGTTTAAAAATGTGGAAATAAAAATTCCTGCCCGAATGAGATATCAAATACCTATCAAGATTTTGAATCAAGGTCTAAAAACGGGATATGTGCCGAAACTAAACGTGCACCCCAAAATCTTAATGGGTAATGCTATAGTAACAAACGACGATGGAATAGGATACCTCTATGCCATTAACACATCTTCTAAAGACATAAAAATCGAAATACCGTCCGTAGAGATAGAACAGTACGAGGAAGTAAAATTTGAAGGGGAAGCAGCATCCCCAGACCATATTAAGCAAGTACTCGAACTACTTCGTCTTAACCACCTAAATCCCGAAGAAAGAGCTAACATCGAAAATTTAATAAAACAATACGCAGATAGATTCCACCTACCTGATAGCGAATTGGAAGCAACAAACGCTGTGTCTCACAGAATAATTACCATGAACGAGGCACCAGTAAATGTAAAGCAATATCGATATCCCCAAGTCCATAAGGAAGAAATCAATCGACAAATTAACGAACTCATACAAAACAAAATAATCGAACATTCAACCTCTCCGTACAACTCACCATTGTTTATAGTAACTAAGAAGGAGGATAGCCAAGGGAATAAACGCTGGAGAATCGTAATAGACTTCCGTCAATTAAATGAAAGGACAATAGGCGACGCGTACCCTTTACCTAATATAGTCGAAATATTAGACCAACTAGGCAGTGCGAAATATTTCTCAGTATTTGATTTAGCATCAGGATTCCATCAGATACCTATGCATCCTGAAGACAAACACAAAACCGCCTTTTCAACACCCTATGGCCATTACGAATTCAACCGAATGCCTTTCGGTCTCAAGAACGCCCCCGCTACATTCCAAAGATTGATGGACCAAGTACTAACCGGATTACAAGGAATAGAATTATTCGTGTACCTCGACGACATAGTAATCTACGCTAGCTCACTTCAAGAACACGCTACAAAATTCATAAGATTAATGAAACGACTAAGGGAAGCCAACCTATGTCTGCAACCAGACAAATGCGAATTTCTAAAAAGAGAAGTATGCTATTTAGGCCATATTATTAGCGAAGAAGGGGTTAGACCAGACCCCAAGAAATTAGAAGCAGTTAAACTATTCCCACAACCTAAGACGGCGAAGAATATAAGACAATTTTTAGGATTAGCCGGATACTACCGGAGATTTATCAAAAACTTTTCAAAAATTGCAAAGCCATTATCAGACTTAACAAGAACGGACCGTCAATTCGAGTGGACAGCAAAACAACAAGTCGCGTTTGAAACACTACGGGACGCATTATGCGAAGAACCAATACTACAATATCCAGATTTCGATAAACCTTTTATAATCACGACAGACGCCTCTGGTTATGCAGTAGGCGCGGTTCTAAGTCAGGGAGAAATCGGGAAAGATTTACCGATAGCATACGCCTCACGAATATTAAATGATGCAGAAACACGGTACGCTCCAACAGAACGGGAATTACTCGCTTTAATATACGCTGTTCAGCATTTCCGAACCTACATATACGGAAGATGTTTTTCTTTAGTAATGGACCATAAGCCACTTGAATGGCTCCACACGCTAGCAAATCCTACCTCAAGACTCATGCGCTGGAAAATAAAACTAGCTGAATATGACTACAAAATAATATACAAGCCCGGGAGATATAACACTAACGCAGATGCCCTCTCGCGGAATCCAGTAACTGTACTCCCGCTACAAGTAAAAGGGAAACGATCACACTCCCAAACCACCACGAGTCCGGGATCCCCAAATCCAAGCCCAATGAAACAACCAAGGGGAGATGGATCATCCTCCTCGTCATCATCCGAATTCAATCCTGACCAAATACAAATGAGAAGGAAATTAAAAAGAAAACATAAGACAACTACCACATCATCAAGCAGACCGGCGGAGAAAAAGAGAGGAATCACGCAAAAAGGGGATTCAGAAAAAATGGAGGTATCCACTGACAGTTTCGAAGTAGCCAAAGATATTCAGGTATCAGTAAAGGTTCACCCCTCCCCTGGACAAATCGGTCTTCCACCGTCAAACCCCAGACCAACCACCCTTAACCGTCCTCAAAGCCCACAACGAATGAAGATAGAAGTAACAGAAAAGGATCAGGATCAAATCATGGAAATAACTGAAAACGAAGAAGTTCCAAGGACTCATACTTATAGAAACCCCCCTAAAATAAACTCCAGTGATAGTAGTAGCAGCAGGAAAAATAGCCCACCGATAAGAGGTAGAAAATACTGTACAAGGGAATCCAGTGAAACACTAACGGGGCCAATATCTCCAGTAACAATACGAAAAGATTCGAATAATAACTTTAAAACATTTACCGGACCACCCCGACAGCAAGTATCATCGCGACAACAGAGACTACCACAACAGCAAAAACCACCACGAGCATTACCAAGAATAACCAACCAAGAAGTGTGTCAAAGCAGAGTCAAGGAAATTGCAGACCATCTATGGATGAGAAGGGAAACTGCAGGCACATTTATCACTACACATGGCAAACCAATGGGCAAGGAAAGCACGGAATTTATGAATAAGGAACAACTTAAAATTACCTTACCCCTGCCACTCCAGGCAGGAAATATAATAGAATTTCCCCAAACAGGACGGACCATCTTAGGGATGGTAATGCCAGATCCTCCAAACGAAGAAGCCTACCATACTATAATCAGGAACCTATATAATAAATTAACACAGAAAAATATTAGCAAAATCTCATTACCAAAAACGGAAACTAATATATCATGGGAAAAATTAAAACAAATGATCACACTAAGGTTCTTACAAACAAACATCAGCATCACAATCTGTAATGGCACCGTACAAATGCCATCAGAACAAGACCGTTTAATAATAATCAAGGAAAACCACGAGTCACCAGTAGGAGGACACAAAGGGGTAACCAAAACCTACAACAGAATCAGAAACTTATACCATTGGCCAAACATGAAAAAAGATGTGAGGCAGCACATTAAAACATGCATAAGTTGTCAAAAGAAAAAACTAGTGCGAATTAAAACTAAAGAACCAATGATAATAACAGATACGCCACTAGATGCCTTTGACAAAATATCCATGGATATCGTGGGACCATTGCCACCCACAAAGTCAGGGAAATCGTATATACTTACCATACAGGACAATTTAACAAAATTTTCATTAGCAATACCATTAGTCTCGTTCACAAGCGAAGAAATAGCTCAAGCATTCACCACACATTTCATTTGTCAATACGGATGCCCAAAAGCCATTCTGACGGATCAAGGAACTTCATTCATCAGCTCGCTCATGCAAAAGTTCGCAAAAGCTCTTAACATTAAGCAGTACAAAACCTCAGCGTTCCATCCTCAGTCAAACGGTTCCCTGGAAAGAAGCCATCACGTGTTAGCCGAATATTTAAAACACTACATAACTAAAGAAAAACAATGGGACCAGTGGCTACCACAAGCTATGTTCTCTTATAACACAAGCATACATGAAGGTACTAAATACACTCCCTACGAATTAATATACGGTAAAAAGGCCAGACAACCATCAAGCTTAATACCAAACGACCCGTTACCCACATATCCGGACTTCGTGGATAGGTTAGTTACAAAATTATTTAATATCCGCGAAATGGGAAGACACAATCTGACGAACTCAAAACATATACAAAAGCACTACTACGACCGGAAAGTATCCTCAGTTAATTACCACAGAGGCGAACAAGTATTAATATTAAAACCAAAAAGGGATAAATTCAGCGACGAATATGATGGGCCATATACAATCATAGAAATCTTGAAAAACAACAATGTAAAGATAGCTGTGAGCCCCCGCCGAACTAAGGTTGTCCACCAGGACAGAATAAAAAGGGCCTACACGCCACCAGACTGTGGCGCCCCTAGGGACATTAGGGCAAACCTCTAACAACTTCGCAGCGCTAAATTTGAAAGTGGTGGGGGCTATACAAAGAACCATTCTGAAAAGTGACGCCAAGCCCAAAGCCACGCGAAAATTCTTTCTACACAAAAAGCAAGTGAAAAAGGGAAGCAGGAAAGACGAAAGAAAACCTGACACAAAGAAAACTAAGGTAGGAACAGCACAAAACACATATTAATTAAAAGAATAAAATTATAAGCAAATAAAATCGAGTCATTGAAAAATGTGGTGTGCCTGTACAGACCATGTCCAACAAATCGGCAGAAGAAAACTGGGTTCACCGCCCTCGTGAAAGGGAGGAGGACCCGTACATAATGCTTCTGGAAATGGTCTGCCTTAAAGCCAAATGGGAAGGGTACCAAACGGACCTCAGCGATTTGTACCGGCGAAAAATCTGTCACCCCTGCTACAGGAAACTCAGGGCGGAGGACACTAAATTCTACACATGTGCAAGTCTCCACATCCTCACGCTACGCAGGCATTTAGTTAATTTTAAATATTGTTTAAACTGCACCGAGGAAATTTATACGTGGGGAACTGCGGCCCAGTGTAAGAAATGCATAGAAGCATTTATGCATTTAAGCGAGAATAATAGAGAAGCCCTCGAATTAGGGGTAGCCTTAAACATATTGGAGGCCCATGAACGGGCCCAACCACGGCCCCAATAAAAATTCTTTTACTTTTTCCACCATATTAATTCTCAATACTTATTTCAAACCTACCTTGTATCCCTATCAACCAAGCGAGAACGAGGGTCCTGCACCAAGGACATACCGACCCGCGACGTAAACAAACCGCGCATTCCTGAACAATAGAAAATAGAGTCACGTAGTAAATAGAGTAGGATAGAAACTTTTCGTGGAATCTTATAAGTAAGTAATAAAAGACTGTAAATAGAGGAAGACAAGAAATATTAGGGGAATATGTAGTCAATAATGGGGATAATACAACGTCAGGAGAACAAAATATATTTAAAGGACATCATACAGCAGGGCTTCATTCAGTCTCGAGCATACATAGTAAACTCTGAGCAAACAGCATTTCTCATCATGCCAAAACGATCGGGAAAGAAAGTTAAAAATATAAGAACACCGTTTAATTCAACATCGACGAACTCTACCCCGTCGACACCATCGACACCGTCGATACCATCGACACCGTCGACACCGTCAACCCCGTCAACTCCGTCAACTCCGTCAAACTCGATGTCGCCGCGTTCCAAATCACCATGGAAATTGCGCAGAATAACAGTTCCAGAAGTGGACTGGCAACCGTATACGAAGCTCACCCATTCCGAACCACGGCGGCGCGCGTGGAAATATATCTTTCTATTCGGCACGGGGAACGCACCACCCCCGACAACAGGGACAACGATCAACCCTAGCGAAAACGTAAGAATATTAAAACAAATCGAAGAAGAAGTCGAGCGCCAGACTTCTTTCTAAATATACATCTCTCGGGACGAGAGAAAAACCGGGCGGTGAGATGTAACGTACCGCTACGACCGCCATAAATTTTTCCTTTGTTGTACACAAATTGTTAATTATGTTTACCTTATATCTAAGAGAACGCGTTCGAACAGCGCGCGAGTGAATCCAGTAACGCGCAACGCACGCGCATAACCCCCTTTCAAACAACTGAACTCAGTGCCGCGAGTGAACAGAGCGCGCGTGCGTAGACAGCACGATCAACCGGACGCCGAATAAACCGAGCGTAGTACGCGAGTGGCGCGAACCGGACGTTAATTATAATTGGTGCGCGAGATCGCGCAGCAAGTGATTGGCGCGGGCCAAGCACCAACAACGAGTATAAATACAGGCTCGCCAGCAGCAGAGAATCAGACTAGGTTCTGCCACCGAACCACGAAGAATAGACGAGGTTCTGCCACCGAACCAGGACACAAGAAGTTTTTCTTTAAAACCCAAACTCCAAAAGACTTCCTCTCGAGGTAGCTTTAATTAGCTCCTCAACTTCCTACCGAGGTAGCTTTAATTAGCTCCTCAACAACCTACCGAGGTAGCTTTAATTAGCTCCTCAATCTCAAACCGAGGTAGCTTTAATTAGCTCCTCAATCTCAAACCGAGGTAGCTTTAATTAGCTCCTCAACATCCTACCGAGGTAGCTTTAGTTAGCTCCTCAACTTCCTCGAGGTAGCTTTAGTTAGCTCCTCAACTTCCTATCGAGGTAGCTTTAATTAGCTCCTCAATCTCAAACCGAGGTAGCTTTAATTAGCTCCTCAACTTCCTACCGAGGTAGCTTTAATTAGCTCCTCAATTACACATCCAGGGCATACTTACCGTTCCCTACACCACATACTCCAAAGCGTGGGCCAGCTAATAGGCACCAGAAGCCATTACCAAATCCGAAGGAAGGAAGCCAAATTCAACTACCATCTGAGACCGCTTACACTAGCACTCAGCTACCATCCTAGAAAGCGTGGGCAAGCTGATAGGCAACTGGAAGCCACCACGATACAGAGAGAAGGAATCCTCTCGATATCTCAACTCAGCATCACTAAATCGACCTAGCGTCAAAACCTGTATTACACATTATCCAGACTACGCGTCTAAAACTTTATGTTCAATTACGATCTAGAATCGTATCTTTAGTATAATTAACGCAATACTCTTAATTACCGACACAGGGTCGAAACCCCAACCGAGCGATATTCTTTGTTACCGACCGATACGTCGTTACGCGATTACTTTATAAAAGAATCTAATTGTTTTATCGGCCGAGCGACCAAAGGTCAATAACCATTAATTTGAATAAACATTTGTTATTTGTTTGCTAAAGAAGGACTCTCGTATCTTGAAATTCATTTCTTAATCGCACGCCACCCGAACCAATCCCACAAATTCACAGGTAAACCGCTCTACTTGTGAAACTCCTGTAAGAACGACAACGTCTCGTTCGAGAACGTTACACGTCGGTAACTATCGATAGCGTCGAACTCAGGACCGCACGCATCTTTCAGTGTGATGCGATGGAGGTAGGTATGTAAGTATTTGCGTGCGTGCAGACTGCAGTGTCTCATATTTAGATCTGTGAGACCATTCATGCAATGCTAAACAGACAAAAGAGATACTATACCTAATAAGCAATCGCAAAATTAATCGTGACGAACCAATTTAAATATAAGGTAAACGTACCGATTATGGAACGCTTTTCGGCAGGGATATTCAATTATCACGTAATTTAAATAATTAAACGTATTAACTTGGAAACCTTGTACACCATTTGATAGATAAATATTTTGTGATTACATAATGAGCCATAAAATTGTTATTCATTATGAGTAAAAAATAATATGTTTAAAAAACTAAAGTAAGGATCTGTACGTGTTATGAAACACCGCTTTCGTACCATGACCCGGTGTTCCAGATTTAGTGTCCCCATTTTGAAACAGTCATTCAAGTTGTTACAAACGTACCACTTTAAGTAGAAACAAAGATTGAATTGAGTTTTTAGCATAAAAAATAATCGCAAATCAAAATTATCATGAAAATAGTATTTTTGCGAGGTACTAAAACCTTAAAAAGTCATTAATGTTGGTTAGTGTTTTTAAATATGACAAATTATTTCAAGGCAATAATTTGAATAAGATGAATAAAAATACATAATCAAATTTTTTCATTTTTAATTTTCTTTTGAATTTCTGCCATTTTTTGTTGCAGTTTCTTTTTTTCTTCGCCTAACTTTTTCTTTTCTTCTTGTAACAATTTTTTTTGTGCAGTCTTTTCTTCTTTCAGTTTCCGTTCTTTTTCTTTTTTCATTTGGGTTTTCCACCATTCATCGGAAGTCCCAACTGAAGGTAGTTTTCGTTTCCCAGATTTTTCTACCTTAACACGCTTTTTTTTTGGTAAGTATTCAGTAGGTAGAGTGAAAGCATTAGAAAAACTTTTTTGTAAGGGAGAGTTATTTTTATCTGAAAAAGTAGTGGATTAACATTTATTATTTGAATACTTATTACTATTATTCTCTTGTAAAACTTGACAAATACCATCTACACTACCATTATTTGTTTCTAAATGTTGACAAATACTATTTACATTGTCATTATTTCCTAAACCTTGGTAAATGCTATTATTTACACTAGTTTCATTTACTGCTAAAGCTTCACAACTGGTACTATCATTTACGTAATTATTATTTTTTTCAAAACAAGCATCAACAATATTTCCTGCGAAAATAAACAATAAATAGTATTATATACTTCAAGAGAATGAAAATATTTAAATGTAAGTATTTCCAAACAAACCTGTTTGATTAATTTCATGTAATAAACTATCATGAACTACAGCAATATCATCTGGCAATGCAATGTCCACTTTACTAATATCATTTTCTGATATATGCTCATTTATATGATTTTCTAAAATTATGCTATTATCTAAAGATACAATGTTTTTGACTATAGGAATATCTTGTGTGCTAACTGTTAACTCTGTTTCTATTATGCTATCATTTGTATATGGAATAGTTTGCTTATTGTGTCCAACAATTACATTTTCATTATTAGACTGATGTACTGTAATTACTTTACGATTCACCAGTTTAGCTATATGTTTTATCGTAGGCTTCACCTTAACACTACTATCTATATTGGAAGAAAACTACATCATCAACAGAATACAAATCAAAATAAAGATTGAATACATTTATAAAAAAAATTATTCAAATAATCTGAAAACTAAATAATTTCTCTACCACAAGATCCTTTTTTTATTTTAAACCAGTATTGAAAAAGTCCTTTGTTTTCATCATCATTCGTCCATATGCTGCTAGGTTCTGCTTTTTTAAATTCTTCGAGTAATTCCTTTGATAAATTGCTTTCAAATGTCATTAAATGCTGCTTGCTATCCTCTACTACATCTTTGCTTTTCTTAATTTCTGATTCATCATGTTTCTGATTATTTCTCTTCTTTTTGTGTAGCACATTGTAATCGACTTCATTTGGATTAAAAGGAACTAATCCAGCAGCTTTAAATCCACTCTGAATAACTTTTTTTTCTTCAGTGAATGACGCTAAAGCTTTCTGCAAAACGGTTGGAAATTGTTCTTTTTTTAGCGTAATTGTATTATTTTCAGCTTTCCACTGTGCAACAGTTTTTTTCCAAACATTTTTAAGTGGATGAAAGAATGCAATGTCTAGAGGCAGAATGACATGTGTAGCATTTGGAAATAGAGCTACAAGTTCTATGTGTTTGTCTCTGCAAAATGAAACTAGTGGTATTGTAATATGAGAAGAGTGACCATCTAAATAAATTATCACTGGAAACTGGATTTCTTCCTTTAGTAGCCAAGGATAAAAAACATTAGCTATATATTCATAAAAACTTTCCGTCGTCATCCATCCGTTTTCGGATATTCCTATGCCCCACCCACTTGGGCAATTTTCTAGAATTTTTTTTGGTACATTGTCCTTGTATTTGTACATTATCATAGGAGGAGCTCGAGAACCCTCAGCATTATACATGAATAAAGCTGTTAGGCTCTCCTTTTCATTGCCACCTACTACTTTATATACTGAACGGGTTCCTTTCTGTGTTAAAACTCTATCTGGTTTGGGCAACAATTGTATATTTGTTTCGTCGCAATTGTATACTCTTGACGGATGTACAGTTAGTAAATTCTTGTTCTCCAAATAAATTCGGATTTCCTCAAACCAATTTCTGCAGTCCTCTTCTGTTACCAAAGCCCTATTAAGAGTTAGATGCTGAGCAGTTCGCACAGCTAAATTGGGATATCACCTTAATAAGGCTTCGTACCAGTGGCGACCTGGCCTTCCATCTGTAAAGGGAGTTGCTTTTCCCAACTGAGTTACATATGATTGCACGCTGTCTAATAATTCATTTTTAGTCACTGGGTAACCCCTTTCAGCTCTGTATAGGACCCAGTTGCATACTTCTTCTTCTTCTTCTTGTGTAGATAACACAGTACTTGTACTGTATTTTGGTTCCTTTTTAGGGGTTTTCACTGCTCGGAAAACAACGATCACAGGAACTCCATACATTCTAGCAGCTTTTCTGAATGAAGCACCTTTACAGGCAGCTTTTACAGCTTGTTGCAATGCTTCAGGAGTGTAATTATTCCTTCTTTTCTTCTCCTTCTTGCTATTTGCTTTTATATTTTCCCTCTTATACACTACTCTTCTTATTTTACTCTTAGCACTTCTCGTCACAACACTATTATCATTTTTCTTACTTTTCTGTCCTTTTTTATTTTCATTTCTTCCCCTCTTTCTCAGCTTTGTTGCCATTGTTAAAACCTTTGAGTGTAACAATAATCTTAAAAGAAAATATCAAACTAAATGAAATAATTGCGCTTACACGTAGTGCATGACATGTTTATAGGCTAGAATTTTAGTTTCATATAAAACCTAATTTGGTATACTTACTCTTATATGCTTGATATACTCGAATAAATGGAGTTATAGGTATTATTTACATCGCTCTAATATAATTATAATAATTAAATTAACTGGATATACAGATGCCACGACAATTCTCACATGCGTTTCATAAACGGTACAGGCAGCAGAAAGCGGACCGTTAATTTGAAACGCTGATTTCAACTGTTCCATAACTACGGACATTCGAAAAATTCAAGTACGCTATATGAAACAGTCATTTAATTAATAAAAAATACATCGGAATTGAAAAATTTGTAAAAAAAAATAAAATCTAAAGTTAATATTATCATATACACCAATAAGCATATTCGAAAATAATTGGAAATTGTAAATATCCTTAAGAGAATCAGGCTCACATATTAGTGTTTTTTGTGCACACGGAAGCTATTTTTTGCGAGTATCGGAAGTAACTTACTTAATTTTTTTTTTTAAGTTTATTATTGCATATAAATCGGCATATATGTAAATTTTGCAAACAGAAATGTTTACAAATATCAATAAAATTTTCATACTTATTATTATATTTTGTGAGAATTTTTTACTTTACTATTTGTGGTACTGTTTCAAAAGGGGGACGTAGTTAGGAAGGTGTTCCATAATCGGTACGTTTACCTTACGTGCACACGTGTAATAGAAATATACGTGTACACGTGTAATAGAAATACACGGGTATCCGTGAACAGAACTACACGGGTATCCGTAAACAGATATACACGGGTACCCGTGAACAGAAATGCACGGGTATCCGTGTACACGTGTACTTATAATCCGTGTACACGTGTTTTAAGAACACGGATTTTTAATTCCTTAATACACGTTACACGTGTCCCGTGCACACGTGTATTTAAATACACGTGAAAAGTCGCGACCTCTATTAGATACACTGTGTTTCGTCTGTCCTCTCGTCGGTTTCTGTATCAGTTAATGGCAAAATAATTAATTCTATAATAGGTGAACACTGTTCAGTGTCACCCCGTGATTGCCTTTCCGATGATTTCTTGCATTCTATCCGCGCGGAGTTTAATTTTCGTTCAGGTAGTACCCCTAAGATTCCGCACGTGCGGAGGATTATCCCGGCCTGCGCTGGTATCGTAAACTAATAAAGTAATAAAATGTTCCCCTAGCCAATACAGCAAATGAAGGTAAAGTTAAAATTTAGCCAGCACATGTTTCAAAACTTGCACGCAAGATATACAGAGTGTCCCGTCAGACACAGAAAAAATGCAATTTATTACCAAATGCTTTAGGAATACATTGTTATATCTGTTTAAAAAAATTACTATAAAACGATTTTATTTACGACTTATATCGAAAAAAATTGTCCATACAGTCACAGGTATTTTCAGAAATATATGTAGATGCATGTTGGCGGGTCGCATACACTTACTTCTTCCGCGCAAGCGGCCTGATTACCGCCAACATAATTGGTTATTACTCGAAAGTCGCAAAAAAGTGCAACTGCTCCTTTCGCACATGCATTCCTTATACTATAGACTATCTAATAATATAAGTTTCAAAGATGCCTGACGATTTCGAAAAATGTAACATGCGATTAAAAACGACCATCCCATAATTTCTTATATTTCAGTTATTTATAACTTTTTGTATATTTCAATAACATAGAATGAATGCACAATTTCATCTTATAGATAAATGAAAGCATTTTCAATATCTGAAGTGTGAATTTATACAAATTATCGACTTTTAAGTTTCTACGCGCCCAATAGTTTTTGCTATCATAAAAACGCTATGTGTGTTAACTTTTCAAAATTTGATACCGTAATTAACTTCAAATAACATAATCAAATCAGACAGTACAGTAATAAAAATTTTGACTTCGGAATCAGATTCTGCGACCACAAAAATCCCTGAAATGAGCATCTTCATAATGATCAAGTGTGAAATGTGAACGTAAGGATTTTTAATCGCGTTCTCGGCGATTCGGACCGCTGTGTGGTGGTCATGTGTACGTAATCGATCGTCATCACGCACACGTTACCACCGCTCCTGTAGGTGTTCCCCCTCCGCTAAATAACGCTGTGTCTCTCTAGGTATTAGTAGACCAAGGCACTGGCTTTATTTCTCGGCTGCTAAGACCCCCGTTCTATCCTCCTGTTTTACGACCCATTGACAGCGACAAGGTAACTGCGAGCATCGGAGAATACTGTTCGCTGAATACCTATACTTATATCGTATAAATTCAAATTCGAACCGACGGACGCCTTTTATTACTTACCAACTACCAGGGGTGTGCGGGTACCCGACTTTTCGGGCTCGGGACGGCCCGGAAACTTTCGGGCGGGATCGGGCGGCGACCCGTTACTTTCGTATTGCTCGACGGATTCGGGATCCCGAGACTCGATTGGGGCTACAAGCATAGCCGCCATGAGCGGGTAATTTGATTTCAGGTCGGCTCGGCAAAACTTGGACACGATCGGACGATATCGTCACCAGTAATAGATCAAAATTATTACCTGAAAACATAGAAAAATTATGTTTCTTACACGTTAATTTGAAATAATAAAATATTCGCCTTCTTGTATATTGTTGTTACTATGAAACAACCAGGAAATATTCCTTTCTGTATGCTTATTATAGTTGTTCGTACGTTTTCTATTTTAAATCTGAACCTACCCCGAAAAAGATAATACCCTATTGAAGTATATTTTATTATGATTTTAAAATATTGTCGATATAAAAATAGTCTTCTTCCCAAGTTCTGAACATGATATTTATTCAAATACGTATATGGACATATTCGGTATTCACAGACTATTAGGTAGCAATGAAAATACATATATATGTAAATAAATAATAAGATACAAATTATGATTCAACGGGAGACAGAAAGGTAAAAACTTATCACTCTGGTAGTGATATAAATTGATATACATAATTCTTTCCGTTTCGGTCCTCTCACGTAGTAGCTGGCTTTCGAGCCGATCGCGTCCGAGTTTTGCCGAGCCGACCTGAAATCAAACTGCCCGCTCAAGGCAGTCAGGCTTGTAGTCCGAAACGAGTCTCGGGATCACGAAAACTTCGGGATCTCGAGCAATAGGAAAGTATCGGGACCCCGCCCGATCCCGCCCGAAATTTTCCGAACCGTCCCGAGGGCCGGGTACACGAGCCTCGGGACGATCCGCACGCTCCTACCAACTACTCCAATAAGTGAAACTTATACATATTCCTGTTTGGCATCTGTTCCATCGGTCATAATGGTGCAAACGTTTTTTTTATGAATGAGGTACTGGAAGCGATGTCAAGGACAAATTAGTTTTTTGTAATAGAACGGTATTCTTTTATTGACTTATCACAGGATGGAATTTCGATTTCTCGCTATATATCTATTCGGGGATTTCGTCCGGGTAATACGTAATTGGTATCCCCATCGGTGGGTAGGGTTGAGTATATCTAAAATAAACAAACGTAACCGAGATCTTGATCACATCGAATGATCAATGAAGACTAACGTCTCCAGCCTAGTAGAACGTTCGGTTCCGTTTCCTGGCAATATCGATCGCGAAATTTTTCATGCATTTCTGAGTACCACAAACATCTGTCCGGACGTAAGAAAAGTAATTATATATTTCTTGACTCAAGCTAAAATCCAACTGACCCCAATGGTTATACAGGCAAAAATTTTGCCCATCTGGGCTACAGGCAGGCAGCCCTTGCCGAAAAACCGAAAATAACGCTTCGCGCCCCCATCGACTCGCCTTGTGCGGGGTAACGAAAGTCGAGGTCAGTCCCACGCTTTCGAAAAGCTATCTAAAGAGACAGGGTGATGCGCGTGAAAGCGTGCTCGTTGAACCAGACGGATCTCCAACACCGGCGCGGTCAAGTAGGGTTTACTTCGCGCAAGGCAAACGACACGTGTTTCTCGGACCCTTCGTTTCTTCGTTATTTTACAACGTTCCATAAAACCAAATACCACCCTGCAGCCCCTCGTTGAATTTTAGGAGGTACAACGTTAAAAATATGACAATGATTGGGATTGCCGGTCTATCCTTTCTGACAAAATGTTTGTTTGGAAATATTTTTATTCCGTCAGGTTATAATTTATTAGAAATATGGTCCTGTGTGTCATATACAATGTTGTACCATTTCAATTATATTATTACCAACTCTCTCTCTCTCTCTCTCTCTCTCTCTCTCTCTACAATATTCTAAACTTTCAAGGAGGGTCATTCCTCGCCAATTTCAAAATTTTCAAGATTGTGGAAATTTACTTTTTTCATTAAATTATAACTGTTGAACAAAGAGACAGGTAAGAATGAGCATTTGAGTACTTACACTGGGGAAGTAAGGGTACCCAATAAAAATTAGTTCTCTTAAAAAAAAAAATTTGAGACCTTTTATTCTGAAATTGTTTTAAACAAATGCAATTTTATACTAACAGGGCACTATTAAAACATTTTAAAAATATTGGGATACAGCCCCACTTGTGCTCTTTATGGTCACGTTTGCACAAAAGCGGACACTTTAAAATTAGTCGCATGAAAATTAATTGAATGTGACGCTGCGGCGTCCAGCACAGGCTCGACCGACTGAGCCGTGCGTGCTACAATATACAATTATCTATTTCTTTCATTCCTAACCTTGCGTGGCCTTGAAAGACATAGTACACCGTATGTTTGAATTTGTCTTGACAGTTGTACACTTTTGTAGTGGGTAATGAAATATGTAGAATTCCATTTAAAAAACTGAAAGTCACCTTCGGTTCACGGATAATATCGCGAACACCAAAAGATGACATACAGGTATTATGTTGGGTATAAAAAATATTTAAAATTTTCCTCTTTCAGTTTTTGTCAAATACTTACCATTCGTGAGAACCCTATATAACAATATCAGGTATAGCCACTTGGCCGGTGCTAAGACCGCGCGGCTTAGCTAGTCCACCCGGTATTGGGCGACGCAGCGTCACATTCAATTCATTTTCATGGGACTAATTTTAAATTGTCCGCGTTTCTGAAAACGTGACCATAAAGAGCACAAGTAGGGCTGTATCCTCAATTTTTTTCAAATTTTTTAAATAGCGCCCTGCTAGTATAAAATTGCATTTGTTTAAAACAATTGCAGAATAAATGGTCTCAAATTTGTTTTTTTTTAAGTGACATAATTTTTATTAGGTACTCTTACTTACCCAGTGTAATCACCCAAAAGGTCATTCTTACCTTTCTCTTAGTTCAACAGTTATAAATGAATGAAGAAAAGTAAAATTCCACAATCGTGAAAATTTTGAAAAATCCTTTGAAATACGTTTATATATCAGTAAAGACTACAACATATGCAAGTTTCACACAAATCCTAAATGATACTTCGAAAAGTGTCCGATGTCGTGTTGAATGACCCAGGATTGAAATGCGAAAAGTATTCTTTTCACCCGCGGTCAAGTGCACGCGTGCCTGGATACACACATAGCCGCGTATCGCAGCACACAATGTCTGCTTGTGGCTGCCTTCGCTTGCGAGTAGCGGAGACGGTTGTGCAGATGTGTGCGTGTGAAAAGAAAACGTGCCAAAAGTGCATGTCCCTCGGTTTGCGTAGCGAGGGAATCACGTTGTCTAAGAGGAACATTTGTATCACGGTACGTCCCTCTTCGTATCGCGAGGATAAATTAGAATGATATTCGCAGTAATGCGATAATAATAATATTTTCATAAATAAAGCGTCCTAACATTTGTGATGTTTCCCTAATGATAAATGACACCAAACACGATATAAATTTGGATAATACCCATTTAGTGGTAATACGCGTCGGCCGCAGAGGAGGACAGCGAATGAAAGAGATGGGGACAATCGGCAGTCCTTTCTTCCACTCCCTCTCTTTCTCTACCACGCCTTATCATTTGCTCTCCATTCTCTCTCTCTCTCTCTCTCTCCCTCTATTTTCGCGGCACTCATACAAACACACACTACAAGTTTTAATTTTAAATTTTGATTGCGTTAGTATTGTCTCACACGCACACGGGTATTTTTAACCCTTCGTTGAAACACCTCTTTTTTCGATCAACTTTGACATACCTGGGTGGCTCACACACAGAGCAATTTTTGAACGACTGCCATTCTCATCCAAACAATCCAATCATTATAAAAAAAAGATGGGTCAATTTCAAGGTCTCTAGAATATATTCCAATAATTTTTTTATTTAAATTTTATCACAGCTTTTGTAAAATAATTCTAGATTGCCACATGTCGAGAAAAAACGAAGAAAATCTTTAAAAAATTGTAACTTTTACAAATTTCAATATTAGAAGCTAAAAATCTACAGAGTTGATGTTCGGATCTAATATTTTCCGAGAAAAAATTGTTTGTATGTCGGCATTGAAAAAATGTATTTATTTTGCATATAAAAGTTTCAGAACGTCAAAATCAGCTTATGGGTGGTTCACATCCAGAGAGTCAACGAAGGGTTAAACTTACTTCGGGTCGAGGCTTTCGCTTACATCGAGACTTTACTGTACTATATCTTCTTTTACTGTGCCTGTTTTTCTTTTCTAATATATGTTTTTATTATTTCTATGTATGTACAACGCGTGTTACTGATTATTGACTCTTTACGTGCAGGCAACGATTCAAAACAGCAGCGTGCCTCACGGTTGGTCAGGGCACCGTGGCGGAAGCAGGTACGCGTGCAGGTACCTCGTACGAAGAAACACTTCCAAGCACATCTGCTACGTGTGATTTTCCTACGGACAGAATACACGAAGAAGACGTAGGACATTTTGAAGATATTCCAATTATGGAAGGAATTATAGAAGAAGCACATTTCGATACGGACGCAGAAGTTATTGAAGAAGAAATACATTTCAATGTGGACGAAGAGGAAATTGTAGAACAAGAGCATTTCGAGTTGAACGAAGAAGAAATTGCACAAGAAATAGATTTCGACACATACATCAACGAAGATGTTGGAAGTGATGTCGATTACTGGGTGGTGGAGACTGCAGAGCCAGAACAGCCGGAAAACCCAATTTCAAAAGGAATTGACTTCGTTGATTTTCCGTATGTTTTCGAACAGATAAAAAATCTTGGAAAACATTCGACAATAGGCTGTGGCATCGAACATTTCGAAATAGTTACATGTCAACGGAATGGATTGGAAAATGTCTATTATGTAGAGTGCAAAATGTGCGAATACACAGAGCGCATATCCTGTCTTCGGAAGAGTGATGCCACAATGGATATCAACCGCGCCGCTGTTGCCGCAACAATGATGACGGGCGGCGGATATAATCAACTGGAGGACATAATGACTGCCGTGAACGTGCCCTGTATGACTAAAAGGATCTACGAGAACTGTCAAAACGACCTAATCGATGCCCTCAAAGTGGCCGCACAACGCGAAATGGAAGATGCTGGAAAAGAGGAAAAAGCATTAGCTATAGCAAGAGGCGACGTATATCCAGAATCCGGTGTACCCTTTATCCCAGTTGTCGCAGATGGTAGCTGGATGAAACGGTCGTACCGCGGAGGAGATTACAATTCTCTTTCTGGCGTAGGAGCCATCGTGGGATACCACACGAAGAAAGTGCTGTACATTAGCGTGAAGAATAAATTCTGCATGACTTGCCAAATAGCAGGTACGAAGAAGAAAGAACCGCGCGAGTATCGTTGCTTCAAGAACTGGGGTCGTAATCAGAGTTCAACCGGCATGGAGAGTGTTGCTATTGTCGAAGGTTTCAATTGCAGTCATAGATATGCACGGTCTAGTGTACTCTATATTAGTTGCCGATGGCGATAGCAGTGTGTACAAGAAGATATTGGACAGTGATCCATATAAAAACTACATGGTGCAGGTACGAAAAATGGAATGCACCAATCACCTGCTACGCAATTTCAGTGAAAAAATAAACGAAATCGCAACAAAAGGCCGCGATAAAGACCTAAGAGCTGTCGTAAAGAATAATGCACTCCGCCTGCGTACTGGTATAAAGAAAGCTGCAGAATACCGGTTGCAAGAAGAAATAACACTCGAGGAACGAATAAGAAATTTGAAGGAAGACTTGACGAATGTACCGAGTCACGTTTTCGGTGAACACAAGGAGTGTCAGAAGTTAGCATACTTCTGTAAGAAATACTCTGATCCAAACAGTGAGGACTACGTACCACGGTTGAGAGAAGCTGGTATTTATCAGAGTATCGAAGAAGCGATGCAGCCACTTTTCCCTAAAGTTGACAGTTTGCTGCACGGTCTAAACAACAATGCTGTTGAAAGTTTTAATAATATCATTGCCAAATTCATCGGAGGCAAAAGGATAAACTTTGGACGAGGGGGCTCGTATCAGGGCAGAGTCTCCGCTGCAGTCGTCCAATATAATACAAAAGAGGCGTTTAGCAGATTGAGTACGGCAATGGATAAACAGCTGCCAACCATGGTAAAAAAGCTGGTAGGACGTCGGAAGCGTGCAGCAGAAAAAGCAAGGGAATATAAAAAAGAAGCGAAAGCATCCTCCTTCCGAAATAAAAAACAATCGTGCGACCAGGATTACGGTCCCAGCGCAGAAAAACGAGACATGGAAGAGACAGTATACTCTTCCGAGTGTGAAAGGCACGCGGCTATGACTGGCAAAGGATGCGATGCGAGATCGAAGAGGAAACTTGCAATCAGGCGAATAGCGAAAAGTGGATTAGTTATAGAAAAAAATTATTAACTGCATCCAATTTCGGCAAGGTACGCCGATTACGGAAGACTACACCACGGGCAAATACTGTGAAGAGTATAATGTACCCGCAACTCCAAAATGTACGTTCTCTCGAATACGTAAGGGAAAATGAGGCAAACGCCTTGAGACAAATGGAAGAAGAATTAGGGATCCATATTCTACCGTGTGGCCTCTTCATCGACGACACTGTGCCTCACTTAGGTGCAACTCCTGACGGCCTCGTGGACAGTGATAAAATCGTCGAAGTAAAGTGTCCTGAATCGGCCAAGGATTTATCACCTGCTGAAGCAATACAGCAACTTGGTAATATAAGGCGTATTTTCAAGGGTAATGAAATGAATAAAAATCATTATTACTATTATCAAGTGCAAGGACAATTGCACATAACGAAAAGGCAACGGGCCTATTTTTGTTTATGGACGCCAAAAGGAATGAAGGTTACAACAGTATCGAGAGATGATCGATTCTGGGCAACAGAGATGGAAGAAAAACTGAGCAAGTTCTATGAGGACTGCATGTTGCCAGAAATTATAGATAGTAGATATAATCGACAACAGCCGATTAGAGAACCTCCGTACATACAAAAAGGAGGGGCAAGTACGAGTACACAAGAAACTACATAAAACGATAGATGACAACATCGCGATAGCACCGGTGAGTGCATTCAGCGCATATGAAGAGCTGTCAAACAATCAATTGCTATTCAAGGTCAAGATTGCACCGGCGAGTGCATTCAGCGCATATGAAGAGCTGTCGAATAAGCAAATTGCGATCCAAAGTGACTATTGCACCGGCGAGTGCATCCAGCGGTTATGAAGAGCTGTCGAATAAGCAATTGAGATCCAAAGTGACTATTGCACCGGCGAGTGCCTCCAGCGCATATGAAGAGCTGTCGAATAAGCAATTGCGATCAAAGTGACTATTGCACCGGCGAGTGCTTCCAGCGCATATGAAGAGCTGTCGAATAAGCAATTGCGATCAAGGTCACTATTGCACCGGCGAGTGCATCCAGCGCATATGAAGAGCTGTCGAATAATCAATTGCGATCAAAGTGACTATTGCACCGGCGAGTGCCTCCAGCGCATATGAAGAGCTGTCGAATAAGCAATTGCGAGCAAAGTGACTATTGCACCGGCGAGTGCTTCCAGCGCATATGAAGAGCTGTCGAATAAGCAATTGCGATCAAAGTGACTATTGCACCGGCGAGTGCATCCAGCGCATATGAAGAGCTGTCGAATAATCAATTGCTATTCAAGGTCACTATTGCACCGGCGAGTGCTTCCAGCGCATATGAAGAGCTGTCGAATAAGCAATTGCGATCAAAGTGACTATTGCACCGGCGAGTGCATCCAGCGCATATGAAGAGCTGTCGAATAATCAATTGCTATTCAAGGTCACTATTGCACCGGCGAGTGCATCCAGCGCATATGAAGAGCTGTCGAATAAGCAATTGCGAGCAAAGTGACTATTGCACCGGCGAGTGCTTCCAGCGCATATGAAGAGCTGTCGAATAAGCAATTGCGATCAAAGTGACTATTGCACCGGCGAGTGCTTCCAGCGCATATGAAGAGCTGTCGAATAAGCAATTGCGATCAAGGTCACTATTGCACCGGCGAGTGCATCCAGCGCATATGAAGAGCTGTCGAATAATCAATTGCGATCAAAGTGACTATTGCACCGGCGAGTGCCTCCAGCGCATATGAAGAGCTGTCGAATAAGCAATTGCGAGCAAAGTGACTATTGCACCGGCGAGTGCTTCCAGCGCATATGAAGAGCTGTCGAATAAGCAATTGCGATCAAAGTGACTATTGCACCGGCGAGTGCATCCAGCGCATATGAAGAGCTGTCGAATAATCAATTGCTATTCAAGGTCACTATTGCACCGGCGAGTGCTTCCAGCGCATATGAAGAGCTGTCGAATAAGCAATTGCGATCAAAGTGACTATTGCACCGGCGAGTGCATCCAGCGCATATGAAGAGCTGTCGAATAATCAATTGCTATTCAAGGTCACTATTGCACCGGCGAGTGCATCCAGCGCATATGAAGAGCTGTCGAATAAGCAATTGCGAGCAAAGTGACTATTGCACCGGCGAGTGCTTCCAGCGCATATGAAGAGCTGTCGAATAAGCAATTGCGATCAAAGTGACTATTGCACCGGCGAGTGCATCCAGCGCATATGAAGAGCTGTCGAATAATCAATTGCTATTCAAGGTCACTATTGCACCGGCGAGTGCTTCCAGCGCATATGAAGAGCTGTCGAATAAGCAATTGCGATCAAAGTGACTATTGCACCGGCGAGTGCATCCAGCGCATATGAAGAGCTGTCGAATAATCAATTGCTATTCAAGGTCACTATTGCACCGGCGAGTGCATCCAGCGCATATGAAGAGCTGTCGAATAATCAATTGCGATCAAAGTGACTATTACACCGGCGAGTGCATCCAGCGCATATGAAGAGCTGTCGAATAATCAATTGCTATTCAAGGTCACTATTGCACCGGCGAGTGCATCCAGCGCATATGAAGAACTGTCGAATAAGCAATGTTCCAAAATGTAAGTATAAGCATGTAGTTTACAAAGCGCAGGCACCACCGGAGCAACGTGGAGGCGCCTGGAATGCGCAGAGTTACTGAGCTGCAACGAAGGGAGTTCGAAGGCGAACATCGTCGCAGAATGGCCGAATTCCCCATGAGAGAGAGCCCCGAAGAGTGGAGTTGTTTAGACAGGATGGGTTGTTCGCTGACCAAAGATCCAGCAAGTCTCTCGCTCGAGGAGAGAGTTTGAAGTTCTGAACGAAGAGTCTGAAGATTAGTCTAAGCTAATCTACTGGACTGGGCTGCGGAGGCTACCTTCGTAGGCCAGCCCTCTGTTTCTTTAAAGTGTTTCAGAGAGCACGAAACCCCACGACGAGGGACAAAGTGTCGGGGGACTGCCACCGCGGCCTGGATACGCGTTCCCGAATTCCCCGTCTGTGCTACGACAGAGTAGCAGTCCGCAGTGGAGCGCGGACATACGTGGAACCGCTTTTCTAGCCCTGTTGGCGTGGATCTTGGCTCCTCCCCGGTTTGTGCAAACCAAGAGGTCCGCGTCGGCAGGGTGGACAGCAGCCGGGAAACGGCATCTCCAACCACCAGTCGGACAAGCGGTGCGACTGCTTGGATCGGCTGGAGGAGATGTCGCGGAGACGGGAGCGTTAACAGGACGCACAGGACGGTCCCCTGTGTCAGCACCAGAAGCCACGAAGAGGAATGGGGCCATCTCAAAGCCAAGGCCTGAGAGAGGGAGAAAAGGACAAGAATGGAATCTTTTGCATGGAATCCGGAGCCGCGAAGGGATTGAAGTCTCAAGCTCGTACGGCCACCGGAAGGACATCGAGGACGAGTCCCTGGGGGAGAGGGTCGACCGCGACCAAGGATTCGACGAGGAGGAGGGAACGTCACCGAAGCAGTGGAGACGTCGTCGGACGTCCTTCTAGAGGAGGCTGCCTGCAAACGAGGCAGCGCTGGAGTCTGCACGGGGTTCCGGAGGCTGCACGAAGGAGGATACAGCGTCGGAGCGTTGGAGTCGACGTAGGACGTTCCAGAGTGGAGTTCCAGGGACATCGCGGGACAAGGACCAGGGGCGTTTCGTCGAGGGAGAATTAGAAGCCCCGCGGTACCCGTGCCTGACTGCTGGACCCGGAGCTCTCCGTGGATTTCGTCCTGGGACACACGGAAGAGGAACGCGCCCGGAGCTCCCCGTGGATTTCGTCGTGGGACCAAGAGCCGCAGGGTTCCAGAGACGTTGTGGGACAGGAAGCTGCAGAGTTCCAGAGACATCGCGGGACCAGAAGTTGGGGCGTTTCGTCGTGGCAGATCGGGAAGTCCCGTTGTACCCACGCCTTGCTCAGGATTTTTCCGTGGTTTTCCCCTGAGCGAGAAGGCAAATGCCGAGGCGGATGCCCGAAGAAGCCACGGGGCTGCACGACCACTTCTTCAGACAGGGGTACGAACATTCCGAAAAGGATTCAATGCGGCCGAGACGTCCGCTCTTCCAGAGGGGAGAGCAGTGTTGCGAGCACCCGGTATAGGCCCGTGCATAACCTGCTGGTGCTCGTAGCTGAAGATAGAAGAAGGTCGGCCCCCTTCGAGAGGACGATCTGAACGACGACCAGAAGACTGTCTTGTACCGAACAGTTTTGTAACCGATATTGCTCTATGTAACAATATAGTTCAGTCGTGTGTACTCCCGTGTAATCATTATTCTATCCTTTGAAAAATCTCATAACTTCGGTGTTTCCCAATATTTTTTAATACTTTTTTTTATATTATTTGTTTAGCCAACGGTTATATGGACAGGAACATTAAAATAATTGAAGCATCTTTTACAAATAAAATAGTAATAAACCCCGTAAACATTGTGTTTCATAATACATCCAGTTCAGAATCCGTTCATGAAATCCGCTACTGAAAATGCGCAGGCTGGATGCGCAAGATTATTATGTGGTCGGCTCCTCGAAGTGACAGGAAATATAACCTAATTGCTATACTGGATTTCCTAAAGACGCTGTTGCGGCGTAATAATAATGTTTTGGAAGGATGCTAAAAAGTTCACAAATGTTTTGTAAACGAACGAAATAGCCACTAAACATTTGTTGTCATATAGCATATACTTAGGTTATATTTCCTGTCACTTCGAGGAGCCGACCACATAATAATCACGCGCATCCAGCCTGCGCATTTTCACTAGTCCAATTCAACATCCAACACAATTTTATATACAATATTTGTTCATAACTGCTTTCTGCATAGGATGTGTATTTCATGTTCTGTTTCAGTGTTTTGCTAATTAAAAAATGTCTATCCTAACAAACTTCATTTTCTGGGGACATGCCCTCATCTATTTTTCCTTTTCACTTATAATTCCTTACTGCCAATGTAGAATATTGTAGCATAAGCACAGTTCAAATAAATGTACAATAAATTTTCTACGTTTGCAGTACCAGCAGACTTTCTGTTTAAAATATACAACGCAACAGCTGAGAATTTCTTTCCTTATTCAGAATAGAATACGGAAATAGCAAACAGCTCCCTCTCGCGTGCACAGGCAGCTGCGTATCTATGGGTAATACCATTTCAGTGCAGAAAAAACCTGCTGTAATACCGACCGGCCAAATCGGCCAGGTCACGTGACGTGTCTACCCCCTTAAGGCTAGGCTAGTTGCTAGAGGTTTCCAACAAAGAGAATGTCTAGAAAATGTTTATTCGCCAGTAGGAAAAATGGAAACGTTAAAAATTTTGTTAAGTTATTGTTGTGTAAATAATCTGTTTATAGAACAAATGGATGTAGAAACAGCATTCCTCAACGGGAAAGTAAAATCAGAAGTTTACATTCATGAACCACAAGGTTTAAATAAATAACCACACCTCCAACAGAAAATAATAATCTTATATTATGCGATTAGGCGATGGATTCAATATTCCAGAAGAAAGCTTCAACAAGACCGCCTGCCGAGGCGACGAGTGATGGCCCAGTATCGTCGGAACCTATGCCATCGACGTCGCAGACGTCATCGGAAGATGCCCCAGTGTCAGTAGCTCCAATAAAAAAAAAGTAAGTACAGTTACGACTTATAATACATAAAGTCAATATACGTAGAGAAACGCGTAAAACATGATACTGAAAATAAAGAATAATTTAATTCAATGACCCACAAATCAAATATAATGCATTTCTGAATGTGCACGTGCACACACACGCGTTTATGCAAATTATTTTTTTTCTTTCTTAATATTGTTTGTTGAAATTATCCACTAGATCCAGTGAGAAAAAGAAAAGTGGAGACAATACTGGAGGGTTACATTGCTGATATTCGCGAAGAAAGGGAAGAAACCCAAAAAAATCGTATTGAGGAGAGTGAACGCCGTGAGGAAGTTAAAGCAGAGAGGCATAAAAAACGGCAGGCGGAACGGGCACAAATGCACAGTGACCGCATGAAAATGCAGCAGGCACTAGTAGATGTTTTGAAAACTTTAGTAGCCGAAAAAATTTAGAAGCACCAAATTTTTCTAATAAGTAGAATACCTTTAATATAATAAGTAGAATAGCATTAATGAGTAGAATACCAACACTATAATGTTTATTATTAGATATATATGTACATATATGTATAGTAATAAGTAGAATATCTTTAATACAGGCCTGCACAGCGAGCCTTTTTCAGCGCCTAGCGGCAAGCAACCGATTCTACCCTTAGTAACGACGTACGGCTGGTTGCTTGCCGCTAGGCGCTGAACAAGGCTCGCTGTGCAGGCCTGCTTTAATATAATAAGTAGAATAGCTTTAACAAGTATAATACTGTTGCGAGCACCCTATGGATGGAATCCATGGCCCGCTGGTGCTCGCGACGAGGACAAGAGCACAGCAAGAAGAAGGCGATCGGAACGATCACCTGTCAAGCTGTCATTCGAGAGTCAGCCGCCATTACTAGCAGACGTGTCGAAACCCGCATTTCCCTGTGCTAGAGATTGTATTCTATTACTGTTCTTGTTCATGTTCCGTTACTGTTGTCATTCATTAAACCGTTATGCCGTATACAAAACGTAACAATACCAACTGTGTTGGTATTCATGTTTTGATACTGTTACAAACAGACATAAAGCATAATGGCATACCTCTACATCAAGGGTGCACAAGGGAGCTGTTTTAGCGCCTAGCTGCGAGCAACCCACCTGCCACGTTGCTAAGGTTAGAATCGGTGAGGAGAACTGCAATAGTGTACGTGCGTGCTCGTAGCGTAAGTATACATGGCTTGGTTCCTTGCGGGGCCCCAGTGCAGAACAGGTCGCGTAATAAAATTGGGGGGGATCATGAAATTTCCAAATCATTTGCTACTGCCGGAATTTGGTATGACTTGACGGTTCGATTTTACTGATAATGAAACATTTATTGCTAATAATACTTATCTTTTCACCGACACATAAAATATTTAGGAAATTAATACTGTACAAAAAAATAACTCGGGCACAAAGTAAACCAAATTTTAATTAACGATAACGATTATTTATAAATGTTATCACGCAGTTATACATGCATGTGGTGCTCACCATTGCACTTAGCGTTATTTACAAGCACAAAAAATTACATAACTAATAAATATATACATTTAACAATATACGGGACGTTAACGCAAATGTAACAATAATAATATATACATAATATGTACATAACTTAAAAATTATATACACAAAGATACATATACAGGGTGTTTATAAATATGTGGGACAATATTGTGCACAAAATTACATAACTAATAAATATGTACACGTAACAATGTACGGGGAGTTAACGGGGTAGACACGTCACGTGACCTGGCCGATTCGGCAGGTCGGTATTACAGCAGGTTTTTTCTGCACAGAAATGGTAATACCGATAGATCGCCGATTGCCCGGTAAACGCGAGAGGGAGCTGTTTGCTATTTCCGTATTTTATTCTGAATAAGGAAAGAAATTCTCAGCTGTTGCGTTGTACTTATAAAAATTTAAACGGAAGTCGGCTGGTACTGCAAACGTAGAAAATTCATTGTACATTTTAATTACTTGAAATGTGCTTATGCTACAATATTCTACGTTAGCAGTAAGGAATTATAAGTGAAAAGGGAAAATAGATGAGGGGATGTCCCCAGAAAATGAAGTTTGTTAGGTTAAACATCTTTTTACTAGCAAAGCACCGAAATAGAACATGAAATACACTTATTACACGTCCTATGCAGAAAGCAGTTATGAACAACATTATATATAAAATTGTAAGGAATCGATTGACGTCACTTTTGCAAAGATCTGATTAGAAATTGCAGAACATCAGATTCGTCACTGCTTAGCGTGCAACATTGTATAGTCCCACTGGTTTCGAGCGTCGAAGCCCACGAAACTCAGCGAGACACTTGATTGTTGGCGAGCATCGCGTTTGACGACTCTAGCTAGAGAATCATCCCGTATAAATGCTAAGAAACGATAGTGTGAAGCGGCGTGCGTTTCAACTGCACATTGACAATATCGTAGATTCTAGGGCCTAGAATATTAGCTACGTATTAGGATGTTCTTGACCAGAGTACTACATTAATGAATTAAAAAATAAATGAATAGGTCAATTAGTTAAAATTATTGAACTGTGCATGATTTTAATGACGCCTAATTTAATTTCACTTACAAACTGAATTACTAATTGTAATTAAGAATTTTTTGACGTGCAACATGAAGCTACGCACGCAAATGGTTGGGTTCGGATTATCGGGAAAGACCTACCCATCCGTTTTGCTTTCTCACTGCGAGCGAGGACCTTCAGGCCCCAGTAGACCACCCGTTGACAGCCGAGAGCAATAAAACCGACGGGCCAGATAAAATGTTCATGTTTGATAAGTGTTGAGGAAAGTATTACCAATGGAGTTTTTAGGGTTTCTCGATGAAAATGATGTCAGATATGGAGGAATTCGGTCCATTTTTAATGAACGTAGTGTGTATCCTAATCATGTATTCATAAAAAAAAATAGACCGAATTGCTTTGCGTCTCGAATCATGTTCGTGGACATAAACTCACCAATCCATCGGTGGTAACACTCTTATCAAGGTGTAATGAGAAATATGAACATTTTCATATTCAGTACTGGATGACTCAAGTCGCCGTCGACCGAGGGTGTACCGCTGCTGCGCTATTTCACTCGCACTCGGTTCACATCGTTCGGTCTCCTTGTCAAGCGGTTCGAGCGAGGGCCCTGATAGGGGTGAATTTATTTGGGAAACAAAAGTCACGTCATTCATGATTCATGACACCTACTCGCGAACAGATATACATATGTACGAGAAGAAACAATGCAATTGCCCGATGACTTGAACCAACATTTCAATTGGTAAATGCATGAAACTCTGGGATCAGGAATTCCGAACCCAGTGGGGCATATGTAAGAACTGGTGAAATTCAACAATAGTTCGTCGTCTAAATTTTACAATTAAAGAATTTATTTGACATGAATATAAAGTTTGTTAGCAAAGTCTTTCTCGATTTGAGTTCTGTAGAAGGCTGATTTTCCTTCGCCATGGAAAGTCCCCTCTTGTCCTTCTCGCTGGCAATCATGCGACTCGCTGAGTTTCGTGGGCTTCGGCGCTCGAAACCAGCGGGGCCATACAATGTTGCGCGCTAAGCAGTGACAAATCTGCAGGTCTGCATTTCTAATCAGATCTTTGCGAAAGTGGCGTCAGTCGATTCCTCATGTTTTCTCGATCAAATTGGCCCCAAAAATGATATAATTCGGACCAAAATTAAGGAAATTACGTGAAAAATTGTTTGCAGAATTGAAAGCCCGTTTTCTTAAAAATAGTCCGATTTAAATTATTTTCGGTCAATTTAATCGGGAGAATGCCAGGAATCCATTTGTGGCACTTTCATATTGATACGATGAAAAATAAACAAATTCTGTTTCTTTAGAATCGATGACACATCGCCGAACACGGCGATCTCGCGCGGCTCGGGACACAAAGGTTCTCGTCTGTTATTCGAACTTCTAAGATCGTATTCAGATTTATTTGCCGGTGAGTTTTGTAACTAGGGGTGTGCGGGTACCCGATTTTTCGGGCTCGGGTCAGGCCGGCAACTTTCGGGCGGGATCGGGCGGGATCCCGATACTTTCGTATTGCTCGAGATCCCGACAGTTTCGGGACCCCGAGACTCGATTCAGGCAACAAGCATAGCCGCCATGAGCGGTCAATTTGATTTCAGGTCGGCTCGGCAAAACTCGGACGCGATCGGACGATATCGTTACCAGTAATAGATTATTATTATTACCTGAGAACATAGAAAAATTATGTTTCTTACACGTTAATTTGAAATAATAAAATATTCGCCTCCTGTATATTGTTGTTATTATGAAATATCTAGGAAATATTCCTTTTTGTATGCTTATAGTTCGTACGTTTTCTATTTTAAATCTGAACCTATCCGGAAAAAGATAATACCCTATATATTCCCTTTACATAAAGTACTAAGTATGAAGTATATTTTATTCAAATTTTAAAATACTGTCGATATAAAAATAGTCTTCCCAAGTTCTGAACATGGTATTTATTTAAGTACGTATATGGACGTATTCAGTATTCACAGACTATTTGGTAGCAATGAAAATACATATATATGTAAATAAATAATAAGATACAAATTATGATTCAACAGGAGACAGAAAGTAAAAACTTATCACTCGGGTATCGATATAAATGATATACATAATTCTTTCCGTCTCGGTCCCCTCGTAATAGCTGGCTTTCGAGCCGATCGCGTCCGAGTTTTGCCAAGCCGACCTAAAATGAAATTGCCCGCTCATGGCGGTCATGCTTGTAGCCCGAATCGAGTCTCGGGATCCTGAAACCGTCTGGATCTCGAGCAATACGAAAGTATCGGGACCCCGCCCGATCCCGCCCGAAATTTTCCGACCCGTTCCGAGGGCCGAGAATCCGAGCCGCAGGACGATCCGCACACTCCTATTCGTAACGCGGGTTCCCTCGTCATCGCAGAACACGAGTGAGCCAGAAGTGGTGGGGATAGCGCCAAGCTTCTGTCATGTATAGGCCAAACCGAGCTGCAGCGTAGAAATACACGCATCAGAATAGGTGTACCTGAGGCCTTAGCTCCTAAAAAATTCAGGGACCTTTATTGGTCAGAACATTGATTCTTTCTCGATAGCTTCATCTCGTATTGGTCTACGTATAACTTCGTGACGCACACAACTACATATGTACTACGCTGACAATAAGAATAAATAACAGCCACACGGCTACGTTCAGACAGGGCCGAGCAGCATTCCCGTTACCCCACCATACCCTTCGGTGGCTAGGGAACTCCAACTGACAAATCCACGATCGTCAGATGGTGATGGCTGATTTCTCCTCGATCGCTGTTCACGAAAACGAATCGACCGGCCAATATATTTGAATACGACCTTAGGATAAAGATATAATGAAAGATGAAAAATTATTCGAAGCCAAAGATGAAAGACCTTCGAATAAACAAAGGAAACTAATAAATATCCGAAGCTAAATAGAATTTTAGATTTAGGGTACACACACCCTCCCCCCAAACCTCGTGACGATCGGCCACTGGGGCCATTCGGAAGTACAGTATTGTCTCCGTATGTACTCGGTTTGGTGTACACGATACGGGTTACTCGCTATCCCCACCACTTTTTTCTCACTCTTGTCTGGCGAAGGCGAGAGCGAGATGGAACGAGAGCGAGCGAAAGCCACTGGTCTCGCTCCGTCTTTCGGACGCCGTGTCACTCCGGCGCACGCAAAGCGTTCCATCTCGCTCCCCCCTTCGGCCAGAAAGAAGCGAGAAACGAACACTCGGAATTAGGGTCGCTGTTCACTATACGGGTTACTCGCCGGTCCCGACCAGTGAGTACATACGGAGACAATACTGTATATTCTTTTAATTAAATAATGCCCATCTCTCCATAGGAGCGTAAAGAATTACAAAAAAAAATCAAGGAGTCAACTGTTGACCGATTTGGAGACTTTTCCTTGTTATATGTTATATACAATAGTCAGAAGAATAATAATAAAAGCAATAATTGCAAATAATTGCTGTAACTTCCACATTCTGAAAATATGATATCAGTAAATCACTACGTCCAGTGTTATTAAAAAATTTCAATCTCTTTTTTTATTTGAAATAATGTGGCCATATAATTATAAAATATATTCGGCAGCGGTGATGTATGTGTTACGGTAAAACCGTTAATTTAGTAAATGCAGACAATTCCCAGCAGTTCCTAGTCAATGTATGCCTAAAATGCATATAACCTAACCTAAAGTCGTCCGAAAATGCATGCAATGACTGCATCACGCTTTTACTGTGGCTTGTGTATCCAGCTAACGCTTCAGTTTTACTATGATTCCACGTTGGCAGTCCTCCCGCCATCTCGTGTCCACTAGCTCAACTAAATTTGTCACGTGACTTGCTCTGTATTATCGCCAATATGGCGGAACTCGTATTTGGGAATGCAATCACGGGGATACGTTGTTTGTCCTTATATGAACAGATTTTACGCTGGGCGAGGTCTCATTCGAAAGAGGAAGGTTCAATGCACAGCGCTCTGGTCATCGTTTGAGTCACTAAACTCTTTTAGTGACCTAAAAATACTTGGATTCATGCGGGTGTATTTTGTCAACTTTTGCTCTACTTTGAACACTCGTATTATTAGATATCAACACAATTTCGTCCAACCATGACCAGAGCGCTGTGCACTGAACCTTCCTCTTTCGAATGAGACCTCATCCAGCCCAAAATTTGCTCATATAAGGACAAACAACGTATCCCCCCAAACCCATGTTTCGGGCACATTATGTCGGTATTACAGCGCGCTGCATTACCCGTGTCTACCCCCTTAACATGACAGTATTTCAAAATCCCTGCCCTCGGCATGTACCATCGATTTCAACCTTATTCTGCGATCTTTAATTGTTTGTAGCTCACAAGGGAAGATCCCGAACCCGGAAATTCAAAAAATTCTGAAACTTTGTGGATATGTAGGGGATTTCCGCCTGATTACAACGCATTTTTTTTTGCTGCCCAAAATCACTCTAAGGGGGTGAAATTAACCCCTGAAAATTCGTGTATTTTCCGATTTTGTGTTATAACTCGCGAAGTGTAAGAGATAGAAAAAAAATCTCAAGACGAAAGTTACTTCTTTTAATTAGATCTATCAAATAGTAAAAGTTAAATAAATTGTTTAAACAATTAGAAAAAAGTTATAAACAAAAATATTAATAATGCTTTTAAAATTCGTTGTTTCGCGTGAAATCTGAATTGGTGGTTTAAATAATTATGGAACAGCATAATCCATTTTTTTTTCATACATTTTCAACCTTTGTTGTATCGGGGAACTGTGCTCCTCGACAATCGAAGAACTTTTGGATCCCATTGTAACGTGCCTTAGGCCCGGTGCAGACGAGCGGTTTGCGGCAGTTTGCCGCCGCGGCAAATTACCGCCGCGTTTTGGCAGAACATAGATTTGTATAAAGGAGTTCACACGGGACGCAAATTTGAGCGGCTACCAGGCGGCATGTTTGCGATCGTTTTGACGAACGCACGAACCGCTTCACCGCGAATGAATAATGAGTCTTTACTCTTCAAATGCCTTCGATACTACTGACAATAATAACGAGTCGAAGCATTTATTACTTTTGTCGTCAGGACACACCTATAGAACTGATAATACCTATCTTATACATATACATATGGCATATGTGTATGTACCTTACTTTATCACGTCTGAGGAAAACATGTTTGGACAGTGAAATGTCTTATTAAAATTGATCACCTGTATTTTCTTTGCAAACAGAGTATCATCCGATAAGAATACAAATATATGTATTCTTATTATTAATGCTCGAGAGAACAATAGACATGAGATAATACTTTGATGGGAGACAAAAGTAGGTATATATTCACATCACACAAGTGTTTTGAAAGTATTAAACACCTGCATTGTCTCGCTTGTTTGGTGAGCAAATAAGAGAAAAGTCGATAATTATGTTAAAAATAAAAAGTTCTAATAAGGATAAGTTATATCTAACAGTTCCCTTCTTCTCCTCTATTTCCACCTGATATATTTGCTCCATGTGTAATTAAACTTTAAAGACAAAAGTATATAAATTATCTTACTTTCTTACTACGCGTGGCGTATTATTTCCTAATAAACGTTAAGGTGGAATCAGACGACTCGTGGAGCCGCGATCCACGAGCCGTCTGATCGGTCATGGCTTGTCGAGTCGGGCTCGCCAAGCCGACTTCACGAGCCAGACGAGGCGAGCCGGCTCGCGGAGCCACGAGCCGTCTGATTCCACCTTTAGAAGAACATTGCTCGTTGTGCAGCTTAAGGCTGCCGTCTCAAGTTTGTTATGGTCCGAATCGATCGAAACGTCCCCAGTAAACAAACGGACCCTAATGAAATTACTCCGATCGATAAAAAAAATTTGTACAGCAATGACATCTTCAGGTACTCTGGGTAGACGAATTTTTTACGCATAGTTGCCACATGTTCTGTACTCTCTGTCTCTGCCGCGCTGTTGCCACAGAGTTCTCTCTTTTCATCGAGAAGTCTTGAAGAAGGAATACAGCACGGGAGCTGCGTCTAGCGTTAGAGCCTCCCTGAATGTAGTAATAATGAAAGATAGAGAGGTCCGGGAGTGTAAGAAGGAAAGATGTAAAGATATCCTGACACAATTTGAACTATCATTATTAACGAATAACGATATTACACATAAAATTTATTTGCAGAATTGAAAGCCGGTTTCGTTCAAAGTACTTAGTCCGATTCGAATTATTTCCTGTCAATTTAATCGGCAGAATCACTTTCATATTGATACGATGAAAAATAAAGAAATTCTGTTTCTGCATAATCAATGATATGTACATCGCCGAGCAACTCCAGGCAACAGATTAGACGGGTGAGCGAATAGAGGCCCTCGATTAAAAAAATTATTTGTGGCCGACGGATGAATTCCCGTCGAATAAACTGATTTATCCGTTGCATTTCAAATAAAACTAACTCTGGGTTATTTTTATTCGACGACAAATAAATATAAAGTCTCTTTAATTTGATAGTTTATTTCAATAATTTATGAAAGAATACTAATTTGGGTATCAATATCCCTTCTAAACTTCACAATTCTTATTATCTTCTCTCATTCGGTGCAATATTTCTGTTTACTTGAAAAAATATAATGATATGATTGTTCAATGATTTGTATATTTTGTGTGTTTTAATAGAATGTAAAAAACTTTCTATCGTATCAGCATGAATGTTTCAGTAACATACTGCTGTGATTTCCCAAATGAAAATGAATTTAAACACGGTATAAATCAGATTATTTTTAAACGATTTCATTCAGCTTCGACCCTCGGTTTGTTTGTATATATGTATGGTAGAAATCTGGCAACTGAAATTTAACCAACTTCCAACTATCGAGTTGTCTTGAAACTTTGCAGGCGTGCGTAGTTTGGAGGACAATACAATATTTAAAAAAAAATTAACCCCGAAGGGGTGAAAAAATTACCCAGTCATCAATAAATATAACCCATAACCACAAAACGACTTGAAATCAGCCATTTGCGTTCTTTGCGAAAACGACGAAAAACCGCTTCGTTCTGAACGCTAGTGGAATCGCGATTTCCGTAGTAAATACACAAATCGAGAAGTAATTCGTTACGTTCGAATAGGAAAAAATTGTAGTACAGGAAAAGAATTATTTTTTAGTCTTTAGTGCATTTTGAATAAAATCGTTGAACATAAAATGCTTTTTACATATTTTTTAGCATTATTAGATTAGTCAATATCTTTTTAATCATAAATTGCAATATCTTGAGTAAATATTAACGTATCGCAATACTGTATGCCTTTCGAGCCGAGACTCGAACCGGGATCAGAAGCCACCGCCGAACAGCCCAAGTCCTCAGCACGAAGAGAGATCGCGCCGTTTCGGCTAAAAAATTATTTGTGGTCGCCGCATGAATTCCCGGCGAATAAACTGATGATAGTTTATTTCAATAAGGTCCCCTGAAGGTCCCCTTGTAAGGCTGCTAAGTAGGTAGTCCTCTTATTGCATCCGACCTTTATGCAGTGTGGATTTGTAACACAGTATTAATACTTTATTGTTGTTTTATAAGCGTACAAAATTTTCCGTAGATTTATAAGGTGTGAAACATTACCTGAAATATTTAACATTCCATTTGCCCTGGCATTACTGCTCCATACACCGTGTTCTCAGTATTTTTTTAAAAAGTCCGTCTGTAAGAAATGATCGCAGACATTTCGGTAAGTTGGGTATAAAAGTAAAAGTTTGTTTCAATATTTCGTCGAACATCGTGCATACCTGCGACGCCCGTATGTAAAAGCCTGGCGTCCTTTGACCAACCGGGACTCAGCACCCTTACGTATGCAAATAATTTGCAACGTAGATCCGCATCAGAATCGTTTCTTCTACCTTGCATCTGTCTTCTGTCTGTCTGCTCCTGTGAACTTAGAAATGTGTCTGAAAAAATTAAATAGTGAATTAAATTTATTGTTTCCATTTTCACTTTCTTGGGAAAGTTACGGCGGCGTCGATCGACTCGCGTGATCGTACGATCCGCGAGGAAAAGTGCGATTGCTGACACTTGTGACTACTGACACAGTCAGTGGCCCTGCACTTTACAGTGCGGTGCGACGCCAGTTCGATAAGGTCGGAGTTTCACTATTTTCGGAGGGGGACCTCTTCCGCTTTTTCAAGCTTTTCGGTTTTTCTCTCGCTCTTTCTGCTAATATAAATTGAGGCTCCCGAATAGACATGCACCTATTGTACCGACTATCTATTAATTCCGGTAGCATGCATTCTAAATAAAATTGAACCAGTTTTGGCTCCATTTCTCTCTTCCAAAACGCATCATTTCTCTCTACTTTTATAGATTTCAGCCCCTTCGGGGTCCAAAGGCAAAATATACAATAGTTTCTGTCAGTAATATGTAATTGGCCTTGTACTTGATAAAAATAGTGATGCGTTTTGTTCATTGAAATACCTGTTTTACTTGCGAAGATGCGCCGGACAGCGGGTACTTTTTCAATAGCTTCTTCTGGCGAAAAGTTCTCCGCTGATTTGGAGGATTTGATTTCCAGAATACCTTCTTCACCGATGATTCCATCCGGTGAAGCTCCTAAGAAGGGGATGCAGCTGTCGATGAAAATTCCACATTCCGCAATATCTGTGTATTGCTTCTTCAATTCTTCGCGAGCAATTTTCTCGCATTCTTTCCCGTATTTCACCGCGGGTGCAGTAATTATCCTCGGATACAAAAATGACTTCACTGCCTTTGCGCAAAGCGTGTCAGGTCGGCGACGGCACACTTCTCCAAAATTGGATGCTGTCAACAATTTGGACCTGTACTGCAACCATTTGCGGTTTTTTGCTTGTCCGATGGTTTCGTCTTCAATAGCATGCCTTTGTTTTTGCCAATCACTGAACATTTGCATATGCTTTTCCCGCTCCAGTTCGTACATTTCGGATGGTATGTCTGGCTTCTCTGCATATCGCGCAGCCTTCGTTTACTCCTGTTTTGCAGCTCTCTTTTCCTTTTCTTTCTTTTTCTTGTCTTCCATTTGGCGGACAAACTCGGGCGTTTTCTTCTTCATTACCGCATTCAATCGCGAGTGCACTTGATTAGTGTTGTACTCCACGACAGCAGCAACACATCTTCCTGTATACGATCCTCTCTCGGCGAAGTTTATTCTTTTTCCGCCGATGTACTTGGCAAGTATTACGTTCATACTTTCCACAGCGTTATTATTGGTGTTATAGAGTAAGCCCTCCGCATGAGCTAACGGTAGACGAAGTATTTCTTTTACGTCCTGGTACACTCCAATTTTCATCAATTCTGGAACGATGTTTCTTTCATTCTCTTTATTCTTTTCATCGCAGAAATATTTTAGTTGTGCACACTCTTTGTGTTCACCAAACACGTGGCTCGGAACATTCTCTATGTCGCCATGCAAATTCTTCGTTTTTCCGTCGATTGATACATTCTGATCGAATCTAAACTTTGCAGCTTTTACGATGTCCGTGCGTATCCGGCGAATGCTACTTTCCACAGCTTGCCTCAATGGTCCAGGTGTAGTCTTCTTCACAATCGCTTTCATTTGTGTGCCGAAGTTTCGCAACAAATGATTCGTGCATTCGATTTTCTTTACGCGAATCTGTCTCTTATATGGGTCCGCATCAATAATCTTCTTAAACACGCTACTGTCCCCATCAGCAATCACAGTAGAATAAACGAGTCCACGTTTTTCTACGCTAGTGTTGAATCCTTCTACTATGGCATCGCTTTCCATAGCAGTCGATGCTCGAGATGTGTTCCAGTTTTTGAAACATGTGTGCTTTCGGGGTTCTTTCTCGTTTTTCGCAGCAATCCGACACATTCTGCAAACTTTATTTCGAACGCCGTAAAATAAAACTTTTTTCGTGTGATAGCCAACTATCACGCCGACTCCAGACGCAGAATCGTAACATCCACTGCGGTAGGATCTCTTCATCCAGCTTCCGTCGGCCACAACAGGGATGTGAGGGTGTCCCTGATCCGGGAAGAACTTCGCCTCTTTCAATCGCCAAACGTTTTTCTTCTTCAGCCGCTGCTAACATCTCTTCTTCTGCAGCGGCAATTGCGGACTTGACGAATTCATCTGGATTCTTCACGAAGTCTCTCTTCGACATGCAACGTATGTTCACTCCTGCAAAAGTGTGTTCCAGCTGGGCATAACTGCCTCCACATAAAATTATTACATTAACGGCGCCCTGATTGCTATCCACTTCTTCGGCTTCGTCCGATTGATTGCGGATTTCAGCTTTGTAATGGTATAAAGTGCACGTTACGCTGAAGATGCTCTTGAAGCCACACCGTTTCACACCAGTTATTCGTAGGTGTTCAATGCCACAGGCTTCCCTACGTTTTGCATGCTGACCTATTTTCTGCAATTGAGCAAGCACATTTGGGAAATTCATTATATCGTTGCTATTTAGGAGACGCGATTGCTCTTGCGGCTCGTCGTGCGCAACTTTTTCTACAACGAAGTTTTCTTCTTCGTTACTTTGTATATAAAGTTCTTCAAGCGCCTCTTCAGGTTCTCTCGAACTGGCCGTATCAGTATCTTCATCGGATGGCGAGTACATTATCTCTTGTCGCGTATGATGTCGTCCGTCGGATGTTGATGGTTCCTCTACTATACGTTCCCTGGCCACTTCTTCTGGATATTGTCCTACGGCAGTGTCGGCTACCGTTCTTGCGCTTTCTTTTTTCTTCTTCTGATGGGCTAAGGACAATCTCTTTACACGATTTACTTTCCGTTTCGATAATCTCTTTGCGTACGGACGTAATTTTCGCGGACGAGATGGAGAATTATTGTCCATATCTTCTTGTACATCCTGCATATTCACATTTAGAGTGCCACTCATTTTACACTAAACCAACAAACATAACACAAACACAAACACAATACAACACAACTCAAAATCCTTTTACTCGCTACAAAAAAACGTAAACGCGAACCGTGAACGTGAAATGTGAATCCAAAGATTCGTATATGGTGCGTTCTGAAACAAATGACGCTCTACAAACCAGGCAACGGCGCAAACAGTCCGCTGCGTAGACAGTCAGTCCAGTCAAAGCACGCCAACCAAGTGGAGTGGAAATAAATGAAAAATATGAATAATGTAAGTATTATATTGTATACTGTTATACAAAGTGATTCTCTGACTAGAGTCTTCAAAGGCGATGCCGCCAATAAGCCGCGCCTCGCTGAGTTTCTTGGATCGGACTATTTTTAACGAAGTTAGCTTGGGGCCATTTTCATCGGGACGGCATCAGGAATCGGTTGACGCCATTTTCGCAATCATCTGATGAGAAATGCAGAACGTGAAATTCGTCACTTCAACGAAACTCAGCGAGGCGCGGCTTATTCGCGGCATTGACTTTACGACTCTAGCGAGAGAATCACGCTGTGTAATCTTACTATTAAAAAAGTAAAAAATACGCCAAGTACATGAAAATGTCGAGGACAAAATGAGTATTATCAAAAATCACAAAAAAGAAAATAGTATACATGAAAAAGTAGAATATAAAAAACGATGTGAAATCAAAATGAGCTGCAAGTACAACACAAAAAAAGGAAATAATATAATCACCCAAAAAAAGAGAATAATATAATTACAATATAAAAAAATATGTGAAATCAAAATGAGCTGCAAGTACATAAAGGTGCTTTCCAACTGCGGTTAAGATGACACAACTACATATACACAGCTAAAATGTTGTGTTCATAAATTTCATTACGCATATCGTGGACATTTTTTAATTAACCCATCAAAAAGAATCCCATTTAAAAACATTGTCGTAAATTAATTAATAGCTTTACAAAATTAATGATATACAAAAATTGCGCCAATTATAACATTGACTATTTATACAAAGAAAAACAATGTATTAAATAATATAACACAACAAAATACAAAAAAAAAATGTCCGCGGCCTGGAAGTCTGAAAACCTGTCTGTTTTAGAATATCCGGAGTAATCGGGGCATCCGCAGTAATACCCACTGTTAAGTTTTATTTAAAACTGGCGCCTTTTTACTCCATCTGCCGGAGAGTCAAATTACAGCGTGCGTGCCCTCGTTTTGTTCTAATATGGTTTTCGGTTCGTTCTTGGGCATGTACACGCGCCTTTCTGTTCTGTTTCAACTCCTTTCTCTTTACTATTCACAAGTTTCCATATAACGATTTTCTTTGCGCTTCTCTCGTGTACACGAGCACTAAAGCGGTCAGTGTTTTTCAAATATATTAACGATCACTACAAACCATTCTGAATATTTCCTTCCATAACCTCTAATACCCACACTTACCCTATACTTGAGACAAGGCGCACTGCAGCCTATCGAGTGATGTTGTAAGATAAGGCGCGCTGCAGTCTGTAAAGCTTACTCGGAATAGCGCACAGCAACTGCTCGAGTGTACTTTATGTATTTTTGAAATACTCCGACCTATAAAAAAACGAGAAATTTGTAATAAACACTAATATCATACGTATTATTATAAATAAATGTAAAGGTTACTTACCAAATATAATATTTTTACTTTCGTTTCTTCTGCTAAGAAGAATAAAACGTCCTTCCAAGGGACTTGACACTAAAAAGATACACATTTCAGTAGCAAAATGGGTTAGCAAAAATTTGCGCAGACTATTATTAAACACGTGGAATGAAACAACAATAACCTATTCGTTGAAAATATGTTCGCTTCATTAAGCGTACAGCTTAATTAATAATAATATATCTGTATACACGTGTAATGATTCGTTTATGTTTGTTTCATTATGTGCACAACTTAATTAAATAATAATAAAGCACACTTACATGTAAGAAAATAAGGAAAAATTTCCGGGTGCTGGGACATGCGTGTCTCTGCCGTTTTTCGAAAAAAAAAGTGCGACCCTAGGCTCACGTCCCTGTCGGTCAAAGCGAGCCCTCCTCGTACCAAGAAAATGCGCCGTCGTCGGGCGAGATCTTCTTTACCCTCGCCTTTTCTTCCTTACGCTCGCCTTTTGTTTACCCCGTCAATAATTCATGTACTTGACGTAATTTATTTACGTTTTTTAAAAATACGAAAAGAAACCATGTGCACCGCATTGCCGATCTATATATATGTAATAGTACTTTGTGTACAGTACATGGTGCGCGAAGCAACTTATGCATTAATCGTTTACATTCTTTTAAATTTACTTTCTGTAAATTTTAATTATATTAAAGCCTTGTTAAGGTGGAATCAGACGGCTCGTGGCTCCGCGAGCCGGCTCGCCTCGCCTAGCTCGTGAAGTCGGCTTGGCGAGCCCGACTCGGCAAGCCACGACCGATCAGACGGCTCGTGGCTCGGCTCGTCTAGCTCGTCAAGTCGGCTTGGCGAGCCCGGGCGAGCGGAGCCATGACCGAACAGACGGCTCGTGGATCGCGGCTCCACGAGCCAGGCTCGCGGAGGCACGAGCCGTCTGATTCCACCTTGACGAGCTAGACGAGCCGAGCCACGAGCCGAGCCACGAGACGTCTGATCGGTCATGGCTTGCCGAGTCGGGCTCGCCAAGCCGACTTCACGAGCTAGACGAGCCGAACCACGAGCCGTCTGATCGGTCATGGCTTGCCGAGTCGAGCTCGCCAAGCCGACTTCACGAGCTAGACGAGGCGAGCCAGCTCGCGGAGCCACGAGCCGTCTGATTTCACCTTTATAACTTCGCTTTATGTTATATTATTTTATAAATGACCAGAAAACATATGTTTCTTAACGCAAAACGAAACGAAGAATTTCGATAGTTCGATATTTACTAAAAAGTGCTATTTGATCGTCAAATGTTTTTCTGGCACCTAGGCCAGCTTCAAAGAGAAGCTATAATAAAAGAATACGTACGATGAATAATTTTAATAATATAAAAATACTATACTATTCATAAACTCATAGCAGCGTTTTCGTTATTCATAGTCTTGATGCGGTGCGTGAGAATTTATTATTTTTATATTCGTTAGTTTTATTCGTGAGAATTTATTCGTGATTCATGAGATTTATTCGTCACAGGATCCTTTGTCATGGTGCATCTAGTTCGGGGGAAATCTGAATTTATTATTTGTCACGAATTAAACTAACGAATAAATTTCTCACGAATAAAACTAACGAATGTGCATGTAACGTGGCGTCGAGACGCTACCGCGTCTCTAGACAACAACATTTTGTATACCTTGGGTATAGGCACCTTGCCTATGTTAAGTATAAGTGGAAGTAGACTGTAAAATTGTATAGCAAGTAATACAATAAGGAGATATTAGACACGTTGAAGCATATTCGAACTGGTAACGCCAATGATTAGAAATATGAAAAAACACATCTGAGTTAAAATATGCTTCTATGTATCCAATATGTTCTTGTTGTATTACTTGTTATACAGTTACGGTCTACGTCCACTGATACTTTTTTTTTTTTTTTTTTTTTTTTTTTTTGAAGAGGGGGAAAATGCTTTACGCATACCCCGACATTTTTGTCGGGGTTATGTGGGACTCCCCGCCTATAACATAGGCGGGATACCCACTAAAAACCCCCTCTGGTGGTCTCCATGGTGGGCCTCATGGCGGCGCCCGGAACTTCTGCTGTAGTCCGTCGGGCGCCGCTATTGTTACCAATGAGGCCCCGCTAACATCCCCCCACTCCCAAATTAAGCTTTGGGAGGGGGGGAAACCACCGACCGGGTGTCCACTCAATATGAGTGGGCTCCCCGGCCTCAAGACGCTGCACTGTTAGTGCGTGCGTCGCCGCAATAATAAATAACTTAAGCTAGCTTAAACTAACTTAAATTACCCACCACCCCCTTAAAAGATAAAAACCATAAGAAATAAAAAACCCACCACCATAAAACCCCGGATAAAAACGCGGATAAAAACGCGCTAGTCCCGGATAAAAAACAAAAACACAAAACGCAATAAAAAACACACGGTCATAAAACGGCTCCCCGCATGGGGACACCGTCAGGGGGGGAAATCACCCCCCCCTCGCGATCATCGGGGGCCGACCCTCTTTCTCTTTCTACCGAGCCTGGTGCGCGCGCGGGCCCTCTCGGCCGCAGCCTCCTGGGCCAGCCGCACGCGCTCCGCTCGGAAGAGGCGGTCGGCCTCCAACTCCGACGCTTGACGGGCCCCCATGACGGAGGCCGCAAACGCCCGGAACGCGGCCCATCTCTCCGGAGAGGAAGTGGCAAGGGGCACCAACGTGGAGACTTCCACCGGTGCCCCGAGGCAGGCGGTCAGCACTTCGCGCTGGGGGGCGTACTCCGGGCATGCAATGAGCACATGCTCGGCATCATCCCGGGCCACCCCGCAGACCAGACACGCCTCGGAGGGTGCTTTCCCAATTCTGTGTAAGAACTGTTGGAAAGACCCATGCCCCGTCAGCAATTGTAGGGACCAATAGTCCGACATTGCTGCGGGGCCCGAGGCGTCAACGAACGTGCTAACCGCTGGGACCAGGCGTCTCACCCACCCAGTGGGTGGGGACCTGTCCCATTCCGCCTGCCACTCCTCCATAGCCGCTGTTAACGCAGCGGCTTTATGGAGATGGGCGCGCGTCTTTAAAATATCCGGGTCGCCGCCAAGGGTGGGGTTATCCCTATCTTGCGCTTTCGCGCAAAAAATTGCGCGCCCCATTTTGGCCTTTATGTACAGCGGCATTCGCCCTGCTAAAACGCAGAGCGAGGCAAAGGACACAGTCCTGTATGCCGCTGTACATCGGATCAGGGCTGTGCGCTGAGCACGGCGGAGAATTGTACGTGCATTCTCCTTGTCCAGCGCGACAGCCCAGACCGGCGACCCGTATAACATGATGGACTCCCACACCGAGATGTAGAGTCTCCGGGCATGGGCGGATGGGCCCCTGGTGTTGGGCAGGATCGCAGACAGCGCACCTGAGACCCTATCCGCCCTTAGTGACACCTCCCCCAGATGGGCCCGATAATTACGGAGGCAATCAAAGATCACCCCCAAATACCGGACCCTGGCCGCCGTGGTAACAATGGCATTCAGGATCGGGAGACGTACCGTCTTCTCGATCCTGTGGCCAGTCAGGAGGATGGCCCCCGTTTTTTCCGCTGCCAAGGAAAGGCCGGTTTTCTGGAACCAAGCTCCAATCCTCGGCAGCACGGAAGCCATCTGCAACCTGACCTGCGGGAGGTCCCTACCCGAAAACAATAGGGCGAGGTCGTCGGCGTACGCTATCGCACGCCCCGCCCCGCCCATATCCAACTCGGTTAGGAGTCCATCATACACGGCGTTCCACAGAAAGGGTCCTAGAACGGACCCCTGTGGAACGCCCGCATAAATATCACGGACCACGGTGCCCTCATAAGAGTGCACCGTGATCCTACGGTTATTAAAATATTCCCGGAGGAGTGCCCGAACATAACGGTCGACGCCCCTCCTATCCAACTCGCTCAGAACGACCTCCCAACGGAGGGTATTAAACGCGTTCTGAACGTCGAAGGATAGGAGAAGGCATATCTTGTTCTGGGCCCTGGAGAGTTCGGCAAACCGAGCAACCTCGGTGGCCGCCTCCATGGTGCCAACACCGCGGCGAAAACCATATTGATGTTTATGGAACGGATCCCTGCCGAGCTGGGATTCCAGGATCTCCTTAATGACGTACTCCCATACCTTGGATAAGGCTGGGAGTACGGAGATCGGCCTGTAGGCCCTCGGACTTAGGGGATCCTTTCCCGGCTTCGGGATCAAGATGACTCTTGCCATCTTCCACGAAGCCGGGATTCCACCGCGCTGTAGAGTGTCGGCAACCATCTCGCGTATCAGATCTTTATTTGCCCTGGCCACACAGGCCACGACCCCCGATGGGACTCTGTCGAGTCCGGGGGCCTTGTTGGGCTTGATACGCGAGAGGGCCCTGTCGACCTGCTCGGGCGTAACCTCCGGGATTCCCCGCCAAAACGAGGAACGTCCACTGATACTTAATGTAGGCAAAGTGCCTATCCTAGACTTTCATAATGTGTAGTTTACATGTTCGTTTACGTTCAACTCATTAGAAAAACGCCGCTTTCATGAACTCTTGGTCTTTTTTACTAATTAACTGTTTATTTTTTTTTTTAGAAAGAACAGGAGGCCGCCCTACTTGCTGGTAAGTTTTATTATTAATGATAAACTTACAGAAGAATTAATTAATTAATTAATTAATTAAAAAATTATTTATATATACATTTATTCAAATTTATTATTCCAGACGACGAAGACGACGTGATAATGGCAGTGCCGAGTGGCAGCCATTCGGTTGCCATTGGAAATGCAGCCATGTCAAACGGTATTATTAATTGTTAATACTTTTTAATTATTAATGATAAATTTTGCAGATGAATTAATTAATTAAATAATAAAAAACTTTATATATACATTTATTCAATTTTATTTTTCCAGACAATGATAATAAGGGAACAATGATTCCCAGTGGCAGTCGAACGGCTGCCGCGGGAATTTTAACGACGGGAAAGCCACCCGTTGGGGGGGTACCCACGACCGTCGCACCGCCGCCGCCACTACCACCACCAGCACCATCCCCCTGTCGGCAGCAGCCTGCGCAGAACCCGGCCACGGCACATGGTATTAATTCTTAATATTTGAGCATTATTATTTTTTACATAACAGTGTAACGAATTAGTTACGGTGGGACGCGAACCATCCCCCCACCACGCGCGCCTGGCGCGGCCCGTCGCTACCGAGCGCGGCCGCGAGATGGCCGTGCGCCGAACGACACTCTCGCTCGCAATGATGCCGCGGTACGGCATATAGGCCCGCGCGACGGGCCCATCAGTAGGGATGAATCGATACCACCAAAGTATCGATACTTTTACTCATTACTTGTATCGAATAAAAGTATCGGTACTTACTCGGTATCGACACAAAAGTATCAATACCTACTTGTATCGAATCATAATGAGTATATATATATATACAAATGTCAACAAAGGCTAACGCAACACATGACCCGAGGCGTTAGCACGCAGAATGCGGATTATCTAGAAAAAAACCATGGTACGGTCGAAGTGCTGGAATGAAGCATTCGATCTCAGTATAAATCTAGCCATTACAAGCAAATAACCGTATTCTAAGAGGAATATTGTATATATTTTATTTAGTATATAAACATATAACAGACGTGACAAAATATAATTAATAAATATAAATTTTGTAAGTATGTATGAACATACGGTCAATGTATGTGAAATAAAAGGTAAACAGTACAGGAATAGAGGAACTGGAGAGAAAAGTAGAATTATAAAAGTAGTAGGAACAAAAATTTAAGGTTCAAGAGGAGAAACAGAAGTTACCTAATACACTAATTAAAAACCATACACTAATTAAAAAATATATCTTGTGGGACACTTCCCAAAAATAACAATTTTTCCAAATGTTTGCCCAAAAGTCGATTTCGGTTTTTGGTGATTGTTGCTCCTGCTTTCGAAAATAACCTCTCACAAGGTACTGAGGAAGCAACAACCACTAAAAACATTCGAGCCTGAGTATAGAGTGATGGGAACATGAGTTTCTTATCTTCCCACTCCTCTAGTGGGGATGACTTTAATGACGAAACTGGAGAAGACAAGTATATTGCCAATTCATCACCTTTGTTAATAGTCTTTCTTTTCTTCTGGTTTATGGCTAGTTCTTTATGATATTTCCAAAAATCGTATTCAATTTTTGTAGTTTTCTCTGCTTCTGCTTCACTCCTTGGGCTCGAAATATCTGACTTTATTAATTCTTTTAGTTTTTAAATTGCCCTTCCACAAGCATTTGCATCTTGGAAATGAATATTTTTGAACCGTGGGTCTATAAGCGTTGCTAGTGCTGCATGTGTATTATATTCAATAAACCCAAATCTTCTATTTATTTCTTGCTTCAGGGTTTTTTGGACATCAATAATGCACTCAAAAGTGGAAGAAAAATTTGAAAGTTCTATCTTCAAAGAATTTATCATTGGAATAATTTTTGAGAGAGTGACATAATTTTCCCCTGAAGTTTCCTTAGTGACAGATTCAAAGGGTTTCAATAACAAAGTTAATTGGTTCAGTATTTCAATTTCAGCAGGAACAAGTATTTCTGGATTGGAATAATCTTCAAACAGAAGGTCAGTACAAATTTTTTTCAATTCAAGAAACCTTTGAATCATATAATACACTGAGTTCCACCTAGTTTTCACATCTAATATAAATTTCTTTACAGATCCTTCTGGAACCCCATTGCGTTGCTGAATGTTTCTCAATTTATCGGAATTCACTACGCTATTTTTCACCCACTTTACGATCTCTCTTACTTTTGATAAAATCTTTCTTATGGACTCATTCTTTAGCGCTGCGTCAACTATCAAATTAAGTGTGTGTGGAAAACATGGTAGATGTTTTTTATCAGAAACTACACTTTTGACTGCTGGAACCATGTTTGTCCCATTATCCGTGACAATACATCTAATTTGAGAAATGGGAATACCCCATTCATCTAATATAGTGATGAGTGTATTACCAAGGTATTCAGCTGTATGATTGTTGTTGAGCTACCTTGTTGCAATATTGCAGTTAAAGATATTTGTTCCCTCCAAAAAATGTGCTGTAACGCCTAAAAAACCTTTTTCCGCCATTGTTTCTGTCCATACATCAAGAGTTAAGCACACTTCACTAGCCTTTTGAATTCGTTCTTTGTACAATAATTTGGTCACATCATACTTTTCACAGAATTTCTTTTTCATAAATGTACTTGAAGGTACTTTGTAGAAGGGAGCGACTTCTTTTAGTAGCCTTAAAAATCCTTCTCCTTCCATAATATTAAAAGGCCGAATATCTTTACATATAAAATATAAAATACTCATTGTAATCGTCTCATACTTTAAGCCTCCTTTCTGATGAGAATGAATCTTCTTGAAGGCTGCCTTTAAAGGTTGATTTTCCTCATCCTCGGAGGTCTTATCTTTCGTTTGCATTTCAAAAAATACATTTGAGGATGTCGAAGGCATCTAAGCACGACAGTTTTCATCCAATGCATCTACATTTTCGGAATCTGAGTTTTCCAAACGCAATAAATGCTCGATTCCTAGTTCTTTTTGTCCTCGCTTGGAAATAGTAGTCTTTTTCTTCAAAAAAATGTTGTGCATTTTGAGATGCTTATGTAAATTGGATGTATTTCCAGAATATTTTATTTCTTTGAAGCATCTCTTACATGACGCCACTTTATCATTTCTTTTTTGGAAATATGACCACACTTCAGAAATTGGTGGACTCATTATTTGTTTCTATTAGTATTATATTAGCAATGATCAAATAACTTAGAATTTGCTAAAATTTAAAAAGGAAAATAATTGAATGTACAAAAGTTAATACTATTATTATACTCTACTATAATATTAATAAGTCAATTACTTACATTATTTTTTCGAGTGGTTGCCAATAAAGAAAAATACAATAAATTAATATGAAAATAGTATAAAGTAATATCTAAGAGCACAATAAAATAATATCCAAAAACAGTGCTAAATAATCTCGTAAATATAATCTGAAACAACTCTATACGAAACACGTGGATGCGAAATGTGAAACAAAACAATTGAAAAACGGATTGAAACAATTGAAAATCAAATACAAAAATTCCCGGGGAAAAAGAGGTGGTAGGGTTGCCAACTACGTACCAACAATATTATTTTAATATGAAATATTACTTTAATTAATATAACAACATTGTTTTGTTAACAGTGAGCGCATATCATAATCATCAATATATATATTATCAATGAGTAATTATAAACACTAGTTATAAGTGATTGTAAGTAATTATAAACACTAATTATGAGTAATTGTAAGTATTTTTAAACACTAGTTATAAGTAGTTGTAATTAATTGTAAACACTAATTATAAATAATTGAAAGCAGTTATAAATATATGTATATAACATAAAGGATGATAATGTGGGATCAGGAACCCCATACTATAAGAGGACACGACGGAATAGTCAAGACCGGGAAGTCGGCGGTAGCCGAGTTGGCTAAGGCGGCTGGCCAGCGCGCAGAAGATCGCGGGTTCGAGTCCCGCGTCGTGGCTTCCTTTTTCCGTGATCCTACATTTGGGGGCTCGTCCGGGATGGGGGGAGCACCGATCGCCACACGAAGCCCGAAAGATGGCGTTGCGCTGAGTGCGCGCGTCAAAGACGGGTGTTGGTGTGGATGTGCGGGTTCAAGGCGCACCACACCACACCACCACGGTCGTAAAAGGTGTGTCAGCGACGCGAAAAACAAATGACATACAAAAAGAACGGAAAGTTCCGCGACGAATGACATTCGAGGGCGAATGTCGTCGCAGGAGGGCCGAGTGTGGGATCAGGAACCCCCATACTATAAGAGGACACGACGGAATAGTCAAGACCGGGAAGTTGGCGGTAGCCGAGTTGGCTAAGGCGGCTGGCCAGCGCGCAGAAGATCGCGGGTTCGAGTCCCGCGTCGTGGCTTCCTTTTTCCGTGATCCTACAATAATAACTATAAATTACAATGACATAATGTAAAACATCAGAATTATGTAACATTGAATTATGGTTTAATATGGTGGGAGGCAAAACCATAGGCTCTTACCTATATATATATATATATACATTTTATTCACCATATTGGCAAAACATTGTAGAAGGGATGTGAGCAGAGCAGATGCTAACTGTGTGAAGTTAGTCCACTCTACATCATGATGTAAATCATAATTCATGATGTAAGGTAAATCCTTACATCATGCTCTATATCGTGCATCTGGAGTAGTTGGAACAATATTTTTGGGCCAAGTGTATCTATGTTTGCTTTCATCTTTCATGTAGAATGTCGATACTGGCCCCATTCGATACGAGTACTTTTAATCGATACCTACTTGGTATTGCAACCCTAGGTATCGATGCTAAAATTACTTGGTATCGAAGTGAAAGTATCGATACTTTACTTGTATTTACTTGTATCGATTCATCCCTACCCATCAGGCAGAGTCTACCACGAGCGTTACAGGCGAACGGTCAGAGCTCTCCCAGTAATCTCTTGTAACCCAAGCTGCATTACTGCGTAATTTTGGTCTCGCCCACCTCCACGGTTCCTAGAAGAACGCGAGTTCGCCGACTTCTAGACGCAGGTCGATATCCACCGTCAATCTTAGGTTCAGGCTTTGCCTGTCCCGGAGGACTTCCCACAGTCTGCGTTTCTCCCGCAGGTTATACCCACTGGGCGAACGGACTCAAGACTTCCCTGTCAGGGCCACTGGTGGAGATAACAGCCAGGGAACCAGAGCCGCCCGCACTCTACCGCGCTAGGCTAAGTCATAGGATAATTCGCACAGACCCTGTTAGCCAGCACAGACCTAGCCGGGCGACTCTTTTATACCTAGGCGTTAAGATTAAAGAACCGTTACCCAGTTCACTGTGTAACGGTTCTTTAATCTTAACGCCTAGGTATAAAAGAGTCGCCCTCGTCTCACTCGCTCGACCACCCCGAACCTCCGTTCGATAGCTAACCTCCACGGAGCGAGGTTACAACAGATCAAATAAAAGTGACACCAATTATTTTATTTATTTTACTAATTACAGGCGAATATAGAACCCCACGGCACCAGAGGAGTGGCTGGCGGGTACGGGCCCAGCGTGAGCAGTGGGCCACCCTTCAAGCTGTGCGTCAAGAAGCGCAAAGCCTTCGGTCGCAGGCAACGACCCTAAAGGCACTTATTATGGAACAGTGCCGTGGCCGGGGCCGTGGTCGCGGTCGTGGTCGTGGCGGCCGTATGTAATAAACAAAAAATATGTACTTAATTCAAAATATTTGTCGATTAAAATAAATAAATTCAAAAATTTTTCGATTAAATAAATTCTAATAATTCAATCTTTAAGGGGTCATGCTCAGTCAGGAGGCCGAAAAAGGGTGATCTTTGGGAATTTTTTACTCGAAAGCTATAACACATTTCCCAAAAATTCTTTTATCCTTTTAAAGATTGCATCTAGTACTGTATATCGTAAATTTTTTTAAAAATATTTATTAATAACAAAGTTATTGTCGATCTCTCAAAGGTCCGCTCAAAAAAAGGCTTCTGCGGTGACCACTGCTGTTCGAAAGTCGATCATCTAAATTAAAAAATTCAAAAGAATTTACTTAGTATATTATATTATCTTGTCTTTGAACGAAGGATTTTTCGAAATATTGATTTGAGAAAAAATGGCGGATGTTTAAAACAAAAGTTTCAATTTTCATCATAAATCGTGCCTGATTTTCGTCAATTAAAAGAAAACTAAGCATTGGATAAAAAAATCCTTCGTTCAAAGACTAGATAATATAATATAATAAGTAAATTCTTTTGAATTTTTTATTTTAGATGATCGACTTTCGAGCAGCAGTGGTCACCGCAGAAGCCTTCTTTTTGAGAGAACCTTCGAGTGATGGACAATAACTTAGTTATTGATAAATATTTTTAAATAAAAAAAATGCGATGCACGATACTAGATGCAATCCTTAAAAGGAAAAAAGATTTTTTGAGAAATGTGTTATAGCTTTTGAGTAAACAATTTCCAAAGACCATCCTTTTTTTCGGCCTCCTGACTGAGCATGACCCCTTAAAGAGGCTCTTTGTACCGACAATCGAATCGCACGGGTTGCTCAAAGTAATAAAAACTCGGGGAAGCTGCGCTACTTGGGTCTCGTTATTTCAGCATACTATCTTCCATTTTGAGCAACGCGTTCGCCACTGTCAGGTGCAAAGATTTGTGACGAAGTCACCTCGAGAGCCGTGCGAACGCTGGTCATCAAAACAATGGGCCTAGTTCGCGCCGTGGCCGCCGCCGTGAAACGGCTCTCGCGAGCGAAGATTAACGGCCTCGCAATATAAAGGCCGCAGCGAGCGGAATAAGGAGCTCTTGTGCATGTCGCTATACCGCTTCAAGCAAAACAATAAGACGCTCGCTTTTTGATATCCTCGAGGTGTGTCAGTGTCGGCCATCGCCACAACTGTGCCATTACCAGCCTCTTCCGAAATCAGCCGAGATTCGTCTTGCGCTCCGCCTACGTCAGAGAGGTGACTCCGCGCCCAGTAGGCCGGAGACCTATAGCACTCTGAACCTCCGTTATACGACTCCCATACGGACGCGCCTCTACGGCCGACCAGGGTAGAACGTTCCTCAAAACTCCTAATCTCGAATTCCTACCGCTTCGCCGTACAAGCCGCCGCCGTCGCGAACCGACGCGCCCGTCAACTCGCACTCATGACCCCACCGTGCCGGAAGGCAAATCAAACATAATTGTACATAGCTCAACAATAAACACTGTTACTTGTTAACACGCCTACTGCTCATTCGTCAAACCTGGACAGACCGACTGAGTCGGCATCATAATCCCTTCTCCGTCCCACCGGTAATCGTCTCGCCACCGGAGACTATTACAGATTTTCCATCTTTTTATACGCTCCATGATGCTTTCTATGCACGATTCTTTGAATACATCATTATTAAAGAGGATCTATATCCTCGGCCGCGAACTCTTTTATACTCTGTAAGCCAGCGAAGGCCAGATCGAGCTATTTGGGAGTCCGGGTTCCATGATGTTTACCATAGCCGCGCGAAAGGAGAGCTTGAAAGGCAATGATAACGTGCACGTGCCACGGCTAGGGAAAACTGTAGTAGTGTGCGGTGCAGCCTCATACCCGTACGACAGGCCCGAATGACTGAGATTCGTGGGGGCCCCAGTGATCGTTGCCACTAGCGATCATCATACTAATTCATCGCGCTCGGCACAACAATTTTCGTGACAACAGGTAGGTATATATTATTCATAAAAGCATTCGAACAAAATTTTCTTTGATGTCGAAACAAGAATTTTTAAATGGAATTTTATGCACATTAAACTTACGGTTCGTGGATCCTAACTTTCAGAGCACGATACTTCTGCATAATTTAATTCCAATTGAATTTTAAAAAAGGTAGAATATTTTAATTAATAAGAGACTTAATCTTCTAATTTACATTAATATTACGTCACATTTCTCAGAAATGCTTAATGTCGTGTACGAAATATATGTTCCAATCGTGTCCTATTGTATTTCAGATATTAAACATTGTAATAGTATACTTACTTATATAGCATACATATAATTTTATTCATGAATCTACATATAATAGTGTCTGTAATTATTTATGTCAGGCGTGCACAGCTGAATGCCCGCCGGGCAAAACTTTTCGGCCGTGTGTGGAAAGAGCATCGTAAACCGCTAGGCTACGCCTTTATGAGAAACAGTGCCGTGGTGGGGAGTGTTCGTGAGTGAGGAACCCACCTTACAGTTTACACGCATACTACTTCAGCTAGTAGCCACAGAGCGGGGGAACAGCTCGCGGCGTTGCTCTTCGCTTTGCTCGCGAGCAATCGAGAGCGCTCTTGCCCGTCACAGCCTTGCTGTGCAGGCCTGATTTATGTATTTAATTATATAGGTATTAGGTATTCTACTGTGACATCGACACGTGGTATTTAAATTTTGTTAAACTTTTTATTATCAAACGTATTTAAACAGAGTTTCGCATACATATATACAAATAAATTTGTAAACTCATGGAATCTTCATATGAAATAAAATTACTTGGAATGTAAGTCTCTTATAATTAGTTGTCGATCTATGAATGCGAGACGTAAAAGGCAAAAGAATGATTTTCTGCCTACGTTAAACTTATAATCACATAAAACCTGTAAATTGCTTGTACCATCATCTTCGGAATCACCATTGGAAGATAAAAAATCTCGTTTCCTCTGGGCGTTCTGAAACAATATTATTAAACGATACATTTTGAAAATGTGTAGCGACTCGTAGAAGACACCTTATGCAAACATACAATTTCTACCTTTTTATCCCATCACCTTTACATAAAAACACTAAATTGCTGGTATAAAAATATCTGGCAATTTAAATGCATTGCAATTTGTTACAATATATTATTTTGTGCATGCACGGTACAAATTACCAGAAACTTATGTGAAAGAAGATGATTCTCTGTCAAACCTTCTCCGGACAACTTCCATGTCTGTGCGTCCCCTTCATTTCTATAAGAGTACATAAAAAAGTCTATTAAAACATTTTCGTGACTTACCTTGTTAATTGAGACAATAATTCAGTGTCCTATGTGGTGTAAAAACACGTGACATTTCAAATTTGTATTTAGACAACTTACCTTGTTTGACACTTCGCAGGTTATGAGTGGTTTCGTATATTCAATAACTAAATATTGTACAAATGTAAGTGTCGCGGTTAAATAATAAATAAAAGTGTGTAAGTTACCACTAGTTTGCACGGTGTTGACGCACTGGCGATGCGGGGCGTACGAGCGTCAATTTCAAAATGCCAAATAGAACAGCGCTGGCCAGCGGTGGGGCCCCTCACGCGCCAGCTTCCCCTTCCAATCTGTCTCTCGCACAGCGTGCCTTCCGTCGTCAAGGAGAGCGCGCGACGCTACGAAGGCTATCATGACGGGCTAGCGTCTTCGCGGTTAGGGTGGCTCGAGCGCTACGCACGTCGTATTTAAGTATGTGTTAGCGTCGCGCGGTATCCCTGACAACGCGGACGAGAGTGGGAGAACCCCGAGCTCACGCGTAAGCGACCTTGACCAGCGCTGGTATATATATATATATATATATGTACAATGACGGACGACGATCCCTGCTGAATGATCCCGAGAGTCGACGAAACATTTGTTAGGCTCTCTTTTGGCTGAAGGTGTGCGTGTAACGCGTATACGCATTATGTCGACAAAATTTGGTTGGAGAATCATAATAAGGAGAATCATAAGAAAAATCTTACCGTTTTCGACAGATGCATGAGACGATATTACGATATCTTTGTCATGCGTGGACCGATTTTATTGAAATTGGTCTTATTCGAAAGCTTATATGCGGTTTACATGAGAAAAATGCCATTAAATATAGAAAATATTGCAGGCGTGATGAGATATTAATGAAATAAGTTTCAGGTTAGGTTGGAATAGCTGTGCTTCGAGGAAAGATACACGGCAGCGACAGGCATATACAAGGTGTCTTTTCTTTCATGTACTTGGCGTCGAGACGCTACCGCGTCTGTAGATATAGAGCTCTGTATTTTTATTCAATCGAAGTGCTTGTCAAGAAGTGACTTATGTACGTTACGTACATGTTACATTGTGCAACGAGGTATCATTGCGTTCTTTGATTTGTAGAACACAATGGTTGATGACGGGACAATTATCGTTATTGAAAACAATGAGAGACGTCGAATACCACATGATCAGGTGTTTGAAATACCTGAGGGGAGCGATTGTACATCTTCAGATGAAGAGAGTAGCGATAACGACGAGGACATAGATATGGATGCACTTCAAGATGAAGAACTTTTTCGTCATTTCGACAATGTACAACGTGTGCACGTTCGACCTAACAAGCGTGGGTTTGAAAATTAACTGGCTGCTAGTGATAACGTCAATGACGATGAAGATGACGAGGAAATGGAGGTAAACGAGGAATCGGACGCAAATGACGAACTAGTCGAGGGAAGGAAGGGCAGCAAAAGTAACCCATTGACTTTGAAACATATCTCGATAAAGCGTACAAAACAACAGTTTGTGACGAAAGAAACAGGTCGAAAGACGGGTAAACGAAGTAGAATGAGCACTGGAAGTATGATGAGAAAAGGGAAAAGAGAAAAGCCATCATATAAATGGGTACGCGGTTCTCTGAATCTGAAAGAAGAGAAAAATCAATTTATGGGACATTCAGATCTTCCAGAAGAAATCACCGTATTGGACAGCTTATGAATTTTTCAGTTATTTCTTCCCTAAAAATCTGATCAAGTCAATTACTGATCATTCGAATTTATACGTGTGCCAAAAAGCATAAAGTCAAGTTTGTCAGTTTTAGAACTGCAACAATTTCTAGGTTTGCTCGTATTTTCGTCTATTGCAAAACCCTCCAATTATAGAGAGATGTGGAACAACACCCTCGGAATCGACGTTGTAAGAAAAACCATGGCTATAAATAAGTTCGATAAAATAAAACAAAGTTTACATTTCAATGATAATATAAACGAACCTAAACCAAATGAACCGGACAGGGATCGGTTATTCAAAATTTGGCCAGTAATAGACTTTCTGAACCAATCCTTCGAAACAGTGCCGAAATTACAATCACTATCAGTCGATGAACAATTATGCAGCACTAAAACAAGGCATTCCCTAAGGCAATATAACCCTCGCAAGCCCCACAAATGGGGTTACAAGTTATACGTTTTATGCGATGTGTATGGCTATACATATCACTTTGAAATACATGGAGAAAAAGTCGATGTTCGTTCGTCTTACTAGAAGTGTTACAGCCCACCAAAATTACATAATTTTTCATGATAATTGGTATACCTCTTGCATCTTATTTATTGTCTAAAGGTATACTTTCTGTTGGCACCATTTTGAGAAGAAGAATACCTAACTGTCCTCTGCCAGAAGAAAAATTCACCATGAAAAATTACAAACGTGGAAACTCTCTTGAATACGTGACGAAGGTCGACGACAATAAAATCTCTCTGGTTGTGTGGAGAGACACTAAATGTGTTCATTTGCTATCCACTTTATGCGGTGTAACACCGGAAGGTACAGCCAAAAGGTATGATCAAGCTTCTCGAGAGTACATAAAAGGTCATGCCCAGAAGTTATCAAGACATATAATAAACACATGGGTGGTGTGGATCTGATGGACAGCCATTTGGGAAGGTTCCACATAAAAATAAAATCCAAAAAGTGGTATAGACGGTTGTTTTTCCATTTATTGGATATAGCAATTATCAATGTCTGGGTTGTGCACTCTCGAGAACAAAAAATTGAAGAAACAGAAACCGGTGAGTCAAATGAATTTCCGACTTGAACTCGCTCTTACGCTTTGCCAGCTTGGACAAAACTTGACCCCAAAACGCGGAAGGCGTTCAATAGTATTTACTAACCGCCAAATCAAGAGATGTAAGAGCGTGTTTCCTCCAAAGAATGTGATAGCCGATTCAGTGGACCACTGGCCCATATTTGACAAACGACGAAACCGTTGCAAAAAGAAGGATTACAAAACAATTACATATATAAAATGCTAAAATGCTTTCTCAGTTTCATCAAGCGTAAAATTGTCATTTTAATTTTTATTGTACGTTTATGAGTTCTCAATAAAACAGATGATGTTTTAATTGCAATTTTTTCTCCTTCATATTATGCCCTTTCCAGGTGCTGCTGAAAATATAATCTTGAAGACCCACCATGCAGATATAATAATTTATGTAACACTAGTGTAACATTATGAAAACCTGAGAATTAGCTAAACATTATATTACATACCTTTATGCATGGTGTAACACTGGTGTTACATTCATATTTTTTCATTTATATAAAACATTATTACACTAGGAATTTTTTGCTTATTTTTACGATGAAGTATGGACAAAAATGCATCGATAAGAATTTTTCTGCGTAAAATAAAAAAATCATGATACTAAGGCTTAAGTACTCTAAATGTATGTTATATTTTTATATATTTTATGTATTGTAGCGACCGACACACACGCGAAAGATTGTTTTTCTTTTCTCTTGGGGTTGTAAAGCCCAAGAGACTCCGTAGTGACTCGCGGTGTTGATTGCGTTATCACTCGCCAAATTAATTTTAAGTGACTGTTTTACTGATGCGACAAAAATGATCTTGCTGGTACGGATGATGAACAGACAAGAACAGGAATGTTTTGAACGATGGTCTTAATCACGAACGTTTGATTAGACTAATTACTCAAATCCGAATGATGATTTGAGTAATAACAGTTTGATTAGAAGTCTTAGTCAGGAATGCTTGACCAGACTAATTACTCAAGTCCGAACGATGACTTGAGTAAGACTGTTTGATTGAGAGTCTTAATCACGAATGCTTGACTGACTCAAATATTCGAATGTATCGTTGATGATAATTGCTCGAGGTTTTTTCACGAGAGAAGAATGTGTTCGCTTGAGAAACGATTGAATTCTGCCTTCGTCTTGCCTTTCAGCGTCGAAGGTAGACAAGACATCAGACTTTCGGGAGGTGCCAAATTGCTGATTGGCTAGTTTTTCCTCGAAGAGGAGGAACCTTCCTTCCGAGATTTCGGTGGTGGAGGAGGAAGGCCTCTCCTTCTTGATGACGTAGCAGAGGAAAAACCAGACATCTGGCTAACGAACCTAAGGTCGGTATCATATACCCAAAAAAACTTTAAAAAAGTAAAAAATACGCCAAGTACATGAAAATGTCGAGGATAAAATGAATATTATCAAAAATCACAAAAAAAGAAAATAGTATACATGAAAAAGTACAATATGAAAAAAGATGTGAAATCAAAATGAGCTGCAAGTACATAACAAAAAAAAAGAAATAATATTGTCACGTCCTGGGGTGGTGATGGGGTTAGGACAATGACTATTCCGGGAGTTCTTGCCCCGTCGCCTCCAACGTACCGTCGCGCCCTAAGGCCGGCCGGATTACGCCGCAATGGAGTAAACTGTGCGGGGCAGGTGGATTGGCTTTTTGGGATCGAGGAGGAAAAGAAGAGGTGTGTTTCGTCTTGGGACCGCCAGCCAGACTCATCAGTAGGGCTATAGCTGACGGCCCCTGCCCTAGACACGCACGGGGACACAGAGAATATGATTTTGGAACTTGTATATATACGAATGACATTGATAGTTAGGACTAGCGGGAAAGATTGGAGACCTCTGGTGACGCTCGTTGACACTAAGTCGCGTGGTGGGGTCGGGACGTCACAATATAATCACACAAAAAAAGAAAATAATATAATTACAATATAAAAAAAGATGTGAAGTCAAAATGAGCTGCAAGTACATAAATACTGTGTTATTCCATTACTCATATCGCGGACATTTTAATTGACCCATCAAAAAGAATCCCATTTAAAAACATTGTCGTAAATTAATAGCATCACAAAATTAATGATATACAAAAATTGCGCCACTTATAACAATGCCTATTTATACAAAGAAAAAAATGTATTAAATAATATTAAGCAGATATATTTTTATACAAATAAATATTTTAATACGAATAAATATTTTATTCAAAATACTTGGCGCTGCGCAACCGATAAAATGTTAATAGTCTTAGTATTAATAATTTACAATAACTCCCTTACAATCAAAAATACATAAACATATGCATACACATATTAGAAACGCAGTGAAATTTGTTCTACATATATTTAATTCTAATATCATACGTAGCATATGCACACGCACACATACACACATTCACGAATGCACGCACAAGAAAGAAAGAAAAAGATTAATGCAATTTATACATATTTATTCAGTTTATCGACACCAATTCGGGGCGCAGCGCCAAGTATTTTGAATAAAATATTTATTCGTATTAAAATATTTATTTGTATAAAAATATATCTGCTTAATATTATTTAATACATTTTTTTCTTTGTATAAATAGGCATTGTTATAATTGGCGCAATTTTGGTATATCATTAATTTTGTGAAGCTATTAATTTACGACAATGTTTTTAAATGGGATTCTTTTTGATGGGTTAATTAAAATGTCCGCGATATGAGTAATGGAATAACACAGTATTTTAGCTGTATATATGTAGTTGTGTCATCTTAAGCGCAGTTGGAAAGCACATTTATGTACTTGCAGCTCATTTTGATTTCACATCTTTTTTCATATTGTACTTTTTCACGTATACTATTTTCTTTTTTTTGTGATTTTTGATAATACTCATTTTGTCCTCGACATTTTCATGTACTTGGCGTATTTTTTACTTTTTTAAAGTTTTTTTGGGGGATCTCACTTCTTTTTACAAAGCTAATTCATGTACTTCGCGTATTTTTTGTACTTTTTTAAAGTTTTTTATGGGGTCTTCGTTACACGTCCACGCGTTAACGGCGCACTGCAGCCTGTCGAGTGGCATTAATTTTTTATTTCCAAAATATTAATAAGAAAGTAATAAAGACTTAAGGGGGTAGACACGGGTAATGCAGCGCGCTGTATACCGACACAATCTGGCCCGAAACATGGGTTTAGTAGAATACATTGTTTGTCCTTATATGAGCGAATTTTGGGCTGGGCGAGGTCTCATTCGAAAGAGAAAGGTTCAGTGCAGCGCGCTCTGGTCATGGTTCGACGAGCTTGTGTTGATATCTAATAATATGAGTGTTCAAAGTAGAGCAAAATTCGCCAAAATACACCCGCATGAATCCAAGTATTTTTAGGTCACTAAAAGAGTTTTGTGACTCAAACGAGGACCAGAGCGCGCTGCACTGAACCTTCCTCTTTCGAACGAGACCTCACCCAGCTCAAAATCTGCTCATATAAGGACAAACAATGTATTCTCGTGATTGCATTCCCAAATACGAGTTCCGCCATATTGGCGATAATACAGAGCAAGTCACGTGACAAATTTAGTTGAGCTAGTGGACACGAGATGGCGCCTACTCGGGAGGACTGCCAACGTGGAATCATAGTAAAACTGAAGCGTTAGCTGGATACACAAGCCACAGTAAAAGCGTGATGCAGTTATTGCATGCATTTTCGGACGACTTTAGGTTAGGTTATATGCATTTTAGGCATACATTGACTAGAAACTGCTGGGAATTGTCTGCATTTACTAAATTAACGGTTTTACTGTAACACATACATCACCGCTGCCGAATATATTTTATAATTATATGGCCACATTATTTCAAATAAAAAAAGAGATTGGAATTTTTTAATAACACTGGAACTAGTGATTTACTGATATCATATTTTCAGAATGTGGAAGTTACAGCAATTATTTGCAATTATTGCTTTTATTATTATTCTTCTGACTGTTGTATATAACATATAACAAGGAAAAGTCTCCAAATCGGTCAACAGTTGACTCCTTGATTGTTTTTGTAATTCTTTACGCTCCTATGCAGAGATGGGCATTATTTAATTAAACGAATATACTTCCGAATGGCCCCAGTGGCCGATCGACACGAGGTTTGGGGGGAGGGTGTGTGTACCCTAAATCTAAAATTCTATTTAGCTTCGGGTATTTATTAGTTTCCTTTGTTTATTCGAAGGCCTTTCATCTTTGGCTTCGAATAATTTTTCATCTTTCATTATATCTTTATCCTAAGGTCGTATTCAAATATATTGGCCGGTCGATTCGTTTTCGTGAACAGCGATCAAGGAGAAATCAGTCATCACCATCTGACGATCGTGGATTTGTCAGTTGGAGTTCCCTAGCCACCGAAGGGTATGGGGGGGTAACGGGAATGCTGCTCGGCCCTGTCTGAACGTAGCCGTGTGGCTGTTATTTATTCTTATTGTGAGCGTAGTACATATGTAGTTGTGTGCGTCACGAAGTTATACGTAGACCAATACGAGATGAAGCTATCGAGAAAGAATCAATGTTCTGACCAATAAAGCTCCCTGAATTTTTTAGGAGCTAAGGCCTCAGGTACACCTATTCTGATGCGTGTATTTCTACGCTCGGTTTGGCCTATACATGACAGAAGCTTGGCGCTATCCCCACCACTTCTGGCTCACTCGTGTTCTACGATGACGAGAGAACACGCGTTACGAATAGGAGTGTGCGGATCGTCCCGCGGCTCGGATTCTCGGCCTTCGGAACGGGTCGGAAAATTTCGGGCGGGATCGGGCGGGGTCCCGATACTTTCGTATTGCTCGAGATCCAGACGGTTTCAGGATCCCGAGACTCGATTCAGGCTACAAGCATGACCGCCATGAGCGGGCAATTTGATTTCAGGTCGGCTTGGCAAAACTCGGACGCGATCGGCTCGAAAGCCAGCTATTACGAGGGGACCGAGACGGAAAGAATTATGTATATCATTTATATCGATACCAGAGTGATAAGTTTTTACTTTCTGTCTCCTGTTGAATCATAATTTGTATCTTATTATTTATTTACATCTATATGTATTTTCATTGCTACCAAATAGTCTGTGAATACTGAATACGTCCATATACGTACTTAAATAAATACCATGTTCAGAACTTGGGAAGAAGACTGTTTTTATATCGACAATATTTTAAAATCTGAATAAAATACATATACTTCATACTTAGTACTTTATGTAAAGGGAATATATAGGGTATTATCTTTTTCCGGATAGGTTCAGATTTAAAATAGAAAACGTACGAACTATAAGCATACAAAAAGGAATATTTCCTAGATGTTTCATAATAACAACAATATACAGGAGGCGAATATTTTATTATTTCAAATTAACGTGTAAGAAACATAATTTTTCTATGTTCTCAGTTAATAATTTTAATCTATTACTGGTAACGATATCGTCCGATCGCGTCCGAGTTTTGCCGAGCCGACCTGAAATCAAATTGGCCGCTCATGGCGGCTATGCTTGTAGCCTGAATCGAGTCTCGGGGTCCCGAAACTGTCGGGATCTCGAGCAATACGAAAGTTTCGGGATCCCGCCCGATCCCGCCCGAAAGTTGCCGGCCCGACCCGAGCCCGAAAAATCGGGTACCCGCACACCCCAAGTTACAAAACTCACCGGCCAATAAATCTGAATACGATCTTAGAAGTTCGAATAACCGACGAGAACCTTTGTGTCCCGAGCCGCGCGAGATCGCCGTGCTCGGCGATGTGTCATCGATTATAAAGAAACAGAATTTGTTTATTTTTCATCGTATCAATATGAAAGTGACACCATTGGATTCTTGGCATTCTCCCGGTTATATTGGCAGAAAATAATTTAAATCGGACTATTTTTAACAAAACGGGCTTTCACTTCTACAAACAAATTTTTCACGTAATTTCCTTAATTTTGGTCCGAATTATATCATTTTTGGGGCCAATTTGATCGAGAAAACATGAGGAATCGACTGACGTCACTTTCGCAAAAATCTGATTAGAAATGCAGAACTGCAGATTTGGCACTGCTTAGCGCGCAACATTGTATGGCCCCGCTGGTTTCGAGCGCCGAAGCCCACGAAACTCAGCGAGTCGCATGATTGCCAGCGAGAAGGACAAGAGAGGACTTTCCATGGCGAAGGAAAATCAGCCTTCTACAGAACTCAAATCGAGAAAGACTTTGCTAATAAACTTTATATTCACGTCAAATAAATACTTTAATTGTAAAATTTAGACGACGAACTATTGTTGAATTTCGCCAGTTCTTACATATGCCCCACTGGGTTCGGAATTCCTGATCCCAGAGTTTCATGCATTTACCTATTGAAATGTTGCTTCAAGTCATCGGGCAATTGCATTATTTCTTCTCGTACATATGTATATCTGTTCGCGAGTAGGTGTCATGAATGACGCGACTTTTGTTTCCCAAATAAATTCACCCCTATCAGGGCCCTCGCTCGAACCGCTTGACAAGGAGACCGAACGATGTGAACCGAGTGCGAGTGAAATAGCGCACCAGCGGTACACCCTCGGTCGACGGCGACTTGAGTCATCCAGTACTGAATACGAAATGTTCAAAATTTCTCATTACACCTTGATGAGAGTGTTACCATTCCTGGATTGTTGGTGAGTCAAGACACGAAGCAATTCAGTCTATTTTTTCTTATGAATACATGATTAGAACACACTCTACGTTCAATAAAAATTGATCGAATTGCTCCATGTTTGATATCATTTTCATCGGGAAATCCTAAAAAATTCATCGGTAATACTTTCATCAATACTTATAAAAAACACGAACATTTTATTTTTCTGTACTGGGTATTTTATCTAGCTCGTCGGTTTTATTGTTCTCGGCTGTCAACAGGCGGTCTACTAGGACCCGAAGGTCCACGCTCGCAACGAGAAAGCAAAACAGTGGGGTGGGTAGGTATTTCCCGATAAACTGAGCCCAAAGGCTTCTCAACAATTGAAACATTGGAAGACTGTACATATTCTTTCTGATGCTTTCGGCGATATGCGCAACCATTTGTATGCCCGGTTTCATGTCTAACAAGTCAGGCGATTTTGTTTGTGAGAGCCATATATAAAGGCAGTCCTGTAACGTTCACATCTTCAATTATAAAACTGCAAATATGTTATTTTACACATGTGCCTCGCTGAGTTTCGTCAGCTTCGACGCTTGAAACCAGCGGGGCCATACAATGTTGCGCACTAAGCACTGATGAATCTGAAGTTTTGCAATTTCTAATCAGATCTTTGCGATCGTGGCGTCAATCGATTCCTTATACTTTCTCAATCAAATTGGCCCCAAAAATGATACAACTCAAACCATAATTAAGGAAATTACGTGAAAAATTTGTTTGCAGAATTGAAAGCCCGTTTCGTTAAAAATAGTCCGATTTAAATAATTTTGTCATAAAAAAAATGCGCAGGCTGGATGCGCGTGATTATTACGTGGCCCCCTCCATAGACATATATAGACGGATCAGAAGATGGGACTATCGGCGTGGGGAAGGAAGGCTTGGAGGGGTAAAGGCATAGGTTCAGATACAGGCACGTCGGTTAGCTTCGGATGCATTCGGCATGCATAACCACAGCGTTAACCGATTTACTCGTATCGCTCCCCTTACCGCGAACCTTGCCACCCCCCTCAGCTTACGCTCCGCCGTCTATATATGTCTATGGTCCCCTCCTCGAAGTGACAGAAAATATAACCTATGTATACGCTATATGACAATAAATGTTGAGCGGCTATTTCGTTGTATTACGCTACATTTGTGAACTTTTTATCATCCTTCCGAAACATTATTATTACGTCGCAACAGTATCTTTAGGAAATCGGGTCTAGCATATAGGTTATATTTTCTGTCACTTTGAGGACAGAAAATCCGGTCCTCCAAGTGACAGAAAATATAACCTATATGCTATACCCGATTTCCTAAAGATACTCTTGCGGCGTAATAATAATGTTTCGGAAGGATGATGAAAAGTTCACAAATGTAGCGTAATACAACGAAATAGCCGCTAAATATTTATTGTCTTATAGCATATACATAGGTTATATTTTCTGTCACTTCGAGGAGGGACCACATAATAATCACGCGTTGGATTCAACATCAAACACAATTTTATATATGTTTGTTCATAACTGCTTTCTGCATAGGATGTGTATTTCATGTTCTGTTTCAGTGTTTTGCTAATTAAAAAATGTCTATCCTAACAAACTTCATTTTCTGGGGACATGCTCTCGTGTATTTTTCCTTTTCACTTATAATTCCTTACTGCCAACGTAGAATATTCTAGCATAAGCACATTTCAAGTAAATGTACAATGAATTTTCTACGTTTCCAGTACCAGCAGACTTTCTGTTTAAATTTTTACAACTTCAACGCAACAGCTGACAATTTCTTTCCACATTCAAAATAAAATATGGAAATAGCAAACAGCTCCCTCTCGCGTGCACAGGCAGCCGCGTATCTATGGGTATTACCATTTCTGTGCAGAAAAAATCTGCTGTAATACCGACCGACCAAATCGGCCAGGTCACGTGCCGTGTCTACCCCCTTAATTTGATGAATCTTTGTTTCTTGATTTAATTAATCGTAATTAATTTCTTGTTCCTTTATATTAATTATTACAATTACAGCTTAATTACTAAATCAATTACACATATTACAAATTAAATTACTTTTAGCAGTTTTACTAGTTTGAGTATACTAGTTCCAGTAAACATGGCAATTGATGACATACCCTGACATAGGTCAGAACATCATTTTACGCTTCGTTTATCTACATATACATAAAATCCTCAGTTTAGTTACAAATAAAAAACAGTTTGATGATATACAAACATGTCGCAATTCAAATTTCGGCAGCTTACCTTGTGTTTGAGACTGCATTTTCGTTGCAATTACAAGTTACCTTATTTAACACTCGCCAGGTTTATAACCTGACTGTAAGCTGTCAAAATTTGGAGCAGATTGCATAGTGAAGGTGTGCGTGTAACGCGTTTGACGAACGAAACATGTGTTGGTTTCTGTTGGCTGAAGGTGTGCGTGTAACGCGTATATACGTATTATGTTTGACGAAATTTGGTTGGAGAAGAAGAATCAGAATCAGAAGAAAAAATTACCGTTTCCGACTGATACATGAGACGATATTGTGATATCTCTGTCATGCGTGGACAGATTTTATTGAAAGGGTCTAGCTGGATAAGCATAGTGAAAAGTGCCCTTGAACCGATGTTAGATGGCAATGGACCTTTCAATAGTGTAGCACAGGAAAACATTGTACACCAAGTTTCAACCCCCTATCTCAACCAGGAGGGTAGTTATAGGGTAAATTCGAATTTTCGGTTTTTGCCATATTTTCCGTATTTAATGGTCAGCAAAAATTCTAAAAAAAAATCTGAAATATTGTAGACATGATTGTGTATGATTGTGAATTTTTTCAGATTTTTTTGTTGCAACTGCTAAGTGTAAGAAATAAAAAACGCAAAAAAATGTCGAAAAATGCAGATTTCCTGTTGAAGTTTTCGAGCGACAAGATTTTTAATTTTACAGTAGTTAGGTATTGACATGACTATTATCTACAATTTTTTTCATATTTTTCGGTAAGGTGCGCCATAGTTAAAAAAATCAGAAAACGATATTTCCGAGATATTTCGCGTGAAAACGTGATAAATACTTTCAATTTTTGCATTTCCGTCATACAGTGAATGCATTATATGATTTTTAATATCTCTACATTCGACAGAGTAATATGTAAACGGAGGGAATCAAGTTAATATGCTTAATTGGAAATGTATACGCACCATATATCATATGGTACGAAAGAATAATTCAGCGCCGCAGTTAGCGGAGTGGTTAGAGTGTTAGAGTGTTAGACTCCAAAACCGCTGCATACTCTCTTTTGTCGTAGGTTCGCACCCAACCAAGGTCCAATTTTTTTTTCATGATATAAAATTTTTTTCATCGTTGATTATATGACAATACACGATATTCATTTAAAAATGTTTCTAGAATATTTTAAAAATATTTTATCATAAGGTTTCCATAAAAATAATTTAAATGCACCGCCGCGCCGGCCGGTTTTCTACCTATGTATTCTTCTAGCTCCGGATAGTTTTTAATTATTTTGTCAATGGAATAGATGTATGGAATTGGCTTATGTTACGGATTCTGAATCCACTGGTTGGATTCGCCATTCTTTTATCAACGTACACCGTCCTCATTCGATTGTGGTCGCAGTGCGTCCGATTAATGGCTGATTTAAAAAAATTTGTTGTTAATATATTAAAGTCTTTGAGACCCCCGCATTTCTCAGTGCGTCAAAACCGAGAGGTGGACTTAGGTACCGCGACAATTAAACACTAAAAACATTTGTAAAAGGCTGAACTTATAGAATATAATTAGTTATTTCTAACCCAGAGTTCTTTTATTTAAATTAATCATTATCTGAATTTCCTCTTCGAGATAAACCCACATAGATACTCCTTTACCGCTCAAGGTGTATCACTTTATAAAGTTACGAGGCTAAACTAACATTTCCTAGTGGCTCCCGGGGATATCAGACCCCGGTTCGTCCACGACAACCAACCTCCTAGTGGCTCCCGGGGATACCAGACCCCGGTTCGTCCACGACTTCCACCTTCCTAGCGGCTCCCGGGGATACCAGACCCCGGTTCGTCCGTGAAAGCTTACCTTCCTAGTGGCTCCCGGGGATACCAGACCCCGGTTCGTCCGTGAAAGCTTACCTTCCTAGTGGCTCCCGGGGATACCAGACCCCGGTTCGTCCGCTACTAACAAACTCCAAAAACAAACTCAATCCTCGGCCTCGCAGCCGCCATTCACATTGCCCTCAGCCTCGGCTCGTAACAATTCACTCATATTTTGACTGCGATCTGTGATCCTGTCTGTTCGAGAGCGAAACGTCGAAGCTTCGATTGCTCGCTAATTAGGTTTAGAATTAGAACTAATTTTAGTGTTTAAGATAGTCAGTAAGGATAGCCGTTAAGAATAGTCGTTAAGTTGTACAATTAATTACACAAGAGCCTAATTAAACTAGAACACAAGCGCAATTATTAGTTTAATGCGAGAGTCCGCGAGAAACAGCACTTGAACTAAGCAGTTCGTTGCACTTGACTGGAACGTTCCAGTAACGCGCGAGCACGCGAGTTTAAGTAACCTGTTGCCGTATCAACGATTCGCAGAGAAGAGAGCGATCGCGGTGATGGACCGTATCGGTTCGCCGAATTCTGTGACGTCAGCACCCCACCTAACAGCTGATCGTCCTAAGCAAACGAGGACCGCACCGGCGAACAAAGCCGGTCGCACGGTGAAGCGAGAGAGCTGTCTAATTTAGCTGAGGTGCGCGTCAACAGATGGCCCGACCGATCTCATCACCGCGATCGTGCATACCGTGACTTAGTCGCGTTAGCCGTTTCGAACCGCGCGCGGAGTCGGCAGCGAATCCGCGCCGGCTTGGCCTGTGGCCGTTTGGGCCAATCCCAAACACTGTCACAATAAAAAAAAATTAAAAATATTCAACAGATAAGTTTTATTAGGTAAGACTGGATTACCCCATCTGAAGTTTTCTAGTAACTAATGTGATGTCCCACCAAATTTTCGCGCAATATTATCTTAGAGATAAAAGCTTACTATCAAAATCACTCCACCAAAGCTCCTCAAAATCAACCAATTAACCCTTTGTCCCCGACCACTGACCGCCTTGACGATGTACCTTAGCGGTCCCCATCTCATGACGATTGGTACGAAACCTCCTTCAATTATTCGCCCTACGAGGCACAAACTCCCCCTATTACAAAATCTAAGCAAGTCCCTCGTCCCAAAAAACTCCTAAATCGAGACCACGTCTCACCCCTCCCCTAAGACCCTCCAAATCAAAACCACGATCACCCCTTTCCCATTAAAACTCTTAAAACCCATCCAGGGAGGCGAGCATCTCCAAACCACGTGTATAAAAACCCCGGAAGACAAAATTCCCTTGTCTTCCAATTCTAAATATAGACCGACCTTTGGTCCTTGCAAAAACCCCTGAAATGCTACCGCGGCACGTGTCAATATAGGCCAAGGTTGCATACTGCAACCGCCCTTCGCCCCTAACAATCTTTTGATTTTACATAAATACGAGGACCCAAGAGGTCCTCGTCCTCTTCTACGGAAACCACTCCCGCGAAGTGTTACGTTGCTTTTGATATTTCTACTGTGTTAGCTTACTGCATCATTACAATCAGTGTTCTACGAAACGATTATCTACGGCAGCTACTGTAAGCTATTATCATTATTATTAATAACATTGTATATCACCCACATCCCATATTACTATTCTTATTTGCTTTTCGTATTAATCCTCTTATTAACGCTCATTGCGATCATATTATTTGCTTGTTAACGCTTATTGCAACCATTCCATTTGTCTTGTCAACGCTAAAAGCTTATTACATACTATTTTACTATCTTTTATTGTATTTCACGTCCATACATAAACCTTAAACTGTATATATACATATTTATAAATGTCATACGCTAACAACCATCGCTTACTGCACCATTAACGCAGTACATGGTAAACATTCATGTTTAACTGAATAAACGGATATTTAAATCACCCGTCAAGTCATTGTGTTAATCTTTCGGCTACGACGATCCCAAACATAACGGACCGCTGCAACAGCTGATCTCGGTTCGCGAGCTCGAGTGTTCTCAGTGTTTACAAACGTTCTTCTGCATAGCCTACGTATAGCCGTAAATCTAGACGTATTTCGCAGAAACGTTACATTCGGCTTTCTTATATTCATGCAAAGGTAAATCCGATTACCGCACCTCAGTAAAAACTACAAGTGATCTAACGGGTGTCTCCTCAGTGTATCTATATCCTAAACTTCCCTCTACCCCAGCGTGTAGGATTCAAGATCCTCGCCTAAACCTCCCTCTACCCCAGCGTGCAGGATTCAAGATCCTCGCCTACTTTCTTTTCAACCCAGCGTGCAGGATTCAAGATCCTCGCCTAAATTCCCTCTCAAACCAGCGTGCAGGATTCAAGATCCTCGCCTACTTACCTTTCGACCCAGCGTGCAGGATTCAAGATCCTCGCCTACTTTCCTTTCAACCCAGCGTGCAGGATTCAAGATCCTCGCCTAAAATTCCCTCTAAATCAGCGTGCAGGATTCAAGATCCTCGCCTAAAATTCCCTCTTCCCCAGCGTGCAGGATTCAAGATCCTCGCCTGGACTCCCAAAAATCCCCCTATGTCATTGTTCCCCTAAGACCTACACCCGGGACGTGACATAATTTTGGTGACAGCGGTGGGATGCGTCTACCGTCGATAGGAAAACAGACTCTTTAACACGGTACCCACAAGGTCCCTAATACTTAGGATGTGCATTCAACACCCAAATAGAGGTGAATTGTCATACAGGAGCCGCAGATTACAAAGTTTGACGGCATATACGCAGTGGATGGTCTGCGTTTCAGGGAACATAGCAACGACTAACGAAGGCGACGATATTTGTTCAAGTTGCTCCCAACTAAATCCAACGGACACGGTGACAGTATACAAAATCCATTACTGCCAGACGCCCTATACATTCCCCAATTGCCCTCGGTGTAATACAATTTTACTTCGAACGTGTCCCGCGAGCAATTGTGCCGCGTGCACAGAGTGGTACCTCCTTTCAAATAAGAGCTACGATCAATTCGATAACCAGTACCCAAATATAGAAAATCCAAGCTTCTAAATAATAGCCTGACGCGACACAATTTCGGTCATTTAAGGTCAGCTACACATCTGCCGTTGTCAGAGAATAGATTCTCTGACACACGGTACCCATAATATCCCAACGTTAGTATGTGCAATAGATTTCAACGTCGGCACCTAACCAATCTGTGCCGCAGATTTCAGAACTTATCGGCAAATACAAATGAGCTGACTTGCGTTTCGGGCGGTGTAGCAACGACCACGGAAGGTTACGATATTTGTCTAAACTGTTTCGATTTGGACCCCGTTGAAGTAGACGAAATATATCAGGAGCATTACTATACATTTAATAATTCATTCCCTAAGTGCCCTCGTTGCAAAAACCCCTTACTCAGAACACGTCCCCTAAGTAGTTGCACCGAGTGCACAGAACGCTTTCTCCTCTCAAATAGGAACCACTACGGGTTGATAGTTTTTGCCTCTAGAGATAGAACACCATAAACCTAAATAACGGCTAAGAAAATGTCTGAGTACGGCGACGCTGGCGATCCTCAAGTAATAAACCAAGACGCGGGTATAACCGTTAACGCCACAGATGCCGCGACTACCGAATTATTAGAACGAGTACAGTTATTAAAGCAAAAGGGAGAGGTAATTGAAACCTTGCACACGAGATTTGTCGAACCTAATATGCATTCGGGCGTAGCCACGAAATCGGGCAACCACGCGTTGGAAGGTCTCTCCGCTAAAATGAAAAACCTCGAAGAAATGATGGGAAAACTTCTTGCACCCTCGTCGAATAATTTTGCCACGCCGTGTTCCTCCCGTTTCGATAGAAAACCCGTGTTAAGTCGTAACAACGTTCCGGAACCATTGAAATATAACAACGTTCCAAACCTACCAAATCGTGGCGATATTTTAGACCGGGACCAAGGTCCAACGCCCCAGATCACATTGAAAGACGCCATCGAAACCGTCCCGAATTTTAACGGGCATAATATACCTATAGAGCAATTCGCGAGAGCCTGCAACAGGGCTAAGGCTCTGGTTCCCTCGCAAGCCGAACCCCAGCTGGCGAGGTTGTTGCGAAACAAGCTGCAAGACCATGCATGCTTGGCTGTTGAGGATAGGGTCCTTGACTCCGTAAACGACTTAATTAAGCAACTCAAACGCATCTTTTCTCCAGTCAAAACATCTGACCATTACCGTGGAGAGCTTGCAAACATTATTAAAGGAACCAATGAACACATATTGGAGTATATTTCACGCGTTAAAGATCTCCGATTCGCGATATTGGAAGAAGATAGAGGAAATTACCGCGACTTCGCACGGATTCACCCCGAAGACCTAGATCGCCTAACATTAGACTCATTCGTCGATGGTCTTCCACCCCCTATAAGAACAAGACTACTACAAAATCAATTCGAAACGCTCGACGACGCGTTCAACTTGGCTGCCCTTGTGGACAAGGAAATTGAGAGGGACCATCTCAGGTTCTCAGAACAGAAGACTCCCAGACCAACATGCCAACTCTGCAACAAAACAGGACACGACGCACGATCCTGTCGAAGCAATCAAAATATAGTTCAACAACCCTTCGAGAGATACCCTCCAAACCGCGTTACAGGATATGGGAACCAGGCACCCAATCCCCTACTCCCCTACTGGGACATAACTAGACCCCCTCCTTCGAGACCTACGGAAATAAGTATCTGCTCATACTGCAGAAAACCCGGACACCTGATCTCTGAATGCAGGAGACGTATATTTAATCGCAACGAAAGAAAGCCAAGAACCTTCCAGGAACGAGATTCGGGAAACGCTCCGCCCCTACGGTCAACCATGGATGCGTACCGTGGAACAGGTCAAACGGGAGCGCATCCAGTAACAATACAACCGGAATCAGGAATGTCGAAACTAGGATCTCAACAGCATGGTTAAGGACTGCCGATGAAGCCCCGTCTGTAAGAATTCCCTCCCCCGATTTCGAAATTACACCGGAACTAATGATCGATACCGGGTCACAGGTAAATCTATTGAAAATTCAAGCCGTAAAGCTACCACAGGAGATGGACAAGAAAAATCTACTAACACTCAGGGGCATCTCTCCGGGCCCCGTCACCACGCTAGGTACAGTGAAGATAACTCTTTTGGGTGACAACGTCACGTTCAATGTAGTTGAAAATGATTTCCCGATTAAACCACAAGGAATACTAGAGGTACAGAATTTTTTATGAAACAGAATGCCTCAATACATTACTCCAAAAAGCGGCTAGAGTTCAACGGAAACTCTATCCCATTTGTAAACAGCGCTCAAATCGTGCTACCTGCTAGATCGAAAACCGTTTCTTTCGTTAAAGTATCGAATTCAAACATAAAGGACGGGTATTTACCCCGGTTGGACTTAGGCACTGGGATTCATGCTGGTAACGTCCTTGTCCGTAATCAAGACGGCCAAGCGTATTTACAAATAATAAATTCTAGTGAAACGGACAAAACGATCACAATACCTACTGTTGAACTGGAAGAATTTGAAATTGTGACTCCCGAACCCAAACAAAGACGACAAAAAGAGACTAAGACGTCAAAATACGTCACTCCTATCTCCAACTTAAACAAATCCCTCTTACCCCCGGATCCATCGATCCATCACACAGAGGCACCCGCGAAAGTGCACTCACTCTTACCCCCTGTGCATTATGCCAGATCAAATTCCCATGAGTCTCTTACTATTGCGTCGGGTGCGGATTTATCAATAAGTTCAGAAAACCCAGCAACAAGAGTGGAAAAAGTGCGTGAATTAATTTCAACGGAACATATGAATCCGGAAGAAAAGCTTCATGTCCAAGGAATTTTAAGTAAGTACCATGATCTTTTCCATCTACCTGATGAGAAGTTGGGTCATACAACCGCTATCCAGCATGGGATCCAGACAACTGACCCAGTGCCTGTCAATATGAAACAATATCGTTTCCCTCCAGTACACAAAAAGGAAATCGATAAACAAGTACGGAAATTACTAGACCAGGAAATAATAAAGCCATCATTATCACCCTACAATTCGCCTATTTGGATCGTATCCAAAAAACCGGGACCCGATGGGGAACTCTTGTGGCGGATGGTAATTGACTTTAGGGATCTAAACAAAAAGACCGTTCCTGACGCATATCCGCTTCCGAATATCAATGAAATATTGGATCAGTTAGGAGGAGCAAAATACTTTTCAGTATTCGACCTCGCTTCAGGATTCCACCAAATCCCTATGAAGCCGGAAGACTCACCAAAAACCGCTTTTTCTACGCCTCATGGACATTATGAGTTTGTCAGAATGCCGTTTGGGCTTTGTAACGCGCCTGCTACTTTCCAACGCTTAATGGATCACACCCTTACGGGGCTCCAGGGCACGGAAATGTTTGTGTATTTGGACGACATCGTCCTCTACGCGAGTTCTCTCACTGAACACTTAATAAAATTCAAAAAACTCGCCAACCGCCTACGAGAGGCGAACCTGAAACTGCAGCCTTCGAAATGTAAATTCTTACATAAAGAGGTTGCATATTTAGGCCACGTGATCACCGAGGAAGGTGTAAAACCGGATCAGCTGAAAATCGAAGCCGTTCGGAACTACCCAGCCCCTCGCACGCCCAAAGGAATCAAAGAATTCCTCGGATTAACCGGTTATTACAGAAGGTTTATCCCAGAATTTTCTAAAGTTGCTCGCCCATTAACCCAACTACTGAAAAAGGACATTTCATTCGACTGGGGATCGTCCCAGCAAACCGCTTTTGACCACTTACGGTTAGCATTGCAAAAGGAACCTATCCTGCAATACCCAAATTTTGAACTGGAATTCCATGTAACTACCGATGCCTCCGAATATGCAATAGGAGGAATATTAAGTCAGGCTATCGATGAAAAGGAATTACCAATTGCTTACGCATCCCGTCTCCTAAACAAGGCGGAAATCAACTATTCAACTATAGAAAAAGAACTCTTAGCTATTGTTTATTGCGTTAGGTACTTCCGTCCTTACCTTTATGGAAAGAAATTTGTTTTATATACCGACCATCGACCTCTAATTTGGTTACACAAGGTAAAGGATCCAACATCGCGCCTCATTCGTTGGCGCTTAAAACTAGCTGAATACGATTATGAAATTCGGTATCAGCCGGGAAAAAGCAATAAACTTGCTGACGCTTTGTCCCGTAATCCCCCTATGGCGGAAGCGTACCTCATACGACCGCGAGAGGAAGCTGACGAAGACTGGAAGGATCTTCCCCCTCCTAAACGAGGCCCAGGCAGACCTCGTGGCTCCACGGCAACCACCTCCGCACCAAAAACCACAAACAAAACCCGCCCAAGGACGGCGCCTACGAGGATTCAACCGCGTCGAAAGGTACGCGAAACTCCAACACCTACACTAACGCCACCGGATCCTACTCCGCTCAACCTACCCGAACCAAGGGACAACATAGAAGAGGAAGACCAGGAAATGGGAAAAGAACCTGACGATAGTTCATATTCGGCTATTTCGCTCCCGCGATCGCCAACACCGCAAGGACAAGACGACTCGGATTCCGAGGTAGGATCCAACGCTTCACATGACTCAACAACCGACTCAGAATCATCAATAACCGAGCTGAACGATCACCCGGAGACAGCTTATGAAGCAGACCCTGATAGGGACCTCAGGATAATACCGATAATCAGCCGCGACCCATTGTCTCTACGAAAGGAAACACTCGTGTTCTTTTTAAGCGCTAATGGGGAGGCTTGTGACGACGGTGCTAAGCAACTACAGGAAGCAGGAGCCCTTACAATAACAAATAACCTCACACTGGGCAGAGCTCACGTAACTTATAATAAGGGACAAATCCTCGTCGGGTTAGTTATTAAAGAAACTCGAAATACGCCTTTAACCACTACGACATGGGGCGAAGCCCTTTCTTCTCTTAAGGACGTAGTGCGCGAGCTTATAATATATTCGTTCAGTATAGCCAAAACGACGAACATTGATCAATTGAACTGGCAGGATATCATTATGGATGTCCTCGAGGCCGTCGACGAAGAAGACATCAGTGTTACCATATGTTTACAAATAGTCCGGATACCAGAGGAATCGGATCGACAAAATATTATTACGGAAAACCACGCATCTGCATTAGCCGGACACAAAGGAGTGACTAAAACATACAATAGAATTCGTCACCATTATTTTTGGAAGGGCATGAAGAAAGCCGTGGAAGACTACGTTCGAAGCTGCGCGGATTGTCAACGGAAGAAACTCGTTCGTGTTAAAACCAAGCAACCAATGATCCTTACCGACACGCCTGGACGCGCCTTTGATAAAGTTGCACTGGATATAGTAGGGCCGCTACCTACTACGAGAGCAGGCAATACGTATATATTAACAATGCAAGATTTACTAACGAAATACTTCGTGTGCGAACCCCTTAAACAATCTACATCAATAAAAATCGCAGATGCATTTATAAAAAGATTTATTTGTCAATTCGGAGCTCCTAGAGCCATCCTCACAGACCAAGGAGCGAATCTCACTGGTAATTTCATGAAAGCTATAGCGCGGAAATTTAAAATCGAACAATTTCGAACCACAGCCTTTCACCCACAAACAAACGGTTCTCTAGAGCGATCACACCTCGTCTTGACGGAATATTTAAAAATGTTCATAAGTAAATATAGCGACTGGGACGAATGGACTGAAATGGCCGCGTTCTCTTATAATACCAGCGTCCACGAGGGCACTGGTTATACTCCACATGAACTAGTATTCGGGAAAATAGCTAGGGTGCCCAGCCGGAACCGGGTGCGCGAGGATTTCGAAAATGAAACATACAATCATTACCTCTCAAAATTGAGTACGAGGGTGCAAGAGCTGCAAACCGCTGCAGCAGAAAAGTTAAACCAATCCAAACTCCGTTATAAAAGGTACTACGATCGACATATAAACGAGGAAACTTTCAAACCGGGCGACTCAATCTTCGTTTTAGTAGAGCCGCGAAAAGGGAAATTCGGTGACCAGTATTCTGGCCCGCACACAATTTTGGAGGTGATCCCTTCCCAAAATTTAAAAATATCCTGGAAAGGAAAAACAAAGGTTATACACGCGAATAAAGCGCGTCTTGGTCGCGTATACGGAGATCCCGGTTGACCCCAGGGAAAAGATATATATATATATATGTGTTCCTTTATCACCTTAGATCGTTAAAGAACGCACATAAGAATGCCACATAGGAGAACCAGCAACCCTGACGGGCCCAGGCGAAAAAGACCGGGTTTGAAGGGGACACTCTCCCACATACAGTGGCTGCGCAGGGATGCATCGAGGGCAGGAAGAAGCCTGTCACCCCTCCTCCCCCAAATAACGTCGACGATAGTCATCAGGGAAGCCGCTGCAGCTCCCGAAATCATCACCATTGACGATTCACCCCCCTTCTCACTAACAACAAGGGACATAGAGGAACTGCAAGAAGCAGTTACCCCGCCACCCCCACAAAACCCTACCGCTAGAACAGGGCTACAGGAGAGAGAACTCGTGTATCCACCCCCACCTCCTAACCGTTCTCCATCCTCTCAAACCCTAGTTCCCTCCACCATCCCACCTTGGCCAGGAGTGGTGGATATCTTGAACACGGGGTCAGCTACAAAGGTCCCCGACCACACGGAGCTGACGCCGGAGTTTTTAAGATGGTTCGATGACCTCTATCAAGGGGGTCAGGACCTCATGTTCATCCTGGAGGATCCCACTTTCCAGAACCTATCCTATTCTTATCCCCCTTAAAGATCCATTCCTTCCACCCGCTCCCAAACCTGTATATAGTTCCATTGTACATAAATCCCTCTAAAGATAGTTATTTTTATTTCTAATATATATTTAAGTTTTCTTTCATAAAGGCCCTTTTGGCCAGAAAATTCTTTGAAAATTTTTTCTTTTTTTTTTTCCTCTTAATTTTGTTTTTTTTTTGCTTCTCTATCCCTTGTTAAAGAGAGAGAAGAAGACACCATATCATAACCAAATCCACCCCGAACCTTATTGTTAAGAAATGCGTGCATTTCTTCGCATAAGGGGGAAGGTGTGATGTCCCACCAAATTTTCGCGCAATATTATCTTAGAGATAAAAGCTTACTATCAAAATCACTCCACCAAAGCTCCTCAAAATCAACCAATTAACCCTTTGTCCCCGACCACTGACCGCCTTGACGATGTACCTTAGCGGTCCCCATCTCATGACGATTGGTACGAAACCTCCTTCAATTATTCGCCCTACGAGGCACAAACTCCCCCTATTACAAAATCTAAGCAAGTCCCTCGTCCCAAAAAACTCCTAAATCGAGACCACGTCTCACCCCTCCCCTAAGACCCTCCAAATCAAAACCACGATCACCCCTTTCCCATTAAAACTCTTAAAACCCATCCAGGGAGGCGAGCATCTCCAAACCACGTGTATAAAAACCCCGGAAGACAAAATTCCCTTGTCTTCCAATTCTAAATATAGACCGACCTTTGGTCCTTGCAAAAACCCCGGAAATGCTACCGCGGCACGTGTCAATATAGGCCAAGGTTGCATACTGCAACCGCCCTTCGCCCCTAACAATCTTTTGATTTTACATAAATACGAGGACCCAAGAGGTCCTCGTCCTCTTCTACGGAAACCACTCCCGCGAAGTGTTACGTTGCTTTTGATATTTCTACTGTGTTAGCTTACTGCATCATTACAATCAGTGTTCTACGAAACGATTATCTACGGCAGCTACTGTAAGCTATTATCATTATTATTAATAACATTGTATATCACCCACATCCCATATTACTATTCTTATTTGCTTTTCGTATTAATCCTCTTATTAACGCTCATTGCGATCATATTATTTGCTTGTTAACGCTTATTGCAACCATTCCATTTGTCTTGTCAACGCTAAAAGCTTATTACATACTATTTTACTATCTTTTATTGTATTTCACGTCCATACATAAACCTTAAACTGTATATATACATATTTATAAATGTCATACGCTAACAACCATCGCTTACTGCACCATTAACGCAGTACATGGTAAACATTCATGTTTAACTGAATAAACGGATATTTAAATCACCCGTCAAGTCATTGTGTTAATCTTTCGGCTACGACGATCCCAAACATAACGGACCGCTGCAACAGCTGATCTCGGTTCGCGAGCTCGAGTGTTCTCAGTGTTTACAAACGTTCTTCTGCATAGCCTACGTATAGCCGTAAATCTAGACGTATTTCGCAGAAACGTTACATTCGGCTTTCTTATATTCATGCAAAGGTAAATCCGATTACCGCACCTCAGTAAAAACTACAAGTGATCTAACGGGTGTCTCCTCAGTGTATCTATATCCTAAACTTCCCTCTACCCCAGCGTGTAGGATTCAAGATCCTCGCCTAAACCTCCCTCTACCCCAGCGTGCAGGATTCAAGATCCTCGCCTACTTTCTTTTCAACCCAGCGTGCAGGATTCAAGATCCTCGCCTAAATTCCCTCTCAAACCAGCGTGCAGGATTCAAGATCCTCGCCTACTTACCTTTCGACCCAGCGTGCAGGATTCAAGATCCTCGCCTACTTTCCTTTCAACCCAGCGTGCAGGATTCAAGATCCTCGCCTAAAATTCCCTCTAAATCAGCGTGCAGGATTCAAGATCCTCGCCTAAAATTCCCTCTTCCCCAGCGTGCAGGATTCAAGATCCTCGCCTGGACTCCCAAAAATCCCCCTATGTCATTGTTCCCCTAAGACCTACACCCGGGACGTGACACTAATCAAGCTAATATATTCATAAATCATAAATTTTTATTTTCAAACCGTGGATATTTATAAATTAAACAAAAATTAATTGGTGTGTGTGATCTGTTCTCCATGTGTTTTTAAATATTCTTCAGATAAGTTTTAGGTAAGATTGGATTACTCCATCTGAAATGTTCTAATAATTAATAAAGCTAATATATTCATTAATTATTAGTTTCAGATCGTGGATATTCATTTTATAAAACATCGTGGGAGTCTCATACTGTATAACATCTCTTTTTCTTTCTCTTTCACTTTTTCTGTCTTTCTTCCTCTTTCTTTCAATATTTTCAAGTGGTCTCGGCTGCTTATGCGCCGACACTCTCGGCTGCTTATGCGGCGAAACCATCGGCTGCTTATGCGTCGAAACTATCGGCTGCTTATGCGCCGAAATTCTCAGCTGCTTAGGCGCTGAACTAATGCGAAGCATTCTTAATTTACATAATGTAATACACTAGTTATCACAAAGTGTAATTTCAGCTGCTGAAGCTGTGAATAGTATAGAATAGAATAGAATACAATAGAATAGTATATTTGAAATATAAAAGTATAATTCATCATGTCTGTAATTAATAGACTCATACCACTCAATTTAAAAAGTATGCAAATTATTAATAGAGTCGAATGGTTAACAGATGATCATATTGAATATTTTCACAAATTATTAGAAGCTAACTCTAATTATAAACCACGCGAGACGTGGAGAGTTCAATTGCCTGGTACAATTCAACCAGTTCCTGAAAATCAGGATCACATACAGATTTTGCACCAAAGCGAAGATTTTAAAACCAATGCAGGGGGACACTGGGTTTGTAGGTTCTATAAACATGATGAAAGAAGAGTTTATGTTTCTGATTCTTTTAATTCCTCGAAGTTGCATAGTCATCATAACATTTTTCTGCAGAAGTTATACCCTTTTTTGAACAAACATGACGGTGCAATAAACGAAGAATTTATTGATTTTCCACGGGTACAAAGTTTGCTGTCTCGTTATTATTCAATATATTACCAGACAAAGTAACGTACAAACTTGCGTTGATGCGTCAACATTTGCTCCAAATGTTTCGATCTAACAGTATCGAACATTTTCCAAACAATCAGAATCAACAATTAACACGTTCTGTGCACGAATATGAATCTGCAATTGAAAGTACGATTATTAAAAATCCCTCTTGTGAAAATTATCCTCCATTTAAAAGCGGGCAAAGTTAAATTACTAACGAAACAGATAATAAAATATCCCCAGTTCAAAATGTAGTACTTAGTCACAAAGAAGTCACCATATATATCACCATATATATTGTTTCGAACTCAAAAATCAGCAATGTATACCTACCAAGTAGTAGAACAGAATACATATCTAATTATTCTAAAAATTATTATAAAAACCATAAAGAAGAAATTAATTTAAAAAGAAAAGCTGTTTATAAAGCAAAGAAAGGAGGGTGTAACCCGAAAAAAAGGCAAAGATTGTAAAAAAGGGGAGGAAAGCATAAAATTTTATAATTATGAATATTATAACGCACACAAAGAAGGTATAATAAAAAAGAGAAAAGTGCATTATGACGCAAATAAAGAAGTGACATGCAGAAAAGGCAAAAATTATTATGAGCTAAATAGAGAAGGAAAACTCAAAAAGACAAAAGTACATTATGACGCAAATAAAGAAGAGAAAAACGGGAAGCGAAAAAATTATTATCAGCTAAATAAAGAAGGTATAATTAAAAAGGCAAAAGTGCATTATGACACAAATAATGTTAAAATTTGGCGCTAATCCCAGAGTCAATGCACACGTGCACTGTTCAGAGGGCGCTGCATCGGCTCGTGGCGAGTCATAGGCTTATCGCGGAAGGTTCGTGGCTGTGTGTTTTTTTCCTCCCTCTTGGCTCGGTAGCGTCCAGGGTAGCAACACGTGCTTGGAGATGGTGAAAGGCTTTTACGCGCCGCGTGCGTTACGAACCGCGTTTTTGTACAACTAGTTAATAAGTATAGCTTCTTAAGTTCACTCAGAGCGAAACGCGCTCTGATCAAATAAATAAGTTCAACAAATAAAGATATGACTTGCGGAAAGAAAAAAAATTATTATCAGCTAAATAAAGAAGGTATAATTAAAAAGGCAAAAGTGTATTATGACGCAAATAAGGATGTGACTTGCGGAAAGAAAAAAAAAATTATCAGCTAAATAAAGAAGTTATCTCCAAAAAGCGGAAGGTATATTATGATGAAATACGTAAAGGAGAGGATTATAATAAAGTAGCAAAACGTCGTGCTGCTCTGCAAATAATAAAAAAGTATCGTTATATTGCTGTAGCAAATAATAATTTAGCAACCAAAAGTAACAAAGAAACTTATATTAGAAAACATTAAAAAATTATTAGTATGCCGTCCGGAGAAGCAAGTTGATTGGAAGCTGAACGTTAGGGTGTTTCATATTATAGGGTTAAAATTAAAGTATTATATTTTTATTTTACTTTGCGCATGTCCTGATTCCTATTAATATAAAAAAAATATCTGACAAATTTTAGGAAGATTGAGTAATATTTAGAGGTTGCACACTTTGCACACTAAATAATATGTAGTAGGCTAAAGAAACACGATTTTCAATGATAATTATTTTTATTCTCAAGTCCATAAAACAGAAACTAAACTTCAAAGAAGATTTACACTTAGATAAATTTACATTTTATTACTACTATTATTGTTCACACCTATAAAAATTCTGTACCTTATTATTTTACCCACATTTTTAAAACCTGGAAAAGCGGAAATATGTAGGGTAGACCGGGGTAGTAGTAACAGAGGCATATGTAACACATACAAATTGTGTTGAATCTCAAAACATATAATGAATATTAACACCAATTTTAGATACACATATGATAAACAATGACATTTGGAATACACACATCAATATCCTAGTAGTATAGATACTCAATAGCATGGATAGTGGACAAAATAACTTTTCGATACCCTAAAGTAACTTTTTCTTACTGACTTATGAATCTAATGTAAACACTCCCTTTGCAAGTATGTGCGTTTTTTTAATCTGTAATTTGACCTTTTTTAAAGTAATACCGATCGTTACCTAGCACTTTTAAGTGTTTCGTTAGTCACAATTTATATTTGAAGTTCGAAAGCATGGTCGAGGGCGATTGTAACATCGGCAGTCGGGATCGGTTGTACCGCAACAGAACCGAATAGTGTCAAAGAAAGCGAATAATATTGTCTTGTTTGCATACAATCCATGTAGTGTTACAACCGACCCGAGATCAGATACGGTTGCAACACTTTACACTGTATCGTTGGGGCTATAACACTCCGCTTCTCATTTTTTATTAATAACTTTGATATTACTTGACATACAGTGAAACTGTTGCGACTGAATAATGTCAGATAAGTAAGTAACATTTCCTTATAAGGGTTTTTGTTGTAAATGTAATAGTTTCTGCGTAATCGTAATCCCAAGCCAAAGTGTTACTACCGCCTTAGGCCTACCTTAGTGATAAAACTGTGCAACCCCTAAATATTATTAAATTTGTCTAAAAATTGGCATACAGATCACTTAGATGAACAGAATCAAGGGGGCAAGCAAAGTTATATGAAAATAGCACCTGTGGAAAATTGAAACACCCTACTGAACGTATAATAAAATGGTGTTTTCATATTAGGCAAAAGTACATTTTGGAAATGGGGAAACTCTTGAAAGATTGTAAACAAAAAGTGGAAGTTTCCTTAACGCGCACAGCAGAATGTTTAGAAGTTGAGGACCGGATTAATGCTTTGTGTGGAGAATCCAGACATATATCTTCTTCAGAATCATATTATGCGGAAAGTTCGTACCATCCTTTCAGCGGTTCGGAATCAATCATACTGAATTCGGTAGGGAAAACTATAAACGTTCTAGCTGTATTGCAATCGAAGAAGACGACAAAAGCATGGCATTGTAGTTATCTTTGTAAAACAAAAGATGTTGAAATTCTGAATAATTTACAGTATTTCTTCAAACGATTGTTAGAATGCTCATTAAAAAAGGTAGATAAGTTGAACAACCATATCAGTAGCTGTTCTAATAAAGTGCATGCTGAAAAAGTTGGTCATTCTCATGGTTGTTACATAAACCCTAAACTATGTAAATCCAATTTTTTAGCTATTGAGATTTTGGCACCTCACTTTCCGGATTTACGACATTTGAAGTGAATGATATACAAAATAGCGAGCATTTATAAAGACCAATTACATAATTTAGACAAAGCCTTAAACGATAATGACCTTGAAACACGTGAACGAATAACACTTCAAGCGCGGAAAGAAGCTGAAGCGTTACAAAAAAAAATACTGACATAAGTTTGAACGAAGAAGAGATTATATCCCGATATTATTTAGCATTTAGAGCTTGCAAAAAGCGGTCTATGGACACACCACGCATTCCGTGCGTTTCCTGCGAGAAACTCTGTTTTAAAACAGAGGTTCATAAGTTTGTTATTTCTAAAAGAACAGATAAGGGAAATGTAATGCAAATATTGTTAAATCATATTCGATACAAAGTTGGTGACATGCATTTTATTTGCCGATATTGTCACGATAAAATTCGCAACGATTCCATACCACCAGAATGTATTTTAAATAAGCTTGATGTACGTTCAGTTCCAGAAATAGCAGTGTTGAACGATTACGAACGAATTCTCATTCAAAGAGCTAAACCGTTTCAAACGATTGTGAGAATGGATACAGTAATGCGTAAAAATATGCCACAAAAACACAAGTTTCCAAAATCTGTCCTGCGACTGAACCTTTAAATCAAAATCATGAATTATACATATTGGTGCGGGGCGTTCCTACAAAATCTAAAATAGTTTGGGAAAAGTTAGTTGACTTGAAGAAAGTATGGAATGCCTTAGTATGGTTGAAAGTCAATCATTCTCTATACTCAGAAATTGTTTTACCACAATCGCACGATTTATTACTGAGTGCCAAATTTCCAGATACAGAATTTCAAGAAGAAGTTGTTGACAAAGATAATAATAACGATAATAACGAAGCTATCGAGGACGTTGAAGGTGAAACACTTAATATCGATGGAAACATCAAACGTGCATTACTGACGCAAATGTCATAATCGGATGCATATTATGATCAGTTAACGATTTACCCAATGTATGACAAAAGGGTTAATGAATCTGCTACCGCACTCTATCAAATGCTTAAAGTTCATGACATTCCATTGGGTCATCGTGCTGAACACTTAGATATGAAATGTTTCCCAGATTTATATCCTTATGGGGTGAACGGACAGCATGAAGAAAGATTGGTTCGTTTGACTGATCATGAATTCATTAAGTCCAAACTGATGTCCAAGCATTCGCAATTTCGAATGAACATGCAATATATTTTTCATTTATTACACGATACCAATATGCGGCAATTGAACGCTGGAATTTATCACAAAATGAACGTCGTAAATCCACGTGAAAAATACACAGCTGCAGATTTTCGAGAGCAACTCTCTAAAGATCAGCTACAAACGAACTTGAACACTATATATTCCAGATTACGTAATACAGCACAGTATTGGCGAAAACCGAGAAATGATTTGAACTGTATGATTCACCATTATGGACCAGCTACATGGTTCCTCACGCTTAGTCCAAGTGAGTGGCTATGGACAGATTTAATAGAATATCTTCGTGAAGTAAATGGCCCATCGGTGGCTAAAATGTCTCCGAACGAACTCATTGCTTTTGATCCCGTTTCAACTGCTCAATTTATAGATAATACATTCCACGCTATGCTGGATTTCATTTGTTCGCCCGACAATCCGATTGGCAAGGTCACTCATTACTTTTGGCGCAGAGAATATCAAAGCAGAGGATCACAACATATTCATCTTTTAATTTGGATTGAAGATGCTCCTATAATCGATGAATCTTCGTAGGAACGTGTAACAGAATTTATAATGAAATACGTCACTTACAGATTGCCATCGCCGCATGTGTCGCCAGAATTATATAGTCGTGTAATTGCACATCAAATGCACCTACTGTCTACGCAAAAAAAAAACTAAAAATTCCTTCTGTATAGTATGTAGATTTTCATTTCCACGTCCAGTTACAGATACTTTGATACTAAGGGATGTGGCTGTTTCTATTAGAGCTGTTACTTTTCTACCCGTCGGGTACCCGGGTACCCGGACATTACCCGGGATAACTTCAAGCAATTGAATGTAGTATTGTTTGTGATTGTCTGTGGTGTAGTCTGATGTTAGCCAAATATGATCGAACAATACCACTTTAAATGGCTTGAAGTTGTTTCGGGTAGACGGGTACCCGACGGGTAGAAAAGTAACAGCTCTAGTTTCTATAGATGCTAGAAAACAAATGAAAGCAAAAGGTAGACTCTATGATCTTCCACGTTGAAAAAAGGAAGTCCGTATCAATGATTATAATGCTGCCGTTCTCATGGTTTGGAGAGGTAACATGGATATACAATATATTGGGGAAAATACAGGGTTGGTAACATGTTACTGTACTAAATACGTGTCAAAGCCGGAAAAGTTACGCAACGGACACTATGGCAGCAATAAATTCTACTAAGTCATTGGCTAGTCTGCTGTGCAACCTTGGAATGCGCATGCTAGATCATAGAGAATGTCGAGCGCCTGAATGCGCTGATACTCTATTAGGATTATCATTGCATGGTACTGACTCCAGTACTACTATTAGATGGTTAGATGTAAATATACAGAGAAGTAGGAAATTGAAAACTCGCAAAGAGATTGAGGAGCTGGAAGGTGAATCCACAGACATATTTTGTCCATCCCTCATAGATGATCACTATCCTAACAGACCTAAGGAATTAGAATCTATGCATCTGTACGATTTTGTTATGTGGTATGACGTTACTAAAATTAAACCGTTTGAAAAAACTGAATATTATGAAATCCGTGCATCTTTGTTTTTGAAAAAAAGGCAAAGAGTACGATGTTCAAATCCAACCTGAGAATTATTATTTCTCATTATTATTATTATTCCAACCTTGGAGAAACACCGACGAATTGAAAAATGAATTTAACACATATGTGGAAGCTTTTTTGTCGCTACAATCACAATTGACAGAAGCAGGTCAGTATCACAAACGAATAACGGATATTCAAGAAGCACGTGATCATATAAAGAAAGAAATTGAAAAGAACGTGATGAATACTGTAGAACAAGAAGAAAATGATCAAGGCGATCACCCAATAGAGTGTGTCTCCGTTGAAACTGTTGGTGCTATAAAAGATTTTAAAGACGCGGAAAACAATTTTGACTGTGGTGATCTTGCAGAAATGATTTCGGAATTGAACGATGACCAGAAGCGGATATTTGATACAGTTACCAAGTCCTTGACGTCTACCGATAACATTCTCAGACTTTATGTGAGTGGAGAAGGTGGCACTGGGAAAAGTTTTTTAATAAAAACTATCAGACACTGGATCAAGCAGACTATCGGAAAAGACACAGCAGTAACTGCTGCTACAGGAATCGCAGCTTTTAATATCGAAGGTCTTACCATACACCGATTATTTCAATTACCTGTAGAACATGGGCATACAGCCCAGCATAGGCAACTTAGCGATGCAGCCCTTCAAATTGTACGAGATGAACAAAAAAATGTGGCTATAGTAATCATCCATGTATAGTAACATTCCTGTACATACATTTGCGACTTACAGAAATCTTTGATACTACAGATTCCGATGATGCTTGGTTCGGAAAAAAGCCTATGCTGCTATTTGGTGACTTACTAGAACTTCCTCCTGTTCACGAAGCACCTGCTTTTATACAATTATCAAATAAGAGTATGGAAAAAAATGTTGGAGGATTAGGTTCTTATAATTTATGGTCTGCCTTGTTTAGCTATGACGAATTGACAATAAACATGCGACAGCAGGGTGATAATATTTATAGAGACATCCAGTCGCGAATTCGCACCGGAGTAGTGACCGCTTCGGATACAAAGCTTTTAGAATCGAGGAAATTAAATTTCAAAGCGACAAATTGTAATGACCGATTAAAGGATGTTGTTATAATTAAATAAACGGTGGAATTTGCAGATGATCATGAACAATTTATTTATTTGTCTCCACCTCTTTGATTATAATCTCTTATAAAGTAATGACACGTGGTGTCTTAACATCTATGAATAAACAAGGTTTGAAATTTTACACGCTTTCTCTCTGACAGACTTTTCTCTACTGATCAGTTCATACAGATTCACACACACATTTATACAACACCCATTCACATCTCTCACGACGAAAAACCACTCATTTTACGCCATCTATTATATTTATTTCCAACACTCCTTCTTGAGTAGTTTTTCCCGCAAACGCAAAAATGGCCCTTTTGTCAACGGCTTTGTAAAAATATCAGCTACCTGTTCTTTGGAATTGGCATATACTGGAATTACAGTTTTACCTACATGCTTACTTACAAACTTTCTCTTGATTTCAACATGTTTCATACTTTTGTTAATTTTTCCTTCTTCTGCATTTCTTAACATACATATAGACGTCCATAATTAGATTTGAAGGTTCAGACAACCTTTGTAAGTTTAATTCTTTAATCACTCGACGTATCCAACTGACTTATTGTATACCCGAGACTGCTGCACGATATTCTGCTTCTGCCGATGAGATTGCAACAATTTTCTGCTTCTGTGCAAACCATATAATGGGACCTCCATTTTCAACTAATACTCCACTTGTTGAGCAGCTATCCATATCATCTTCTCCATAGTTTGAGTCGGTGTAAACTTGAAGTTTACAAATTCTCTGTTCCTTTCAAGTAACGAAACACTCGTTCAATCAGTCTCCAATGTTTAAACCTTGGACTACAAAATTGCCGACTCAAGTAATTCACGGCAAAGCTTATGTCTGGACGAGATATTGTGGACAAGTAGAGCAAGCTGCCAATTGCTTCTCTGTACATTTTACCCTTTAATTCTTTATCGTTCGTACGGTTTTCGGTAATCATTCCAGGTTCCATTGGTGTTGTCACTGGATACGCTTCAGCAAAACCGAATTTGTCCAGATTCCTTCTTGTGTAACTTAGATGGTTTACGAAAATTCCATTTCTCATTAAGCAAATTTCCATACCCAGATAATACAATTTCCCTTGCTTTGGACTCTCAGACGTAACTTCAAATTTTCTTGCGAGTTTTAACAATACATCATTGACTTCAATCTCGTCCTTTCCAATTATCAATTCGTCATCCACAAATAATGCAATTAACACAGATTTAGAATTATTATAGAACAAACAAGGATCATCATCTGTATCTTCGTATTTCAGACTTCTCAAATAACATGTAAACTTTTCGTTCCAGGACCTTGGGGCATGTTTCAATCCATACAAACTTTTCTGCAACTTACAGACCTTCTCCGAACCATCCTCAAAACCCTCTGGTTGAGTCATAAATATTTCTTCAGTCAACTCGCCATTTAGGAACGCTGTTTTAATATCAAAAGTTTTGATGTAAGTCTCCTCCTTTGCTGCATAACTAAGTAGTAAACGAATACTTGGATAACGTGCAACTGGTGCGAAAGTGTTTGTATAGTCGATTCCATGTTTTTGTTCGTACCCTCTGGCTACTAATCTGGCTTTCATTTGTCCATTTCCTTTTATGCGTAAAACCCATTTACAAGTTAAGGGTTTTCTACCCTCAGGCAACTCATTAGCGTCCAAGTTTTCATCTGATTCAGTGAAGTTATTTCTTCAAGCATTGCACGCTTCCATTGTGGATTTCTTAAAGCTTCTTCGACTGACATATCTTCAACTTCACCGATCAATCCAAAATTTACTTCATAGTCATTATACTTTGGATGAGGCTTTATTTGCCTTCTATCTCTTAAGTTTGGACTAGACAGGTTTTGACTATCATGGACCTCTTGTTCCTCTTCAGATTCTATACTCTCGTAAGTACTGCTGACGCTTTCTGCACCACTCTCCTCCTGTCGATCAACATTTGGGTTTGACTTTTTATTTGACTTTAACAATTCCTTTTCTTTACTTTCTTCATCTTGAATTTCATTCAAGCTTAAATTTAATTCAACTGTACTTTCTTTGAGGTTGTATTTTTCTTTAAACAAGACATTGCACGATACCTCAACTTCGCCTTTCTCAGGAATATAAACTCTGAATCCCTGTTCATCAACATAATATCCTACGAATATACCATAACTACTTATCTTATCTAATTTCTTACGCTGGCATTCAGGACTTAAAACATAACATTCACAGCCGAAAGATTTGAACTGTTTAATACTTATACGACGACCAAACCACAGATCAGCTGGACTTTTGCCTTTGACTGAGCTTGTACCTGTTTGGTTTATTATGAATACTGAATAGTTTAAGGCTTCTGCCCACAGCCTATTATCTAAGCCTTCTGCGTGTAATTGGGTTCGAGCAGCTTCTACCAATGTACGCATTTCACGCTCAACTCTTCCATTTTGTTCAGGTGTATATGCTGCTAATCTTTGATGAAAAATGCCTAGTCTCTCAAGCATACTTCTACTTTTGGTGTTCTTTATTTCAGTTCCATTATCAGACTTCAATATTTTAACTTGACGATTAAACTGATTTTCGACTAGATTTAAATAGACTTCTAGTTTATTTACAGCTTCAGACTCTTGTTTCAAGAAATAAACTGTTCTAAAATGACTACAGTCGTCCTTAAAAATAAAAAAATATTTGGAACCTCCTAAAGAATATTCATTCATTTCACCAAGATCCACATGAACGACATTGAGACACTCTTTTGCTACTATCGGATTTAATCTATGCGAGACACGACATTGCTTACCATAAGCACAGCCTTCACATACATATCCGTTCCAATCGTCGATATAGGTTATATTATTCCTTTTTAAAATATCTTATCCAACATTTTGGTGAGCAAGACGTTCATGCCAGACCTTAATCGAGACTGCTGTCAAGCCATATTCCTTTTCTTGACGAACTTTCATACGGAATAGACCTCCACTCCTCTCAGCAATGAGTACCGTCTTTCCATTTTCCAAAATTTTGGAAGTTGCCATCTGCCTGCTGAGTATAGCCCTTATCCAATACAGTGGTGAATGAAAATAAGTTAAATGATAAATTTGGCACAAATAATACTTGACGAAGAGTAATAGGATACCACTTTTCACCATCATAGGCTGACAATTCAACATCACCTGTACTCATAGCCTTTAGTTCAGTCGAGTCTCCAATTTTGATTAATGTCGTCTCGCTTAGAGATTTTATATTTGGCATCCAATGTAAGTTAGCTGTCATGTGATGCGTGGCTCCACTATCCTTGTACCATGAATCCTGATCATCTGAAATACTGTTAATTTCAACCGAGGACAGATTTATTGAAATGAACGACTTTCCGCTTTTCTTTTCTCCCTTGGGACATTCTTTTGCAAAATGACCAGATTCTTGACAGACATTACATTTGTAATGTTTCTTGTAGTAATCAATGTATTCCTGACAAGGCTTTCCATAACAAATAGCTTTCTTGTGTCCCTCTTTTCCACATTTAAAACATTTCAACCTACTTGGTTGCTGACTTGACTGATTTGTGTTTGTTTTTCTTGACGAAAACTGCCTTTTTTCTTGACTATTCTTATTCTGACCTTTGTTTGCTGGCTTACTTTTACCTCTTGACATCAATGCATTTTCAACACTTGATGCTTCTCGACAAAGATTTCTCTGCCTCTGATAGTGAATCCCAAGCCAAGTGAAAGTGACAGTACCTATCTGGCAGACGATTAAATTTTTTTATATAATCCATTCGTTTTTAACTTCTTCTCCCATAGCTCGTAATTCTTGCGCTAGTCCGTCAATTTCAAGACAATTATCAATGATATTTTTATCCGTATCAAAAACATATCGAAAGAATGTCATACGCAATCCCTCTATTGATGATCGGGCCTTACTACCATACAAAGTTTCTAATCTCTCTATCATTTTTGCTGATGATGTGCATACAGTAATTTTTAATGCAATTTTTTCATTTACATTTAGACCAATAATTGTGCTTCCATGTCTTTATTGCACCTATCTGCATAAGTTGTATCAGTTTCAGATGGTTTTATTGTAACTCCGGTAGCAATATCAAAAAGTTTCCTCATACGTAGCAGCAAATTTAGTTTGAAGCACCAGGCAATATAGTTATTCTTGCCAGTGCCTTCTGATACTTCAACTAATTTCTCCAAGTTTAATATCGCATCCATTTTGAAAAAAATTAACTTACTTGCACTTGCGTATACAGACTTGACCAAATATTAACCTCTTTTTATTCTTTTACAAGCTTGGTTTCTACAGATTTTGAGGTTATGACAAAGACTTTCGAAATTTTTGCCCATAACCTGTTGTTATAATTAAATAAACAGTGGAATTTGCAGATGGTCATGAACAATTTATTTATTTGTCTCCACCTCTTTGGTTATAATCTCTTATAAAGTAATGACACGTGGTGTCTTAACATCTATGAATAAACAAGGTTTGAAATTTTACATGTGTCCGAAATCGAGATTTGAGATTGATGATTGACTTCGCAACGTAAAGAGGGGATCTTGCACCGTCGCCTCCACAGCACAACCGTAATCCCTAAGGCCGGTCACGCTTTTTAGAGTAACTGTGCGGGGCAGGTGGATTGGCAATTTAAAAAGATGGAGAAGGAAAAGAAGAGATGTGCGTTTCGTCTTGGGACAGTCAGGCAAACTCATCAGTAGGGCTATAGTTGCATGCATGAACGCCTAGGGTGTGTGCTGTGCGAAGATGGTGCTGAAGTAAGTATCGCATGTATCCTGTTTATATATACGTTACGTTTAATTTTATACTAATGTTCTATTTGTTTTCAGCGCTAACCCAATACGGAATATGGAGATTCTACAGAAAAAGGAAGTCGAAAATATAGGAAATCTTCTGATATCAGACTTAATAGATACCACTGGTTACGGGACGTAATGTATATGAATTTATAAATGTAAATATTGAATGTTCTTCCTCGAATTTATATGCGCTACATATATTATTCTGTAACAATTGTAAAGATTGAATAAATATTTTTAGAAATAAGTAGAATTAATTATTTAATCCACTGCACAATCGGCTGGCAGATTATATAGGGGTAGGGATACACCTACAGCAATAACGCTACATTTGTGTTGGTGTGTAGGGACGGCCATGTGACGTCACGGGTAGGGAATTGTTTGAAAAGTCTGGCCCTCAGATGGCGCTGTTGGCCATGCCTAGCAGACGGCAGAATCTGCTGTCCATCTGCTGCCGATCTGACATCAGGATCTGACATCAGAATCTGCACCTCAGAACGCAGCCAAATGCGGACACAGACGACTACGGTTCTGATGTCAGATTCTGCTGCCCAGATCTGGCTATCAGGGCAAATAAATCACAAAAAAAAGAAAATAATAATAATAAATACAAAGTAAAAAAAGATGTGAAATCAGAATGAGCTTCAAGTACACAAAGGTGCTTTCCCGCAGCGTGCAAAGGCGACACTGTGTAGCACAATAAAAGACAAAAAAAGATGTCCTCGGCCTGGAAGTCAAATACTTGGCGTGGCCAGGCAAGGTCAAGGTTTTGATGAATAAGAATTATTTAAAAACGCAAAATAATGAAAATGTATACTTATTGACAGAGTTTTAAATTGACAAATTATCTGAAAGCTTGTGAGAGGGAAGGTATGGGTATTGATGGTCTGAGAATACATTGCCTGGCCACGCCAACTATTTGACGTCCAGGCCGCGGACATTTTTTTTTGTCTTTTATTGTGTTACACAGTGTCGACTTTACACGCGGCGGGAAAGCACCTTTATGTACTTGAAGCTCATTCTGATTTCACATATTTTTTTACTTTGTATTTATTATTATTATTTTCTTTTTTGTGATTTATTTGATTTCATGTACTTGGCGTAATTTTTTTACTTTTTAAAAGTTTTTTTTTGGGGGATGTACCTTAGCGGTCCCCATCTCGTGATAGTCAAGTACGAAATCCCCTTCCCCTCTTCGCCCTAAGAGGCACGATCTCCTCCCTTGCATCTAAATCTAAACAAGTCCTGCGCATAGGCTGCACCGCAGCTGCCGGCAGATCCTGACAACCGAATTGGTTATCAGGGTAAACCATACACCCCCTCCAGGGTCGACCACCTTGAGCGTAGTGAGGGGGCTCTGGGAGGGCGGCTATGTTCCCCTTCGGGCGCTACGTATGGAATTAGTTCTGTGCCTAGCGGCCGGCGGGGGATACTGCCTTCCTAGCTAAGGGTTGACCAAACACCAGCGGTGGAACCTGCAAAAAGGATACAAACAGACACAAAGGACCAAAGTCTAAGACCCGACTAGGCACTTACCTGACGATGAAGTCCCGGTATATGTGCCTAAAACATCCTCGGTGGAACCTGGAAAAGAAGAAGAAGAGTAATAAGATCTACTAGCATGGATACGGTACAGACCCCGGGAGGTTCCCTTCCATACCTCCGCTATTGCGGTGGAACGGATGGGGCCCTCCGGCGGGGGTACAATACACAGAGGATGGAAGAATAGAGGGGGGGGGGGGGAAGAAGAGAGATAGACGGAGAGGTTCACCGGCCCAGAAGACCAGGACTGCGTAATGGGACTACTGCTGGGGACAGGACCCACCGGTTGTACAGGGCCCCTAATATTAGGATTGTATAGTTGTGACCAGATCACCAGGGTCGTAGTTGGGAGACCGCTGGGCGGTGGGGCTTCCGCCCTTTAAGGAAAACACCAAAATGGACGACACAACGAAAACAACAGCCTCGGATACATACACGTTGCTTTTGGGGGGTCACCCAAACCAACCCGCAGCTAGCGGCGGGTTAGGTCCGGACGGTGCTAGCGGCAGTAGCTCGAGACGACGGAGCTCTGTTAGCCTTATGGCCAAATATGTGTCAGCCGAAACTGGAAATGTTAAAAGGACAATGAGTTGATTTTGATCGAACTGGATAAGAACAAGGATGACGACGACACGGAATCACAATCAGGACACGAGAAGGATAAGATAAACCCGTTTGCTCACCCGAGTACCCTCGACTCCTGGAAGTCCTAGACATCGGGAGTCCTGGAGTGAGCGGTCACAGCGATACGATGAGATCGGTATCAGCTACACCAAAGACGGGGAAGGAGAAAAAGAGGACGACGTCGACCCGGTCAAAGCGATCGGTAGCCTCAGGAGCTGACGCTTCGGGCACCGGTAGCGATAAAGAGTCGGACGTTTACGAAACTCCGAGGAAAAACCTCGAAAGACAGATGGATAGCGACACGGAGGAACGAGCTATCTTCGGTAGAACCGACAAGTCGGGAAAAACCACGAGGACGCCACCGGACTCCAGAAGCGGAGGGAGCCAAACGCTGGCTGTGAGCAAAGCGCAGATCGCTGAACTCGTAACTAGCGAAGTAAACAACGACGAGATGGCTAATGAACTAGCCACCTGCATCGATCGGTTGACGACAGCCAAGGGAAGGCTAAATAAAGTCCGAGAGGCTGTCAGACAGGACAACAGACTGAGACAACGGGTAAAGCAATGGTCGAAAACCTCCGGTTTGCACTTGTGAAGACAAGAAATATGCGCGTCAACGACTTACAAGAACGCGTAAATGAGAAACGTGGGGTTCCGCAAAGAAAGGAAAGTGGGTGGATAGACGTCGGAGGGAAGACACCCTCAGTAAGCCATATGGCAGGCAAGAAGAATACGTGCCCTAAAGAGAGAGGCACGCAGGTCACGCCGCGTAAAACAACGGACACGGAATACCAAGTGGCCATTATGATGAAGAACGCTGGAACGCAAACAACACTTATGGATCTCCAACAAGGCAGAGATAGAGATGACAAGAGCACTCACACGGAGGTATGGGAGATGCGAAAGGAGGGTAATGACGAAGGAGGCGGCATAGAAGAGGCTGTCTTCAAAAGAAAAGAAAGGTCAGCACAGGAAGGAAACCCTCAGAAGAAGAAGAGAGGGATCGGATCGCGAGGCCCGCAGACTGAGTCACAGGGAGGACAACATATTGGAAAACAGTCGACCCAGCCGCAGGGAGGGCAATTGCCACTGCAACAACAGCAGCCGCATCAGCAGGGGCAGCCTCAGAAGGCGCAACGAGCGCCCAAGAGGAGGGCAGATAGAGACCCGCCTGAGAATAGCTCGAGCGAAACCAACGAGGGAACGACGGACCCACCACAAGATCCCATGGGGGAGTGGTTGCAGAAGGGGCGACGGCGGAGAAATATAAAGGAGGGAGTGGGAAGGGAGAAGACGCCAGGGAAAAGAACGGGAGAGATCATTAGGAGGGCGATGAGGGAGGGTACGACAAATGGAACGAGTAGCGACGCGGGGAGTACGCGCAAAAGCAACAGTAAGGGAGATAAGGACCGGAACCCTCGGATTATGGACACGAAGGACGATACCTACAAAAAAAGTATGAGGAGAGAGGAGGATCAAATAAGACAAGGAAACACGGGGGGAAGGGAGCGGGCCAGGGTCCAATAAGGACCAGACGGTCAGAGGCTATTCTCGTCAGAACGACCGAGGGAAGGACGTACGCCGACCTCTTCAAGGATATCACAACGGTCAATGGAAGCAAACTGGAGGGCATAAGGACAGTCAGGAAGTCCCGGACCGGAGACCTCGTACTTGAAGCGGTCGCGAGTGCGGATATGAGTCGGCTTCTCGAGGTGATAAATGGAGCTGTAGGTGACAACAGTAGGGTCAGGGCCCTCAGTCTGGCCCGGGTCGCAGTGGAGATCAAGGACCTGGATCCGATTTTTACTGGACCTGAGATTATGGCAGACTTAGCTGCTCATTATAAAATGGAGGACGGAATGACAGGCCTTATGAAGGTTAAGACGCTTAGAGCGGCGTACGCCGGGACAAGACTGGCGATTCTCGAAATGCCAGGGAACCTTGCCAGAAACATTAGAGATGCGTATAGAGTCGGGATCGGCTATGTCATAGCCAGGGTTAGAGTGGTGCCGAACGTGACACGTTGTTTTAGGTGCCACGAGTTCGGGGATATGTTCTACACCTGCAAAACTCAGATAAATGGTAAAGAGGTGTGCCGGAAATGCGGACTCGATGGGCATAGCATTATTGGCTGTAAGGCAGCACCGAGGTGCAGTCTCTGCACGAGACGAGGGCTCGCTGAGACTAAAGTGGGATATGTGGCGGGCTCGGTGACGTGCCCTCAATGCAAAGCCCAGGTTAAGGAAATATATGACGGATGGCGCGCCAGGAAAATGTAACAAGAATATTGCAGGTGAATATCAACCATTGCCGCCTGGCACACAACCTACTTGTCCAGACAGCAACGGAAATGGAAGTTGACATAGTGGTCGTTGCTGAGCCACTATATAATCTAGGAAGCTGGACTTTTGACGCGAATTGTACCGCTGCGATCTGGTTCACGGGAAGGAGCGGTAGCATGCCTTGTGACGATAAAATAATTACCGGTCCTGGTGGCGGAAGAGGGATGGATAATACAACCACCTGCTTTAAAAGATGGAACGGGAGGACCCTTGATGTGGACAAACTAAAGGATGTAAAGGACTAAACTTTATGACACATACGATGCACCTACCTGTGGAACAGCCTATGGACAGAAGCCAAATAGCGGAATACCTGAGGGCGGTCGCCGTGGCATGCGACGAGGCTATGAAAACCATAGGATCAGGGACAAGGAGACCAAGAGCCGCTAATACGTGGTGGAGCGATTCACTCCAAAAGCTCCGGCTCGAAGCAAACCGCAGTAGGAGGAGGATGCTTCGTATTAGAAACAGACTCGAAGGAATTTATGGCCAGACATGCGATTTACAAGGCGGCCAAAAAGCTACTGAGTAGTAGGATCATGGAAGCTAAGATTGCTACATGGGAGATTTTCTGCGCCGATCTCATGAAGGACCCCTGGGACAGACCGTACCAAGTCCTCATGAGAGAGATCAAAGGAGCCGGAGCACTACCTAGATTATCAAGGCAATTAGCGGAAATGGCCATACAACGACTGTTCCCGAGGGAAAACATAGGTGAAAATACTAGAGATGGGAGGACAATTGATGGCTGGCTGAGAATCAGCAGGGCCCCGGATTCAATGCCCCCTGAAGAATTAGAAGAACCCCAATGGATCACTTGCGAGGAAGTGAAAACGGCGGTGTCCAAGGTTAATCCCAGGAAGGCCCCGGGCATGGACGGCGTACCAATCGTCGCCGCAATAGCCACGGCAAACTTAGACATCCCACGCCTCTGCACGGTGCACAATGGGTGCCTAAAAATGGGGAACCTACCATCCCAGTGGAAAAGGACGAGACTAGTGTTGACCAGGAAAACTGGAAAGGACCCGACCACGCCGGAGGCATACAGGCCCATTTGTATCATCGATGGGATAGCAAAGGTCTTCGAACATATAATCAAGGACAGGATTATGGAAGCGGTGGCGCCCAACGGGTTTGCCCGTAATCAATACGGGTTCGCAAAAGGACGTAACACCACACAGGCCCTATATAGGGTGGGAAAGTTCGCCGAAACATGGCAGGGTAACTACGTGGCTATAGTGTCCTTTGACATCCGCAACGCGTTTAACTCTCTTAGGTGGGAGGTAATACACGAAGAAATGGTGAGGAGGCAGGCCCCCGCATACCTAAGACGCGTTTTGAAAGGGTACCTCAGTGACAGATGGGTGATACTGTATTTAGAGGATGGCACCATTGAACGCCAAATGGAGATGGGTGTTCCACAGGGTTATGGGGCCAGCCCTGTAGAACCTAGTATACGATAGACTCCTGAGGAGAGCAGTCGGTCAGGGCTGAGAGATCCTAGGATATGCCGACGACATTGCCTTGCTGGTCGCTGCGGAAAGCGTGGACAACCTCACCAAAAGGATAAGGCAAGAGGTGGCAAGCATCAAAGGCTGGCTCAGAAGTGTGGGGCTCAAACTAGCAGATGACAAAACGGCACTCATGCTTTTAAATAGAAAAAGAACACCTCTGGGCATGCAAATAACCGGCCCGGGATATACGCTGCGATCACAAGAGGAGGCAAAGTACCTAGGGGTCACTCTAGACACAGGTACAACCTATAGGACCCACATCAAGAACGCGACAGGCAAGGCGGCCAGAGTAATGGCGTCACTTAGCTGGGCCCTCCCAAACATCGGAGGAGTGAAAAATAGCGTGCGTCGATTATACTACCTCATCGTGGAGTCTATCGTATTATACGGAGCGCCACTATGGGCAGAGAAAGCGACCGAGGGCAGCAACGCGGCAGCCATCCGGCGAGTCCAAAAACTTGGGCTTACCAGAGTCACGAGAGCCTACCGCACCGTGGCCTGCAGGACAATGTGCGTGTTAGCAGGTTTTGCGAGTCTACAGCTGACCATAGACGAAAGAGCTAAGCTGTTCGAATACATCACGGACGAAGAGCCGGGATCCTCGGCAGACGTGAACATAATGAACAGATTCAAAGAGCAGCTCCGAAAGAAAAAGAAGGAGATTAAAGAAGAAAAGGTCAACAGGTGGGACGCCGAATGGAGCGAGCTAGGAAACGCGTGGACAAGAAGATGGATCCCGGAATTACGACCGTGGCTGAGCAGGAAGCACGGAGCACCGGGGTTCCACCTAACACAGATGATTACGGGACATGGGGTCTTTGGGGAGTTCTTATTCCGGATCACGAAGATGGAAGATGACCAGTGCTGGTACGGATGTAAATGCATTGATGACGCCGAGCATACGCTGACCTCATGTGAACAATGGGCCGAGGAAAAGGATGAGTTGAAGGAAGAATTAGGTATCGGAGGCGACCTAAGACCTGAGGAGTGTATGAGAGAGGCCCTATCAGATAGGGAAAAATGGGAGGCCGTAGAAGGGTTCTGCACAAGGGTCATGAGAACGAAAGAGGAGGACGAGAGATGCATCGTAAGGGAGATGCGGCGTCGACGGACACCAAGAACCGAGGAGGTCTTAACAATTGACGTGCACAGCTAATATTTTAATCACCATCCTTTAATGCACATATACATTTTACATTTACATTTTATTATTTATTTATTTATTATCTTAGCCGCGCATACTAGGGTGGGCCGAAAAACCCAAATTTTCGAAATTCGAAACAGCGTAGTGCGGAAAAGTTGCCGCTGGGGAAGACAAATCGAGGCCAAAAAAAAAATTTGAAATCGGTCAATATTTGACCCTCGCGCATCGCCGTCAAAGTTTTTATTTTTTGACCGAGTTTGGCGACGTTCGTATATTTTCTTTAAATTGTCTATATTTCACTGTTGAACTTCACAAAATATTATTTCAGTACATAAACACGTAAAATAGTGTTTTCTATATGTATTGTCACGGACGGAAGACAATTTGTGGGGCACGACTAGACGTAAGGCGAACACGACGCGAACCACAATCCTGTAAGGGGCTACGAAAGCAACATTGCAATTATATTAAATTGAATTTTTAGCATTGAAATTGCTAACGCACTTAGTTCAATCTAATCAGTTACGCACAAAGTTAATTCGGTGTGCGACGGCGCGGCGTACCTCAGTACGCGACATAAATTAGGCAATATTGTAGAATTCTTTAACAATGTTTATGCCTAAAGAATTCTACAATATTGCCTAATTTATGTCGCGTACTGAGGTACGCCGCGCCGTCGCACACCGAATTAACTTTGCGCGTAACTGATTAGATTGAACTAAGTGCGTTAGCTAAAATGGTATTGGCGCACTGATTCGGTCACTATATAACGATTTATTTTATTTATTTTAAAATAAAATAAAGTAACACAGCTATTCGGCAATTACTTATAAAACAATCCGACGTTTCGGTTCTTAATTTGGACCCTCCTCAAGGAAAGTGAGATTAAATATATAATATTGCATTTGCTGATAAATGATATGTCGCAGCGTTTAAGTAAGCAAGCGACTCCTGAGTCGGTTGGAATAAGACTGAAGTAAACAGCAGACAAAACAGACACGGACAGAGGTGAAACGAACCGTGGTCAGAAAAGCCGTTAACAATTTGTAAATATCTAAACCCCGAGATTTAAAAATGTACAATCATGGCAACAACAAACATTCGGCTCATTTGATCAAAATTTTTATAATTTTCTTTTGTATAAAATATCTACTCATAGGTGTAATAGAGCCAATAAAAATACATACCATACATAAGATATGTAAATAATAGAGTGATCATATGGAGTTAAATAGACGAACACATCATAACCCATTACCTCTTTAGTAATGTTGCGTAATATTCTTGTATCTTAAGTGTTTCATACCTAAGATTCACGCTAGGTTGTTTAATCATATGTAGTGTCTCTAAAATAATCCTCAGATTCCAATTAGTTTCCTTATCAACAATTTTAACATTGTTAAAGTCAAACCTATGATCAAACTCCAAAGAATGCTTGGTTAAAGCCGTATGTTGTAAGGGGGATAATAAAATATTTCTTTTATGTTCGTATACCCGTCTCTCTAAACGTCTGGAGGTTTGTCCGATGTAAACTTGGTTACAGCCCATACAAGGAACCGAATATATGATGTTAGAATTTTTGGACAAGGGAATTTTATCTTTAATCAAAGGAAAAAGATGTTTGGTATAAAATGGTAATTTAAAAATGGTGTGTATACCGACCTTTCTAAAAATTCTTCTAATATCGTTAGAAATATTGTTAACAAAAGGCAATACAACAGTATTTCTCCAACTAACTGGTCCTAATTTATTCTTTCTTATCTCTTTTCTTTTTTCAACAAGTAATGGATGATAGAGTTCAAAAATCCTTTCTTTAATAATCTCAAACACCATATCTACAGGATATCCATTGAGTTTTAACGTGTTTTTAACAATAAGTAAATTAGCTGGACGAAACTTCGTGTGAGATAGCAAAATAGCACGGTCTATCAATCCTTTGATCAAACCCACCTTGTGTTGCATCGGATGTGCAGAGCAAAAATTAATATATCTTCCCGACCAACTCGGTTTATGATACCAATTCGTGATAATCTTGTTATTTGATCTAATGACAATTGTATCAAGAAAACTAAGACATGAGTCCTTCTCAATCTCATGAGTGAACTGTAATCTGGCATGGAAACTGTTGAACGTGTCTAATAATATTTGTAAATCCTCTAGTCTCAAGCAGTGGAGGGGCGGATGAGGAGGTAAAAAAAAGAAGAAAAAAGGGTAAACCATACAGTGCGATTTAAGTTTATATTCAGTGCTCAAAGGATTACTAACCTATGTAACGTTCTCGAACGAGACGTTGACGTTTGTTACAGGAGATTCCACAAGTAGAGCGGTTTACCCGTGGAATTGTAGGATTGGTTCGGGTGGCGTGCGATAAAGAAATGATTTTCACGAACTAGAGTAGTTCTTTTTAACAATTGGTAACAAAGATAGTTTATTTCAAAGTAAATTGTTCTTGACCTGTGGTCACTCAGTCGGTATATTAATATAATTCTTTATAACATAATCGCGTAATGACGTATCGGTCGGTATTAGAGAATATCGCTCGGTTTGGATTTCGGCGCTGAGTCGGTAACTAGGAGTGTTATTTCGGTTTTTAGACGCTAAGTCGATTATAAGGAAGATTGCGTTAATTACTCTATAGGTACGATTCTAAATCCTAATTGAACTTAAAGTCTTTGACACGTTGTCTGTAATATGAATAAAACAAGAATTGACGCTAGGTCGATTTAGTAATGTTGAGTTGAGATTTCGAGAGGATTCCTTCTCTCTGAGTTGCTCTGGCTTCCAGTTGCCTATCAGCTTGCCCACGCTTTCTAGGATGGTAGCTGAGTGCTAGTGAAAGCGATCTCAGATGGTAGCCAGGTAGCCGGTAAAGGCGTCCCCAAATGGAAGTTGGATAGTGGCTTCCTTCCTTCGGATTTGGTTGTGGCTTCTGGCGCCTATAAGCTGGCCCACGCTTTGGAGGATGAGGTTGAGGGGCTAGTAAAAGCGGCCTCGTATGGTGTAGAGGGGCTATTGAAAGCGGCCTCGTATGGAAGTAGTATGTTGGACGTTGATTTCAAGTAGACTTCCTTAAGACTGTGATAGACTGAGGGGCTAATGAAAGCGGCCTAGATCCGGTAGGTTCGGTGGCAGAACCAAGTCTGCTCTCTGCTGCTGGCGGGCCTCTACTTATACTCCTTGTTGGTGCTTGGCCCGCGCCAATCACTAGCTGCGCGGTCTCGCGCACCAATTATAATTAGCATCCGGTTCGCGCCACTCGCACACTACGCTCGGATATTTTGGCGTCCGGTTTATCGTACGGTGTGCGCACGCGTGTTTTGGTTCACTCGCGGCACTGAGTTAACTATTTGAATGGGTGCCTATGCGCATGCGTTGCGCGTCATTCGGTTCACTGTTTTCCCGCCGCATGGGATGACGCTCGCACGTGTTTCATGTGTAACAACTTAGGTATAATGGAACTAAAACAATGATTAAAGTAGGAAAAATGTATGGCGGTTCGTAGCGGTACGTTACACCTACGACAGCTACTGTAAGTGATTATGATTTACTATTGTACGACTGCGTAACATCTCCATCAGTATTATTTCTAACTGGTTACGCGTTTCATATCTTACATACTTGCTCATCGCATTTCTATTTTATTTACTGCCAAATGCTTACTGCTTATATTGACTATCTATTACTAATGTTTATAGCTTTATATTATTATCATTTGCTTATTGCTTTATATTATTACCATTTGCTTATTGCTTTATATTGTTATCATTGCTAAAGCTTATTGCTTTTCATATTATTGTCTGTTGCTTATACTCATGTATTTCATGCAATATATGATCGAACATAACAACAAATGATACATACAAACATACATACATACATACAAACGATAATCAATAACAATACATATATTGTTATTGATTATCGTTTATATAAATGTTCATGTGCTAATGCCTTATGTCCAACGCATTATTATATTACCCAATCGCTATCGCATTAATAGTGCATGACATATTCTCTTGCTTTAACTAAATAAACACTCTTATCTTAAATAATGTGTCAAGTAATTATATCGATCTTTCGGTTACGGCACCTCCAAATCATAACAAGCTGCTGCAACAGCTGATCTCGGTTCGCGAACGCCGGGATTTCTTATAGTGTTTACAAGGCTGTAACGGTTTTAGGCGTGGCGTAACGCCCTTTACAAGATTTCAGGATTGGTTCGAGTGGCGTGCGATAAGGAATTAAAATTCCAGAACAAGAATTAATCTTAATAGCATTTATTCAAGAAATACTTCTATTCATACATGTATACATAGATTACCGCCTTATGCTTTTAAGAAATTAGGGTAATTAATCAAGATGAGACTCTAGGCCGTTATAAGAAAATAAAGATGATCGTCATGGGTTGCGACTCTCGGTCGGTACAAAAGGACGCCCGTTGATCGTTCGATTTAGAATAACGTAACTTAAATAATTAGTAATGACTTTTAGTCGATTGAGAGGATTTAGCTTATAGATAATGACTCTTTGGGTCGATGTAGTAAGAAAATAGAATACAGGGTGTCCCAAAAATGCTGCGGTTCCTTGAAGGGGGTGATTCAGGGGGTGATTGCAAACAACTTTTTCCTTTGCGAAAATTCTCTCCAAGGTTTCGTTAACGAGATATTAACAAAAAGCACCGACCAATCAGAGCGCGAGCCTTCCGCTGGAGATCCCGCGCTAGCGTGGCTCCAAAAATTAATCAGGCTGATCGGCCAGAGCATTTCGGTAGGGTCGCGGTTTATGACCGTATTGTCTCGCTAGTCGACGGTAGACAACGGTTTCCTACAGTTTTAGGTAATTTATGGCTTAGTTGGTTCCGCCTCGTAGCAGACGTGTAATCAGGGTATCGGAAACAGGAAACAGATTTTTTTCTTTATATCAACTCGAGGACTTTCTGTTTCTCTTCTCTTCGGACCCTTTCGAACCGAAACACGTGGTGTCTGTTGCCTACCTCGAAGCAATGGGTGGTACATTGGCAGTAAAAGGACGGAACGCGGACTTTTGTAAAAGTGCACGATAGTCCGTTCGTTGCATTTCTGCGAAGCACGTGTGCTTCGAAAATGTGCTAGCTTCTTTTTACCTGAAGCCTCTTGGCCTGGTGGGGATCAACTCCTAATGGAACGAGAGAAACTTTTTGGGGGTAGAAGAAGTCGCTTGGAAAAAATCTTGTCAGTCAGCAATCACGTCGCAGAAATCTTCTCTGCTCAAGAGTATTATGCGATGTTCTTTGCTCAAGAGTATTACGTGATGTTCTGGGTGTACCCCCCGAACAACGGGGACGCAAGTGCTGCAGCGTGAGAATTTGTGCGAGAATACCCACGGCTCCGAACGCCAAGTAAAAATTCATTTCCACCAATTTTTATAACGTAGGAACAACACGTTCCATGAATAATAAATTAAGTGGTCAGTGTTAGTAGGCGTGCAGTGAAGTGAATATTTGGTGTATTAACCCGGACGCACTTGACGTTGCGACCCTTATAACTTTGGATGGTGTCGTGTAACTGAGATCAGCTGTGCGCTCGGCGCGTCTGTCAATGACCAGGATCGGTTCAGTGACATAGTGACACAGGTTTTCAAGCTGCAGGTGAATTTCCGAAAGGGTGAGTTTTAGGTACATTATTGGCGACTATTATTTTTTAAGCCTAACGCAGGCTATGGCTTGTTCCCGGCGATAATTCTCCAAATTTCCGTACGTAAATTTTTCTTCGCAGTTTTTAAACGGGTTTATTCATTACCAACAACAGTGTTGGCCGTTATTGAACTACGAATTTTTATCACAATAACGAACTACGATTACTTTTCACTCGTTCCCTGTTGCATTACCTTTTCGTTTGTACGTTATTAAAAAAGGAAATTTACGTGTTCCTTATCCTCTCACTCCAAATAATTATTATTTTCGATTCTTCTAAAAAAAACAACTGTGTATTCGTCTTTTTACGTTACACGTGATTTTCATCCATTTATCCTTTTTTCATTGTTCACTTTAAATGGCGAACAAACCATGGCAAAAGTTTCAATATTTTTGTTACGTCTTTTTCATTTGCCATTCTGCGCAATTTCCTTCGGTGCATGCCGCCTTGCTTGTTCGTAGTCGCAGCGCGTCGCGGCGCGCGGCCACGCTAGCGCGGGATCTCCAGCGGAAGGCTCGCGCTCTGATTGGTCGGTGCTTTTTGTTAATATCTCGTTAACGAAACCTCGGACAGAATTTTCGCAAAGGAAAAAGTTGTTTGCAATCACCCCCTAAATCACCCCCTTCAAGGAACCGCAGCATTTTTGGGACACCCTGTATACTTAGGATCTAGGAGATTGAATATGTTCATGTTGGGAATTGGTTTTTAGTTGTTTCCGTGTTTCATCAGAGGCAGATATTGCCACCTGGAATAATCTTATTCTCTCGTTGCTCAGGAGTAACATTACTAACCTGAGAATAATTATTAAAAGCTTAGCTTCAACAACTAAGGGGCCTACAAGGCGGCTTCCACGGCAGGAACCTCTCGTCAAACCTGGCAACTATGGCCTTGGTTTACAACGGTCAGCAAGACTGAGGGGCCTACCAAGCGGGTTCCAAAGTTGCAGCATAGATTTAGGCTGGTATCAGCTATTAGCTTTAAATGATTCTTCAAATGTCAGAGTTATGGCTCGAATAGTCATATAAATCTGAATGAATCTCTCTGGGCTATCATACCAGTATTTATACATATTCGGAGTATTGGGAGCGCACCAATAGGAATTTTGCGTTCGCATGATCCGTTCTCCAGTCGGTCTACAAAGCAACTGGTTAGTGCGCCGGCGCGTGTGGAACGCTCGGTTCCCTCTCTCATCGCTATGCACGCATCGCGGTTCCCGATCCTTGCTCTCGCCGATCCGCCGCTCGACTGAGTATCGCACATGCGTTCAATTCTCCCACTCCTCGTCACTCAATTCTCTCTTTCATCGCACTGACGTCTCGCGGTACTCTGAACTAATATTAATATTAACGCTAACACACCTTATAAAAGTAAAATAATAAGAATATAATAAGAATATAAGTATTTAAGTAATTATTAATTATGCTTATTAACGAAAAAAGAAAAGGGCGCGTTTGGGGATTTGTTACAAGGCGCACTTTCGCATAGGTCTTGTACGACCATACGGCTAGACATATTTCACGGAAATATTACTCTGGCTTCTTATTTCAATGCAGCAGCAAATCCAATTACCAAGCTTTACATACAAATCACTTGTGCTCTAACGGGTGACATCCTGGTGCGCGATTACTGCTTAATCTTCCCTGGTTGCCTTGTGCTACGAAGCTGATCTATGTGCCTAAAACTCCCATCTCCCCTTCTGCTACGAAGCTGGACTTTGTGCCTAAAACTCCCATCTCCCCTTGTTCTGTGACGCTGGACTTTTATTCGTTATTGGAAAGGGTATAGCCGGTTAAGATGGTCAAATGTGCCCCTGAACCAAATTCAAATCGCGATGAGTCATTCGAAAGCTTATAAAAAAAGAACGATTTCTGCCAAGTTTCAACTTTGTATCTCGACCCGGGGGGTAGTAAAGGGTAAAAATAGAAAATCAAGTTTTTGGCGAATTTCTACTATACCAGGGAATGAAAAATTTTGAAAAAATTCAGAGGCATATCTGTTATCGGGACACATATTAGGGAATTATTTCAGATTTTTAAATTGAGAAATCAAGCTGTGAAAAATAAAAAACGCCAAAAAATGATGAAAAATGCCAGTTGTGTATCGAAGCAGTTGCAGAACTATAATCATATTTTTACTGTAAGTGCGTATCATTGTTACTATTGTCCTGAATTTTTTTCAGATTTTTCAATTTGGTGCGCCGCAGTTAAAAAAATTAAAAACCGATTTTTTCGTCGTTTTTTCCGTGTTAGAGTAACTTATACGTCGAATTGCTTCATGAAATAAGTGTTTTATGCGATCTTTAATGTTTATACGTACAGCAAAACATCATAGGAATTAAAGAAACTGGAAAAACCGAATCATTTGAAACTATGTTATGCAGCTTACATTATAAAGTGTCTACCGTATTTTCCAACGGTGTCGGTGGCGCAGCGGTAGAGTGTCGAGCTGCTATACCGCTGCGAACTTTTTTAACATAGGTTCGAATCTCGAACTTCGAAGTCCGCTTGGGCAAAGTTTTTTCTTTTTTTTTCCGTAATTATATATATTTTCTAACTATATGACAATGATCAATATTGGTTTTCAAATGATTTAAGAATGTTTGAAAAATATATTAATCTGAAATATACGTAAACATGAGTTCGGACTGCGTTTCTCTTGTCAAGTATCCTGCCAATTACGATATTATTTAACATTTCCTACATTATATTAATATGTGAAGATCGTTTTCGAATCTCTTACCTTTAACAATTATGCATGGATAGCAACAAAAATCGTGTGTGATGGTTTTAATCTTCATCGCTGTCTTCGTTAATTATTGGTGTCACGTGTTCATTGTTGAAAATTTTACTAAGAATTTCTGCAGGCCTTACAATTTTTGAAAGGTACCGAGCATGCGACAAGTAATAAATTATTGCAGCTATGTGTGAACAGCACCCGACGGTTCGGTTACCATTTGCGCATTCACAACAATAGCGTTTAACTCCGGAGTAGCCTATTGAGTTTGGTGCATAATCAATGTAACATCTATAGGTTTTACTGTTAATATGTCGGGATCTTACTTCGAATTTAATAATATTATTTCTCTCTTTAAGACATCGAAGATTAATGGTGTTCTCTTCATCCATTAGTTCTGCTAAATATGAGATTGCTTGAGATAATTGATATGAACCAGTGAATAGAATTTTGAGGTCTTTCTCTGTCATTTCTGGAAAATCAAGGAGATCGTTAGATGATAGTTGATTAAATGGAATCTTACGTCTGTTCCAATGCTGGTTTTCAACTTCTACTGACAATGAATTCTCAGCAATGTTTTGAGATGACATTCTTTCTACTATCTCATCACAGAGATCTACGTCCGAATTTAAGCGCTTTCCAAACGTATTATTTAAAAAGCACGCTATTTTGCAATATAAACTAACTTTAGGCAGTAGCTTATTGTCCATTTGATGGTGAAGAAGTTTGTATTTTTGCCCTATGATGCCGTGAATTGCCTCGACTACCCAGCGAATCTTAGTGACGTGACGGGATGCATTTGATTCTGCAGTCGTTAGCTGATTACGCTTATATTTTAACGCAGGCATGAGCACTCTGTAACCGCGCTCTTCTAAATAAGATGTTACGTCGCGAAAACCTCGATCAACAATACAAATATCCCCAGGTTTTAAAAGGGTTTGCAAACCATTTGGATCTTCCAGAGCAATTTTCATGATTTGTGCATCGTTCTGGTTTGCACAAAAAGGGCCAAGAACTTCAACCACATAGCCGTTTGTGGTGCAAATCGTGAAAGGTTTACATAAGGGTACTTTCTTTTGACCGGAATATGATTTTCGTTGATATTCATTATTAGAACTTTTCTGATGGCGAATATATGTTCCATCGAAAATCAGTGCTAACTGATCTGTGATACCATATAACTTTTTGGCAACAAGAGAGGTTTGATTTTCTATTAGAGTTTTCCGGGGAAGTGTCGCGAATCCAAAATAACTAGGTAGAATATCTTTTTCAAAAGACTTTACGACGGACCTACAAAAATCAGATACCTGTTGCTCGCGTTCTAATCCGAGAATTGCAGCTATCATACTATTTGAGTTACCAGTACGCAATTTGAACAAGAAAACAACAATAGCTTGTGTGACATCTCGCTGCTCAGAATTTCTCAAAGAAGTCATCATTTCCCGAAGCTTTATTACGTTTTCCCACGTTAAACCTGTAAATACTTTTAACCGCTCTTCAGAAAGTGTAAAATCACCTATTGTATCTTTGATACTTGAATTGTTATTAACTGAAAGGTATTCAAAATAATTTCGTAATTCTTTGGTCTCGATTATACTGCTATTTGAATGTATTCTTAAGTTTAGAACATCTTCCTGAAACAAACGGTTCTTTAATAAATGACCAGAACAGCACCGATTTCCTTTAGGAACATATAATCTTCGCAATATAAATACCTGCTTCCTGGTTTCATTCGGTACATTCACGATATTTTTCGAAATCCCACAGACGAAACAGTACCTATGAGTGGAAATAACTCTAGAAAATGGCATCTCTACGAATTCAGTAGCTACTTGTTCAACATTCCTCAAATCCATAAGAAATGATGGATCTTCTGTTGAGGAAGACGATGTAGCAACAGATTCGGATTCAGATTTTTCCGGTGAAGATTTTTCAGTTGATTTTTCGGGTGAAAGTATTTCGGCTGAGGCTGTTCTGTGCAAAGATATTGCGGCAGAAAAAACTCTGGATGAAGAGGAGAGTTCAGCCGAAGAAGAAGGTTCAGCTGATGAAGAGGGTCCAGCTGAAGAAGAGGTTTGAGCTGAAGAAGAGGTTTCCCCCGAAGTAGAGGGACCAGCTGAAGAAGAGGTTTCACCCGAAGAAGAGGGTCCAGCTGAAGAAGAGGTTTGAGCTGAAGAAGAGAGTTCAACTGAAGAAGAGGGTCCTGAAGAAAAAGATTCAGCTACAGAAAACACTCTGACAGAAGATTCCTCAAGTTGACGAAATTCCTGAGAATTTTCACGATTGGGGGCGGTAGTTATCGCGTTTTTGTAAATGTAAACGCGGCACCTATTGCAAAATATGTCACCAACAGTCACCACTCTTTTCAGAATTTTAGAATACTTCACTGCATCAACTTCCGTCTTGATTTTCCGTATCTGACCAGGTGATTTGCGAACCAAAATATTACACCGAATACACTTAGCATGTAAGGTTTTCCTTTCCACAAATTGTACTTTCTCCGTCGACATATTGAACACACAACCACAGATGAACACACACCGACAAAGAATACTGTTTATTTACTAAGGTAACACAAAAACTTCCGTAGAGAGTTAAAATCTAACGCGCGAAAAGCACAACCGCTCAAGACGCTAACTCGTAGCCGAATGCTCATCAACGGTCGCTTTCCTTCCCTTACCGAAGAAAACGCGTAGCGTGTGCAAAAATTAGGAAAAACCCCGAGTCCTGGAACAGGGGAGGTTTCGTCGCCTGGCAAAATCCAACGGCTACGAAACCTTCCGTTGAACTTTACGACCCTACCTGGTTGCCTTCTGCTCCGCTCGAAATTCGAAGCTACGCACGCTACAAATGTGTACAGATTGTAAAGACCACACGTTAATTAATGAATGTCACAAGTTTCGAGAGACGACGTGACCCCGTGACAGTCTGTGCAGGACTATTCTCGTGCATTCATGCATAATTGTTAAAGGTAAGAGATTCGAAAACGATCTTCACATATTAATATAATGTAGGAAATGTTAAATAATATCGTAATTGGCAGGATACTTGACAAGAGAAACGCAGTCCGAACTCATGTTTACGTATATTTCAGATTAATATATTTTTCAAACATTCTTAAATCATTTGAAAACCAATATTGATCATTGTCATATAGTTAGAAAATATATATAATTACGGAAAAAAAAAGAAAAAACTTTGCCCAAGCGGACTTCGAAGTTCGAGATTCGAACCTATGTTAAAAAAGTTCGCAGCGGTATAGCAGCTCGACACTCTACCGCTGCGCCACCGACACCGTTGGAAAATACGGTAGACACTTTATAATGTAAGCTGCATAACATAGTTTCAAATGATTCGGTTTTTCCAGTTTCTTTAATTCCTATGATGTTTTGCTGTACGTATAAACATTAAAGATCGCATAAAACACTTATTTCATGAAGCAATTCGACGTATAAGTTACTCTAACACGGAAAAAACGACGAAAAAATCGGTTTTTAATTTTTTTAACTGCGGCGCACCAAATTGAAAAATCTGAAAAAAATTCAGGACAATAGTAACAATGATACGCACTTACAGTAAAAATATGATTATAGTTCTGCAACTGCTTCGATACACAACTGGCATTTTTCATCATTTTTGGGCGTTTTTTATTTTTCACAGCTTGATTTCTCAATTTAAAAGTCTGAAATAATTCCCTAATATGTGTCCCGATAACAGATATGCCTCTGAATTTTTTCAAAATTTTTCATTCCCTGGTATAGTAGAAATTCGCCAAAAACCTGATTTTCTATTTTTACCCTTTACTACCCCCCGGGTCGAGATACAAAGTTGAAACTTGGCAGAAATCGTTCTTTTTTTATAAGCTTTCGAATGACTCATCGCGATTTGAATTTGGTTCAGGGGCACATTTGACCATCTTAACCGGCTATACCCTTTGTATTTAAATACAATTTTTGCCCATCTTTGCTTTTAATATTTTTTATTACAATTTCTGTTACATTATAAATACATTTGAATTAAAAGATGTAAAATATTAAAATATATAATCCTTATATACATTATGCCAGAGTTTGTATAAACTTTAATTAATAGAGTTTGTGTTATAAAATAAAATTTGTAGATAATGTAGAAATCTGGGCGGAATGTTTATTATTATAAAAGTTGAGGTTGCGGTCCAACACCACCTGCATGTCTGTAGACCAATAATGCTACATCAATAATTAATTTGTTAAGATCGCTTGAATTCTCACATTCTGCATATACTCGTACAATCTCCTCAGTTCCAGATGGCCTGAAAATGAAAGTCATATTTTTAAGACGGATCACCAGAAAATATTGTATTTTCGTAGATCGCCCTTAAATCAAAGCCCTAAATAAAACTTTTATACGTTATTTTGAGAAATACCTATACAGGGTGTCCCACCTAAGACTGGACAGCCGGTTTTCTCCTAAACTATTGGAGATAAAAATATAAAAAAAATAGGGAATTGCATGGTTCGAGGGGGCAAATTTATTAGCGCGAACGAATTTTGTTTTCGATTATTATTTTAAAAGATACGATGGTCAAGTTCGGTTTTTCAAATGGAACTACTTTTTCTGAAGACCTGAGTTGATAGTGCGTTCCAAGACAAATTCAATAAGCTTTAATGTATACACTTTATTTTCACTGGTTTTTAAGATATTGCGCTTGCAAATTTACTGATTTTCACTGGAAGAAAACTGTCTGGTATAGCACGGACCGGGGACGGTCTTACTGGCGTCACGGGTGGCACTGCCTGTTGAAATAGATACCTACCTGCCAAAGGTCTACGCCAGGAATGGCAGGCCCAAAGGCTGGACAATTCTTTTTCACCAGAAATGCTACTTAGGTAGGTACATCTGCGGTATCGAGAAGCGCATCGTTACTTTTATTTCGCACTTGCTTCTACGCTCGGATGGCGTAGAAGTTCGATTGGTTAGGTTAGGATGAGTGAAAGTTGCTAGACTAAATTTCAATCATAGGGAGCAGATTGTATCAGAACCATTCGGATTTGCATTCCTCACAAGCGGCTGCTCTCTTGAAGAGGCCCTCCTCACAGCAATGCCCACCTTCTCTCGCACGGAATACGTTAACGCTTGCTTTTGTTCTGATATTGAAGCTCGTGTTTATACTCGAGAGGACCACGCGTCGACAGCGGGCTACCCCTTTTCTTCCTGTGTCTCTCCACGAGCCGTATTGACGGTGGATTGTAGGAGTGTAGATATCTGGATGCCAGTTATTGAATTCAGGAGACGATAGAAACATTTTATTACAAAACACACATGTACTATAATTAAAGAAAGTCGTATTCCTCTCGGGCAGGGGTACTGATAATGATCGAACTTGCGCCCCACTTCACGCAGACCAATTACACGGAGGGTAGTCGGGTCACACACTGCCCAAGTGATACAGGGTAATTCTGGAGCAACGCCCGTCATGGAGATGCACTGGTACCCCGTGGCGAGGACAGACCTTCGCATTGCCTCACCCGATTTTTATGTTTTTTTCCGGAAAAAGGTACGAATCCTGGGCCAAACGTAGCGAATTGAAATCGACCCCCCGCAGTCGAGGATGAATTATCCATTACAGCGTATTAAGAAACCCCTTTCTTCATCGTATCGAAAGGGAAATGACGCCATGGATTCCGTATGTTTTTCTGATGAAAATCATACCAAATGTCATACAAATCGCACTACTTTGACACAAGCTATTTGTATTTCCTATGTAAAAGTTGTCCGATTTACGACATTTGTAATGATTTTCATCAGAAAACCCCAAGGAATCCATCGGCGACACTTCTATATCCATACGATAAAGAATAAAGAATTATTTTATTTCCTAAACAGATACAGGGTAATTATGGACCTACGCCCGTCAAGGAGATGCGGCGGCCTGGTACCCCGTGGCGAGGATAACACCCGGCAGTGCCCATCGAATTTTATGGCTTTAGACCCTTGAAGGGGTTTGAATACCATTAAAATCTGAGGAATGTCTAGGGTTTCCGCATTTCTCTGCAGATCTTTTCAAAAACGACACCCTTCGATTCCTTATGTTCCGCCGATGCAATTGACACCAAGAACGACGTAATTCGGACCACAATGAAGGAAATTAAAAATTCATTTCCATAATCTCAAGCTAATTTCGTTAATAATAGTCCGATTTGCATGATATTTGGTATGATTTTCATCAGAAAAACATAAGGAATCCATTGGTGTCACTTCCCCTTCGATACGATGAAGAAAAGAATTTCTTAATACGCTATAATTGATATTTCACCCTCAACTGCGGGGACTTGACCTCAATTCGCTACGTTCTCCAGAATCACCCTGTATCATTTGTTCAGTGTGTGGACCCGACTACTCTCCGTGCAATCGGTCTGCGCGAAGTAGGGCGCAAGTTCGATCATTATCAGTACTCCTGCCCGTGAGGAATACGATTTACTTTAATATTATAGTGCATCTGCGTTTGGTAATAAAGTGTTTCTATCGTCTCCAGAATTCAATAACTGGCATCCAGACATCTACGCTCCTACAATCCACCGCCAATACGCCTCGTGGAGAGACACAGGAAGAAAAGGGATAGCCCGCTGTCGACCCGTGGTCTTCCATAAAAATTCGAACAGATCCCTTATCTCTCGAGTATAAACACGAGCTCCGATATGAAAACAAATGCATGCGTTGACGTATTCCGTGCGAGAGAAGGTGGGCATTGGGGAGGAGGTATTGCTGTGAAGAGGGCCTCTTCAAGAGAGCAGCCGTTTGTGAGGGATGCAAATCCGATTGGTTCTGATACAATCTGCTCCCTATGGTTGAAATTTAGTCTAGCAATTTTCACACCTCCTAACCTAATCAATCGAACTTGCATCCCTCCCCAAAAGAACCGGCCATCCGAGCGTAGAAGCAAGTGCGAAATAAAAGTAACGGTGCGCTTCTCGATACCGCAGATGTAGGGGAAGTAGGGGTATGACGGGGTAGCGAGGTAAGATGGGGCATCTCCCTAAACCCTAATTAAAAGATGCTAGGCATGTAACAAATACATCATAACGAAGCCACTGTGTTATAATAGTGTGGTCGCTGGCGAAAGCGAGTGGGGGAGGACGGTTTTTTCCCATCTGTTTTGTACAGTTTAATCATTTAGACGCCTGACCTCAGATAGTCCAAAGTGTGTAAAAAATGTTAAATCATTAACTTATAGTTGTATTTAGCGCCTCCTCCTCAAGATCAAATCGTAGTACCCCTACTCTATGCCAGTATCGTCACATTTTTAACATAAAACAAAACAAAACACGCATGCGGCGTCGGCCGCGATCCTCATTCTCTTTCTTTGTGCCGAAAGAGTCACATGTAATTTCACGCAATCGACAGGAAGAGGTCAAAACGCCGTGAGTTGTCCTCGGACGGAGAGGAGAAGCTGGCGAAACGCCTTAGAAAATTGGAAAAGGAGCTGAAAAATATTAAGAAAAGGAGAAAGTCGCGTCGTCGCAGGCGATCGACATCCGACTCATCACGGAGTTGGCATTCTATTAGCAGTAAGCGAAATTTCCCTAGCTGTTCATTACCAAATCCTTTTGCGGGAAGAGATTTACATACGTGGTGCACGTAAATATCTACAGGCTATAACCTGTACGGAAGTACTCACCAGACCTATTCTGCGTGAGCGAGTACGGGCCCTAACCTGTACTCGAACTTCCAGAAAGCATAAGCTGGTATCGCTCACCAGATTGAAATTGCGTGAGCTAGTACAGAACGTCTAAGAAGCATAAGTAAGTAGGCTCACCAGACCTATTCTGTGTGAGCGAGTACCGGAGCTAACCGGTACTCTACTATACGATTATCCCCTGTGACACAGGCCCTAACCTGCATGGAAGATTTGAATTATTGCAATATGATTCAATTTCATTTCAAGATAGGTAAAAGACAAAATGTGGCCTATTTCATTAACAGGAAGTCGATCCGCGTCGGAAAGTGAAAGAGAATCGCGCCCGCGGAACGCGGAAAGCGATGACGAGACGCCAAGATCGAGTCTGGTAAGGAGCTGTAAAAGTGGAATGGATAGATGATATCTTAAAAAGGCTGGCCTTAGTAGTTGCATGTCAGATGCTCTCTCATCGAGCCAATTGGCATCCTATTATTCCATTTGTAGCCAAATCCCTTTACAATCTCTTGAAAGCAAGAGCATCAATTTTGAAGGAAACTAGGTCTCGTATGTCATCCGGTTGCACCGCCGCCTGCGCCGCCGCTACCTCCGCCGCCGTTGCCGCCAACTTCAAGCGACCAAATACAAATGTCGACACCAGGTGGCGTCACATCAGCGGCATCCATGACACAGACCGCAGCGGAGAGCGGAAAAGCGGAGGCCGCGGAACGGGAAAAAGACCTTAACAACGATGTTTTAAACGTCATTGGACAGCGTCTGACAGAGGAGCGGATCCTAGCGTCCCCTGTCCACTCGAGTTTCGCCATTCGCTGGGCGGAAATTTTAAAAATGGGCCTCCCCGCGGAGGATAGATCAAACCTAATCAAAAAATATCCGCCTCCTAGCAATTGCCTGTTCCTTGACTCCCCTAAGCTTAATGCGGAGGTCGAACGTTCAGTAAACGAAACGGCTCGTACACGGGACAAGCGAATCATAAACAAAAAAGAAAGATTAGGAGCTTACATTTCGGGATTAGGAAAGACAATATCTACTCTGTTATTACGAGAATCCGCGGGCGATATACCGATTATCGAATGTTTAAGCGATGTGTGTCGATTAATCGCCGATTCGGTACACGACGAGACAGTGATTCGCAGAAGTCTTTTATTGTCTAATATTAATAGTTCAATGAGAGGGACGTTAAGCACGACAGCGGCTGATGAGTCACTCTTCGGCAAAAATCTGTCCGAAAATTTAAAATCAGCCAAAATTTTAGAACAATCTGCCGCAGACCTGAAGGTGCCAAAGCCTCCAGCTTTGAAGAGTTAAAAAAACTCAAAGGGCCCGCTGCTTCGTGCGCAGAACAGGAGTTTTTCGACAGGGTCAGGCGGGCAGAAGCGAACGACATCCTCATACCGGAACCAGGAGCCTCGTCATGCGGAGCAGCCACAGCGAACACATCAGAACTCGTACAGAAATTCGCAAAGGAAGCACTTTTCGAAGAGGCGATAAACGATTCTGTAAGCTTTATTGCTGGTCGGTTAAGGTTATTTTATAACAATTGGAAGGCTCTAACCTCAGACCCAAAGATTTTGTCGTAGATCAGGGGTTATAAGATTCCGTTCAAGTCCGCTCCACGGCAATCTAAGCCTATTTTAAACAAAAGATTATCCGAGACGGAAAAGACAAAAATAGCTAGTTTAATTGCGCAACTGAGCACTAAAGGCGCGATTGTTGAATGTAAACCGGAAGAGGATCAATTCCTCTCAAATATTTTTCTAGTCCCCAAACCGGATAAGTCTTTTAGGTTAATTTTAAATCTAAAAAATCTAAACGAGTTTGTAGAGACGGAGCATTTCAAACTGGAAGATTATAGAACGGCTATAAAGTTAATAGAGCAGGATTGTTATATGTCGACTATCGACTTAAAGGACGCGTATTATTTACTACCTGTTGATGAGTCACACAGGAAATTTTTAAAATTTGAGTTTTGTGGAAAATACTACCAGTTCACCTGTTTACCGTTTGGGTTAAGCTCTGCTCCTATGGTTTTTACAAAATTAATGAAGCCTGTAGTAGGTTGGTTAAGACAACTAGGCTTATGTTCGGTACTGTATTTGGATGACTTTTTACTGCTTGGGAACACCTCTTTTGAATGTGCAAGCAATTTCAACAAGACTCGCAACTTATTAGGGTTTATAGTAAATTATGAAAAGAGTCAAATGGTCCCTGTAAAGAGGTGCAGGTTCTTAGGATTTACCTTTGACTCATCCTCTATGACCCTGGAACTGCCCGGGGAAAAGAGGATAGCGATCAAGAAATTAATACAACGCTTTCGGAAATTGTCGCAATGCAAAATAAGAGATTTCGCGCAATTTATCGGCATGATTGTAGCTTGCTACCCAGCTATTAAATACAGTTGGGTTTATACAAAAGAATTTGAGCGACAGAAGTTCTTAGCTCTTACAAATAACAACGACAATTATGAGGCAACCATGACGCTAAGGGCGAATGTTATAGATTTCACATGGTGGGAGACTCATATTATGTCGGGGACTAATACAATCAATAATTTGGAATTTGCTATGGAGATTTACTCAGACGCGTCGCTCACGGGTTGGGGAGCTGTATGTAAAACAGAAAGATGCAATGGGTTTTGGAATTCGGTCGAACAGCAACATCATATAAATTTTTTGGAGTTGAAGGCAGCATATTTGGGTCTTCAATGCTTTGCTAAAAACTTGCGGAACTGTAGTATTTTACTCAGAATTGACAACACCACAGCAATATCATATGTCAATAGAATGGGCGGAATTCAATTTGAAAATTTAAATAAAATTACTAAGGAAATTTGGCAGTGGTGCGAGATCCGAGACATTTGGATCTTTGCTTCGTATGTTAGCTCCCACGAGAATTTCGAGGCAGACGCCGAATCGCGTAGATTAGAGTCCGAAACGGAATACGAATTGTCAAGGACTGCTTCTGAGAAAATAATTCGTATTTTCGGTTCACCAGACATAGATTTATTTGCGAGCCGCTCAAATTATAAATGTAATCGCTACATATCTTGGAAAAAAGATCCTGGGTCTGAAGCAGTTGATGCCTTTACATTGAGTTGGAAAAACTTGTATTTTTACGCCTTCCCTCCGTTTAGTATAATTCTGAGGACCCTTCGGAAAATTAAAAAGGAGAAAGCGGAGGGAATAGTAGTGGTACCTGATTGGCCTGCTCAGCCATGGTACCCACTCTTTCATTCAATGTTAGAGGCAGAACCAATCAAGTTCAGACCGAATATAAACCTGTTGTCTTTTTGTAATAGGGAACTCTGGAAGCGTCTTACCCTGGTGGCAGGCAGATTATCCAGCAAGCATTAACTGCGCAAGGAATTCCAGCGCCATCGCTAGCGATTATGATATCCTCAATTAGCGAATCTACGCTAAAGAATTACAATGTGGGCCTAAAGAAATGGTGGCTATTTTGCAGCAGAAATGCTGTGGAACTTTATAACCCACCCATTTCAGAGGTCCTAGCGTTCCTTCCGCGGTTATATGAAGAAGGACTGTCCCACAGCACAATAAATTGTATACGATCAGCGATCTCATTAATAGCGGTCACTGAAATTGCGCAAGACGTTAGAATTCAACGTTTCTTCAAGGGTATCGCGAACTTAAGACCTTCAAGGCCCAAGTACGATTTTACTTGGAATCCAAAGATTGTACTCGAATACTTTATCAAACAGCCGGCGAACGAAGAGTTGAAATTGAGTATAATATCCAAAAAACTAGTTACTCTTCTCGCGCTAGTTACTGGGCACCGGATGCAGACATTCACACTAATTCAGTTAGATAACATTAGGATATCCGCGGATAAAGTAGAAATAACGATTCCTGCGCGTATTAAGACATCAAAGAAAAACGCAATACAACCGCTGTTGACCTTGCCATTTTTTCATGAGCAACTGGTCCCCGAAGCAGCCGCCCTCGAAATAGCCGACGGCGTAACCGCCTGTACGCCGGCACAAGCCGAAACCCTGCAGCAACTCCTCGACGAAGAACTGCCGAAATTTCAAACCCTACGGGGGACCACCCAACTCGCCGAACACACCATCCGCCTAAAATCGACCGTACCACTGAAGCAACGATATACGCCCCGCAACCCGGCCATGCAGCAGATCATCAACGAAGAAGTAAATAAAATGCTGGCCGAGGGGATAATAGAACCCTCCCAAAGCCCGTGGAGCTCACCCGTTGTCCTGGTGCGCAAGAAAAACGGAAAACGACGGTTTTGCATAGACTTCCGACGCGTGAACATGGTGACCGAAAAGGACGCGTATCCGCTCCCCCAAGTGGAGGCCACGCTCAGCAAGCTGCGAGAGGCCCATTTCATTTCCACCATCGATCTAGCCAACGGCTACTGGCAGGTGCCCCTCGCCCCCGAAAGCCGACCAATCACCGCCTTTACCGTGCCAGGCCGCGGACTCTACCAGTTTCGAGTCATGCCTTTCGGCCTGCACTCCGCGCCCGCCACATTCCAGCGCCTACTAGATCAAGTAATCGGATTAGAATTGGAACCGCGAGCATTCGCGTACTTAGACGACATTATTGTCCTAGGTCGAACATTCGAGGAACATCTCCAAAACCTCCGCGAGGTCCTACACCGACTGCAGGCCGCTAACCTTCGGATTAACCCGGAAAAATGCGATTTCTGCCGAACCGAGCTCAAATACTTGGGACATATGGTGACCGCCCAAGGGGTCAAAACCGACCCCGATAAAGTGCAGGCAATCCTAGGAATTCCGGCCCCCACCAACCTCCGAGAACTACGCCGATTCCTGGGAATGGTATCATGGTACCGAAGATTTATCACTCACTTCGCAGACATCACCGCTCCGCTGACCAAGCTCCTCCAGAAGAAACGTAAATGGACCTGGGGCTCGGAGGAGGACGCGGCCTTCCACGCCCTCCAACACCAGCTGGCCGCCGCACCCGTGCTAACGTGCCCAGATTTCACACAACCTTTCACCCTGCAGACCGACGCCAGTGACGAGGGGCTCGGCGTAGTGCTCACCCAGGAAGGCGCCCAGGGCGAGCATGTCATCGCCTACGCCAGCCGAACACTCAACCCAGCCGAAAGAAACTACTCCACCACCGAGAAAGAATGCTTGGTAGTGGTATGGGAAATTCGGAAAATGCGACACTACCTCGAGGGATACCATTTCACGATCATAACCGACCACCAGGCACTCAAATGGCTACAGAACATCGAGGACCCGTCAGGCCGCCTCGCCCGCTGCAGCTTGGAGCTCCAACAATATGATTTTACGATTAAGTATCGAAAAGGCGCCAATGATCTGGTAGCCGACGCACTCTCCAGGCAGCCCGACGAAATTTACACCGTCGACGATCCGCCGGCCTGCACCTGGTATACTCGCCTAAAAGCACGGGTCCAGCAAGAACCCGAGAAACACCCAGAATACCGCTTTGCCGAAGGCCAGCTCTATCGCAGGTTCCCCGACTACACCGGACGACCGACCGAGCAAACAACCGAGTGGAAATTATGCGTACCGAGACCGCAGCGCGCCATCGTGCTGGCCGAAAATCACGATGCTCCGACTGCAGGACACTTGGGGACCACCAAGACCGCAGCCAGGCTCGCCGAACGTTACTACTGGCCAGGGATGTTTCGAGAAGCAGCCAAGTACGTCCGCCAATGCATCACGTGCCAGCAATATAAAATCCAACAGCAAGCACCGGCAGGTCAAATGCACACGACTCCCGCCCTCCAGCCTTGGGAGGTGGTCTCCGCGGACCTCGTCGGCCCTCTTCCCCGGTCCAACAAGGGACATACCACGCTATGCGTCTTCCAGGACAAGTTCACGAAATGGGTGGAGGTCCAACCCCTACGACAAGCCACAGCACCAGCAGTCACCAGGGCCTTAAAAGATCTGATATTCCTACGACACGGCTGCCCCCGGGTCGTTATCACCGACAACGGACGGCAGTTCGAAAGTCGAGAGTTCGGAAATCTCCTCAAGGACGCCGGAAGCGAGCATAGAAAAACACCACCATACTCCCCACAGTGCAATCCCGTTGAGCGCGTGAATCGAGTCTTGAAGACAATGATCGTCCAATACACCGCCGAGAATCACCGCCACTGGGACCGATGGATCCACGAGCTCACCTTTGCCTATAACACGGCCAAACATGAGAGTACCGGATTCACCCCCGCATTCCTGACCTACCGACGAGAGCTCAGCCCACCGGCCACCCAGTACCACCCCCCGGACGCGGTCCCGCCAGATCCCGACAGCACCGACACCCGGTTCCGCCGACAACAAATCGAACATTTCCAAGACACCCTTACATTGGCGCGCCGGAATCAGGCCCGGGCGTTCGAGTCCCAGCGAAAACACTTCAATCTGCGACACCGAGACTGGAGACCGACGATCGGCACCGAGGTGATGAGGCGGGAGCACCACCTGTCCGACGCGGCACAAGGCTTCACGGCGAAACTCGCTCCGAAATTCGCAGGCCCGTACCGGGTCCACCAGTTCCAGGGACCGAACATAGTTATTTTGAAGGACAGCTACAACCGCAGCAGCAGGGCACACGTGAAGGATTTAAAGCCCTGCACCGAAAATAACATCAACAGCGAACCGCCAGCCAGAGGACAGCCCGTCGAATCAGGAAATAACAGCAACGAGAGCTTGGCCGAAGAACCAAACGAAGAGTCACCTCAGTCGAGCCATGGAAGACATACTCGAAGTCCACCTGCCGGAGCTCGAGAGTCCGCAACTCCGACAAAAGTTCCGGGAGCTCTTCGGGGAGTCCTCGGACGAGGACTCACCCCCGCCAGCCAGCCACCGTCCACCGTCTTTGCCACCAACACCGGGCAAGGACATACGACTGCCGGAGAGGACGCCGTCACCAGTCCGCCGACCGCCACCGTCCCAGCCGAGGCCGTCCACGAGCGGGTGGAAACCGCCACCGCCCAAGGACCAGCCCCCGACCAGGAGAGCACCGCCGCCGACCGGCCAGCAGGGCACGCGTCCAACTCCAGCCAAGAAGCCGCGGGTCGCCCCATGGACGGGGCCTCGAGGCATGCCGGCAGCAACGCCGGCACGAGGACCAGCCGCCCGGCCAGACACTCCCGAGACCGGTCCTGCGGCCAAGAGACGCCGTCAGGGAGGCGACGCCAACGGACACCGCACAAGGGCAGGTAGTCGCGGCGCCCCGAGCCCCGGCCGTCAAGAACGCGCCCCCGACGTCGACGTCCCCCGACGATACCACACCAGGGCCTTCGTCCGCAGCCGAGAAGGCCACAACACCGGAGGGACGGCCGGACGAACAAGGGTGGACCATCGTCGATTTGGAACACCTCCAAGAGGGACAGCGCTTCCGGGTCCGACAGAACGGCCGGGTCATCCAGCTGCGTCGCATCAGCCAGACTCGAATTAAGTTTAAGTTAGTATAAGTTAGTCATAAGCCTAGTTTAAGTGTATAAATCCAGGGGTCGTTTAAGGGTGCAGGGTAGCCGATGGGCATAAGTTTAGTTAGTAAGGGTGGAGGGTAGCCGATGGGCATAAGTTAGGCTATAAGGTAATACAGACCTACCAAACAAAACCACGCGTATCGCGCATTTATTACGTTCGCATCTCTCTCCGAAGAAAGAGGGGGATGTGACGTAGGGTCCCAGCGCGAGGAGTAGAATGGACTTCCGTTTCCGGTCGCGTGGGAGATAGGTGTGTGGCAGAGTGCTGAGTGTTGGAGTGTGAAAGGCGTTGTGAGGGGGAGTGTAAAGGGCAGTGAGTGAGTGGCAGCGGGGAGGGTTCGGGGGGGAAGGGTCGAGGGCGAAGGAAAAGGGCGAGGTGTATGGGTTGTAGAGGTGCGGAAATGAGAGGAAAGCATTTGGAGGTTAGGGCGGTGTGACGAGCGTGGTGTTAGGCGGGAAGAAAGAGGCAGAAGGCAGGTGGCGCGCTCTGAGGGCGAAAGGAGTAGGCAGAGCAAGTGACAGGAAGGCGGAAAATTTGAAAGGGCGGGAAGCGAAAGGAATACGGGAATACGGGAAAAAAGGATAGTGAGTAAGAGGTAAAGCGTAATAGAAGGATAGGAAACAGGGTGAAGGGAATAATGAAAGGCCAAGGGGTAGACGGGTAAATGGCAGAGGTCCCTATTTCACGTGTATTTACATACACGTGTACACGTGTAGTAAACGTAGCCGAACTTCAATCCGTGTAATTTTTAATACACGGGTACCCGTGTATTTCTGTTCACGAATACACGTGTAGTTCTGTTCACGGATACCCGTGTAGTTCTGTTCACGGATACCCGTGTAGTTCTGTTCACGGATACCCGTGTATTTTTATTACACGTGTACACGTATATTTATATTACACGTGTGCACGTATATTTAAATTGGTTCGTCACGATTAATTTTGCGATTGCTTAGTTGGTATATCTCTTTTGTCTGTTTAGTATTGCATGAATGGTCTCACAGATCTAAATATGAGATACTGCAGTCTGCACGCAGGCAAATACTTACATACCTACCTCCATCGCATCACACTGAAAGATGCGTGCGGTCCTGAGTTTGACGCCATCGATAGTTACCGACGTGACAACAAAGTATGTACATATTTCTATTTAGTCGATTGTACGAGGCGGTATTTGGCGACCTTGCTATTTCTCTGCTAGTATTCAATTTGTGTCATTTTCGACGTCTGAATATCTGAGTATCTAAATATATTGGCCCGCTTTTGCGAAAACAAGCTAATCTTCAGGTTACAGGTAATAATAATCAACACATAATAAAATTTCATAATAAAATTTAATCTATTAATTTTCTATTTTGGTACAAGAAAACTAAATTATCGACATTTTCAGGTAATAAACGCGTTCTTTTTCGTGTTACAATATTTCCAGCAGTGGAAAAACACCGCTCAGAGGTATCCGATGTTGCCGGTATTGCCAAATATTTAATTGCGAGTTCCGCAATTGTTGGGTATTTGGCAAATGGCCACTGCTGGAAATATTGTAACACGAAAAAGAACGCGTTTATTACCTGAAAATAGTAGGGAGGGAAAGACGGTTGCAGGAGGAGGAGAGGTGGAAGAAAATAATAGAGTCGGGATATAATGGATGGTATGGGAGGATAAATGGGGTGGGGGTACCGGGGTACCTGAAGAACGGGTAACGGGATGAGAAGGGGGAGGTATTGGGAGGAAGAGGATAAAAGGAGATGCAGGGTATGTGGGTGGGGGGAGGAGATGTGGGAGCACGTGTGGGAGGTGTGTACGGGGTGGGGAGGGGAAAGGGGGTGGCAGGAGATGGTGGACGAGGTGTTAGGGGGGAGGGGGAGGGAGAGGAGTGGCTGAGGAGGATAGAGGAATGGAGGGAGGGAGGTGTGCGAGAAGAGGAAAGAGAGGAGTTGTGAATGAGGAGATGAGAGTGAAAGGGCGGCGAGTGGAAGCGGGGGTCCAGGAAGGGAGGAGGAGGCGAGGGAGCGGATAAGCGAGCGTGCGGGCGAGCGATGGAGTGGCGGTAGATTTAAGTTTGGCGAGTAGGATAAGTGGGAGAGTGAGAAATAGGTTAAGAATAGGTTAAGACAGATGTAAATGGGATGCTTGGAGATTATAACCCCGAGGGGAATTAATAAAGTTTATATATATATATATCAATGGGTAGAATGTCTCTGATTTTTTTTATAAGTTTCTATTCAGTAAAACAAAAATAATGGAGCTTAAACTGTCAATTACATTTCACCCTGTAACTACCCTAGTAGTAGGGGTATTGGGCTGAAACTTTACAGAAATAGTTTTCTTTGAAGAACCTATCGATTGGTGTTGCCCAAGTTCATTGAGGTGTCTAAACCCTGCGCGCCACTTTATAATCTTTAAATATTAAGTAGGCAAGGTCTGCCACAATATTGTTTCAAATTAGACAGATCTTTCCAAGCAGTTCCTTCTACTATTAAACGGCCGAAAGAAGATCCCCAAGAGGCGGGCTCGGGCGATACATTCCGTCGCTATGACGATTGGTCGGAATCATCTATTTGGGCACACTTTTAAAGACGCGGCACACGTATTTTGGTTATTGGCTGAAGTAGGCACATACATTGTCGCACCGCGCGTCATAGCGACGGACTGTATCGCCCGAGCCCGCCTCTTGGGGATCTTCTTTCGGCCGTTTAATAGTACTTTAGATGGAAAAAATGTAATACCATGACCTTTCATCATTCTTTATCTAATACTTGGTAGTATAAAAATTAGAGGTGTACCGACTAGGGTTTTGGCCGACTAGCCGACTAGCCGACTAGACAATCAATCGGCCCCCAAGGAGCCAACTAATCGCCGATTACAAAAGTGGCCGGATAGTCGACTTAGGCTCGTTACGCACTTGTGACCAGTCGCCGGCAACTTGGTCGCCGAGAGACCAAAATTCGGGCAACCAAACGAAGCGACCAGACCGAGCAACTCGATACCTATCAGTTTCGTAGAGAGCGCCAAACAGAATGTACGCCCAGGAGATTGTTCTAATTGTGAAGTGCATTGAAAAAAATAATAATTAAAAGAGAGGCAACATTCAGTGCATTCTTTATTGTACGATCGCCGTAAGAAAGGAATGTTTACTGGCTTTGTCATTCCCAAATAAATGCACCATTCCTTCTTATTGTTTTTTGAATGTCGCGATTGGAGTATTTATTATATGATAAGTCCCAAATTGCATATCGAAATTCAATTTGCAAAATAAATTTCTGTGTATCTAAACTCATTTCGTTGCTTGCAGGTGTCTGGTCGCCAACAAAGTCGCTCGTCGTCTGAACGCATACATTGGAAATAGGGCATCTCGTTGGTCGCCGCGACCACTTGGTCTCCCGTGCATCGCTCACGTTTTCGTGGTTGTCGACGACTGGTTGGTCGTCGCGACCAAGTGCGTACGTGTACATAAGCGGTCGCCGGCGACTGGTCGCAAGTGCGTAACGGAGCATAAGTATCGAATTGCTCGGTCGGCTCGCTTCGTTTGGTTGCCCGAATTTTGGTCTCTCGGCGACCAAGTTGCCGGCGACCAAGTTGCCGGCGACTTGTCGCAAGTGCGTAAAGAGCTTTAACCCACTAGTCGGTATATCTCTAGTAGCAAAATTATGAAACTTGTTAGAAAGAAGGAGAGAAAAATGGGTAAGTATTCTGAAAAAGGGAGCCGATCAATCGGCCTTTTTTGCCGACTAGTCGCCGACTACAAAAGTGGCCGGATAGTCGGCTTAACTGACTAGTCGGCCACTAGTCGGTACATCTCTAATAAAAATCGTTTAAAAAAAGTCCAAGCTTTTAAAGTTGCTTTGTGTTTTTGAAATAGAATAATACATTCTTGTTTCAGTATCGTGACCAGGTAAAAGGGGAAAAATTCAATAAACTTGTAGAAATGTCAAAGTAGTTATAATAAAAAATAATTCACTATTTAATGCTTGAAAGAATCTATCAAATAATGGCCATGTTAAGAATTGCTAATTAGAATTCGTAAAAACTACCCATAATTTTTGCAATTTTGTCAATTTAAAACATTTCTACATAAACTCAGATCCTTTAATAATTTCTGGTCTTCAGCTGTTAGAGTAACGCCTAGTCCCAACAACGCTTGTGTTAATATTTACAAACTAAACAATCTTTTATGGTAATTATAATTATGCAGACTTAATAACTATAGTAGTATATAACTGTAGAGTATAAATAAAATAATACTATACCTTACAAAAGATCGACCTTTTCTGTACTGCAATACCACTTTATCAATTTTATCTTGTAATCCCACAGGAGTAACACATCGTCGTTCTGAATCAGTCATTGTTATGAGATTTTTATCGCTAACTTTTACTTTCAACTGTTTATTTGGTAAATCTTCGTAACTTTTTTCCCAGTCTATAATACTCCAACCTTTCATATGCAGAACTGTTTCTACTAATAACATGTCACTAAAAGCATCACCAACTGTTTGATTAATCACATTGATTATATTTGCTAACTTAGATGCAGCTGCTTTTTGAATTGTAGGCAATCTGTAACATTGAAGTGTAAATAAATTCATATTATTTAGATATTTATATAATCAATATTATTTATTATACACAAGGTGGACTATTTAAATGGAAACACTTAAATAGCTTCCCTAGATACAGAGATACGAAAGAAAAGTTTAAAATAAAGATAAACTCTTCAAAGAGGCAAATGAAATGATATAAAGAAAATTCCGCCAAAATAATTTTTTCCAAATTTTAAGACTACCGATAATTTGTTACCTTCCGTAATTTTTTGCCTATACTCTTATAGAAGATAAAACGATAAATCTAATAATCTGTAATCGTGTACCATACCGATCATTTAATCTGAAGATAATATTGTCCATATGTAATACCCAATATTATCCAAACGCAAACATCACATTATATATATTTTACAATAATAAGTTGATACTGCATAAATATTGAGTTTTAATAAAGACTTTAGAGATTGAAAAATTAATGGAGTGCGAAGAGAGAGTGAGATACATGTAAAACAATGTAAAATAGGACAATGTTTTGAGGAGGGGATGAATGAGTGAGAGAGTATGAAAGGGGCAATAGACCTCGGAAGAGGAGGGAGAATAAAGACTACACAGATGTAATGTTTGTTGGGCAATATAAGACAGTGGCCGGTATTCATAGTGGCTACTGGTAATGCAGCGCGCTGTAATACCCACATAATGTGCCCGAAACATGAGTTTGGGGCAGAGATGGGCATTATTTAAATAAAAAATTATCTAAATAACTTTTTAAATAAAAGAGACTTTATCTGTATATGTCATAAATACAAATCACCCAGAATTATTTATTATTTGAAGCGCCATAAATAAAATTTTGCATCGACGGGAATTTATCCGAAGAACCATAAATAAAATTTTGAATCGACGGGAATTCATCGGAAGCGCATAAATAAAATTTTGAAGCGACAGGAATTCATCCGTAGCATCGGCCAATTTTCTCACTTTCATTTATATTTGTAGCGGAGAAGCATAAATAACTCTGGGCGTGGCTTGGAGGCCCTCGGGCCTCAAGCGCCTTGCTCGAAGCCGCCGGGTCCTCGAAGCGAGCGACATTGTATCGTTGACCCGTCTAATCTGCAGCGCGGAGTTAGGTACTCGGCGACGTGTCATCGATTATACAGAAACGGAATTTCTTTATTTTTCAGCGTATCAATATGAAAGTGACACCAATGGATTCCTTGCATTCTCCCGATTAAATTGATAAAAAAATATTTAAATCGGACCACTTTTAACGAAACGGGATTTCAATCCTGCAAACTAATTTTATACGCAATATCGTTAATTGTGTCAGTGAGGGCAAACAACGGACTAACCCACATTCTTTTCGAAATTGAGGCGGTTGCAATAACGTATTCCAACTTGGAACCATATTCGTCAGCCCGATGTACGCCACGATAGGGTGACTTACGTTAATATCCTCTTTTGAAACGATATGCCACTGTGGTGGCTTTCACACGCAGGTGGCGAAAAATCAAGCCAACCCTGTCGTAGCCAAAATTTTTGAAATTGAGACGGGTACGAGACTAGTCGACTCATTGTTTGCAAACCTCGTTACAGTAATCTGGGGTGCGAGTAGTAAACCGGCCGTAAAAGGGGAGCCTGCGGCTCGCTTACCTGAGCCGGGAAATTCCGAATAGCTCTTTGCGACGTTAATTTGAAAGAAACCATCCTAAAATTCTCGTAGCTCGGGCATCGCTGCTATCCAGCGGTCGCTGGCAGCTCTGAACGCCAGGCCGGTACGAGAAGTGGCTTCTCGCATGCTTCGACATTCAATTTCTCTTACAAGCCTATCATTATATTTTCCTTAAATTGATTCCGCCCTTATCGTTGATTTCGTCATATTCTTCACCTACACTACTTTGCTCTAGGTATTATCGGTTTACTCGCCCGCTTCTTTGCACGTTAGAATTTGATCTGAAAACAATCGCACGGAACAGTCTTCCGTGTAGACCTCCTCGCGCCTCAGTTTTTCATATTTATTTCATATTTATTTATTGTGGCTTTCACACGCAGGTGGCGAAAAGTCAAGTCAACCCTGTCGTGGCTAAAATTTTTGAAACTCAGATGGGTACGGGACCAGTTGATATTGTTTTCAAACCTCGTTACAGTAATCTGGGGTGCGAGTGGTAAACCGGCCATAAAAGCGGAGCGCGCGGCTCGCGCGGCTCGCTCACTTGAGACGGGGACCTTCGATTCACTAATAGCTGTTTGCGACGTTAATTTGAAAGAAAACATCCTAGAATTCACCTTATTTTCTACGTAGCGTTTCTAGCAATGGTTTCTGTATATATATGTATGAAAAAGGCATACGAATAATATCGCGCAACAACCAGTTGCAGCTTCGACTGTTATTCGAATGAGGTAGTTCTGGGCTGTTATTTCAAAACCACCGTCTATTCTACACAGAGACACAGAAAATAATTTATTTTAAAAGTATTAACTAGTTTTACCACATTGGAAGAAAGACTGAACTTTTTTTTTTTTTTTTTTTTTTTTATAGAGGGGGAAAATGCATTAGGCATACCCCAGCATAACCTGCTGGGGTTATGTGGGACTCCCATATCTTAGTATACCCACTAAAAACCCCCTCTCAGATATTCTCCTTATCTGTCCCCCTTACCTACTGAGGTACTTACACGATTACTTCAGCCGAGGAAGACTAAACTGTTCAAGAGTTTCCAGAACATCTTAATTCAAATAAAGGTCGAAGAATCGAGATATCGAGATTTCGCCCGTATTTTGCCAGCCCGCTCCAAAGCTCCGTTTTCCAAGCCCCCCGATGACCGAGAGCTACGAACCGCCCGATAGCCCAACTACCGGTCACGTCGTCGGTCGCGTGTTCCTAGAGTTCTTACCTCAACTGTGTCATTGAGAGTTTCTGGGACCGAAATTATTGTATTACAATATCCTCTCAAAATGCTAATATTAATTAATTAAAACGAGGCATAAATCCTTTGGTAAATGTAGTTATTAAAATACGAATTCGCAACAGATTTAGTATTTCAACTATGACCGTTGTTTCGTCGATGTTTTCAACGATGCATCTTTTAATTGAGAATATATGCAGTGCTTGTAGCTGATTTAACTACGCTTCCCGACGGCGTACTACTTTTAAAAAATCTCAAATTTAACGGTTAATGGTGATCATGTGTGAAATTGTGAGCGATTTGGGGTGTAATGGCTGATATGTTTGTTGAACAGAGTTATCCTCGTTAACGTTTTTGGTGGCCCTAAAAAGGGCCGTTGGTTGCTGCTGGCCCTGAAAAAAGGGCAGATCGTTAATTTTTTAAAGATCTTGCTGGAAGTGGCCACCATTATTTCTCAGGCAGGCGTGTATCCTCTTTACCTTATTTTCGAAGACCCGATTCAACGTTTCGGTTGTAACTTTGGCGATCGAAGCGGTGATATTGTTCCGCAACTGCTCGATGGTGCCCGGATTAGTGGCGTACACCTCGCCCTTCAGTGTACCCCACAAAAAAAAATCCGGAGGCGTCAGGTCTGGCGATCGCGGCGGCCACAAACCCTGAGAAATTATTTTTTCTCCAAAAAATTCCTCCAGCATTGCCACAGTTGACCCTGCTGTGTGTGCTGGTGCCCCGTCCTGTTGGAACCAGCACCTCCTTTCCTCGGGTTCCAACAGGGAAATAAATTGATATACAAGTTCCTGATACCTACCTGCCGTTATGGTGGTGTCGAAGAAGAGTGGTCCAACGATTCGCTTACGCGATATCGCACACCAGACACCAATCTTCGCCGAATGAAGAGGCTTCTCCCGGATTTCCCTCGGATTCGTTGTGCACCAGCTCCGGCTGTTTTGGTTGTTTACCTGGCCATCTAGGTGGAACCAGGCTTCGTCGGTGAAAAATAATTTATCTGGAACAGAAACACCCTCTACCTCCAAGAAATTAAGAAACCATTTACAATACCTGCGCCTTGCTTCATAATCCGGCTCCTTGAGTTGCTGGACCGTCTGATGCCGATACGGATGCAAATGCAGCTGTTGTGTTGCCCGATAAGCGCTTCCATACGACAAATCGCACTGTTGTCGCAGCTTCGCCAATGACGTATGGGGCGCTTCTTCGAGAACTTGCTGCACCTCAGCCAGCTTCTGGTGCGTCAGCACAGTTGATTTCCGGTTATGCTTCCTGTTCTGCACGCCTCCATCCTCGCGCAATTTCCGTGACAACCGGCTGATTGTACTCTTATGTGGTACTGGAGAGTCCGGGTATTTAGTCTGAAATGCTAATTGAGCTGCCACGTACGATCCCGTGCGCCAATAATTGTGCACGAGACACGTTCGCTGCTCTACGGAAAACTGCATTCCTACTTGATAAGTAGGTATGCAATGCCTTTTTGTAGTACTGAAAAGTACTGATTGTGATGTTCGTTGGTCAGTGTAACACTGAAGAGTGCTGATGCTCTGCGTTGATGCGTTGCTCTGCGTTGATGCGTTGCTCTACGATGTGCTCTGCTTCTGTGCTGAGTCAGTACTCATTTTCATTCCGCAAAGTCGGTCCTTTTATAGGAGTTTATGCTTCCGCGCCCGAAGCCAACCAAACGGCAGGTAAGTATCAAGACCTTTTGTTTCAGTTTATTTCCCTGTTGGAACCCGGGGGAAGGGGGTGCTGATTCCAGCAGGACGGGGCACCAGCGCATACAGCACGGTCAACGAGGCCGATGCTAGAAGACTTTTTTCTTGAACGCGTAACTCCTCAGGATTTGTGGTCACTGCGATCGCCAGATCTGACGCCTCCGGATTTCTTTTTGTGGGGTACACTGAAGGGCGAGGTGTACGCCACTAATCCGGGCACCATCGAGCAGTTGCGTAATAATGACACCGCTTCGATCGCCAACGCTGCACCGAGAACGTTGAATCGAGTGTTCGAAAACAAGGTGAAGAGGACACACGCCTGTCTGAGGCACAACGGTGGCCACTTCCAGCAACATTTTTAAAGTTATTAATCATCGGCCCTTTTTTCAGGGCCAGCAGCAACCAACGGCCCTTCTTGGGGCCACCAAAAATGTTAACGAGGATAACTCTGATCAACAAACATATCAACCAGTGCACCCCACACCCCTCAGTCATGACATCTGACCACCTCTCCCGAGGTGCCGGGGGAAATGGTTAAAGACGATTCTGTACACCGCTGTTTGACAAAAGAGGTTAAGGGGTCATGCTCAGTCAGGAGGCCGAAAAAAAAGGGTGATCTTTGGGAATTTTTTACTCGAAAGCTATAACACATTTCTCAAAAATTATTTTTTCCTTTTCAAGATTGCATCTAGTACTGTGTATCGTAATTTTTTTATTTAAAAATATTTATTAATAAAAAAGTTATTGTCCATCTCTCAAAGGTCCTCTCAAAAAAGGCTTCTGCGGTGACCACTGCTGTTCGAAAGTCGATCATCTAAATTAAAAAATTCAAAAGAATTTATTTAGTATATTATATTATCTTGTCTCTGATGCTTAGTTTTCTTTTAATTGGCGAAAATCAGGCACGATTTATGTTGAAAATTGAAACTTTTACTTTAAACAACCGCCATTTTTTCCCAAATCAATATTTCGAAAAATCCTTCGTTCACAGACAAGATAATATAATATACTAAGTAAATTCTTTTGAATGAGATCAACAATAACTTTGGACAATAACCATTTCCCCCGGCACATCGGGAGAGGTGGTCAGATGTCATGACTGAGGGGTGTGGGGTGCACTGGTTGATATGTTTGTTGATCAGAGTTATCCTCGTTAACATTTTTGGTGGCCCCAAGAAGGGCCGTTGGTTGCTGCTGGCCCTGAAAAAAGGGCCGATGATTAATAACTTTAAAAATGTTGCTGGAAGTGGCCACCGTTGTGCCTCAGACAGGCGTGTGTCCTCTTCACCTTGTTTTCGAACACTCGATTCAACGTTCTCGGTGCAGCGTTGGCGATCGAAGCGGTGTCATTATTACGCAACTGCTCGATGGTGCCCGGATTAGTGGCGTACACCTCGCCCTTCAGTGTACCCCACAAAAAGAAATCCGGAGGCGTCAGATCTGGCGATCGCAGTGACCACAAATCCTGAGGAGTTACGCGTTCAAGAAAAAAGTCTTCTAGCATCGGCCTCGTTGACCGTGCTGTATGCGCTGGTGCCCCGTCCTGCTGGAATCAGCACCCCCTTCCCCCGGGTTCCAACAGGGAAATAAACTGAAACAAAAGGTCTTGATACTTACCTGCCGTTTGGTTGGCTTCGGGCGCGGAAGCATAAACTCCTATAAAAGGACCGACTTTGCGGAATGAAAATGAGTACTGACTCAGCACAGAAGCAGAGCACATCGTAGAGCAACGCATCAACGCAGAGCAACGCATCAACGCAGAGCATCAGCACTCTTCAGTGTTACACTGACCAACGAACATCACAATCAGTACTTTTCAGTACTACAAAAAGGCATTGCATACCTACTTATCAAGTAGGAATGCAGTTTTCCGTAGAGCAGCGAACGTGTCTCGTGCACAATTATTGGCGCACGGGATCGTACGTGGCAGCTCAATTAGCATTTCAGACTAAATACCCGGACTCTCCAGTACCACATAAGAGTACAATCAGCCGGTTGTCACGGAAATTGCGCGAGGATGGAGGCGTGCAGAACAGGAAGCATAACCGGAAATCAACTGTGCTGACGCACCAGAAGCTGGCTGAGGTGCAGCAAGTTCTCGAAGAAGCGCCCCATACGTCATTGGCGAAGCTGCGACAACAGTGCGATTTGTCGTATGGAAGCGCTTATCGGGCAACACAACAGCTGCATTTGCATCCGTATCGGCATCAGACGGTCCAGCAACTCAAGGAGCCGGATTATGAAGCAAGGCGCAGGTATTGTAAATGGTTTCTTAATTTCTTGGAGGTAGAGGGTGTTTCTGTTCCAGATAAATTATTTTTCACCGACGAAGCCTGGTTCCACCTAGATGGCCAGGTAAACAACCAAAACAGCCGGAGCTGGTGCACAACGAATCCGAGGGAAATCCGGGAGAAGCCTCTTCATTCGGCGAAGATTGGTGTCTGGTGTGCGATATCGCGTAAGCGAATCGTTGGACCACTCTTCTTCGACACCACCATAACGGCAGGTAGGTATCAGGAACTTGTATATCAATTTATTTCCCTGTTGGAACCCGAGGAAAGGAGGTGCTGGTTCCAACAGGACGGGGCACCAGCACACACAGCAGGGTCAACTGTGGCAATGCTGGAGGAATTTTTTGGAGAAAAAATAATTTCTCAGGGTTTGTGGCCGCCGCGATCGCCAGACCTGACGCCTCCGGATTTTTTTTTGTGGGGTACACTGAAGGGCGAGGTGTACGCCACTAATCCGGGCACCATCGAGCAGTTGCGGAACAATATCACCGCTTCGATCGCCAAAGTTACAACCGAAACGTTGAATCGGGTCTTCGAAAATAAGGTAAAGAGGATACACGCCTGCCTGAGAAATAATGGTGGCCACTTCCAGCAAGATCTTTAAAAAATTAACGATCTGCCCTTTTTTCAGGGCCAGCAGCAACCAACGGCCCTTTTTAGGGCCACCAAAAACGTTAACGAGGATAACTCTGTTCAACAAACATATCAGCCATTACACCCCAAATCGCTCACAATTTCACACATGATCACCATTAACCGTTAAATTTGAGATTTTTTAAAAGTAGTACGCCGTCGGGAAGCGTAGTTAAATCAGCTACAAGCACTGCATATATTCTCAATTAAAAGATGCATCGTTGAAAACATCGACGAAACAACGGTCATAGTTGAAATACTAAATCTGTTGCGAATTCGTATTTTAATAACTACATTTACCAAAGGATTTATGCCTCGTTTTAATTAATTAATATTAGCATTTTGAGAGGATATTGTAATACAATAATTTCGGTCCCAGAAACTCTCAATGACACAGTTGAGGTAAGAACTCTAGGAACACGCGACCGACGACGTGACCGGTAGTTGGGCTATCGGGCGGTTCGTAGCTCTCGGTCATCGGGGGGCTTGGAAAACGGAGCTTTGGAGCGGGCTGGCAAAATACGGGCGAAATCTCGATATCTCGATTCTTCGACCTTTATTTGAATTAAGATGTTCTGGAAACTCTTGAACAGTTTAGTCTTCCTCGGCTGAAGTAATCGTGTAAGTACCTCAGTAGGTAAGGGGGACAGATAAGGAGAATATCTGAGAGGGGGTTTTTAGTGGGTATACTAAGATATGGGAGTCCCACATAACCCCAGCAGGTTATGCTGGGGTATGCCTAATGCATTTTCCCCCTCTATAAAAAAAAAAAAAAAAAAAAAAAAGTTCAGTCTTTCTTCCAATGTGGTAAAACTAGTTAATACTTTTAAAATAAATTATTTTCTGTGTCTCTGTGTAGAATAGACGGTGGTTTTGAAATAACAGCCCAGAACTACCTCATTCGAATAACAGTCGAAGCTGCAACTGGTTGTTGCGCGATATTATTCGTATGCCTTTTTCATACATATATATACAGAAACCATTGCTAGAAACGCTACGTAGAAAATAAGGTGAATTCTAGGATGTTTTCTTTCAAATTAACGTCGCAAACAGCTATTAGTGAATCGAAGGTCCCCGTCTCAAGTGAGCGAGCCGCGCGAGCCGCGCGCTCCGCTTTTATGGCCGGTTTACCACTCGCACCCCAGATTACTGTAACGAGGTTTGAAAACAATATCAACTGGTCCCGTACCCATCTGAGTTTCAAAAATTTTAGCCACGACAGGGTTGACTTGACTTTTCGCCACCTGCGTGTGAAAGCCACAATAAATAAATATGAAATAAATATGAAAAACTGAGGCGCGAGGAGGTCTACACGGAAGACTGTTCCGTGCGATTGTTTTCAGATCAAATTCTAACGTGCAAAGAAGCGGGCGAGTAAACCGATAATACCTAGAGCAAAGTAGTGTAGGTGAAGAATATGACGAAATCAACGATAAGGGCGGAATCAATTTAAGGAAAATATAATGATAGGCTTGTAAGAGAAATTGAATGTCGAAGCATGCGAGAAGCCACTTCTCGTACCGGCCTGGCGTTCAGAGCTGCCAGCGACCGCTGGATAGCAGCGATGCCCGAGCTACGAGAATTTTAGGATGGTTTCTTTCAAATTAACGTCGCAAAGAGCTATTCGGAATTTCCCGGCTCAGGTAAGCGAGCCGCAGGCTCCCCTTTTACGGCCGGTTTACCACTCGCACCCCAGATTACTGTAACGAGGTTTGCAAACAATGAGTCGACTAGTCTCGTACCCGTCTCAATTTCAAAAATTTTGGCTACGATAGGGTTGGCTTGATTCTTCGCCACCTGCGTGTGAAAGCCACCACAGTGGCATATCGTTTCAAAAGAGGATATTAACGTAAGTCACCCCATCGTGGCGTACATCGGGCTGACGAATATGGTTCCAAGTTGGAATACGTTATTGCAACCGCCTCAATTTCGAAAAGAATGTGGGTTAGTCCGTTGTTTGCCCTCACTGACACAATTAACGATATTGCGTATAAAATTAGTTTGCAGGATTGAAATCCCGTTTCGTTAAAAGTGGTCCGATTTAAATTTTTTTTTGTCAATTTAATCGAGAGAATGCAAGGAATCTATTGCTGCCACTGTCATATTGATACGATGAGAAATAATGAAATTCCGTTTCTGCATAATCGATGACACATCGCCGAGCAACCTCGCGCTGCAGATTAGACGGGTGAACGATACAATGTCGCTCGGCTGGAGGAGCCGACGGCTTCGATCAAAGGCGCTCAAGGCTCGCCAAGCTTGAAATAACATTCGGATATGAATATAAATGAAAGGGAGAACATTATTCGAAGCTTCGGATGAATTCCCGTCGAATGAAAACATTATTTACGGCGCTTCGAATAATAAATAACTCCGGCTTATTTATATTTGGTGAGTTTCGATTAAAATTTCTGCCTTTTATACAAAACCAATTTTTTATTTAAAAAAATTTTTTGCCCATCTCTGATTCTAACTACCATTAATGCAGGCTGGGGAAGGTACCCTTCCATGCGGCCGCCCGTTCTAGTGAAATGCGCAGGCTGGATGCGCGTGATTATTATGTGGTCCCCTCTTCGAAATGACAGAAAATATAACCTATATGCTGCATGACAATAAATGTTTATTGGCTATTTCGTTCTTCTACGCTACATTTGTCAACTATGTATGACTTAACATCCTTCCAAATTATTATTATGACGCCGCAACAGTATCTTTATGAAATCAGGTATAGCATATAGGTTATGTTTTCTGTCACTTCGAGGACAGAAAATCCGCTCCTCGAAGTGACAGAAAACATAACCTATATGCTACACGACGATAAATATTTATTGGCTATTTCGTTCTTCTACGCTACATTTGTCAACTATGTATGACTTAACGTCCTTCCAAGATATTATTATTACGCCGCAACTGTATCTTTATGAAATCTGGTATAGCATATAGGTTATATTTTCTGTCACTTCGAGGAGGGGAGCACATAATAATCACGCACATCCAACCTGCGCATTTTCATGTGCCATTCCAAAAGATGACATAAACAGAAGCCACTACAGGTGTGGCGTTTAATAGCTAAAGGGATTAAACATTCAGACACAAAAATTGTAGAAAAAATTCAAAGACTGCTAGAAACAGCGACACATCCCATTAGTTACACCTTACTTCCGATCTGTAGTGCATGCACTACATTAAGGATAAAATCACGAAAAAGGAAACCAGAGAATTAGATTCTGAGGCTGCAGAACTAATATATATTTGAATACAAATTTATGTCCTCAATTAGTGAAAGTAATGATACAGGGACAACTAGCCTATTGTTTATCGGCGCCATGAATTTTAAAAAGAGCATTATATAAAGTATTTAAATAAACAGTTTGCAAAAGCTTTTCGCAACAATTATGGTTAAAAAATTAAGAAAAGAAAAATTAAGTAAACGTAAAATTTGGTAAATTTTCCACCATTAGAAGGGGATAATTTGTCCCCATTTTATGGCGCAAATTGCATTCCGATATCTTTTGTAGTTCAAAAGTTATGCGAAAACAGCCCCAAATTCTTCAACCCGGGCCACCAACGCGTCAGCGTGGTCTAATACAGAGTTGGGCAAAATGTAATCTTCTTACAACTTACAAATTACGATTAAACTGTAATTCTGTAGTTGATTACACATTATTTTCTGTAATCGTTAATTTATCTAGTTGATAAAATTGTGGTCAACCACCTACATTAACGATTACAGAAAATAATGTGTAATCAACTACACAATTACATTTCAATCGTAATTTGTAAATTGTAATTAGATTACATTTTGCCCAACTCTGAGCTAATATCGCTGCTGGACCATTGCATACGTAGATAACCGGATCGGCGCGGTTGCACTCTTAAAATGGCTACCGTTCTCCTACCCGTCTACTACGTCAAATTTAATATTCTCTGGCGAAAGACTACACTTTCATCGTTGGCTCATAGATGGCGGAAGTATCGGCGCATGGTTGTAGTGGAATGCGTCTGTGAGGCGGTGTTGCCAAATTTACCTGTTCGCGCGCGCGTGGGTTGCAGTTTTAACGAATGACCCTGTATTTAGCAGATAGTCGATTCCTGTTCCTGGTGATTATTGCTCCCGCTTTTGAAAAATCACAAGGAACTGAGGAAGCAACAACCACCAAGAACCCTCGGGCTTGTTTGTATAATAAGGGATATGTCTCTTGCATTTTTTCCCATTCTTCCAGGGGACAAGACTTCAATGGTGCAACTGGCGTAGATAAATATAGCGATAATTGGTCACTTTTAGTTTACGTCTTCTTTTGCTGGTCTACTGCCAATCTGGAATGGTGTTGCCAAAAATCATAATTTTTAATAGAGGCTACTTCAGACTCACGAATAGCATTTGAATCAGGTTTATTTTCTTTAACTAATTCATTTAATTTATATATTGCCCTCCCACAAGCTTGTAAATTCTGAAAATGAATATTTTAAAATCTGGGATCTAAGACAGTTGCAATTGCTGCATGCGCGTTGTATTCAATTTGTCCAAATCTTCTATTGATTTCTGCCTCTAGAATTTGCTTCAAATCTTTTATGCAATCGATTGTCGAAGCAAAGTTTACAAGATTGGTTCTTAAACAGTTTATCATAGGGATTATCTTGGATAATGTAATATATTGTTCCCCACATGACTCCTTACTGACAAATTCCAATGGTTTTAATAATGAAATTAATTGCTTAATAATTTTCAGTTCTAAGCTCTCCGGCATTTGTGGACCCGAGTAATTACCATGTAGAATTTCTGAGCAAATTCTTGACATTTCCAGAAATCTTTCCAGCATATAGTAAACAGAGTTCCACCTCGTAGCAACGTCCATTATCAATTTTTTAATTGATCCCTCTGGAACTCCACTATGTAATTGGATTTTTCTTAATTTGTCCGAATTTATGACACTGTTTTTTATCCATATTACTATGGCTCTTACTTTTAGAATAATCGTGTTGATTGGTTTATGTTTTATTGCAGCGTCAACAATTAAATTAATTGTATGAGGAAAACACGGCAAATGTTTCTTCTCGGGGACTACAGTTTTTACAGCAGCAACTACATTTGCACCATTGTCTGTTATAATACATTTAATTTTGGACGGTGCAATGTTCCATTTATGCAATACAGTCTTAATTTCATTGCTAAGGTAATCGCATGTATGCTTTTCATTTAATTGCTTCGTTGCAATATTGCAATTAATCATTTTAGTTCCTTCAAAAAAATGAATTGTTACTCCTAAGAAACTCCTCTCTGCCATTGTTTCCGTCCATATGTCTAAAGTTAGGCATACGTCTTCCGCTTGTTCTATTTTCTTTTCATAGTATAATTTTGTAACGTCATATTTTTCACACAGTTTTTTCTTCATAAATTTACTCGATGGCACTTTATAGGAGGGAGCAACTTCACGCATTAATTTTAAGAAGCCCTCACTTTCAATAACATTGAAGTGGCGCATGTCTTTGCATATAAAAAATAAAATACACATTGTAATTTTTTCATACTTTGAGCCTCCTTCTTTATGAGAAGAAACCCGTTCAAAGGCAGCTCTTAATGTATTGTGCTCTCCTCTATCATCAGTTCTATTATCAATTTCAGCAAATTCACTTGATGTCGAGGGCATCGGATCATCTATATTTTCTATTCGTGAATCATTGCTTTTTCCTTCTCTCTCCTTAAGCGATCTCCTTGAAATAGTACGTTACTTAGATAAAATAATGGTGTGACTTTTAATATGTTTATGTAAATTTGACGTGTTGCCACAATATTTTACTAGTTTGAAACATTTTTTACAACTTGCTATTTTATTATCTCTTTTCTGGAAATATGACCAGACTTCTGATATTGGAGGACTCATTATTTATCAGGATTTGCTAAAATTTAGAAAGGAAAGTAATTTAAGTAATTGTAGTATAATGAAATGTTAATTCAATTACTTACAGTATTTTTTGAGTTGTCACTAATAAAGAATAATACACTAAATTAATTTAAACATATAAAATAATATTCAAAGACTATAATGTAAGATAATATTCAAAGATTGTAATGTAAATTAATATTCAAAGAAAATAATATAAAGTAATATCTATAGAACAAAATAAAATAATATGCAAAAACAATATTTAAATAATCTTGTAAATATAATCTGGAACTGCTTTATATGAAACACGTGGGTGCGAAATGTGAAATTCGATATAAAACAAGTGAAAAACGGATTGAAACAATAGGAACTCATATTTAAAAATTCGTGGGAATAAGAGGTAGGGTTGCCAACTAGGTAGGTACATATGTACCAACAATATTCTTTTAATGTTAAATAGATTATTATTATATTGCTGTAATTAATATCCCCCCCCCCCCCCCCCATAAACATGACTCATGTATGGAAGAAGCTAATTCCCTTTAATTCACGAAAAAAGTTCTCACGCAAAGATTGTGAAATCATCTTTGCTAATTCCAATTGTACCTTTAATTCACGAAAAACATTAAAAACATTCTCACGCAAAGATTGTGAAATCAACTTTGCTAATTATAATTGTATTCTCGTTCTCCGTTCGAACACTGATTCCTCTGTTACTGTTTATACTTGACATTCCATTATTGGCCACAAATCAATTCAGTGTTCAGATTTTCAGCTTCGGTTTTAAGGAATTAGCGGGCGTTGCATAAGAAAAAACTATGAAGTCGACTTAAAACAAAATGTTTCATATCACTAGTGCAGGTTGGCGAATGTGCTATTAATCTATTGACCGCGTCGCGTCCGCGCTTCGACTCCGATTCCGCTCTAGATTAAGCCGAGACCACCGTGTAAGCCAGCATAGACCTGGCCGGAGAAATTGTAAATTAGCCGTAGGAATAAAGATCCTGGTTACCAAGTTCACCTTGCCTCATTCTTTCGACACCCGGGTAACCTCCACGGAGCGAGGTTACATATGATAGACGTTTGATACATTCAAGTGATAAGGGAGACGGTGGAGGGGGTACAGGATAGGTTTTTAAGATGGGTTTTGGGGGTTGAATGGTGTACGCCGGGTTATTTGGTTAGGGAAGAGTTGCAGCAGGAGATGTTGAACGGAAGGGCGGGGATGAGAGCGTGGGAGTATGAGAGGAAGCTGGAGGAGGGACAAGGAGGGATGTGTTGGGAGGAGATTAAGGGGCGGGCGAAAAGAGGAGGGGTCCTGGGTGGTTGGGAAGAGGAGAGGAAGGGGTTCTATGAGGAGAGGGGATGGACAGTAGAGAGAGTGGAGAGGATGAGGGGTGGGGGAGAATTGAGGGGAGAAGAGCTGGTAAGTGTGGAGAAGAGGTTGCAGGAGGGGGATAGGTGGGAAAGGATTAGGGGAGCTAGATATAATAGATGGTATGGGGCGGTAAAGGGGGTGGGGGTTCCTGGATACCTGAAGAAGGGGTGGGGGGAGAGCAGATGGAGGAGGGTGTCTAAGTTCAGGTTGGGGAGTGAGATGAGGAGGGGGAGATATTGGGAGGATGAGGAGAAAAGGAGATGTAGGGTTTGCGGGTGGGGGGAAGAAACATGGGAACATGTATGGGAGGAATGTACCGGATGGGGAAGGGGTTGGCAGGAGATGGTGGGGAAAGTGTTGGGAGATGATGGAGAGGGGGAAAGGTGGATGAGGAGGGTAGAAGAGTGGAGGGGGGTACAAGATGGAGGAATGAATGGGTATGGATTGGGAGTGAGAGGATGCGTGCGGAAGCGGAGGTCCGGAGGAGGGAAGGAGGAGCGGGATTAGGTTTAAAGAGTAGTTTTAAGGAGTAAATTTAAGATTGCGGGAAGTAGGTGTAAGCGAGAGTAGAGAGAAGGAGTTGTAAGAATTGTAATCCCCAAGGGGGCACAATAAAGTATACTACATTCAAGTGATATGGTGTAGTCGAATGATGAGTCCAAAGAAGAAGGGAAAGAAGATGCGTGTGAATAAGGAGAGGATGGTCAGCGAAAATGAAGGTGGAGAACATCTTACTATGCAAAGCTACGCACTTCTCGGTTTCAAGATATGGGTTTACATGCGAGAGCTTGGAGATGCAGCGAGACCAGTTGTCTTTAAATCTTTGAAGACGAACAGTCATTTACATTTTGTGCAACAATTTTTTTATAAACAATGGGATTAGAACGAATTGCACCTGAGTGTGACCCCGAGCGTGAGCGAGACAGCCCTGAGGTATGTACTTAAAATATTTTGACATTTATCGCGTTTAACCTTTGATACCGAGTGAGATCAAATCAGGCGTTCGTGTGAATATTATATCGTGGGTTTCTATGTTCTAGGACTCACTACCACCGTCACCTGCGTGGTCAGCAGATTGGGGCTCACCACTCCCTTCGCCACCATCACCGTCGCCGCCGCCACCGCCTCCGCAGGTATGCAACACATTGTATTGCTTTGTATGTGTTTCATATTTAATATATTTATTCATGTGCTAAATTATATCGACATTTGTGTTCTAGGATCAGCAGCCAATGATTGTTATGGCGCGGTTGGCACGCATCCTTGCGGAGGATGCGCCGCAACTCGGCCCATTAAATCTACGGATGCGGCGGTCGGGGCCAGTCATTGGCCCCGCGATGGCTGTGCGACGGTGGCACCCCTGGGTGCCAAACCACCACCACATGGAGCCTTTGCGGCGGCCGCGGTCCCCACCACCACCGTGGATTGACGTGAGTAGGCCGCGGCCGCTGCCTCCCTCGCCACCGTCACCAACGTCGCCGCCGTCGCGACAGCTTATTTTCATTTTATATTATTTTTTAAATTTTTTCTATTTTTTTTAAATTTTTACATACTGTTTTCTTTTAATTTATATTTTTTATTCCTTTATTATTATTAATCATTTTCAATCGTATTTGTAACAATATATTTAAATTTATTAAACATATATCATTGTACCATTTATTTGCTCGTCTTCCTACTCTCGCCACATAATTTTAAGATTTGACGTTTCAAAAATTATTATTTCTCTGCGTTGGGAACATTCTGCCGACGCTGCATAATTCTATTTTGTTCTCGCGTTCTTCGCGCCGTGAAAATTACGTCTTCTCACGCGGCTGCTCCAGAGGATTCAAATTACACACTATCACGCGTCACGCTGCGACGTTTGAAATACTGTTAGCTTTAGAATGCATGCGATTGTACCACTATGTAGTGTTGTCTCTGTCTAACTCTTTCGACGTATCTCCTTCCTCCAATAGATTGCACGTACACAGCCGATTTTTCCCGACATCATCCGATAAAAATAAATTATTACGCTCGGCATATGTACCATTCGGGAAAGACTAATGTCGAAGAACTGACGTTGGGGGAGTTGGACTGACTCGTACCGCGGAGGTCTTGGGTTCGAGCCCCGTCGCCCGAGATTCTCAGTTTTTTTCATTTATATTAATATCTTAAAATTAATATTTCCTTCCTTACCGACAGTCCGGGTACCACGCTCCAGAGTAGCACTTCACCCGCGGTTCCTCCTCGATGCACTTTGGTATCTGTTCGGTATCCATTCGGTATCAATTGATTCGATATCGGTTCTCGCGCTATACCCCCCACCACTCCGCCATCCGTATGACGTCATCCGCCGCCGCCCGCCACCGTGTCCACCCGGCGCCCGTCCGCGCCTGCCCGCATACGCTCGGCGACTGCCCGCACGCGCCTGCCAGCCGCCAGCCGCCGCCGCCCGTCGAACGCAAATTTGAGTTTCAAGACCACGATATGGATTTTCCCCTGAAAATTTGGATTTCAAGGTCAGGAGAAAATCCTTATCGTGGTCTTGAAACTCAAATTTGCGTTGAAACTCTCATAGCCTTACTATTCACGTTCCCCTATCCGACACGAGTCTCTTCGTTGTCCCGAAATGTCGAAAAAATTATTCTATCTTGAGAATCGTTTCCTTCGATGTAGTGTTTATCGCGGGGTGTAAGACGGTGTATTTGGAAAAGGCGTCTATGACAATCAGGATATATTTACTTCCTTTTGGAGTCCTTTCCAAGGGACCGTAATGGTCCACATGAACGTTGGCGAAAGGCCGGTCGCCCTTCTCGTATAGGTGTAACTGCCCCTCTTTTTCCGGATGGGACCGAAAAATCAAGGCACTTAATGCAATTTTCAATGTACTCCTGAACCTGTTGCTTCATATCCGGAAACCAATATATTTGCCTAACCAACTGTAGTGTTTTTCCTGGTCCGACATGTCCTACGCCATCGTGACAAGCCCTAATCACACTGCATACCAAGAACCCGGGGGCGTAAAATAGAAGTCCGTCGCGGAATTTACGGTATAGTACCCCGTTTTGTAGCTCGAATCTACTATCCTCCTTTATATCTAGTTCGCGTCGCAATTTAATTATTTCCGGGTGTTTTAATTGTTTATAAACCAGGACCTGATCAAAAGACATGGGTTCTATTACCATAACTATTCTGCTCGGGGCGTCCACATGAGACATGCAACTTCCCGAACGGTGCTCAATTTTGTAATTCAAATTTTCGCGATACAACGCCCATCGACCTATTCTGGCGTTAGTATCTTTTTTGCTCAGTGTCAACTTAATAGCGTTGCAATCGGTTATGATAACGAATAAAATACCTTGAAGATACACACGAAATCTCTCCAGGGCGTACATAATTGCCATTAATTCTAGGACATAACTATGATATCTACTCCATTTTCTGTAGTCTTGCGGCTGAAATAAAGAACAGGGAGCAACTTCTCGTCCTTCTGCTTCTGGAGAAGGATAGCGCCATAGCCATACGAGCTAGCGTCCGTATGCAGCTCTGTCTAGGCCAGGCATGCACAGGACCCCCAATTCCGGGCGCGAGCTCAGATCCGAGCTCGAGCTGAGCTCGAGCTCGAGCTCCGAGCTCGTTCAGGTAGAAGCGAGTCCGGCAACGGAGTGGGGAGCGGCTGGAGTAGTGGGAGCGGAGCCTCACAGGCTGCCGCAGGGATTAGAGTTTGACGCTCCGAAAATAAGGCACATTTTGGGGAATTTTTAAAAGAAAAGTATTGAGTATTATAATTCCAATCTCTGTACTTTTATTAATTGAATTTTAAAAAATGAGTTCAAATTTTCGTATGCAATAATAATACTTTGGTTCAAATTTATAATGGTAGTAGTAAGAGTGGTTTGAGAAAAAAGTTTGTTGCTGGCGAGCATGATTTTGGCTGTCGTAATCGCCTGAAACAAAAAACCTACAATTTTTCTTAATCTATATGTGTGGTTCTCGTATGAACTTTAGTTCATGTCGAATGAATAATATTGAAAAGCACAAAAATGGTTGTATTTCAAATGGAAACATTAATTTCTTGGTAAAGCATTTGTTAGATTTCTGTGTTGCAAAATTGGATTTTCGTAAATATTTACTTCATTCTAGTTTACGCGATAACCACACTCATATAGATTTAGAAACTTTTTTCAAATCTCAATTAACCCTCCGTATCCAGGTGCCTGAGTCACCCACAGCTTGAGATCGCTAACGCACACAGCGACGGAGCTGTGAATGTCGGTCGCGGCCAAGCGATTATTTAGCTGTCGAGGGTGTCCTAAATGCATAAACTGGGCCTTTTCGGTGATCGTATTGGGGCAACATTGGGCAGCTCGAGACAATACCTTATTTTCCTTGGAGAAAACAAAATGTGCCCAGAGAGAATGGTAATTAGCCCGCTTTGAAAGGATTCTTCTGCTCAAGACTTTTATGGGTAGGGGAGACTAGGTACGGTTGAAACGGTGGATGGTTCAAACAAAGCGAATATCTCGACACCGTGCATGAGGAGGGGAGGGGTGCAAGGCTTGCAACGACATAATTAGTACCTATCCTATTGTAAAGCCCTAAAACGATCACGGAAAAGGTAAACTAGGGGAGACCGGGGCTAAAAGTTCCGGGGGTGTTACAGATAATAGTGCAACCACACAAGTACTACTAGAAATTACTCAAACAGTAGTGAACTTTGCTGTACCATCGACTAGCATTGACACATCCGTAAATTCTCACTGTAATTTAATTACCGAAAAAATACCAAATATACCATACACTCGTTTCAACGCAAATAAAAGAGCTCATAACCAGTTCAAAAAACAATTTATAGACAACTCGTTTAGCTCAGTGTGTTCGATTTGTGACAGATTATGGTTTAAAACTGACTTAAGTACTCTTAGCCCGGAACATGAAGAAATTTTACGCAACGCTTTTCCGCAAAGTATTGTCAATGCGATGAGCGCATGTAAAAGTTGCAAACAATCATTGAACCGACATAACGTGCCAATATTATCGAAGTTTAATGGGTTTAAATACCCAGAAATACCAGCGCATCTGCCTAAATTGGATTTAGTCTCAGAGCGGCTAATTTCTCCACGCATACCATTTATGCAAATACGACGTTTGCGACACGTGCATGGTCAATTTGGCATTTTTGGACAAATCATCAATGTCCCTATGTCAATAAATACCATGCTTAATTCTTTACCAAGAAATATCGACAATGATCATTGTATTAATGTTCATATCAAACGAAAAAAATACATAAATCAAGCTATCTGATGGGTCTGGTTAACAAGAGAAATATTAAAATATAGTTACAATACTTAATAAAAATTCCACTCTATTGTTTGTACGATATAAAAATAGACGATTCTTTTTTCAATTATGGTTATATTAATCTAATTCCTCAAAGTGATATTGGTGAAGAAATATTGATCGAAGATAGCTCAACAAAATACTTTGCTATGGAATGACGATAAATATTTACGAATTGCACCTGGTGAAAAAAATGTTCCACACAGTTTGCTATTTGAGGAACATGCTGAAGAATTATCCTTTCCCACTATTTATTGGTCAATTCGGAGAATTCAAGGAAGAATTGCACGTGACACCATTTATGATGTACATATGTAGATTTTACGCAAGTTTCACTTCTGTAGTGTGTAGAAAGCTGTGCTAAAAATTAAATCTAAAAAAATGACGAAAAAATAAATAAATTAGTGGTTTTAAAAAAATGGCGTTGTATTTACTGCGGTGAAAAATTAATTCGACCATTTTCAGAAGATTCTCTGAGAAGAGTGGTGCCACGAGAATTGTGCGAATAGAGGCGGCAAAAAACGGCAATATCCTTCCGATCTGTGTGCTAAGTAGTATCACTTGACTTCACTGTCATTAAATTAGATTTGTTTAAGTTGATTCTAAAGATTTTGTTATGAAAATTTCAGTTTTTTTCAAGAATTTCTGGGTGGTCCGATTCGCCCTGAAATTTGGGGCGAATCGGATATTTCTCACTTTTTCGTTTTTTGTTCATAAATGAAAGATTTTTAGGTTTAATTTCAATTTATATATATGCATCTTCAAGCCAAAGGTTTACTGGTCACGAATATATAATAAAAATTTAGTTTTTTAATGTTTGACTATTATTTTTTTACCGTCAAACTCAAAGTGATCCGATTCGCCCCGGTCTACCCTACTTTAAATTATTTTTCTGTGTGACTTGATTCCGAACTCGCAACTTTTAGCCACGGTTTCCCCTACTTTCCGTACAGAATGAATACCAGTGTATGGTGGCCTAATGGTACGTTCCCAAATGCCAAAAGATGTTATACATAACTAAATTTGTGGAATATAAACAGAGTTTAAATTGGAAAATAGTTTTGGGCAGTTACAATCACTGTGAAAGAGTCCATTGTAGTAGCCTGACACCAAAAAACTAAATAGTTTTGTGTTTTTAATAAAATTTAAGCTATGGATGTAACTCAATCCGCATTCCAAAATGAAAATGACGATGGTCGTGTGTGTATTTGTCGAGTATGCTTCGCTGCGCTCCAATTTCTGTTAGGTACCGCGAAATTAATTTTATTTGACCTGCTAAATGAGCTTGCAGGGATCCAGGGCTAGGGATTTTCCCACCCTTACCCCCACGCAGCGGACAAATTAGCAGGTAATAGTTTCGAGGTGAAACAGTTTGAGCAGACTTGTCAGTTCGTATTCATTAGTGACCCGTGTAACATCACTTCGAATATTAATCATGGCCGGAAGTTCCAACGCGAAGAAAAGTGCGGGGTGTAGCGCCAGCTTCAACCCACTGTGGGAAGAAGCCTTTTTTTTCGTGGAACATAAAGGTGCCGCAGTGTGTTTAGTGTGTCACAAACAAATGAAACAATTAAAAAAATATAATATCCAGCGGCACTATACGGGGTCTCATTCCAAGGACTACGTTCATCTGTCACCGGAGGAGCGAGTTGAGGAAATTGAAACGCTGAAGGCAGCATTAATAGTAGCAGACGAAAAATCAGAGGACGAAGTAAGTTATCTTTCTAAGAATACTGTATGATTGTCAGTTTTTGAAGAACATGAAGTGGCATGCTAAACCATTGTTTAATTTGTTCTTAGGAAGAGGGACCCATCAACGATGCAGCATTACGTTCCAGTTACATCGTCGCATTGGAGCTTGCGAAGACATGTCAACCATTTACATCAGGCTCGTTTTTCAAGGAACTGCTACTGAAGGTGGTGCACGAGGTAAGTCCAACACAGGTAAATAAATATAAATCAATTAATCTCTCACGTATGACGATACTGCGCCGGACAGAAGAAATGGCAAACAATGTGGCGGACCAATTAAGAAACGTCACAAGTAATTTTGTTTCGTATTCTTTAGCTCTGGATGAGAGCACGGACATCTCTGGTACGCCACAACTTGCCATTTTTATCCGCGGAGTAGATGAAAATTTAGTAGTTTCCGAAGAATTGCTAGATTTCCTTCCATTGAAAGAAGGTACGACAGGCGAGGATATTTTCTCATGCGTAGAAGAGGTCATAGAACGCGTTAATTTGCAGTGGGATAAGCTTGTGTCAGTAACAACTGACGGAGCCCCCGCTATGGCTGGTAGATTCATCGGATTAGTAGGCCGTATTCAATCGAAGGTAAAAAATTTAGTAATTCCTCGGGAAATAATTGTTATACATTGCTTAATTCACCAGGAGCATTTATGTGCTAAAAGCGTCGAATTAAGCGATGTAATGACAGTTGTTGTCCAAACTACTAATTTTATTAGACATAATGGAAATAAACGTAGACAATTCAAAACATTTTTGGAGGAACTGGACGCTGAGTATGGCGAACTGCCGTATCATACAGAAGTTCGTTGGCTCAGCCGCGGAAAAGTTTTGGATAGATTTTTTCACCTTCGCGAGGACATTGATATATTCATGAATTGTGCGGGACGTCCAGTTCCTCAACTTGGGGATAATGCCTGGATAAGGGACCTTGCTTTCTTATCCGACATTGTCGATCACTTGAGTAAACTCAATGTATCGTTACAAGGTAGAGATAGAACAATTATAGAACTTTTTGATAGCATTCAATTATTTAAAGCACAATTGCATTTATTCATGGGCCACCTACGGACTCAAGTCACATTTCATTTTCCAAAATTAGAATCAGTCTCCGTAGGAAATAATTTAAATTTCAATAGATACGCCGATATATTACAAACTCTGCATGATGAATTTTCTTCGCGTTTTCAAGATGTCATGAAAATAGATAAAGAATTAAGTATTATAGTAGCTCCATTTCAATGTGACGCGAATTTGGCTCCAGCGCATTTACAATTAGAAATATTAGATTTGCAAAATAATAGACTACTCAAGTTGAAAAATGGACAGTACGAAAATGTTTTAGAATTCTACCAATATCTACCACGGACGAGATTTCCTAAACTCCACCAGCTTGCCGCGACAATAAAATCCATTTTTGCCTCAACGTATGTGTGTGAGCAGCTCTTTTCTGCTATGAAAAGAGTGAAGTCAGCTCACAGAAGTAGATTAACCGATTCAAATTTGAAAAAGTGCCTCGTTTTATCCACTTGTCAGAACATAGTTCCAGACATTCCTGCATTAGTACAAATCAAAAAGCGGCGGATATTGAAAGAAACCTCAACCGTGGTATCGATTGACGAAACAACTGAATAGTAATAGTATTATAGTACCATTACTGTTTTGTTGTCATATTTTGTATTAGCTATAGTGGAAATACTACAAGTACTATTATAACAATAATAGTAGTTGTAGTAGTGGTGGTGGTGCTGGTGGTGGTGTAAGTAGCAGTAGTACTGTACATATTATATCGGCGCACTGATTTGGTCAATATTAAATAAATAAAAGCTATTTTGCAAGTTATACAATCGGAGAATTTTATTAGAGACATTGCATATGATTAAATAAATAAAAGCTATTTTGCAAGTTATACAATCGGAGAATTTTATTAGAGACATTGCATATCATTAAATAAACAAAAGCTATTTTGCAAGTTATACAATCGGAGAATTTTATTAGAGACATTGCATATCATTAAATAAACAAAAGCTATTCTGCAAGTTATACAATCAGAGAATTTTATGAGAGACATTGCATATGATTAAACAAAAAAGCGTAAATCTGAGGTATGAAACACCTAATATACAGAATTATTACGCAACCTTATTGAATAAATAAGTAAGGTATTATGATGATGTCTCTTTTTATTTGAAATTTTCTGTGTCCCCTTTTACGTAATGTGACTATTACTACATATTATCATGGTATGTAATTATAGTTTTGAACATTTATTGGTTTAGTACCATATTAAAAAGAACTAGTGGTACAGTGGCAGTTAATTGAGAAGTTATTTTCATTTTTGCTCTTCAAATTATTCCAAACGGTTAACGGTTCCCTCTCTTGGGTTTGTTTAGATCGCATTTGAGTTTATCCTCTGGTTGTTCCTGCCTATAGTTACATGTTTACCTCAGTCTTTCTCCAACCGACTCGTTCGCACGTGTTAACACGTACTATTGATTTAAAAGCAGTGCAGTTTTCATTTTAGTTATTCTTTCCTTGAAAATGGTCGAAATTACAACCGAAACGTTGGAAATTTTATTTGTATAACTTGCAAAATAGCTTTTATTTATTTAATATTGACCGAATCAGTGCGCCGATATTTCACGTTTTAATTTTTGAAAGATCTACGGTCGAAACCCTAATCCACTTTATCTAAACTTTCTTTAGATTCTAAAGAATGTCCACATCAGAAATCAGTTCTTTTCAGAACTACCAACTCTTGTCAACGAGAGATAACGAGAACGTTAAAAAATCAGATATTTTCAGAAATACCTCATTCATGACGGAATACTCAAGGTTTCAAATTGAAGAAAAATGAATCCGCGATTAATAAATATTAACAAATTATACATAGAAATATATGTATATTCGCGTAGGGATCTAATATTGGACTAATTTTATAAAAGTTATTCTGTTTTAAAGGGTATCCGAATACTTTTGTCGCCCACTCTATATGTATATATGTTATTAAATATCTTCAAACGAAAGTACTCAAATTTACGTATGCGAATTTGTTAAATGTAACTTTCTGAATATAATATAAAATTATATTGTCTTGTATATCTATCGCCAGTGTGTTTGTAGTTGTAACGGGCATACGGCCTTTGCAGTCATAGAGTTCCCCACCACGAGACCTTATACCGAGGAGTGGGGGGTGAGCATTCCGCGGTCGAGCTCGAGGGCGCACCGACTGCCCTGGGGCAAACTTAGTGTGCACCCCTGGTCTAGGCGGTAGGCGAATATACAGGGTGTCCCACCTAAGACTGGACAGCCGGTTTTCTCCTAAAGTATTGCCGATAAAAATATAAAAAAAAAAATAGGGAATTGCATGGTTCAAGGGGGTCAATTAATTAGCGAGAACGAATTTTTTTATCGATTATTATTTTAAAAGATACGATGGTCAAGTTCAGTTTTTCAAATGGAACTATTTTTCTTGAACACCTGAGTTGATAGTGCGTCCCAAGACAAATTCAATAAGCTTTAATGTATACACTTTATTTCCACAGGTTTTTAAGATATTGCACTTGCAAATATACTGATTTTCACTGGAAGAAAACTGTCTGGAATAGCAAGAACCGGGGACGGTCTTACTGGCATCACGGGTGGCACTGCCTGTTGAAATAGATACCTACCTGCCAAAGGTCTACGCCAGGACTGGCAGGCCCAAAGGCTGGAGAATTATTTTCCGTCAGAAATGCTACTTAGGTAGGTAGGGAAAGTAGGGACATGATGGGGAAACTAAGGAAAAATGCAAATAAAGTGACGATTGTACCTATTAATTAAGTCTTTATTACTCCAAATACAACTATAAGTTAATGATTTAACATTTTTTACACACTTTGGACTATCTGAGGTCAGGCGTCTAAGTTGTTAAACTTTACAAAACAGATGGAAAAAACCGTCCTCCCCCACTCGCTTTCGCCAGCGACCACACTATTATAACACAGTGACTTCCTAATGATGTGTTTGTCACGTGCCCAGCATCTTTTAATTAGGGTTTAGGGAGATGCCCCATCTTACCTCGCTACCCCGTCATGCCCCTACTTGCCCTATATCTGCGGTATCGAGAAGCGCACCGTTACTTTTGTTTCGCACTTGCTTCTACGCTCGGATGGCCGGTTCTTTTGGGGAGGGATGCAAGTTCGATTGATTAGGTTAGGAGGTGTGAAAGTTGCCAGACTAAATTTCAACCATAGGGAGCAGATTGTATCAGAACCAATCGGTTTGCATCCTTCTCGCACGGAATACGTCAACGCATGCTTTTGTTTTGATATCGGAGCTCGTGTTTATACTCGAGAGATAAGGGATCTGCTAGAATTTTTATGGAGGACCACGCGTCGACAGCGGGCTACCCCTTTTCTTCCTGTGTCTCTCCACGAGGCGTATTGACGGTGGATTGTAGGAGCGTAGATGTCTGGATGTCAGTTATTGAATTCAAGAGACGATAGAAACACTTTATTACAAAACGCACATGCACTATGACATTAAAGTAAATCGTATTCCTCACGGGCAGGAGTACTGATAATGATCGAACTTGCGCCCTACTTCGCGGAGACCGATTACACGGAGAGTAGTCGGGTCACACACTGCACAAATGATGCAGTGTGATTCTGAAGCTACGCTCGTCGAAGGATGCGGCCTGGTACCCCGTGGCGAGAACAACCCGCCCGCAGTGCCTCACCGAATTTTATGGTTTTTCACGGAAAAAAGTACGAATCCTGGGCCGAACGTAGCGAATTGAGGTCGAGTCCCCGCAGTCGAGGGTGAAATATCAATTGTAGCGTATTAAGAAAATCTTTTCTTCATCGTATCGAAAGGGAAGTGCATCATTTGTGCAGTGTGTGACCCGACTACTCTCCGTGTAATCGGTCTGCGCGAAGTAGGGCGCAAGTTCGATCATTATCAGTACTCCTGCCCGTGAGGAATACAATTTACTTTAATATTATAGTGCATGTGCGTTTTGTAATAAAGTGTTTCTATCGTCTCCTGAATTCAATAACTGACATCCAGACATCTACGCTCCTACAATCCACCGTCAATACGCCTCGAGGAGAGACACAGGAAGAAAAGGGGTAGCCCGCTGTCGAGGCGTAGTCCTCCATAAAAATTCGAACAGATCCCTTATCTCTCGAGTATAAACATGAGCTCCGATATCAAAACAAAAGCATGCGTTGACGTATTCCGTGCGAGAGAAGGTGGGCATTGGAGAGGAGGTATTGCTGTGAAGAGAGCCTCTTCAAGAGAGCAGCCGTTTGTGAGGGATGCAAATCCGATTGGTTCTGATACAATCTGCTCCCTATGGTTGAAATTTAGTCTAGCAACTTTCACACCTCCTAACCTAATCAATCGAACTTGCATCCCTCCCCAAAAGAACCGGCCATCCGAGCGTAGAAGCAAGTGCGAAATAAAAGTAACGGTGCGCTTCTCCATAACGCAGATCTAGGGCAAGTAGGGGCATGACGGAGTAGCGAGGTAAGATGGGGCATCTTCCTAAACCCTAATTAAAAGATGCTAGGCACGTGACAAATACATCATTAGGAAGCCACTGTGTTATAATAGTGTGGTCGCTGGCGAAAGCGAGTGGGGGTCGACGGTTTTTTCCATCTGTTTTGTAAAGTTTAACAACTTAGACACCTGACCTCAGACAGTCCAAAGTGTTTAAAAAATGTTAAATCATTAACTTATAGTTGTATTTGGTGTAATAAAGACTTAATTGATAGGTACAATCATCACTTTATTTGCATTTTTCCATAGTTTCCCCATCATGTCCCTACTTTCCCTACCTACCTAAGTAGCATTTCTGACGGAAAATAATTCTCCAGCCTTTGGGCCTGCCATTCCTGGCGTAGACCTTTGGCAGGTAGGTATCTATTTCAGCAGGCAGTGCCACCCGTGGCGCCAGTAAGACCGTCCCCGGTCCTTGCTATTCCAGACAGTTTTCTTCCAGTGAAAATCAGTAAATTTGCAAGCGCAATATCTTAAAAACCAGTGGAAATAAAGTGTATACATTAAAGCTTATTGAATTTGTCTTGGAACGCACTATCAACTCAGGTATTAAAAAAAAATAGTTCCATTTGAAAAACCGAACTTGACCATCGTATCTTTTAAAATAATAATCGATAAAAAAAAATTCGTTCGCGCTAATTAATTGGCCCCCTCGAACCATGCAATTCCCTATTTTTTTTTATATTTTTATCGGCAATACTTTAGGAGAAAACCGGCTGCCCAGTCTTAGGTGGGACACCCTGTAGAGCTAATACGGAAACATTTACCAACGCGTCCTTTAAGAACTCAAAAGATTCGAGTTCTTCTTTCCCAAATTTAAAAGTAGCTTAGCCTCGCAGTAAGCTATACAGCGGTCGACCAATCGTCGCAAAGTTAAGCACAAACTTTTTAAAATAACGGGCAAGGCCTAGAAACCGTTGCACCTGTTTGGTGTTCCTAGAAAATGGGAAATTCACTATGGCTTCCGTATTTGCCCTATTAGGACTTATACCTCTTTAATAACGTAAACTAGGTATTCGATTTGTCGCTTAAAAATTTCTCTATTTTGAGTTCCAGTCGGAATCGCACTAATACCTCCATCACCTCCCTTAGAATACACAAATTTTGTTCCAACGTAACGGTCGAATATGAGGATATCATCCATGTATACTAATATCTTGTCAGCCTCGATCAAGTTATTGAATACGAGATTTATGTATCTTTGTAACACTGCCGGAGCATTCGCTAAACCAAATAGCATCTTAAGATACTCACGCTGTCCGTCTGGAGTCACAAAAAAAGTATACCGGATGGAATCCTCGTGCATAGTAACATTATGAAAGCTATCTTTAAGATCAAGGCTCGTGAACCAAGACTTCCCACAGAGTCTTTCAGTGTGATCCTCTATAACCGGTAGAGGATATCGATCTTTCACGGTTACCTTATTGAACGGACGATAATCCGGACACAGACGAATGGCACCAATTTTATTTCTTCACTAATACTATCGAACAACTGCATTCGGAAGTACTGGGACGCACTATTTTACGTTCAATCAAATTCGCAATGATGTGTCTTACGGCGATTCTTTCGCCCCACGATAGTCTTCTCGGGGAACAGTTGAACGGAATATTACTGGTTAAATTTAATTTCATCTGATACCCTATCTCATCTGGCTTTATGTCATTATGTACATGGTCTCCTAATAATTCAATCAGCTGCTTCTAAGTTTCATACGGTATATTTTCATCAAAATTTTGACACACCGACGCGAGTTTACTGGGAGGCTCTATCAGTTCGATATTTAATATTTCGTGACCTGAATTCCCAGAACTCATTATAAATTTGTTACCCAATTCAATTTTTAACCCTGGCTGTTGAAAGAAGTCTCGTCCAAGCATTCCCGAATAGCTAACGGTCATGTCCGGAACCACAGCTAATTTTACATTAAAACTATGATTAGGTAGTAAATGAACTTTAATTTTAGCATCGATGTATCCGAAAATATGTAGGGGTGTGACGTCCCGGCCCCACCATGGGTCGCGCCGGTACGTCTCCGCCGGCCCTGCTAGAGGTCTACTCTTCTCGCAACTCCTATCGTCTACTCTCGATCGTATATATACAAGTTCCAAGTTTATTTCCTCTTAGTCCCCGTGTGTCTAGGGCACGGGGCCGTCAGCTATAGCCCTACTGATGAGTCTGGCTGACGGTCCCAAGACGAAACGCACATCTCTTCTTTTCCTTCTCCATCTTTTTAAATTGCCAATCCACCTGCCCCGCACAGTTACTCTAAAAAGCGTGACCGGCCTTAGGGATTACAGTTGTGCTGTGGAGGCGACGGGGCAAGATCCCCTCTTTACGTTCCGAAGTCAATCATCAATCTCAAATCTCGATTTCGGACGTAACAGGGGTCATTGGTTTATGCCTCCGTACGAGTTTTGACTTTCCTTTTTTTCTAACGGATAGTGACTAAAATTATCATAATAGGTAGTTTCGATAATAAAACTTATCTGACTCTCAGACTCTACCAGTGCTTCAACAAAAAAGGTGGTCTGCTACTCATCGGCGATAAGGACGCAGCATTCTCGTTTCGGCTCGAGCAGAAGTTTTCGCACATTCCCTCTTCCTTCGTCTGGATCGGTAATTCCTCGGAGGTCGGTGACGTCAGATTCTACCAAGACGGTGGTATCTTTCCCCGCGGGTCCTCCTGAAGTTAGGCGCCGTGTTGAACCCGACGGTGTTGCGGAGCAATCCCTAGACAAGTGTCCTGCCTGTCCACATTTGAAGCAGGCGCCGCTACTTCTTTTCGGCTTCGAGCAATTGCGAGAGAAATGCCCCCTCTCGTTACAATTATAACATTTGACCTCCTGTCCAAGGGCGCTATCCACTTTGGTGTCCGGTATTTGGCGCATACTAGCCGTTTGCACTCGGGTTTGTGCGCTTCCGCCCTCTTTTGAACTTTTAAAGCGCTCGTAGCACTGTCGATGCAGGCGCTCCTGATCCATTAGGTCGTGCAGCAAATCGTTTTCATCCGTGTGCCTTCGTGCAGTCACAGCGGAACACAGGTCCTTGGACCCCAAACCGACAAGCACTTGTTCGCGCATTTCCAGAAAAGCGAAGTTTAACTTCCGACACAGCTTTACTTTTTCGTGGTAGTAGGACGTCAACGTTTCGTCCTTCCGCTGGATACGAGAGGTCATGCGCTTCCATCTAGCAGTCAAACTCTCCTCCACACAAAAGGTAGCCTTGAATGCGTTCTGAAACGCTTCCCACATCGTTACTTCTTGGACCCTGTCAGAGAACCAATGATAGACTCCGCCCTTCAAGTGAGCTCGAGCCGCTTCCAAGGCGAAGTTATCTGGCCACCGATACAGCATCTGGATGCCGCACAGATTTTTGAGCCATTCCGCAGCTCGGACGGCTCCTTCTTCCCCGTCGAAATCTCTAAAGCTCTTGGATAGATCCGGCATAATATGGTAATTTTGCGGATTCGGAGGTGGGCCGTGGGCACGCACCGCTATTTGATCCAGCATCCTAGCGAAAAGTTCGTCCCTCCTTTGATTCTCGACGGTCATATGCTCCAAAAATCGGGCGATAACGTCAATACCTGATCCGGTAGAGGTTGCTGGCGGAGGAGGCGGAGGTACTCCAGCTTGCAGGTCATATCTTACTCTCACTCTTCCGGAGGAAGTCGATGGTGCGAGCAAAGGGGGCCGGTCATTTCCCGAGGAGTCGCTTAGTTCTGCGTACTCCTCAGGTTCCTGCTGCTCCGTTTCTCCCGCAGGGGTCATCCGATGTCCTTCAGGATCCGCTTTTATTAGCCTTGCCATTAATTCGGCCTTGGTTCCACTTGAGGGTAGTCCAAGATTTTGTAACGCACTTTTTAACTGGGGCACTTTATAATCGTTGGGGTCCATCCTCTTAAGTCGTCTTTTTACAGTTCGAACGCAGCACACGCACACACCTGTGTTGGTGACTCAGGGTACAACAGAGGTAGCCAACATAAACTTGAACGATATAACGGTGTTTGAAACTCGGTTAGCAACCAGAACGTCGACAGCTTTGTTTTTCGTCCCCACCTCTGGATCGAACATTCTAGACCCGTTTCGCACGTTCTTGACCACGCGAACTCAAACGCGAAATTCTATCGGTCCCCACAAACAATTAGATTTTACGACCGATTATCCAAATTTTAGAACGTTCACTTCAGTTCCCCCGTTTTTCTTTAGATCCAAATCCCACTTCTGATATTTTGACTGTAAGTGCCAAACACAGAGTCTCACGAAAATGAGGAAACGCAATCGTTTCAACAAAACGAACAAAAACTAAATCTTTATTAATTAGTACTCTTGGGCCGGAGGCGCCACACTTTAAGTCACCCGTCGCACAAAACATAAACTAAATCTAACCGTGACCGCTTGTGCTTCAAGAAGCGTCGATCGTGGCGTAACGTTTCTCTAGAGACTCTACCCTAGCCGAAAACCCCGATCGATAAAGATCCCTGTGTGGGATATTAAAATATTTACTTTAACCGAATAATGAATATTATTATTAACAGTAAACTTAAATAAAACTTACTCGAAACTTTCAGCAGCATTTGTTATTGTTTGCATGACAGTATGTCTGAACAATACAGTTCCATGTCCATTTGCTTCAAAATATATTCCTATATCAAATTCTAATGCTTTTTTATGTAGATGTTTAACACCAGTTGATGCACACACAACTGGAATTTGCTAAAAAATAGTTATAATTGTAGCTTGTGTTATTAGCAGCTCTACTAATAAAAAAAATTAACAATATCAACACACCAGTACGTTTGAAATGTAGTTAGTGGAGCCACCGTTAGCATATGCTGTTTGTACTAACCCAAGTTGGAATGATAAACGACTTTCTTGTAAAAGTTCTTTGAAATATCCTGCAATAAGCGTTGCTATTCGATCGCCATCCAAAAGATGAAATTTACTGTTTCCATCCAGGTAAAAATAAACTATTCTGTCTGCATCACCATCTATAGACACACATCTAACATTTGGTGTCAGAGGAAAATTTATAGGTGGTACTTGTTTCACTTTAACATAATCAGCCCCGCACTATAAATACACTTTTTTAATAAATCACTAAAATATATTCTAATGAACTTATATAACACTAGTTTACAGCCATTTTGCGCAACAGATGCCACTATTTTTTTCTTATGGAAAATGGCCCGCTGACGCCGAAAATGAGGTGTAAAAAAATTTCTATGGATACGTTTTCGAAATATTGATAGGAGAACTTTTTACCTGCCTGTAAAAAATGTGATCCTACATAATTGCGAATATCTCGTGTTGTGAATAACCGGTATGGTCCGAAATTATCTGAAATTAATGATAATTGAATCACCAACAAATTAAGGGGGGAGACCACTGTCTGAAATCTGAATTTTTTTTTTTACATTTTCTGAAAGACGTATGTTTCAAGAATGTTCTCTCAAAATTTTATGAAGAAATTCGCAAAATTGACGGATATATGGTGTGTTTCATGGAGCGGTGTCAAACGCGCCGCTGAGCCACGCGGAACATTGAACGCGTTTTTCTCAGAACGACATTTTTCAACCGCGTTGACAGTCCACAGAGAAAACTATACGTCCAATTGACATGAGCAAGGACATTTATTGTTCGGAAAACTCGTCGCTATTACGTGACGATCAGCTTTTTTCAATTTTCGACCTGCTTCTATTTTTTTTAGCAACATTTCCCCAATTTTGAACCCGGAAAACATTACTTTTTTATTCAATGGTCCGCCATTTTGTTACTTTTTACAATTTTGACATTTTTTGATCGTCACGTAATAGAGGCAGGCTTCTAGTTTCTAAATATTATTGTTTTTTTGAATTCCGATTAACCATATGGCCTGGGGACTGTCAACGCGACTAGCATGTTTTTGCCGCAGCGCAAATTTTGACGAAGAGTATACACAAAACGGATTTATGAATTTGATTGAAAAAAATGTTTTCTTACCCTTCGATATGTACACTATTAACTATACTACGCAATAAATTGATTTACTTGCGTTGTTTGGTTGAAATAAATTCCCGAAAACACCCTTCCATTTCAGACCGAGACAGTGGTCTACCCCCTTAACCTAACAAAATTTTCAAATCGGTTCAGTAGTTTGGGTGCAATCGATGGAAATAAGTGATAAAAGTCCTCTTTTTCGGCCGAAATTGACATCGACAATTCATTTAATCATTTGGGAAAAATCGAAATCGCAAAACTAGGCCCAGTTTCTCATTTTTTTAAGTAAAGTCTGCACTTTTACGAAGGAAACAAGCTGTTACTGAAGAAAATCTATGGATAAATACCGAAGCTAGAGACAATTGTGTAAAAACACTAAAATTTCATTTTTTTCTTGGTTTTTGTTTTTTTTTCAAGTTCTCCTATCGATATCTCGAAAACGTATCCATAGATAAAAATTTAGACCTCATTTTCGGAATCAGCGGGCCATTTACCATAAAAAAAAATAGTGGCATCTGTTGCGCAAACATTTTTTTATTTTGTAAACTAATGTAATTAATACTAAAATTTATAGTTGTACCATATGATTTAATTCGCCATTTCCATCATTGGATACATTGATGGTGAGTGTTGTTCCCAAGTAATTCTTAAATTCTTTTATAGCAATTCCACCAACACCATTAGCTGCGTCTAATGACAACTCAGCTACATACCGTTGATTATTAATCTCATTTTGTCTTATATGTTTAAATGCGTTTGATAATTTTTCATAGTAACCATGTAATGTAGGATTACCATAACTACCATTAGTATTTGTACACACAACAAGATAATGCAACTGAGGTGTTGTAACTACTCCAAAATCTCTTACAGTTCCATGTAGAGCTTGAATGCCTGCAATAGCAGCATTTAATAATGCAGGACTACTTTGTCTTGTATCTCTACCAGTTATTACAATTGCATTTATAGACATATTAATATTATGTTCTTTTATAGTTTGCTGTACTGTAGAGATCAAATTTGAATCTTCTACATTGGCTATCTTGGTTGCTATGGATTCCCAAGCTGCTTCTAACATTTCACCAGCTGGATCTATAAGTTTTACACCATTATCGGATCCGATATTGTGACTGGCAGTAATCATTAAACCAATTGCAGCTATAAGGAGATCAAAGTCTATTTAATGAAATATTTAATAAAATACATAAATACATATTTTTATAATTAATTTTATATTTAAACACACCATTCTTAACTTTTGCCCTTAATACTGCTAAAAGTCCCATTCTATAAAGGATATGTTCAAGAGCATCTGCCCTGCAATAAAATTTAAAAATAAATGACAAGAATTACTGTACTAAATGATTACAATAAACAATGAATATTTAGTTTATGTCATTTTGTATAGGTAATGACATTTAGTTCTCTGGCTTAAAATGAAATTTTCCATATTTACCAAACAAAACGAGAAGGTTAGGTCGCGCGTCTCGTCGCTGGCAACTTATATACAGTGAGCCGCATTAATATTCGGACACAATGGTACTTGGAAATATATCATTGTGTATCTGTAGTAATTTTGGATATAAGGGATTCGTTGTTTTTTTATGATTTAGTAGACTTATTCTAGTTGCTAAAAACGTAAGATTTTTTTATTTAATTTATACACTCCTTTTGTTAATCAATGATAAACAAAATAATGCCTAATTCTGACGTCGCAAAAATATTCGGACACTCTGCAAAGCATAATGCTTTTATGTAAAATATACATATACTTTAACAAAATTACATAAACTTTAATATTTTGTTGGATTGTCCTTTTGTTTAAGTACATGGTTTAAACCAGCGCTGGCCAGCGGTGGGGCCCCTCACGCGCCTGCTTCCCCTTCCAATCTGTCTCTCGCACAGCGTGCCTTCCGTCGTCAAGGAGACCGCGCGACGCTACCAACGCTGCCATGACGGGCTAGCCGTGCTAGCGTCTTCGCGGTTAGCGTCGCGCGGTATCCCTGACAACGCGAACGAGAGTGGGAGAACCCCGTGCTTACGCGTAAGCGACCTTGACCAGCGCTGGTTTAAACGTTCGGGCATACTGGAAATAATTCTATTTAAGTATTCTAACGGAATACGTGACCAGTCTTCGGTTAATCGTAATTTTCATTCGTCTTTCGATTTTATGTGTGTTCGTCTGATTCGACGATCTAAGTAATCCCATAAATTTTCGATCGGATTTAAGTCTGGTGACTGTGGAGGTGGGTGCAATACCTTTGGACAATTATACAGTAAATATTCTTGAACTATACGTGATTTATGTTTGGGGTTATTATCCTGATAAAATTTAAAACTGTTACGAATGTTCATATTAATAGCACTTTTATGTAAGTTTTGTTTTAGAATATTTAAATATCTATTTTTACCTACAATTCCACCAATGAAAACTAATTCGCCCATTCCAGCAGCCGAAATACAACCCCAAACTATCACTTCCTCCACCGTGTTTCACTGTTGGTCTGAGATTTTTAGTGTGAAGTTCTTCATTGGCTTTACGCCATACCAGTTTTCGGCCATTGGACCCAAAAATATTGAATTTACTCTCATCCGAAAAAATTACAGTTTTGCACCACGTTTCTTCTTTAGAAATGTATTCTTTGGCGAAGAGTAATCTTTTCTTTCGATTCACATCGTTAATGTATGGCTTCCTTCGGGGAACTCTACCGTTGTATCCACATTCATGGAGCATTCGACGAACTGTGTCAGAATGAACTTTCTTTCCAGTCTCTACAATTCTGCCGCCAACCTTGGTGCACTTAATTTATGATCTTTATTCACTTTTCTAATAATTTTACGTTTGTCACGAATATCGAGTAACTTTGGACGACCTGTTTGAGCAACAGATTCAATCCTATCCTCACGATTATATCCCCATATAATGTCTGCGACAGTACTCTTACTCAAATTTAGTAATGTATTGATTTCCCGATACGATTTTCCTTTTTTCGCGATTATAAATAACGAGTTGACGTGTATCGAACGACGTATTTTTACCTTTACATACCATTTTCACAAAAAATAAGCGCGGTATGAATGAATGTTGCAATGAAACTAAGTCTACAAGGTAGTGCTTACATCATGTGTTTACAAACATTGCCACCCTGCAACCTAACTGGCTTAAGGGGGTAGACACGTCACGTGGTCTGGCCGATTCGGTAGGTTTTTTCTGCACAGAAATGGTAATACCGATAAATCGACGATTGCCCGGTAAACGCGAGAGGGAGCTGTTTGTTATTTCCGTATTCTATTCTGAATAAGGAAATAAATTCTCTGCGGTTGCGTTGTACTTATAAAAATTTAAACGGAAAGTCGGCTGGTACTGCAAACGTAGAAAATTGATTGTACATTTTAATTACTTGAAATGTGCTTGTGCTACAATATTCTACGTTAGCAGTAAGGAATTATAAGTGAAAAGGGAAAATAGATGAGGGGATGACCCCAGAAAATGAAGTTTGTTAGGTTAGACATTTTTTTACTAGCAAACAGAACATGAAATACACTTATTACACGTCCTATGCAGAAAGCAGTTATGAACAAACATTATATATAAAATTGTACGGAATCGATTGACGTCACTTTTGCAAAGATCTGATTAGAAATTGCAGAAGTTCAGATTCGTCACTGCTTAGCGTGCAACATTGTATACTCCCGCTGGTTTCGAGCGTCGAAGCCTACGAAATTCAGCGAGACACATGATTGGCGAGCATCGCGTTTGACGACTCTAGCTAGAAAATCACGCCGGATAAATAAATGAATAGGTCAATTAGTTAAAATTAATGAACTGTGCATGATTTTAATGACGCCTAATTCAATTGCACTTACAAACTATTACACGCGAATTACTAAATGTAATTAAAAGAATTTTTTGACTTGCAACATGAAGCTGCGCATGCAAATGGTTGGGCTCGGATTATCGGGAAAGACCTACCATCCCACCGTTCTGCTTTCTCGCTGCGAGCGAGGACCTTCGGGCCCCAGTAGACCACCCGTTGACAGCAGAGAACAATAAAACCAACGGGCCAGATAAAATGTTCGTGTTTGATAAGTGTTAAGGAAATTATTACCAATGGAGTTTTTAGGGTTTGTCGATGAAAATGATGTCAGATATGGAGGAATTCGGTTTATTTTTAGTGAACGTAGTGTATGTGTCCTAATCATGTATTCATAAGAATAAATAGACCGAATTGCTTCGCGTCTCGACTCATTTTCGTGGACATAAACTCACGAATCCATCGATGGTAACAGTCTTATCAAGGTGTAATGAAAAATATGAACAATTTCATATTCGGTACTGGATGACTCAAGTCGCCGTCGACCGAGGGCCCTAATAAATGTGCATTTATTTGAGAAACCAAAGCCGCGTCACTCGTGACACCTACTCGCGAACAGATACATATATGTATGTACGAGAAGAAGCAATGCAATTTCCCGATGACTTGAAGCAACATTTCAATAGGTAAATGCATGAAACTCTGGGATCAGGAATTCAACAATAGTTTGTCGTCTAAATTTTACAATTAAAGTATTTATTTGACGCGAATATACATATGTAAAGTTTGTCAGCAAAGTCCTTCTCGTTTTGAGTTCTATAGAAGGCTGACTTTCCTTCGCCATGCAAAGTCCTCTCTCGTCCTTCACGCTAGCAATCATGCAACTCGCTGAGTTTTGTGGGTTTTGACGCTTGAATACAGCGGGGCCATACAATGTTACGCACTAAGCAGTGACAAATCTTCAGTTCTGCATTTCTAATCAGATCTTTGCGAAAGTGACGTGAATCGATTCGTCATGTTTTCTCAATCAAATTGGCCCCAAAAATGATATTATTCGGACCATAATTAAGGAAATTGCGTGAAAATTTGTTTGCAGAATTGGAAGCCCGTTTCGTTAAAAATAGTCTGATTTAAATTATTTTCTGTCAATTTAATCGGGAGAATGCCAGGAATCCATTTGTGTCACTTTCATATTGATACGATGAAAAAAAAAACAAATTCTGTTTCTATATAATCGATGACACATCGCCGAGCAACGGCGATCTCGTGCGGCTCGGGCCACAAAGGTTCTCGTCGGTTATTCGAGCATCTAAGATCGTTACGGGCTCTGTTTGGTGTACACGATACGGACTTTTCGCTATCCCCACCACTTCTGTCTCACTCTTGTCTGGCGAAGGCGAGAGCGAGATGGAAAGAGAGCGAGCGAAGGCACTGAAAGCGAGCGAGGACAGTACGAGACAGACGACGCATTGATATTTTGTCTCGCTCCGTCTTTCGGACGCCTGACACTCCGTCCTTTGTGTGCATGACGGGCGTGCGCGATGGTCGCAACTGCTTACGGTGAGCACGGGAACCGCTTCGCAAAAACTTGACGCAGGCCCGGCATAAGTCTTTTTTGTGCCCTAAGCGAACTTGTCAAATTGCACCCTTTATTATATTACATTTATTTGAGATTATTTATGACTTTACTCTGCAAAATTAGGCAACTGCTAGGGCGTAAGGTTGACAAGAAGTGCAAAATGGCCTTTTCGTTGTTGGCATTGTTTAAAATAAATTTTTAAATGAAATACTACAAATTAAACTACAACGGTTTTAAACTACGAGTAGAGTAAGGTCATGAAGAAGCTCAATTAAATGTATTATAATAAATGGCAGAATTTGGTAAGCTCGCTTATGGCGCAAAAAAGACTCGTGCCGTGCCGGGCTATCTGACCGTGGCGCGGATGCATCGAACAGTCACGATTCCATCTGAGCACTCGCGCCCGTCGCGCACGCCCGCCGCGCACGCAAAGCGTTCCATCCTGCTCCCCCCTTCGGCCAGAAAGAAGCGAGAAACTCAGCGTCGGAATTAGGGCTCCGTTCATGATACGGGCTCACGCCGGTCCGGACCAGCGAGCGCAGGGTTACCAGATCAAGCCTGATCTTTTGCCGGAGATTTCAATTTTGTGGAGGATTGGAGTGGGGAATGTGAGAAAAAAATGGGCGAAGAAAAAAACAGGCATCTAAAATTCATTATAATAATGACTTCTTATAAAGGAGTAATAATAATAATAATCATAATAATAATAATAATAATAATAATAATAAAAGTATTATGAATAGTTATTAGAATTTGTTACAGATTTTAATAGATTTCTATTTTGTTTATGGCACGCTGCAACATACTCTCTATGCTGCCGGAAATTTTTATTGTGCCTGCCTGAGGCCGGAGACAACGGTTCAAAACCCGAGACTCCGGCTGAATGCCGAAGATCTGGCAACCCTGAGCGAGCGGCTAACGAGACTTTACAATCAGATATATTGGCCGGTGAGTTTCGTAACGCGTATACTCCCACCATAGGTACCGCTTAGTTGCCTCAGTGCTCCTGTCCGCAACGTTTTCTGACTCGCTCTTGTTCCATCTCTCCCTCGCCTTCGCAGAACAAGAATGAGCCAGAAGTGGTGGAGTACAGACATTTAGGGTACACACACCCTCCCCCAAACCTCGTGACGATCGGCCACTGGGGCCATTCGGAAGTATATTCTTTTAATTAAATAATGCCCATCTCTGCATAGGAGCGTAAAGAATTACAAAAAAAATCAAGGAGTCAACTGTTGACAGATTTGGAGACTTTTCCTTGTTATATGTTATATACAATAGTCGGAACAATAATAATAAAAGCAATAATTGCAAATAATTGCTGTAACTTCCACATTCTGAAAATATGTTATCAGTAAATTACTACATCCAGTGTTATTAAAAAATTCCAATCTCTTTTTTTATTTGAAATAATGTGGCCATATAATTATAACATATATTCGGCAGCGGTGATGTATGTGTTACAGTAAAAGCGTGAATTTAGTAAATGTACACAGTTTCCAGCAGTTTCTAGTCAATGTATGCCTAAAATGCATAAAACCTAACCTACAATCGTCCGGAAATTGACTGCATCACGCTTTTACTGTCACTCGTGTATCCAGCTAACGCTTCAGTTTTGCTATGATTCCACGTTGGCAGTCCTGTGGCGAGTGCGCCTTTCCCCTTCTCCGAGACCCGCTCGGGAGTGGGGACATGTGGCGCGAGGCGAGTGTCGCCATGTTGTTCGTCACTTCGTTGCGAGCCTTCGACACGAGACGTCGATACGAATTGTTGATACCAATCCTCGTGGTGTCTGGCCATGCGGCCAGTCTTATTGCGACTACGCAGTTTTCGGTTACTTTATATCAGCATTCTGTACGTGGTGATAACCGTTGTACTAACGTTGATAGTACGTTAGTCCTGCATCGCAGAGGTCTTGCTACACCAAATCTGATCGGCCTTGGTGCGATCATTCGTGCCCTAATAGTCGGCACGATCATAATAAAGAGGGCTTGGATCGGAAGAGTTTGCAGTTCATTATTCCTGCTACGGAGATTCCGGTTGTAGGGCCGGTAAGGAGGTGCCAAACCAATTGGCTCCCGACCCTTTTCCCTACAGTCCTCCCGAGTAGGCGCCATCTCGTATCCACTAGCTCAACTAAATTTGGCACGTGACTTGCTCTGTATTATCGCCAATATGGCGGAACTCGTATTTGGGAACGCAATCACGCGCTGACGTTGTTTGTCCTTATATGACCAGTTTTTGGGCTGGGTGAAGTCTCATTCGAAAGAGGAAAGTTCAGTGCAGCGCGCTCTGCTCATCGTTTGAGGCACAAAACTCTTTTGGTGACCTAAAAATACTTGGATTCTTGCGGGTGTACTTTGTCGACTTTTGCTCTCCTTTGAACACTCGTATTATTGGATATCAACACAATCTCGTCGAACCATAAGCAGAGCGCGCTGCACTGGACCTTCCTCTTTCGAACGAGACCTCTTCCAGCCCAAAATTCGATCATATAAGGACAAACAACGTCAGCGCGCAAACCCATGTTTCGGGCCAGATTATGTCGGTATACAGAGCGCTGCATTACCCGTGTCTACCCCCTTAACAGGACGACCAAACTGCAAAGCATACGTAATGTCCGAATATTTTTGCGACATCAGAATTAGGCATTATTTCGTTTACCCTCGATTAACAAGAAGAGTGTATAAATTAAAAAAAAAATCTTACATTTTTAGCAACTAGAATAAGTCTACTAAATCATAAAAAAAACAACGAATCCTTTATTTCCAAAATTACTACAAATACACAGCAATATATTTCCAAGTACCACTGTGTCCGAATATTAATGCGGCTCACTGTATATTTTTTAAGTGGAAAAATTGTACAGAATAGAACACCAAGGTGTGGAAATCGAGAGACTAACATCAAAGTACAGACGGAAGATAAAAAGGAAGGAAGAAATAAATAAGCAGCGAGGAGAAAAGCGGCGAAAAAGAAAAAGGTAAAGATAACAAAAAAGAAATGCAGGGACAAAGAATGTACAAAAAAGTAAAGGGAAAGCAGAAAAGTTCTAAGGAATTGCCAGAAAGCAAAAAGTACTTAGTCAAGAAGAATATAAGGGCTAGAAAAAACAGGAAAAAGAAATACAGTCGCTGATGAACATAAACCAGGTAGTGCGGTATATTAACAAAAAAAAGGAGGAGAAGAATAGGATCGACAAAGCATATCAAAATGGATGCATGGAGGCAGTACTTTGAAGAATTAATGGAAGGGTACGAACGGAACGAACAACAAGAAGAAAAAGCAAACCTGCATGAGGAGCTGGAAACAATAACGATAGAAGAAGTTGTAAAGCAACAGAAAAGATTGCAATCAGCAAAGGCAGCAATGGAAGATAAACTAGAAAACAAAACATGGATATATGGAGGTAGAAAAGTAGCAGAGAGTGTGACGGAAATAATATTCAAAGTATGGAAAGGAGTCGGCTTTCCTGAAATATGGAAAGAAGGCTTTATATCCCTAATATTCAAAAAGGAAGACAGAGATAAGGAGAAGAATTACAGAAGTATAATGCTCCTCAACACGGCGAACAAGATATATGCGATGATTATAGGAAAACGATTGAAAAACGAAATAGAAGACAAAGGACTAACACCAGAAACGCAAGCAGGATTCAGAAGTGAAAGAAGTACAATAGACAACATCTTCATCCTGAACTATGTCATGAACAAGGAGTTACAAGTAAAAGGAAGTAAATTGTGCACATTTTTTGCAAATTTGAAAGCAGCCTTCGACAAGTTAAACAGGGAAAAACTAAGTCAAATGGTGGAGGACAGAGGAATAAGTCAACAACTGTGAGGGAAGCGCACGACCTTTGCAATACCAATTTAGTCTAATGACTGGAAAATTATTACTTTTGAGATCTTGTATAATTGTGCAATGTTTAACCTTCCTGAACTCGCGTGTTGGTCTCACAGACCGGCGAATACAAAATTCGCTCATTTTTCAGAAATCATTAATAGAACCGATCCCCCGCACCTTGTACCTTCCTACATAGTTCTTAGGGTGACAACAGTAGCTTTGCACACACTTTTGTACGTTACACGCCTAAATACAGGTATTTTTCGGTGCGTGAAACCGACGCGAGTTTATACGGTAACTACTTTGTAATATTTATTCGATAATAATATTGCCTTTATGTTTGCATCCAACTTTGTGGTCTCGATGAACAAGAAGGTACTTCAAGCCGGAACATAATACCAGGTCGTTGTTCATACTGTTCGTGGAAAAAAAAACCGAAAAACAAGGTACAATTGCAGTAATTGTCAGAAGTACTTCTGCCTCGAACACGCAAATATGATATGCCAGGATTGCTATGTTTCGATGTTCGAAAACAATTACTAGTTCCTATATTTGTGATTTCATACTTACTATATTTTATTTTTGTTAGCATTTTTTTAGTTTATAAAGGGAAAGTTGATTTATTATAATACACCCGCGGAATGTAGTATTAAGTTCAAATTATTGGGGACTGTTTCGGAAGACTACTAAAGAAAGAAATATATGTTTTCCAAATTAGTTTGTGCATTTTTTCATTGTATTATAACCGTGAATAAATACTAAAAATTAATTTCATGGGACTATACAGAATAAATATCATATTTTCAACGCATAAAACACGGTCTCACAGACCGACGCGAGTCTTTGTGCAATGAAAAATCACGCGAGTTCAGGTAGGTTAAGCCAAATTGGACCCCCTGTGAGAGAAAAAATGAAGGAAATAAATAGAGAAAAAAGAAGTGTGGTCAAAGTCAATTAAGAAATATCTAAGAAATTCTGGACAAAAAAAGGAGTGAGGCAAGGATACCCATTAAGCCCAACTCTATTTGCGCTGTACATAACGAATTTACATAAAAAAAGTATATGAAGAAAGGGCAATCAGGAGGAGTACTAATAGAGAACTGAAAAATGTGGACCCTTGTATACGTGAATGACATTGTCCTAATAGCAATGACCGAAACGAAATTACAGGAAATACTGAAGAGGCTGAAGAGCCGTCTAAAGAAAAGGACCTCATACTGAATGAGGAAAAGTCAAAACTGCTAGTATTCAATAAAGGAAGGAGGAAAAAAAGAAAACGAATGGAAATGCGGGGAGAAAGAAATAGTAAAAGTGTAAGAATTCAAACACTTTGGGTATCATTTCCAAAGAAACGGAAGACCAGAGATCACGATGAGACAAACTTAGGGACTAGGACAAAGACGATTTAAGAATAACTTCTAGGCAAGAATAATATTTTTCAATGATCTAGTTTAGAGCATAATACTATACGCAACAGAAATATGGGGCTGGAGAGAGGAGGTGAAGGTAGAGGAGATACAGGAAAAATTGAATACACCAGCGCACCTATACTGGAAGAAAGATGGAGCCAAGATAAACGAAATAGTGACACAATGCTGGAAGGAAATAGATATTTAACGGGAGGAAAAAGGTCCAAATGGGAGAGAGAAAGGATCCAGTACTTTAGGGTGAAAGGCATAAATATGCGGGTAGTATAATGGCAATGACAAGAAGGAATAGAAGTAGTACAGGAATCAGCGCAGACAGACAGGAACGAACAGATACAGGAACAATATGAGAGAATAAGGAATGGAAGATATAATAAAAGATGCAAGACAATGAAAGACAGCACAAGACAAGTATATTTATCAGCAGATTAGGGTAGGAGAAATCAGGCAATTATCGCAAGATTTAAATGTGGAAATGGAGAAGAGGGGAACGGGTACAGAAAACCAGAGGAAAATAAATACAGGGTATGCAATAAGAAATTAGAAATGTTTGAGCATATACTAGAAGAGTGCGAAGGCATAGACAGAGAAAACGATAGAATAGGTATCAGAGAATTGTTAAGAGACAACGGACAAGGAAGACAGTGGATGCAGAAAATCATAGATGCAAGGAATGCAAGGAAGGACATCAATTATGTAATCCCAAACAAAACTTAGTTGACACGCATGATATGAATTACACAATTGTATTGTATCGCATGTATGGATCTCTATAAAATTTATATATGTACAACCCTTTTCTAAGGCCTAATGGCAAAGAAATAAACGTTTACTATTACTACCAAACATAACAGTGTAATTCGAAAATTTAAATGACAATCAGAACATTCTAGAGAGCTATAGAAAATGATTTTCTATAAGATTATAGAAATAGTATTATGATACAGCAATCATGTAGCAGGAAATAAAATAAGATGAATGAGATTGAAAAAATATATAAAAAGAAAATTTTATGTTAAACGATTTTATTACAAATGCACTAAAAACTAAAAAATAATTCTTTTCTTGTACTGCAATTTCGATGGTGTTTTTCACTTGAAATAAAATCGTGGAGTAGGATGTTTCTCATATTAGAATATGAATCAATTTAATACAGCATCAAGCGTCGAAATGAATTTGTTGTCAGATACCCTGCTTCACGATTTTATTTAAAGTGAAAAACACCATCGAAATTGCAGTACAAGAAAAGAATTATTTTTTAGTTTTTAGTGCATTTTTAATAAAATCGTTTAATATAAAAATATTTTTTTATATATTTTTTATTTTCTAGATTTTTTAATTTAATTTTAAATCGCGATGGGACTAGCAACCAGAATGCAGCGGCTTTTTGCCGTTTTCATAAAGAACACGAGTGGCTGTTTAAAGTCGTTTGGATTTGTGGTTATAGGTTATATTTATTGATGCCTGGGTAATTTTTTCACCCGCTCGGGGTTAATTTTGTTTAAAAATATTGCATTTCAAGGTCATTGGACAGTTGGAAGTGGGTTAAATTTGAGTTGCCAGATTTGAACCATACAAACAAACAGATGATCCAAGCTGAATAAAATCATTCAAGCTGAATGATATCAAAATAATAATTAGTAACAACAATGACTACATTATTATTATAGGGACCCCACTAATTGTAAGACAGCTTAGCTAATAGTGCTAATAAGAATTTGAAACAATTCAATATATCATAGCTGATTGTACATCAACACTGTGTTAATCATGTTTATGAAATTTTAATTTGGAAACACAATTTCATCAAAAACACAAAAACCAATTGACAATGAAATGAAACACAATTGTAGTGAAATATATTACAACAGATTGATATTGATTTCTTGCAAAGCTTTTATATTTGTCATTTCAAAGTCATAAACACTTTCTATATAATTAGAAAATTCCTTAGCAAAGATCTAAAATGAATTCTTATTCTAATCCCAAGTTGTAGTTGGAGAATACATTGACATTATATGAAATTGTTATATACCATGTAAACCTAAGGAGTATTAACGAAATTGAATTAATCAATTTTTTATACATCAAAATGAGGTAGCAAAGAATATTTAGGAAAGATAGAAACATACATTAAAATTAATCAATTTTACTTAAAATTACTTGAAATTGAAAATGATATACTAGAAACGGTGAAAAAAGTAATTTTAAAAATGTGAAAATTAACTAACAATAAGTAGATACATTTTATTTTTTAATTCACGCAATTGAGTCTTTCACTGATTAAATAAATATTCATATACATTAGCAATGTTTAAAAATATATATACGGATTTTTAAGTATAAAATAAGTTAAAATATAAAAGTAAAAAGCTTACTTTGTTCTGAAACCGGCAGTTCCATATTGAACATAACCATCATGTTTCTTATTATATTTTGCATTGAGAACGTTTTCCAATTGTGAAGGGTCCATTGTTTATTAACTTTTGTTTTGGTAAATGGTAAATCATATAAAATTTGTCCACGCGTATGCAACAACACGTTACATTCACCACTTGAACGAAATGCGGAATGCCACAGAGTGAAAGTGGCACAGATGACAGAACACTATCTACAATATCGAACGTAAACAATTGAGAACATCGAGCATCATAATATTTTAAAAATATAAGTACTGTTTTATAAAATGTACAATAATTTACAGAACAATAAATAGTTACCAAATTCAATTTCAAATTTATTTACTTCTACATTTGAAAAAATGCACATTAACCTTTTTTGTAAACTTTCGCGGAATTTTTTAGAAACTGTTAATAAATAGTTCTCGTTTTCGCAGTAACCATTCGCCCTTTTCACTTGTAATTTTCATTGTGACATGCAAAATATACTTGCTACTGTAAGAAAATAAATCGTATCGCCTATCACATTCAATTAACCTGAAATATTACTTCAATCTGGTTAAACATTTCGTCTATCCAGCTTCACTAGATCGAACAAAGTTTCTTGAAAACATATTAAATTTTGGGACATCAGTTGAACTACTAATATGTATCATTAATTTACATATGTGTATATGTATTACTTACACATTTATATTTAATATTAATTTCCTTATTTTTGTTTCTTTTAATTTAAACTATTTACTTTACTATTAAAACAAAACCTATTATTATCGTAATAAAAATCAGTATTTATCCATCAATCTCAATTTAGGAAACTGAAAATCAGTTGATTTTATATTGTGTCGAGTTTTCGGGATACTTTTAAATAGTCAGAAAAAAAAGTGACATCAATGAATCATTATTCCCAATTTTTCCCTCATTCTATTTCATTCATTAAATATGTAGGGTATTTTTAATATCTGAGTACTGTATGTACCGTATGTAATAATTTTTTAATTATTCGACTAATTCTATCCTGCTGCCACGAGTTATAATAATTAGATGCAATTAAAACAACTATTATTAAGAAACATCAGAGTACAAGTTTTATTTATAAAATGTTTGAACTATTTTGTACATTTATGGGTATATTCCCTTTTCAAACTTTTATCAAAAGTATATTTATAAAAAGATTACTATTCTAGTGTAAATTATAATATAAATAGATAATCTAAAATAAAGTATTAGAAAACTGTATATGCTTATAGATCCATACAAGATGAACACAACACACATTCAATAAATACCTTTGTCACACTATAATATATTTAACGCTTATGCATGGAGAGAATGATTAATACTAATTTATAGAACAGAGAAACAGAATAACAAGTAAGACTATTTGTGTAGCTGCGTCACTGATAACAACAGTTGATTGCTCACAATCAGACTGAATCACAGATAAGGTTGTTCCTTTCAGTACTCACACTCGGACTTGCATCATTCACACATACAATTCTTCTAATGCCTTCTTCGGAACTTTCGCCATTTATTTCGGATTTAGCGCAATTAATTTTTAATTCCGCGTGCATATATATCTCACCCGGCATGCTTTCGTTTCGTATGCATTTCTTTATTTCATGTCCAACAGCTGCTGCAAGCGGAGGAGGAACTGCATTTCCAACTTGTCGATGTTTATCAAGTATGGTACCGTAAAAGCGAAAAGAGTCTGGAAATCCTTGAGATCTTGCACATTCGCGTACACTTACCACCCGTGTTTGTGCTGGATGTAATACGCGACCCTAGAAAAATGAATTAACTTGTAAACTATACATTTTGCAAATATTATTATTTTACTGTGAAAAGATGAGTAAAAATATGTTCAAGAAGCTTTCATCAAGTTTTAAAATTTACAGGTAAGATATATTTTAGAAGCCGTACTTCCTTCACACTTAATGACTAAAAATATTACTTGTGAGATTACGAACCAGAGCACTTACTACCCGACCCGCCGGGGACCCGGGTACCCAATGAGACCCACGGGTACCCGGATAGACAAAAATTACCGGGATATCCATGAGATACCCGAGCAAATGAGATGTGATGAGATAGTTGAGAACTTCGTTTTGGCAGCCGATCGTCTTTCGACTTTCGATCATTTTTGGCTATCATCGGTAATGAACCAGTAAAAGCACCAGTAGTTGACCATGTATCAGTAGTTGACAACTTTTCAGAAAAATATGAAAAATAAGGTTTTTAGCAGTTCTCTAACTGCACTTTGTTCAACAGATCGTCACTTCTAAAAACCTTATTTTTCATGTGTTTCGGAAAAGTGGTCAACTATTGATACATGGTCAACTACTGGTACCTTTACCCTAAATGTGGTATTGTCCGCTTAGATATGCTCTAAGATTGTCCGCAGAACACATTCTGTATCAGAATGTGAAAATTGCGAACTGTCAACGTTCTTTGCACTTACAATATGGTAGTTCACCCTATTGCAGTGCCTGCCCCTATTAGTGTGTCTTTCTATTTAAATAAGCCATACTGTTACTGTAGAAGCTCGAATCTAAAGCAAGATTTATCAATCAACTTAGGAAAGCTTAAGAGTAGATTCCCCAAAAATGTAGACCTAGCATTGACGCACTCTCGTATAATCCCAACCAACTCCCTCAGTCGATGCAAAGCAAAACTCGGAAAATCCTATGAAAATCCACTCGTTTTGGGTCTTCGTTCGCATCATTTGTCGGAGTTTGTTGGGGCTAGATCTGTACACAATACCACATTCAATTGCTTGAAGTTTATTCCGTTCATTACTGATGTTAGCCGAAAATGATCGAAAGTCGAAAGACGATCGGCTGTCAGATCGAAATTCTCAACTATCTTCACTTAGAGAATATAAACATGGAGAAAGCATGCAATGGGCGAAAATGTAGACGGCGGTAGAAGGAGAAAAATATACATGAGGGACAACCCTCTCTCTTTCTAACACAAAAATAAAGGAAAGAGAGAGAGGGTGTCCCCATGTATATTTTTCTCTTTTTGCCGCCGTCTACATTTTTGCCCATTGTATGGTTCCTCCATGTTTATATGCTCTAAGTATCTTCATCACATCTCATGGATACCCGGGTCAGTGATGCCAGAACCGTGGATTTGCGCCCACGGACCCTACCACCACTCCACGACCAAGCGTACCCCCTCCTAGCGCCTGTACCGCACCACACAAACATACCCGTCCCTCCATCCGTGTGCCGTACGCTCTGCCTGGCCGGCGCTCTCCGGCGAGAATTCATTCTCCCGACATCGAAGCGCTTGGGTTGCAAGCAAAAAGTCAAGAGTTCAAATCCCGGTGCGGATATTCTACTTTTTTTTCTTTATTTATTCTCTAAGTTCTCTTCCTATATTCTCAGAAGACTAAAGACTTGAAAACTATTAATTTACAAAATATTTTCGTTGCTTGATTTGTTATTAATGATGCGATCCTCTTCTGGCTTGTACCGCACCACTACAAGTTGTACATCGAAAATGTTTTGTAAATTAATAGTTTTCTAGTCTTTAGTCTTCTGAGAATATAGGAAGAGAAATTAGAGAATAAATAAAGAAAAAAAAGTAGAATATCCGCACCGGGATTTGAACTCTTGATTTTTTGCTTGCAACCCAACCGCTTCGATGTCGGGAAAACGAATTCTCGCCGGAGAGCGCCGGCCAGGCAGCGCGTACGGCACACGGATGGAGGGACGGGTATGCTTGTGTGGTGCGGTACAGGCGCTAGGTGGGGGTAGGCTTGGCCGTGGAGTGGTGGTAGGGTCCGTGGGCGCAAACCCATGGTTCTGGCATCACTGACCCGGGTAATTTTTGTCTACCTGGGGTCTCACCCGAGTACGCGGCTACCCGGGCCAAAAGAACACCTCTATTACGAACATATTTAGGTACATATATTATAAATCTTTAAACTTACTTTCTAAAAATACAATATTAAATAAATATTCTGTTCAATAATTCACTAACATATTGGAAACTAAAAAAATTTCCGCTTGTACCTGTTTTCCCATAGGTTCAGGATTTGTAATAGTTGTGCTGAAGAATCCGTCCCATTCTAATCTACCATATAAGCCTGCCCAATTATTATGACGATTGCCTGTATGTGGTAGACACCATGGAATCATAGTATTAAATTGTCTGTCTGTAGGATCACATGGTTTTCCCATAGAACAGCTACATACACCACGATATGCTTTTGTGAGACTTCTTCCGGCCTTTTTGTCATCATGAGTGTATTCTCTTAAATGAGATTGAAAAGTACACAATAACAATTTGAAACACGCGAGAGATAACAAGAAGTGTATGTTGTACGTACAACTTTTTGGAATAAGTACCATCGCTTAATCTCACAGCAATGTTTGGTAAATCACGCCAGTCAGAGCCACCAGCAATTGGAATGTGAGCTATTCTAGTTTCTACAAGAGGTGCCATTTCCTTACATATATGATCTTTCAGTAGAGGTTGATACTGGTTTCCTCTCACCTATAAAAATAGAATTCTAAACTTAGAAATACATATGAAAAATAAAACTTATAAAAGATAATCATTGTATTTTAATAACTACATTTAAGGGGTTATTCCGGTTAGCACCGATAAATTCAGCGATTTTCAGGAATTTATTGCGAAGAAAATAATTATAATAATGGAATAAAACTGTTTTTTATTTATTAAACTACATTTCTGCAGTAAATAAAAAATATAAAAGTAATAAAATTATTGCTTTTCAAATGCTTTTGAAAGCAGTCTTGATGACATGTTTACAAATTCATGCTTCGCTCGTGACGGCGCTTTTAGCTATTAGACTTATCTGAACCTAAAAATCCAAACAGATTATTGATCAGTATGACTGTCGCTATCGCTTGGACTATAATTAGTGATTTATCTTCAAAATTAGCAAAATCAGCGGACAAAATGCGAGAAAAATGTTTCTCGGCTTTTTTCTTTTGCTATTTTCGATTTTAAAAGTAGATTAGACGCAATGAAAATACTTTGTTGTGTCCCTGCGAGAGTCATAGTTGTGCAGCATAAGCAGTGAAATTTATATAGCAATCGGTTCGATAGATTTTGAGATTTTATCTTCACGATGTGAAAAAGTGACGTTCCGAGAAAAAACGCGTTCAAAGTTTTCATCTATAGAGGCCGAGCCTCTGCGCTCCCTGCAAAATGCCTCTGTAGAAGCTAAATATAATCGGAATTTTTCCATGAAAAATTAACAGTACATTCTTGAGGATATGTACTTTCGAAATATGTTTAAAAAGATCGATTTCTTCAACCCGTCTAATCGGATTAACCCCTTAAAATTCATTGAAATATTTTAGTCTTCATTAAGGTAAAATTTGTTACCTTTCTTTGGAAGTGTGACATTGGTTCGCTGTTATATGGCATTTCTTCCTTATTCCATCCGTTTTTAATTTCTGGTAAATCAGACATTGCGTCCTTCACACTAACTGTTCTAAATGGTGCTGATTCTACCCAAGTACAATTTGAACTATACTGAAAATGTATTTAATGATTGAAGTAATATACTTAAAAATTGTAAATATATGTTCCGTATATATTGATATACGTACGTAATAGAGACAACTATTTACCTTTTTAGTATCGACTAATACACTTAATTGACATGCACGTTTACTAAATACATGTGTGGGTTCTGGATAGTTAGGAAGCGTTTGTCCAGGTGCAGCAGCCAGTATTATCATTCTACATGACAGGACAAAGTAAAGCTCATACAATGGTAAATGGTACATAATGGTAGGAATATAATTATACTGAGAATTGAAATGAACCTTCGTCTTGTTTGAGGTACTCCATAGTTTCCAGCCTGAAGAATACCAAATGTACATTGGTAGCCCATGCGAATTAGGCACCTTAATGTCAATTTTAACACCACACTTCTTTTGAAAGATACAAAATTTCTAACATTTTCCATCACAAAAAACTTGGGCCTATAGTAGTCACAATATGATAAATATGAAACGACTAAGGAGTTTTTAAATAAAGAATATTCCCGCGAATTGAAACGATTCATGCCACTGAAACCTTGACATGGTGGACCGCCGCACAATAATTCTACTTGACCTTTTTGAGGAAGCTTTTGACCAATTTCATTTGTCGTTTCACCCTAAAATGTACACCATACCGATTACAGTAGCGGTAATAAGAAAATCTATCACGAGGTACTAAATTAATTATACTAACTTCCATAACTCTCTTCAATAATGTATTACAGTCTTCTGTAAATACTGTTGCATTAGGATTATTCAATCGATATGCATAAGCAGCTGGTTCCTCTTTCTCAATGGCCCAAAGATTTTCAGCTATACCAGCTTGGTGGAAGCCTTCGGACAACCCTATACAATATAAAGATAAGTATTATTTCTCAAATAAAATCGTACGACAAGAAATGTAACACAGCACATACCTCCGCAACCAGCGAACACATCCAACGTTCTTAATTTTTTTGACATTGTTTTATATTCGATAGGCTTATTAACGAATAATTTTTCACTCCCTTCCGTCTTTTTGCTTTTCAACTTCAAATTACCTTTTCCTTTACCGGATTTACCAATGCTAATAGCATGATAGGGTGGTTCGTTAAACGTTTTTTCTTGTGCATTATAAGCTTCATTGAAATAAAATCGGCTTGGTCCAGCAGCAGCCCACTCATCGACAGGTTGATTTAAATTTTTCGAATAAGCAAGATAGCATTTACCAGTGACTTGAGTAAATTTTACACTGCACACTATAAAATTGTATTTCATAGCGTAAAATATATTGAAAGTATTTTAAATTCGCAATGAAATAAAATCATGTAGCTATACTATTACTAACTGTAGAGTAATTGCATAATGTACCTTCATCAGTCCAATAAACCATATTTAGGTCTGCTTGTTCCATTAATGTAGAATCTCTGTGCGTATCTTCTGGTCTATACAATTTGTTTATTTTAATATTAACATCACAAGGTGAAACTAGCAAGTCATTTGTATTAGCATATATTGTATTTATGTATCCTATGCAAAAAGGATCAGGTGTGTCAAAATTTGAACCCTTTATATGATCAGAAGATTTTCTGTAAAATTCAGGATACATATTATCATCTACATCTTCCCTTTTCACTTTTGGAACATCTTGACGAGTAGTTTTATATTTTGATTTGAAAGTTCCTGGTTCTAAAAATACAGCTGCACCAACTCTATATTCTTCACCCTTGTACGTTATTGCCCCATATATAATTTCTCTGCTACTTTTTTCTTCAATTCGTTCATGTACCTTAAAATAGGAAGAAGACACATTATTACTATACTACAAAATGATACTATTAAGGGGGGACGCCTACCTAGAGCAGTCGAAACAATGCGCTTCTTTGGGATTTTTTTCTAGAAAAACCGTTACACTTTTATTAATAACTATTCGTCTATTGTTAAGAGTACATCTAAAGGACAGTTCAGTATTTTTTGCGTTCAAGAATATTAAAAGATTTGAGAGTTATAAGCGATGACCGGGATGTCCTTTTTTTTTGCGGTGACCATCGTAGCTCGTAGCAGAATCATCCGAAATGAAAAATTCGAAAGGCTTTAGATAGAGTATGAAATTATCTAGGCGCTATCGGTGGGAATTTCTTTTTTCTCTTCTTAGTTTTTTTTTTTACAGGCCGAGAAAGGAACTACTTTTTTGTTGAAAATCGATGGTTCAACTTTGCAGCGCCGCCATTTTGTCTCATAATAATTTTTCCAAAATCGGGCCCGATAGCGCCTAGATAATTTCATACTCTATCTAAAGCCATTCGAATTTTTCATTTCGGATGATTCTGCTACGAGCTACGATGGTCACCGCAAGAAAAAAGTACATCCCGGTCATCGCTTATAACTCTCAAATCTTTTAATATTCTTTAACGCAAAAAATACTGAACTGTCCTTTAGATGTACTCTTAACAATAGACAAATAGTTATTAATAAAAGTGTAACGGTTTTCCTAGAAAAAAATCCCAAAGAAGCGCATTGTTTCGACTGCTCTAGGTAGGCGTCCCCCCTTAATTGCACGAATAACACAGTTCGACAAACTTTTACTTTTTTTCGGACTTGTAACATTCAACAGCCGTTTCTTATAAGTTTTCGTGCGCTGAAAACGAATCCGCAAACCGTTTGTCGCCATCATCCTCAGTTTTTGAGAAATTCGATTTTGAAAAAAAAATGCAAATTTTCAACTTTGAACATCTTTTATACCGAAACGGTAATGGTTATTCGGTTGCTCGTTGCATCAAATTATTCTATGAACTCACCCGAATACAACGATATAATTTATTATTGCATTATGAACATATCGGTCGGCACCGCTCGTTTTGCCAAACTATTTCGCTTCTGTATTGATAACAAAACAAGACATATTACCTCTGTTGACGCTTTCCGGAGGAAAACTGTTTGCTGGATCGCGTGAAATGGTCAGATTTTCTCCCAGACCCTTAGTTTTGGAAATCAATTGATAGACATCTGCAAAAATGGGTGCATTTCGGGTGTCCTTTTCCCTTTCATCCTTGTTTAAACATATTTATATGTTCATAATGCAATAATAAATTATATCGTTGTATTCGGGAGGGTTCGTAGAATAATTTGATACAACGAGCAACCGAATAACTATTACCGTTTCGGCATAAAAGATGTTCAAATTCGGAAATTTGCAGTTTTTTCAAAATCGAATTTCTCATAAACTGAGGGTGATGGCGACAAACGGTTTGCGGATTCGTTTTCAGTGCACGAAAACCTATAAGAAACGGCTACTGAATGTTACATGTCCAGATGGCTGTCGAACGGTGTAAGTGGCGGAAAACTGTGCACTAGGTACTTATATACTGTAATTATTTTATCATAAATTGAGGGCTCGGATGCAATAAGGGGACTAGCGCTCGAAAATGCGAAAAAGTATTGTCCAAACGGTAAGAAATATTGGAAAGGTAAATGTTGTTAAACTGTAATTTAAAAAATATAATGTTATAAAGCTCGTCACGACACACATTTTTTCTATTTACAGTTTTTTTATCGAATCATTAGTATTCGAGATAAAAATTATAAACAAAAAAAATTTCTTCGACCAAAATCATTATTTCGTTAAACATAAATTGCGATAACTTGAGTAAATATTAACGGATCGTTATGAGACTTGAAACATAAAACTCAGAAAACTCTAGCGAAGCCGTAAAATGTATGCACAAACCCCTTATGTTAAAAAATGTAATAATATTTAATTAAAAAGTAACACTGGACATAACCCATGTTTTTCAACGTTCGCCGTTAAAAAGTATCGAGGGAATTTTGAGATACATATAACTTGCAGCGACAAAATTTTTTCTTAATATACAAGGGAGTTTTTCACCAATTTTCACACTGATTAATAAATAATTGTAGAAGATATGAAGATATATATAAATCCCGCGCGGCACCAACAGTCAGCAGCGGCGTACAATCGCGTCATGTCTTTGCAGTGTGGCGCGATTGTACGCCGCTGCTGACTGTTGGTGCCGCGCGGGATTTATATATATCTTCATATCTTCTACAATTATTTATTAATCAGTGTGAAAATTGGTGAAAAACTCCCTTGTATATTAAGAAAAAATTTTGTCGCTGCAAGTTATATGTATCTCAAAATTCCCTCGATACTTTTTAACGGCGAACGTTGAAAAACATGGGTTATGTCCAGTGTTACTTTTTAATTAAATATTATTACATTTTTTAACATAAGGGGTTTGTGCATACATTTTACGGCTTCGCTAGAGTTTTCTGAGTTTTATGTTTCAAGTCTCATAACGATCCGTTAATATTTACTCAAGTTATCGCAATTTATGTTTAACGAAATAATGATTTTGGTCGAAGAAATTTTTTTTGTTTATAATTTTTATCTCGAATACTAATGATTCGATAAAAAAACTGTAAATAGAAAAAATGTGTGTCGTGACGAGCTTTATAACATTATATTTTTTAAATTACAGTTTAACAACATTTAACTTTCCAATATTTCTTACCGTTTGGACAATACTTTTTCGCATTTTCGAGCGCTAGTCCCCTTATTGCATCCGAGCCGTCAATTATTGGCGATGGTCACATGACACTACCAAAATTGTATCAACCCAAAATGAATCAGTAGGTAAAATTAAATTATAAAGTACAGAAACATTTCGCACAATGTGTGACTATAACTTTCATGTTTCATTTGTACTGGAGTTGAACATAAGTATAATTAATTTAAATAGACACACACACGTTTAAAACAATATTAATCACATTATAACTTTATAAACCAACATGTGTATTTTATAAGATTAATTTTAAATATCAAATATATGTTAAGAAGATACAGTAGAGTAGAGTGGAAGTAGTTCGGAAATTCGAATTGTTCGGATAATCGAACAGTTCGGAGAATGAACCATGACCATGCATGTACTTTACACAGTTTATAACTATAGGAATTAAACCTAAAATTACTTATTAAATACAAGAGTAGTATTGCGTTAATTTATATTACGCAGAAGTCAATCAATCAATCAATACCGCTACACTCGTTCTAAGCAGTGGTGGGGATAGTGATGATGCAGCATTGGTTCGGATAATCGACGGTTCGGTTAATCGAGGTTCAGATAATTGACGCTCTACTGTACTGATAAATGGCAATGAACAAATTATTAAACTGGTAGGAAATAAAATAGCTCATTTTAATTTTCTGTTATAGAGGTAGCATTCTTAGTAGAGCTGTTTCGAGACTCGAAACAACCGAGCCGAGACCCGAATGGTTGCGGGTAGCTCGACTTTTTCGAGCAGCTCGTATGTTTCGGGTAATGTTTCTATTGCGTATATTTCTGAATATATATCCATACTCCACTGGGACCCTCCGAAATATCAAACTACACATGTTACTTCTTATTAGTACTACTACTAGTCACTACATGCTAACAAGATGAAAACCTTATTTAGGAGCTTATCCCGAGGTGTAGGGGAAGGTGGGGTAAAACGGAACGCTTAACTTTGGAGGGTGATAACTTAAAATCGGGAGGAGAAAAAGACACGAGACTTCAACAGGAGTCTTCAGTGGACCTTAAACAATAAGAAAATCAAGGTCATTGTTAAGAAAAATCTTTGGGAACGACAGAAAATGAAATTTACCGGAGGTATTGAAATCTTCGTCTCGCTCAAATGGTGGGGTAAAACGGAACACCCACTCGAAGACCGTGTAAACGTACAAAATCTTTATTTTTATGATTTAAAATGTATTAATTTATGTTAAAATCTATAAATATATGTTTTAGGTATAACTATTGCAAATAAAATATAACAAAAATATATATTATACATATAAGAGAAAATATTTTATTAGATAACATGAAATTTACGGAAAATAATCAAATATAAATGTAATATCGTAAAAGAAGGATAAATTAATACAGTTTGTTTATTATTTTATGAACAATAAGCGGGCCGGAATCACCCGCTGGCTGGAATTATACCCCGCTTTCCCCTACACGCGGATTTTTACATGAATATCAATACTTGCATGGAGAACACTTCTGCATTAAATGGTGATGTTATTTATTACAACTTAAACTAACAGTTTGATCGAATGAAAGATGTATCTCATACATCATAATTTTCTATACAAAATCAATTTTTTTAGAAACAAGGATAGTAATTAAAAGTTTAATCTACAATCTAATAATTAAAAGAGATAATAAACACGCACTAAGAGCCGTTTCCATTCTTCCCCATGTATAATAGGCGTTCCGTTTTACCCCGCGAAAAGTGTACCGTTTTGCCCCACGTGCAGTCATTTAGTAAACGTTTAATATTTACACTTCAGCGTGAGGTAAAAAACTTTTTATATACGTCAAAATGTAGCGTAAGGACTATAAAATCCAACGATGTACTTGCCTTCATTAAATTTCGAAATCCAAGTACCGAAAAGTGGTCGAAAGTCCAACGCAATATTGAAACGTCGATACCGGAAATTTTTCCAACTCTCTTAATGGAAAAATAATTTGTGCAGGGGTCTATGGTCTATCACAAAATGCTGTGAGGACCCTTTAGTTCCATGTCACGCAATACCAACTCATTCGCTGCTCTTATCTAACAGAAACATTGGTGTTCCGTTTTACCCACCCGTTCCGTTTTACCCCACTTTCCCCTATACGAATTAACTTATGGGTCAAAATGGACCCCGCATCCAATGTGTTGTTAAAATATCCACCAGGCAAGGGTTAAATTACTTCATATGGTTTTCACATCTATACCTCTAACTTAATTTATATTCGGTGCCTACAAAACGTTCCAGGGCTGTACTACGGTATGACCCAACCAACGGAATGAATTGAAATTTTGAGGGGTTTGGCGGGAGGGGGAGAGAACCACTAATATAAAATTTCAGCTGCGTGTATTTGTTAGTTTCTGAGACATTAATAAAAAACTTTCGCAAAATACACTGAAATTTACCTATACAGACGTTACTAACACAACCATCTTCTCGTCGCCGTCGATTGTTTCGCAGTCGACGATACAATATATAGGGATACGGTAACAGAAACTGGACGCAAGCCAAGTTTATAAATAAATGTATGTTAATCAAAACGTGTCGATCATTTCCAAAATCTGTCAGATTTACTTTTCAGTTAGGTTTTGCGTACGAACTCATACATTATTGCTGTTGACTTATTCCGAGACAACGCATTCGACTTTCCAATTTCTCTCGGGTATTAGTATTGGTTTGTGTTAGACAGAGGGAGGAGGGGGGGGGGGGGGGCGCCCGCTTGCGGGCGCGTAAAGCATGTGACTTTGGAAATACTCTAGTATTACTATACTCTATTGGGAATAAAAACTGATGCAGTTACAAGCATCGCGCGATGAGGTCAATATCGTACATTGTATCGTCGACTGTGAAACGAAGAAGATGGTTGTGTTAGTAACGTCTGTATACATAGGTAGATTTCAATGTATTATGCCGAAAGTTTTTTATTAATATCTCAGAAACTACCAAATACCCGCAGCTGAAATTTTATATCAGTGGTTTTCTCCCCCTCCCACCCAACCCCTCAAAATTTCAGTTCATTCCGTTGGTTGGGTCATACCGTAGTATATCCCGTTCCAGCTACACAAAGTCATCACACTGCACCGTACGGTCGACTACCTAAAATATATTCGGGTGGCTCGGAACATACGAGCTGCTTGAAAAAATCGAGCTACCCGAAACACGTTCGAGCGGCTCGAAAAAATCGAGCTACCTGACAGCGTTGCTTTCAAACATTTGTAGTATTTAAATAATTATTAAACTGTTTGCAAAAATATTTCACTCACCTTTGTATATATATACATAATAAAAACAATAATTGTGAATGAACACATTAATGTTACATACCTTTGGCGTGTTAAACTGTTCTAATGTTCTCAAACGGACACAAGCAGAACAAAACCGATGACTACGTTCTTTACGAAGACATTCTGCATCAGGCAAAGGATCTTTGAATCTAGCTGTTTCAGGCACGTAGTGCTTCTGATAGAAAAATGTTTTTCCATCTGTATCTTTTATCTCGTCTTCATTCATATTACCTATAGTATCAAATGCATGAATGTAAAGATATCATTTTTTTGCAGGTTCGTGTTAAACTCTATATTATTGAATGATTACCTAATTGGGCCCAATTCTCTGGTACTTTTTTAAAAATAACGGTACATTTTGATCCAACTGATTTAAACGGCACATCATCACAATCATTGCTTAAGAATAATTCTATAGGATCTGATGTTTCTCCAAGAATAGTATCATTTCCTCTATAAAACCAATTTGCATGAAATTGTTTTGCACCATTTTTATTTTCCCACATATAAATAACTTTAGCAACATTTAGCGGAATTGCTGGATTTCGTGGCTCAACAAGTACGTAATCGTTTAACTGTATTTCTTCGTCCCCCACTCTAACAGATTTGTAATAAGTTTTTTGGTTGTCAGCAGCAATTTGGTCCCCTATCCACATGATGTGCTTTTTCAGCTCTTTGAAAACTTTCTTCCTGCTTTCTTCGTCTTTCATTTTCTTATTTTCTACCAAAGCCTCATATTGTTCTTCATTTTCCGGATCAGAATCGTCTGCTTCCTAAATGATAATACAGAACTTTTGTTACGAACGAGTTTATTAATCACCCTCGATCAAATAATGAATTGTGTTTTTAAAAAATTGATTTGTACTTGAATAGCCATGTTCGGACATCGTCTTCTAATGCAAGCCTGCTTACTTCGTCCAGTTCCTCCAAACTTGATCATATCTTTGCAGGCATTACAAGACCCACAATCTGGTTGCTGACAATTTTCACATATTCCACACCTCTGTCTTTTAGGTCCCTGTAAATGCGATGAAAACATGCATCAAGCAGAAAATTTACATGAAAATAGTCTATCTGTTTTTATCGACTTAATAAAAAAAAAAAAAAGGTATAATAAATATGAATGCTTACCATTGTTATTTTATCATCGTGCTCAACTAATTGATCAGCAAAAATATTTTCAAACATATTACTAACTAATTGTGTCGTAGTTGCTTTGGTCCAAGCAGGCTTTTTAACTTTTTGATCCCGTCGTTGCGTTCGACGCAATGCTCCTCTTTTCCCTAATGTAACACCTGCAAGACTTGCTAATGCTCGCATGCAAGGATTTGTTATAAGAAGGCTGTCTTTGGATTCTGCAGACTCGTCAAATGATAATACTTGATCGCATATGAATTGTGCATGCCGTAATAAAGAATCTTCAGTGAATCTTCTCATCCCTTCAGGTGGAACTATTGTCTGCAAAAATTGCAGAGCTTTAGTATGAAACTATATTCACAAAAATACCTTTAATAGAACATTTTAATTACTTGAAGCTTATTGAGTAAATCTTCGTAGCTAGGGCTGATTTCATCTAAGAGAAATTCGATAACCAATTTACTCATGTATATTTTTTCTTTAACTGCATCCATGAAAGGAGCATATGCTTCTGACGGCTCCATTAAAATGTATTCAGCAAATGCTGTATTGAAGCCTATAAGAGCCAATTCACCCCCATCAAAACCAGACACGTACCACTCATTTATTGGACCCATATCTTTGGCCGGAACTCCACCCTCGGGTGATGTATCTTCTTCGTAAATAGCCTTAATATATCCAGAAAAATATAACATGACATTTTTTTCTATATGTCCAGCATCAAAAGGACATAAATGACCATTCTTATCGTAGACACTGAAATTTACAAACGAAGAGACACAATATAAATTATAGAAGTCTGTATACGAAGTATATTAAATTATTTACAAACAGAAAAATATTACCTAAAATAAGTTAATTTGTTTTGAGGATGTTCGTCACTTTCATGAATAAATGATTCATCTCCACTAAACAAACATAATTTCGGATCAGTTAAAGCAATATCTTCGTCTATAGCACTATTCGGATGACCAGGATAAAACATTAATTCATCATTTAATTTCTGACGACAATATTCACATTTCTCAACAACATTTATTTGTCTAACTGGAAATTTTGATATAACTATATCGTCTTCGGTTTTGATTTTCTTTTCAAATTGTTGAACTAAACAGTCTTCATTTTCTTGTGGATTCTGACTCGTGTCATCGTATTCACTTTTTATCAATCTATTATCTTCCATTTTATTGTCTTGTGACTTTTGCAATTGTTGTTCATTGCTATCTTCTGGATCTGCTCGTTTCCTTTTAGCGAGCTGTTTAGCAAACATGTCAAGTATAGATGATCCGTGTTTATTGGATTTGGAGGTATTGGGTTGCATTGTGATCCTGTGGGTTGCTATAGATCCTGATTATTAGAAAATATTTTCTCACTTAATTTGTGTTTTTAAGATGCTGTAGAAACACCAATTTTGTTTGCTACAAGTAAACAAAATTATAGCAACACATAACAAGAGTTATGAAAAAGTATTTCATGGGCCGTTAAGTTGATAACTTATTGATAAATCTGGTAAATTTTTTGATACGCATAGAGATTAATGTTTCAGCAAAATAAAATTATGAATTCAAATATAAAAACGTGCAAAACAGATTTTAATATTTATTATTCTATGCATAGTATGTATAATATTTACTAACATACTTTAAACCCATCTGTCCAAGCATAATTATACTCATATCTATTTAAGACATAATATTATTATTAAGTGTGGAGAATGATATACTTACACGAGTAAATTTTGAAAATATTCTTTCGAACTTTCACATAAATTATATTAATAACTGACAAGTGAATACTTTTCTTTTTCATTAAAACAATGTAGCGAGAAATTAAAATCCATTATTGAGAATACTGTCTCTTCGTATTTAATCAGTTCGCTGAAAGTAATTCAGTTGCTGTATCTGTTGTATATTATGAAGAAATTGGCGCTTGAACTCGTTAGCCCTTCAAGAAACGAGAAACGTTTTGCTATTCTCGCGCGACAGCTTTTTACCCAGTTTTACCGCTTTTCAACATTCATGCCAACTTTAGGTTGCTACTGTTACTAGAGATGACGAGCAAAATAAATCTAGTGGAGGCTGCCTTCCGTTTCGCGCATGTGTAGTGTTACGTATTTCTAGCGGGAATGTCTATAGGACGTCGTGGGTAGGGGTGGGCACTTCCCATATATTTCTGTTGGCAAAATCAGCACCCTCTGGTGGATTGTGCCGCCCACTAAATCATGAAAAGCGGCAAAATTGAATCCTGGAATTATGGTATTGGTTAAAAGAGAACATATGGAACCCGCACACGCCGATTTTAATGTGATTTTTGTAAGAAGTTATTCTCAAAATATTTTTCTGAGAACTACTTCATACAAAAGCCCCATTAAAATCGACGTGTACGGGTTCCATATGTTCCCCTGTTAGGCAATTTTATTACAAATAGGAAATAAATTACTGAAATGCAATTTTCATTTTGATTTATAGTCTTTATTATAGTCTAGATTCGTCGCAATCTACTTATGGTATTAGTGACATTTCGTAAAATATTACTGAGCATAATTTATTAGTGCACAAATATTATATGTCCACCTTTAGTGTTTTTGAGAAAAATAGGTTTAAACATGTCAAGAACTATTTGTTGCATATAAAAACTCAAATTTAACAAAAAGTGGATATACAATGTGCACTCAGCAGTCGACATCGTGTATTGTAAAATTGAAGAAATACAATAATTAACTGTTTGGCGATGGAAGCTGAAATATGTAAACCTTTGTATTGATTTTTACTTACATTGACCAGCTTGCACTGGCAAAGGCAATTCCTAATTTCTAATATTGATGTTGACACTGACACTGATGCTGTTGACGCTGAGGTTGATGCTTTTGGTGTCGATCCTATGAACAAAAAATTTAATAATGTAGCCATTGTTTGTTTCTATATATATCATTCCCAAAAATAGTTCTGTGGCCGGTATTCTCACCCTGATAACCACGTCTGCCGGCAGATCCGGCGCCGTCTATGTCCGCATTCAACTACGGTTCTGCCGGCAGACCCTGACAAGGCAGGATCTGCTGTGGATCTGCCGTTCATCTGCCAGCAGATCTGCAGCAGATCCTGCTGCCCGTCTGACTCATCCAATAGCGCCATCTGAAGGCAGGATCTGCTGCGGATCTGCCGTCCATCTGCCGGCAGACCCTGCCTTGTCAGACCCTGCTGTCCATCTGCTGACAGACTGCAGGCAGGGTTGTTATTAGGGCAGTCGTTCTTTATTCTTAAGATCGTCTTAAGCATACTGCATCCTTTACTAACCTCGTAGACTAGTAGAGGATGCAGCATGCTTAAGACGAACTTAAGAATAAGCAACGACTGAGAATTACCGCCCTACATCTACTCATACTGTGCAGAAGCAATACCTGTGGCAGGTGGTAAATTGTGTATAGGTATTGCTGTCCGTACCAAGAACATGTTCGAGGACTTATCATTCGCAGTAAAGTGTTGATGACACACGCTATAATTGGTAAATACCTGTTTGGGATCCAGCTCAAGTAAATTCGGATTCTGAACATGTTGAAGCCACACGTCAAAACGTTTTCTGTCTTTATCTGGATTTGGAAATCGATGTCGGGTTGAATGTGTATCTGAACATCCAGGCACAGCACATAAATGCCAGGTACGACGACCCATCTGGTATCTGTGACCAATAATTAACGCGGCGTCAATAATTGGAGGGTTTAATTACTTATTTTGTTAATAGTTTATTTCTTACCTCTCAATATGATGCTTTCCTGCACTCTCCTGTGCTGATTATGTTCTATTCCCGCCACAAAATAATCTCATCAGCGCCATCTGTTACCAAATATTTTCAACTTTATTGATCCCAGCGCCTCTGCTGGATTGTGCCGCCCACTAAATTTTGCCAACAGAAATATATGGGAAGTGCCCACCCCTGGTTTGAAGTCCTTACTTGACCTTAGCATTTAAATTGGTTGTCTATTTCGAGCGGAATATTCAAATCGACTAACGGCCGATTTCTTCACCTCTGACTAAAGTCCCGATCAGTTAGTCGCTAGTCAGATGCTAGGTGGTAGTTAACTGTCGCGCGTGTTTCTTTGCGCTATTGGATCCTATGGTTAAGTGACTGAAAGGTTTGACGCGGCAACGCCGCAAAGGCGGTAAAGCGAGAACTTCATTTTGTAGTAGTTTAAAAGTGATTGCGAGTTGTGACGGTCTCGCCAGAGCGCGCCGCCTGTGTTTCAGCAACGGGCACCCTCTTGTGGAAAGCGCAATCATCCTTCTCGCGCGTGCGCGAACCGCGATTAATACAAAAAAATCGTCGATACTTCCCCAGATAGCACAACGTCTGGTAACGTCTTAAAGACGTCCAAAAGGCGTCTTAGAGACGTCTTAAAGACGTCTTGTTACAAATCAAGTCGTTCAGACATAAAATGGACATAAATTAGGCGTCTCTAAGACGACGTGTGCTATCTGGGTCATTGATTAGCCATATTGGTTTATCCAGTCCTTATAAATTGTGTTTTATTAAATTATTTAATTCAACACTTTAATTCAAATTTAAATTTTTGGTTATATAGTTTCGCTTCGCCCTAATATTCACATAATCAAAATACATACATGTTGCAAGTAATCTGTAATCTCCCTTCAATGGCTTGTTTAATTATACCCACACAGCACAACGTCCCAAGGACGTCGCGCAGGCGTCCCAAGGACGTCCTGTTACTATTCAGGACGTTGAATGTCCTGATCAGTAACAAGACGTCCCCAAGACGTCCCCGGGACGCCTGCGCGACGTCCTTGGGACGTTGTGCTGTGTGGGTAATTACACTTTCTTTTTTTAACCGAAAACGACAGCGAAAATCTAAGTCATCCCAAATATCTAAATCGTCTCTCCTCACTCTAATAGTATATGGCCGTCTTGTACCAAACAATTCATCATTTACCTCATCTTCCACATGCTCAAAAATGTTCAAATTTACGAATCTATTATTACTAGCCATTTTTCCTTTTTCCTTAAAAGTAAAATCGCTGGGTATACGTAGGTATATATTCCTATTTCCCCCTCTACCTCAAACATGCATTAACTGCCACTTCTGGCAGTTAATCGGTGCCTGAACCTCCGGTAAAGTTAATCTGGAGATTAACTGGCAGATCACTCTTAATCAGAGGTGAGGAAACAAGAATGTGTCAGTTATGTGGAACATAAGTCTAATCCGAAGATTACCGGAGGTGAAGAAATCGGCCGTAAATGTACCTTACCACAATTGGCTGATTATTGCCGAAGTTTACCGATCATTGCCGAATGGGGCCGAATGGGCATTTTACGGCCGATTTCTTCACCTCCGGTAATCTTCAGATTAGACTTATGTTCCACATAAATGACACATTCTTGTTTCCTCACCTCTGATTAAGAGTGATCTGCCAGTTAATCTCCAGATTAACTTTATCGGAGGTTTAGGCACCGATTAACTGCCAGAAGTGGCAGTTAATGCATGTTTGCGGTAGAGGGGGAAATAGGAATATATACCTACGTATACCCAGCGATTTTACTTTTAAGGAAAAAGGAAAAATGGCTAGTAATAATAGATTCGTAAATTTGAACATTTTTGAGCATGTGGAAGATGAGGAATATGATGAATTGTTTGGTACAAGACGGCCATATACTATTAGAGTGAGGAGAGACGATTTAGATATTTGGGATGACTTAGATTTTCGCTGTCGTTTTTGGTTAAAAAAAGAAACTGTAATTATAATTAAACAGGCCATTGAAGGGAGATTACAGGTTACTTGCAACATGTATGTATTTTGATTATGTGAATATTAGGGCGAAGCGAAACTATATAACCAAAAATTTAAATTTGAATTAAAGTGTTGAATTAAATAATTTAATAAAACACAATTTATAAGGACTGGATAAACCAATATGGCTAATCAATGAAGTATCGACGACTTTTTTGTATTAATCGCGGCTCGCGCACGCGCGAGAAGGATGATTGCGCTTTCCACAAGAGGGCGCCCGTTGCTGAAGCACAGGCGGCGCGCTCTGGCGAGACCGTCGCAACTCACAATCACTTTTAAACTACTACAAAATGAAGTTCTCGCTTTACCGCCTTTGCGGCGTTGCCGCGTCAAACCTTTCAGTCACTTAACCATAGGATCCAATAGCGCAAAGAAACACGCGCGACAGTTAACTACCACCTAGCATCTGACTAGCGACTAACTGATCGGGACTTTAATCAGAGGTGAAGAAATCGGCCGTCACTAGAAATCACTGTTTCCCTAGATTATTTCTGTCCTTGTCGAGTGACGCCTCTTATTATACCTACTCTTTGGCTATACTACACCACCATTTGTATTTTCACACCTTTGACAAAAAATGGCGGCACCAATCAAAATCGAGGATGTGTTTGCGTGACTCTACTTATAGGGTCTCTATTGCATACATACACAGAGTGAATGTTAAAACCATCTGGCAACCCTGTCCACTCCAAATTGGTCCAAATCCACCAGGCGATCACACAACACAACTGAACACAACGTCGTTCTGCGCGCGAAAAGAAAAATTGTTGACATTTGCTGCGGTCTATCGAAATAAGAAGAAAAGTGTTGAGATTTGAGTATGATACACTTGTAGAAAGAAAATATATAGCCACATGTGTTAAATTGATTGTAATATCAATCTGACAGTTCCCGATACAAATTTATATCCAGTTACAAATTACTACTAATAATGAAGGTTCATTAAATGATATACTTTGTTATATAGTTTGAAAGAAATTCAATCAAGATGAAACTACATTGTAATGTCGAAATTAATAACAGATTATGTCTAACAAATGTAATACGAAAGAAATCGCAACGTTCTATTTTAGCGATTGGGAGACAGACAGTGAAAACTAATGAATTATACATTCTTTGGCAAACATTACAAAATAAGCAGGGTACTAAGTATAAGGTAAAAAAGTCTAAGCATTTTCCAAAAACTAAAGAATGCTTCATATATCCATTATATTTCTTGGTTAAAGTTTAAGCTCTCAATAATTTATATTCTGTTTGTTGCAGATTGAATGTAACATAGATAACATATTCACGAAGTTTATTAATGAAGGAAAGGCCACAATTCGTTTGAAAGATCCACCTCATGACTTAATTATTAAATCTGATATAATTCAACTAAAAAGCTTTATTCACATTTTAAGGCTGGCAGTATCAAAGAAAATAGATCCATCAGTTCTCGCTATTTCAAATTTGAATCCAAAAAGCATAGGTTCTATTCCAAAGGTGAAAGTTGTAATTAATAAACCTTCGGAATATCCAACTTTAGAAGGTTTCCCACGGATGACCGAAGAATTACATTTAGCAGGATTAAATAGGAAATCATTTGATAGACAAATTTTAAGACTTCAGAGTTTGAGGATTTTGAACTTATCCAACAATCAAATTTCATCATTACCAAAAGAATTAGGCATTTTACAGCACTTGCAGGAACTTCATCTATCACAAAATCGTCTTCAAAAAACTGTCAAGTGGGCATGGTTAGATCAAGTTCCTATAAAATCTAATTTAAAATTGTTAGATATAAGCAGTAATTTGGTATGTTAATTTCACGTATCATAAATAGTACTTAATAAACTAAGTGAATTGTACGATAATATAATGTCGCGTAATATTTTTGATGCAGTTAACAGAATTGCCAGAACAAATTGGAAAACTTCATGCTCTTGTTAATTTGAAAGCTAACAAAAATGTGCTGTCATGTTTACCACAAAGTCTTGGAAAGTTAAGCAATTTGAAGTATTTGGATGTGTCTAAGAATAATTTAAGTTATATGCCTGGAAGCATGAGAAATCTACAGCTTGTTCTGTTAGATGTCTCGGAGAATGAATTTCACAGTCAAAACACGGATTCACATTCTGTTTGTAAAATGAATGTACCCACCTTAGTTGAATATGCAGCCAGATCATTTCTTAAAACAAGGTTTGTAATATATGTGAATAGTTTAGCTGTTTCTGTTTGTATTTGAATTTTCAATTAATATATTCAAAATATCGATATCCAAATTAAATTTATTTGATACAGTTCGGATGTTTCTACATACAGAATTTTTTTGTATACAAAAGACCAGTGAAAAAGATAAATTTAAAATACTCTTTAAACTTGTGTCAATTCCATTAGATATCACTATACTCGTAAAATTGATGCCTTAAAAATGTATGTTTCTAATTTTATAGGTCCCCGTATGATGCAAGTCTAATTCCATTCACATTGGTAAAATATTTGAATGCAGCAAAGTATTGTGTCTGTGGTACTCCCTGTTTCCAATGTTACATAAGAAAATTCGTGGAATTTCATTTAAGTTTAATAGCTAACAGTGTAAAGTCATCAGGAAATATTACAGTACCATTTAATTGTTATTTTTGTTCAATAACTTGTGTATGTTGCTATGCAAAAATACAGTATTAATGCAACTTTTCATTTCCATTTTGAAAAAGATTTACTGCTTACATTTTGTAATAAATATAAAAGTATATGAAAACATACATACGATTCTCTTCAATTCTTTGATCACTGTTTGTGTTTTTTATGTTTTGCAAACTATAAAATTAATACAAGAACATTTTTTAATATCTTTATAATATTAATGCAGTAAATTGAGGGACACAGTGGAAAACAGGCACATGCCACATATGCAGAAATTTTTGTTTATTTCTACCATTAATTCGTTCGTGCGATGTATTTAGTGTAATTCCACCACCTCCTCATCAGGAGGTATGTACGTCTCACCGAACAGAATTATATTAAATTTTCTTCATACAGAGAAAAAACAAATTTGTAATGGAATAGTGGTTCACGTCACTCGGCTTTTTGGGGATACGTGGCTTAATAACATTACTTTTTAGCTAAAATTTGATAATAGTTGTTATTTACCATCTAATTCAAGTACCGTTTAAAATAATTACAATTTCGTACTGCATTTCCTATGAAAACAATTTTTCATACAACTTGCTTTCCTCTAAAATCATAAAATGGCATATACGCCTGTTTTCCATTGGGCCCCTCAATCCAAAGGCACTAGTTTGTATTTGTATTCAGTGGTGGAAATAATTCTGAATCAGCGATATTGCTACCAGAGACTAAAGTATTATTTTATACTAGACCATTTTAGTTATATAGTATGCCAAAGAAGATCAAAATTCATAGATGACATTCCGAATGTTTAGTATTAGTGTTATCACAATACTCTTCGTTAGATGCTCATACAACTAAGATCGGTATCAGATATATTGGTCGGTGAGTTTCGTGAGGGGTATTCTCCCACCACACAGTTTGACTGCCTCGGTACTCCGTTTCTCAACGTTTTCTGACTAGCTCTCGTTCCATCTCGCTTTGAATGAGCCAGAAGTGGTGGGGATAGTGCCAAGCTTCTGGCGTGTAGGCCACACCAAGCTGTCAGCGTAGAAGCACACACATCAGAATAGGTGTGCGTTAGCTACGAAAAAATTCAGGAGCTTTATTGGTTAGAACATTGACAGTTTCGCGATAGCTTCATCTCGTATTGGTCTGCGCATAGCTTCGTAACGCACACAACTATTACGCTAAGGATAAATAACAGCCAAACGGCTAGGTTCAGGCGGAGCCGAGCAGCGTTCCAGTTACCCCATCATACCCTGCGAGGGCCGTGCAACTCCAATTGACAAATCCACGATCGTCAGATGGTGGTGGCTGATTTCTCCTCGATCGCTGGTTCCGAAAACAAACTCACCGGCCAATATATCTGATACCGACCTTAAATAGTCACAACTGATATACCAATATTACTCATTGGAAGCATTTATATAGAACAAATTTGGAAGGATAAGATAAAAAATAATTTATTAAGTTTAACAAAAATCACAGAAATCTTACTTCTATCCCAGTTGAAAGCTGTTACTGCAAATAAATTATTCTTTCGACGCTGTTTATATGCATCACAGATATAATTAGTTAATATCATTATATTATTTTCTTGAATATCAATCGGGACATTCAACGCGAAATCGGACACTTTTCGGAGTAACATTTCGGATGTTGCTGAAATTTGAATATGTTGTAGTCTTTAGTGATATCTAAACGTACCTCAAAGGATTTTTCAAAATTTTGAAAAATGTCGATTTTTTTCAGTAAATTATAGCTATGGAAGCAGTAAACGGATGGAGATGAGCTTTACGGTGCTCATAGAGAAGACATTGATCTTTTAAGAAAAAATTATTTCAGTTTAAAAAAAGAAAGCGTCAACTTTCGGCAATTTTTACAGGGCCAATTTTAAAATGTCCATATTTTTGAAAATTTGTCCATCAAGGGGAAGGATAGAACTATATTCTTCTTTTTTTTGTAGATTTTTAAAATCGCGTCCGATGTTAAAAACCTGCATTTGATTAAAATAATTGCACAAAAATGGTTGAAATTTTCCTTTTTTTAAACTGAAATAATTTTTTCTTAAAATATCAATGTCTTCTATATGAGCACCGTAAAGCTCATCTCCATTCGTTTATTACTTCGATAGCTATAATTTACTGGAAAAAAGTTAGCACTTACCATCAAACAGCTGTAAAATCGACATTTTTCAAAATTTTGAAAAATCCTTAGCGGTACGTTTAAATATCACTAAAGACTACAACATATTCAAATTTCAGCAACATCCGAAATGTTACTCCGAAAAGTGTCCGATTTTGCGAGGAATGTCCCAATCATTAGTTACAATTTTTTAAATTATTATTATTACACATAATGTCCATGTGTTTGCATGAGAATGGCGTGACTGTATTATTCAAGTACGTTATTATATTATTGACTATTTATTAATTTACTAAATTTGGTCATAGACGTTACCACTTATTTGAAATTGCAGCTATTTGCAATTGTTTATCTTGTACCAATTAGATTTTGTTTATTAGGCTCGATACATCTGTTATAATAATAACAGACTAACATCCACATAAAATATATCAGAAATGTGTACATACCATGTACCTGAGATTTTATTAATACCTTTCCATTTTTTAATCAAACACTTTGATATCGTATGGTTTACGTATCATAACAATGTATCATATTAATTCCATATTTATTAGTATTTAGTCTAGAATGATTCATTTTGTTCAATTTTTAAATATATTGTAACGCAAATTTAGATGAAACTCAGGAAACATCGAAACAAGATTAATTTTATTGAGAGAGAGATTAATGTTATTTTAATATTGTATTTAATCCTATCATAAATGATATAAGTTATTTAATCATAATAATATAATTATCACAATGTTTTGCTATATAAATCTTGCAACTGACATGTGATACGAATTATTAGGAAAAATATAATAATTTCAAGTATAACACAGTATTCAAAGAAATAAGTATGTTTTACAGTACATCTCATATATGTAACTGCCTTGTAAGGATATTTTGTTAATTATATTGTGTAATATTACGGAAAACTGAAGTAATATTTCTAACACTAATAGCAAAAGCGAAACAGGTATCGTAAATAATTTATTACACTGTAAATTATAATGTTTTTCAATAAACAAGCATTTGCCAAAATGAAAACAAGTATGATAAAAAATATTATCCATTAAAAGTACACATTGCAAAAGCCATTGTGCTAGTTATTTTATTAACTATGAATCGACAATATATGGTTTACAAAAATAGCTGCGTATTATACATTTATCAAATTTTGAATGTTGAATAACTATATAAACATCGCATAACGACGCATGTTCTTACTTTCCGTGTAAATTTATACAAATATATTTATTTAAATTGCCCATTCTATATCTGTTTTCTTATTATAATCATTATTCCTATTAAGTATCACAGAAGATAAGAACTATATAAGTATATTCTAACAATAAAATATTAATTTTGATTTAATTTTCTTGAACTATTCACACTCGCATAAAAATTTCAATTTGTTAATGATATGTAAGACAGCATTATTACATCATTAATCGCCTTGTGGATCTATTTACTGGCAGAATTCGGTAGCGAAATGGTCTAATTCTTCCTGCAGAGGAAAGCAGTTACTTCCAGGTTATATAATAGTTCTTGACGAATCTGATTTCAAATTTGTGACAATGTCGTTGCAAAAACAGAAACTGAGTTTCACGTAAGTAAACTACATGTTTCGAGATTTACGGCATTTAGAATTTTGCTACAACAGCCACAATTTTGACATCAGCACCCACAAGAACCCCCAAAACATCATTTTTACTTTTAATCTGCGCAACTACTTAAATAGTGTCCGCTTTTTTAATTTGCTGTAGGTTTCTTTTAAAATGTTTAGACAAACGCAACTTTGAAAAAAAAGTTACCATGGGTATGGTTAATTTTACTGAAAAATATAATTTTTTAGCTTTAATTTTCACTTTGTCTCGTGTCATTACGACGCCTGGTTCTTAAGTTATGAAGGAAAGCATTATCCCGGGTCTGACTCGGGGTGGTTGATTTTAGTACGGTTTACTTACCCCGAATTAGACTCGGGTTAATCCGCAAGCCGGTCAAGCATCTCACAGATAACATTCTGTTATTGTGTTAATAAGTACCATTGTCCATTAATATATTATAATGCCATAATATGAAAATTAAGAGTACGAAATTTAAAGTTATTTCACTTTTATAGTGTTTAAGTTAGAAGTATGAAAATGTAAAAGTTAAAGATGAATTAACATGTAATGAAATTTTTATAAAAATATATAATACACACGTTTTCACCCTATAATCGACATGTTTTTGTAATTTCAACAGTATTAGGCTCACAATTTATTAATCAGCCAGAATAAAGCATCCAGAAATTTTAATAAAACATTCATAAGTTATTAGTCTACTTATTCCTTTCTCGTGTTAGCTATAACTTTTTATATTACTTAATATTTAATTGCATGCCGTAAATGAAGTATACTAAACAACTTTGGAATGTTTCATGTAACACCTAGGATATGTCATTTATCTTATAACTACACGTAGATATTTTGTTTTAATTAGCAAATATTATAAAATTCAACTCAATGCAAAGTTGTAATCGGAAAGCATGTTCACCAAATAATGTTGCATGGAATAATCTTTTGTACTAAGTATCTGTTTACAACTTGTATATTTGGTCCTCAGCAATGAAGCTACTTTTATTCAATAATCTTACTGAAGGTAACAATAATAAAAGTTCAATTATTCCGAAATGCAACACAGATAAAGTTTAGTAATGAAAAATGTAAAAAGATGCTGAATTTGACAGTAAATATGGACATATATTTCTTAAACATTTTAACTTGAAATCTGAATTTTAGAAATACTGAATACACAATACACGTATGTACTCTGTATATTTTAGAAATTATTATATTCGCCGTAGGGACTTTAACAGTAAAAACAAAATTCATACATCGTTTTACACAATTCTCTTTAGTATTCAGTATTTCGACAGAGTGTACATAATGAAATCAATAATCGCTAACCAAAATACTTATCTTTGTTAGGAAACAGTGATTAAAACTAAAAAAAAACCTACAGTTCTCTATTTATTTGATTTAATTAAGTCTTTCTTTTTGTATCTTTTTTCACAAAATCAAAATCAGAGTCATCCATTTCAACATAAAACTGTCGTGGTGTGATTATCCTTTTTTTCCCTAAATGTGGTACAGAAAAATCAATATCTTTATATTTATTTTCATCTATGCTCCCATATGCTTGTAAGGGTCGAACAAAAACATCAGGCTCTTCAGGGCATTGAACTAGTTTTATGCTACTGTCTCCCTCAGTTAAATTACTTGGTGGAAAAACATTTCCCTTCTATTTAATATGCAATATAAATGTTTTTGAATTTGTTCAATTAGTTTTATACCGTAATATTCGTTAAATTTCAACTAACTATTTATACACACCTGTACATTTATATTGCGTGCATCTTCCGCATCTACAAAAGCACTTGGCAGTTGCAGATCATTTAGTGATATTTTTCGATTTCTTAAAAGTCCTCTAATTGCTGCATTCTTATTAAGTTTACACTGTTTTAAAATATTTTCTTCGTCTAAAACATTTTCATTGTTATCGGTCTTAGTCGTCTTACTCTCTGATACAACGGACGCTTCATTACTAACTTCTACAGTCGGCTTTCTGTAATCGTAATTTATTTTCACAAAGAATCATAGGAATGTATCGTCAGAATATAATACATATTAGTAAATTACTAACATAAACATTAAAGAAGTCTCTTCAGAACTCATAGTAGTTGCATCTTGCCTTTCCCTCCAATGTTTCTCGAGGCTTTCATTTGAATAATCAATACCGCCATTGACCTGCAAATTAAAATTACTTTCCAACGAATACCTTTCACAGTAATTTTTCAATTTCACCAATATACTTACCTCCCTGATGGAAGATGCAATCTCATGCTCGTAAAGTTCCCGATGCGTATTGTCATGTCTCTGACGGCTGTAGTCGTCGTCACCGTTATTGTCAGCGTCATTTTCATTATCATATATCTGTGAAGTAGGATATTTAAATCAGATACCAAATTCATTAGATCACATACCCTAACATTTATTTATTAATATTTATACAGGATTAAAATAGTAAATCATCATTGCGTGCCAAATTTCACGGTGATACTGCATATTATTTACAATAAAGATGTTACACTAATGAAATGAAAAGTTATTAACACAAACGTAACCAATCTTATGATTATTTTGATTAAATTTTTTAAACGCGTAATAAAGTTAACAGATATAATTACTAACTTTTAGATTTCTTGGCGGTTTCGGCCTGGGTGGTTTTCGGTCGTGTCTAGATGTACTAGGCGCCGTGTGACGTATAAACACTGCATTTTCTTCTATGTAAGGTATTTGCCTTGCTCTGTTAATGTCTTTGTATATATTCATTGTAAAGTCAACCTAAAAACAACGTATAAACGAAAATAAATTATATACGAAAATGAGTTTAACTCTGAAATTTAAATTAACCATACGATAATTGCTTATTGTAAAAATGCTTATACGCAAATAGTTATTGATATCTCTTGTACTTTAAGGTTAGGTTCGTTACATTTACTATTATTATATTTCGGACATTTGCAATCTTCTCAAATGAATAGTCTACAAGTAATAAGTATACCGGATTAAATGTATAATTTCGAATTATACGTTTCATCGGTGAATGAAGTAGAAGGGAATATTATGATATGCGATTCATTATATGCGCACGAAATGTTTGGATATTAAGATATTATTCATATTCACTTGTTCAAATGCATGTGTATGTAGATTTCTTACAGATAACCGGAAACGCCTATGAATATCCTCGATAAGTATGGATTTTGAGTTTTACATGCGATTTTAACCATACAATGTGTTTGTTTCGATGACGGTTAAGGTTAAGGTTAACCTCTGGGTATGTTTAGAACCGAAGCTTTATAATTAACAAGAAAATTCATTGGCTCATTTGAATGTTAAAAAAATCGCGGAATGAACCAATAAAAGTATAACACGGAAACTTCTTTATTATTTGAAATTGAAAAACGTCACTAATGATCGACTATCATTAATTTATATATTCATGATTCATTTCATCTACTATGCCTGTATGATATTCACAACTAGGCATAATAAGCCATGTTTGGTTTGCATACAAATCATATTCGAATAAATATGAAAGAGCATGGAAGAAAACAAATTATTTTGTTACTGCTGTGCATTTACTTTTTTATTTGTTTGTGACCACTGATGTTTTTCGCCATAGAATGGCCAAAAACTCTATAAATAAAACCATATACTACATATTACGTATATATATATGTATTGCAATGTTTAAAACATATATATTTTCAGTAAATAAGTATTATAAAGGCTACTTAAAATGAACAAGTATTATTCCAGGGTAATTAATAAGTAGTTATTACGAGTTATAAAAGTGTGCAATTCTTACTTATATCAGTGTAGTTGTTTAACATTTGCATTTGTGTGCATTTTTACGCAACATTTAAATATTCATGAGTGAAAGAGATATATGGCAAATATTTGTTTATGTTAATTTTCAAATCATTGTTCCTTATGTTTACGAATTTATTGACGATGAATAAAATACAGTTTTTCGTCCCTTAAACAATAAACCCCCTCTACTAATCCAAGTTCTGTGGTTGAATCATGCAATGACACTGCTCGAAGCAGTGATTGTCAGTGATCTGTCAACGAGACGTATTTTTGAAGTTGGTGTCTTTATGTAACCGTGTTTGTTATCTGTTGTATCCAGTTTTAAGATATTTTGCAACCGTGCGTATGGTCTTCAATACGTTGTGAAAGGCATTTTTCTAAACTATTCCTATTCGTCACTTAAAGGATACACATCTACACGTGGACAATGCAGGTTAGAATTTAGTAATAAATAAAAGTTAACACAGATATAAGTTTATTAATTCCTAGCTGGCACAGTAGTTGCCAAATAAGCAATTTTCAAAATATATTTCTATAGATTTACTATGTTTACATATCAATAGAAATTAGAATATTTTAGAGACAAATACAATTGGCCCGTTTAAACGAAATGTTTTTCTTGTAATTTTAAATGTGAAATTTGAAAATGACATTAACAATAGCTTTACTTTCTTACGTTACTTTGCTTGGAAGCAATTATGTATTTTAATTTTAGTAATTCATTTAATTTACGTATGTGCAATATATATTTTATGCAGTTTTCATTATATTTATTCTTTAGTTCGTAATTCTAAGAAATGTGAAAATCATTTTTGTTATAACTTTGTTTAAAATGTAATTTATTACATATCGAAATATATATTGACATTTGTTGTGATCATGTTGTTGCGCCTATGGAAGCATGGAGTTGCGCGCATGTTGACACAAGCGGTAAATTTGAATTGTAAATTTTTGTTTGCGATAGAAATTCCTATTGATTATTAATTGCCTACATTGCACCAATTTTAGAAAATGAACAGTTGATTCAAGTAATTATTTTTTCTGCAACATGCAGTGATCTATACAACATTAACATTAAGGGGGGAGACCACTGTCTGAAATCTGAAATTTTTTTTATTTTTTTTTACATTTTCTGAAAGACGTATGTTTCAAGAATGTTCTCTCCAAATTTTATGAAGAAATTCGCAAAATTGACGGATATATGGTGTGTTTCGTGGAGCGGTGTCCAACGCGCGAATGAGCCTCGCGGAACTTTGAACGCGTTTTCCTCAGAATTACATTTTTCAACCGCGTTGACAGTCTACAGAGAAAACTATACGCCCAATTGACATGAGCCAGGACATTTATTGTTCGGAAAACCCGTTGCTATTACGTGACGATCAGCTTTTTTCATTTTTCGACCTGCTTCTATTTTTTTTAGCAACAATTCCCTAACTTTGTACCCAAGAAAAAATGGTTTTCTTTCAGTGGTCCGCCATTTTGTTACTTTTTACAATTTTGACATTTTTTGATCGTCACGTAATAGAGGCAGGCTTCTAGTTTCTAAATATTATTGTTTTTTTGAATTCCGATTAACCATATGGCCTGGGGACTCTCAACGCGACTAGCATGTTTTTGCCGCAGCGCAAATTTTGACGAAGAGTATACACAAAACGAATTTATGAATTTGATTGAAAAAAATGTTTTCTTACCCTTCGATATGTACACTATTAACTATACTACGCAATAAATTGATTTACTTGCGTTGTTTGGTTGAAATAAATTCCCGAAAACACCCTTCCATTTCGGACCGAGACAGTGGTCTCCCCCCTTAAAGCAATGGTTTTATTTATTGAAATATAATCAAATAACGGGATATTTTGAGAAGTATGTATCCTGTTTCTGATTTAAAGTATACTATTATACAATTTTGAGAAAATCGTGTTTTATATTTATTTTCTCTTGCACTATTATTTAATTTTTTATAAGTTTTGCTGATACAGGTATGAGCAACGGATGCGTATCGGATAACTGCGCAGCAAAACGGAATTTCTTTAGATGTGATTGAAATACAATCGTGATAAATCAAAGATAAGTCCTGCGTGATAAATGTTGCTAAATACGTTGATGTATTCCAGAAATTCAAGTTTATTGTCTAGAATGAATCATTACCCATTTCAGTGCATACAGTGTATGCATATGTAAAACTGAAACCTTTTTTCAGTGAAAAGGATGAATGTAATTTCTTTTATTCTGGGATATTCTTCCGAATGACCCCCGTGGCAGATCGATACGAGGTTTGTGGGGAGGGATGGGGAGGGGGTGTGGACCCTAAATCTAAAATTATTTATTCTGTTTTAAAAGATCGATACCATCGATCCAATTGCGATGTGGAAAAAGTTTTTATTTTTGATGTTATAGTATGATTAAGTTACGTACATCACATGAGTTTTAAATACAAAAATTCAAGGAAAGAAATGTTTCATTCGAAGGAGTTTATAATACGCATAATAAAAATCTGTTTGTTTTAAATTATGCTGTATGTGGAGAGAGTATAAAACGAATTCAACTAGCATATAGTATCTTAAAGACGTTTACGTATTTCAGACATTCAACACTTCTTAAAGACGTCTGGTAAAGTCTTACAAACGTCTTCAGACATACGCATGGCAGTACCGTCTTTACCCAGATAGCACACGACGTCTACATATAAACCGTCTTTAAGACGTCTTAAAAGTCTGAAAGACGGCTTAAAACAGGGATTGAAAACAGTTATGATATCGGTTTTGGTTCTCGAAACAGTTATGAGAACCGAAATAATCTTGAAACAGTTACGAGTGAAAACGGTTCTGGCCTATATCGGTTTCGGTTCCGGTTCTACAGAAAATTAATCTACCGATATTATATTGGTTCCGTAACGGTTATATATCGGTTATACAGTAAACTCTCGCTACGGGCTGGGCTCGCCTCAACCATGCGTAAGAGCCTTTTAAATTATAATTAAATAATAAATCTGTGAAGAATAAATTGAGTCTCAAAAGTGGTATGAAGTAATTATTTTTTTTAAGTCACGTTTAGGTTGAACCCTTATTAATGCCCCCTTAAGTGTCTAAAAAATTAAACAAAGTAAATTGCATATACATACCGAAATTGTTGCAGAGCAACTTCCAACTATACATCGCATTTTCATGCTGTCATCGCACGTTTCAAAATACTTACAAATAATGTCGCATTTCATTCGGCTCATTATGTCGAAATGTTTTTAAATATCACTAATAACTATTATACACTACGACTAATATTAATTTGACACTTAATTTAAAGTATTGCTAACACTGACAGCAATAACTTTCCTGATATGTACAAACTTACTGCTAATTTTATATTAATTATGAAGATTATTAACAATTTTTTTTTAATAAAGACAGTGTCTCGAGAACGACAACGTGTCTTCCTGCGAAATATAATATTTTTTCTATTAAATTCAACGTGCTCGCCACTAGCTCAGGAATACAAGTGACTCTGGCCCATTTTTCTTAAACCATTCGACTACTTAGTGTTCCTTCTCGAGAATTCTTTCTCGAGAATTTCTCGAGAAATTTTATAATTTCTTATTTCTCATTTCTTGAGAAATTAGTGTTTCTCGAGAATCTTCAGTGTAGGAAAATTATTATAAATCCCATTTATTTTCACAAATGAATTTTCGGTTATTTCAAATTGTGTGTTAATCGTGAACATATAAACACATCCACAATCAGTAATAAATGTTAGCAAAATATACGAAGAATTGCGCGATTGTTTATAAACTTTTTGAACTTTTTCTCTTCATATCGCCGATGATCTATAAATAATTAAACCAACATCCACCCAAAATGAAAGAAATTTTTCTACAGCCGCAGATTTTGTCACAAAAAAAATAGAAGTAGATTGGCTGACGCGACATTAACCGCATTGTGCTTTTGAAAAACTATTTTAAAACAAAAAAGTAATGTTTCGCCTTGCTCACATTTTATATTAAATAAATAAATTTATTAATTATATTTAATATCTGTTTTTTTATTCACACAAGTTTTGTCTAACAATAAGTTGGACACGAATACAAATTTAGGACTGTACTTCCGAATGGCCCCAGTGGCCGATTGACACGAGGTTTGGTGGGAAGGGTGGGGAGGGGGTGTGGACCCTAAATCTAAAATTGTTTCTTCGGGTATTTATTAGTTTCCGAAATATTAATAAAAAATTGTTCATTTTTTTGGAAAATTTTTTTGGACGTTGGTGCAGGCCTCCCTATCCAGGAGCCTTTCCGTCCCCCTATTTTTCATTTTTGAAATTTTGTACCCACGGTCTCATTTTTGGCATCGCCTAACTCACATCGGTTCGCTGACGTGCTTTCCACGCCCCACGCACTGGTCTAGCCCTAACCGGGGCCGATCGAGATGAAACTTAGTGGGTAATACGAGGAGTGTGGACCGATCCCAAATATAAAATTTTACCTTCAGCAATTAATGCGTTCAAAAGATACAGAAGTAATTGTGCATAAAAGGGTACACCTTACCAATTTTTTAAATCACTTTACTACGGTCCCCCCTCTTAACAATATTTTTGTTCACTTATAACGACATAATACATTCCACTTTCCAACTTGTTCCGGGTTTTAGTATTGGTTTGGGTTAAATTGGCGCGGGGGGCGCGCGGCCGCAAGCGGGCGCGTAAAGCATGGTAGCGAACCGATGTGAGTTTGGCAATGCTAAAAATGAGACAGTGGTTACAAAATTTCAAAAGTTGAAAATGGGGGCCGCGATCTTCGTGTTCGTTGCGCGCTGGCCAGCCGCTTTAGCCAACTCGGCTACCGCCGACTTCCCCATCTTGGTTATCCCGTGTCCTCCTCTTATGTTATGGGGGTTCCTGATCCCACACACACACATATATATATATAGATATATAAGCACTTTATGTTGTGCCGAGACGCCTGGGGTCGAGATTCTGGGTACGAATCTCGCGATGCTCCTGGGCGTCCTCTGCGATCGTCGTCCACGGGGTCCGAAGGTTCGGGTGATTATGCCGGGACGGAAGGATTCGGTTTGGAACCCGGAGGTAGGAGATCGTTGCGGGTTAAAGAGTTGGAACTCACCGTAAGGTTAACAAGTTTATTCTGTCCCGATCTGGGTGACAATGACACTCTGCCTATTATGGCATGAGTCTCGTATAAAGTCGGGTGATGATCCCGTAACTAAGCTTTATCAAGTCTGAGCTCGCATTGTTCGTACATCGTTCTTATACTGTAATCGGGACGAAGCGGGGACCATCGGGGTCTCCGCCTTTGGCCTGCTCTTGGGTGTTTCACCATGTGCTGACGGGTCTCGGTGCGTTCCCGAGAACCCTTACGCGGTTGTGCCGGATTTCGGCCGCTCGATTGTATCAATCGGAATGTACGCGGTGTCGATACGCTTAGGTGTCGGCCCGGGCACAACATATATAACAAATCTGCTATAATAGCAAAAAGCTGCTATATACTTCGAGCACTGTGCGACATGTGCTATTGTTACATCCCATCAAAGATATAACTACTGGGAAAGGCTGTGCCTTGTAGAAGGAAGGATAAAATTGTCATTTATCGTAAGAAAATCTATTTATTTAACAAGGAGTTAACAATAATATTATATACTAACACTACGAAACAACTTATCCAAATAATATCTTAAACGCGGATCAGTTAACGGAATTCTAGACGTATCGGGTATCTCCCGAGGAGGCAAGGTCAATGTTACCAGTTTGTATGCTGGTAGTTCAGCAGGAGCTACCCAATGAAAAATGGGTTCTTCTAAAGTAGTGGGATAAAGTCCCCGGGCTAATTTCCCCAATACTGCCTTTCTTCCAAACCGCCTCGTCCTTTTCGGTTTCACCATCTAAGTATTAGTCAGGAGGGAAATACTATTAGTCAGGAGGGAAATACGTGAGGATGATAAGGAGGGGTTCGCTGAGCCGGACAGGTTTCCAGCTTCAAGTCTCAGCGTCGGTAAAGGGGTAAGAAAGGAGATTTGTAGGGATGCTTCGAGACTCAGTGTCGGAAAAGGATATTGGGAATAGTTACCTTCTTATAGAACCGTCGAGACTTCGCGTCATGTAACTCTCTAAACCTGATTTTTAATTATTTTGCCTTCTTTGACTGCCCTTGACTCCGTCGAGAGTGTAATTATTCATTACTATCACTAACATAACCGCGAGAAAGCTTATCGCCCTAGCGGCGAGGGCGGTAGCAAAAAGGTCTCGGAAAAAAGGAGCCCGCTGAAAGCGCCGGAGCGACCCTGAGGTTATGTCGCGCATACAGACGTAATACTATCTGGGTAGGCATGGGTACGCTGGGCAGTCGCCAGGGGCCCCATGGCAGTAGGGGCCCCCAAGTCTGATTTCAAGTCCTATTCCCGTGGGTGGGCAGGGGCCCTAGTCAGTGCCGTCTTATCGTTTTCGGGGGCCCTGAAGCGAGCTCCATATGTGGCCCTCTAAATTATTCTAAATTTAATAATATCAAAAATACCGCACTAACACGCGAAGCGAAGTATTAAAACAATTAAATAAATAAGATTAAACGTAGGGTCCATTCCATGAAAAAAGGCAACATTTTAAAATCTGGTGTATCCGTTATTTTCTTTTCTTAATAGTTGACGGGTCCATTTACATTTTTTTTTTAGCTTTTATGACCCATTTTTAAATTTGTTTTTTAATTTTTCGGCGGCCCCCTGAACTCTGGGGCCCTGAAAGGCCCAGGTTAAGATGGCACTAGCCCCAGTGCATTGCTTTGCCCAGGGCCTACAATATTGTTAAGACAGCTCTGACGCAGGTGCAAAAACAATATTGCCGGCCTTATTAATTTATCTCATCGTGGTCACACTTCTGTAAAGTTACGCGCTGGTCACACTGGGTCCAATGGACACGGTCGATGTTTAAACAGTTACCGTATGAACTGTATCGGTCCAGTCGAATCCCAAATATTATAATACACACTTTGAACATTGTAAAATATGGAATAGTCGCGTTTCAGTAAGAAATGAAATGACATGTAACAAAAAATCGGAAAAGTGTTAAGTCCTGAAATATAAACTTTTTTACTAAAACAATCATACCTTTTTTATTATTCAATTAATTTTCGTACAGATTGTGGCGGATACTAATAAGATATAGTTCTTTTTGAAAGTATACAGTTTCAGACTGTGCGTTTCAAAAAGGGTATTTATTTTGAGATCTGAAAATGGACAATTGTGGAGTAAAAAACACGTTTACTTTTGAGAAATAACTATTTATAATTATTATAATGATTCTTATTATTATTATTAAATGATTATTATTATTACTTTTATCGTAATTTAACAATGAAAATTATACAGACATACACTAGCGGATAAAAAAGTTACCACTTTTTCGATTTGTTCTATTTTTGTTATTTTTTAGCATACATTTGGGACTGTGGTATATTTAATATGCGTATTCTGGTGGAGAATTTAAAGCTGTATAAAATCCAGTTAAAGTTGAATTTACTTAAGTGACAAAAAAGTGTTATATGACATTGAACGGGGTAACACATTTTTGGGGCCGACAAAGAAGTTACGACATCATTCGTCGCGTCAGCGGCATCCCCAGTCAGAAGTCTTAAGGCTGCCGTCTCAAGTTTGTTTTGGTCCGAATCGATCGCAGCGTCCCCAGTAAACAAACGGACCCTAATGAAATTACTCCGATCGATAAAAAGAATTTGTACAGAAATGACATCTTCACGTACTCTGGGTAGACGAATTTTTTACGCATAGTTGCCACATGTTCTGTACTCTCTGTCTCTGCCGCGCTGTTGCCACCGAGTTCTCTCTTTTCATCGAGAAGTCTTGAAGGAATACAGCACGAGAGCTGCGTCTAGCGTTAGAGCCTCCCTGAATGTAGCAATAATGAAAGATAGAGAGGTCCGGGAGTGTAAGAAGGAAAGATGGAAAGATAACCTGACACAATTTGAACTATCATTATTAACGAATAACGATATTACACATAAAATTTATTTGCAGAATTGAAAGCCGGTTTCGTTCAAAGTACTTAGTCCGATTCAAATTATTTCCTGTCAATTTAATCGGCAGAATCACTTTCATATTGATACGATGAAAAATAAAGAAATTCTGTTTCTGCATAATCAATGATATGTACATCGCCGAGAAACTCCAGGCAACAGATTAGACGGGTGAGCGATACAATGTCGCTCGGCTCGAGCTTCGGGTGACCTCAAGAATAGAGGCCCTCGATTAAAAAAATTATTTGTGGCCGACGGATGAATTCCCGTCGAATAAACTGATTCATCCGTGGCATTTCAAATAAAACTAACTCTGGGTTATTTTTATTCGACGACAAATAAATATAAAGTCTCTTTAATTTGATAGTTTATTTCAATAATTTATGAAAGAATACTAATTTGGGTATCAATATCCCTTCTAAACTTCACAATTCTTATTATCTTCTCTCATTCGGTGCAATATTTCTGTTTACTTGTGAAAAAATATAATGACATGATTGTTCAATGATTCGTATATTTTGTGTGCTTTAATAGAATGTAAAACTTTCTATCGTATCAGCATGAATGTTTCAGTAACATACTGCTGTGATTTCCCAAATGAGAATGAATTTAAACACGGTATAAATCAGATTATTTTTAAACGATTTCATTCAGCTTCGACCCTCGGTTTGTTTGTATATTTTTTGTATGTTTGATATATGCATGGTAGAAATCTGGCAACTGAAATTTAACCAACTTCCAACTACAGTACTGTCTCCGTATGTACTCGGTTTGGTGTACACGATACGGGTTACTCGCTATCCCCACCACTTCTGGCTCACTCTTGTCTGGCGAAGGTGAGAGCGAGATGGAACGAGAGCGAGCGATAGCCACTGAAAGCGAGCGAGGACGGTACGAGACAGACGACGCGTTAATGTTTTGTCTCGGTCCGTCTTTCGGGCACCGTGACACTCCGTCCTTTGCGTGCGCGACGGGCGTGCGCGATGGTCGCAAGCAGTTACGGTGACCACGGAAACCGCTTCGCAAAATCATGACGCAGGCCCGGCTCAGTCTTTTTTGCGCCCTAGGCGATCTTGTCAAATTACACCCTTTATTATAATACATTTATTAGAGTTTATTGATGACCTTACTCTGAATTTTTATGCGTTGTTTAAAACAGATGCAGTACCATTTGTAATATTTTATTTTCAACATACAGGTAATGAAAATACCATTTTGCACTTCTTGTCGACTTTCCGCCTTAGGCAGCCGTCTAATTTTGCTTATAGGGACCAGCCAAGCTTACAGGCAGCGATCATTGCGATCACTGCATCTTTTATTGTAAATACAATACCTCGATGGACTGTTACAAATACAACATTAATGACAGTACATCAAAGTATCTATGACTGTATTCACTGCCTGTATTGTTGAAAATAAACTTTAAAATGAAATATTACAATTGTACTGCATCTGTTTTAAACTACGAATAAAAATTTAGAGTAAGGTCATCAATAAACTCTAATAAATGTATTATAATAACGGGTGTAATTTGACAAGATCGCCTGGGGCGCAAAAAAGACTTGAGCCGGGCCTGCGTCAAGACTTTGCGAAGCGGTTCCCGTAGGCAGCGTAACTGCTCGCGACCATCGCGTACGCCCGTCGCGCACGCAAGCGTTCCATCTCGCTCCCCCCTTCGGCCAGAAAGAAGCGAGAAACGAACACTCGGAATTAGGGTCGCTGTTCACGATACGTGTTACTCGCCGGTCCCGACCAGTAAGTACATACGGAGACAATACTGTATCGAGTTGTCTTGAAACTTTGCAGGCGTGCGTAGTTTGGAGGACAATACAATATTTAAAAAAAAATGAACCCCGAAGGGGTGGAAAAATTACTCACTCATCAATAAATATAACCCATAACCACAAAACGACTTGAAATCAGCCACTTGCGTTCTTTGCGAAAACGACGAAAAACCGCTTCGTACTGAATGCTAGTGGAATTGCGATTTCCGTAGTAAATACACAAATCGAGAAGTGATTCGTTACGTTCGAATAGGAAAAAATTGTATTACAGGAAAATAATTATTTTTTAGTCTTTAGTGCATTTTGAATAAAATCGTTGAACATAAAATGCTTTTTACATATTTTTTAGCATTATTAGATTAGTCAATATCTTTTTAGTCATAAATTGCAATATCTTGAGTAAATATTAACGTATCGCAATACTGTGTGCCTTTCGAGCCGAGACTCGAACCGGGATCAGAAGCCACCGCCGAACAGCCCAAGTCCTCAGCACGAAGAGAGATCGCGCCGGTTCGGCTAAAAAATTATTTGTGGTCGCCGCATGAATTCTCGGCGAATAAACTGATGATAGTTTATTTCAATAAGGTCCCCTGAAGGTCCCCTTGTAAGGCTGCTAAGTAGGTAGTCCTCTTATTGCATCCGACCTGTATGCAGTGTGGATCTGTAACATATTATTAATACTTTATTGTTGTTTTATAAGCGTACAAAATTTTCCGTAGATTTATAAGGTGTGAAACATTACCTGAAATATTTAACATTCCATTTGCCCTGGCATTACTGCTCCATACACCGTGTTCTCAGTATTTTTTTAAAAAGTCCGTCTGTAAGAAATGATCGCAGACATTTCGGTAAGTTGGGTATAAAAGTAAAAGTTTGTTTCAATATTTCGTCGAACATCATGCATACCTGCGACGCCCGTATGTAACAGCCTGGCGTCCTTTGACCAAACGGGACTCGGCACCCGCATCCGCATCAGAATCGTTTCTTCTACCTTGCGTCTGTCTTCTGTCTGTCTGCTCCTGTGAACTTAGAAATGTGTCTGAAAAAATTAAATAGTGAATTAAATTTATTCTTTCCATTTTCACTTTCTTGGAAAAGTTACGGCGGCGTCGATCGACTCGCGTGATCGTACGATCCGCGATGAAAAGTGCGATTGCTGACACTTGTGACCACTGACACAGTCAGTGGCCCTGCACTTTACAGTGCGGTGCGACGCCGGATTGATCAAATATATTATTTCCCTCGTCACTTTCTTGGGAAAGTTACGACGGCGTCGATCGACTCGCGTGATCGTATGATCCGCGAGGAAAAGTGCGATTGCTGACACTTGTGACCACTGACACAGTCAGTGGCCCTGCACTTTACAGTGCGGTGCGACGCCGGTTCGATAAGGTCGGAGTTTCACTATTTTCGGAGGGGGACATCTTCCGCTTTTACAAGCTTTTCGGTTTTTCTCTCGCTCTTTCTGCTAATATAAATTGAGGCTCCCGAATAGACATGCACCTATTGTACCGACTATCTATTAATTCGGGTAGTATGCATTCTAAATAAAATTGAACCAGTTTTGGCTCCATTTCTCTTTTCCAAAACGCATCATTTCTCTCTACTTTTATAGATTTCAGCCCCTTCGGGGTCCAAAGGCAAAATATACAATACTTTCTGTCAGTAATATGTAATTGGCCTTGTACTTGATAAAAATAGTGATGCGTTTTGTTCATTGAAATACCTGTTTTACTTGCGAACATGCGCCGGACAGCGGGTACTTTTTCAATAGCTTCTTTTGGCGAAAAGTTCTCCGCTGATTTGGGGCATTTGATTTCCACAATACCCTCTTGACCGATGATTCCATCCGGTGAAGCTCCTAAGAAGGGGATGCAGTTGTCGATGAAAATGCCTCATTTTGCAATATCTGTATATTGCTTCTTCAATTCTTCGCGAGCAATTTTCTCGCATTCTTTCCCGTATTCCACTGCGGGTGCACTAATTATCTTCGGATACAGAAATGATTTGACTGCATTTGCGCAAAGCGTGTCAGGTCGGCGACGGCACACGTCCAAAATTGGATGCTGTCAACAATTTGGATCTGTATTGCAACCATCTGCGATTTTTTGCTTGCCCGATGGTTTCGTCTTCAATAGCATGTCTTTTCTCTTGCCACTCACTGAGCATTTGCATATGCTTCTCTCGCTCCAGTTCATAAATTTCAGATGGCATGTCTGGCTTCTGTGCATTTTGTCCATAATCAGAATCTTTCTGCGAGGGTAATTGCTTGCGTACATATCGCGCAGCCTTCGTTTCCTTCTGTTTTGCAGCTCTCTTTTCCTTTTCTTTCTTCTTCTTTTCTTCCATTTAGCGAACAACCTCGGGCGTTTTTTTCTTCATTACCGCATTCAACTGCGAGTGCACTTGGTTACTGTTGTACTCCACGACAGCAGCAGCACATCTTCCTGTATACGATCCTCTTTCGGCAAAGTTTAATCTTTTTCCGCCGATGAACTTGGCAATTACTGCGTTCAAACTTTCCACAGCGTTATTATTGGTGTTATAGAGTAAGCTCTCCGCATGAGCTAACAGTGGACGAAGTATTTCTTTTACGTCCTGGTACACTCCAATTTTCATCAATTCTGGAACGATGTTTCTTTCATTCTCTTTATTCTTTCCATCGCAGAAATATTTTAGTTGTGCACACTCTTTATGTTCACCAAACACGTGGCTCGGATCATTCTGTATGTCGTCATACAAATTCTTCGTTTTCTCGTCGATTGATACATTCTGATTGTATCTAAACTTTGCGGCTTTTACGATGTCCGTGCGCATCCGGCGAATGCTACTTTCCACAGTTTGCCTCAATGGTCCAGTGTAGTCTTCTTCACAATCGCTTTCATTTTTGTGCAGAAGTTTCGCAACAAATGATTCGTGCATTCAATTTTTTTTACGCGAATCTGTTTCTTATATGGGTCAGCATCAATAATCTTCTTATACACGCTGCTGTCCCCATCAGCAATCAGAGTAGAATAAACGAGTCCACGTTTTTCTACGCTAGTGCTGAATCCTTCTACTATGGCATCGCTTTCCATAGCAGTCGATGCTCGAGATGTGTTCCAGTTTTTGAAACATGTGTGCTTTCGGGGTTCTTTCTCGTTTTTCGCAGCAATCCGACAAATTCTGCAAACTTTATTTCGAACGCCGTAAAATAAAACTTTTTTCGTGTGATAGCCAACTATCATGCCGACTCCAGACGCAGAATCGTAACATCCACTGCGGTAGGATCTCTTCATCCAGCTTCCGTCGGCCACAAAAGGGATGTGAGGGGTCCCTGATCCGGGAAGAACGTCGCCTCTTTCAACCGCCAAACGTTTTTCTTCTTCAGCCGCTGCTAACATCTCTTCTTCTGCAGCGGCAATTGCGGACTTGAGGAATTCATCTTGATTCTTCACGAAGTCTCTCTTCGACATGCAACGTATGTTCACTCCTGCAAAAGTGTGTTCCACCTGGGCATAACTGCCTCCACAGAAAATTGTTGCATTGCTATCCACTTCTTCGGCTTCGTCCGATTGATTGCGGATTTCAGCTTTGTAATGGCATAAAGTGCACGTTACGCTGAAGATGCTCTTGAAGCCACACCGTTTCACACGGTTATTCGTAGGTGTGCAATGCCACAGTCTTCCCTACGTTTTACATGCTGACCTATTTTCTGCAATTGAGCAAGCACATTTGGGAAATTCATTATATCGTTGCTATTTAGGAGACGCGATTGCTCTTGCGGCTCGTCCCGCGCAACTTTTTCTACAACGAAGTTTTCTTCTTCGTTACTTTGTATATAAAATTCTTCAAGCGCCTCTTCAGTTTCTCCCGAACTGGCCGTATCAGTATCTTCATCGGATGGCGAGTACATTATTTCTTGTCGCGTATGATGTCGTCCGTCGGATGTTGATGGTTCCTCTACTATACGTTCCCCGGCCACTTCTTCTGGATATTGTCCTACGGCAGTGTCGGCTACCGTTCTTGCGCTTTCTTTTTTCTTCTTCTGAAGGGCTAAGGACATTCTCTTTACCCGTTTCGATAATCTCTTTGCGTACGGACGTAATTTTCGCGGACGAGACGGAGAATTATTGTCCATATCTTCTTGGACATCCTGCATATTCACATTTAGAGTGCCACTCATTTTACACTAAACCAACAAACACAACACAAACACAAACACAAACACAAACACAATACAACACAACTCAAAATCGTTTTGCCCGCTACAAAAAAACGTAAACGCGAACCGTGAACGTGAATCCAAAGATTCGTATATGGTGCGTTCTGAAACAAATGACGCTCTACAAACCAGGCAACGGCGCAAACAGTCCGCTGCGTAGACAGTCAGTCAAAGCATGCCAACCAAGTGGAGTGGAAATAAATGGAAAATATGAATAAAGTAAGTATTATATTGTATACTGTTATACAAAGTGATTCTCTGACTAGAGTCTTCAAAGGCGATGCCACCAATAAGCCACGCCTCGCTGAGTTTCTTGGATCGGACTATTTTTAACGAAGTTAGCTCGGGGCCATTTTCATCGGGACGGCATCAGGAATCGGTTGACGCCATTTTCGCAAAGATCTAATGAGAAATGCAGAACGTGAAATTCGTCACTTCAACGAAACTCAGCGAGGCGCGGCTTATTCGCGGCTTATTCGCGGCATTGTCTTTACGACTCTAGTGAGAGAATCACGCTGTGCAATCTTACTATTTGTCATAAAATAAAACATTCATTATTTCATTTCCAGATCAAGGATGCATTGACCTGGCGTCAGCCGAGAAACGAGGAGGAGGGAGAGAGTGGAGAAAGTAGGAGAGAGGAGACAAACAGAAAGGAGGAGGAAGTGGTGAAAGAGAGGGAGACAGGGAAAAAGTTTAAGGAAGCGGAGGAGGAGAAAAGGGAGGAAGATGCGAGGAAATTAAAAAAAGAAATGACAAAGGCAAGTTATGTCGAATGTGTGTATGTTTTTCTGAAGTTTGTTTGATATGAACGGCGACGGCGCACAGTGTGCGATTTTGGACAAAAATCGCTCGACAGCGCAAATCTTATATCTTCTATATTTCTTTTTTTAAGTAATTGTAAGTAGGATAGAATTTTTTGTGGTAACTAATTTTATAATAATTTGTTTATATGAATTATCATTTATACATTTCAATGCATGTAACATATCACATATAATTCATATAAACAATTTATTATAAAAATTAGTTACCTCAAAAAAATTCTATAATGTTTTTTATAGATTAGACCAACTGATACAGGTTTTACTGCAGTGTTCCGTTATTGCTGAGTACTTTACGAGTATTTAAAATAAAAATTATTGAAATCGGTCAAGATTTGCACTGTCGAGCGATTTTTGTCCAAAATCGCACACTGCGCGGCGAAGCCCGGCAAAAACGAAACGACGCCGCGTGGTCGAACGTGAAATGTAGTTCTACAGCATAATTGAAGAATTTTTAATTCTTCATCGAATCGATATGGCAGTTAGTCACACCAATGGATTGTCGCTCTCACTGCCTCACAATATTGCACTAAAAAATGATGAATCTCAAGTTTTCCATTTCCCTTCGGATCTTCGCGAAATTTAGCATGATTTTCAACGAAAAAACCTAAGAAATCCATTGGTGTGACTGCCATATCGATTTGATGAAGAATTAAAAATTGTTTAATTATGCTGTAGTAAATCTCGTCTCGAACGTCGTACATATTCACTACATGTACGGATAGAAGTAGAAAATGTCATTTTTATTGTACTGTTTCAGATGAAACGGGAACTTCGCCGCCTGCGATACAAGGCGAGGGGCGGGTGGCAACGCAGAGGGGGTGGAGGATGGCGCCGGGGCGGCGGTAGGCGTGGAGGAAGCACTGGGGGGGGGGGGGGGGCACAACATTTATATTTACTAACTTTCTAATAAAAAAATAACTTTTTTTAATGATTAGTAGTGTTATGTGTTTTATTCAGAAAAAATTATATAAAAAATATTTTATGATGTTAATATCACCTAATTCACTTTAAATAAAATCGTGGGGCACGACATTTCATAACAGGATATGAATCACTTTAATAATTCAACTTCTAGTTGCACACGGTGCCCCACGATTTTATTTAAAGTGAATTATTTAAGTGATAAACACCATCAAAATTATAGTACAAGAAAATAATTATTTTTTAGTTTTTAGTGCATTTCTAATAAAATCGGTTAACATAAAAAATTATTTTTTAAATATTTTTCATTTTCTAGTTTTTCATGTTTGTGGATTTACATTTCACAGCTCAGAATTTTTTAGAAATATCTTTTATTGCTGTATATAGTTTAACCGTTTGCTATAGTGCTAAAGTCACTAAAAAATAATTCTGTTCTTGTACTACAATTTTGATGGTGATATACTACGAACGCCTGCAAAGGTTTAGTTTTACTATTCGTACATCCGTGACAGGTCATTTCTCGATAAATTGTGTATTTTCGGTAATCGCGATGTGACTAACATCCCGAACGCAGAAGCATTTTGTCGTTTTCGTAAAGAACGCGATAGTTGGATGTGGGTTAAGATCCATTTCGGTTGGAATGGACAATGTCGTATATACGGTGCATTCCATACCAAGCTGATCACTTTGAACACTCAATGTCTGAGATTTTATTCAAATTGCAATACGTTGTACATAGTGCATGTGAAAAGAAGAAGGGTTCAAGTTGTCACATTTTGCCACATTCAAAATTGTTTTATAAATACAGACCCTCAAAGTACTCAACTTTCTTGGTTTTTTTGAAAATTACCTTTCGAATATGGCAAAATGATTATTTAAATCCTTCTTATTTTCACATGGACTCTAACATATTTCAATTTGAACAAAATCCCCAGGACGACGGGGAGGAAATACCCGTGGGGACCAATATTTATATTTACTCCTAAAAAAATATTTCAAAATGATTGTGATTATTTATATAGTTTGTGTTGATAGAATGTAAAACTTCCACATCCGCTATCGTATCGGCATGAACATTTCAATAACATACTCCTGAGATTTTCCAGATGAAAATAAATTTAAACACAGTATAAACCGATTATTTTTAGCATGTTTAGATTAGAAATGTTACATTTATATTTAATTACCACGTACAGTTCTAGAAATACTTCGATTTATACCGTGTTCGAACTCATTTTAATCTGGACAATCTCAGCAGTATATTACTGAATTTTACAACAAAAATATGTTTTGTCCAATACCATGTTCGGTTAGAATTTTTTCTTGACATGTTGTACATCATTTCCTATAGATTTTGTCTCGCTGATTTCAAATCCGTTCGCAAAATTTGTCTACTACCTCAGGATTTTGAAAAAAAAATCGATTTGAAGTTTAACACAGATTTTCAAAGGTAAAAAACGTTCGTATCAAAATTTCATTAATTTTAATTTAAAAAAAAATCATCTCCCTATCTCATTTCTATCAAAAGTTCTTGAATTATGAAACAAACTTCGTCACTTTGCCCCACTGTGCGGCGCGGCGTTGAGCCCGTATCGCGAACAGAGCCCTAATTCCCAGTGTTCGTTTCTCGCTTCTTTCTGGCCGAAGGGGGGAGCGAGATGGAACGCTTTGCCTGCGCGACGGCCGCGAACGCAGAGGACGGAGTTGTCAGGCGTCCGAAAGACGGAGCGAGACAAAACATCATCCCGTCGTCTATCTCGTACCGCCCTCGCTCGCTTTCAGTGCCTCTCGCTCGCTCTCGCCTTCGCCGGACAAGAGTGAGACAGAAGTGGTGGGGATAGTGCCAAGCTTCTGGGGTGTAGACCAAGCCGAGCTGTCAGCGTAGAAATACACACATCAGAATAGGTGTGCGTTAGCTACGAAAAAATTCAGGAGCTTTATTGGTTAGAACATTGATACTTTCTCGATAGCTTCATCTCGTATTGGTCTACACATAGCTTCGTAACGCACACAACTATTACACTAAGAATAAATAACAGCCAAACGGCTAGGTTCAGGCGAAGCCGAGCAGCGTTCCCGTTACCCCACCATACCCTGCGAGGACCACGCAACTGCAACTGACAAATCCACGATCATCAGATGGTGGTGGCTGATTTCTCCTCGATCGCTGTTCCCGAAAACGAATTCACCGGCCAATATATTTGATACCGACCTTAGATACATAGGTAAGGGGCCGTCCTTAAATTACGTAAGGGTAATTTTGGCGATTTCTTACCCCCCCCCCCCCCAGTATAAGAATTCGTAAGATTTTATATTCCACCCCTCCCCCCCCCTTTCTTACGTAATATTTTTTACATTCAATTTTTTCAGTTAAGAAAATTCTTTTAAACGTTTATATAATTCATTTATCTCGGTTTCGGGAAATTATACTAAAATTACTTTTCTGGAACATTAATAATATAATCTATATTTATTCTTTTTAGAAACATCGAGTACCAATTAAAATTATGTGAATTTAAAGTTCTTCGCTTGTCCATGGATTTTGGATGCAATCTCCAACTGACTTTATGATAGGAAGTGAATCTATTTCGGGGGACCTATTTTCTCTAATTTCTTTAACATCCACCTCGTTCGCAGGTATCCATTCTGCATCTTCTGCTCCGGTGTCCTGATCTCGGAAGATACAGAGAAATTCGTCGTTGCGTTCAGATTTCAATACATTCTTCGCCAATCGAGAGGATATTACACGATGCTTGAGAGATTTTATGTGCGAGGCGGCTGCTTTTTTGGTTGCAAAATAGTGTCCGCACGTTTCACATATTCTCCCTTCTAGTTGAGATTGAACTGTCAAACAAAAATAGTCGTAGGGCATATGTTTAAATTTTGTGGTTAATTTGGAGAGCACAAAGTTTTCGAGAGCCAATCTTTGAAAAAGAGGCAAGAATTTTGAATCATCACTTGTATCGTTAGGACTTCCTAATGTCAATGTTCCTGTTGCTTCATCTTGTCTAACGCGACAAGGAGCTGGAAGGAAACCGTTGGGCAAGATAGAATGGAGGTTACTTCTTAGCGAGCCGCAACATTTGGTGTCTTTGCATTTGCTAACCTGCAAAGGATATTGCGATTCACGTACGTGCATCGCATACCAAACATCATCCACTTCTTGAGGTACATCAAGATTATCGACGAGGTGTTTGAATTCCGCCAATACTGCATAACCATCTATAACCATCTCGCTCCATATGTTGGCAAGCGTGACTCCAGCGCTTGCAAAATTTTGGCGTTCGAGTTCTTTATTAATTGTTTTCCCACTACTATCTAGATGGGTACCATAATTATCATGGCGTAAAATAACACCTGAAAGTTGGCTACTCAGTGGAGCCATCCTTCTTTCTACACGATTGAAAGCACTGCGACCAGGTGCATTAGTGACAACAAATATGGCATCTAAGTCATAATCCTTGAAATGTTGAATTGCAAATGCAATTACCTTCGGAAACCTTGGATTCTCGTCAGGTCCTCCATCGGAAGAGATAATAATTATTGGTTTAATACGATTTCGGAATTTCAGAATACTTTCAAACTCCTGTAACTCCAACAAGCGTTTAAAATCAGCGGCATGACTCGCTGCAGTTGAGGAGTCGTGTTTCCCACTTCTTATCGCGATATAAGTAGGTCCTGAGTAGGATACAGCTTCCGGGTGTCCCAATCCTCGCGGTTTAATAACTATCCCTGCATAAACAGAGGGAATGAGCTTATGCTTCTCGGCTATGACCCAATCATGGTCAGGAAGTTTAACTCGATATTCCACGTGCATAAGGATTGGGGACTGCTTTTGTGCAGCTTTTAAGCCAATGGGCACTCTCGCCTTGTCATCCTGGGAGATAAATGCCACCTGCTGAGATCCGAGCATTGATGCCAATGATTCTAAATAGCGAATTGATGCAGTACAAAATTGACCATCAGGGTGTGATTTGTGGCTATCGTTTTGGGCCCTGCAAAGTTTTATCGGAACCGTGGTAACATGCCTCTTTCCTTCCAGCGTTTTTGAATTTCTAGGTAGAAGTCTTAAGTATGTCGCATTTCTCGATAAATTAAATCCCATCTGTAGGAGCTTTTCATGCAAATCATCTAACGTTTTGCAAGATCTCACTTCTTCCGTTCGACGGCGTTCGTGTGTAGCTCCACCGAAACTTGCTAATTTTAAAATTACTTTGAAAATCTCTGGCTGGTCCTCCTCTACCCGAGGTCTTCCAACCTTTTCATGAATTTATAAAACTGAAGCAGCGGTCGCATTAGAAGTACAAATTTGAATTAATTTTTGTTTATGGTTTAACCTAAATTTCTGCTGGTATTCTGCATTTCGCTGTTTATTTTTTAATTCTTTTTGCACATCTGCTAAATACCTTTAGTTTAAAATATCCTTTTTTATCATCAACAAAATGTTTTTTTGCTTCATGCCATTCAGAATTCGCTTTCTTTTGGACATTTTCATTTTTGTGATCCGTATTAGCTGCCTTGAAAGATTTGAAAAATCGCTGATAAACGTCATCCAAATCTATTGATCCCATTTGAATTAAATGAAGTTATCCAGGGATAAAACGATTCGCGCGTCGACGAAATTTATTCCGTTCACTTAACCTGACGTGTTATAGGTTACAACTATGCGTTGTTTGACAATTGACGACTGCAATCACGTGGTAGTCGGCTCGCGCCTCCACCGCATATTTTTGTTTCGAAGACGAGCGCGACGCGCAGTCGTGTATGAAGGGGAAAGGGAAGAACGGCTGCATCTTTATTTTCTCGCTTTATTTCTGTGATGAAGGAACGTCAATTTTTGCACGCTTTAAAACAAAATTATGTAACAGGTATGTGATGAAACCTCGTTTTTTAGACTACTTGTATTGAAAATTTCGGTTAAAATAATATTACGTAAGACGCTACCTGAAACCCTCTCCCCCCTAGTAAGAAAACGTAAGAAATGCGCGACCCCCCCCCCCAAAAGTCTTACGTAATTTAGGGACGGCCCCTAAGGTCCTATTTTCATTTTCTGCCCTACGCGTGTTGAATTTACTAACTCTTGTGAATTTGAGCTCCTCTCCACTGACTTTCTCAAGTTCTTCTAGAATTTCGCTTTCTGAAAATGATTGAGTTAACCCCTTCAGGAGATACGAATAATTTTTTTTCTCTTTAGGTGTATATGTATAGAATCTTGAGTTTACACTGGTGAGGAGCTCCTTCACTGTCTCGAAGTCTTCTGCTGCGTGCAATTGAATAACGTGTTTAGAATTGTTTAATCGTTTTATATGGAAATCGATATCCTTCGATTTTTCTTTAATTAATTGGATTGTGTCTTTTGGATCTTGGTAAAGGATATTAATTGGAGGTGGTTTTTTGTGAGGGATACTATTTCTACTAACCGCTGTTTCTTCAGTTGTCCCTGAGCTGCGGGCTTCTCTCCTTGCTTCTGACGTTGTTGCTAGTATTTTGGGTTTTTTGGGTGTCTACTGCCTATCCTTTTTCCCATTTCCCAGAATCTTCTTTCTCATGATTTGCTCAAATGGGTTCTCGTTCCGCTCATCCTTTCCTTTGGAGTTTCGTGAAGTCGGGGAGACTTCCATTAGAGTTTCGTTTGTTGGATTTTTGACCGGCGAATTTTTTGCTGATTTTATTTGTGGCACGTATTCGTGCAATCTTTTCAATTCTTGTTTTAGCTTCTTGTTTTCTTCTTTTAGTTTGCTGATAGAGCTCGATTCATCAATGTCGGGCTGTCGTCCTTCTGATTTTTTATTTTTTGCCAATCGAAGGTTGGGAATTATGTCACTTTTCCTCTTAGATGGCTTTTTACTATAGTTTATTGGTAAGCTAGTAGCTGTTAGTTTACCCATTGTGATTTCTCCTTCGATAAATTTTTCGATATCTTTGGTCGTTACGCGTGGCCACGTGCCGATATTTGAGGTTATGCTAACCTGTTCTCCATTGCTACTATTCTCTTGGCTGATATTGCCTGGAGTGACCTCCTCCTTTGCTTCCGCCGTATTTGTTGCTCTGATACAGCTTGTATGTTATAAACGTAAACGTACTTTTCTATCTTAGTATCTATTAAATACTACAAAAGGTATATGAAATGCTAGGAGCGAACTGTACGCTATGGCGGCCTAGGCCGTAATGGTGTTTTGCAGATGCAGTATGGTCGTTGGTGAAAATACATTTTCATTTATTCGTGAAACAGTTACACCGCTGAGCAAAATGTATGTGAGTCGAGGGTCTTAGGTTTATAATGAAACAAATACCATAAAAAATTAATTTCCATTACCACAAGCTATTTTCGTTAATAATAGTCCGATTTACATGAAATTTTGTATGATATTCATCGGAAAATCATAAGGAAAGACTAAAGAATTATTTTTTTCTGAAACAGGTATGAATCCTCGGCCAACCGTAGCGAATTGAGGTCGGCGCCCCGCAGTCAAGGGGTGAAAATGTGAAATATCCATTTTCGCTACGGTAGGCCGCAAAATTGTTATCCTCAAGAAAATCTGTTATTGACTAGTATTAAAGAATATTGATATTTTAAAGCAAATTATATATTATAAGCAGAACTCAAACTTGTCTGAATTCTGTTGGGTTTGGTTTCATTTTATTAGAAAAATCTCATCCATACGTTGGAAATATTCTCATTATGCTAAAACAAAAAATATAAACATTTTATTCGGGCTTGTCACGCATACTATTTTTGTGGAGTACCTGTCGGCGGATGGGTTTTATGAAGATAAAAATTCGTATAAACAATCTGCGGCATAATGTATTATAGATATTAAAATAGGCAATACTCGTGAGCAGGGCCGGCGCGAGGATGCCGCGAGGCGCCCTTATGCAAGAAAATTTTTGGCGTCCCCATATTTTTGCACATGTTTTCTATTTAATATATTTTGCCTTTACGAGGTACAATAAAAAAAAAGAATTACATTTACATTTTGTTTTTATGGGAGTTGGATTCCTTTATTATTAAGTCTGCGATATATTTTTTAGCGCCCCCTTCGGCTGGCACCCTTATGCAACGCATTACTTACACAATGGGTTCCGCCGGCCCTGAACGCAGAGCGATAAGAGTGTGTAATAAATGCGACATTGTGTTAAGTAGAAGTGTGGACCCAGCGACGGGCGAAAGTAGGAAATTAGCGCCAAAATATCGTGGATCGTAAGAAATTATACAGGTGTTAGAAAGAGGCAGATTCGTAGTAGCAGATATTAAAGGCGAGCGACAGCCTCAGCGAGAGTATTCAAACGTAATCTCCGTCAATCGGGTGAAATATGTGTTATCGGCAGACGGCTACTCAAACAGAGTTACTATACGAGCGAGGGGAATGCCTGTGAGCGATAAAGACGCTAAAGTTCCAACTGATCCATAAAAATGTAATTCACCTCGACGAAGATGCCGGAGGCAGCAGGAAAGACTGAAGTGTAGAATGTCTGTGTGATTGCTGAGAAAAGAATGAAGCAGAGAGAGAGAGAGAGAGAGAGAGAGAGAGAGAGAGAGAGAGAGGGGGGGAGAGGGAGAGGGAGAGAGAGGGAGAGAGAGAGAGAGAGAATATAAAATAAAACAGAATAAAATATTATATCATCTCATAAATTAATAACGTATGCAATGCAAAAAACATCCATCATCAGATCCAATTCCACTCATTACATCATAACAGCATAAACACCTGCTACTACGCCTACTTCACACGCCCATCCTTTATATATAATTTTAGGCTCCTCTTGAATTCAGGCAATTCCTTGACGTTTTCTACCTCATTGGGTAATTCATTAAACATCTGGTACCCACCATAGGCTACTGACTTATGCGCAATTAATGTCTTAGTTCTTCTAATTTCAATATTTTCTCTACTTCTAGTGTTATAATTGTGTTTCTCCTTTACAAAACTTATATTCCTTAATACATCTTTTGGCACCAAGTTATTCTTCATTTTATACACAAATATACACATATTATACCTACTTCTTTCCCTAATATTCATAAACTGTAAGGCAATCAGCATCTCCTTAATGGGGGTAAATTTACTTACTCCAAGTACAACTCTCATTGCCCTATTCTGTGTTTTTTGCAGCAAGTCTATGTTTCTCTCACTCAGGTTAATCAGTATAGTATTACAATACTCATAATGCGGTGCGGTGATGGCTTTATATATTATCAATCTACTATAGGTAGTGGTAAATTTCCTAATCCTATTCAAAAATCCTATTTTTTTTCCTACTATTTTGGCCACATACCAAGAATGCTCTTCAAATAATAAGTGGTTATCTATTATTACACCAAGGTATTTGGTCTCTCTTACTTCCTTGATTTCCTCATTTCCCAATTTTATTTCACACTTATTTTCCAACCCCATTTTCCTAGGATCATGAATTAACATAAATACGGTCTTTTTTAATGTTCACCTTCAATGCATTTCCATTCAGCCATTTATACAGATCGCACATAACTTCATTCAACACATTTTGTATATATTCGATGTTATCACTACTAACATAGACGATTGTGTCATCAGCAAAGAGTTTACACTTACAGTTATATCCCTCCACTACTTTGGTTATATCATTTATATACATAATGAATAATAGTGGTCCCAATATGCTACCTTGTGGTACACCATACTTCACTTCCAACTCTTCAGATTCTATTTCTCCCCACTTAACCTTTTGCTTTCTATCGCCTAAGTAAGACATAAACCAGCTCAAAACTTTTCCCTGTAAACCATACATTTCCAGTTTCTTGAGTAACCTTACTCTATCAATGGTCTCAAATGCTTTCTTAAAATCTAGGAATACCACACCTATCACTTCACTCTGATCCATTTTTTCTCTCTATTCCATAAGACTACCCTGCAGTGCTAGTTCGCATGAGTACCCTTCCCTAAAACCAGCTTGTTCATTTATTAAAGTTTTGTTCACTTCTAAATGATCCCTTACTTGTTTCATTACCACCTGTTCTAATATTTTTTCACATACCATTAGTTTATTTATCGGCCTATAGTTCATAGCTTCAGTATTTCCAGTTATCTTTTGGATTGGTACGATTGTAGCAATTTTCCATTCCTTAGGCACTCTACCCTCTTTTAATGATCCATTAATCAGCTTAAATATAATGCATTCATCCACACCCCATACTTTTTTTATTATCACAGCGTTTATATCCTCATTCATACCTTTCCTTTCATCTAACTTATTAATAATGTTCTCCACCTCACTGGGTGATATTTCCCTAAAGTCACTCCATCCTACCTCGAACTGCTTTTCAAAATTATCAACAGTTGTACTTTCCTCAGGTTCAATATCTTTCACAATATCTTCTATACTCTTTATAAAATATTGATTAAATTTATTCGCTATTATCCTAGGTTCATTGAATTGTACCCCATCAAATATTACTCCCTTGCATCTTCCAGTCTATGTTTTCCCTCCTGTTAAGCTCTTGATGGTTTTCCACATTAACTTAGAGTCTTTCCTGTTTCTGTCTATATTATCTTCATAATATTTTCTTTTCCCATCCCGCAATAATCCTAGTACTATATTCCTATGTTTTTTATACTTATCCCAGTCTTTTTTATCGCCAGTTCTCACCGCCGCTCTATACAGTTTATCTCTATCTCTAATATTCTCTCTAACATTTAAATCTATCCAAGGTTTATTGGTCCCCCCCGCAGTCCAGGGCCTCATGCGAGTCCCTTACGTCCTGCAGGATCGCCGCGTGCCCGTTCCCCGCGCCTTTCCATCTTCCCGCGAAGTGTATCCTCAGGGCAGCCTTCTTAGCCCCGGCCTCCGCAGCCAAGTGCGGTGGCGCCAGGTCCAGCAAGACCCCCATCGCCAGGGTAGGCGTGGTGGGGAACGCCCCCGTTATCCCCAGCAACGCCAAGCAATACATCTTGCTCAATGTCCTCCTGTGGATGTCCCTCCTCGTGGAGGTCCACCATACCACTGAGGCGTATATCAATTGGGGTTCCAGGATGGCCGTATAGATCCATTTAACCACCCATGGTTTTAACCCCCATATGCTGCCGAACATTCTTCTGCAGGCCCAGTAGGTGACGAGCGCCTTCTGAGTCTGCTTCGCGATGTGGCTTTTCCACGTGAGCTTCTTATCTAGGGTCACTCCCAGATATTTCACCTCCGAGGAGGTGTGGAGCTCCGCTCCGAAGATTGAGGGGGCCTTAAACTTTAGGTTCCGCTTCCTCGTGAACAGTACCATCTCCGTCTTGCACGGATTTACCCTTAGGTTTTGGTTTTGGCACCATTCCTGAACCAGTGTGAGCGCCTTCTGCATTCTCTTGGCCATGCACGTCGGGCTCGTGCCTCTGACTGCGATCACTATGTCGTCAGCATAGCCCTGTACTATTACACCTTCTTCTCCGAGCCCACGCAGTAGCTCGTCCACCACCAGGGTCCACAGCAGTGGGGAGAGAACTCCCCCTTGCGGGCAGCCCCTGTCGGCTCGAGCCCTTATCGTGGTCCCTTCCCAGCTGGCCATCACGGCTCTAGTCCGAAGCATGTTTCGGATCCACCTTCTGATCGAGTCTTCGACCTTGAAGCTGTCTAGGGCCCTGCTTATGGCATCTAAGGATGTGTTGTCAAACGCTCCTTCGATGTCCAAGAATACGCTCAGGACCGACTGTTTCCGCTCCAGTGCCCCCTCTACCACCCCTACCAGGTGGTGGAGCGCCGTCTCCACGGATCTGCCGGCCTGATACGCGTGTTGGGAGATTTGTACTGGTCTTTCCACCAGCGCATGTTCCCAGATGTGTCTATCCATCAGCCTTTCCAGCGTCTTCAGAAGGAACGACGTTAGGCAGATAGGCCTGAAGGATTTGGCAGAGTCGTAGTCCTTCTTCCCAGGTTTGGGTATGAATACGACTCTAGCCGTTCTCCATGTTTTGGATATATACCCCAGGGCAAGACAGGATTTAAGGATAAGGTCCAGTCGTTTGATCAGGTCCTCCCCCCCTTCCTGTAGAAGAGCGGGGAAGATCCCGTCTACTCCCGGATTCTTAAATCTCTTAAATAAGTTTATGGCCCATCTGATCCTGTCTCGGTTTACTACCCTGGAGGCCATCCCCCAGTCCTTCGGTCCCTCTTTCTCAGGTTCCAGCTCTTCTGTCGGCTGCCCCCGTTGAAAGAGCCCCGAAAGAGCCCGAGCCCGGGAAATGAACCTCTATCAGGTGTTCTAAGATTTGTTGCCGGTCCTCTAGATACCTCCCGTCCGGGAGTCTGAGTCCATTCAGTTTTTCAGAAGGCCCGGATGCGAAGACCTTTCGAAGCCTGGCCACTAGTGGTAGGGCCTCGGCTTCTTGGCAGAATTCCCTCCAGGTCTTCCTTTTTGATGCTCTAATGAGCTTCTTGTAGGATCTGTGGGCTTCCCTGTAGTTTTCCCATTCGATCCTCGTGTTCCGCCTCATGGCTCTGTTTAGCAGCTTCCGGCCTCTGGTCCTGTGCCTGCTCAGCTCCTGGTTCCACCAGGGTACCCGTTTGCTGCTCTTCCTTTGCTTGGCCGGGCATGACGTTTCATACGTTTGGGTGATCGCAAGCTGCAGTTCCTCAGCCGCCTGCTCGACCCCCCCCCCCCACCCGTTTTCGGGCGTCCGCAGTCCCCCCCGAGCCTTCTTCCTAGCCCCTCTTTGCAGAGTTGCCAGTCGGTGGCCCTGGGGTTTCTGTAGACTCCCGTGGGTTCGTGGTTCGCGTCCCCGCCAGTTTGAATTCGATTAGCCTGTGGTCTGAGAGAGTTACCTCTTCCACCACTTGCCAATCCTTAATAGCCTGAGCCACCTTCTTGGAGCCCAGCGTGATATCGATTACCTCCTGCCTTCTGGTGGTAACGAATGTGGGTTTGGTGCCCCGATTTAGGATCTCCAGTTCCGTGGTTGAGAGGTATTCAAGTAAGCTCGTCCCTCTCCGGTTGATATCGGTACTGCCCCATATGATGTGATGGGCGTTAGCGTCGCATCCCACCACCAGTTGCAGCCCCCTATTTTTACATGCCTTCATCAGTACTCTGAGTTCCCTCGTTGGGGGGAGGGGGCTCCTTAGAGTCGTATGGTAGGTATGCTGAGCAGACCACGATCTTTTCCGTGTTCCCACCCATTTTTTACTCTATTAGGACAGCTGTTAGGTCCCTAGTGCAGAATTCTCCCAGCCTCAAGGCGTTTAATCTTTTACTCGCGTAGACGCACGCCCTTGGGCCGGGGTCACCGGGCTCGTGTATTACCGTGCCCAGTTTCGCGTTCAGTCCTCCTACTCGACCTCTGGTTAGCCAGCGTTCCTGTACGAGTACTATATCTGTTTGCTGCCCCACCATGCGGCGATCGAGTAAGTCCGTCGCCGCTTTGCAGTGCTGCAGATTAATCTGCGAGATGCTGATGCATCCTGCAGCCATCTTGCCTGCAGTATTGCTCGCTCTCGCACGTGTTCCGGGGGATGTAGTATGTCCCGCGTTGCGGTCCACTTCTACTTCCCCCTCCGCTTTACCGTGGTGGTAGCCTTGCTTTCCACCTCGGTGATCTTTAGGAAGTGGGACCTCAGTGACCCAGAGGCGGTGGTACCTTGTACCCCTCCCCGGGTCCCCGAGTTCCCAGCCCTACCTAGTCCCACGGCCTTCAGAGGTCTCCCCCTCTTACAGCGGGTAGGCATAGTTGCCTTCTTCGTGGGGGGTCGGTCCCCCCCCCCCCGTGGGTGCGCCCGAGGTTTCTTCCCCGGTCGCCACCAACGTGGGTCCGTCCCTTCCCTCCACTGTTTGGGGTTGGTCCTGAGGGGCCGGATCGGCGCCGGCGCTGGGAATCTCCCTCGCGCTTGAGGCCTCCCCCGCTCCCTCCGGCCCATCGCCTGCCCTGACCAGGGGTGTCGATGCTGCCGCCCCTCGCGCCGCTCCCGGTTTCCCGCCCTCCACGCCGGTCCGGGCCGGGAACTCCCTAAGGAGCGCCCTGCCCAGCCCCACGTGGACGACGAAGCCCCGTTTGCTGAGCGCTTCGTGCGACTCCGCATCCACCCCCAGAATCAGGTGCATGGATCGTTCCGCCTCCCTTCTGCCCCACACCCTCCATAGTTGGATGCGGAGATCCGGGTTCTGCCGACCGATCCGCTGCATATATCTGCTTAATATTATTAAATACATTTTTGTCTTAGTATAAATAGCCATTGTTGTAATTGGCGCAAATTTTGTATATCATTAGTTTTGTGAAGCTATTAATTTACGACAATGTTTTTAAGTGGGATTCTTTTTGATAGGATATTAATTTACGACAATGTTTTTAAGTGGGATTCTTTTTTGACGGGATTATATACTTGGCGCACTTTTTGTACCTTTTTTTAAAAAGTAATTTTGTTGGGATTTCACACATTTTTTAGTGTTTATTGATGACTGGACAATTTGATCACCCTTTACGGGTTATTTTTTTTTTAACATATTGTATTGTCATCCAAACTACGCACGCCTGCAAAGCTTCAAGACAATTGGATTAGAGGAATTGGTTTAAATTTCAGTTTTCAGATATGAATTAAACATACAAGAAGCAAACAGATGATCGAAGCTGAATAAAATCGTTTAATTAATATAATACTATGTCACAATAATTTTTTTTCTCTGACGTAGACCACACTGCATCATCTTCTGCTTCGATTATCTGTAAATATATAAAAGCCATATTTTTTAGTTACAACATAACGTAAAACTTATAGAAAAAGAGTGGACTTTTGCTATAGATGTAGAGACTACATAATGTGTCCAAAGGAGGTGAGAGCGTATGGCAGAAAGTCTTGTTAGAGGAAATTTAAATGCTAATGGTAATTTAGTGAAAATGAACGAAGAGATCCAATATTTTTAACGCACAGATTATTGGTGATGGAATAAAATTTATTTAGCATGTTTATTGGTGAATTGAAATATTGTTAATGGGAAACTAATTAAATTACTGAATAGCGTGAGAGCTACGGTGGATTTTAATAAAGTAGTACGAATATCTCTCACAAAAGATTGAAAAGTATCAAGGGAGATGCGTTTTCAGCGTACTTTCTTCACTAATGTGACTTACTCTAGATTGCAAGCAGTACGCCATAATTTTCTTAATTCTTAACGCTACGCTAATTTGAAAAATTTTGTCCATTTACCTTATTTGACAAATTTCCAGAAACTTGTGCGAAACAAGACTCTTCTCTGTCTATCTAACCTTCTGCGGACAACCTCCAAGCCCGTGCATCCCCTTCATTTTTATCCGAGTCTGTCCGTCCCCTTCATTTCTATCCAAGCCTGTGCGTTCCCTTCATTTCTATAAGCTTTACATGTAGGCTCGAATGTAAAAATAGTTTGCTGGTATAAGAACAATATATTATTTTGTAGAAACTTGTGCGAAAGAAGGTGGTGCTCTGTCGAACCTTCTTCAGACAACATCCAAGTCTGTACAGTCTTCTACGTTTCTATAAGCTCTACATAAATAGTCTATTAAAAATTTTTTGCGACTTACCTTGTTAATTGAGACAATAATTCAGTGTCCTCAATGGTGTAGAAACTCGTGACATTTCAAAAATTTTGACAAGTTTCGTTATTTGACACTTCGCAGGTTATGATTGTTTGACACTAGCGAGGTTACGTTTATCTCCACAGATGTGCTCTCTATCTGGCTGTCACGTGACAAAAATTTGTTACGCGATTAGCCGAAAGTGCCGAAACCTTCATCCAATGAACGACGCGCATATTGGAGACATTTCCTCTCCCTTTCATGTTCCCCTCTTGCCTACACTTGACGTTGACGATGCTTAATTCTTAAGAACGTGAAATTCGTCAAATTGGAAATTTGCATTGAAATTTCTCAGCTCATAAGGCACGTAGGACCAAGACACTTTTCGTATGTAAATCAAACCCAAGCTATCCATTAAGACCATTCAAAATCTAATCGGATCAGCCGTTATTGAGATTCGATAATCTCAGGGTTTTTGATAGCGGGTCGTGGCATAATAGAGACACTGTGCGTCTCGCGCTGCGCATATAGCTATATACTTCGCGCGAGACACTACCGTGTCTCTTGATACGTATCTGCAGAAAAAAATAATGACAAAAATAATTTTGCTTACGAGCTAGAATCGCATTTTCAACCACTGTGCAACATCTTCGACAAACATTAGAAGATGAACAAACAGCTTCTGCCGAAAATGAACTTGCCACTGACAGTTAGCAATGGAAACGATGATTATAAATTGTTTTTTTTATATTAACAAAAATATTCTTCCTGTATAACACATTTAGGGCACAGCGTACACAAATGGTTGAAAACAGGAACTTTCTATTTCAAAATATATACAAAGAGACTAAAGATATAAAAATATTGTTGCAACGGAGAAGTGTCCCTCGTTGGCCATTATTATTTTTTTACAATAACACAAGATCAAGTTAACCACAATACAATATTCACAACTGGAACTATAAGTTTGTACAAAACAATTACATTAAAATATTAAGTAGGTATATCTTGATACATTCGTCCACGATTCTTATCAGTTCAAGATTGACGGCAAATCGATAACACCTTCGGTTGGTCTTCACCGACCGTCTCCTATCTTGAGTTGCGAGCACCAGCAAGCCATGATTACCACTATACACGGTGCTCGTAACAATATGTTTTTATCTATCGGTTCTCGAGGAAAAAAGCGTTATCAGAATTTTGCAAACGTTTTCAGGGTTTTCAACCACTGTGAGTTGGTGTGAAAATACATAAAGTGTAACATCGTAAAAAGACACAACAACTCATTGTTACAATAATGAAAATAATAAACAACGTTGCATTTTGCAAATTTCAGCCCAGTCACGATTTTAAAAATTCGAAAAAATAATACCATATTCGGTGAAGTGTTTTCTGTAAAATAAAGCTAGGTATCTCTAGGGAATACCGTGCATAATCAACGTCGCAGTAAGCTGTTAAAGTCAGCGGTGCCCCCCGTTTCAGGCGCGAGCTCCGCTATTACTGCAATGATGTCAGAAAACAATATCGAAAAGTGTCGTATCCATCTTAAAATTGTTGTCGTTCATGCGCGCAAAAGAATTTTCCTAACGCAATCTTGGCCAATCACACTTTTTTTATAACAATCAGATTTATAAGTACCAGTTTGTCTGTTCGTTAATTATTTGTTACAAAAGTGTCATTACTGGGTGGAAACTGCGAGAAGGTGGTGGGCTCTTTCTATCATGAGAGGATAAGATCATTTCGAATTTCGAGGTTAAGGAGGTAAACACGTCACGTGACCTGGCCGATTTGGCAGGTCGCTATTACAGCAGGTTTTTATTGCATAGAAATGGTAATACCCATAGATACGCGGCTGCCTGGTGCACGTGAGAGGGAACTGTTTGCTATTTCCGTATTCTATTCTGAATAAGGAAATAAATTCTCAGCTGTTGCTTGCGTTGTACTTGTAAATTTTTAAACGGAAGGTCTGCTGGTAGAGTAAACATAGAAAATTCATTGTCCATTTTAATTACTTAAAATGTGCTTATGCTACAATATGCTACGTTGGCAGTAAGGAATTATATGTGAAAAGGAAAAATAGATGAGGGGATGTCCCCAGAAAATGAAGTTTGTTAGTTTAGACATTTTTTCATTAGCAAAACACTGAGACAGAACATGAAATACACTTATTACAAGATAATTAAACGTTCTATGCAGAAAGCAGTTATGAACAAACATTATATATAAAATTGTAAGGAATCGATTGGCGTCACTTTTGCAAAGATCTGATTAGAAATTGCACAACTTCAGATTCGTCACTGCTTAGCGTGCAACATTGTTAGCCCCGCTGGTTTCGACCGTCGAAGCCCACGAAACTCAGCGAGACACATGATTGTTGGCGAGCATCGCGTTTTACGACTCTAGCTAGAGAATCACCCCGTATAAATGCTAAGAAACGATAGTATGAACTCAGTGAAGTGGCGTGCGTTTCAACTGCACATTGACAATATCGTAGATTCTAGGGCCTAGAATATTATCTCCGTATTACGATGTTCTTCACCAGAGCACTGCATTACTGATGAAAATGATGCCAAACATGGAGCAATTCGGTCTATTTTTAGTGAACGTAGTGTGTGTGTGTCCTAATCATGTATTCATAAGAAAAAATAGACCGAATTGCTTCGCGTCTCGACTCATTTTCGTGGACATAAACTCACCAACCATCGATGGTAACACTCTTATCAAGGTGTAATGTGAAATATGGACATTTTCATATACAGTACTGGATGACTCAATTCGCCGTCGACCGAGGGTCTCTCGCTGGTGCGCTATTTCACAAGTGGTTCAGACGAGGGCCCTGATGAATGTGAATTTATTTGGGAAACCAAAGTCGCGTCATTCGTGACACCTACTCGCGAACAGATATATGTATGTACAAGAAATAGCAATTCAATTTCCCGATGACTTGAAGCAACATTTCAATAGGTAAATGCATGAAAAGGTGGGATCAGGAATTCCCAACCAAGTGATGCATATGAAAGAACTGGCGATATTCAACAATAGTTTGTCGTCTAAATTTTACAATTAAAGTATTTGTTTGACATGAATATAAAGTTTGTCAGCAAAGTCTTTCTGGATTTGAGTTCTATATGAGGCTGACTTTCCTTCGCCATGAACAGTCCCCTCTTGTCCTACACGCTGGCAAGAAATCGACGCTCGAAACCAGCCGGGCCATACAATGTTGCGCGCTATGCAATGACAAATCTGCAGTTCTGCATTTCTAATCAGATCTTTGCGAAAGTGACGTCAGTCGATTCCTCATGTTTTCTCGATCAAATTGGCCCCAAAACTGATATAATTCGGACCAAAATTAAGGAAATTACGTGAAAAATTGTTTGCAGAATTGAAAGCCCGTTTCCTTAAAAATAGTCCGATTTAAATTATTTTCGGTCAATTTAATCGGGAGAATGCCTGGAATCCATTTGTGGTACTTTCATATTGATACGATGAAAAATAAACAAATTCTGTTTCCTTATAATCGATGACACATCGCCGAGGACGGCGATCTCGCGCGGCTCGGGACACAAAGGTTCTCGTCGATTATTCGAACTTCTAAGATCGTATTCAGATTTATTGGCCGGTGAGTTTCGTAACTAGGGGAGTGCGGTTACCCGATTTTTCGGGCTCGGGACGGACCGGCAACTTTCGGGCGGGATCGGGCGGGATCCCGATACTTTCGTATTGCTCGAGATCCCGACAGTTTCGGGACAATTTGATTTCAGGTCGGCTCGGCAAAACTCGGACGCGATCGGACGATATCGTTACCAGTAATAGATTAAAATTATTACCTGAGAACATAGAAAAATTATGTTTTTTACACGTTAATTTGAAATAATAAAATATTCGCCTCCTGTATATTGTCGTTATTATGAAACATCCAGGAAATATTCCTTTTTGTATACTTATAGTTCGTACGTTTTCTATTTTAAATCTGAACCTATCCGGAAAAAGATAATACCCTATATATTCCCTTTACATAAAGTACTAAGTGTGAAGTATATTTTATTCAGATTTTAAAATATTGTCGATATAAAAATAGTCTTCTTCTCAAGTTCTGAACATGGTATTTATTTAAGTACGTATATGGACGTATTCAGTATTCACAGACTATTTGGTAGCAATGAAAATACATATATATGTAAATAAATAATAAGATACAAAGTATGATTCAACAGGAGACAGAAAGGTAAAAAATTATCACTCTGGTATCGATATAAATGATATACATAATTCTTTCCGTTTCGATCCCCTCGTAATAGCTGGCTTTCGAGCCAATCGCGTCCGAGTTTTACCAAGCCGACCTGAAATCAAATTGCCCGCTCATGGCGGTCATGTTTGTAGCCCGGATCGAGTCTCGGGATCCCGAAACCGTCTGGATCTCGAGCAATTCGAAGGTATCGGGACCCCGCCCGATCCCGTCCGAAATTTTCAGACCCGTCCCGAGGGCCGCGAATCCGAGCCGAGAGACAATCCGCACACTCCTATTCGTAACGCGTATTCTTTCGTCATCGCAGAACACGAGTGAGCCAGAGGTGGTGGGGATAGCGCCAAGCTTCTGTCATGTATAGGCCAAAAAACCGAGCTGCAGCGTAGAAATACATGCATCAGAATAGGTGTGCCTTAGGCCTTAGCTCCGAAAAAATTCAGGAGCTTTATTGGTCAGAACATTGATTCTTTCTCGATAGCTTCATCTCGTATTTGTCTACGCATAACTTCGTGACGCACACAACTACATATGTACTACGCTGACAATAAGAATAAATAACAGCCACACGGCTACGTTCAGACGGGGCCGAGCAGCATTCCCGCTACCCCACCATACCCTGCGGTGGCTAGGGAACTCCAACTGACAAATCCACGATCGTCATAGTACGGGAGCTAGTGAACATTTTTAGTGTCCCATCGCGACAAGGTTTTTCTATCATTTTTCTATTTAACCTTATGCTGAAAGTCAAGAAAAGCGCGGTCTGGCAGTCGAGACCGGGGACAAGGCCGAAGGGCACGCCCTCGAACATGTCAAGTTTGAGAGCATCCCCGACTCATCGCGACAAGGTTGAATTTCCACCCATTAATAAACAATTTAATACAAAATAAGAAAATCGCAGTCTGGCAGCGCTCCGCGGGGACCTTCGTCGTCTGGCAGACCTCCAAACATGTTAAAAAAAAAAAAAAAAATCGACTCATAGCGACAAAGTTGAAATTTTCTGGAATAATTGTTTATGTTGTAAAACCAATGGAAAAAATAGTCTGGCAGCGCTCCGCGGGGACCTTCGTCGTCTGGCAGACCTTCAAACATGTTAAAAAAAAAAATCGACTCATAGCGACAAAGCTGAAATTTTCTGGAATAATTGTTTATGTTGTAAAATCAATGGAAAAAATAGTCTGGCAGCCTATAAGCGGTGATAAGACCTTGCCAGACGTTTACAAATGAATCGAGCGTGTAGTCAAATCTACTACCGCGACATTGAATTTAATATTAACTTGTATAAAAGATCGACGTTTAATATGAAGTATGAAGTGGATAGGAGTAGGTACTTTACAATTTTATTACAGTGTAACGATAAAAAAATTTATTAATAAACTATGTTACAATGCTTCACAATCTGAACTCTCGCAATCGGAATTGTCTAATTCTGTTTCACCGTCTTCAGTGGCAGAATCGCTTTCTGACTTCTGGTGAGAAGCGAAACAACAATTACAATTTAATCAGCCTGTCAAGATACCAGCGAAATATTTAAAATAAGAGAGTTCAGATTGTGAAGCATTGTAACATAGTTTATTAATAAATTTTTTTATCGTTATACTGTAATAAAATTGTAAAGTACCTACTCCTATCCACTTCATACTTCATATTAAACGGCGATCTTTTATACAAGTTAATATTAAATTCAATGTCGCGGTAGTAGATTTGACTACACGCTCGATTCATTTGTAAACGTCTGGCAAGGTCTTATCACCGCTTATAGGCTGCCAGACTATTTTTGCCATTGATTTTACAGCATAAACAATTATTCCAGAAAATTTCAGCTTTGTCGCTATGAGTCGATTTTTTTTTTTAACATGTTTGAAGGTCTGCCAGACGAAGAAGGTCCCCGCGGAGCGCTGCCAGACTATTTTTTCCATTGGTTTTACAACATAAACAATTATTCCAGAAAATTTCAGCTTTGTCGCTATGAGTTGATTTTTTTTTTTTTTTTTAACATGTTTGGAGGTCTGCCAGACGACGAAGGTCCCCGCGGAGCGCTGCCAGACTGCGATTTTCTTATTTTGTATTAAATTGTTTATTAATGGGTGGAAATTCAACCTTGTCGCGATGAGTCGGGGATGCTCTCAAACTTGACATGTTCGAGGGCGTGCCCTCCGGCCTTGTCCCCGGTCTCGACTGCCAGACCGCGCTTTTCTTGACTTTCAGCATAAGGTTAAATAGAAAAATGATAGAAAAACCTTGTCGCGATGGGACACTAAAAATGTTCACTGGCTCCCGTACTATCAGATGGTGATGGCTGATTTCTCCTCGATCGCTGTTCGCGATAACGAATCGACCGGCCAATATATATGAATACGACCTTAGGATAAAGATATAATGAAAGATGAAAAATTATTCGAAGCCAAAGATGAAAGGCCTTCGAATAAACAAAGGAAACTAATAAATATCCGAAGCTAAATAGGATTTTAGATTTAGGGTACACACACCCTCCCCCCAAACCTCGTGTCGATCGGCCACTGGGGCCATTCGGAAATATATTCTTTTAATTAAATAATGCCCATCTCTGCATAGGAGCGTAAAGAATTACAAAAAAAATCAAGGAGGCCACTGTTGACCGATTTGGAGACTTTTCCTTGTTATATGTCAGGCCTGCACAGCAAGGCTGTGACGGGCAAGAGCGCTCTCGATTGCTCGCGAGCAAAGCGAAGAGCGACGCCGCGAGCTGTTCCCCCACTCTGTGGCTACTAGCTGAAGTAGTATGCGTGTAAACTGTAAGGTGGGTTCCTCACTCACGAACACTCCCCACCACGGCACTGTTTCTCATAAAGGCGTGGCCTAGTGGTTTACGATGCTCTTTCCACACACGGCCGAAAAGTTTTGCCCGGCGGGCATTCAGCTGTGCACGCCTGTTATATGTTATATACAATAGTCGGAACAATAATAATAAAAGCAATAATTGCAAATAATTGCTGTAACTTCCACATTCTAAAAATATGATATCAGTGAATCACTACTTCCAGTGTTATTAAAAAATTCCAATCTCTTTTTTTATTTGAAATAATGTGGCCTTATAATTATAACATATATTCGGCTGCGGTGATGTATGTGTTACAGTAAAAGCGTGAATTTAGTAAATGTACACAGTTTCCAGCAGTTTCTAGTCAATGTATGTCTATAATGCATATAATCTAACCTACAATCGTCCAAAAATACATACATTTTCAATCAAATTCATAAATCCGTTTTGTGTATACTCTTCGTCAAAATTTGCGCTGCGGCAAAAACATGCTAGTCGCGTTGACAGTCCCCAGGCCATATGGTTAATCGGAATTAAAAAAAAAACAATAATATTTAGAAACTAGAAGCCTGCCTCTATTACGTGACGATCAAAAAATGTCAAAATTGTAAAAAGTAACAAAATGGCGGACCACTGAAAGAAAACCATTTTTTTTTGGGTACAAAGTTAGGGAATTGTTGCTAAAAAAAATAGAAGTAGGTCGAAAAATGAAAAAAGCTGATCGTCACGTAATAGCAACGGGTTTTCCGAACAATAAATGTCCTTGCTCATGTCAATTGGACGTATAGTTTTCTCTGTAGACTGTCAACGCAGTTGAAAAATGTAATTCTGAGGAAAACGCGTTCAAAGTTCCGCGTGGCTTATTCGCGCGTTTGACACCGCTCCACGAAATACACCATATATCCGTCAATTTTGCGAATTTCTTCATAAAATTTGGAGAGAACATTCTTAAAACATACGTCTTTCAGAAAATGTAAAAAAAAAATTCAGATTTTAGACAGTGGTCTCCCCCCTTAATACGAGTGACCTTTGTACATAATTATAACTGTAAAAGAATATACGTTTCGTGCTCCTCTAATCACTTTGAATTAAGTGCTGTGCTACGTTAATTGTGAACTAGTTTTCCTTGCGCCGATCCGTTATTATTTGTAACACCTTCCAAGGGACTTGTTTCTAAAAAGATACAAATTTCAATTAAAAAATAGATTAGCAAAAATCTGCGCAGACTATATCTGGCTATATACGAAAAAAAAGTGCGACCCTAGGCCCACGTCCCCATCGGTCAAAACGAGCCCTCCCCGAACTAAGAAAATGCGCCGCCGGTCACGTCCCGCCACCGTCGGGCGAGATTCTTCTTTACCCTCGCCTTTTGGTTACCCCGTCAATAATTCATGTACCTGGCGTAATTTTTTTACTTTTTTGAATACTACGAAAAGAAACAATGTGCACCGCATTGCCGATCTATATATATGTAATAGTACTTTGTGTAGGGTAAACCCGGGTGACGCGGTCGACCTAATATAAAATGACTATTAAAACTAATATAGACATTACTTATTTTATCAGGACAAACCTATATGTTCAGAATTTTATGCTCATTCAGAAAAACTGGTCGACATTTGCTTTAAGACAATACTTACTGTAAATCGGGTTAAAAACTGAAGTCATGACATCTGACTACCTCTCCCGAGGTGCCGGGAGAAACGGTTTTCGTCGTTGGCAGAGACCACTGACATAATTATCCATGGAAAATTAACAAAGGATAAACCGAAATTATTTATGAGTGAATACAACGACAGATTTATTGATATTTAATTTGTTTACGCTAAACAAGTAAAGAACACATCAATCAAAAAGTGAACTACCCACTGGCGATTAGCAAGGCAAATGAATACAAAAGTGAATAAATAAACTAAATAAACGAAAATAATAATAAAAAAATAATAAAAAAATAAACATAAATAATAAAAAAATCATAACTCGACCATCTCTCCTTTTTTGCAGCGAGAGATGGTCTTCTCGTTAGCTTTGAAAGGAAGAGTTAATATGGCCAAATACTTTAGCTGCATTGTCCCTCAATGTCTCTACTATCTTATTATCCCAAACATTAAACGAAAATAAACTTAGAAGTATATTGTAAATACGATTCTGTACAACCGCTGTTTGACAAAAGAGGTTAAATGTAACTCCAATTTACATTTGAAAGCGTATAAATCCAGAAAAACACAGAAGGAAGCGAAATGACGCTATTCATTCAACTGTTTAGCTTCTAGAGAAGGAATTGGTCTGCACTTTAACGCATTTTTACGTACAGAGTCTGAAATATAGCAGTGATGGGCAAAAAATTATCTAAAAGTTTTAAGGAAAAATAAGTTTCGGTTATCCTTTATTTGTACTTGTTTTTCTGAAAAATATATATTCTACCTAGTTTATCTGTGAGATTTGTAGCAGGAGATACATTCGTCCGGGATAGTTTATTCGATGCTCGATGTAAGGCGTATCTGTATTGACGCCCCTATCGCGGTGAGACGTTATTCGAGAGGCATTATCCGCAACAGTGTAGCCGAGAGGTTTCAGCTTATCTTTAACCATTATTCGACAGCCGAAGTCATGTATCTTAACAGTTGTATCCGTCAGGGTTTGGCTACGGAAGTTTATCTGTGAGATTTCAAATTTCAATACAACGACTTCCTTCTAACCCTTATACGTTATTCGAAGCTCGATGTAGCAAGATAATTTATTCGACGCTTTTATTCGTGACGAGATTTTCACAGGGGATAAAATCACATGATATCTTTGTTCGTAATTTTTATTCGTTGGCTTCGAATAACTGGACACTGTGATCCGACGTTGCCAGATCATAATACACATGTATAAATGAACGGTTTAAAAACTATGAAGCTCGAGAATGTTGTAGCTGCTAAAAAGGACAATGATAGAAACTGGCCATTTTTGGATCTGTCTGGCAACGAAACATTTTTACAGCATGGGTACAGATCGCACGATATAGCTTTGCCTCCGAGTGGCCACTGAGTAGGCCGTGAGTTTGCCGTGCGTGCGAGAGAGTCCGACCGTCGCGTCGGCGTTCTTTTAATTCGTTGCTGACTCTGCTGTAAAAAAAACTGTATTCGTCTTTTTACGTTTGACATGATTTTTCTCGATTTAGGTATCCTTTATTAATTATTGACTTTAAATGACAACCAAAAGATGATAAAAAATTCGATTTTGTATGTTACGTCTTTTTCGTTTGTTATTTTTTGCTTGTCCCCGCATAACTCCTTAGCACATGGACCGATTTTGATGATCTTTTTTTTATTCGAAAGAGGTCCCCGGTGGTCCCATCCTACACTGCATCAACATTGGCCCAATGATTTGCCACTTCTGATTAATAATAAAGACTATTGTCACCTAATAATTATTATTTTATGTCCGTACGCGCATATCTCCTCAGCATGTTGTGTTAATATATATAAAACTAAAAAGTTAAAAATAATTACATTCTCTTATAAACACATTCTTCCCAGCCAGGAAACGAATGAAACGAATGCTATCTTACGATAATAAACGCTAGACTCTAGGGCACACACAAGGGAAGATCGGTGAGTGACACGCCGATTTACTTAATGAAAAAAAATTTTTTTTTTCGAAAATTGTTTTCGACAGATATATAGACCTTCAGAAGCAGTATAACATTTATTTGCATGTTTTTTTATATCTTTCGTAATTTACGAGTTATAAGCGCATAAGTAAAAGAGGCGACTTGGATAAAAGAGGTAATTTCTCCCTTCAAGGGCGAAAGTAACACGAATCGAATACGGCAAAGTTCTTAGGTTAATCCTACAAACAATCGAGAGCACGAAAATCGTCGGGTATTGGACTGGACGGTCACATTTTCCCGTAAGAGATTAACGAAAAAGAAGTTGTGTTGATGAGAAACACAATCCTGCGAGTTAAAGAATTATGCATTTTGGATTTCCTAACACCTGTAGAAACATAAATACCCATGCTATAAAAATGTTTCGTTGCCAGACAGATCCAAAAATGGCCAGTTTCTACCATTGTCCTTTCTAGTAGCTACAACATTCTCGAGCTTCATAGTTTTTAAACCGTTGATTTATACATATGTATTACGATTTGGCAACGTCGGATCACAATGTCCAGTTATTCGAAGCCAACGAATAAAAATTACGAATAAAGATAACATGTGATTTTATCCCCTCTGAAAATTTCGTCACGAATAAAAGCGTTGCATAAATCATATCGCTAGATCGAGCTTCGAATAACGGATAAATGATAACGGATAAACCTTGCGCGACATCTGGACGTTCGAATAACCCACAAGGTTACGCATGAACTTCTCCAGTAAAATCTGACGAATAAACTATGCGACCAAGTTCCGACAGATACCGGCGTCGGATACATTGTGGCGCTGTATTCGACTGTCGAATAACAGATGGAGATAACAAGAAACCTCTCGGATAGACATAACGAATATACTCTCTAAACCAAGCGATGACGGATAAAAGTTACCGATAAAATCTCGCGCTACATCTGTCTTCGAATAACGAACCAAAGATACAGTAACTTTTATCTAAAATGTATTTTAATAATTTTTTATCTAAATAATGCCCATCTCTGAAATATAGCGACTCGACCAACTCTCCGACCCGACCGCGTCTCCCGGATTTACCCTACAGTACATAGTGCGCGAAGCAACTTATGCATTAATCTTTTTCTTTCTTTTAAATTTACTTACTGTAAATTTAAAAACATGTAAGAAGCCTTGTTATAACTTCGCTTTATATTATATATAAATAAATTAACGCAAAGCGTAATAAAGAATTTCGATAGATCGATATTTACTAAAAAGTGCTCTTTGATCGTCAAATGTTTACCTGGCATCTAGGCCAGCTTCAGAGAGAAGCGAAAATATGCTTAAAAACGAACGAGCCATGATGGACGAGCAAACTGTAAGTAATATATAATAATATAAAAATACTATACTGTTCATATACTCATAGCAGAGTTATCGTTATTCATAATCTTGAAGCGGTGCGTGAGAATTTATTTTTATTCGTTAGTTTTATTCGTAAGAAATTTATTCGTGAATCGTGAGATTAATTCGTCACAGGGTCCTTTATCATGGAGCATCTAGTTCGGGGGAAATCTGAATTTATTCATTGTCACAAATAAAACTAACGAATGGGCATGTAAACTACAAGATTTTGAAAATCTTTGGTAGGCACTTTGCCTACGTTAAGTATAAGTGGAAGTAGACCGCAATTGTATAACAAGTAAAACAACAAGAAAATATTAGATAGACACGATGAAGCATATTCTAACTTGTAACTCCAACGATCAGAAATATAAAACACATCTGAGTTAAAATATGCTTCTATATATCCAATATCTTGTTGTTACAACAAGAAGATATTAGACACGTTGAAACATAATATTTTATTAACTTATAACACCAACAATTAGAAATATCAAACATATCTAAGTTGAACGTAAACGAACATGTAAACTACCGCATTATGTAAGTCTTTAATAGGCACTTTGCCTACATTAAGTATCAGTGAACGTTGCCCGTAACTGTATAACAAGTAATACAACAAGAAGATATTAGACACGCTGAAGCATATTCTTTCTATAACTTGTAACGCCAACGATTAGAAATATGAACCACGTCTGAATTAAAATATGCTTCTATGTATCCAATATATTCTTGTTGTATTACTTGCTATACAGTTACTATCTACTTCCACTGATAGTTAACGTATGACTTTCTTTCTTCTATCATACGCCGCTTTTATGAACTCTTGATCTTTTTTACTAATTAATTGTTTATTTTTTTTTTTCGAAAACACAGGAGGCCGCCCTAATGGCTGGTAAGTTTTATTATGATAAACTTACAGCAGAATTAATTAATTAATATAAAAAATGTATATATACATTTATTTTAATTTATTTTTTCAGATTATGAAGATGACGATATAATCATGGCGGCTGCCAGTGGCAGCAATTTGGCTGCCGTGGTGCCAATTAAGCAACCCACGGCAAAGGGTATTATTAATTCTTAATACTTTTAATTAATTAGTTATCTTTTAGTTTAATTAGATATCTTTTTTAGTTTAACTAGATATCTTTTTATTTATCTTTTATAATGTAAAAATATATATATAAAGAAATTTTATGTTAAACGATTTTATTAAAAATGCACTAAAACTAAAAAATAATAATTCCTTTCTTGTTCTGCAATTTCGTTGGTGTTTTTTCACTTTAAATAAAATCGTGGAGCAGGGTATCTCACAATTCGTATAACTCACATCATTTCGACGCATCATTTCGAAAAATTTTATTTTCAAAATACTTGGCGCTGCGAAACCGAAAAAATGTTAACTAATTGTCTTGGTTAATAAATGAAACAATATATAAAACAAGACAAGACACCAAGAAAGAAAGAAAAAGATTTTAATGCAATTTATACATATTTATTCAGTTTAACAACACCAATTCGGTTTCGCAGCGCCAAGTATTTTGAAAATAAAATTTTTATTCGTATTAAAATATTTATTTCTATGAAAATATATCTGCTTAATATTATTATATACACCTTTCTTGTCTCAATGGTGTCTTGCCTTGTTTTAAATTGTTTTATTTATTAACCAAGACAATTAATTAACATTTTTTCGTAAAATAATTAAAAATTTTATTCGTATAAAAATATTTATTTCTACGAAAATATATCTGCTTAATATTATTAAATACATTTTTGTCTTTGTATAAATAGCCATTGTTGTAATTGGCGCAAATTTTGTATATCAATAGTTTTGTGAAGCTATTAATATACGACAATGTTTTAAGTGGGATTCTTTTTGATAGGATATTAATTTACGACAATGTTTTTAAGTGGGATTCTTTTTTGACGGGATTATATACTTGGCGCACTTTTTGTACCTTTTTTTAAAAAAAGGTAATTTTGTTGGGATTTCACACATTTTATAGTGTTTATTGATGACTGGATAATTTTATCACCCTTTACGGGTTATTTTTTTTTTAATATATTGTATTGTCATCCAAACTACGCACACCTACAAAGCTTCAAGACAATTGGATTATAGGAATTGGTTTAAATTTCAGTTTTCAGATATGAATCAAACATACAAGAAGCAAACAGAGGATTGAAGCTGAATAAAATCGTTTAATTAATATAATACTATGTCACAATAAATTTTTTTCTCTGACGTAGATCACACTGCATCATCTTCTGCTTCGATTATCTGTAAATATATAAAAGCCATATTTTTTAGTTACAACACAACGTAGAACTTATAGAAAAAGAGTGGACTTTTGCTATAGATGTAGAGACTACATAATGTGTCCGAAGGAGGTGAGAGCATATGGCAGAAAGTCTTGTTCGAGGAAATTTAAATGCTAATGGTAATTTAGTGAAAATGAACGAAGAGATCCAATATTTTTAACGCACAGATCATTGGTGTTGGAATAAAATTTATTTAGCATGTTTATTGGTGAATTGAAATATTGTTAATGGGAAACTAATTAAATTACTGAATAGCGTGAGAGCTACGGTGGATTTTAATAAAGTAGTACGAATATCTCTCACAAAAGATTGAAAAGTATCAAGGGAGATGCGTTTTCAGCGTACTTTCTTCACTAATGTGACTTACTCTAGATTTTGTCCATTTACCTTATTTGACAAATTTCCAGAAACTTGTGCGAAACAAGATGCTTCTCTGTCTATCTAACCTTCTGCGGACAACCTCCAAGCCCGTGCATCCCCTTCATTTCTATTCAAGCCTGTGCGTCCCCTTCATTTTTATCCGAGCCTGTGCGTCCCATTCATTTCTATCCACGCCTGTGCGTTCCCTTCATTTCTATAAGCTTTACATATAAACTCTAATGTAAAAATAGTTTGCTGGTATAAGAACAATATATTATTTTGCAGAAACTTGTGCGAAAGAAGATGGTACTCTGTCGAACCTTCTTCAGACAACTTCCAAGTCTGTACGTCTCCTACGTTACTATAAGCTCTACATAAATAGTCTATTAAAAAATTTTTGCGACTTACCTTGTTAATTGAGACAATAATTCAGTGTCCTAAATGGTGTAGAAACTCGTGACATTTCAACAATTTTGACAAGTTTCCTTATTTGACACTTCGCAGGTTATGATTGTTTGACACTAGCGAGGTTACATCTCCACAGATGTGCTCTCTGTCTGGCTGTCACGTGACAAAAATTTGTTACGCGATTGGCCGAAAGTGCCGAAACATTCATCCAATGAACGACGCGCATATTGGAGACATTTCTTCTCCCTTTCATGTTCCCCTCTTGCCTACACTTGACGTTGACGATGCTTAATTCTTAAGAACGTGAAATTCGTCAAATTGGAAATTTGCATTGAAATTTCTCAGCTCATAAGGCACGTAGGACCAAAACAAAGACACTTTTCTTATGTAAATTCAAAATCTAATCGGATCAGCCGTTATTGAGATTCGATAATCTCAGCGTTTTTGATAGCGGGTCGTGGCGTAATAGAGACACTGTGCGTCTCACACTGCGCATATAGCTATATACTTGGCGCGAGACACTACCGTGTCTCTTGATTCTATCTATTTTTAAATTTGTATTTTTTTTAAAAATAAATCATTGCTAAAATAATTATTTTAATAATTTTAATAAATAACCATACCTTCCCTCTCGCAGGATTCCAGATAATTTGTAAAAAATTTAAAACTTTAACAATATGAGTACACTTTCATTATTTTGCGTTTTTAAATAATTCTTATTCATCGACAATTTGACCTAGCCTAGCCACGCAAAGTATTTAACTTCCAGGCCGCGGACATCTAGGCAAATGTCTTTCCACTTTCGTTGTTTTTTCACTACTATCGTGATCAAACAAATGTAATTGTGCAAGCGATAAGAATTTGTTTGGAAGCAGTTATATTGACTTTCTTCATTATGTTTGAATTTCAATTATCACAATTATTGCAAGGATCTTTCAGATTTTTCCATCCTGTGAAATGTGTTTTATTATATCTTGAAATTTAAATGATTTTTTTTTAACATCTTGGTAATAATTTTAAAGAAATAAATTTTGTATTTAATTTATATTTTACATATACATGAAGATGTATTATATATTTATACATATACATGAAAATGTAGTTATTACATTTGCTCGTGTAGCAGAATTTGTGCGTACATAGTCTGACGTAGATCACACTGCATCATCTTCTGCTTCGATTATCTGTAAATATATAAGCCACATTTTTTTTAGTTATACAACTTAACGTAGAACTTATTATAATATAGAAATAGAGTGGCCTTTTGGTATAGTGAGTGTAAAGACTAAATAATGTGTCCAAAGGAGTTGAGAGTTTATGGCTGAAACTCTTGTTGCAGGAAATTTAAATGCTAATGGCAATAATTCAGCGAAAATGAACGACAAGATCCAATATTTTTAATGCACAATTTATTGGTGTTGGAATAAAACTAATTTAGTATATTTATTGGTGAATTGAAATAATGGAAATCTAAAAAATTAATGAATTAATGAATACGTGGCAACTACTGTAGATTTTATTTAATTAAAGTATTACGAATGTCTTTCACAAAAGATTGAAAAGCATCAAGGGAGATGTGTTTTCAGCATACTTTCTTCACTAATGTGACTTGCTCTACATTGCAAGCAATCCACCATAATTTATTTTCTTATTAATTCTTAATGCTATGTCTTTTGACAATTTTTGTCGATTTACCTTATTTGACAAATTTCCAGAAACTTGTGCGAAACAAGATGCTCTGTCTATCTATCTAATCTTCTCCGGACAACCTCCAAGCCTGTGCATCCCCTTCATTTCTATCCAAGCCTGTGCGTCACCTTCATTTCTATCCAAGCCTGTGCGTCCCCTTCATTTTTATTATCCACGTCCTGTGCATCCCCTTCATTTCTAATAATAAATATATAAGCTTTACATAAAAACTCTAAATTGCTGGTATAAAAATATAAAAATATTTGGCAATTTAAATGCAATGCAATTTATTACAATATATATTATTTATTTTGTACATGCATGGTATTATTTTGAACATGCATGGTACAAATTTCCAGAAACTTATGCGAAAGAAGATGTTCCTCTGTCGAATCTTTTCCGGACAACTTCCAAGTCTGCGACTCTACATAAGAAATCTATTAAATAAATTTGGCGACTTACCTTGTTAATTGAGACAATAATTTCAGTCTCCTATTTAGTGTAAAAGCTGCTGAAATTTCAAATTTGGACCACTTCCATTATTTGACACTTGCAAGGTTAAGACTGATAGGTTATAAAGTTCAATGGTATATTTAAAAAATAGGTATGTACGATGACGGACGACGATCCCTGCCGAATAATCCCGAGAGTCGACGAACGAAGAACGAAACATGTGTTAGTTTCGTTTTGGCTGAAGGTGTGCGTGTAACGCGTAGTATATACGTATTATGGTTGACGAAAAATTTCTTGGAGAAGAAGGAGAAGAAGAAGAAGAAGAATCTTACCGTTTTCGACAGATCCATGAGACGATATTACGATATCTCTGTCGATGCGTGGACCGAGAGAAAAATGCCATTAAATAGAGAAAATATTGCAGGCGCGATGAGATATTAATGAAATAAGTTTCAGGTTAGGTTGGAATAGCTGTGCTTCGAGTAAAGATACACGGCAGCGACAGGCATATACAAGGTGTCTTTTCTCTCATGTACTTGGTGTCGAGACGCTTCCGCGTCTCTAGATTTAGGCTGCCGTCTCCGCGGGCCTTGAATGTGTGCGTACGCTCACACAAGCTAAGTTAAGCGTGTACGTATACGCGTATACTTTAAAATGAAACATTACAAATTGTACTGCATTTGTTTTAAACTATGAATAAAAATTCAGAGTAAGGTCATCAATAAACTCTAATGAATGTATTATAATAAAGGATGTAATTTGACAAGATCACCTAGGGCACAAAAAAGACTTGAGCCGGGCCTGCGTCATGATTTTGCGAAGCGGTTCCCGTGGTCACCGTAACTGCTTGCGACCATCGCGCACGCCCGTCGCGCACGCAAAGGACGGATTGTCACGGTGCCCGAAAGACGGAGCGAGACAAAACATTAACGCGTCGTCTGTCTCGTACCGTCCTCGCTCGCTTTCAGTGGCTCTCGCTCGCTCTCGTTCCATCTCGCTCTCGCCTTCGCCAGACAAGAGTGAGACAGACGTGGTGGGGATAGCGAAAAGTCCACATCGTGTACACCAAACCGAGCCGCTAACGAGACAATACTGTATTCTTCGAAAAATATACACTTTTTTATCTGTAATTGTCCTTTTCAAAAGAAAGCGTCATATGTTTTTAAAAGAATTATAGCATTCATAAATTTCATTACGATCGACGTGTTATACTTCGGTGATGTACCTCATTGAAATTGTATGCTCTGAATTTGCACACTGATTATACAAAATATTACATCCTTCAATGTGCAAATTAGTATTGTTTCATTGACATGTTTCCTACTTCACTACTCAACCTCTCTATCTTTCATTATTGCTATCCTCCTTTACGTTCAGCGAGGCTCTGATGCTAGTCGCAGCAATCGGACGCACTACATCTACAGCTGATGCAGAGGGAAACATCTACAGGAGCGGTGGTTATGTGTGCGTGACTGACGCTCGCAGTTCCGCACACATAACCAGTGTTCCCCCCTCCATCAGCGGTATTGAAGCCTGTTGATGATCCCTGCCTAGACGCAGCTCTCGTGCCGTATTCCTCCAAGACTTCTCAGTCACAGCCGTCTTTAATACTAGCCGTGCTGAACAACGTGGCAACACCGCCCATGTAAGAATCGGGAGTCCGACCGAGTCCGACTCCTGAATCTTGGGAGTCTGGCACGTGTTGCGGCGAACATTGTTGATAGACGTTGATTAACGCTTTTTTAGAAAAATTTATACAAATATACGACATTTTTTAATAATTACATACCAAATAATATATAAATACTACAATTTTTTGTGGTTCGGTAAATTTCCTCACCACCTCAGGGGTATTACCATGGCGCGTTACCGTTTGAATCATAAAGTGGGTGGTTCGTCAATAGTTTTATCATCCCACATATTAAAATAAAATAAAAACGTAACAAAAATAATAATGTGATCAAAACTGAAAACAAAAAATAACAATAATTTCATCTACCTGAAAGAAAACATTAAAAAAAATAACAATGATATAATCTGCCTGAAAGAAAACAGAAATAATCTTTGAAATAAATTAAATAGAATGTTAAATCTTGAAATAGGGTACTAATCAAATAAAACAAACTACATATATACATACATATTAAAGAAAATACACATTTATAAGTTAAACTTGTTATTAATCTAACTAAAAGTCTTCAATTTTCGTTCATTAGAAACAACATTTCTATTTTTATCTAACTGATTATTGTTTATATTTTTGACATAGTCATTCAATAAAATATTTGAAAAAAACAGATAATAATTTAAACAAAATATCGCGGTAATCTTTTCCACAAATACACGTTTCAGAAAATGGCATTCTGCAATAAGATATGCCTTATTGAGTTCATCCAAAGATTTGTCGAGATGTTTTTCAATAACATCACTATCATTAACAGGTACATCAAGTAGCGCAAATCTATATCGGGCCAATAAATTTTGAAGTTGGGACCACCGAGACCAGGCATGGAACTAAAGTGAACGCAGCGGCCGTTTTTCGGAGACAACGCCTCCTTTCTCCCGCCGCGCGTCTTGGCCCCCGCGGCGGGCCTAGGAGCTTCGAGCGAAAATCTAGAAGCCATAGAAACCAACATTCGTTCAGCACTGGCCCAGTCCAACCCAGTTAAACACAGAAACTGTGATTACACAGATATTTACACAAACAGTAAAATAATAAAAAAAAAACTCATAAAGTACAAATCATTTATTATCTCTAAAATACATAAATCATACAAGCTTGGCTATACTACATCAGAGTCAGCTTTCCTAAAAGAATTGTTAAAAACCATCAAGAGCTCAATTGAATTGGGAATGAGACATAACATTAGTAAATATTGGGAGAACAAGGAAAAGGAAATCAATTATCAGGACACAGACACCTTCTTCCCAAAAATCAACAAACTCTTCCGTAATAAACCTCACAGACCCATAGAACCATTAAAAATAGAAGTGCAGAACCAGCAATGGACCGAAGAGCTTAACATCCCTGACGAATATATCACTGCTGAAGGCGACTACCTCATTATTTCGGGGAAAGAGAACATGGCTAACGTAATGGGTAGACACTATCAAGCGGTAAACACTCCCAAGCCCAGCGATACCAACAACAGACTACACAATCTAATTGAAACTGACAGCAATAAGCTTAGGGACGAAATTCACCTCTTCAAGTCTTCGCAAAGATACTTCACACATTTCTCACAAAATAATAGCGCAACCTCCCCTACAGGAGCTGTTGAAGCCTTCAACCTCTTCACAAATGTCCCCCAAATTGCAAAGACGCTCAGGAAGATCAAGGGCAAAACCTCTACTGGAATAGACGGAATACCCAACATTGCGCTGAAAAACCTACCTGCACGCACCATAATACAATACACCATACTTTTCAATAATATGATTAATAACATACACTACCCGGACAGGTGGTCGACCGCAATAGTTATCCCAATTCTCAAGAAGGACAAAGACCCAGAAAAACCTGCGAGTTACAGGCCAATCAGCTTACTTCCCAATATAAGTAAAATATTCGAGACCATTATTAACTCAGCGTTACACCACCACTGCCAACAGCATGAGATCATCCCACCACAACAATTCGGCTTTAGGCATAGGCATTCCACCACTCACGCCATACATAAGCTAACAAACGACATAAACTCCTGTATCAACGAAAAGAAAATGGTCGGGGCCTGTTTAATTGATATTGAAAAAGCTTTCGACTCGGTGTGGATTGATGGTTTGTTATACAAATTACGCACAACAAAATTCCCAGAAGCGTTATGCATGCTCATTAAAGTCATGCTAACGAATAGAAAATTCAAGATCCAAACCGGTGGCATCACATCTCCGCTGGAGTTCAATATCACTGATGGACTGCAACAAGGCACCGTAAACGCACCTACTCTCTTCAACATATATATCACCGATGCATTAAACCTGGTTAACTCAAAGCAAACAAACAACACAATCAATGCATGTGCATATGCAGATGACTTAATCATATATGTGGAAGGGAAAAAGCCAATAAAAATACAGACAGATCTACAGGAAACAGTGAACAACATCATCAACCATTATAACAACTGGAAATTAAAGATCAACCCCTTGAAATGCGAGACCATTGTATTCAGGAAACCCACCAGATTTCTAAGCAGAATTCAAAAAAGGGATCTCAGAACATTCTGTATTAGCATTACAGACACTACCTCAAAGGAAGATATTTATATCCCACACAATAACTCTGTGAAATATTTGGGAGTTCATATTGATAACCTAATGAGGCTGTGCAAACACGCTGATATACTGGCAGACAAAGCTCTTAGAGCATTCCACAGCCATGGTAGGCTATTCTACTCAAAACAATTGAGCAATAAGGCCAAATTAATTTGTTATATGCTCCTAATAAGATCTATCATTACATACGCCGCCCCCATATGGTTCAATTTAAACGCAGCCACTATGGAGAAAGTTAGAAGAATAGAGAGACAAATTCTCAGGCACTGTATACACAAATATAGATCTGCCTCATCAAATTACACTAAATATATCAGTAACACCACACTCTATGAAGAAACCAAGATCACCAGGATTGACAATTTTATATTATATCTGACCAGGAATTATTACGCATATTCTATCAACATTGAAGACAACTCTATTATAAAGAGTCTGATGAAGATTGATGACGAGCAAGTTAAAATCTCTATGCAATCAGGTTACTTACCCCCTCAAGTATTCACCTTCCTGGACGAAAATGGATACATCCAAGACGACTTCAATGTCCCAACAATTTTTCACTGGCCCAGGCACAAAAAAATAAGAAAATACTGTATGATCCGCTGACAAACCCGTCAAACTCACCCGACATCTTCAAATACTCTACTAGCTTACCAGCAACGGATACTCTCAGCCCAGCAAGGCTATAAAGTAAATATTGGTGGCTAGATATAAACAGCACCTACCTCAAAGAACTTAAGGACAGACTGATTAGGCACGCAAACGGTCAGGCCCCACAAAGATAACATTAAGGATACCAAATAAGGGACTGGCTACGGCCCATACAGACAGCAATAAGGTTACCAAATAAATGACTGGCTCCGGCCTACTGTGTATATATGTACATAAATCTAGGTTACGTTAGGTTAGTTTAGATATAAGTAGATTAATATCATTACATTAGTCGCTTAAGACCAAAGAGAACCTCCTGGTTTTAAAGCCGATTTCCCCAGGATTTGACACTCTATCGTTCTGCCACCAGCTATGCAGGGTCATAATTAAGTACAAATTATCATAAGCATGAAAAGTTCCTATTCTTTTTAGACACGAGCGCTCTCTCGAGACTGTTGCCTAATACACTGTGATATTGTAACGTGGTGCCATTATCGGCGGTGTTTATACCTGTAGTTATATATGAGATTGTTATGTATTCATAATTTTGTTTCTGGCTAAATAAACACACTTTATAAAAAAAAAAAAAAGGAGCTTCGGGCGCCTCAGACCCGTACCATATGAACCGCGCGTGGCGCATTGGGGCGACACCCGTATCAAAAGATTTCCGCATCACCCATGGGGTACTATTATTGATACGTTTTTTTTGTCAGTGGTATCCCCTGTAGGCTTATTCCACTGTGTCACGCGATAAAAATGGATAGGAAAAACGCGTTTTACTATCAAAATTTTAAATACGTTTGGGAAAACTTAATTTTCGCCCACGTTTAGACGTGCTGGGCATATCTAAAATATCAACGGGGAGGCTGGTCGACGTTGTACGTATTAAAGTTGAAAGCGAGGAATCGCTGAGCCGTGTGCGCTGTTCTGTCTTAATGGCACGCATTTTTGAAAACGAACATTCGCACAAATATGTTGACCCGAACATGGAAAAAATTCGGAGCGCGAAATTTTACCCCATGGGTGATGCGGAAATCTATTGATACGGGTGTCGCCCTAATGCGGCACGCGCGGTTCATATGGTACGGGTCTGAGGCGCTCGAAGCTCCTAGGCCCGCCGCGGGGGCCAAGACGCGCGGCGGGAGAAAGGAGGCGTTGCCTCCGAAAAACGGCCGCTGCGTTCACTTTAGTGCCATACCTGACCTAGACAATATCATGTCAACAGGCAATACACACTTCAAATCGTTGAATGAAATTTCATTACCTTTATGAAAAACTTGTAATTTCATTTTGTCATTAATTACAATTTGAATATTAAGTACTAAAAGATCATTGTCAAAATCAAGTTTATAAAAATAAATTCTAGAATTCACTAATTGAATATTCCAACATTCTGAAATTTCAAGTTTCTCTTTACTTACTAAATCTGAAAAATTTTCAATTAAATCTAAGGGCGGTATTCATAGTCGTTGCTTAAGACTAAGATCGTCTTAAGCATTCGGCGTCCTTTACTAATCTACTAGGTTAGTAGAGGATGCCGCATGCTTAAGACGATCTTAAGAATGAGTAGCGATTACGAATACCGGCCTAAGTCTTCAAATTCTTGAACTAAACGTTCATGATTTTGAATGACTTCTTTTCTACGTTGTTCAGGATCTTTCCTTTGTGGCAGTACAGGCTTTGAAAGATAAGTTGGTAAATTGGGAAAAATAGAAGGTACTGCATCCTCTATAAGCTTGGACACCTCTTTGGACACCTCAGTAAAATATTCTCAAGTATTCCACTAGAAGAAGCAACTTGTTCATATCTAAGAATATCATTATCGGCAAAATGAAGACTACAAACAGCAGAGGACTTTGTAGGTGTCCAATGTTTTCGCGGAATAGCAGCTACCCATTTTTTTCGCAATTCTTCATTCTTTGGAAATAAAAAAACGGAAACATAATTGTTTGATTTTAAAGTGCTATCATAAGTCCCCTTGCAACCGGGAACGCAGCAACGCCGTGGCATTGTTAATTTAGAAAATCTTACTGTAAAAAACTAAAATGAGAAAGACAAAACTCTAACCTCTACTAAGTAACTGTGCTACACACAAATGGAAGAAAAATCAACGTAATTAATAAAATAAATAAAAAACCTGTACTACATTACATATCCTATTGCACTACACTATATTTATTGCACTATATCACATTTTATTTTCATTAATGGCACGAATAAACATTTATTAAACCCGCGGACAGCCACATCGACTGGGTTACGTTTATACCAAAACCGGACTCCCGCCCTGTTGCCAGATTTATGTTCAGCACGGCTAGTATTAAAGACGGCTGTGTCTCAGTAGAAGGAGCTGTGGCAACAGCGCGGCGGAGACAGAGAGAACAGAAAATGTGGCAACTATGCGTAAAAAATTCGTCTACATAGAGTACCTGGAGATATCACCTCTGTACAACTTCTTTTTATCGACCGCAGTAGTTTCATTAGGGTCCGTCTATTTACAAGGGGCGCTTCGATTGATTCGGAACAAAACAAACTTGAGACGGCAGCCTGAAGTCATGCATATATGAGTTTTTAAAGTCATTTTCACATGTGCTTTTATTATTTCTTGCTCTATAAATGTTTCTTTTATCAATCTTTGATTTTATTTTTATTACAAAAATATAGAAATAGGATTTTTAAAATATTTTATTTTTTACGTTCGGATATACATATTGGACAAATAAAGTTTATTTCGGTTGCTCCGCACATTTCATGACCCTACCTGTAACAAACCTTACATTGAAACCATTGTTTTTCAATAGGCGGTATTGAGAACACGCATACTGCTAAAAGAAAAACGATATTTTCTTTACGAAAAATATTTGAATCGATATCACTCCTTGAGTACATCATTAATTAGGTATGTCTAATACATATTCTTGCATTCACAGAATTATTAGACTTACCTTCTCCGAATATGATGTAAAATTGTGGCAGTCCAATAAATTTTTACACTATTAAGATTCTCTAAAATACTTCCCTTTCTGTAATTGTTGATCACATGACGCTCCAATTACGGTATCTCTTTCTACATATGTTTGCGTACTAATTCAGGGCATAACCGATAAATTTTAGTGCTTACTTTGCGAGATTTAGCGAGTGGCGATATTAGGAACATGGACGATATTAGGTATGCACTTAACGTCTGTCACAAAGCTTTTGTTTTCTCTTTTTGACCAATATTAATTTAGTGTTTAGACAAATATAATCGAAAAAACACTTGTTGTATGTTGATGTATGAAATGTTATCTCTTTATGCTAATTTTAGTTCCAACCTATGTATCTCAGATGATAAAGAATATGGTAAATGTGGATGAATCGGTAGAGTAGGAGAGATGGCGCAGTCGTTATATTTCAACCTCTATAAGTACACAAGAGTGCGTTAAGGTGCTTCTGTAGAAGTCAAACAGTTGAATGAATAGCGTCAATTCGGTTTCTTCTGTGCTTTTCTCGATTTATAGGCTGCAAAAGGTAAGTGGAGGCTATATTTAACCTCTACTTAAGCAGAACATAAAATATGTTTCTAAATTAATTTTCATTTAATGTTTTGGATAATAAGATAGTAGAGGGAATAATGGACAACGCAGCGAAAGTATTTGGCCATACTAACCTATCGTTTCAGAGTTAACGAGAGGGTCATCTCTCCCTGCAAAAAGGAGAGATGGCGCAGTTACGATTGGGATAAATGGCTCACTTTAAAATTGCCTAGAACGTTAAGAAAGTTATTTCAAAACCAATCTAAATGTCGACTGGCTAAAACAGTGATAGATGTAATACTTGTGGCCGGAAAGAGAAACTGGGTAATTAGGCTCAATAAAATAAGAAAATGAGTATTTGACTGCTTGTTCTTTACAACTATTAAAATAATGTGTTTGTTTATTTATTTTATTTGTTCACTTTTCTATTCATTTGCTTTGCTAATCGTCAGTAGGTAGTTCACTTTTGGTTTGATGTGTTCTTTACTTGTTTACCGTAAATCAGGCTTGGGAATTAAGTGATCTTTTTGGCCGAGTTTCAGAGGCGACGCTTCCTTTCTCCAGCCGCGCGTCTTGGCCCCCGCGGCGGCCCAGAAGCCTCGAGCGCCTCAGGCCCGTGCCGTATGAACCGCGCGTGGCGCATTGGGGCTACACCCGTATCAATAGGTTTCCACATCACCCATAGGGTACTATTATCGATGCGTTTTTTTTGTCAGTGGTATCCCCTGTAGGCCTATTCCACTGTGCCGCGTGATAAAAATAGAGAGGAAAAGCGCGTTTTATTATCAAAATTTTAAACATGTTTGGGAAAACTAGACTTTCACGCACGTTTCTAAATGTTAGATTTACCCAGCACGTCACATCTAGTTTTCCCAAACATGTTTAAAATTTTGATAATAAAACGCGCTTTTTCACTCTATTTTTTATCACGCGGCACAGTGGAATAGGTCTGCAGGGGATACCACTGACAAAAAAAACGCATCGATAATAGTACCCTATGGGTGATGTGGAAACCTATTGATACGGGTGTCGCCTCAATGCCCCACGCGCGGTTCATACGGCACGGGCCTGAGGCGCTCGAGGCTTCTGGGCCGCCGCGGGGGCCAAGACGCGCGGCGGGAGAAAGGAGGCGTCGCCTCTGAAACTCGGCCGAAAAGATCACTTAATTCCCAAGCCTGCTGTAAATAAATCAAATTTCGATAAATCTGTAGTTGAAAATAATTTTGCTTTCTTCTTTGTTATTCATCCATGAATGATTATGTGGGCCATCCCTCCCGAAGACGCGAACCATCCCTCTCAACGACGAGAACCATCTCTCCTAGCACCTCAGCAGAGTTGGTCAGATGTGATGACTTCAGTTTTCAACCCAATTTTTAGCAAATATTGTCTCGAAGCATATATCGACCAGTTTTCCTGAATCAATATACATTTTTTAACGTTCTAGGGTTATTTTCACAAAATAAATAATATCAGTAGGGGAAAGATGTCTAAAACGCGCGTACGGTGAAATTCATATAAAAAATACAAATGCACATTATGTAAATAAAAGTAAAGTAGTTTTTATAAGATAGTTTATCTACCATATGATTGGCTTAAATTAAATTTAGCTATCTGATCAATTTTATTATATTTTTTATTCCAATTTTTGTGGAGGCATACTAAGGGGATTTCTAGGTAAATGACCCCTAGGATCATTTTATACCTGCTGATGGTAAATAAGACGAACATTAAAAAGCATTGATTTTGTTTAAATAAAAACAGAAATTAAACTTAAGGCTGCCGTCTCAAGTTTGTTTTGGTCCGAATCGATCGAAGCGTCCCTTGTAAACAGACGGATCCTAATGAAACTACTGCGGTCGATAAAAAGAAGTTGTACATAGGTGACATCTCCAGGTACTCTATGTAGACGAATTTTGTACGCATAGTTGCCACATATTCTGTTCTCTCTGTCTCTGCCGCGCTGTTGCCAAAGCTCTTTCTATCGAGAAGTCTTGAAAGAATACGGCACGAGAGCTGCGTCTAGCGTCAGAGCCTCGCTGAGCGTAAAGGAGGATAGCAATAATGAAAGATAGAGAGGTTGGGTAGTGAAGTTAGGAAACATGTCAATGAAACAATACTAATTTGCGTATTAATATTTTCTATTTATACGGAGAAGGATGTAATATTTTGTATAATCATTGTGCAATTGAAGGGTCGGGTGCAATAAGGGGATTAGCGCTCGAAATTGGGAAAAATTATTGTCCAAACGCTAAGGAAGATTGGAAAATTAAATGTTATTAAACTGAATTTTAAAAAATATAGTGGTGTAAAGCTCGTCAGAACACATATTTTTTTCTATTTACAGTTTGTTTATCCAATCATTACTATTCGAGATAAAAATTATAAACAAACAATTTTCATCGTCCAAAATCATTATTTCCTTAAACATAAATTGCAATAACTTGAGTAAATATACGCGGCACCAACAGTTAACGCGAGTGCTAAAAAACTGCTAAATAGCGCATTATACGCGGCTACTGACTGTTGGTGACGCGCGAGAGTTATATATATCATATCATCTACAATTATTTATTAATTAGTATGAAAATTTGTGAAAATCTTCCTTGTATACTAAGGAAAAACTTTGTCGCTGCAAGTTATACGTACCTAAAAATTGCCTCGATACTTTTTAACGGCGAACGTTGAAAAACATGGGTTATGTCCAGTATTACTTTTTAATTAAATATTATTACATTTTGCATCATAAGGGTTTTATGCATACATTTTACGGCTTCACTTGAATCTTCTGAAGTTATATTTCAAATCTCATAACGATCCGTTAATATTTACTGACGTTATTGCAATTTATGTTTAAAGAAATAATGATTTTGGACGATGAAAATTTTTTGTTTAGAATTTTTAGCTCGAATAGTAATGATTGGATAAACAAACTGTAAATAGAAAAAATTATGTGTCCTGACGAGCTTTACAACGCTATATTTTTTAAAAGCGGAGCGGATCCCGTGCTCACCGTATGTGCTTGCGACCATCGCGCACGCAAAGGGCGGAGTGTTACGGTGCCCGAAAGACGGAGCGAAACAAAACATCAACGCGTCGTCTGTCTCGTACCGTCCTCGCTCGCTGTCAGTGGCTCTCGCTCGCTCTCGCCTTCGCCAGACAAGAGTGAGCCAGAAGTGGTGGGGATAGCGAGTAACCCGTATCGTGTACACCAAACCGAGTACATACGGAGACAATACTGTATTACGAATTTTCAACAATACCAGGGCGAAGTACAAACAAACTGTCTTAGTTATTTACACTTTAATATGCAACAATTAACATTATTCACACAAAAAAGTACTTACCTGAAGACTGTCAAAAGTGTTGAAGGTTCTTAAGGGGGTAGACACGGGTAATGCAGCGCGCTGTATACCGACACAATCTTGCCCAAAACATGGGTTTGGGAAATTACGTTGTTTGTCCTTATACGAGCAAATTTTGGGCTGGGCGAGGTCTCATTCGAAAGATGAAGGTTCAGTGCAGCGCGCTCTGGTCATGGTTCGACGAGATTGTGTTGATATCTAATAATATGAGTGTTCAAAATAGAGCAAAAGTCGACAAAATACACACGCAAGAATCCAAGTATTTTTAGGTCACTAAAAGAGTTTTGTGACCCAAACGATGACCAGAGCGCGCTGCATTGAACCTTCCTCTTTTGAATGAGACCTCGCCCAGCGTAAAATCTGTTCATATAAGGACGAAAAACGTATCCCCGTGATTGCATTCCCAAATACAAGTTCCGCCATATTGGCGATAATATAGAGCAACTCACGTGACAAATTTAGTTGAGCTAGTGGACACGAGATGGCGCCTACTCGGGAGGACTGCCAACGTGGAATCATAGTAAAACTGAAGCGTTAGCTGGATACATGTGCCACAGCAAAAGCGTGATACAGTCAATGTATGTATTTTTGGACGATTGTAGGTTAGATTATATGCATTTTAGGCATACATTGACTAGAAACTGCTGGAAACTGTGTATATTTACTAAATTCACATTTTTACTGTAACACATACATCACCGCTGCCGAATATATGTTATAATTATATGGCCACATTATTTCAAATAAAAAAAGAGATTAGAATTTTTTACTAACACTGGAAGTAGTGATTCACTGATATCATATTTTCAGAATGTGGAAGTTACAGCAATTATTTGCAATTATTGCTTTTATTATTACTCTTCCGACTATTGTATATAACATATAACAAGGAAAAGTGCCACAAATGGATTCCTAGCATTCTCCCGATTAAATTGGCCGAAAATAATTTAAATCGGACTATTTTTAAGGAAACGGGCAAACAATTGCACATTGACAACGGGAAATTCTGCAAACAATTTTTCACGTAATTTCCTTAATTTTGGTCCGAATTATATCATTTTTGGGGCCAATTTGATCGAGAAAACATGAGGACTCGACTGACGTCACTTTCGCAAAGATCTGATTAGAAATGCAGAACTGCAGATTTGTTCACTGCTTAGCGCTCAACATTGTATGGCTCCGCTGGTTTCGAGCGTCGATTTCTTGCCAGCGTGCAGCACAAGAGGGGACATTTCATGGCTAAGGAAAGTCAGCCTTATATAGAACTCAAATCGAGAAAGACTGACAAACTTTATATTCATGTCAAACAAATACTTTAATTGTAAAATTTAGACGACAAACTGTTGTTGAATATCACCAGTTCTTTCATATGCATCACTTGGTTGGGAATTCCTGATCCCACCTTTTCATGCATTTACCTATTGAAATGTTGCTTCAAGTCATCGGGAAATTGAATTGCTTTTTCTTGTACATACATATATCTGTTCGCGATTTGGTGTCACGAATGACGCGACTTTGGTTTCCCAAATAAATTCACATTTATCAGGGCCCTCGTCTGAACCGCTTGACAAGGAGATTGAACGACGTAAATCGAGTGCGAGTGAAATAGCGCACCAGCGAGAGACGGCGACTTGAGTCATCCAGTACTGAATACGAAAATGTTCATATTTCTCATTACACCTTGATAAGAGTGTTACCACCGATGGACTGGTGAGTTTATGTCCACGAACATGAGTCGAGACGCAAAGCATTTCGGTCTATTTTTTTTTATGAATACATGATTAGGACACACACTACGTTCACTAAAAATGGACCGAATTCCTCCATACCTGACATCATTTTCATCGACAAACCCTAAAAACTCCATTGGTAATAATTTCCTTAACACTTATCAAACACGAATATTTTATCTGGCCCGTTGGTTTTATTGTCCTCTGGTGTCAACGGGTGGTCTACTGGGGCCCGAAGGTCCTCGCTCGCAGCGAGAAAGCAGAACGGTGGGATGGTAGGTCTTTCCCGATAATCCGAGCCCAACCATTTGCATGCGCAGCTTCATGTTGCAAGTCAAAAAATTCTTTTAATTACAATTAGTAATTCGCGTGTAATAGTTTGTAAGTGCAATTTAATTACGCGTCATTAAAATCATGCACAGTTCATTAATTTTAACTAATTGACCTATTCATTTATTTATCAGGCGAGATTTTCTAGCTAGAGTCGTCAAACGCGATGCTCGCCAACAATCATGTGTCTCGCTGAATTTCGTAGGCTTCAACGCTCGAAACCAGCGGGACTATACAATGTTGCAAGCTAAGCAGTGACGAATCTGAACTTCTGCAATTTCTAATCAGATCTTTGCAAAAGTGACGTCAATCGATTCCGTACAATTTTATATATAATGTTTGTTCATAACTGCTTTCTGCATAGGACGTGTAATAAGTGTATTTCATGTTCTGTTTCGGTGCTTTGCTAGAAAAAAAATGTCTAACCTAACAAACTTCATTTTCTGGGGACATGCCCTCATCTATTTTTCCTTTTCACTTATAATTCCTTACTTCCAACGTAGAATATTGTAGCACAAGCATATTTGAAGTAATTAAAATGTACAATGAATTTTCTACGTTTGCAGTATCAGCAGACTTTCTGTTTAAAATGTACAACGCAACAGCTGAGAATTTCTTTCCTTATTCAGAATAGAATACGGAAATAGCAAACAGCTCCCTCTCGCGTGCACAGGCAGCCGCGTATCTATGGGTAATACCATTTCAGTGCAGAAAAAGCCTGCTGTAATACCGACCGGCCAAATCGGCCAGGTCAGGTGACGTGTCTACCTCCTTAACTATCGAAAATTAGATCAGAGCCTTGAAAAACACACAAGACGATATAACCTTACTATGCACGATTGTAAGACGATCGTCTTTCGTTGATGAAACAATGCACATCGTTTTAAAAATAATAGCACGTCCCGGTTTTACCCAGGTACCCGGTTTTATCCTAATTTCCCCTACATTTTAAGTTTAAATTGAGTTTACATTGTATGTATTACACTAGCCAACAAAATTGGACTTTTTTTCTATTCTGTACCATTCAATAGCTGTGTCTAATAGATTTTTGTGCACAGAAAACGTATCCACAAACTGTTTGTCGGACAATAAACATCATTATATATGATCATCACCCTCAGTTTTCGAGAAATTCGATGTTGAGAAAAATGCAAATTTTCAACTTTGAACATCTTTTGTGTTCAAACAGTAATAGTTATTCGGTTGCTTGTTCTGTCAAATTATTTTATGAACCTTCCCGAACACAAAGATATAAGTTATTATTGAATTATAAACAGTTAAATATGTTTAAACAACGATCAAATGGAAAACGATACCCGAAATTTTTGCAGATATCTTTCTATATATTTCAAAAACTAAGGGTCTAAGATAAAATCTGACTACTCCACGCGATGTAACAGATATTTTTCCTCCGAAAACCATCAACAGAAGTAATAAAACTCCTTTAGTTTTCAATACAGAAACGAAAAAGTTTGGCAAAAACGTGCGTTGCCGACAGTGGTAAAATGTGTGGCGCCGTCATGCGCGCTTTACGATTCTGTGTCGCTGAGCGGCAGTGAACTGCCATTGACTACCACTGTCGGCGCCGCACATTTTGCCAAACTCTTTTGTTTCTGTATTGAAAATTAAATGTGTTTTATTGCTTTTGTTAGTGATTTCCGGAGGAAAAATGTCTGCTGCATACCGTAGAGTAGTTAGATTTTATCCTAGACCTTTAGTTTTTGAAATATATACAAAGATATCTGCAAAAATGGGTGCATTTCGGGTATTTTAATCGTTGTTTAAACATATTTAAATGTTTATAATTCAATAATAACTCATATCGTTATGTTCGCGAGAATTTATAGAATAATTTGACGGAAACAGCAACCAATTAACTATTGCTGTTGCAACACAAAAGATGTTCAATGTTGAAAATTTGCATTTTTTTCAAAACGAATTTCTCGACAACTGAGGGTGATGATGACAAACGGTTTGCGGATTCGTTCTCAGCGTACAAAAAATTACAAGAAACGGTTATCGAATGTTACAGATAAAAATGGCTGTTGGACAGTATTATTGCATTATGTTGATTATGTATTGTTAATATTGTATGTCTTCCATACTTTTTGTGAAAGTTCCACTTTTTGTGAAATTTGTGTTTTTACATGGATCAAATAATGTTTGACTGTTTCTTTATGCTGTATAAAAATCACATTTATATCTATTTCATATATTTATCAAAGAGAATTGATTTGTACACTAATTGTCCCTGAATCTTATGCACCATTGCATGTTTAAATCTGTTGTTGTGTCCCAACCGACACCTAAGCGTGTCGACACTAGAGCTGTAATTATTTGACTATTCGAATATTCGAATAATTCAAATAATTTCTTCGAATATTTGAATATTCGAACGTTCAAATATTCAGATCTATCGAATTTCTGATTGTACCGAATAGGAATCTGAACATGAAATATTTATTCACAGTTTATCGTGAAATTCTTTTCATATTGGCCTTTACAATTATTTGTTTTTCAAACGATATTCTACCTTTGTACAGTCTATGCTGCAGCCATTTAAAAAATAATTCATTGGGCAGAGCAGAACATAAATTATAAACAAATGGACATGTTTTTGATAAACAGGTGAATATTAAATTTGGCGAGTTTCTTTAATTTATTTATTAAATAAAAATAAATTTAATAAATTATTTACTAATTTTATCATTATATCTGTATAGAATTTATTCATATACTATTTATGTTTAAGTAAACAATATCACCCTTTCTGGTCAAACGTTCGTGACGCAGACATCATTCGAAAACACAGTCGTGTTCGTTCATCGTCAACGCATTATTCTCGTGTCATGATATTTTCAATCAGTCACTGAAAATTAATTTTCTGAGTGACAAAGTCACTTACATCGCGTACCATGAGAGTTAACCGGGCCTTACAACACTGAGAGAAGGGAGAGATATTCGCACGTGTGGGGGTAGGTTACAGAAACAAAGAATAAAATTACTATTAATGAGTAAGGTGGTGTCTATAAAGGGAAGAATACTCTATAAATTTTGAAAAATAACGTTATAGTAACGAGGGAAAAATAAAAATATTATAGTTCCTTAAAATCGTTTGTGGAGTTTTAGCTTCGAACAAAAAAAGTCTGCTTATACTGTTAGTCACCCGCTTATGATGGGACACGGGTGGGCCTAGAGGAGGGGGCCCTTGGCCGATTCCGTCAGGGTTGTCCACTCATTATTAAAAAAAAAATAATAATAATAATAACTGGGACTTCCGTTTCCGGTCGCGGTGAGTGAAAGTTGTGTTGGAAGTGAGTGGAGCGAGAGGTGTAGGAAAAGTGTGGAGAGAAGGTGAAAGGGGGAGTAGAGTGCGAGTGTGTAGGTAGAAGGAGAGGTGTGGAAAGGATAGGGATAAGAGGGAAAGGGCTAGGGTTGAGGGTGACAGGGATTTAGAAGGGAGAAGGGAAGGTGTGGAGGTTAGGTGATAGAGGTGAGAGAAGTGTGGCGGGAAAGAGCAAGGAGAAGTACAAGGGGTGACACCTGTCGGAGAAGAAAGGTGGTAGAGGTGTTGGAGGCATAGGCGGGAATTTTTGAACGGGGGAAAAGGATAGAGGAGCATGTTTAAAGGGAAGATCAGTGGGATTGGGGCTGGGGGACTGGGGGAGAAGGGCAGTTGGGTGGAGAGGGGAGGAAAGGGGTGGCGAAGGACAAGGGGAGCGAAGAGTTAAAGGAAAGGTGTAGGAAGGATAGTGGCAGTAGTGTGGGGTGCAGTGTGGGGAGTGTGGAGAGTGGTTGGGGAAAACAGAGAGAAAGGGAGATGGGGATGGAGGTAATGATGATGGAGCTAGTAAGTGAGATAAGGGAGATGAAAGTGGAGATGAGGAAAGAAGAAGGGTGGAAGAGGAATGGAGAGGGGAAAGAAGGAAGTGGGAAGAGTGGATGAAGGAGGAGAAGGCGAGAAGAGAGAGAATAGAGGAAAAGTTAGAAAAGTTGCAAGGAAGAGTCAGGAGAATGGTGGAAGTGATGGAGAAGGTAGAGAGATGGGAGAAGGGAGGAAGACAGGGAAAGGAAGGAGTGGAGGAGGGACAGGTGGAGGAATGGAGACTGAGATTGAGAAAGATGGAGGTGAAACAAGATAGAAAGGATAGAAAGGGCAGGAGGAACGATGTAGTCATAAGGGGATTGGGGTGGGAAGGAGGGAAAGTGGAGGTGGGAGTGAAGAAGCTTTGGGAGAGGATGGGGCTGGAGAGGGTAGGTATGAAGGAAGTAGCAAGGATAGGAAGAGCGGGAGGGGATGGACGAGGAATGGTGCTTGTGAAGTTGGCGGGAACGGAAGAGAAGAGGAAAGTGATGGAGGCGAGGAAAAAATTGAAGGTCGGGAAGTAGAGGATTGAGGATGACCTCACGGAGGAGGAAAGGAGAGGGAAGTGGAAGATAGAAAGAGAGGCAGAGGGGGAGACGAGGAGGGGGGTGAGTGTCCAGGTAGGGTATATGAAGATGTGGGTGAATGGGAGGTTGAAGAGGTGGGATGAAATTGGCGAGAAATGGATGGAGGAACAGGGAAACGAGAAAGGGGGAAAGGAGGAGGGGAGAGAGGTTAGGGGGAGAGGGGATGAGGTGGAGGAAGGAAGGTATAAGGTGGCATTTTGGAATGTGGCGGGGGTGAAGAATAAGGATGTGGAGTTCTGGAAGGGTTTGGAGGTATGGGATGTGTTGGTACTAAGTGGGACGTGGGTAGAGGAAAGAGACTGGGAGAGGGTGAGATATAAGATGCCATAGGGGTTTGTGTGGGAGAAGCAGTGGGCAAGGAGGGAGAGTAAGAAAGGGAGGGCAATGGGGGGAATGATAATGGGGGTAAGGAAGGGGATGGAAACAAGGGAAGGAGGCGAGGGAGATAAGGAGGGGATAATGATGAAGAAGGTGAGTATGGGTGGGGAGTGGTGGAGGGTAGTGGGAGTGTACGTTAATAAGGATTTGCAGAGGAAGCTGGAGGAGTTGAAGGAGTGGATGGAGGAAAGGGAGGAGGGGGTGAGGATGGTGATAGGGGGAGATTTTAACGCAAGGACGGGGGGTGAAGGGGGAGATATGGGGGGAGAGGAAGAAGATAAGGGATTGGAAAGTAGGAGATCGAAGGACAGAGAGGGGAATGGGGAGGGGAGGAGGTTGTGTAGTTTTTTGGGAGAGAGGGGGGGGGGGATAATGAACGGAAACGTGGAAGGGGATGAGGAGGGGGAGTGGACGTACACAGGAGGGAGAGGGAATTCGGTAATTGATTATATCTTAGGGAATGAGGATACGAGGGAGAGAGTGGAGAGAATGGAGGTGGCTGAAAGGGTGGAGTCGGACCATCACCCAGTGGTAGTATGGCTGAAGGGGGGATGCAATGGGAAAAAAAGGGGGAGGGAAGAGGGTCGGCAAGGGGGAAATGGACGGAGAAGGGGAGAGAGGAATTCGTAAGGACATTTGGGAAGAGAGATGGAGGGGGCAGAGGAATACAGGAAGAATGGAAGGAGTTGAGAGATAGGATAAAAAGGGTGATAAAGAAGGTGGGGCAAGGAGGGGAGAGGGGAGGAGGAAGAGGGTGGTGGGATAAGGAGTGTAAGGGGGAGAAAGGTAAGCTATGAAGGGAGTTGAGGCGATGGAGGAGGGAGGGTGGAGATGGGAAAGAGTATAGGAAAAAGAAAAAGGAGTATGCAATTATGTGTGAGTTGAAGAAGAGGAAGGAGATAGAAAGGTGGGAGAAGGAGATGGAGGGGGTGAAGACAGAGGGGCAGGTGTGGAAGCTAGTGAATAGTGAGAGGAGGAGAGGAAGGAGGGTGGAGAAAGGGATAAAAATACTTTACGGGCTATTCGGAGGAGCGGAGTGGAGGGTGAGGAATGGGGGAGAAAAAAGGAGGGGGAGGACAAGGAGGGAGAGTTAAGTAAGGAGGAGGTGAGAAGGGTGGTGAGGAAACTGAAGGATGGTAAGGCAGGAGGGGGGGATGGTTTAACAAACGAGGTGTGGAAGTATGGGGGGGGTGGAGGTGGGGAACTGGTTATGGGAAATTTGTAATAGGGTTTGGAAGGGGGAAGGTTGGGTGGAAGAATGGAGGGAAGGGGTAGTGGTACCTGTGGTGAAGAAGGGGGCGGGAAAGAGGGTAGAGGATTACAGGGGGGTTACGCTGACACAGACAGCGTACAAAGTGTACGCGTCTGTGTTGGCGGAGAGGTTGAGAGAGGAGGTGGAGGGGAAGAAGCTGTTGCCACCGAGTCAGGCCGGCTTTAGGAGGGGAATGGGGTGCATTGACAAGATCTATGTACTAAACTATTTGATAAATAGGCAGGTTACGAGGAAGGAAAGAAGGATGGTAATTTTCTTCATTGACCTACAGGCGGCTTTTGACTCGGTGGACAGGGAAGTGCTAGTGAAGGCGATGCGGAAGAGGGGTGTGAGGGAGGGGCTGGTGGAAAGATGTGAGGAGGTTTTGAGGGAAACGGTGTGCAGGGTGAGGGTGGGGGAAGAGATGGGGAGGGATTTTTGAACAGCTAGGGGAGTAAGGCAGGGATGCCCCCTGAGCCCGAGCTTGTGTACTTTGATTTTGGTGAATTTAGATGAGGAGCTGGAAAGGGGTGGAAGGGGAGGGGTAAGGTTGGGGGGTAAGAGGGTATACACGCTTGCGTATGCCAATGATGTGGCGATGGTGACGGTAGATGAGGAAGGGATGAAGGGTATGATGGCCAGATTGGAAAGATACATGGACGAGAAGGGGCTGCAGCTGAATGTGGAGAAATCGAAAATAATGCGGTGTAGGAAAGGGGGGGGGGGAGGTGGAAGAGGGTGGTATGGAGATGGAAGGGAAAGGCGATAGAGGGAGTTCCAATATCTGGGGTATACGGTGATGACGAATGGGGGGCAGGAGGCACACGTAAGGGATAGAGTGAGAAAAGCGGCGATTGGGGAAAAAGGGTATGGCTTTTTGATAGATTGGTGTGGGCGACGGTGGGGTATGGGGTGGAGATATGGGGATGGAGGGAGAGGGAAAGGGTAGAGGGTTTGCAGGAGAGATACCTGAGATGGTTGTTGGGGGTGGATTGGTGCACTCCAGGGTATATGGTGCGGGAGGAGTTGCAACGGGACATGTTGAAGGGAAGGGCGGGGATGAGGGCTTGGACTTATGAGAGGATGTTGGAGGAGGGGCAGGGGGGGGAATTGGCGAGGGAACGTTGGGAGGAGATAAAAGGTAGGGCGAGAAGGGGAAAGGTGCTGGGGGGTGGGAGGAGGAAAGGAAGTGGTTTTTTGAGGAGAGAGGATGGACAGTGGAAGGAGTGGAACTGATAAGGGGAAGGGGAGAGTTGAGGGGGGAGGAGTTGGTGTGTAGGGGAAGGAGGTTAGAGGAGGTGGAAAGATGGGAAAGGATTAGGGACTCCAGGTATAATAGGTGGTATGGAGTGGTAAAAGCAGTGGGGGTGCCGGGATACCTGAAGAGGGGGTGGGGTGAAAGCAGGTGGAGGCGAGTGGCGAGGTTCAGGTTGGCGAACGAGATGAGAGGATGGAGGTATTGGGGGGGGGAGGGGAGGACAGAAAATGCAGGGTATGTGGGTCGGGGGAAGAGACGTGGGAGCACGTGTGGGAAGTGTGTACGGACTGGGGGGTTGTGAGGGGGTGGCAGGAAGTGGTGAGGGAGGTGTTGCAACGGGACATGTTGAAGGGAAGGGCGGGGATGAGGGCTTGGACTTATGAGAGGATGTTGGAGGAGGGGCAGGGGGGGGAATTGGCGAGGGAACGTTGGGAGGAGATAAAAGGTAGGGCGAGAAGGGGAAAGGTGCTGGGGGGTGGGAGGAGGAAAGGAAGTGGTTTTTTGAGGAGAGAGGATGGACAGTGGAAGGAGTGGAACTGATAAGGGGAAGGGGAGAGTTGAGGGGGGAGGAGTTGGTGTGTAGGGGAAGGAGGTTAGAGGAGGTGGAAAGATGGGAAAGGATTAGGGACTCCAGGTATAATAGGTGGTATGGAGTGGTAAAAGCAGTGGGGGTGCCGGGATACCTGAAGAGGGGGTGGGGTGAAAGCAGGTGGAGGCGAGTGGCGAGGTTCAGGTTGGCGAACGAGATGAGAGGATGGAGGTATTGGGGGGGGGAGGGGAGGACAGAAAATGCAGGGTATGTGGGTCGGGGGAAGAGACGTGGGAGCACGTGTGGGAAGTGTGTACGGACTGGGGGGTTGTGAGGGGGTGGCAGGAAGTGGTGAGGGAGGTGTTGCAACGGGACATGTTGAAGGGAAGGGCGGGGATGAGGGCTTGGACTTATGAGAGGATGTTGGAGGAGGGGCAGGGGGGGGAATTGGCGAGGGAACGTTGGGAGGAGATAAAAGGTAGGGCGAGAAGGGGAAAGGTGCTGGGGGGTGGGAGGAGGAAAGGAAGTGGTTTTTTGAGGAGAGAGGATGGACAGTGGAAGGAGTGGAACTGATAAGGGGAAGGGGAGAGTTGAGGGGGGAGGAGTTGGTGTGTAGGGGAAGGAGGTTAGAGGAGGTGGAAAGATGGGAAAGGATTAGGGACTCCAGGTATAATAGGTGGTATGGAGTGGTAAAAGCAGTGGGGGTGCCGGGATACCTGAAGAGGGGGTGGGGTGAAAGCAGGTGGAGGCGAGTGGCGAGGTTCAGGTTGGCGAACGAGATGAGAGGATGGAGGTATTGGGGGGGGGAGGGGAGGACAGAAAATGCAGGGTATGTGGGTCGGGGGAAGAGACGTGGGAGCACGTGTGGGAAGTGTGTACGGACTGGGGGGTTGTGAGGGGGTGGCAGGAAGTGGTGAGGGAGGTGTTGAATGACGAGGGAGGGGGAGAGGAATGGATGAGGAGAGTGGAAGAAAGGAGGGGGGGGGGGTGGAGTGGAGGAATGGAAGATTAAGGATTGAGAGTAGAAGGAGGCGAACGGAAGCGGGGGTCGGATGGTAGCGAAGGGAGGGGGAGGAAAGGCGTGCGTGGCGAGGGCAAGCGTGCGAGCGGGCGAATTAGTTATAAGAGCGGATAGTATATATGGTTTAGATGTAAGGGAATTGTGATTATGGATTGTAAACCCCGAGGGGACATAATAAAGTACTACTACTACTAATAACTGATGGTTGTTTTCGTTTCAAAATTTACGAAAGATTAATAAAGTTAAAGATTTATCGTTTGAAAAACAAATAATTGTAAATGCCAAAATGAAAAGAATTTCACGATATACTGTGAACAAATATTTCATGTTCAGATTCCTATTTGCGGCCTTTACATGGACGTTCTTGCGTGGCACTTTTGCGCGCCACACGCCAGCGCGGCATGCATTTGGCGTGGCGTCCCGGAATGTCGGAAGGAGCGCGCTCCTTCTCGCAGGCCAGAAGATCGTACCCGTCACTACTTAGAGACAGCGAGTTCGGGCTCCCATTTCTACGTCGACTCCACATGCTTCTTCCAGGAACCAGCGCAATCTTGTATTGTGTACTACCTGTTCCATGTATATTATCGATCTGCGAAACGATCGGTAAGACACGATCGCGATATATGTAGGTTTGCGAAAAGTATACGAATTCCTCGATATACCTGGCTTATAGAGGATATCATAAATGCTGTTACTGTAGGGCACACTGAAACATCTGTTTTTACGAAGCTACATTTGGTTCACCCGAAGGTGCTATAAATTATGGAAATGGTTTATTACTCAGTTATAACGACTGTATTGCGATCTGCATTCTCCTTGCAGACGAAAAATTTCCACCTCATCGGACGTTCTTGCTAGCATCTTGTGCGTGGTTAGAAGTGTGGCGCGCCGGAATTCCACGTTCTTGCGTGTGAGTAGAACCATTGTCAGGCGTGTCGCGTCCAAAAGTGTGGCGCGCAAGAATTTTCGCCGCAAGCAAACCTTGACTCAAGAGGCAACGCTACCGATAAACCGTGCCTCGATGGGTTTCAAGGACTTCGATAGAGACTTGATACCTGACTTTATACGAGACTCATGCCTGATTAGGCACAGCGTCATTGTCACCCAGGTCGGGACAGAATAAACTTGTTTAACGTTACAGTGAGTTCCAACTCTTTAACCAGCAACGATCCCCTACCTTCGGTTTCAAACCGAATCCTTCCGTCCCGGCATATTCACCCGATCCTTCGGAGTACGTTGGACGACGATCGTGAAGGACGGCCCGGAGCACCCCGAGATTCTCTGCCAGAACCTAGACCCCAGACGCCCAGACACAACACTGTTTTATTCGGAAGCAGTAAAAGTGGACATACAATATCTCTGCACTGAGCCATCGATATGTTTCTGTTATTACTGTAGTATCGAGTATGTTTTGCATACGCATAACACATGTTTGCATATTTGCATTGGAGATGTGAAAATAAACATCTGCAGCTCAGTTATCACTAATTATTATTATTTATGCATAATATGTATGTTGGCCAGGAGTAAGTCATAAATATGGTAACGTGTGATACGAAGACAGATATTATCGCTCTGACGGGATTGCTTTACTGGTATCTTTCATTTATTTGAAGTACATGTAGCACTCTTCAATATTAAAAGTTTCTTGTGTCAAAATCAGCATCATTTTTCAAATTGTTATCAGAAATAGTACTGGGTTAAGGGTCTTCAAAATTTCTCATGAAGAACTATGTGTGTGCAAGATAAAGGAAGAGAAATAAATGAAAGTGACATGCATGGTTTTAGAAGTTAGAAGGGGACATCCAATAGAATCATTTTTAGTGGTCTTTTTTTCTCGCTAATCGTTCACATTTCGCCCGGTCCAAGAGTTACCAAACATTGTCGTAAGTTATTACTTACATGAAATCAGCGGTTGAAAATTGGGCTATACTACTTTTACCTTTTTTCATTATAATAATAATTCTTTATTGCGCCAGTAGACAATACGAAAATAACAACAAGATAAAACAACAAATACATATAAGAAAACAAGAAAGAGAAAAATAGTAGACTTAGAAATTATATACATACCGATCGCAAAAGTAAGACAGTAAACTAAACACAAGACCAAACAAAAGCAAGTAAAATTTACAACGGCTTACTTGTCAAGTATTATAAAGCTACTCGTTAACATTGAATTGTCAAAGTATGTATTTTATTAATTTAATATCATATAATTGTCAATATAAAATACGTCTTTTATTTTATACCGACTCACATGATTATTATTTACCAGTCTATTTGTCCCAAAAATAATAATCTTCAAAAATTGTCGTCGAAAATTGAAATGTGGTTTAGCTTCGGACCTCTTACCGTTCATCTTGGTGGTGGTATCGAAACGTTTGTGCGTAAACCGCACCACACGTGTTGAATCCTTTCGTTGGTGGGGCTGGTGGGGGGGGGGGGGGGGCAAGAGGGTGGGTAGAACATTTAATTTGAGCTTGCGAGGGAAGTCGTTGATTGAAGACGAGGTACGCCAGTTGTGGTTCGACACTGCCTCGAGTTGGATTGTCCGGAATTTTTGGAGAAATATCCCGCGCAGTATTTGACATAAGAAGTAGCTGTAACGTTTACGGATCCCGCTCGGGAGTATTGTTGCATTCTAACATAATAAACGTATTAGATCGTTTGGTGCCCAATTGTTTTTGTTGGATATAAGGTGTCATTGCGTTTGACTTATGCCAGTTTATAGCTTTCTCCACTCGATCTTACTTTGTAACGTTAAAACATAGTTAATGGCTATACAGTGAAGATTATACCTACCGTGTTCCTAGTGATTGGATTCGAACTTCGAACCTCAGCTGTTTTGAAATAGAACAATGAGCATTCGACCACATATCCTTATCCCTCGAGTTGCGAGGCTAGCGATTTGCGCGATAAATTTCGAAATCGTGATTTGAGTAAAATGTGTGGGTATTAAAAGTGCGCTTGGCGTAGTTCCTTTTAGTCTATCGAAATCAGTCAACACCGGCTGTCGACTATTACGCTCTAAACTACTCGCGAGGATTTTTCCCGTAAGTTTAAAATATTTTCTTTACAACTATTTAAGTACTTCGAACACTCTGCTTCCATCGCATGCTTTTATTTATTTCCTTTCTGCGCTGTGGTAGCTCATACCGCTATCGATTAACGATATCTCAAAATTGAAATGTACTAGATATGATATTTATCAATCAAGGGACTCAAGAAATATTATGAAGTGATAATTATAATTCATGAATTACAATAATGTAACACACATTTCTGACACTTCACTCAACACTTTTCGCTTTCTTATTTTCACTCGTAACATGCCCGAGTATCGTGCCTAACCGTCCCGCGTTCTAAATTTTATCAAATATGATTCTTGTTCGCGAAAAGGTCATTTATTTATTTATTGTAATCAGTTAATAGAGATTATCTGATAAACTGATAACGGCGATGATTCGATTTCTTTATCGTAAAGTTTTCTTGCTTATCAAATTCATCGTATATCTAGTCAATGAAACTTCCGCAGCATAAACAACGTGTATGTTTTACGTGTTCGACGCCTAGAATATTAACAAAGAATTAGAAGTGTCGACGTTAATAACGTAGATTCTATGATATTCTGAAAAACATTTAATATTGCCGAGCAGTAAACAGCTTGTTGAGGTAAAAGTGTGATATGTCGATTCTGGTATTTATTATACAATTAAAATTACTTTCATTGAAATACTTATGAAACTGTAATAAAGCCAAAGTTTTACTACGGTGATATTAAAATCATAGGTTCAAAATATATTGCTATTAAAATTATTAATCATTTATTAGACGAAATAAGCTTTCAGTTAATTATTTCTTACAATAATTGCTGTACACGTGTTTCCTCTAACCGGAGTGGCCAAACATTGTAGATATTTCTATTGATTTTATTATTGATATTATTTGTATTACTGTAATATTACAATTTTGATCTTATGTGAAAAGTAATTTCAGTCGGGCAGCAGGTAAATATTCAACGATGAGGTATTTTTCATTATTCCCATTTCAGTTATTAATTTTATCTGTTTAGTGTTATATTTGATGTACATATATGATAGATATTTATGAAATAATAATAGATGCGTACTAAAGCTGTACATTTTCACCAGTGTCTTTGAACATAATATCATTTTCGCGTATTTGCGACTGCTTTCCCCCTAATTACTTCATGGTAGTAGCCGAGTTAAAAAATACTTACCTTCCCCTCTGAAAATGCGGATGTGCTATCATGTTTTTCAATCAAGTGTCATTAATCGAGGTTTTTGAAGCCTCGACCTAATTACTAGCAGTATTATTTATTGACTCGCGAATATGCTTCAATCTGATGTTCTATGTGACACTTAAATTAAAAAAGGTTGTAATAAATGCTGTAAAATTGTTATCAAATTGTTATATTTATGAATGAAAATATTACAATTTTTCTGGGGAGTAGTTAAAAAAATACGATTTGGCTTTCTCTTAAACAGAATGTCTTAACTTCCTTTTTCTCCAGCCATTAGTTACACTGACATTTTAAAAGGAATTAAACCATATATGTAGTTGACGCATTTGGTGATACTATGCGATGAAATCATTGTACAATATAATTCCTCTTAAGAAGGAGCGTTTCCTCTTTATTTTCTTTTCTCTCCGTTTGCTTCCTTTTCTGTTTCCTCCGGAAAATGAGAATGAAATAAGTCTAACAAAGGAAGGCGGGTATGTGATTCCCCCTGATATTTCCGTACTTTGGGATTTTTTAGTGTGCACTACTTCGAATCATTTTGTAGAGAATCAAGCTCCAACGATCAGTCGTTTGTTTATAATATCGGCTTGAAGTTTAGTCATGCCAGAGAAAGTCAATACCTTTGGAAGGAGAAGCAAGTTTTAGAGCTGAAAATTCGCATTTGCAATGAGTCAAATATCAAATCGTAGGGCTCGGCGAGCCGTTTAAGAAACACCCCCTGTTGGGTACTACTGGATAGGGTTTATACAAAAACCGACTTTTGAAAACACCGGTTTTCGGATTCCACTATTCCCTAAAAACCGGTTAAACCGTTTTTCAAATGTTCACAAAAATATAATTAAAATAGATAATAAATATCTGTACTTATTTTAAAATTTCCAGCTTTTTTAATATTTATGTAATTACAAAAATATAACAGAATAAAATGTACTCTATCTATACAAAACCAAATAAATAAAAAAAATTAAAATAACTAAAATCCGTACAAATCTTTACAATTTTTGAGTTCATTTAATATTTATGGATCTACAAAAATATTACACAATAAAATACACTGCATACCAAACCAAATGAAAGAACGTAAAATAACTAAAATCCGTACAAAATATAAATTATAAATCTTTATTTCATTTAGTATTTTTCCTCCACGAAAATATGGACTCATGAATATTAATTTTACAGTAAACTGTTACCTACTACGATATGCTTGTGTCCGAGGCGATTTCAAGCCAAAATGTTAACGTTTTAAATTAAATAATTAATTCATTTTTACATATTAATTCTAGTACATAAAACCGTTTTCTTTTTTTAAACTGAAACCCCTTTTTCGAATTTTACAAATTTATAAAAAAAAACGGGTTTTAAACTCGATTTTTAAAAACCGACAAACCCTACTAATTGTTAGTACTGTTCTAAATCCGGACTAATGTTAATTCCGAGTGTCGAATACTATACCCGAATTTATAAAAGACCAGTTGCACTCAAATGGGTCTGTTTCTTGAACCCTACAATTTAATATATGACTCACAAAAGCGTGTTTCCAGTTGTATTCCTCTCCTCGTAAGTACACAGTTACCGCACAAGAGGTCCCGTGTTCGATTCCGGACATATCGAATAATTTTTTTTCCTTGCTAAAGAACTACTGAAAGTTAATTTCTGTATTTATGTTTTATTTAATCCTCTGATTTATTTCGGAGATTTTCTAATTTTATTTATACATTTCTTCCGAAATCTAAAGTTCCAACCACACTTTGGAAGTTTAAACCAATATTATAAACAAACGGTTGAGCGTTGGAGCTTAATTTTGTATAAAATGATTTGAATTAGTGTACATTACAAAATCCCCAAATGGAGAAAAAAACTCGAGTGGACCACTTGAACGCTTTACCTTGTAAGAAACAAAAGGAGCTGATACCTAGTGCTCGAATCACTGCCCGTTATCTACATATTCGTATACATTTGAAAATAATATTCTATAACTTGGAGACTACAGTAATTGTGTAGGAATATTTACAAATATTTTCAAGGAAATAGGGTAAATCCGGGAGGCGTGGTTGGGCCGGAGAGTAGGTCGAGTCGTTATATTTCAGACGCCCTACGTAAAAATGCGTTAAATGCAGACCAATTACTTCTCTAGAAACCAAACAGTTGAATGCATAGCGTCATTTCGCTTCCTTCTATGTTTTTCTGGATTTATAGGTTTTAAAAGGTAAATTGAGGTTATACATTTAACTTCATTTGTCACAGAACGGTGGACAGAATCGTATTTAAAATAAACTTCTAAGTTTATTTTCGTTTAATGTTTGGGATAATAAGATAGTAGAGATATTGAGGGACAATGCAGACAAAGTATTTGGCCATATTAACTCTTACTCTCAAAGCTAAAGAGAAGACCATCTATCGCCGTAGAAAGGTGAGATGGTGGAGTTATGATTTTTTTTATTATTTTTGTTAATTTTTTATTATTATTTTGGTTTATTTTGTTTATTTATTCACTTTTGTATTCATTTGCCTTGCTAATCGCCAGTAGGTAGTTCACTTTTTCTTTGATGTGTTCTTTACTTGTTTAGCATAAACAAATTAAATATCAATGAATCTGTAGTTGTATTCACTCATAAATAAGTTTGCTTTATCCTTTATTAATTTTCCATGAATAATTATGTGAGTGGTCTCTGCCAACGACGAAAACCATTTCTCTCGGCACCTCGGGACAGGTGGTCAGATGTCATGGTTTTAGTTTCTAACCCGATTTACAGTAAATAGAGTCTTAAAGCAAATATCGACCAGTTTTTCTGAATCAGCATAAAATTCTGAAAATATAGGTTTGTTCTGATAAAATGAGTAATTTTTATATTAGTTTTAATAGCTATTTTATATTATGTCGACCGCGTCTCCCGGATTTACCCTATGAAAGTAATAGTTATTGAATGAAAAGTTAGGTTTTAAATCGCTTCGTAGTATACGAAATATGCTAGAAGCGTGAGGTAATAAATTCATCGTAGAAAAATACAGGTTAAAATAAATTCTGTACTGTTCATTCTATAGACAAGTAAATAAATAAACAATTATTATATTTAGAAGTATGTTGGCAATAGTACAAAATGTTTCTAATTCAATGATTCGATTTTCCGCTAAAACTTGTTCCGAATATTGAAAAATTTGATTTCCTATTTTATTCCGACGTGTAGCTTTAATGTTATTGTAGTAACGGATTCATATATTAGTACATATCATTTATATTGGGAAACTTACAAACGTACACGAGAAGATCTGTTTTAAACATTTTCGCAAGAAACAAATTATGGTACAAAGAGAAATTCAATAATATAAAAAGAATCATTATTTAAGTTTTATGCATTTACATTGATAATACATTTATGAGAGAACAATTTGCAGCGACAGCTGACTTAAATATCGTTCGAAAATTTGATTACAGATAATGGATTTATTTTTCAGTTCTTTATAAAGATGTAGTTAGTAATTCCTGTAAAACGTTATCAATGCTTGTGAATGTTATTAAAAAATGATGTGGAAAAGTAGTTATTATAATTTTAGCTATTTATTGTATCTGGTCACTACGTTGGAAGTTTTATTAATTCTTTTATATTGTAATAAAACCACGTGCCGATGTTCGCGTAAGTCTCGTTTAATTTTGTATATTTGAGCAGTTTTAAGTATAAAAATGGGATTAAGCAAAGTAAATAATAAATTTTCTATTTGAAATCAAAGGGTTTGCCTGTAAGAGGTGGCAAGTATACATATATGCCAAGGGCAGGCAGATGATATTAAGAGGTTAGTTCCGGTTGCTTGCTCTGGTTCTATTACCTATGCTAGTTCAATATACTGTTCCGACGTTTCTTATTGGATTTATGTTCTTGGCATTATTAATACAATAATTGTTTTAAATAAGTGGTAGTCCCTCTGTCTATGTCTAAGACAGCCATTTACATTCAAATCAGTCATCATCACAATAAGAAAATATTGTTTTACCCTCGAGACTAAAGCATTATCATTAAATACATACATATAAATTAATAATTGTAATTTAATTGTATGTAACTGTATGTAAATTAATGTCAAAGTTATAGTCACATTTTCACACTTGTCTGTTAATGAAAATAAATTACAAATATCATGCGGTTTTCATTAATAGTAACATTTAATAAATTGCTTATCTGACTAATCTCACGCTCTGTAACATTTCACATTTCACCGGATGTGAAAAATCATAGGAAATCTAATTTTTTTCATTATAAAAAGACTATCTCTTTAGTGAGATGAATAAATAAAGACTCGCTAAATGACAAGAATGTCTTAAAATACATCTGTCTCCTCCGCTGTAAGTGGTGCCCTTTAATTTTATATACGTATCTCATAAAAATGAATTTTGAGATCTCTTATTAAAATATGGTAATTTAAGAATGAACGTATGTTTCGCATATTTAACACTTTATATATTAAGCAGTCGACAGTCGTATTACAGTTATTTAAAGTTTTAGACGTTACATCATAATATGAACATTCCATAATAATTGTTGAATACTATTGTATTCCGCATTATTGTATTTTTCAAGAATTTTTATGCATGAAACATTTAACCAGTAACACTGAAATACTAGATTTAATTAATATGTACTAGCATATTTATTATTAGCTTATTATAAAATATTAACTCGAAACTTAAGGTAGTTCCTAACCAACTAGGTTAGTCAAATTAGAGTAGGGTAAAAAACGATAAATATAGAGCAGTATGATACTATATAAATAATAATAATAATTTTTAACACCATGTATATATATTTCAAAAGTTCAATATTAATAAAAATAATTGTAATACGAACATAGAATATTAACCTGGTTAGCGTAGTGAATTGGAGCAGCACATCTGGCAACGTCGCATTCATTTGGAACATCTTTTATAACCAAAATGTCAGAAAAAAATGTTCATATGAATTTGAATCGTCGTTCGCTATTTAAATTTCTAAACATATCGATTGTGCGACGTTGCCACGTTGACTGCTCTACGTAGGTTAACTCGGGGTAATATGCCACAGTTAACTTTGAAACGCGATATCTCGCAAGTATAAGTAGATACCGGGAAAAAGATAAAACTATATGAAAGTGTAACTAATTCTGTGTATTGACTAATAAGTAGAGATATGTAACTTTTATAGTTCAATGAGAAACGTACGAAATATCTACTAATCGACATAAGAAATATCTACTACATTCTCAAAATTTGTTCTCCAGTTTTTATTTCTAGAACAGCTCCTATTATTCTGCTTAGGCATGGTTCTAATACGAAAAAACAACTCGATCGCATTAAATAGAAAGAGTTATAAAGATAAGAGTTTACCGACAAACATGTGGCATATTATTCCAAACGGCCGTAAAAAGAAGGATGGAAAATCTCTCCACAAAGAACATAGTTTTAACGGATGTTTGAGAGGTTATAAAATTCCTTTGTTAGTATACTTTATCATAATCTATAGATTTTTTGTATAACTGTTCACACAAATATATAATCTGCATTCTAGTTACAGTATGAAATTAGATCAAGCCGATAATTTTATAACTTACCATGATTTATTGAAAATAAAAGAAGATAAAAGCCAAAATCTGTTGTCGTCTTAGCAGTTACACTAAATTGAACGGATTTAGTGCAAATATAACGACATCTGTGTATTATTTAAAAAAAATATTGAGAAGTGGCATATTACCCGCGGTGGCATATTACCCCGAATTACCCTAACTTCTAAAAAATTTGCATGTAAACCTTTGTTTTATGGACATTTACGAAGAAACCATGTGGTCAGTTTCGCAGAAATTAATGAATTCATTTCGTGACATTTCGATGTACTGTTGTGCCAATTTTGATACTGATTTTGAATATAGTTTTCCTGTTTCAGAAGAAAAACTGAAATTACAACCCTTTTTTTTTCGACACTGCCATATGCCACTGTGTTAAAATACGTCAACTTAAATTAACAATTTCTCGATAAGTATGTGGTAAATTGATTTTAAACTTCGTACAAGGGTTTCTTGTATTCGAAATTAGTTTTGAACAAAATTTGAAAGAATTCTTGAATTTAATAGATTATTCAGGAACTACCTTAATATTCCATCGAGTATAGAAGATGTTTCACCTAAACAATTTTATCATCCGAAATATTCCTGCTATATTTTAAATTTTATGAAAATATATCCTACGAAAGTTGCATAGTTTTCGAGGGTTTATGAGGTAAGAAAGGGAAACTTAATTTTTTTTAAATGTCCGGTAGCCACTTTAAATACGAATTAAACGACATATAATAATAATACGTCCAATAATACGTCCAATAATACGTCCAATGTCACTGAAGGACCAAAAAAAAGATATGTTAACCCCCTTCTAACAGAATAAAACTATTGTTACAATATGCCGAATATATTTTACAATATAACAGAACTATGCAACTTTTGTAGGAAACATATTTAAGAAATTTTGAATATATCAGAAATATATCAGGTGATAAAGTTAGATGAAACACCCTGTATAAAAACTTTAAACATGCATGTTTGCAACTTAAGCCGAGAATAGTATAATTAAAGGTTCGGATGCAATAAGGGGACTAGCGCCAGGGATTGTAACCGCCGCCTAACCCTAACCCGAATCCGGTTAACCGAGGGAAGGTTACTGTAACCCGTAGCAACCCCGAAGGAACGGCTCCCAAAGAGTACAGAGAGCCGGTTAACCCGCTCAGAGCGGGTTAAAAGTGACATACGACATTCTACGTCCAAAGTCCGGCTATGCGCCGCTCCGCGCTCGTCCACCGCTGCGCTAAAGACTCCATCCTAGGAGGGAGATTAGTTTGTAGGTAGAATTTCAAATAATATTGTCATTTTTCAAATTTAGAAACATGTCAACCTCGAGGAGAAATTTGCAAAATAAAAATTTGTTTATAATTCAACGTTACATAAATAATTTTACAATTTCAAAAAAATATTATTCAAATAGGCCAAACCTTTTGCATTAAAATAAAAAAAGAATGAACCTAATGCGATATATAGTTTCTGAGATAAAAATTCATAAGTACAGCTCGTTTCCACGAGAATAGGGAAAAACTACGCACTCTACCGTATTACTGTAACCCGCTCTGTGAGCGGGTTAACCGGGTAACTCTGTGCCTGGATGCCTCGGGTTACCCGGTTATGCGGGTTAGCCTACGGTACTGACCTTTGGTCGAAGAAATTTTTTTTGTTTATAATTTTTATCTCGAATACTAATGATTCGATAAAAAAAAAACTGTAAATGGAAAAAATGTGTGCCGTGACGAGCTTTACAACACTATATTTTTTAACACTATATTTTTAGTTTTAGCTCTGAGCTAAAAACGCTTAAAGACCGCAAATTAGGTCGAAAATCGCTGATTTCGGGAATTTCGCGATCTTTCAGCGTTTTTAGATCAGAGCAACGTTAACCGATTTTGATGAAATTTTAGGCATGTATACAACTTACTTCAATGGCAAAAGGTTTGTTTTTTAATTTTCATTACAGGCGCAGATAAAAAAGTTGAAAAAGCGACCTTCACTATTTTTTTTTGCTATTCCGACCATTTGCAATTTATTTCAAAACGACAAAACACATCACGTAGTAAACTAACCCTTCTACCTTCTCAAACAACCTCTTGTCGGTTGTACCCATTTTAAAAAAGTGATTCTGTTTTAAAGGGAGTGTATTCACTTTTGCACCTTACTGTATATTAAGATTTCTTCTGCATAAGTTATCAATATTTTCTACGGAGTTTCCTCTGTAAAGTCTATTTTAAATTTGAAAATTACGCTGGTTTGATAATATTCGATCGCTCTAATTTAAATATTGTCCAGTAAAATGATGCTTTATTACATCCTTAATCTACAAGCCGTGTAATTATAAATTGAAGACAGACACATGCGTCTATAAAGTTTGAGGACTAGGTTAATACAAAATTAAACTCTCATGTTTATTCCTCCATATCTTGGATGTAGTCAAAACGTCCCTTCAAGTGGGATTTCAACTTGGGATATAGAAAATAGTATACGAATAACGCCGCTGGTTAAGAACTGCTACGCTTTTCGTAACAAGAAATTTCTTAATGATAGTCGCGTTATGAGAAGGAGTATTGTCATTCAGCAAGAACCAACCACCGATATTTGCAATTTCATTTAAGGGGGTAGACACGTCGCGTGGTCTGCCCGATTCGGCAGGTCGATATTACAGCAGGTTTTTTCTGCACTTAAATGGTATTACCCATAGATACACGGCTGCCTGTGCACGCGAGAGGGAGCTGTTTGCTATTTCCATATGTTATTTTGAATGTGGAAATAAATTTTCAGCAGTTGCATTGTACTTTTTAAACAGAAAGTCTGCTGATACTGCAAACGTAGAAAATTCATTGTACATTTACTTGAAATGTGCTTGTGCTACAATATTCTACGTTGGCAGTAAGGAATTATAAGTGAAAAGGAAAAATAGATGAGGGCATGTCCCCAGAAAATGAACTTTGTTAGGTTCGACATTTCTTTTCTAGCAAAGCACCGAAACAGAACATGAAATACACTTGTTACACGTCCTATGCAGAAAGCAGTTATGAACAAACATTATATATAAAATTGTAAGGAATCGATTGACGTCACTTTTGCAAAGATCTGATTAGAAATTGCAGAACATCAGATTCGTCACTGCTTAGCGTGCAACATTGTATAGTCCCGCTGGTTTCGAGCGTCGAAGCCCACGAAACTCAGCGAGACACATGATTGTTGGCGAGCATCGCGTTTGACGACTCTAGCTAGAGAATCACCCCGTATAAATGCTAATAAACGATAGTGTGAAGCGGCGTGCGTTTCAACTGCACATTGACAATATCGTAGATTCTAGGGCCTAGAATATTAACTCCGTAATACGATGTTCTTCACCAGAGCACTGCATTACTGATGAAAATAATGTCAAACATGGAGCAATTCGGTCTATTTTTAGTGAACGTAGTGTGTGTGTGTCCTAATCATGTATTCATAAGAAAAAATAGACCGAATTGCTTCGCAACTCGACTCATTTTCGTGGACATAAATTCACCAATCCATCGGTGGTAACATTCTTATCAAGCTGTAATGAGAAATATTAACATATTCATATTCAGTACTGGATGACTCAAGTCGCCGTCGACCGAGGGCTCTAATAAATGTGCATTTATTTGGGAAACCAAAGCCGCGTCACTCGTGACACCTACTCGCGAACAGATATATGTAAGCACGAGAAGAAGCAAACAATTTTCCGATGACTTGAAGCAACATTTCAATAGGTAAATGCATGAAACTCTGGGATCAGGAATTCCCAACCAAGTGATGCATATGTAAGAACGGGCGAAATTCAACAATAGTTTGTCGTCTAAATTTTACAATTAAAGTATTTATTTGCAAAGTCCTCTCTTGTCCTTCACGCTGGCAATCATGCAACTCGCTGAGTTTCGTGGGTTTCGACGCTCGAATTTAGCGGGGCCATACAATGTTACGCACTAAGCAGTGACAAATCGTCAGTTCTGCATTTCTAATCAGATCTTTGCGAAAGTGACATGAATCGATTCGTCATGTTTTCTCGCTCAAATTGGCCCCAAAAATTATATTATTCGGACCATAATTAAGGAAATTACGTGAAAACTTGTTTGCAGAATTGGAAGCCCGTTTCGTTAAAAATAGTCTGATTTAAATTATTTTCTGTCAGTTTAATCGGGAGAATGCCAGGAATCCATTTGTGTCACTTTCATATTGATACGATGAAAAGAAACAAATTCTGTTTCTATATAATCGATGACACATCGCCGAGCAACGGCGATCTCGTGCGGCTCGGCCCACAAAGGTTCTCGTCGGTTATTCGAGCATCCAAGATCGTTACGGGCTCGGTTTGGTGTACACGATACGGACTTTTTGCTATCCCCACCACTTCTGTTTCACTCTTGTACGCCGGAAGCAATCGCGAGATGGAAAGAGAGCGAGCGAAGGCACTGAAAGCGAGCGAGGACAGTACGAGATAGACGACGCGTTGATATTTTGTCTCGCTCCGTCTTTCGGACGCCTGACACTCCGTCCTTTACGTGCGCGACGGGCCTGCGCGATGGCCGCAAGCCCTTACGGTGAGCACGGGACCCACTTCGCAAAATCTTGACGCAGGCTGGGCATAAGTCTTTTTTGCGCCCTAGGCGAACTTGTCAAATTGCGCTCTTTATTATATTACATTTAGTTGAGATTATTTATGACTTTACTCTGTAACATTAGGCAACTGCTAGGGCGTAGGGTTGACAAGAGGCGCAAAATGGCCTTTTCATTGTTGGCATTGTTGAAAATAAATTTTTAAATGAAATACTACAAATTATATTACAACGGTTTTAAACTACGAGTAAAAGTTTAGAGTAAGGTCATGAAGAAGCTCAATTAAATGTTTTATAATAAATGGCGGAATTTGGCAAGCTCGGTTATGGCGCAAAAAAGACTCGTGCCGTGCCTGGCTATCTGACCGTGGCGCGCATGCGTTCAACAGTCACGATTCCATCTGAGCGCTCGCGCCCATCGCGCACGCAAAGCGTTCCATCCCGCTCCCCCCTTCGGCCAGAAAGAAACGAGAAACTCAGCCTCGGAATTAGGGCTCCGTTCATGATACGGGCTCAACGCTGGTCCCAACCAGCGAGCGGCTAACGAGACTTTACATTCAGATGTATTGGCCGGTGCGTTTCGTAACTCGTATTCTCCCACCATAGGTACCGCTTGCCTGCCTCGGTGCTCCTGTTTGCAACGTTTTCTGACTCGCTCTCGTTCCATCTCACCCTCGCCTTCGCAGAACAAGAGTGAGCCAGAAGTGATGGGGTTAGCGCCAAGCTTCTGGTGTGTATAGGCCAAACCGAGCTGTCAGCGTAGAAATACAAACATCAGGTGTGCCTTAGCTCCGAAAAAATTCAGGAGCATTATTGGTCTGAACATTGATTCTTTCTCGATAGCTTCATTTCGTATTGGTCATAACAGCCACACGGCTAGGTTCAGACGGAGACGAGCAGCATTCCCGTTTCCCCAACATACTCCTCGATCGCTGTTCGCGAAAATGAATCGACTGGCCAATATATCTGAATACGACCTTAGGATAAAGATATAATGAAAGATGAAAAATTATTCGAAGCCCAAGATGAAAGGCCTTCGAATAAACAAAGGAAACTAATAAATACCCGAAGCTAAATAGAATTTTAGATTTAGGGGACACACACCCTACCCCAAACCTGGTGTCGATCAGTCACTGGGGCCATTCGGAAGTATATTCTTTTATTTAAATAATGCCCATCTCTGCATAGGACCGCAAAGAATTACAAAAAAAATCAGGGAGTCAACTGTTGACTGATTTGGAGACTTTTCCTTGTTGTATGTTATATACAATAGTCGGAAGAATAATAATAAGAACAATAATTGCAAATAATTGCTGTAACTTCCACATTCTGAAAATATGATATCAGTAAATCAATATTTCTAGTATTAGTAAAAAAGTTCCAATCTCTTTTTTTATTTTAAATAATGTGGCCATATAATTATAACATAAATTCGACAGCGATTTCAAGTGATATATGTGTTACAATAAAAGCGTTAATTTAGTAAATGTACACAGTTCCCAACAGTTATATGCCTAAAATGCATATAACCTAATCTACAATCGTTCGAAAATTCATGCATTGACTGCATCACGCTTTTATTGTGGCTTGTGTATCCAGCTAACGCTTCAGTTTTGCTATGATTCCACGTCGGCAGTCCTCCCGAGTAGGCGCCATCTCGTGTCCACTAACTGAACTAAATTTATCACGTGACTTGCTCTGTATTATCGCCAATATGGCGGAACTCGTATTTGGGACTGAAGTCACGATTTTTCATTATTCATCCTTATATGAACAAATTTGGGGCTGGGTTAGGACTCATTCGAAAGAGGAAGGTTCAATGCAGAGCGCTCTTCTCACCGTTTCACAAAGCTATTTTAGTGACCTAAAAATACTTGGATTCTGCGGATGTATTTTGTCGACTTTTGCTCTACTTTGGACACTCATATTATTAGATATCAACACAATCCCGTTGAACCATGAGAAGAGCGCACCGCATTGAACCTTCCTCTTTCGAATGAGTCCTAACCCAGCCTAAAATCTGCTCATATAAGGACGAATGATGAAAAATCCCAACCCCCTGTTTCGGGCCAGATTGTGTCGGTATACAGCGCGCTGCATTACCCGTGTCTACCCGCTTAAGAAGTCGCTCCATAATTTCTTTTATAATATCGAGAGGCAACTGTTTACCCGCTTTAAAACAAAATTTGAAAAATATTTAAATAGTGCTATTCGAGAAAAAATCAATCTTAAAAACTTCGTAGATGCATCGTGTATTAAGCTGGCACATTAAATGGAAATTTACTGTCTTTAGTAATAAATGTGCTGATTAAACAGTAACTTATTCCTCGATGTTCTCACAGAATGATTTACATTGGAAATGTTTTTTTTAGAGATCAACGGAGCAACTGACTCATTGCAGTACAACAACGTTGGAAGAGATTTTGGATAATACAGACGGCGTAACAACGCGCACCGTCTCCGAAAAGATCATGAACATCTGTAAAAATACTATACGCTGGGTGCTCTTTTTAGATATTTTACTCGCCCTATCAGGTTCGTATTTTCTTTCTTCTTCAGTTTTTCATTTTTTCATAACCGCGACCTCTATTTGAACTGTCGAATGTCGCTTTAAAATTATTGAATGCTTCCCTAAAATGCTGCGCTCTTAGTCACAATACAATTTAACTATACGCCTTAAGGCAGAGTTAAACATGTGCAACAGCGCGCATTGCGCACCGAACGCTTAAAATGTCCTACGTTGTGCGCCGAACCATAAAACTCGACCTTTGTGTGCTGGTGGCGCCACGGGTGGGAAAAAGTTGCAGTCATCTTCCTCATTCGCTACTTTCGGCCCACGATTCGTACCTTTTTCCGGAAAAAGTCATAAAAATCGGGTGAGGCACAGCGAAGGGCTGTCCTCGCCACGGGGTATCAGGCCGCCGCATCTCCTTGACGGGCGTTGCTCCATAATTATCCTGTATCTGGTTAGGAAATAAAATAATTCTTTAATCTTTATCGTATCGATACGGAAGTGTCGAGAATCGATGGATTCCTTGGGGTTTTCCGATGAAAATCAGGGCAAATGTCGTGTAAATCGGACAACTTTTACATAGGGAATACAAATAGCTTGTGTTAAAGTAGTCAGATTTGCATGATATTTGGTATGATTTTAATCGACGGAACGCCAGGAATCCATTGGGGTCGTTTTTGCAAAGATCCGATGAGAAATGCGGAAGTCGATGATTTCTCACTTCTTAATGGTATTCCAAACCCTTCGAGGGTCGAAAGCCATAAAATTCGATGGGGCACTGCAGGCTGTTGTCCTCGCCACGGGGTGACCGGTATAGCTGGAGAATCACCCTGCGAGTTTTGCTCGAGGTAGCTCGAAGTTGCTTTGGAATTGTTCATGTCGAGGCAGTCTCCGAAGACTCCCCAACCCGCGAGGCGTGCCTCGCGCGCATGCCGCGCAACGTCTGGACACGCCTTAATGGTGTTCTGTAGCGCGCATTGCACATGTTTAACAGTGCCTTTAGAAATTTCCCTTTTATTTTTACTTGTAAAATTCCAGTAAAATTTACATATTTTATTTTAAATTCGCATCTGAATAAAAATCGAGTTCGTTTGCCGTCAGACTTTGTTGATTTTTTAAAAAAATTGTGGAAGTGGAAATGTTTTCATACTGAATATTCAAAATGATGTTAGTTCCAATTATAATGGGTGTTTCGCTACACTTGTTAAATCTTGTAGGGGGTGATTGTACAGGCCAACACAAGACTAAAATATAAAATTCAATTTTTTATCGTGCACTGAAGTATACTTTTAGGCGTCTGAGAGACAGGCGGAGGTAAAGGGAACGCGGCGCCCCGTCTGTAGCCCGCTCCCTTTACCTCCACGGGTTCCTCAGGCGTCTGAAAATGTAAGTACTTCGGTGTAGGCGTACTCGATTAAAATACAAAGTCAATTTTTTCGAAAACGAAGCGCGATATTAAAAAATTGTATTCTATACTTTCGTCTTATTTTGGCCTGTAGAATCACCACCTAAAAGGTTTACTTACCATCTGTAGAGAAACACCCTGTATACAATTGAAAAGGTATAACTTAATTTAACGAGCTTTGGGAGTGTTTGCAGAATGCATTTACAACAATCAGTAATACCTCAGGAATATTCGAAAAAGTCCGTCAATCAATATTTCGGCGAATGAAAGCCTGCATCATTACAGAACGAGGAATTAGGAATTTTTCATCACCTGTTATAGCTTAAAACTTGAAACTTCACAAAGTTATGTAAATAATAACTGACAGTCATGACAGTCATTCCTATATCAATCAGTAACTCTACAAAGTAATAAAATATTAACAAATCTTTGCTATCTTACGACTTCTTAGTAAATCTTTTTCTGACATTTATCCATATGCACTTTTTTCAACTAATCGATCTCTTGCATACGCTGCATCAATTAGTCACCCACCTATCGGGACACATTATATAGATATAAGTATGAAACATATGGCTTGTCATTGTTTGCGAATAAAAGAAGGTAATAACTGTTGTTTGATGATACGTATGTACATTACGTTTACACTGATTAGATTCACACATCTCTTCAACAGTTGCGTGGAAGCGACAGCTCGTCAATTTTAAACGACAGTTATTACGTTAGTAGACAACCAGTCGGAAGTGCATATCATTCGTTGTTACTAGGCAATGTTTATGATCTCAGAGGCGATGTAACTTTAATGTAAATAAAAGATACAATTGTTTCGTTTACACACTTAGTGATAAATTGAGCTGTGTTAAATAAAAAATTGTATAAGTGTAAATAGGAAAATCTGAATAATCTCGCATTACCTTATAGTAGATACACTAATTTCCTTTCTGTTTGCATTAATGCAAAATGCAGTTGCAATAAGTTTTTTATTCATGTTTGCATCACATTATTATAGAAATTAAATTAACTTTTTGTGTAGGAAAAGTTTTCTCTTTTGGTTTCGTGATCTTACTGACTGAATGTGTGAAATTTCTTCGGAACTCTAGTGCTATATTTATTTGGAAAGTAATCTGAATTTCTCTTGAGAGATACAAAATTTAATCTTACACAATTCAAACAGTGAAAAACAATAGTTTTAATTACACTTCAAGATCAATCGCACTTGCGTGAATTTGTATGCTTACGTGCTTGAAATGTGTATCTGAATAAATAGACTCTAGTAACGAAACCATGCGTGTAATGAGACTTGACTGGAAAACCGCGAACTGTGTAATACAATACACCAGATGAGACGACTGTCTGCTTAGAATTTTTCCGGGTGTGTCGTGTTGAATAACTTCGTATACACGAACGCGGTGAAACGTCAATGAACTGTATTGCAGTAAAACGCGTTAAAACATAATAAAATGGAAATGAATTTGACGATTAAGTGTACAGCTTTACGAATAAGTGTACAAATGTATATTGAAATCTAAAGAGAAAATTAACCTTGAACTTCTTAAATAATTTTATTGAATTGATACTTTTCGACAAACCTACCCTCCCCCATTCTTATCTCATTGTTCAATTCTAAAATTTATAAGTATGTATGACAAATATAAACAAAAACAAATAAAACTTTTTATTTATATTTGACGTATATACATAAAAATGCTATTATACGAATTAACTCACGAATGATACATTTTTGTGCAAACGACTCCCGTCTGTGTGTCTTCATTAGTAAATCATTAGGAATTGAAGACTGCTGCAAAAAGAAGGCAGCTCCATAATTTCCGGAAATAAAATTGAGCTATAGGTAGCATTGAATATAAAAAGAAATCTAAATTGATTGATGCAAGAAACAGTGCGAAATGCTGTGTTAATATGTAGATTTTAAGTGGGTAAAATATTTTGAACATATGTCTAGAAATATTTTGTGATCACTGTTTTTATTAGTTTTCCAAAAGTTAATACATTTGGAGCTGTCCATTTCTTACTGCAAATTCTTAAATTTTCTTTTTATACTCAAAATATCGTGAGCATAATTTCTTAATGTTTCTTGGTGGTTTGTGAATATTAAAGTACAATGAAATAAGAGAATACAAAGGGTCAATTTTACCGCAACTACCAATAAACGTTTCAATGTCATTACAGTATGTAGAAAAATGTCTGGACTGAAGAGAAAATTTTGAAGTATTTCCAAGTACAAAAAAATGATTGCACATTTGTTGCTCCGTATGAATAGCGACTGGATCTCTGTGTTCCACACTGTAGAAAACCCCATTCGGTAAATGAGTACCTACATAGCAAGTATGCGTATATATAGTATGTACGGTCTCGGCAGCGAATATGTTAAAATATAATTGGCTCTAGTAGAGGCACTAATAATAAATTCGACATTGCAGGATTGTATATTTGTGTACACATTATCGTTTTGGAACATTGCATCCTGTTTTAGGAATAATTTGCTTGAGTTACAGTTAATATTATTTGATATTTTTGGCCTGTAAGCATTGTTTAATATTCGATAGCGCACATAATATGTAATAATGCATAAAACGTATTATTTGATTTTTTTTTAGAAAATCGGGTTTTAAATTTTATATTTCCCACATACTCGGTGTGTATCTGTATGCAGGACGCAACCGTCGATAAGCCGGAGGCATTGATATTTTTTGCTCTGATTACACTGTCCGACAAAAAATGCGATTTTTGTATAATCTTTTGATCTTTTTAATCTCTGAAATTTTGGCCAATTTCAAGCCAATATATAAAAGGAACGGCGGGTCCTAGCCAAAATCCGACTAAATACTCGAATTCAGGAGGAAAAATGTACAATATATATACATATTATATATATATATACCTATATTGTACATTTTTTCTTGCTGTATTATATATATTTATTACTTTAAGGGGTCATTTTATTTTGATCGGCCGAAAAGTTAAGCTATGTTTAAAAAAATTTTCTCCGTTGATACAACATATAATGCAATAAATCTTTTTGGTATTTATTAACCCTTCGGTGGGCGCGCTTTTCAGACTTGCATGAGTGGGCGCAATCCGGTTTTTACAACCGCAATCGGTGTTCTCATTGTTTTACCTCTAAATTTAGACAATTTTATGTCTCACAGAAGATAATCGAAATTACATTAGTTGCTTAATAATATTTTATTGAATGAACATCAAATATTAATGGCGATGAAGATAACAAACAGATAATTAGTCCACATCCATCTGCTGCTCGCTTTCACAGTTTACACAGTATGTAATTACGTGACTGTGCTTCGTGCACACATTTCTACAACATTTTTGACACATTCTTTTTGTTCTGTTATTTGTATGACTGCCACAAACATAACAAATCGCAGACTTTTCTGGTGCCTGAACCTGATCTTTGTCGTTCCTATACTGGGCCAAAAATACGTGAGTTTCCTTGGGAAGTGCTTCAAGTAAGGCTATAAAACATATCCAAAAACCAGAACAATCGGAGTCGAAGACTTGAAAAATTTTGAGGGGTGGTTCGACCTCCCAAACATGCAAACGGGCCAAAATAAAAAAACACGTATATCTTATTTTTCTGTCCTCTAAAATGTATCCAAAAACCAGAACAATCGGAGGTAGACACCTGGAAAACTTGTGAGTACAGAGGCGCTCGCCGGCAGGATGCGCGGTATACTTTCGTTTTCATTCAAGTACAGACACTTCCAAACTGAATTTGAACCTGACAAGTACGTAGCATGATGCAGAAATGTCCGCTGGAAGAATCCTTAACTGAATATGGATCCAGTTTGAACACTACATTTGGTACAATACGAATTTGCGGCTAACTGCCGCGGGCGCGCTCACCGAAGGGTTAAACTACTCTTATATTATACAGAAAAAATTAAAAGAATTTTTTCAGTTTGTTTTAAAACGCTCAACCCGATTATCTCAAAACAACAGCTTTTCAACTGGTGTAGGTGATTGCAAAAAGACTATTTGACCAATCAGTCTGAAATTTTTACACGTTATTCAGCACATCAGTGGGTATCGCAGGGACCTCGGAAACCATTATTGATTAACAATTTCATACTTTTTACAACGCAAAATGATTGACAAATTCACCGTATTTCGACACTTAAAATTCAAACCTCCGCCAGTTTGTTATTTTTTAAACAGTCAAAATAATTCGGCTCCCCGCGATAACCACACTCATAATGACTACACACACTTTGAATTTTTGGTTTTTCATGCGTCGCGTCGTCTTCCCGAAATCACCTGCACCAGCACTACATCGCTTTTTCAAGGCGTTCACATCAGTGCGATATATATTTAAAGAAAATTGTTAAAAATTTAAAACAGATTTTTTTATACTGTCAATAAGTGTATTAATAAGTAAACAAAATATTATTTACGTTGAAAATACCGTTTACTAAGAAATAAATCCTAAAAAATGACAATTTTTTTACGATTTCACAGTGGAATGACACCTTAAGAGTTCAAATAAATTCTAAGCGAGCTACCGCGTATAGAAGTTGTAAGAGACCGAAATCTGTGGTTGCCCATTAGTATTATTTATCAACATGAATTTGAATACGACTTCACTCGAACTATTTGTAGTTATGCTTCATATGAGTGGCTTCTAAATGTCATAGATCAGTTGTTACCATACGCATACAGTACTGCTGGTATAGATTTGGCGACAAATTAAAGGAGTGGAGCAGAGTTACGTGTATGTACTGTGGGGCCCAAATATACAATTTTAGCTTCGGGTATTTATTAGTTTCCAAGATATTGATAAAAAATTATTGTTAATTATTTGTTTACAATTTTTTTTTAACTACCTACTTACATAAACGTAGCCCCCCTAGGGTGTCCCTTATAATACCAATTTTTTTAAATTTTATGGCACCCCTTGCGAAGTTTTTTTCTTTTTTTCCTTTTAATAATGCAAGTTCGTTCGCATTCATTCTGCTCGATCAGATGATATTTCACCCTGCCACAAGCGGTTTGAATTTTATAAAAACTGCATTTTTTTATATATTCGTTATTTTTGTTTTATTGTACTTGTCCGAGGTTTATATAACATAGTTCTTATACAACAGGGTTTTTGAAGGATTTTTTTATGTTATATTATATGATATAAAAAATACCGTGTATAAATCATTAAGAAAATTAAACAAAATCTACGTAAACTTAAGATGTGCTTTTGAATAAAGCTTCTTTAGTACATGTTGAAGTCTCGAGACGTGAGTATGAAATTATCTAGGCGCTATCGGGCCCGATTTTGGAAAAATTATTATGAGACAAAATGGCGGCGCTGCAAAGTTGAACCATCGATTTTCAACAAAAAAGTAGTTCCTTTCTTGGCCTGTAAAAAAAAACTAAGAAGAAAAAAAAGAAATTCCCACCGATAGCGCCTAGATAATTTCATAATCTATCTAAAGCCTTTCGAATTTTTCATTTCGGATGATTCTGCTACGAGCTACGATGGTCACCGCAAAAAAAAGGACATCCCGGTCATCGCTTATAACTCTCAAATCTTTTAATATTCTTTAACGCAAAAAATACTGAACTGTCCTTTAGATGTACTCTTAACAATAGACGAATAGTTATTAATAAAAGTGTAACGGTTTTTCTAGAAAAAAATCCCAAAGAAGCGCATTGTTTCGACTGCTCTAGGTAGGCGTCCCTCCTTAAGGCCACGTCAGATATGGACTTGTCAGTCTTTTCATAAAGTTTAAGTTCTTTCAAAAACTGGAAGTCGTTCCGGGGCGCGTTTATCGCATTGCATGCAGTAAACCAATATTTTAAATACACTAACACCACGAAGACACTCATTGTTATTAATCCTCTCTTTTCTCTGTCCGTCATTTTCACTTGATCTCTGAACAGGACCATTTTAATTGAATAAATCGCCCGGTTTGTAAAATTTGATTCCGTGTGGCGGAGTCCCTCCCAAAAAAATGCACGCGAGCTCCAGCAACTCTCTATAGTCGTCACGATAGTGGTTTTCAGTTAACTTTTGCTCCACAAATTGAAGCAATTCATCTAATTTTCCTCTTAGGATCGGGGCAATCTCGTCGTCTTCTATTCCAGTTGAAAATTTCTTCTGGTCAATATTGGGCCACTGAGTTTGCAATCTTTTAAAAACATAAATGTTTGGTCCCGACGAAACAGAGACCGTAGCTTCAAACACACTCTTCAGAACTATCTCTGCCATGATGTGGTGTCTGCACGCAAGATATAGAAGTGTCGTCCCAAGTTGTTGCTCAATTAAAACGCATGCCCCTTTTTTCCGTCCAGTATTTGAACTTGTTGTATCTGTGCAAACAGCTTGCACCATGTCACAAAGTCCCCATTCTTTTAGTAGAAACACTACTGCATTCGCCTGCTCAGCGCCTGTTCCATCGAGCAGTGCCGGGGAGCCAAGTAGTTGATCATGCATGCCAGGACTGGTAATCAGCACGGGTAACCGTTCCACTATAGTACCACCGTTTAGTGTCATTCTTTTGCCGTCAAAATGTACAACTAACTTTGATTTGTTATCCAGTTTTTTTAGAAAATCGGATTTGATTTGTGTAGCATTCTGATTTCTATATTTTGTCCTCCTACGGTGCATAGAGCTCTTATTCACATTTATTTCAGATGGATTGACGTTGAAATTTTCAGCAGTATAAAATACAATTTTTGTCGCTGATCTAATGCTAACTTTACTAGCATCAAGTGTGGCTGCTAATTTTGATGAGATAGCATTTTTGCGGCCTCTTTTCTTCCTTGCAGGTTCTGTTTCCAGTGTGTCTTCAGGACTCGGCGTTGGTGACAGGAGCATCTCAATTTTAGCAGAATGCGACTGGTCATCTACGCTGACATCGGTGCTATCTGAGCCAAATGAGCTAATGGCCACTGTACGCCATTCATTGAATTTTGTACGGGCACCAGGATAATAGAAATCATAATGAAATACCTATGCCTTTGTTTATATAGAAATTAAATTAATTCCACTTACACATTTTCATTTCTTCTTGACACCGCTTCTTCCTTTTCAATAACTTTGTCTCCCTCTCTGCTGCTCTTGTCTCTTTTTTATGAAGGTTCATATCAAGGGAACCCATACAACCAACACGTCCTTTCTCTCGTTGTAACATTAAAAACTGTCTGTCCTCTTGATTCTTCATTCGAGTCATTGCGTCCACAGGAGCAATGTCAAACAAATCATCAAACGTGTTTTGGAAATCAGCTTCTCTTGTTATTTGAGTAGAGTCACGCCTCTTCGCTGTTTTTTTGAAGTGATCTCCATTCGTTATACACATTTTTTAGCTGAGTCACAATACATCCTTTTGATCGGGTAGGAATACGCGCCTTCCCCCAAACTTGCATTACCTGTTGTGCTGTGACAGAGTATGCTTTACTTCGAGAGCCTTTTCCTGGTTTAGCACGTAGGTGATAAATTAAAAGTCTCAACACCTCCAAATTCAAAGGTAATCTTGCTCCACTCAATTTATCTTCTGTATGATTTATTAAATAAATACTCTGTCTCAATTTTCTTTTCGTTGTACTACTCTTTTGAATATTTAAATCCATTTTAAGCGAAATTTTACTTATGTAGGAGGAAATATAACCACAGAGGTGAGGAAAAAGTATAAGACAAGTCCAACATTCGTGTTCACGTCTCGGGACGATCTCTACGGCCAGCGACGCCGCACCGATCCTCATTTGTTTCAAAAATGCGGCAACGCCGAATGCCGATTGTCGAATGTCGTCGACTGTTGGCGAAAACACAATCATGGCGCGCATTATCTTGTGGCAGGGTCAAAACTCAACGTACCGAGGTCAAATTTTGAATAAGTGCTCTACAAGTGAAAAGGAACAAATTAAAAAAAATTCTCGCAGTCAATTAGAATGTCGAATTTTAAGGGACACCCTAAGACCCCCCCCCCCCCTCGAATCTGTTCGTAAAGTTATACTGATACCTCGTGACATATACTGAAGTATTCTCGAGTATCCATTAGGGTGGCTCTTATTTTCGATTTTTGCTCGCCTTTTTGCTTGCTTCGACTTTTAATAAATAATTTTTAAACAATCTGTATAAAGTTTGAGCTCGATCGCATAACGCGAAAACGAGCACCTGGGCCCTCAAACATTATACAATTATTTAATAGCTCAAAAATTCTATTTTATATAATATCCTCCAAGTTATTGATTAAATAAAAAAATATGTCAAACAAAAGTTGTAGATTCGGACAAGGAGCATCTTTTATGTTGTATTAGTTCTTCTCGCGCGACAAACGGTTTTCGGCAAAAGTCGGAAAACTAAAAAAAAAATTTTTTTCGGAATTTTTGAAAGTTTAAATGCTTCTCGAACACTATTTATTTATGAAGGCGTACAAAAAAATGTTTTTTTATTTTCGAGGGCTATTTTTTAAACATTTAAGTGGGACGGGGGGGGGCATATTCCCAAATATGCAGAGAAGATATAATTTGTTTTCCTTATTTTCAGTGCTCTATATTTCACGAATGTTTCCTCAAAATTTGGTACCGAAATTCGCAAAAATATCGAAGATACAGAGTCTATTACGTTGATATTTTTACCAATTTCAGTCTCAAATTTGAGTCTATATCTTCGATATTTTTGCGAATATTAAGTGTTTATACGCTTAAAGATCGCAGAATAAGGTCGAAAATCGGAAAATTCCCGAAATCAGCAATTTTTTTGCTCTTCCGACCCAATTGAATTTTTTTTTTCAAAACGACGAAACACGTCACTTAGCAAACTAATCCTTCTAGCTTCTAAAAAAAAAGTCATGCCGTTGGGATCAATTCCAAAAAAGTTATGCGATTTTAAAAGTTATAAACATTCTTTCGTCCGCCACTGTAAGTATGTATATCTCCTTTATGTATACATATCACCTTTCGTATCCTGCAAATACAAATCAAAATATGGGTCCCTTGACCCAATGAATTGCGTAATGATCAGTTGTAGCTCCTACACAGACTGTCGACTTCTTTTCAGGATGCAATTCAGACTATTGTGTCAGGTAAACCCTATCACGTCGTTGTAACTATGCTTGTGTATTGGGCAATGCCCGTTTATTTTCAATAATAATAATAATAATATCTGAAAAACTCTAAGAGACCGCCAATTAAGTTATCAGGGAATGTTACTCAGGGTCATGTTTTCGCGAAAATATTATGTCACGGTCAAGGTCATCGGAGCTGCCGTCCCGTATACTGTTATAATTAGTCGATTAACATCATCAATTGATTAAATCAATTGCCGATGTTTCGACGATTAATTTTCTTTAATCAACGATTGGCGATTAACTTGATCAATCAATTAAATTAACTGTCGATTTTTCAACGATTATTTTTTTAATCGTAAGCATTAATTAATTAAAGTTAAAATTTTAATCAATTAATGCCTAACTCTGTACAGTAGTGTATTGAAAGAAGGGCAGAATTCCGTCCTTCGAAATAAGGTGATCGCTATCCCCTTCACTTCTATTGTTGCCGCGGTGATTGCAACCCCACAAAATTACCTTATCACAAAAAGGTAAAAAAAGAGCGCCAAGTATATATATAATCCCATCAAAAAGAATCCCATTTAAAAACATTGTCGTAAATTAAAAAAACCCAGCAAAAAGAAGACCATTTAAAAACAATGTCGTAAATAAATATAAATATAAATATCTTAAAGTGCTTTATTAAACTTTATGAAAGTAATGATATACAACAATTGCGCCAATTAACATAATGGCTAATTAAACAAAGAAAAAAAGCATTAAATAATAATAAGCAGATATATTTTTAGACAAATAAATACTTTAATACGAATAAATATTTTATTCAAAATACTTGGCGCTGCGCCCCGATTTGGTATTGCTAAACTGAATAAATATGTATAAATTGCATTATTCTTTTTTTCTTTCTTTCCTTCTTGTGCGTGCGTTCGTGAATGTGTGCGTGTGCATATGCTACGTATGATATTTGTGTTAAAACATGTGCAATAAATCTGACTGTGTTTCTAATATGTATGTGTATAATATGTATTTGTTTCTGTATTTTAGTTTGTTGGGGTTTTTTTTCTAAGTCAATTTTCATTTTTTCGGTTGCGCAGCGCCAAGTATTTTGAATAAAATATTTATTCGTATTAAAGTATTTATTTGTCTAAAAATATATCTGCTTATTATTATTTAATGCTTTTTTTCTTTGTTTAATTAGCCATTATGTTAATTGGCGCAATTGTTGTATATCATTACTTTCATAAAGTTTAATAAAGCACTTTAAGATATTTATATTTATATTTATTTACGACATTGTTTTTAAATGGTCTTCTTTTTGCTGGGTTTTTTTAATTTACGACAATGTTTTTAAATGGGATTCTTTTTGATGGGATTATATATATACTTAGCGCTCTTTTTTTACCTTTTTGTGAAAAGGTAATTTTGTGGGGATTTCACACATTTTGTAGTGTTTTCTGATATTAATTAAAAATATAATTAAATATAATTTGGTAGCCAGTGATGGGTAAATCATTAGAAAGCAACGTAATTTACGTTACGTAACAAACATGTATAAAACGTACAGTGGACCTGCCCCGGCAATATAAGAGCCTAATAAAGCTTGAAAAAGATGTGGAAACTTCCCTACTACGCTCTATATTGACGAGGCAGGTCCACTCTGTGATGCCAGATCGGGGACGGGTTCCCTCGAGAATGTCCCCCACCTCACGCATACTACGCCGGAGCAGCGTGTCCGTGAGCTCGGCGCTTCGGAGTCCAACTCACGGACACGCAGCTCCGGCGTAATGTGCGCGAGGTGGGGGAAATTGTCGAAGGAACCCGTCCCCGATCTGGCATCACAGGGTCCACTGGACATTTAAGACAGTAATGTGCGTCCCCTTCAATTCTATATCCAAGTCCTCTGCATCTTCTTCATTTCTAAAAATAATATATATAAGCTTTACAAAAATCTCTAAAATGCTATTAAAAAAATATCTGACAACTTACCTTGTTAATTAAGACAATAATTCAGTGTCCTATTTGGTGTCAAAACTCGTGACATTTAAAATTCGGACAACTTACTTCATTTGACACTTAGCACTTGGTAGGTTATAATATCTCTGTCTAGCTGTCACGTCAGAACAAAATTTATTACGCGATTGGCCGAAACCCATATCCAATGAGCGACGTGCCTGAGAGACATTTCCTCACCCTTTCATACACCCCTCTTGCCTAGAAGTGTAGGACGATGACGATGAAGAAATTTACGAACATGAAAATCGGCAAATTGCCACTTTACATCGAAATATCTCAGCTCATAAGGTCCGTAGGAACAAAACGAAGACACTTTTCTTATGTAAATAGAACCCAGGCTATCCATTAAGACCATTCCAAATCTAATCGGATCAGCCGTTATTGAGATTCGGAAATCTCAGGGTTCTTGATAGCGAGTCGTGGCGTAATAGAGCCACTCTGTGTCTCGCGCTGCGCATATATATATATATATACTTGGCGCGAGACACTACCGTGTCTCTTGACAGACTGCGTATGAGCGAGAGACCAATAAATTCAGTCTCCGTCGCTCATTCGGTGTCTGTCATTTTACGCGATAAGGCAATAAAGGCAAGGCGATAAAGAAGTTGATCTTTGGTTCCGTATTTGTAATTAATTTTTTTCCGAATAACGTCAAGTTTGGTCTCATTTTTATTAGGAAAACCTGGTCAATAAATTGGCAACATTTTCGCGTAGATCTAATAGAGAATATAGAAATTATAATTTTCGTTACTGAGTAGATTATTCATCGCACCTAATTTAATTTGTTTTCAAAGTATATTAATACTCGGAGGTTTTTGGACAATTCTTTTGATGCTTTCGAGAAAATGAAGACGTGTACCAAGTGCAAATCCTTTGGGGGGGGGTCACGCCGAAGCTATTCAAAGTGTTAATAATGCCACTTTTGTAATGTCACTTGTACCTATAATGCCACGTTTGTTTTCGATGTTTATTGCTACGCAGTATATTATTGATGTCCTTTTTACTCTGATATTTTTTATTCCTTTTGCTTCGTCTCCTTCGATACTTCTTTTTACTTAATTCCATCCCCTTTTCTTCATTTCGTGCGTGATCTTCGTCTTCAACTGATTTCCGACCCTTGTGAAATTGTTTATGCCAACAAAAACACTTGTTCTTGATAAATACTCGTCATCATAAACATGTAATATTTCGTACGTTTCTGTGGCGGTTGTGTCAAGTTTTTTGCGTGTAATTTGATAACAACTCTTTGCTCCATAATGTTTCTATGACGCCGTATTTTTTAGACTGTGACGCTAAATATTATAACACAACAATGCGTTAATTATTTCTGGTTCGAACTTCTTTTGTTTATACATATAGGAGGGATATAGCTTTCAAACGATATACAGCTAAGGAATACAATCCCGGTCATTATGTACTATCCCGGGATTGCGGGATTTTTTAAAGTCTATCTCGGGATTCCGGGACCAATCTCGGGATTGGGAAATAGAAAGTTTCAGTAATTAAAATGATTTATTATGTGTTAAAATTCTAAATCTCTATTTAAAGTAAGCAAACTTCCTTTCCATCATTACTCTGAAACATAAGCTAAAATCATTTTTAACAATAAAAACAGTAGACAATAACTAGATGATATCAGTAAACCATTATGAAGATTTTTGGAAATGCGAACGAAGAAATAGCAAAGCACCTAAAGTAGAGGAAGTGCAGCATATTTGGAATACTGTTGGTAATTTGGAATACCGAAGTATGTAATAAACTACTAACGTTATCTGATTTGTAACACTGCAGATAGTAGGGGCTAACCTGTTAACTAATGACATTTGTGAATGAATCGCCATTTTTACATTTTCGACTTAATGTAATATTTAATTTTCCCGGCACGTGCCGCCATATTGAATTTTAGTTCAAACAAAATCTCTCACAATGTAGATGGCGTGCAAATACTAAATCAAAAGTTTTGCTTGAGTTTCTGCCCCCTGCGCTTCGCCGTGATTCATTCAAGCCTCCCTGACGACAAAATAGTAATAGGGGAAATGCGACAACAGCGCGATTCGATTCTCAATACGTCTTGGCAACTATGTCTTTCCTACATTTATCGCAGCGCTGGTCAAGGTCGCTTACGCGTAAGCTCGGGGTTCTCCCACTCTCGTCCGCGTTGTCAGGGATACCGCGCGACGCTAACCGCTAAGACGCTAGCACGGCTAGCCCGTCATGGCAGCCTTCGTAGCGTCGCGCGGTCTCCTTGACGACGGAAGGCACGCTGTGCGAGAGACAGATTGGAAGGGGAAGCTGGCGCGTGAGGGGCCCCACCGCTGCCCAGCGCTGATTTATCGGCTAGATTGGACTTCCACCGGTTTTGATGGTACAAGGCACGAATATACCATCAACGCCGGTGACGGAGAATCCTTGAAGCTTCATTCTGTCATTTTTCGGGCTGTCCTGAGTACACGATTCATAAATTCATTATTATTTCAACGCACGGTGCTTATTAGCATTCAAACGCACCAGACCACCCTGCACGAATGTCTACTGAAGGCAACCGTACCCGCAAAAACTTCCTTCTTGCCGATTCCAGGACGAAAGTTGTAATTTACGGTTTGTTTGCTACACGCGTATACGTACACGCTTTTCCTAGCTTGTGTGAGCGTACGCACACATTCAAGGCCCGCGGAGACGGCAGCCACAATGCCAATAACCGAAATAAGATTTGATATTTCAACCCCCACCTTACGTAATATTTTTTACACTTAATTTGTTCAGTTATTCAAATTCTTTTAAAGGTTTATATAATTCATTTAACTCCGCTTCGGGAAAGTTAAACTAAAACTACTTCTCCGAAACATTAATGATAGAATTTGAATTTATTGAAAATTGAGTTAAACAATATTGTCTCCCCTCTGTTGACTCCCCCGCCCCCCGTGTAAGAAAACGTAAGAAATTCACGACCCCCTCCCCTCCAAAAAGCCTTACGCAATTTAAGAATGACCCCAAAGGACATTCCGATGTCTTTTTGCATCAGGACATCGCATGTTGCGGATAGTCCCGCAATTTTGGGACACCCTGTATGTTTTAGAGATTCTTCTTACGTATGAACGCATACTACGTTCAAGGATCACTGAGATTTCTCGAACCATTTAACGACATGGTCAATACGTAAGTTCGAGTGAATGATTAACGGGAAGTAGAACTATTTAAACTGAATCTATTATTGAGAGTGTAAAAAAATCTAATAATGAATTGTCATGATGCCAGTGATGCTATGGTATACATATGTAAACACTCAAATAACTTAATTTACGTAATAAAAATTCTACCTATAATTTCGAAACGTTCTATGTAGTACATAAGTAGCGGAGTACACAATTGTCCATTGAAGCCTATGATATAATAATTGTTCCGACTACGAGAAAGACTAGATTTGTGTATCAAAGTAAGGGTTATAAAGCGGGGAAGAAAAGTTTTAAACAAATATGATAGCAGTGTATAATTCTGGGGTTAAAAACATATCGTGTAAATATTTTAGATAATTTTATGGCAATTGGTTTTACTAAAAGTCCTATAAAATAATCTTATCACTAAGAAAGTTTAATGAAAAGATATCCTACATTTTATCAAGAATGCTGATACGTCGTACGCTGCACGTAAACATTTCACCTTAATTACATTTACCACGCAAAAAATTATTTAACAAGTCTCGTTACTGTCACATATCTTCAAAGGCTTCATGTACATTTTCCCACAATAGTTGTTAGTTTAATTATTCATTAATATTGTCGTGACTAAAACTGTGTAGGTAGAACTGAATGTAAATTTAGTGTTAATAAGTGTTAGTAAATTATTGAATACACGTAAAAGAAGAAAAATAATATTATGCATATATTTTGCATATTATTAATATGCGTTAAGTAAATAACCCTAAAGAAATATTGAAAAGTGCATTGGCAATTGGAAACAAATAATGTAATATGTTTAGATAATGACATAAAATTGTGATTAATGCCAATTCGCCAGGGGTGTTGGGTTAAATTGTGTATGTTTATTTTACAATGCAAATAAGAGCTGCATATCATACCGTTGATTAATATGGTGTGCTAATCAGCATGATCGCGTGAAACATTTGCGCATGCGTGCAAGTCGAATACTTAAAATGTTGCCTGGTGTAATGAGCGCGCAGTACTGTCCGTGACTTTGCCTTAAGTGGTATTTGAACAAAGTGTAGTTACTCGTAATCTCGCATTTACTCTCCCCACTTTCCCCTTTTCTCCCCCTTCCACTAGCCACCTCCTAGCATCTACTTAATGTGATTCCTACTTTGATCATTGTTCTCCTTCTTTCTGTGTCACTCGCTCACGCGCAGCCACGTATGGCATTTGCATAAGATGACCGGGAACACGTGCGGCAAAAAAGTTGTATCGCGATGGAAACCTTTTAAACTGATAACTGGGCGTAACGCTTATCACACGTGTAAGTACTAAGCGAGAGGCACTAGAATTACAGTAGAAAAGCATGAACTTTTGCAAATATGCGCACGGGAGAATATCGCATGTAAAAGTACCGCATTCACGTCTCATGTTCGAAGTTTGAGATTTCTCCCAAATGCAGCGAACCGATCTTTTCATATTTTAGTAACGGACCGTGGGGATTATTAGTACGTCTAAATGTCTTTCAGCTGGTAACGTGCAGAAAGATTTTTGAGAACCTACAAGGAGTGATTTTAGTCCAACTATTCCCAATGAATCTAGGACGAAAAGGAGGTGACACATACTTTTACTGCTTATTGCATTCTACGTTGTTAAGGTTATTTGCTGTCGATCGACAGTTTAGTCGATGTTGTAAATGGTATGGGGCTATATTGGAGTGCGCATATTTGTCGATTGCTCAATGACTCGACAAATTTTTTACAGGAAAGTGTAACAATCATCAATCGACAGTACAATATTCACAGCGCGCTATTGTCACGCACACACTGTCGACTGAAAAGTCGATAAATGACTAATTGGCCAGCGGCTATCAATTGCTTAAGGAAAAAACTTCCCTGCATAATTCATCGTTTTAGAGTGCAACGAATGAAACTCTTTCTTGAACAATCTTTCGCAGTACCTGTAGAGAAAACTCACAGTAGCGCCTCGTTCCTTTATTCTAATTTTTCAGGTAAATTCGTGCACAGATCAGAGCCAGCCTTTCCATTCAACATTTAGCTGAAGCGCAAGCTGTCAATCGACTGTCGATCGATAGTATACGCAGCGTGCTCGCCTATCGTTCGAATAAATTATTATTTTGTCGATTCGAGATCGTGGGCAGTGCCCTATTTGAGTAAATAATTTAGTCGACGGAAAAGTTGATAATTTGTGCTACGCCTTAGAAGGTATGACTTACGAATGGCTAATTTGCACTAGCGTTTAAGGGACGTTACACTCAAGCTGCATTCACATTCAATAGAAAAAATGATTATGTTGTTCTAAATGCGGGAATTTGTACTAATGATCTCGTTTATTCAAATAGGCCTTAACCCTTTAGCGCCAAACGTATCATATATGATACATTCCTTTTTTTTTTTGGTGTTTCGCCGTTTGCATTCGCATTTCGCTGTTTGCAACAGTTTAAGTGATACATGTTTAGCGTAGTTTTATTCATTGAAGAAAGTTGGACCTACCTGAACCTTGTATTCTTTGGTTTTATGCATTTTGATCTCTGAAAATAAATTAAAAAAAATAAAAAAAATTTGTTTTGTATTAAAATATATAAATTCAAACCATTTTTATGAATAAAAACAAAACGGGATATTTTTCCTTCAACGGGGTCTAGGTGCGGGCGCTAAATGGTTAATAATCGAGATTTTTTCATGTAAACTGCTTAACATTTCGTAGTCTCCCTTATAAGATAATGAAGCTAACATTATTGCAAGAGCGCGTTATGTGTATGTAGAGTGTGTGGTAGGAGGCCACAGGTGGTGAGTTCGATTCCGGTGTGTCTATATTTTTTTTTTCATACTGTATATTTTGCAGAATGTGTCAACAGTGAGAGGAAAGTAACGTTAATTGTTAATTATATGTATAAATATAAATTTATACATATAATTAATACTTACACGTGTAATATAATAGAGGAAGTGCAGCATATTTGAAATACCGAAATATCTAATAAACTCCTTAGATAAACACCTTAGATAATAGGGGTAATGACCTGTTAACTAATGACATTTGTGGATGAACCACCATTTTGGCAATTTCGACTTAATGTGCAGAGTAAGAAAACATCAATCTTCAAAACTTTTTCAGCAAGTATTTAAACGTTCTAATCGTGGTTAGAATATGTCAAAACTTTAGAGTTAAGGGGGGAGACCACTGTCTGAAATCTGAAATTTTTTTTATTTTTTTTTTACATTTTCTGAAAGACGTATGTTTCAAGAATGTTCTCTCCAAATTTTATGAAGAAATTCGCAAAATTGACGGATATATGGTGTGTTTCGTGGAGCGGTGTCAAACGCGCGAATGAGCCTCGCGGAACTTTGAACGCGTTTTCCTCAGAATTACATTTTTCAACCGCGTTGCCAGTCTACAGAGAAAACTATACGTTCAATTGACATAAGCAAGGACATTTATTGTTCGGAAAACCCGTTGCTATTACGTGACGATCAGCTTTTTTCATTTTTCGACCTGCTTCTATTTTTTTTTTGCAACAATTCCCTAACTTTGTACCCAAGAAAAAATGGTTTTCTTTCAGTGGTCCGCCATTTTGTTATTTTTTACAATTTTGTAATTTTTTGATCGTCACGTAATAGAGGCAGGCTTCTAGTTTCTAAATATTATTGTTTTTTTGAATTCCGATTAACCATATGGCCTGGGGACTGTCAACGCGACAAACATGTTTTTGCGGCAGCGCAAATTTTGACGAAAAGTATACACGAAATTAATTCATGAATTTGACGGGAAAAATGTTTTTTTTTTTACCCTTCAATATGTACATATTAACTATACTAAGCAATAAATTGATTTGCTTGCATCGTTTGGTTGAAATAAATTCCCGATAACACCCTTACTTTTCGGACCATTAAAACTCGGAAAAATCGATTTTTTTTTTACATTTTCTGAAAGACGTACGTTTAAAGAATGTTCTCTCCAAATTTTATGAAGAAATTCGCAAAATTGACGAATATATGGTGTTTTTCGTGAAGCTGTGTCAAACGCGCGGCTGAGCCACGCGGAACTTTGAACGCGTTTTTCTCAGAACGGCATTTTTCAACCGCGTTGACAGTCTACAGAGAAAACTATACGTCCAATTGACATGAGCAAGGACATTTATTGTTCGGAAAACCCGTCGCTATTACGTGACGATCAGCTTTTTTCAATTTTCGACCTGCTTCTATTTTTTTTAGCAACATTTCCCCAATTTTGTACCCCGAAAACATGACTTTTTTTCCAATGGTCCGCCATTTTGTTACTTTTTACAATTTTGACATTTTTTTATCGTCACGTAATAGAGGCAGGCTTCTAGTTTCTAAATATTATTGTTTTTTTGATTTCCAATTAACCATATGGCCTGGGGACTGTCAACGCGACTAGCATGTTTTTGCCGCAGCGCAAATTTTGACGAAGAGTATACACAAAACGGATTTATGAATTTGATTGAAAAAAATGTTTTCTTACCCTTCGATATGTACACTATTAACTATACTACGCAATAAATTGATTTACTTGCGTTGTTTGGTTGAAATAAATTCCCGAAAACACCCTTACATTTCGGACCGAGACAGTGGTCTCCCCCCTTAAACACTTAATCTACTTACCCTAAGGTCGGGGCCAGATATATTGGCCGGTCGATTCGTTTTCGCGAACAGCGATCGAGGAGAAATCAGCCACCACCATCTGACGATCGTGGATTTGTCAGTTGGAGTTGCGTGGCCCTCGCAGGGTATGGTGGGGTAACGGGAACGCTGCTCGGCTCCGCCTGAACCTAGCCGTTTGGCTGTTATTTATTCTTAGCGTAATAGTTGTATGCGTTACGAAGCTATGCGTAGACCAATACGAGATGAAGCTATCGAGAAAGTGTCAATGTTCTAACCAATAAAGCTCCTTCTTTTTTTCGTAACTAACGCACACCTATTCTGATGTGTGTATTTCTACGCTGACAGCTCGGTTTGGTCTACACCCCAGAAGCTTGGCACTATCCCCATCATTTCTGGTTCACCCTTGTTCTGCGAAGGCGAGAGCGAGATGCAACGAGAGCGAGTCAGAAAACGTTGAGAAAAGGAGCACCGAGGCAGGCAAACTGTGTGGTGGGAGAATACCCCTCACGAAACTCACCGGCCAATATATATGATACCGACCTTAGTATTATTATTTTTATAATAATGACTGGACAACCCCGACGGAATCGGCTAAGGGCCCCTTCCTCTATACTGCATTCCATATAAGAGCATACCGACGCCCCTACTGATTTGCGACCGATCTGCGCAGCTCCCACTACTACCCACAATTTGAACCGCATGCGATTGGTCGTGGTAATTTCCAAGGAATAACTGTTACATCCCAAACGCGGGATCTGACCGTTGTCAACGTAAACAGTGGACGAAAAGTTAACAGAGAGAGTAAGTAGAGGGCCGTGCGACGGAGAAAAACATAGGAGTCGAGCGTAGCAACGCCTCCTGAGGGTCGTGCCTGCGCGAAATCGGTATGCTCTAATGTGGAATGCAGTGTAGGCCCACCCGTGTCCCATCATAAGCGGATGATAAACAGTATATTTTTTTCTTTGTATAAATAGGCATTGTTATAATTGGCGCAATTTTTGTATATCATTAATTTTGTGAAGCTATTAATTTACGACAATGTTTTTAAATGGGATTCTTTTTGATGGGTTAATTAAAATGTCCGCGATATGAGTAATGGAATAACACAGTATTTTAGCTGTGTATATGTAGTTGTGTCGTCTTAAGCGCAGTTGGAAAGCACCTTTATGTACTTGCATCTCATTTTGATTTCACATCTTTTTTTATATTGTACTTTTTCATGTATACTATTTTCTTTTTTTGTGATTTTTGATAATACTCATTTTGTCCTCGACATTTTCATGTACTTGGCGTATTTTTTACTTTTTTAAAGTTTTTTTTGGGGACCTCACTTCTTTTTACAAAGCTAATTCATGTACTTCGCGTATTTTTTTACTTTTTTAAAGTTTTTTATTGTGTTCTTCGTTACACGTCCACGCGTTTCCGACGCACTGCAGCCTATCGAATGGCATTAATTTTTTATTTCCAAAATATTAATAAGAAAGTAATAAAGGCTTAATTTGATGAATCTTTGTTTCTTGATTTAATTAATCGTAATTAATTTCTTGTTCCTTTATATTAATTATTACAATTACAGCATAATTACTAAATCAATTACACGTATTACAAATTAAATTACTTTTAGCAGTTTTACTAGTTTGAGTATACTAGTTCCAGTAAACATAGCAATTGATGACATACCCTGGCATAGGTCACAGCATCATTTTACGCTTCGTTTATCTACATATACATAAAATCCTCAGTTTAGTTACAAATGAAAAACAGTTTGATGATATACAAACATGTCGCAATTCAAATTTCGGCAACTTACCTTGTGTTTGAGACTGCATTTTCGTTGCAATTACAACTTACCTTATTTAACACTCGCCAGGTTTATAACCTGACTGTAAGCTGTCAAAATTTGGAGAAGATTCCATAGTGAAGGTAACGTAATAGCGTTTGACGAACGTAACATGTGTTAGTTTCTGTTGGCTGAATGTCTGCGTGTAACGCGTACATACGTATTATGTTTGACGAAATTTGGTTGGAGAAGAAGAATCAGAATCAGAAGAAAAAATTACCGTTTCCGACTGATACATGAGACGATATTATGATATCTCTGTCATGCGTGGACAGATTTTATTGAAATTTGGTCTTATTCGAAAGCTTGTATGCGGTTTACATAAGAAAAATGCCTTTAAATTTAGAAAATATTGCATGCGTGATGAGATATTAATGAAATAAGTTTCAGGTTAGGTTGGATTAGCCGGGCGACGAGTAAATGATAGCGGTAGCGACAGGCATATACAAGGTGTCTTTTCTTTCATGTACTTGGCGTCGAGACGCTACCGCGTCTCTAGATAATTATATTAATTTACGACAATGTTTTTAAATGGGATTCTTTTTGATGGGATTATATACTTGGCGCTCTTTTTGTACCTTTTTGTGAAAATGTAATTTTGTGGGGATTACAGCTCTACAAGCGACCCAATGTAACTATCGCTCTTTCTGTCTTGCTTGCTCTGATCTGCTCACCACTGAGTCTCATCTTTCCACTGTTTTCTGTATTTCTTTCCTCTCGCACACACACACATGCACATACAAACTTACCAATATTATTACTATGTAAAATATTTTAAAATTCAGAAAATTGCTATGGTGTCCCCCTTTCTCCAGATGTCCTAAGCACGTGCCTTTTGTGTTTATTGATTAATCCAGCACTAGGAGACAGGATCGTTTGAATAACGCAATTTTTGGATAGCGAAACACTCACGAAATCTAATCGCGATTATAGTATAGGTGCTTCAGAATAGGGCTGGTACTATTCGAATAATTTAATATTCGAATATTTTACAAGTATTCGAATATTTGAGTATTTGAATGTTATTATTCGAATATTTAAGTATTCGAATACCATTCGATTATTTCAGTATTCGAATACCATTCGAATATTTCAGTATTCGAATACCATTCGAATATTGCAGTATTCGAATACTATTCGAATACTGCAGTATTCGAATACTATTCGAATGTTTCAATATTCGAATACTATTCGAATATTTCAGTATTCAAATACTATTCGAATATTTCAGTATTCAAATACTATTCGAATATTTCAGTATCCGAATACTATTCGAATATTTCATGTATAATTAAGGAATATCTTTGATTTTTTGATTTTGAATGATCCTATCTAAAGTTATTGTGGCGCAAGTGCAGGCCAGTTTTTTTTACACCGATGTAGCACGCAATGCATATCGGAGGCAGGGTTGAGAAAAAATGAAATAAGAAAATTGTTTTATCCTCTACATTTGTAGCAGAATAAAGCGCAACAAGGTTTAGATCCATACATTGTATACTTTTTTCTAGAAGTAATCATAAAAGTCACCTATGTTTTCGCGCGATTTGATCGGTGGATGCCCTCAAATACAAATTCTATAATTTTTTTTTGTAATTGAGAGCAATTTCCTATAAAAACAAGAATGGAGATTTCTTCTTAGGATTAAAATTAAGTGAAGATTTTTAAAAATGCAGATTTATCGCACCGTGTTAGATCACAACAAACCGTGCAAAAAGAGAATTTAATTTTTTTCCAAACCGTGATACATTTAAATGGTGTATAAAATCCGTGTAAACACAGAATTATGTGTACTTGTTTATTTTATAAGAATATATGATAATGACGGTAAATCTGTTTTTTATTAAATCCCTTTATTGATTGATTGATTGAAATTGAGAATTCGATTGCTGAGATCAGTGGCTGAACAAAACCGCATTATACTGTTTATATTGAATAAGGAACCTCAACTTTTAATTCAACAATTTAATATTTGTATATAGAGTTATGAACCAAAGATATAATTCTGTAAAGTATTATAAACATAATTAAAGATTATAAGTAGGTAATTTTAACTGGATATCTGATTATATACTTTTCAAGGTTAAACAATACATACATATGTTGGATTTCTTATTCATATCAGTTTTCTGATAAAACGTGTAAGTCGCGTATTAATTGGTACTTACATACCTTGTACTGTAAGTAGAATTATCTTGTTTGACACTTTCGGTGGATTGGCACGTTTTCGTATAAATATTTTCGGAATAGCTGTCGATGAGTTATCTACTAATGAACATTTGAATTTCTATACTTTCTATTATTTACCCGTACTATTTTAAACCATAATATACAATTGGTTTATGAAATTCACAAATGATTTGAACTAAGTAAGTATAATTAAAAATAGTCCAAATGATGTCGTATTTTGTCTCATTTTCATCGCAAAAATCTAAAAAATAAAAGGAAATATACAAATATTAATTGTCAGTAGTGTCGGTATGTTCTCAAAGCGCGGAACGAGCCAAGCAAACCTTCCCCGGTAGAAGCGACTTCTTGAAAAGATCTGACCAATTTGAAACAGCATTTCGCCAAACCTTGCACAATTCCAAATATTAAGAAGAACATCGTATGCGGAAGGCTACTTCCTTGCATCCAAATAGAAATAAGGCTTGCATGCGTTCAGTTATCTCGGTTGGTTATACCTAAATACACTACTCAAAAGAATTACTGGAGACAAGTGCAAAGTTCAAATGGACATAACTCCGGCAAAAATGGTCGTATCGATATCGTTAAAATCTCGCTTGATAGTGTGGAATCTCTACTTTCTAGCTACTTTTTTATAATTTTAGCTGTATTGTTTATCGGCAAAGTTATAGCGATATAAAGAGCACCATGAAAATTTAAAAAATTTTGTTCGACGTTGTAATGTTACACGGAGTGAAAACATCTTTTTAGATAGGTTATTTTAGACATTTATACCCGTTGAAAGCGACTACATTCCGGTGTAAATTCAGTATTGAATGGTTCTTCTACGACTTTTTCTGGCCGAGTTATTCAACTTTGAAATCGATCGGAGGACGGGAAACCGTGCCTCATCGCATCTGAATTGTTTTATTTTTGTAACTCGTTTCTCTCCATTGTAGTATATCGTTAATATAGATTTTTATATATCGTTAAATTTATCTTTACGCTCTGTAATAATATAGAATCAAAGTATAAGATCACTTAAACAAAAACATCATGACCTTGAAATCTAAAAAATTAACCATCAAGAAATACTTTTCTCGGTGGCATTATATTTACGTTGCTACACAGTATAACTTTCGTCTAAAATTTTTTTCATATAATTATAAATAACAGATTAAAGGGAAAAGTATGCCCGAAATGCACCAATTTTTGCAGTTATTTTCCAATTTATTTTAAAAACTATAGCTCTAGAAGATAATCTGACTAGTCCACGTGATGCAGCAGACATTTTTCCTGCGGCAAACAGCAACAAAAGTGGTAAGTCACGTTTTGTTTCCAATACAGAAGACACGCGCGCGACCACTTTCGGCGCCGTACGTTTTGCCAAACTATTTCGCTGTGGTAGTGAAAACGAAACGTGACTTACCACTTTGGTTGATGTTTTCCAAAGGAAAAATGTCTGCTGCATCGCGTGGAGTTTTTAAAATAAATTGAAAGATATCTGCATAAATTGGTCCGGCTGCATTTTCCCTTTGATCGTTGTTTAAATATATTTAAATGGTAATAATGCAATAATAACTTATATCGTTGTATTCCGGAGAGTTCATAGAATACTTTGACGGTACAAACAACCGAATGATTATTACTGTTTGAACACGAATGATGTTCAAAGTTGAAAATTTACATTTTTTGTTTAAAAAACAATTTTTCGAAAACTGAGGGCGATGGCAAAAAACGGTTTGCGAATTTGTATTCAGCGCACAAAAATCTATAAGAAACGGATCTTGAATGTTACAAGTCCAGATGGCTGTTGAATAGTTACAATTAAACTCTTGCATGAGTTTGACTGCTCGTTCGGTCGAATCGTTTACTGCTAAATTATTTACTATATTTAATCCAATTTTATAATTGGGATCATTTTCCCATTCTAGAGAATCCATGTTTATAAAATCTGTTGGAACAGTGTACCCTTAATGGAAGTATCGGTTATTTCATTACAATTTTGTAATCTGTTATTTATAAATATATGAAAAAAGTACTTAGACAAAAGTTGTACTGTTTGATAAGGTAAAAATAATGCCAACGAAAAAAGTTTTTTCTGAGGGTAAATTTATGAGATTTCAAGATCATGATTTTTTTTTTTTAAGTAATCTTATACTTTGATTCTATATTGTTACAGAGCGTAAGAACACAAATTCAACGATATATAAACATGCATATTAACGATATACTACAATGGAGAAGAACGGGTTACAAAAATAAAAAAAAATCAAATGCGATGAGGCACGGTTTACCGTCCTCCGATCGATTTCAAATTTTGCACATACTATTTTTTCCCCCAATTACACAATCCTGGGAGGTGTCCCGAAAAAATTGAAAGTCGAAAAATAAGGTCCACCCTACTGTGTAGTGTCTGACTGCGGACATGTACTATTATTCCTCAATTTCTTTCGATTAACGCAACTCAATCGATTGGAGACTTCTACATTTCGCGCTGCTAAAAAGTCCATTTTGTCTTCTCATTTCATAATATTTGCTCTGCACTACCATGTATTTATATCATATATTCAATTGTATTATTAAACGTTTCAGTGGTCGTACTCTTAGCGGTTTTGGAATTCGGGACTATCCCACAACAACATATTGGCTTTTACTGCAATGATCCGAAAATTTCATTCAAGTTTATGGGAGATACGATTTCCATCATATCATTGATGATCGGATGTCTAGTAATGCCAATCATAGTGGTACGTGACAAAAAATATTATATTTTTCACCAGATATTTTGAACGGCCCAATTATAATTATATTAAAATGTTTAAGTTCCGTTAAAATAAACACATTTAGATATGTATTCTTAAATACGAAATTAACTTCGCAACCAAAAATTAAATTCAGTTCGCAAAATTTTTGTTTCAAATTGTTTTGACATTGCCATGAGAAGTTTCTAAAAATTCTTAAAATTCAAGTCACACTTGTTTTTGAAAACTTTGTAGTATATTAAATTAAATTCCATTTTCTGTCGAGTGTTTTCAGTTTCGTATTACAAGTACCTAGGGTAAAGGACCCAATTACTGCCACCTACCCGATTACTGTCACCCTCAGCTGTTTTACGTAAAATAACGAATAAATCTTCTGAAATGATGCATAAAAAAAGCATACAATTGAAACTGTTATTTATATGATACAATAAACAGCACTTCCTTTTTTCTTCGATAATTTGGATAAAACGATAAAAAATTTTAAGCGGATATTAGAAGAGTGAAAACGATGACTTCCTTACTAACGAAAGAGAGAACTTAAGAAATTTAAGCTATTAACATAACAAAATATAATGTTTCAAATAATATAAGCATCATAGAAAGTAATAATGATCCGAATTCAACGATTCATTAAATCTTTTTACTTATAAATTGGGTGACAGTGATTGATGCAAGCGTTTCAAGCATTTTGGTATTACTGACATAGCAGTAGTTGCTCATGTACATGAGACGATATAATCTTGAAATGAGATAAACAGTATTAAGGTCGGGGCCAGATATATTGGCCGGTCGATTCGTTTTCGCGAACAGCGATCGAGGAGAAATCAGCCACCACCATGTAACGATCGTGGATTTGTCAGTTGGAGTTGCGGGGCCCTCGCAGGGCATGGTGGGGTGCAGGAACGCTGTTCGGCTCCACCTGAACCTAGCCGTTTGGCTGTTATTTGTCCTTAGCGTAATAGTTGTGTGCGTTACGAAGCTATGCGCAGACCAATACGAGATGAAGCTATCGCGAAACTGTCAATGTTCTAACCAATAAAGCTCCTGAATTTTTTCGTAGCTAACGCACACCTATTCTGATGTGTGTATTTCTACGCTGACAGCTCGGTTTGGGCTACACCCCAGAAGCTTGGCACTATCCCCACCATTTCTGGCTCACTCTTGTTCTGCGAAGGCGAGAGCGAGATGGAACGAGAGCGAGTCAGAAAACGTTGAGAAAAGGAGCACCGAGGCAAGCAAAATATGTGGTGGGAGAATACCCCTCACGAAACTCACCGGCCAATATATATGGCCCCGACCTTAGGTTAGCTGGCAGTAATTGGGGTGTCAGTAATCCAGTCAAATACATTTGAAGGGTGTCAGTAATAGATCCCGAAATATATTTTTGAAATTGATGAATTTATACCGTAAACTGGGGGAACATTGGGGTACACTTGTCGATTAGCATGACCATCACCGATTTCGATGCGCTTGAAATATGTTGTAGGGGGCATGATTCTGAACAACTTCTTCCTATACATGTAACCGTCGGTCGGCCTTACTTTCTAAGGTATGCGCAAAAAACCTTGTTAAACTTTTCCTCATGGATCTGAAGGAAAATTTATTTAATCACCTTACCGCGATCGCCTCTTTGTACAGTACTTCTGTTGACATATTCCGACACAACGCATTCCTCTTTCCAATTTGTCCCGGGTATTAGTGTTGGTTTGGTTTAGATGAGGGCGGGGGGCGCGCGCCCGCTCGCGGGCGCGTAAAACGTGCTAGCGAACCGATGTGAGTTTGGGAATGCTAAAAATGAGACTGCAAAAAATTACGTTTTAGAATCAAAGTCATCCTAATATCTAGCGGCGCCGGCGCCGCCGAGCATAGTCGGGGTGTCCAAGAGGTGTTCTTGAAAGCACCCTCTTTCTAACGAAAAAATTATGTTTTAGTTAAACTCACATCGGTTCGCTACGACGCTTTACGCGCCCGCAAGCGGGCGCGCGCCCTCCGCCCTCATCTAACCCAAACCAACACTAATACCCAGGACAAATTGGAAAGTGGAATGCGTTGTGTCGGAATAAGTCAACTACTACTATAGTCAAGTACTATACACAGAGGCGATCGTGGTAAGGTGATTAAAAAATTTTTCTCTTCAAATCCATGAGAAAAAGTTTACCAAAGTTTACCTTGCGATGCTACTGTAGCGCTCAGAAATTATAAGTAAAGATTTTTGGAAATATCTCGGAAACTAGAACCGACCGACGGTTACATGTATAGGAAAAAGTTGTTCAGAATCATGCCCCCTACAACATATTTCAAGCGCATCGAAATCGGTGATGGTCATGCTAATCGACAAGTCTACCCCTGTTAATGCTATTTATATGATGTGTTAATGTTACGAATTGATTTTAGTTAAGATGTAAAAAAGAAAATAAAATAAACAAATTTAAGTTTACTGACCTCAGATTAGTAAAACTTGACCCGTTAATGCTATCTACGTGATGTGCCAATGTTACCCCGGTAAACTAACGTTTTTAACATGTATTAAAGAAGGAAAGAACACAAATTTTATGCATTTTGACACTTTTAGTACAATCACAAAAGATGCAATGTCATGATAGGGTACTTAAAGCAAATGTAAACATGTTAATTTTTACATTATGTAACAAAATGTATCAAAAACCTGCCAATGTTCCCCAGTTTACGGTACATCAAAATCGAAGTTTTAAGATCCACCAAATTTTGTTTACCAAGTAGGGTAGATATCCCAATTACTGCCACCTTAAGATTATAACTGAACTTCATTTAATCATTTCACGTGTTGTTTAACCTAAAAATCGTCTTAGTTTGAAACATTATATTATTCATCAACATCTCTTTCATTAAAAAAAAATAGTTTTATGAATTAAATATGAAGAATTTATTAATAATTAATTAAAATTCGCGACCGATCCTAGTGTACCTATAACTGTCGTCGTTAATGATTATAATTTAACAATAAATATTATGTATTTTATTCCTTATATCATTAAAGTATTTCTTATAGACCGGAATAATTCATTTTATGCAATAGATAGACGTTGAATAATAAAATTGCGGCCCCTTCTTTAGTATGATTTCGCCATCACTTCCTACTAACGTCGTCGCGTTTTTGACGCTCGAATGGCACTTTCATTTTTCAATATTACTTTTTAAGCACTAGGTACATATGAGTACATATATTTGTTTTATTTTTATGTAAATCAGAATCTCCGTTTAATACATTTTTTTTGTATATTTGTTTTTATACGTTACGTTTTTATTACATAAAATAAAAAAAGTGGCAGTAATTGGGACATCTACCCTAAACATATTAAACAATAATAAATAACAAGAATAACATATACTTTTAGTCTATGAGTACAAAACTATAAGATAATGTCAGCGTCAACGCTTAAAGTGTCAGTAATTGGGTCCTTTACCCTACGCTTAAGGGGGCCGTCTCCGCGGGCCTTGAATGTGTGCGTACGCTCACACAAGCTAGGAAAAGCGTGTACGTATACGCGTGTAGTAAACAAACCGTAAATTACAGCTTTCGGCCTGGAATCGGCCAGAAGGAAGTTTTTGCGAGTGCAGTTGCCTTCAGTAGACATCAGTGCAGGGTGGTCTGGTGCGTTTGAATACTAATAACCACCGTACGTTGAAATAATAATGAATTTATGACTCGAAAAGTGCCAGAATGAGGCTCTTGTACAATTAGCGCCACCAACGGAGAAACCTCGAAGCCGTATTCTGTCACTTTTCGAGTCATAAATTCATTATTATTTCAACGTACGGTGGTTATTAGTATTCAAACGCACCAGACCACCCTGCACAGATGTCTACTGAAGGCAACTGCACTCGCAAAAACTTCCTTCTGGCCGATTCCAGGACGAAAGTTGTAATTTACGGTTTGTTTACTACACGCGTATATGTACACGCTTTTCCTAGCTTGTGTGAGCGTACGCACACATTCAAGGCCCGCGGAGACGGCCCCCTTAATGTCGCGTTTACACCAAGCCGAACACAAACAAAAACATTGTTCGCAAACGTTTTCGTCTGTTCTTGCCGTGTCTACACCGCTGCAAACATGAACAAAACTCAGTGTACGAATCGTATGTGAACGTTTTGTTCTATTTGCGGCGGTGTGGACACGGCAAGAACAGATGAAAACGTTCGCGAACAATGTTTTTGATCGTGTTCGCCTTGGTGTAAACGCGGCATAAGGAATATCTCTCCGGTGGACGGGCAACCGAGTATAAGTTCAATTTTAGTAAAAGCAAGATAAGTACGCTAACATTTACTACATTGCTGTACTTTGTTTATGGTTCCAGTAGTACCAGTCAATACCCCCCCCCCCCCCTCCACCTTTAACCCTTAGGCTGCCGCTATTTTTTCGTAAAAATAGGGGTCCTTTTTTTCCAAAAATTTTTATGTATGCGTAGTCAATAGGTCCCATAGAGTCGAGGGAGTAGAACCGTGCCAATATAGTGGCTATAGCGGCAGCCTAAGGGCTAACGGAGATCGTAATAGTATTCCTATGTCAAAATTACAGTATAATGGCAGGAAATATAGTATAAGTTGAGTTATATCGATCAATACGATGAAGAAAATAATATTTCACCTCAATCAAACCCTTTGTGCATCGAAGTTAAAAATAAAAAATCCTTTGCTCAATTTGGAATTTAATTCAAATTTTATAATTTTGTTTCGAGTATGAAGTATATTTTGAAAGTTCAATGGGGCGACACATATGTTATCAACATTCTTGCTCGAAATTTAACACCTGATCTTACATAGCACTTTAAATATTCCAAGTCTCTTCCTGCAAAACTAAGAATTCTGACCCTTTTGCCCGTCCACCAGAGATCTATTTTATGCTGAAGTTTCATCAATGAGAAATTGCGGCAATATACAAGTACAGTGTGTAAAGAAAGTATTTATCGTGGCTTTCAGGGATGAATTTACATCTCCGGATCGGTGACTATTTGTTAAATAAAACCGTTCACAAAATTGTTTATAACCGGGTTAACGAACTTGTGGCTCGCGAGCCACCGGGGGCCCCTCCGCCTTGCTGCCACGCTGAACGTCCCCCCTCCATACCGACCAGACTCTGATCATCGCAGTCGATTCCTGCTTCTTTCCTTCTCTTTTCGACTGCGATCGTCAGGGTCTGGTAGGTATGGAGGGGCCGTTCAGCGTGGCAGCAAGTCGACGGGGCCACCGGAGGCTCGCGAGCCACCAGTTAGTCAACCCTGGTTTATAACATTGAAAATTAATGATAAATTTTTTTGCGTCAGTGTATTCTGCGCGTCGAAAAGGGAAAAAGTGTAAAAGAAACCATATGTAGCAAACGAACCGTTTGCCGAGAAAGATTGTAGTGTAGATTCAGCCTTGAAAGCAGGGAGTCGAGACCGATAGAAATTCGATTTCGGTCGCGTTCGCGGTCAGTGAGACCGACCAATATGGCATTTACGGTTCTCTCGACCGAACTTGAGAGCGACCGAACGGTCAGGATTTTTCTCTCGACCGAACTAGAGAGCAACCGAACGGTCAGGAGTTTTCTCTCGACCAAAACTCGAGAGAGAATTTCTCTCAGACTTTCGGTCCCGACCGGTCGCAACCGGTCGAGTTAGTTTAAGGAGAGATTTCTGTTCCTCTCCATAAATTACGAGTCGGAGCGGTTCGGAGCGGTCCGGATCGGTTCTACCTAGCTGAATAAGCCGGGAAGGTATGGATGTTATTCCTGCCGCTCACACTGTTTGTCACACTCGTGACGGGTTTGTTGATATCAGACTTTTGCAGTTATTTGTTACTGTAACACTGTCCATTCCAAACTATGTCGATCTGCCGAGATATTATTGTATTTCAAACACTAGTTCTGTATTATGTTAATAGAAGTAGTTAATATAAATAAATTATTGTTAATATACAAATAACAAGAAAATGGTTGAAAATATAATTCTTCATGTGATTATATTAAAAGTATGTCCAAGTGTGGAAAAAACAGAAGATAGGAATGTAATAAAATGTAAATATATTTAACAATAGCATAAATAACAAATTTCACAGCAAAATTTATTATAATGTTTCAGTTTTTATCTCTCAGCAGCCGCGTATATAATGCACTATTTAGCAGTTTTACCACTCGCGTTGACTGTTGGTACCGCGCGGAATTTATATATATCGTCATATCTTCTACAATTATTTATTAATCAGTGTGAAAATTGGTGAAAATCTTCCTTGTATATTAAGGAAAAACTTTGTCGCAGCATGTTATATATACCTCAAAATTCCCTCGACACTTTTTAACGGCGAACGTTGAAAAACATGAGTTATGTCAAGTATTACTTTTTAATTAAATATTATTACATTTTTTAACATAAGGATTTTGTGCATACATTTTACGGCTTCGCTAGAGTTTTCTGAAGTTATGTTTTAAATCTCATAACGATCCGTTAATATTTATTCAAATTATCGCAATTTATGTTTTAAAGAAATAATAATTTTGGACGATGAAAAATTATTGGTTCATAATTTTTAACTCGAATAGTAATCATTGGATAAATAAACTGTAGATAGAAAAAATGTATGTCGTAACGAACTTTACAACACTATATTTTTAAAAATTTATTTTAATAACATTTAATTTTCCAATCTTTTTTAGCGTCTGAACAATTTTTCGCATTTTCGAGCACTAGTCCTCTTATTGCATCCGATCCTTCAATTTACTTTCCCCACAAATTGTTTTGATAAGAAACTAATTTTGATTCTTTTACAGGTACTAAAGAATGACAACGTACAATCATGACGGGGCCATCATTGTCTTACGTTAGATGTACTAGGTACTCGCGTCACAGGAGTATTTTCCGATGTACCACTCTCTTTTCTTATACATGTATATCGTATTAAAAATTGAAGAAGTAACGCTTATACAACTGATTCATAAGATGTTAAATAATATTTTCACATGTTATTGTGAGAGATAAAAATTGAAATATTATAATAAATTTTGCTGTGAAATTTGTTATTTATGCTATTGTTAAATATATTTACATTTTATTACATTACTATCTACTGTTTTTTCCACACTTGGACATACTTTTAATATAATCACATGAAGAATTATATTTTCAACCATTTTCTTGTTATTTGTGTATTAACAATAATTTATTTATATTAACTACTTCTATTAAAATAATACATAACTAGTGTTTGAAATACAATAATATCTCGGCAGATCGACATAGTTTGGAATGGACAGTGTTACAGTAACAAATAACTGCAAAAGTCTGCTATCAACAAACCCGTCACGAGTGTGACAAACAGTGTGAGCGGCAGGAATAACATCCATACCTTCCCGGCTTATTCAGCTAGGTAGAACCGATCCGGACCGCTCCGAACCGCTCCGAACCGTTCCGAACCGCTCCGACTCGTAATTTATGGAGAGGAACAGAAATCTCTCCATAAATTAACTCGACCGGTTGCGACCGGTCGGGACCGACCAGTCGGCGGACTGGTCATGCCTTCGGTTTGGTCTCGCTTGGTCTCGTTAAAAGTACGGTCTGAGATTCCCGGTCGAGAGGCAATCGGTCTGGAGTTCGGTATCCCTCCACAACCTCTCACTGTTACGGTCACAACAGCGGTCCCTTTTCGCCTCGGTTACTGGTCGCTAGACCGGTCGCGACGGGTCTGAAACAGGGACTCCTACCGGTACGTAAAATACCGGTATTATACCGGTATTTTTCGGTTCTACCATCGTAACCCTTATAGAAACCGAAATATAAAAATACCGGTATGAGATCATACCGGTATATGAAAATACCGGTATATTTACCTATATTTACCGGTAAATTTTTCGGTTTTCTTATTCTATGACAATTTTCAAGATATTTGTAAGCAGAGATTTAAGACCGGTATTATTTTATTACTGCTATTATGTTACCAAAATTATATCTAAACCGATATAGTACCGAAATCAAAGGAATTACCAGCATTTTTCTGGTAATATGTATAGTGTGATCGCGAGTGAAAGAGAATAAGATGTTACAATGTTACATTCGTCGGAACGTCGATTTCAAACGCCAAGTATAGCGACGTCGTTTGGTGCCGTCTTATATATCGTCTCCCTTACGTCCCCCATGTGAGAAAGGGATAACAGAGAGGCTCAGCGATGAAGTGGAGGCGAAATATAAACAAATGAAGATTTGTTCCCGAGATCGGTGACGAGAACATGGAGACTCGTCACTCTGTGAGCGAATGTTAAGCAATACGTACTTACTAGCAACAGCAAAATATTTTTGAAAATTAATTTATTAGTTATATACTGTATAGTATTGAATTTATTACGTTATTTTTACTTTTTAATTCACTATTGATAATTCATTAATGTACTTTTAGTTTCTAGTGCGTACGTTTAGTTTTTTTTTTGCTCTTTAGTGTTAATATTAGTGTAATATTAGTCTAAGAAATGGGCCGGAAGAGGGCAAATGTTGTGTATGAATACTTCAATCATAATTTGTCGCGTAATAAATCGATATGTGTAATTAAGGATTGTGGTCACGAAGTTACCGTAAGTATTTTGTAAATACATATTTGATTATATTTCTAAAGATATATATTTTTAGGGAAATCATGGTACAAATTTGTTATAACATTTGTCTTCGTCGCATCCAGACGAATTTACCTTAGTTATGTTACGAAACAAAAAACGGAAAGAAGGTGAAACGGAAATAAATAATTCAAACTCTCTTAATAGTAAGAGACATATTAGAGACAAAGTATTAGATGAATGCGTAAATTTAGTTACTGTTCATGGGCGACCGTTTAGTTTAATTAACGACGCAGCGTTTCAAAAAATTGTTTGCATGATACCGTCGACGTCAGTTTTATCTATTTCGCCACAAGAAGTACGAAATGCAGTAAAAATGAAGGCAAGTTTGTTCAGAGACAATCTGAATAAACAGTTAAACGGAAAATTACTGTCATTAAAAATCGATGCTGCGACCTGCATGGACCGCTCATTTCTTGGGATCAATATACAATATGTAGATGGTACAGAAGTTGTTTTAAATACATTAGCAGTAAAGGAAGTATACAACAGACATACTGCTGAAAATATGAAAGAAATATAAAAAAACGTACTCTTGACTTACGGAATATCTGTAAACCAAATTTATTCGATCACGACTGATAATGGTTCCAATATGATTAAACTTGTGAAACTAGTAGGAAATGATCAGACGGATTTCGAATGCGACAATGGTGAAGATGACAGCGATAGCGAAAGTTTAAGTTCATTATCGACAGATGAAATATATGGGAATGAAAATGACGAAGAATTTGAATTTTCATTATCAGATACTGAAGAAGTGATTTCAATTATTAACGAAAAGGATGACTGTACTGAAAAATATCAGATTCGATCAGTACGCTGTGCTGCTCACACATTGCAGCTAGCCGTGACCGATGTGTTGAAAGATAAGAAAATTGCTGCAACAATAAGTGAAGCGCGAGAAGTGTGCAAAAAATTACGTTCGCCAGTAGTTAAAAGGTTTTTAAAAGCCATGCATAAAAAAAAACAATTATAGATTGCTCTACGCGTTGGCATTCAACGGTAGATATGCTGGAACGCCTCGGCGAATTAAAAGAATGTTGTGACGCGAAAAATAAAGATCACTATTTAAGTCCACAAACGTGGATAGAAATAGGTGATATAGTGCGTTGCTTACTTCCAGCCCGCATTGCGACACAAAAAATTACAACAAGAGCAACTTCTCATTGGAGATTTTTATAGGACATGGTCGCAATGTATGCTGGAAACAAAAAGATTAAACACAATATTATCGGAGAAACTCGTCGAAGCCATGAAACTTCGAGAAAAAAAATTATTTAATAATGATGTTTTCTTGGCAGGTATGTATGTTCCTTGATGTTCAATGTAACATGGTTTTAAATCATCAGCAAATTGTAGAAGTTAATAGTCACCATGATGTTTTCGTAATAGGCATGTTCCTCGATGTGCGGTTCAACATTGTATTAACCGAACATCAAATGGTACAAGCGAAAACGCATCTGGTACGTACTTGGGCGTACCAAGAAAAAATACTGCAACACCATAGGAGTTCAAATAGTACTAACTGCACTCCAAGTACCTCAATTGCAGTTGAAGATGAAGTTGCAGTAGATGAAGTGGAGAATATGTTGAGGGAATTAGATCGCACCAGACGTAGTCACGATAATACGATATGTTCTTTAGATATCATGAATATGTTGCGGAAATTTGCAGACCAACCGCGTTTAGATTCTAAACAGAATATTTTAGAATTCTGGAATAAAGAAAAAAACAATAGTCCAGAATTATATTCATTAGCGCAAATAGCATTAGCAGTGCCGCCAACCCAAGTCAGTGTCGAAAGATTATTTTCTTCATTAAAATATGTGCTGTCACCCTTACGTTACAATTTGTCTGATGATATTGTGAACGACATTTTAATACTTAGAACTAATCCAAACATATAAACTGGTAGTTATTAAATATATTTTTATTGTTTTTAATATTTTATTGTTTTATTGAAAAAGAAAAACCTGTCTTAATCTTAACCTACCGTTTTTACAAGAGGAAAACCGAAAAAATACCGGTATTTATTTCGGTTTTCGGTAATATATCGGTTTCGGTATAGTGTAATACCGGTATCCAAGTTATACCGGTATGAACTCCCTGGCCGTAATACCGGTATCCGAACCATACCGGTACGAAGTCCCTGGCGTAATACCGGTATCCAAATCATACCGGTATTAAGTCCCTGGTCTGAAATTCGGTTTCTGCTTCGGTCTCGACTCCCTGCTTGAAAGCCACGACAAATAATTTATTTACACCCTGTACATATACCAACAAATTAATTATACAGTTTTCAACTGGAAGCTAGTAATTTAATGGAAATATATATAGCAGGGATCGAAAGAGTTCTGGAACTTTTCAATAGGTTCTGTTTAAAACATCGATTGTGGAATTGTTTTAAAAAATGTTCTCACATTATAAGTTTCCATGAGAACCGACAAAGAAAGCTTCATGAAAATAAAAGTTTCAGTTGGAGTGGAACTTATAAAATATAAAAATAAAAAAATGTCTATAACAGGAACAGATATCTTGTTCATCAATATTAAAAAAGTTCTAGAATCATTCTAACATATACTGAATACTATTGAATATTAATGAGTTGTACTACAACAATATTAAAAAATTATGACAGTTAAATTGGAATTCTGAATTTTGTTATGTATTTGTAATATTTACCTACGTAGATAATTTCTACGTAGATATTATAGAATTTCCATGTATTTCGATTCATGTAAGTTATAAAAAAATGTTATTTAGGTATTATTCTTGATAAGTTCTCTTTTCTGTTCAATACTTCATATGAAACTATTAATTATTTATGTTTGGAACTTCATACCTTGTATTAAATTAACATATAAAGAATGTGATATTATATTGTTAAATAAAACTACTACCTAATAGTTTAGTACTTTTCTTTATCTTGGGGAATCTTTTATAATAAACGTTGTTTGTTTCCATGGAACTTATACTAGACAGATTCTAAAATATCTGTTCCACGAGAACACTTTTTAAAGAAGTTCTTAAAGGTATCATTTATTTCAATAAAAATTCCACAGGAACAGATATTTTCTTAAACGAAATGAGAGTTCCATAACATTTTTGATCCCTGATATGTAGTATAATCTAGCGACGTTTGTGCGAGAAATCATCTTACATAAAATATCAAGTTTTACTTATTGCATTTGCATTATTCGTACGATATTGCTTTCAATATAATTCTGATCAAAATCCGTTGACGGTCACTGATGTGTTTTTTTAATCAATAAAGCAGCGCCGTTCAGGCTACCGTTTGGCGGGCTAGGGCGCCCGCCACCGCCCAGGGCAAACGCTGTGGGCAAAGCTCCGGGCAGTGACGTCAGCTATCGTTACAACGGAGTGGGGAGGAATGGTTGGGGGGGGGGGGGGTCGTAGATGCGTAGGCATGCATGTGTTAGTAGGTTCCTTCAAATACTGTTGAATCGACGCGATGGTCCTTGTTCGTACTGTTGTTCGGATTCCGGTTATTGAGGGAAATGATCCGAAGGAATTAAGCCGGGGAACAACTCGTTTGACTAGACTGTGTTTTTATTACTTGCCTTTTAGGCGTACAAAGGTCGCAGCGTATTGCACGTGGCGCGGAAAGGCGCGGAATGTACGTACAATGCCTCAATGGCGTCCGCCGCGTTCGCTAGCTTTAACGAGACAGACGCGACCCAACGCCTCTCCTCTAGGCGCTGCTTTCGGCGCCCTGGCTTCGAGGCTTGCTGGTGGTCGGTCGGTGGCGCACCCTGTCGGGGCGGTGGCGAGGTCGCCACATCCACCCCCCCCCCCAGAGGGCTCCGAGGAAGGAGGAGGAATCGAAAATGTCACGCTGCGTGGTCGACTTTCGCTCTGTGGTGGCCGGGAGAGAATCGCCGGGCGAGTGCGTGCCGGCGTGAAAGGCTGCGCCTGCGGACGCAGCTGTGAAGTAGGCAGCAAGGCAGGCTGCACCCTTGGCAGCGAAGTCGGGTGTGGTTCAGGCCGCGGCTCAGGCGGTGCTACAGACCGCGGCTCGGGCCGCGGCTCAGGCAGCGGCTCAGGCTGCGGCGCGGGCGGTGATACAGGCCGGGGTGCAGGCGGCGGCTCAGGCGGTGGTACAGGCCGGGGTTCCGGCAACGGCTCAGGCGGTGGTGTGGGCGGCGCTGGCGGCCGGGCAGGAAGCAACAAAAACGGAGCGGGCCGCGACGGCAGCGGAGGGGGCAACGAAGACGGCCCCGCCACCTCTGGGTCCTCCTCAGTGACGAATGCTGGCCTCAAAGCTTCGGTCGACACCGACTTCTCCTCGCCATTTATGCGGATGACAAAAACCCGGTCGCTGAGCCGCCGGATCACCTCGTACGGGCCGGCGTAAGGGGGCTCCAAGGGGCGACGCACAGAGTCGACACGCTTGAAAACGTGTGTACACGCATCCAAACTCCTAAAACTAAAAAGCGTACTTTTTTTGGTATGATTGCTCGTCGGCACGGGCCGCACAGTCCGCATGTAGTCCGCGAGCTTCTCCGCGAATCCCTGCGGGTTCGCAGGAACATCTCGAGTGACGAAAAACTCTCCAGGAACGCGGAGCGTCGTCCCAAACAGCATCTCCGCTGGGGAGGCCTGTAGGTCCCGCTTGAACGCCGTACGCAGCCCCAACAAGACGAGCGGAAGCAACCGAGGCCACGGTACGCCCGGGTTGCACATCAGGGCCGCCTTCAACGAGCGATGCCATCGCTCCACCAACCCATTGGACTGCGGATGGTACGGCGTCGTGCGGATCCTGTTCGCACCGATGCCGCGCCAGGGTCGCGAATAGCGCGGACTCAAACTGCGCTCCCTGGTCTGTTGTTATGGTAAGGGGAGTCCCAAACTGGCACACCCAATTGGTAAGGAACGCCTCAGCAACCGTCTCAGCCCGCATGTCAGGAAGGGGCACAGCCGCCGGCCAACGGGAGAAGCGATCCACGATTGTCAAACAATATCTTAATTCCCCGACCTGGGGTAAAACAATCAGGTCCAAATGAACGTGATTGAACCGATTATCCGGCACAGCTATAGTGTCCGAAAGAAGTCTGTGGTGGCGATGGACCTTCGCCCTCTGACACGGCAGGCACTCACGCGACCATCGACGCGCGTCATTGCCGATTCCCGGCCAGACGAACTTCTCCCGAAGAACCCGGGACGTGGTTCGCCCACTGGGGTGAGATAGGCCATGAACGACACCGAACGCTGTTCCGCGGAGGGAACGGGGAAGGTATGGCCTGACGACGCCATCCCTGACGTCACACCAGATGTCGTTCTCCTCGACAGACAGCAACCGCAGGCTCAATGTTGTATCAGCACAAACCGCGATCAACTCCTCATCCCGTGCCTGAGCTGCTCGGATGGTGGCAGCGTCCAGCTGGGTGGGCATGGTTACCGCGCTCACGCGTGACAGCGCGTCGGCCACCACGTTGTCTTCGCCCCTCACGTACTGAAGGTCAGTGGTGAACTGGGAGATATAGTCCAAATGACGATGCTGTCTGGGGCTGGCGCTGTCAGCTCGCTGCGCGAAGGCATAGATCAGCGGACGATGGTCCGTGCGGACAGTGAAAGGGCGTCCTTCAAGGATGTGTTTGAAATACTTCACCGAAGAGTATATGGCAAGCAACTCTCGGTCATACACGCTGTAACGCACCTCCGGGCCCTGCAGCTTGCGGGAGAAGAATCCCAACGGCGTCCGCTCGCCGTCCTCGCACTGCTCCAGGGAGGCACCGATGGCGACGTCAGAGGCGTCGGTGGTCAGTATTAACTGAGCCAACGGCAAAAGAAAAGCGGTCCTGACAGAACGGACAATACCATCCTTGCATCTTTGGAAAGCCTCCTCAGCATCGGGAGTCCACTGGATCCTGGTACGGTCCCGCTTCTTAGCCCCCTTCATGTAAACGGTAAGCGGCGCCTGGAGGTCCGCAGCGTTCGGAATAGAGCGCCTGTAGTAATTTAGCATCCCGAGAAAACGGCGCATCTCGGAGACCGTAGATGGCTTCGGAAAAGTGGAAATGGCCTCCACCCGGTCCTTTGGCGGTTGATACCCATGCTTATTCACTACATAACCAAGGTACGTGACCTCACGCTTCCCTAGGTGACACTTGGCAGGGTTTATTGTCAGACCGTGTTTGCGTAGGGTGTCGAAAAGAGCTCTGAGGTGAGTCATGTGCTCCTTGTGTGAACGGGAACCCACTATAAGGTCGTCCAGGTAGCATCTCACGAAGCTGTGCCCTCTCAGGATGGTGTCCATGTGGCGCTGGAGGGTCTGCGCAGCGTTTTTTAGGCCGGGCGGCATGCCCAAAAACTGAAACAAACCAAATGGAGTGGTTATGGCCGTTTTTGCCACGTCCTCCGCTGCGACTGGAATCTGATGATATGCTCGCTTCAAATCCACGACGGAAAACACCTCTGCCCCCTGCAGGCACTGGAAAATGTCCTCGGGGCATGGAAGCGGGTAACGATCCGCCTGAGTGCACGCATTGAGACCGCGATAATCACCCGTAACTCGCCAACCCGAAGCGGGGTCCTCTGTGCTCTCCTCCTTCAATTCCGGCCCCAAAGGCTCCTGCTTGGGCACCAAGTGCAGAGAGCTGGACCACTGACTAGAAGATGGACGGATCACTCCCTGCTGAAGCAAAAGATCGAAATGGCGTTTAGCTGCCTCCAATTTAGCACCCGAGAGGCGACGGGGACGCGCATGCACCGGCGACCCCGTAGTAATAATGTGATGCGAAACCGGGGCGTTAGCACCCGCGACGACCATCATTTTGGGTCGCGCGATGTCGCCGTACGCCTACACGAGGTCCGCACATGCCTTGCCCTCCGGACCATCGGCAACGTCAATCTGCACGGACACAGTCACCCCGCAGACGTCAACCGAGCACACCGATCCGCACACACGAAGGTCAGTCAGCGGGTCCACCAACGCGCACTGTTTAATATCTATCAACAAACCGTAATGCAACAAGAAATCCGCTCCAATGATCGGGGACGCAGTATCGGCAATGATAAAAGGCCAGCGGAACTCGCGGCGCAAACCCAGATTCAAGGACAAGTGTTTCTGGCCGTAAGTCTTGATCACAGAACCGTTAGCTGCACTCAATATGAACTCGGTGGGCTCCAACTGTCCACGACAAAAAGGCTTGGGGATCAGCGAAACTATTGATCCAGAGTCCACCAAAAAGTTAACGCCCGTCACATGGTCCAAAACTTGGAGACGGCACTCTTTCAACCGGGGTTGCCGGCTGTAGTCCCTGCCAGCATCCGGCTCATCTGCCGACAGGACTGCTAGTTTAAAGGCGTGGGGGTCGAAGGTGGCTCGACGTAGGTGCACGGCCTCTCACAACGGTGCGCCTTGGGTCCGAATCGGCTGTGGTAAAAACACATCCCCGCAGGTGCTGGAGATGCTGTCCGCGAGCGGGAACGACCCCTCCCATTTGCAGGTCGCTCAAGCAACTTCTGGGTTGCCACCAATAAGTCCCGATTTAAAGAGATTAGCTGCGCCAGGCTGTGTTGAATATCCCTCAGGGTCGTCTCGACCGGCGCAGAGTCTGGTTGACGGGGCGGTAAGACAGACGCTGGAACAGGGTGCGCCGCCATCACACCAGAGAGGCTCGGACCCTCCATCAATTCGTCGGCTGCCACAGCGAGCTCATCCAAAACTGGCTCTCTAAAAATTTTTAAAAAACGCTGAGTGTTGGCGGGCAGGAGTGCGAGCCACTTTACCCGAAGGACATCCTCAGAGGCCATGTCCCCGGCTAGGCTTCGCATCTGGCGTAGGAGCTGCGACGGCTTCTTATCTCCCAATTGCAGCTCATTCAGCAGTCTTGCCAACTGGCGGTCCGCCGAGTCCGAGAAACGGGTTGTGATGAGAGTTTTTAGGTACTGGTATTTCGACTCAGTAGGCGGGCGTCTGATAACGTCCGAGACGTCAGACAATGACTCGGGGTCCAAGGACCCGACGACGAGGTGGTATCTGTTTTCGTCGGAATTTATTCGATGAGCTCCGAACAACGACTCAACCTGGAGGAACCAGAGCTCGGGGTTTGCTCTCCAGAATGGTCGCAAGTTGCAACCACGCACGGACTCTGCCTCGCGCGACACCACATCGGAACTCAGGGCGCCATGCTGCGGGCCCGATCCCTGCGGAAGGCCCGGGGGAAACATGGCGGTTAGCAGCGGAGTCTGCATGGCTCCGGTATCGCCCTCTTTTAGCGCGCCTTTATCAGGCGAATGCGTCAACGGCATCTCTCTTCCTTTTCACCTTGCTTTTGTCCTTTCTTTTTTTCTTTTTTTTTTTTTTGCGAAGTTAGGCACCAAGAATACCCGCTCAACCGGCAGGTTATAACTAAGCGTCTGATCGGGCACCAATGATCCGAACCGCGCACCGGTAACTCGATCGCGCGAAAAACGTCCGATCACGCGGTGCCGATTCACCCACGCTACGACCGAAATAATGTTTCGTCTTCTTCCGTGGAAAAGTCTGGTAAAAAGAACCGGTGAGGGAGCACCACGAAACACAATGTCTTTCTAGCAACGCGCACCACAAAGACCGGCACGCGCACGAGGTCCCGGATCACGTCGGGGTCACCAATGTTCGGATTCCGGTTATTGAGGGAAATGATCCGAAGGAATTAAGCCGGGGAACAACTCGTTTGACTAGACTGTGTTTTTATTACTTGCCTTTTAGGCGTACAAAGGTCGCAGCGTATTGCACGTGGCGCGGAAAGGCGCGGAATGTACGTACAATGCCTCAATGGCGTCCGCCGCGTTCGCTAGCTTTAACGAGACAGACGCGACCCAACGCCTCTCCTCTAGGCGCTGCTTTCGGCGCCCTGGCTTCGAGGCTTGCTGGTGGTCGGTCGGTGGCGCACCCTGTCGGGGCGGTGGCGAGGTCGCCACACTGTCATCTGTTCCGTATTGCCCGGGGAAGCGTGACTTGCCCGCTGCCGACAAGTGTTTGCCCCGCGCAGTCTGACCTGTTGCCCTGTCGGGCAATTCCTGAACGGCGCTGCAATAAAGCATTGTCGTCGTTTTGTTATGTTGTGAAAACGGAACAGAATATGTAATTCATTTATTAGATTACTCACGACAAAGACTTTCAACCATGTAATTGATTGTGATGAGGAATGCTTACTAAATTTGAATTTTAGCATCCACCTGCGACAGGAATGGCAGAAATAATTATTCTCGCGAAAAAATTGATGTAACTGATTTTGCACGTAGATCATGTTGGGCTATAAACATTGTTTTTCGCGTGGAAACTTTTGAAACGAAATAATCTGCAATCAATTACAGATTAACTAATGGCATCCTTGTCACATTTTTAGATATGGATAGCGGAATTGGTTTCCCACCCTGCCGATAGTTACGACACAGCTACAGGATCCGCTGGCTCGAGAACGAAACAAGTGTGGCTATGGTATGGCCATTATGCGATTGGTATAACTACTTTGGCGTTTATATGCGATGTGATGAAAAGTCTTATCGGCGAGCCGAGACCGCATTTTTTGGACACATGTAAACCACGCGAAGCTGAGAACTGTTCTGACCAGTAAGCCTTTTTTCACTTCCTTACATTTATATATATTTTTTTAAATCATTGGAAATGCTCTGTCGCTTTCATGTATGCAGTCTGTGATCTGCACGTAATAAACTGGAAAATCTGTAATCGATGGGGGATTTCCCCTGGTTTATTGTACACAGCATAACGTGCAATTTAGGGATGACGCGAATGGTAGAACCAAGTGCCGAAGGGGTTAAAAGAAGTTGGAAGAGGCAGCAAAGAGAAGCTAATGGGTGTGGAAAGATAATAATAGGAAGGCAACGTAGGACGTACAGGATAAATGAGAGTGGAGGCAAGCGGGATAATGCGAACGCAGGATTGATAAATAATGATAACGAAATAGTTAGAAATAGACGTTAGACATACCAGGACCTAGCAAGAAATAGAAGAACTATCGTGAGGAGCAAGAAAGAAGTTGGGAAGTATACGCGAAGCAAGGTTAGGAAATAGGGGAGAAAAACAGTAAACACATCATGCGGTGACAAAGAGAAAGAACAGATATAAGGAATATGTGAAATATGAAGATGCATACATGGACAAAGAAAAGAATATTAACCTTTCAGTGCACGGGTAAAATATTCCCTCACTTATACTAATGCGGTGGTTGACAAAGTCTTTACTGATGAAGGCGTGATACCACGATAAAAAAATTGTACTTTCTAACTAAATTATTAGTCTCACAGCAACGATGCAAAAACTTTTGTATTGCTTTCATTAAGAAGTAACAATTTAAATAGAAGAATAAAGTCAAGTTTTTATAAAAATGATTCAGCGTTGGCAAGTAATATTCTAGGATACGTTTATACATATCGCCCCCAACATTTTCAGCCTGGCTCCGTTTCCAAAATCGCTCACCAAGATCGTAGTTTCTCCTGCTTAGACAAATATTGCCGGGTATCAAGGGGGACATAATCTGATGTTAATAGTTCCTTTGTAGGTGGAGGTGTAGGGGAGATATGAAGGTCAACTCCATTTTTTAAATGGAATGACGCATTGCTTAAACAATGGAGAGAGTTCCTTAAGGATCTGGGCATGTAGTGGAGAAGATGGAGATGTCTTCTGGTAAGAGGACTATGATAGACCACACGGTACTTACCCCAAAACTTTTTGATGGAACAGGATTTGGGATGTGCAGAGGAGGAAAAAAAGAATCTCGCGATGCGTCCTATTCGGGTTTACGAAACGTAGTGTTATATACTTGTTTATTTGTTTCCCCTCGGAGATTACAATCCTTTCTCCCTCCTCTCTTCTGTACATTTACCTTAACCTAACCCTTAACCTAAACCTTAGTCTACTCCTTAAATCTATTCCTTAATCCTATACGCCTCTCATCTCGCTCTCCCGCTCGCCCGCTCGCACGCTTTCCTCCGTCACATACGCCTCCCTCACCCCCCTTCCCTATCCTTTGACCTCCGCTTCCGCACGCCACCACTCACTCTCATTCCTTCCTCTCCCATTCCTCCACTCTTTCCCCTCTCCTTTCTTCCACACTCCTCATCCACTTCTCCCCCCCACCCTCATCATCCAGCACCTCCCCTACCCTCTCTTGCCACCCTCCTTCCTCCCAACCCATACATTCCTCCCATACATGCTCCCACGTTTCCTCTTCCCACCCGCATACCCTGCACTTCCTCTTTTCTTCATCCTCCCAATATTTCCCTCCCCTCATCCCATTCCCCAATCTAAATTTCGCCATCCTTTGCCACCTGCTTTCCCCCCACCCCTTCCTCAGGTATCCTGGCACCCCTTTCCCTTTCACCACCCTGTACCATCTATTGTACTCCGACTCTCTAATCCTTTTCCACCTTTCCTCCTCCTGCATTCTTCTTTCGCTACTCACCAATTCTTCCCCCCTCAGCTCCCCCCTCCCCTCGCTCTTTCTATCCCCTCTATTGTCCACCCCCTTTCCTCATAGTACTCCTTCCTTTCCTTTTCCCACCCTCCCAGCACTTTCCCCCTCCTCGCCCTTCCCTTAATCTCCTCCCAGCACCTCCTTGCCTTTCCCCTACATGTGCCTCCTGCCCCCCGTTCCTCATCAGCGTGTACCCCAGATATTTAAATTCCTTTACCTCCTCCACCACCTTTCCCTTCCACCTCCACGTCACCTTCTTCCACCTCCCTCCCCCCTTCCTACACCTCATCATCTTTATTTTCTCTACGTTCACCTGCATCCCCTTCTTATCCAAATATCTCTCCATCTTTCCCATCATCCCTCTCATCCCCTCCTCGTCCTCCGCCAGCACCGCAATATCGTCCGCGTATGCCAACGTGTATATTTTTCTTCCCCCCACCTTCACACCACCCCACCCCCCTTTCTCCAACTCCTCATCTAAATCCGCCAACAGCAAGGTGAACAGGCTGGGGCTCAAAGGACACCCCTGCCTCACCCCCCTTGCCGTCCAGAAGTCCTTCCCTTCCTCCTCTCCCACCCTTACCCTACTTACCGTCTCCTTCAGTACCTCCTCACATCTCCCCACTAACCCCTTCCTCACCCGTCTCTCCCTCATTGCCCTAACCAGCACCTCCCGATCCACTGAGTCAAATGCTGCCTTCATATCTAGGAACAGCACTACCAACTTCCCCCCTTTCCTTTTCACCTGCCTGTTAATGAGGTAGTTCAGCACATAGACACAGTCAATGCACCCCCCCCCCCCCCTCCTGAATCCCGCCTGACTTGGTGGTAAAATCCCTTTCTCATCCACCTCTTTTCTCAGTCTTTCCGTTAACACATACGCATGCACCTCATATGGAGTCTGTGTCAGCGTCACTCCTCTGTATTCGTCTACTCTTTTTCCCACCCCTTTCTTCACCACCGGCACCACCACTCCTACCCTCCAATCTTCCAACCAACCCTCCCCCTTCCACACCTTATTACAAACCACCCCCAACCATTCTTCCACCTCTACCCCCCCATACTTCCAAACTTCATTGGGTATTCCGTCCCCTCCCATCGCCTTCCCATCATTCAACCCCCTCACTACCCTTCTTATCTCCTCCTTTCCTATATCCCCTTCCTCATCCTCACCCCTCTCTGTTTCTGCCCCCTTTCTTACCCTCCACCCCCCCCCTAGCAACTCCCTGAAATACTCGTCCCATTCCTCTATTTTTATCTCCTCATTTACCCCCCTTCTTCTCTTTCTCACCCTATTTACCACCTTCCAAACCTGCCCCTCCGTTCTTATCCCCTCCACCTCCTTCTCCCACCTATCCACCTTCTTTTTCTTCTTTTCCTCACATACCCTCGTGTATTCCTTTTTCCTCTCCTTATAATCCTTCCCATCCCCCCCTTCCCTTCTCCACCTCCTAAGCTCTCTCCTCACCCTCCCCTTCTCTTCCCTGCATTCTCTGTCCCACCACCCCTCCACTGTTTCCCCTCTGCTCTCCTTCCCCTGCCTTCCCCATTGCCCCTTTCACTCTTTCCTTCAGTTCCGCCCATTCCTCCTCTATTCCTCTCCTTCCCCCGTCCCTTTTACCAAACTTCCTTGCAAATTCCTCCCTTCCCTCCGCTGTCCAGTTTCCTCCCCCCCTCTCTTCCCCCACCCTCCTTCCTCCTCTCACCCTGCTCCCCCATTTCGCCCCTCAACCATACCACCACCGGGTGGTGATCTGGGTCTATTCTCTCCGCCACCTCCATCCTTTCTACCCTCTCCCTTGTTTCCTCATTCCCCACTACATAATCTATCACCGAATTCCCCCTCCCCCCTGTATATGTCCATTCTTCCTCCTCATCCCCCTCTACGTTTCCGTTCATGATTCCCCACCCCCTCTCCCCCAAATATCTACATAGTCTCCTCCCCTCCCCATTCACCTCCCCATCCTTCGACCTCCTGCTTCCCCCTGCTCCCCCTCCTCTTCTCCCTCCCCCCATATCCTTCCCCCTTCCCTCCCTGTCCTCGCATTAAAGTCCCCACCAATTAGCACTCTCACTCCCTCCTCTCTCTCCTCTATCCACTCCCCCAGTTCCAGAGTTGGGCAATAAATTATTTTAAATTAAAAATTGTATTCGAATAAAAGACAGAAAAATTATTCGAAAATCAGCAAATAAAAATTTCCAGAATTATTTATTATTTGAAGCGCCATAAATAAAATTTCGAATCGACGGGAATTTATCCGAGGATCCATTGTCACGTCCCGGGTGTAGGTCTTAGGGGAACAATGACATAGGGGGATTTTTGGGAGTCCAGGCGAGGATCTTGAATCCTGCACGCTGGGGAAGAGGGAATTTTAGGCGAGGATCTTGAATCCTGCACGCTGATTTGGAGGGAAGTTTAGGCGAGGATCTTGAATCCTGCACGCTGGTTTGAAAGGAAAGTAGGCGAGGATCTTGAATCCTGCACGCTGGGTTGAAAGGGAAGTTTAGGCGAGGATCTTGAATCCTGCACGCTGGGTTGGAAGGAAAGTAGGCGAGGATCTTGAATCCTGCACGCTGGGGTAGAGGGAAGTTTAGGCGAAGATCTTGAATCCTACACGCCTTCTAGAGGGAAGTTTAGGATATAGATACATTGAGGAGACACCCGTTAGATCACTTGTAGTTTTTACTGAGGTGCGGTAATCGGATTTACCGTTGCATGAATATAAGAAAGCCGAATGTAACGTTTCTGCGAAATACGTCTAGATTTACGGCTATACGTAGGCTATGCAGAAGAACGTTTGTAAACACTGAGGGAGCACTTGCGTTCGCGAACTGAGATCAGCTGTTCCTGTAGCCTGTTTTGGTTAGGAGATATTCGTAGTCGATGGAATGATGCAATAAATCGATGGGTGATTTAAAGTGAAACTGTTTATTGTGTTAGCGGCACGAATATATGTCGAGCACCGTTAAAGCGGGATTCAGTTATAATAATGCGTATAAATGATAACAAATAATCTTAGGTGTATATGAGTAAGTTATGCCTGGCTTTAAGCTGCAAAAGATAGATTGAAAGCAATATGAATTTGATAAGCTAACAATTAAAACGTTGAGTGATGAGTAATAATGTAGAACGTTACAAAGGGTTAAGCGTTAGCAATGATAATAATACAACGATGCGATAAGCTTCGGTAAAGTTTATAACACGGAAAATAATAGACGTTAGTACGTGAAAATAATAAAAGCAATAAGCGTTATTAAATGAAAAATAATATATATATAGAGTGCAATATGCGTTAACAATAGGAAAATATAGATGTGGATGATATACCGTGGTATAAATAATAATTATAATTTCTTACAGTTGTTGCTGTAGAATCACTTTCGACACTGAAGTTAATTTAAGTGAAATCTTTGAAGGAATACTGTTTGTTTCGAAATAATGTTCTCGGTGAAGAGATCTCCGTCCAAGAAGCAGTCTGTCCCGCGGGCCCTTGTATTTATGTGACTTTACAAGGGGTTGTGGGGGTAACGCGCGGTATGGACTTTGACCCGTTTATACAATAATTTTCGGTACGAAGGGGGGTGCGCAGTATCTACCTTAGCCTAATTACGAACACGTGCCGCAGCAGCATTTCCGGGGTTTTTGCAAGGACCAAAGGTCGGTCTATATTTAGAATTGGAAGACAAGGGAATTTTGTCTTCCGGGGTTCTTATACACGTGGTTTGGGGATGCTCGCCTCCTCGGATTGATTTTAAGAGTTTTAATGGGAAGGGGTGATCGTGGTTTTGATTTGACGGGTCTTAGAGGAGGGGTGAGACGTGGTCTCGATTTAGGAGGTTTTTGGGACGAGGGACTTGTTTAGATTTTGTAATAGGGGAAGTTTGTGCCTCGTAGGGCGAATAATTGAAGGAGGTTTCGTACCAATCGTCATGAGATGGGGACCGCTAAGGTACATCGTCAAGGCGGTCAGTGGTCGGGGACAAAGGGTTAATTGGTTGATTTTGACGAGCTTTGGTGGAGTGATTTTGATAGTAAGCTTTGATTTCTAGGATAATATTGCGTGAAAATTTAGTGGGACATCACACCATAAATACAATTTTGAATCGACGGGAATTCATCGGAAGCGCATAAATAAAATTTTGAAGCGATTGGAATTCATCCGTAGCTTCGGCCAATTTTCTCACTTTCATTTATATTTGTAGCGGAGAAGCATAAATAACTCTGGGCGTGGCTTGGAGGCCCTCGGGCCTCAAGCGCCTTGCTCGAAGCCGCCGGGTCCTCGAGGCGAGCGACATTGTATCGTTGACCCGTCTAATCTGCAGCGCGGAGTTAGGTACTCGGGGTCGTGTCATCATTTATACAGAAACGGAATTTCTTTATTTTTCAGCGTATCAATATGAAAGTGACACCAATGGATTCCTTGCATTCTCCCGATTAAATTGATAAAAAAATATTTAAATCGGGCCAGTTTTAACGAAACGGGCTTTCAATCCTGCAAATTAATTGTATGCGTAATATCGTCCCAGATCTTAACACGGTCAGGTACGCGTGTCTACACTTTGAACTGCAATATTGACAATACCTTCGATTCTACGGCCTAGAATATTTGCTCCGTATTGCGATGTTCTTAACCAGAGTTTCGCATCGATAGCAACTACTTAGTTACAATTAATGAGTTGTGCATGATTTTAATGACGCATAATTTAATTGCATGTTAGAAACTGAATTACTAATTGTAACTAAAAAAATACTTTACGACGTATAACACGAATTTCACGATTTAAGACAGTTCCAATTTCATCGAATGAGATTGGTTGCGTTAATTGCGCGTATGGGGTATGTAGGGAAATAGGCAAAGAGAGGGAGAGGGAGAGGGGGAGAGAGAGAGAGAGAGAGAGAAAGACAAGGAGAATCGGCAAAAAGAATTTACCGATTGTGCCAAGAAGTAATTACATGCAGAGTACCACGAGTTTCATTATACATCTTTAATATTTTTTTTCAACAATTGTACATAGGGAAAGATGACAACAGACGATTCGTACATTCTTTTCCGTTAATATTAGGATTATTAGGTTGGTGCAGACGTTCGTTCGCTTCATTGATACAAAGTGATTATTAATAATAAAATTATATTTTATACTTTTGAAACGAAAACATTTTCCTTGAATATTTATAATTTTTGTCTCTTGGTAAAAGTTCAACTAAGGTCGGGGCCAGATATATTGGCCGGTCGATTCGTTTTCGCGAACAGCGATCGAGGAGAAATTAGCCACCACCATCTAACGATCGTGGATTTGTCAGTTGGAGTTGCGGGGCCCTCGCAGGGCATGGTGGGGTGCAGGAACGCTGCTCGGCTCCACCTGAACCTAGCCGTTTGGCTGTTATTTGTCCTTAGCGTAATAGTTGTGTGCGTTACGAAGCTATGCGCAGACCAATACGAGATGAAGCTATCGCGAAACTGTCAATGTTCTAACCAATAAAGCTCCTGAATTTTTTCGTAGCTAACGCACATCTATTCTGATGTGTGTATTTCTACGCTGACAGCTCGGTTTGGGCTACACCCCAGAAGCTTGGCACTATCCCCACCATTTCTGGCTCACTCTTGTTCTGCGAAGGCGAGAGCGAGATGGAACGAGAGCGAGTCAGAAAACGTTGAGAAAAGGAGCACCGAGGCAAGCAAAATATGTGGTGGGAGAATACCCCTCACGAAACTCACCGGCCAATATATATGGCCCCGACCTTAGATGAACTTGTAAATTTGCCAATTATAACAAACCGTGTTTTGGAAACACATTCATTCCTTTATGTTTGTGTTTAAATGCGGTACGTCAACGTTATGTATTGGTGAGCAATATTGTAGACAGCACTTCCAATACATTTAAAAAAAATTTTTGCCTATTTTATACGATTAGTAGAGCCTATTGGAATACGTTATTGCTACTAACTCAATTTCGAAAAGAATGTGGGTTAGTCTGTTGTTTGCTCTCACTGCCACAATTAACGATATTACGCATAAAATTAATTTACAGGATTGAAAGCCCGTTTCGTTAAAACTGGCCTGATTTAAATATTTTTTTATCAATTTAATCGGGAGAATGCAAGGAATCCATTGGTGTCACTTTCATATTGATACGCTGAAAAATAAAGAAATTCCGTTTCTGTATAAATGATGACACGTCGCCGAGTACCTAACTCCGCGCTGCAGATTAGACGGGTTAACGATACAATGTCGCTCGCCTCGAGGACCCGGCGGCTTCGAGCAAGGCGCTTGAGGCCCGAGGGCCTCCAAGCCACGCCCAGAGTTATTTATGCTTCTCCGCTACAAATATAAATGAAAGTGAGAAAATTGGCCGAAGCTACGGATGAATTCCTGTCGCTTCAAAATTTTATTTATGCGCTTCCGATGAATTCCCGTCGATTCAAAATTTTATTTATGGTTCTTCGGATAAATTCCCGTCGATGCAAAATTTTATTTATGGCGCTTCAAATAATAAATAATTCTGGGTGATTTTTATTTATGATATATACAGATAAAGTCTCTTTTATTTAAAAATTTATTTAGATAATTTTTTATTTAAATAATGCCCATCTCTGCCCAGTTCCTCCAACTTCCTTTGCAAGTCCTTGTTTACATATATCCCTATAACTCTCCACCATTCCCCACCCCAATTTCACCTTCCTCATCATTACCCCTTCCCCTCCCCTTCTTCCCCCTGCCCTATTTCGATTCCCCTTCTCACCCCCATTATCATTCCCCCTATCGCTCTTCCTTTCTTGTTTTCCCTCCTGGCCCACTGTTTTTCCCACTCATAATCCTTCGGCAATCTGGCCCTTACATACTCCCATTCCCTCCCCTCTACCCACGTTTCAGTCATCACAACCACCTCCCATTCCTCTAAACCCTACCAAAATTCCTCGTCTTTGTTCCTCACCCCCGCCACGTTCCAGAATGCGACCTTATACCTCCCTTTTCCTTCTTTTATTTCCCCTCCCAACCTCCCCTCCCTCTCCCCCCTTTCCCTTAACATTCGTTTCCCTGCTCATCACACCACCTTTCCCATAATTCATCCCATCTTCCCGTTTACCCACATTTTCATATATCCTACTTGCACCTTCTTCCCCCCTTCCCTTTCCTTCTCCGCCTCTCTTTCCACCTTCCACCTTGCCCTCCTTTCTTCCTCCGTTAGGTCGTCATCTATCCTTTCCCTCCTGCCCTTCAGTTTTCTCCTCGCCTCCATCACTTTTCTCTTCTCATCCCTCCCCGCCAGCTTCACCACAACCAGTCCGCTCCCTTCTTTTCCCGTTCTCCCTACCCTTCTCACCTCCCTTATTCCTTCGTCCTCCATTCCCATCCTCGCCCATAGCTTCTTCACTTCTTTTTCCACCTCTTCTCCACCCCCCACCCCCTTACCACTACGTTATTCCTTCTCTCCTCCCTCTCTTTTTTGTCCTGTCTTATTTCCATTCTCCTCAGTCTCAACATACATTCTTCCTCATCCCCTCCACCCTCCTTCACCCTGCTACCTATCCCTCCCCTTTTCTCTTCCCACCTCTCTACCTTCCTTATCATCTCTTCCACCCTCTCATCCCTCTGTTCCAACCTCTCTATCTTTTCCTCCATCTCTTCCCTCCTCTTTTTCTCCTCTCTCCTCTCCTCCTCCCATCTCCTCCTTTCCTCCCTCCACTCTTCCATCACCTGTCTCCTTTCTTCCCCTTCCTTCTTCATCTCCCCTAACATCTCCCTCATCTCCTTCCACATTTCCTCTTTCTCCTCCCTCACCTCCTTCATCAGTTCCCTCATCATCTCCCTCATCTTTCCCATCTCATCTTTTTCCCTGCTCCCCCCCCCTTCTTCCTGTCCTCCGGTGAACGCATCGTCTTTACGCTCTTTTTGAACCCTGTCATCTTCCCCTCCTCCTCCGTCTCATCCTCCCCCTCCCTCTCCTTCCTCTTTTTCCCCCAATAGCTGTCCAGATTCCCTGCACTGCTCCCCACACTCTACTCACACTACTCACGCTCTCCTTCCTTTTTCTTTCCTCCCCTTCCAACTTCCCTTTTTCTGTCCTTATTCCATCTCCATTCCCCTTCCCCCCTTCCCTTCTCTCCTGTCCCTTATTCCCCTCCATTTACCTCTCCCTCCACTTTCCCCCTCCGTTGCCCTCCTATTCTTATCACTTTATCACTTTATCACTTTATCCTTTCTTCTATTTCCTTCCTACTCCTTTTCAAATCTCCCGCCTTTTTCCAACTTCTAGTTCCTGTCCTGTCCGACAGATCCCTCTGCCTCCTGCCTTTCTCTTCCCGCCACGCAGCGCCTATCTCCCCCCTAACCTCCAAATCTATCCTTTCCTTCCTTCTGTTTCCTCACACGCCCTATTCCCTTTACACTCCCTTTAACTGCCTCACTTCCTCACCTCTGCCCCACCTTCACCACTCACTCCCTCTCCTTTCCTTCACCTCTTCACTCACTCTTCCTTCACCCACCTCGCTGTACCAAACACACAACCTTTCTCGCTCGCGTCCGGAACCGGAAGTCCACGAAACGTAGTGTAAGCTTTCATTTATTTAGCTTTGGTTCAAAAGTGAAGATGGCCGGAACCTATAAGATATGGCGGGAGTATTTGAACTCTTGTGTTATGTATTAACATATTAATGAGTTTACAGTCTCAACACCTTTTACTAAATATTTTATGTAATCATCGAATATTAACATTGGAACTGCGGTGTCCCAGGCGACAGGCCTTCTGTACTGTAAGTGAGTCAGAACAGAAAAGACGATGTATAAGAGTCGCGAAAATGTACGAGGATCAGTATGATGAAGTCTTAACAATAGTAGGGAAGTCGGAATGTGTGACGTGTTGCTTGCTTCGTCGTAGGTAATGTGCCGGGCTGCAGGAAAAGCACCCCATATGACGTAGTAGGGAGTAGTAGAGGGGGAATCCTTGCATGGTGTGTATAAGTTGTTTTAGTATACATATATAGCTCTATACATGCGAGGATTCCCCCTCCACTACTTAATATTACGTCACTGAATTTCTACTTCCGATAGCTGTTTCCCCTCTACTATTACCTACTACGTCATAAGAGGTGCTTTTCTGCCAACCCTGGTAGTACATATATCACCAGTTCCACTATGATGCAAGTGGGTTCGGCATGACGTCACGTCGTCACCAACACAAATATACCGTTATTGCTGTAGGTGTCCCCCCTTCTCCTACTTCGTACTATGTCATATGGGCCAATACGCTGCCATTTATCCAGTACGTATGGCAACCCTTGCCGTGCCTGACCTAGCTAACGTGCACTGGTAGCTGTCTAAGTCTCCCGCGGCAGACGCTTTTTACGCGTATTTTCAACAATTAATAGCTTTATTTTCGTCTTATTTTCGCATGCAGAATCATCTCTTAAAGTTTCTGACACCTGCTGCTGAACACTCTCCGTTCATACATATATATGTGTGTAACTGTTTTTATACAAACTGTTTCTAATCTACCATTTTTTTTTTATTTCAGATACGTGAAAGTATATACATGTACAAACACTGCAGAGTCAAATTGGTTTGTGTCAGATTCCAGTAAATCATTTCCATCTGGTCATGCCGCCCTTTCCATGTACACATCTATTTTTGTAGTGGTAAGAGTCATATGTTTGTAGTGGTAAGAGTGTATATTTAGTATACTCACACAGAGGATAGTTACATATTATCCCCTCATGCGGCAATTTAATTATAAATATCTGACTGAGTAATAATAATGTTCAATGAATTGTAGAAATAATTTACATTATCAATAAGGTGGGTTACCATACGTCCCAGTTTTCAACCATTATGCCGGCTGTCCCGGCGGCTTACGAATATGCCCTGGTTTTCGTATTTCTTCATTTTTTACGGAATTTTTTATGGAATTTTTTACGGAATTATACGAAAAAATTAAGAAAAATGTAACATTTCTGAAGAAAGTTTTATGCACAGAAAAATATGACTTGTCTCCAAAATAGATTGTTACCATCCGTGGAATTACTATTGCATTGTTCGTTGTATGCCATTTTTAACCACTACAAGTACTCTTTAAAAAAAAATCGTCTCCTCCCCCTCTTTTTTACTTCCCCGTACCCCGTCCCGGTTTGCTGGTGAAGGAATATGGTAACCCTAATTCTCAGTAATTAATTATTAATGAGTATAGATATACACAATATGTATATAATAAGAACATTCTAAGTATACTAATATGAAATATTTTTTTTTTTTTTTAGTGGTACTTACAAAATCGTTTGCCAAATCGAACATTTTTCCTAAAACCGTGGCTACAATGTATGATATGCTTGTGGACTGTGATATGTTCATTGTCCAGAATAAGTGACAACAGGCATCACTGGTGGGACGTACTCGCGGGCGACGTCATAGGTTTCGCCTTTGGTGTGTTAACTGTTACAGTGTCATGCCATAAGTTTCGATTAAATCGAAACGCTTCAAATATTTATAGTGATCCTATAGAGAATGGACAAGTTAATTTCAATACGAAGGGACATCAAAGCGTCAAAAAGCTTCTGCACGAAACAACTGTCGATCTTTCTGAAGGTCGTGAATTAAAGAATGCTTCATCAACTTGGAAAGAATGACTGTTACAATTCCAGAATTTGTGATAGATAAAAGCTCAAAGGAAAACTTGCAAACGACTCCAAAAAATTATTTTTTATAAATTTCTACAAATTAGCAGTGAAACTTAACAATAGTATTACAAAATTGGGCGCATTAGACGTCGCATTTCCGTTTTATGATTAGCCTAAAGCTTTACTCTGTAGTATACATTAACATTCTTTTCCAATCTTAAGTATTTAAGAAGTCATTATTATTGCCACATTATGGCAGTGATATTATTTATTACGTATAGTCGAATCATATTGAAATATTACATTGTAGTATTAGTTGCTCATTAATTGTTAATGTTTAGTTTTCTCTTTGTCTATGGAATTACAGAAGTATGTATGTGATGCCTATATGTACAATACTAGGAAAGAGAAATATTAAGACTTTTTTTATCATCTACACAAGAATATTTTTTGTTGATGCAAAATGAAAGGTATTTAAATGTGTAAAGTATTGGAAGTTAATAAAGTGTGTTTTACCAATTTTTTAAGAACTATAATCTAGAATAATTGCAAAAATATAATTTAATCAATAATTTGTTTTAATTCTTATAAACTTTTAAATAGCTAATTTGAACGAATGTTTCCAATAATTTTGAATTACAGTATTGTCTCGTTAGCGGCTCGCTGGTCAGGACCGGCGTTGAGCCCATATCGTGAACAGAGCCCTAAATCCGAGTGTTCGTTTCTTGCTTCTTTCTGGCCGAAGGGGAGAGCGAGATGGAACGCTTTGCGTGCGCGGCGGGCGTGCGACACGGTCACGAGCGCTCAGATGGAATTGTGACTGCTCGACGCATGCGCGCGACGGTCAGATAGCCAGACAAGGCACGAGTTTTTTTTTACGCCCTAGGCGAGCTTGCAAAATTCCCTCATTTATTATAATACATTTAATTGAGCTTCTTCATGTCCTCACTCTTAATTTGTAATCGTAGTTTAAAACCGTTGTAGGACAATTTGTAGTGTTTCATTTAAAAATTTATTTTCATCAATGCCAACAATGAAAATACCATTTTGCGCCTCTTGTCAACCTTACGCCCGAACAGTTGCCTAATTTTGCAGAGTAAAGTCTTAACGGCGCGAGGTCTCCTTGACAACAGGATTTGGGGGGAGGGGGAAGCAGGCGCGTGAGGGGCCCCTACGCTGGGCAGCGCTAGTGTACACCAAACCAAGCCCCTACCGAGACAATACTGTATTATGAATGCAGAGTAACTACATTTTTATAGGGAAGCTGAAGATGAATGCAATGTTCAACTAAATCAAACAGCAACTTTGAATTAATTGCATTTTCAAAGATTCTAATGAAAAAGGTTTTTGAAAATGTAATTATAGGTTGACAGTGTTTGTTATTATAAAGTAAAGCACTACCCTTAAAATAGAGTGCAGCAGGATATAGTAAAAACTATTTCTTATTAAAATGCCAGCATTCTTAAAATCTTCAAAGAGTTGAACTAGTTCAATACGAATATGAATATTAAGAATTACACAAATATTCTTTATCGAAATGAATAAAGCACGATGTATAAGAATGGAGCAGTACATTTAACTAAAATTAATTCAGCAATCAATTTTTTTTAAATCATGCAATTCTTTTCATTTAGCGACATAGATTTACATGTTATATTAAAAATGTCACAATATTTAATATACTGATCTGCAGCTATTGAGCACATTGGATAACCTAAGGTTACAGTGTGGTCCAAGTCTTACTAAATATTAAACACTACACCCAAATATCTTTATATAGACAAATATGTTTGTTTTGATGTCTATCTTGTAGTCTCATATAATCTGTATATAGATGCTCATGATTAAGAAAATTCAGTGTGCTCAGAAAGTAGTTTAAAACATAAAAGTAGGTTAAAACAAATTGTTTTTTAAATTTGAGAATTAATTCTTACTTGCTTAGACCTTACATGGTGCTTAAGAGAATTGGTTAAACATATGTCATCTTACTTAAAAGAAACTGTATTCCTGCTATTATATAATACATTACAGTTACTCTATGTATAGGATGAACAACACAAGTTCATAATCATTTTAATTATTTTTACTTTTAATAGATTCTGCTATCCTGGACGAAAATTTCTTCATTTTGAGTAATTGGACTTTTTTAAGTCAAGTTCTTGTTTTTTACTAATTTTCGTTATCTCGTTCAATTTTGTACGAACTTCAGTAACTTGAAAATTCTGATTTTTTTAGAACTTTGCAGGTTTGTAGGGCACTCTGATAGAAGTATCAGGTAACTTTTTTCTGCTATGTTTTGGTTTTTCAGGGTGAAAACATCTCTCAAGGGTTAATTTGTGCTTTCCTATTTGCCTGTACACTTTGAAAATTATAATAAATATAAAAAAATAGTTAAAATGGAAATTTAATAATTTTTCATGCTGCATAAAACTATGCAATGAAATTGTTCAAATTTTGTAGCTTAAATAAAAAAACGTTCTTCATCACCTTTATTTTAATTTTTTTTTCTTGGTACATACAACAGGTACAGATATTGTATGATTTTTAGCTGTTGTAACTCATGTTTAATTTGCAATGGCGAGTGTTTGGATGATAATATGATATCAACAACAACCCATTACCGTCAGAGTTATCACCGTGTTATGAAGTGAAGTAAAGTCAAGTACCCCAGGATTAATTGAACTATTTATTACACAAGAATTATATACATACGTTACACATCATACGATCAACTGGGCAAGAATATCCTCAGACACTCGGTGACATGACGGAAACTTAAAAAACTTCTTACTATTCCGACTGTTGTAACGTATCGTCGAGAAAAAGGTCGCTGGTTTAGTTTCTGGAGACCCGCATATACAGGATGTTTCGTAGCTGGTGGTACAAGCGAAAGAGTTGTGAGTCTACATGGAAAAATATGTCAGAAATATATAGTCAAATTGTGTCATAACTTGCTTCATTTTCGAGAAAATTGACTTTGTTGCTGCGCAGTACAGTTTTAGACGCCCAACGGGCATGCTGTGGTAAAGGGAACGTTTCTCGCCACGGTAAGGGGAAATGTGTACCGGATACGACACATCCTGTATAACTGTTTTCGATGGTACGTACACCGGCACCGCGTCCATGGAGTCAGAAAAATCAGAAAGTGGGCAATTAAGATTAAACGTCAACTTAGAGCATACGCTTAACTCATAACAACCGGGAGAAAAGTAGTGCTTATTTGTTTTTTTAATATATAAAACAGAAGGTTTATATGTTCGTGTGTTTGTCTGTCACCTAAAAACTTTCGAACGCTAAACTCGGGGGCCACGTGTCAAATGTGCCTCAGCTCCTTATGCCTGGCAAATCCACATGAATGTGCCTATTTTCACAAAAAAATTAGAATCTCAATTTCCAGCGAAGCTGGGAAGTACAGCTAAGTTAATTATAAATATGTCTGCAATATTAGTATCAAGTAGAAGTATTCACAGTAGACTGCAAATTCAGAATAAAAATTTCTCGCTTTCTTGTTTTTACAAATATATTAATAACTTCGCAAGCATACATGGCAGAAATGATTTTTTTTTACTTTCTCGTAAAATTTGTTCTACTGGATTATTCTACCACATGAAACTTTGAGAGGTAATTTCACCATTTAAACATGAATTACAACAGCTAAAGATATACTCATTTAAGTTACTCTACAAATCTGTAAACGAACATCAAAATCAGCGAGTGATTTTTCGCGGTATGTACTTCGAATTGAAGGAAAAGAAAGGCAATACACGGAGCAGCATACGAAATGAAACTGATTTGATATATTTAAAAATAGGATTGTTTCATAGTGCCTGTTTTTAATTCCTAAAAGTTAAACTTCCAATCTGATTAATTACAAATTCATTCAAATAGCTGAGCTCCTTCATTGGCATTGGTCCACGTTCAGAACAGTCCACTAGCTGCCTGTCATTAATTAGCACATTTTTGCGACAATGTATGTGCGTTTATTTTGTTTGTTCCTTTGTCACAATGAACAGGCATATGATAATGAAATCTTGATCCATTATGTAGCGTATATGTGCCAGTGCGTAAAACGCTTTACCAGGCTGAAGGTGGAATGAACACGGCATGATATCAATCCCGTGCATGTAAAAGGGTTTGTAAAATTAGGAACAGGTTCTTCAATCATAAATTGAATGATTTAATTGAGGTAACATTTTATGCCAATTCTGCAAATATCTTTAACGTAATCAATTGTTTATATTTATGGGTCATGAAAGTGATACCCGTTTTAATTTGGGAAGGCTTAATAATTAAGGTACATACTTTTAGGCTGTATGTGTGTTTAGTGTAAAATTAAGTAGATGAGTAACTAGATGTATCTTACTTATACAATACATATGTAGTCATTTATCTGTGAACGTGTGCGTGTTTGCTGCTGTAAATAAATGCAGTCACATACAATATTCAATACTATATAATTACATAATAGTAGCAGTTATATTACATTAAAGTACAATTATTTTCGTGCGGAAAAGAAATTGTCACAATTACTTTTATGTTTGCTCGTATAAGCAGAAACGTTTTTTAGTCATGATCTGTAATTATACGGCATCTAAAACTGTATTATTCAAACATTCCACTTATGATGTAGCTACAGTATATGCAATGTCAGCAATGTATGAGCCATATGTATGGGGTCTGTCTACGCGAGTACTCGCGTGTAACTGCGATAGCATTTTGGCTTCCACCACCTTGTTTTCTTCGTATAGTGGAACCACGTGGATTCCGTATCTTTGGTAAAGGGCGTACATATGTGTTATTATGATAAGCGGGAAGCGCTCAACCAATAGTACTTTACTGTAGGAGACTGCACGGCCAAAGAGTAAAGATTACAGTTTTCTCCCGTTATGAGGATAACGTTTGGGGGACAAGCCATTCTGTCAACGCAGAGTATGACACTATTCGGCTCGCCTTTAGTCTTTCTCTTGACGAATGTTCTCTAAACGAAACGGAGAACTCGTCCTTATAACGGGATAACACTGTACCTCCTCTTTGACACGGTGTGAATAGTCAGATCGTGGACAGGTTTTATACAGGGTGTTAAAAAAAGAGTCTAAGACTTAGGAGCTTATAGTACCTACCTACTCACCGAGAGGTTTAGAAAATACTTAATCAACATAGATCCTACAATCAATCCTTTCGATATAAAACAGAAAGGTTTGTTTTCCATGTGTCTTCCTCTCATTTTAATACAAGATTGACATCTGCAGATCATAGATCGACGTACATTTTCAAGTACATATTCCTTCTCTGTCTCGTATTCTGCGACATGCATTTTCAATTCGTTGTCGTAAGTCCATTACAGTATTTTTCTATCTACGTCCGATGTGTTGCATAGAGCGAGCGTATAGAACGCTCGTAAATACAGAAATAGATTTTGCATCGATCGAATTGATTTTAGGATCTGTGTTGATTAACCAAGGCTTAAAATGTTTTTGAACACACTGCATGTACAGTAAGACCTCGATTAACCGGGTCGCGATTATCCGCAGTATCATTCATCCTTGGTCTAGGTCAGGCCTGTCCAGGCATTTGCTCGCACGCGCAACCGCGAGTTGCTCTTCGGTGAAGGCACCGGGCTAGGCCTCTTGCGCTCTTCAAGAGTGAAAGGTCCTCATAGAGCAGGCCTGCACAGGGAGCCTTTTTCAGCGCCTAGCGGCAAGCAACCAGCCGTACGTCGTTACTAAGTGTAGAATTGGTGAGGAGAACTGCAGTAGTATAGGTTGGGGCTCGTAGGCGCGTTAGTATATATGACTGGGTTCTTTGTGGGGCCCCAGTAATAATTACGGGACCTGCTCTGCACTGGGGTCCCACAAGGAACCCAGCCATATATACCTACGCTACGCACCTACGAGCCTCAACCTACACTGCTGCAGTTCTCCTCACCGATTCTACCCTTAGTAACGGCGTACAGCTGGATGCTTACCGCCAGGCGCCGAAACAGGCTCCCTGTGCAGGCCTGTCATAGGGGGACATAACCGTCGCTCGCAACCACCCGCGGTTGCTCTTCGAAGGCAAGAGCAAAAGTTGGACGGGCCGGGTCTAGGTTATCCATGGTCCCGGAGTTACTAAAAACATGCGGCATAATTATATTGTAGAAAGGAAAAAGGAATGCATTTATTGTCATAGAGCTTATTTTGTATACAGAATCTCAATTTATTCGGTCTCCCGATTAAGCCGGTTAATCGAGGTCCTACTTATTTTTCGACCTCCGAATTTTTTCAGTCTTACCTCCTAGAATGGTTCTAATCCATAACAAAAGAATATATGGTTAATGTAATATAAATAATGTAGGGATACTGAAAAATATATTAAGCACCAATAAATGCAAGGGAAAACAGGACCGCTAGATACATAGCTGGGCAACGTTGTTAGAAGTCTTGCAGTAGCGACGGTGCCACACTCACGAACATGTACAATTTCAGAGCTCTTTGAGGCACGTTTTCCCGTTATCCGATCAAGCCAATCTTGTACACATGTTATTATTTTATAGATTGGAACTATTTTATGTGGTGAGACCAAAAATAGCAATGTGTTACAGTTTTCCCCGTATTAAATGCGTGCTACCGTCCCCAATAACCTGGTCAATTTCGCGGGGACCATCTTCGCCACTACTTTGCTCACTCGGCGCTAGAAGACTTTCCGGTATGCCAGATGATACGTCCACGACAGAAAATTAAAATGCTTATATTTTTCGTAAACCTTTCCGAGAGTATTGCTGTTTGATTGGAGAGGTTTTGCTGAAGGAAATAAGTCCAAAGAAGACGTAATTCGGTCTATTTTCAATTATGGAGAGAGTGTAATTTGCATACTGTGGAACTGGAAAATCTGAATCATGTTGTGTTTGGACTCATTTTCATTAAGAATCTCATCAATTTATCTCATGCAGATGTGATGATTGATATGAGAATTTTAATTTTCTGTAGTGAATGATTCATGCCGCCGGCAAGATTTAGCTACTGACTGCCTATTGATCGAGGGTCTTTTGCTGCGCTATTTCGTTCACGCTCGATGTATCATTATTTTCCTTTCTTAAACAGTTCGGGTAACGATCTAGCTAATTGTAAGCCTGGAATAATGAGGTGCTAACTACTTTCTCTTCCCCGGTTTATTGGGACCGGTCAGCCACAACCACCAGCCATTAAAATGGGAAGACTGTAATACTTATTCGATATAAGGGAAAAAAAATTTGTTCTAGAAAATACACAAATTTAGAAAGTTGTGAACCCAAAAAAGCACTTGTGTTTGATACCATACTGTGTATGTATTTTTCAAGAATTAGGATTTCTAGCGTGTTCCTATATGCAGAATTAAATAGTACAGTAACAATTTCTTCACAAATTTATTTTTCAACTGACTTTTCACTCTGTTCGATTTTGAATTATTTTTCTAAACTTATTATAATGCTAAATATGCATCATTTATATTTTTAATACAATGTTAAAAGTGTTACCGAAAGTTGTGTGATATCTGCTGTTAAATATATCCATATATGTATACTGTAAGTGACACAAGTACGTACTACATTTACTTTGACTGTTACATACGTGTAGCAAACAGAGTTAAATACAGGTATTATAAGGATAGTATTTGGAACAAGTATGAGAAATACTTAAGCCAAGCTTACCTAGCAGGGATTGAATATCTTCTAAATAGAAGTAATATCTTCTAAAATTTCGGTTCTTTGTAACAGTTAGGGTAAATTCGGATGCGGAGGCCTACCAGGAGAGATGGATCAGGCGCTATATTTCAGACTCTTATATGAGTGCATAAGAGTGTGTTATGCAATAGTGCAAACAATTCCTTCGGTACAAGCCAAACAGTTGGATAAATAACCTTGTTTCGTTTTTTCTGTGTTTTTCTGGATACATAAGCTGAAATAGGTAACTGGAGGCTACATTTCACCTCTACTATAAAGCTGTAGTGTACAGAATGTTATTCAAAACATACTTCTTACAAGGGACGTTCGGCAACCCGGAAATTCAGAAAATTATGAAACTCGGTGTGCAAGTAGAGTAGTTCATCCGTAACACAACCCTATTTTTCGTTGGTGCCAAAAAGCATTTTTTAGGGGTGAAATCACCCCTTGAAGAAAATGCAGAATTTTCTTTTCCGTGGAATATCTCGAGAACGGTGAGAGATATCGAAAAGAAGTTTAAACAAAAGTTGCATCCTTCTTTTATATCTACAAAACCGCGTAAAAATTATTTTCGAAAAATCCATACTTTTCAAGTTACCCCCACCACCAACTCTTAAAATTAAGTTTTTGTATTTTGTAAATATACGCTAGCATACCTCTGGATAATCCCTTTTCATACATATAAATAGTTTATGTGTTATATTTTTTTTGCAAACAAATAAAACCTCTATTACCGAATTTGAAGTCCATTTTGGCAGTTTCCATTAATAACATGGTTTCTTAAAGCCATATTTAAATTCGTATTTATGTAAGGTTCACAAAGCTTTCAATTATTTAAGCAAGGCAGTACGTACGTAAAATTGCATCCAAGGTAAAACTAATTAAAACTAATCAATGACGTGCATGAATCATTATGATATCAGCACATTCGTACATGCATTACTTCAAGTGTAATCTTATTAGGCTGTTTTGGAAGCCACGCGATAAATAAATAATGCGTGAAGATTTACAATGACTTTGCAAAATATATATGTTATCATTGAAATTACGCAGAATCGCATTCATGCCGATAACCTTGTCGAACCTTCCGATTCGCATGATGCATATGGATATGAATTTTAAATGATTTATAAATCAATTTTACTTACCTGTCCCACTAATAACATGTATATATATATATATAATATTACAATATTATAATATTACATTAAAAATATTAATATTAAATTTAATTATAACATTATAGGAGTTTTCATGAACGAAGTGGTTGAATAAAGCAATATTTTAACATTTGCAGTCTCTTTTTGTACATGCTATATTGTGTGATTATACATTGGAAGAAATATACTAGTAGAAAACGATGAATATATTGAAAATTACGGTTTATAATTGGTACAATAATGATATTCTTCATAGAAGTGATTAAAACAAAAATACTTGCCACATCATGCACATCGCATAAAAGCCGGCTCCTCACAAATACTACATTTGGGTATAAGCTTTTCATTTCTGAAGTAACAGAAATCTATAGGATTTTGAAATTCGCTGGGATGCGTTTCTAGATATCCGCTTTTAAACCAAGCATATTGAAAAAGGTTTTTGAATCTAGGCGAAGAAAACTGGTTATGGGTTAGGGACTGCAATTTAATTATTTCATTGCGTAAGTGCAAATTGACATCTCTTTCTTGGAGAATCACATTATCCGAAAATGTCCGCACGAAATTTTTCCAAATCCGGAATCCAAACACATCTAAAGGCTGAACGATGCCCGTCGTTTTTTTTGGAATCATTGAAAAAGTTACTTCCTTGTCTTGTGGAATCAACTGCTGTAACTCATTTGGGCAGTGTCCCGTCCACGAGTCGAGTAGGAGCATGCTTCTACGGCCAGTATTCGGTAGATATACTTCGCTAAACCAAGTTTTAAAATGTTCAGACGTGAGTTTTCCTGACTTTGAAGCTCCGATGTAAATATTAACCGGACGGAACAGAGTTCTTTGCACTATCGGACCAAGTGTTCCTGTAGATTCCTTCAAAACTATGTATAGTGGTGAAAGAAGACGTCCGCTTGCTGATATAATAGGTATTATAGTGTAGCTATGTGTTGTAGAAGATACCGATTGAATCGTCGCTTCTACTGTTTTTACTCCTAATTTCGCCAATGTTCGCCCAGAATGTATTTCAAGGTTGAAGCCACTCTCGTCTGCATTATAAATTTCTTCAACTCCGACAGCTGGGATGCTAGACTTTACGCGAGAAACAAACGATTCTGCGATATTTTTAATGTTGTCAATATCTTCAAACGTAAATTGCGTCCTGAATGTTGTTATCTTGCGGGATACAATTCTATGCGCAGTCTTAAAGTTCCAAATCCACCATTTACCTGCCACGAATTGGGGTAGGTCCACTTGGTTTTTTGCCTCCAAGGCCCACAATCTTAAATTCATGTCATGAACAATGGATCTTCTGTCACAAGCTTCTTCAAACTTTTGCAGTACATATTCCCCAATAAATGCAAGTTTGTCTGCATTTGTTCCACCTCTCTCTACACTCGCCTCCCACCTGTATAGCTGCTGCAAAGATTTAACCATGCGATAATTTTTCTGTACACTGGCAAGCGTTCGACGTGCCTTTTTTGCGCTTTTCCAAAACGTTACAGCTTTTCTCTTATAACTTAAGTCAACTTGTCCACCTTCATCATCACTAGTACATTCTGCAGGTTCAAAACTGTCTTCTTCTTCTTCTGCAGGCATAATGTACTCTACAACTTGTGCACCATGTGGTTCTGATGGATCGGCATAATCGAGCACATAATCATGTTCAATTAATGGTAGGGAATGTATGTTTTGAAACTTTTTTATAATGTCCCGAATTTCATTGTGCAGTTCCGTTTCTACCGGGATTATAGGTGTCTGTATTATACTTGCAATTTGAAACGTAGTGGCTAACATGTGTATTACGTTAGCAACATTAATCGTCTGCATTTTAAAGAAAATTGTCTTTCAAACAATGATCACTCACTTTTCTCAATTGGATGGTAACTGACTGCTGCCAAAAAAGTAACTGCCGTTGGCTACATCCGCGGGAATATTTATATCACTCAAAGACGCGAGTACAAAAACATGTTTACCGAAAACTCGGAAAATCTGAAGGTTCGACAAGGTTATCGGCATCAATGCGATTCTGCGTCATTTCAATAACATATATATTTTGCAAAGTCATTGTAAATCTTCACGCATTATTTATTTATCGCGTGGCTTCCAAAACAGCCTAATAAGATTACACTTGAAGTAATGCATGTACGAATATGCTGATATTATAATGATTCATGCACGTCATTGATTAGTTTTAATTAGTTTTACCTTGAATGCAATTTTACGTACGTACTGCCTTGCTTAAATAATTGAAAGCTGTCTGAACCTTACATAAATACGAATTTAAATATGGCTTTAAGAAACCATGTTATTAATGGAAACTGCCAAAATGGACTTCAAATTCGGTAATAGTGGTTTTATTTGTTTGCAAAAAAAATATAACACATAAACTATTTATATGTATGAAAAGGGATTATCCAGAGGTATGCTAGCGTATATTTACAAAATACAAAAACTTAATTTTAAGAGTTGGTGGTGGGGGTAACTTGAAAAATATGGATTTTTCGAAAATAATTTTTACGCGGTTTTGTAGATATAAAAGAAGGATGCAACTTTTGTTTAAACTTCTTTTCGATATCTCTCACCGTTCTCGAGATATTCCACGGAAAAGAAAATTCTGCATTTTCTTCAAGGGGTGATTTCACCCCTAAAAAATGCTTTTTGGCACCAACGAAAAATAGGGTTGTGTTACGGATGAACTACTCTACTTGCACACCGAGTTTCATAATTTTCTGAATTTCCGGGTTGCCGAACGTCCCTTGTTAGTTCATTTCCATTTCATATTTTAATTAACAAGACAGTAAAGGTAGTTAGGGACAATGTAGCAAAGTATTTGGCCATATACATACACATTGGCCCTTCCTTTCAAAGCTATCGAGTCCCAGTCATGATTAGGATAGATACCTCAATAATAATATTAGGATTGTTTAATTTAGTTTAATAGGTACTTCTAATCCTACTAATATAATAAATGCGAAAGTGTGTTTGGATTTTTGTTACTCCATCACGTCGCAACTACGCAACGGATCTTTCTGATTTTTTTTATATACGTCGTCTAGGACCAGGAATAACATGTAGGAAACATTTTATCCCGATTTTTTTAGCTGATCTGGATCAAATTTTGCATAATTACTTTCTAAAACCGTGCGGAAAATATGGACTACCATGAAATCTGAACATCCCACTCCTTCCCCCTTATTTCACCCCCTCGACACACTATGACAATCAAAGTTTTACATGGGCAACGCCGCACAGTAGGCTAAACCATTCTTCAAGCGCGAAAAAAGTAGAAAAAAAAAGGTCTTCGTATATTACTTTTGGGTATTTATTACGGTTGTATAGACCTTAAAGTACAGGAAATCATAAAATATTTTAAGAAATGGCAATCGGGAAACACCTGGGAACCAGATACAGTGGTGGACGAAAGAAAGTTTACTACTTTTAAAATTGCATAACTTTTATAAAATTAATCCAAACGAGTTGAGTTTTTTTTTAGAAGCTACAATGATTAGTTTGCGAAGTGCCGTGTTTCGTCGTATTGAAAATAAAATGCACTTAGTCGGAATAGCAAACAAAAGTAGTAAATGTAATTTCTTAAACTTTTTTTGGTGAGCCTGTAATGAAAATTCAAAAAAACCGTTTGTAGATCGAAGTAGGTAAGTTGTATACATGCCTGAAATTTCATAAAAATCGGTCTGAGCTATAAACTCTTAAAGATCGCAGAATAAGGTCGAAAATAGCGAAATTCCCGGAAATCAGCGTCGTTGTATTTTTAGTCTAGACGTAAATATTTTTCTACAAAAAAATTACCAAATGTTCATTAAATGTTGCTTTTTTTAAGTGCAAATAGTTCTGTAAAAATATGTTTCCGCTTTTTCAAAAAAAAATTCACCTCTTCGGCCTCCTGACTAGGTACAGCCCCTTAAGCTAGTATGCGGGTAAATTTCCCGTGTTTCATTTCAAGTAATTTTCATCGCTTTGTATTCTGTTTTTGTTTTACGTATTCTTAATGACTTATCAATGTTAATATCAGATTTAATGTAATTAAATTTTAATTACAACTGAATTTGAATAAATCTGTAGTTGTAGTAGTATTAACTCATAAATAATTTTGATTTCATTGTTATTTATGAATTAATACTACTACAACTACAGATTATGGGATTATCTCGGCATCTCGGGAGAGACGGCCCTCATAATTATTAAAAAAAATAACAATAAAATCAAAATTATTTATGAATTAATAGTACTACAATTACAGATTTATTAAAATTCAGTTGTAATTAAAATTAAATAGCTTGATGTCATGACTTCAGTTTTCAATCAGTTTTATCATTCTCATAATATAAATCATATCAGTATTAGGATTAATAGCCATTTTATGTTAGGTGAGCCAACTGTTCCGAACTTACCCTATTCGAAATAACCGCCCTTTATAACTGTTTCAAGAACCAGAAATCTATATTCTAATTGTTTTCAATCCCTACTGCATACAGTATCAGCGAATAAAAAGACATATACAGATGATAAATCATGCACATTGAAGAAGGTATCAAACTTTTTAAAGTGTGCCTTTAATGTCATTCCGATGAAAAATAACTTTGTAAGAAAGCAGCTTAAAATCTATTGCAGAAATATTAGATTAAGATGTAGATACATGAATTTGGAAACATTTATTAAACCGAAATGAAAAATGTAACATGTATTCTAAAAATATATACTTTTAAAATGTTGACTTCGATAGTTACATTTCATATTTAACTGTTATTGTAAAATCTAGAAAGGTGTCTGTTTTCACCTAATAAGATGAATATTTTCAATAAGAAAGAGAAATATTGTAATATACGTTCTTCGTGTTCTTATAAGAATACGAAATATTGTATATCGAGTGGAAGAAATATAGTGAAATTTTGAAGTATAGCGCACTATCGCAATCGCCTCTTCTTATTTTTGTGACACCACTATATCTGTTCCACTAGCTTAATGAGCAAGTGATATTTAAAATACCCCTTTTGGATGCAAGCGTCCATGCGTGTATTTCGCTACTCGTTACAGAACAGTACAGGTCTCTAACACTTTTCCGCTATGATGTGCCCATATCTTAACACTTTGACAGCTGCTGTGACGTATGCGTCATTTCACAATTACGATTGTATATATGTAGCTATAACTTTCCGTGAGCCTAAGAAATTAATTTTATTTCATATTTGTCACAAACAATACTATAGCATTTAAAGATTTATATCCCATTTTCGGATATGCTGTTTTGATGGTTTTAAAAATCAATGAATAGTTTAGAAATTTGAACAAGATCAACGACGGGCGTAAGTTTGCCCCAAAAGATGTGGCCGTCAAAGTGTTACGCCGTTTACAGATTTGTACCGTAACCGTGTTACTTAACACCGTAACGTTGTAAAAAGAATATGTTACAGTGTTACGATTAAATTGAGTTTCCGAACTTATATCGTAACTTTATAGTGTTATGAGCGTAACAATACGCCCATATTAGCAGCAGCAGCAGCATACATTTACATCCACTAGGCTTTAAAAACAGCATCCTGTTTTTTGCTTTTATGGAAATGCAAATGGATACTTTGAATCCCATATAAGTTGAATTGTTGCTTTTTTATTCCACTCTATGTCTCATACAGTCCAAACGCAAATGGCGGTCTTGATACAACTGCCCGTCCGTAACGTAACAACGTATCCAAATTTTGTTATGCTGCGCAGATACGAATTCCTTCCACAATGTTACGTGACGGGGTTACGTTACAAATCTGTACGCGGCTGTGAACTCTCGGTTGGACCCAAACGTAACACAACCCAGTGCAATAGTAAATAATTCCTTGCACAGAAAAACTGAGAAGCGGGAAACTTTAATTGCTTTAACAAAAATAACGTCATCTAAAATACTTATAATGGGTCGGTTACTATGGGTCCAAACGGACCCTAACCTCGTCCGTCGTCAGAGGGGTAATCGTGCTATGTACACTGCGTACCACATTAGAGCATACTCGTTTCGCGCAGGGATACACTGTTGATTGATAGTAAACCAGCAGAGAAAATGCTACGACCAATCGCGTGCGTCAGATCCGTGGAAGCTGCGCAGATCGGTCGCAAATCGGCAGGCGAGTCGGTATGCTCTTATATGGAACGCAGTTTAGTCCAGGCTTGGGAATCAAGTGAACGCAGCGGCCGATTTTCAGTGGTAACACCTCCTTTCTCCCGCCGCGCGTCTTGGCCCCCGCGGCGGGCTAGCAGCTTGGAGCGCCTCTGGCCCGTACCACATGAACCGCGCGTGGCACGTTGACAAAACAAAAACGCATCAAGAATCATGCTCTCTGGAACGATGTCGAAACCTATTGATACAATGTCGCCTTAATACGCCACGCGCGGTTCACGTAGTACGGGCCTGAGGCGCTCTAAGCTGCTAGGCCGCCGCGGGGGCTATGCAGGGATTGTAACCGCCGTCTAACCCTAACCCGAATCCGGTTAACCGAGGGAAGGTTACTGCAACCTGTAGTAACCCCGAAGGAACGGCTCCCAAAGAATACAGAGAGCCGGTTAACCCGCTCAAAGCGGGTTACAAGTGACATATGACATTCTACGTCCAAAGTCCGACTATGGTCGCTCCGCGCTCGTCCACCGCTGCACTAAAGACTCCATCCTAGGAGGGAGCTTAGTTTGTAGGTAGAAATTCAAAGAATATTGTCATTTTTCAAATTTAGAAACATGACACCCTCGAGTAGGAATTTGCAAAATAAAAATATGTTTATAATTTAACGTTACATAAATAATTTTACAATTTCAAAATAATATTATTCAAATAGGCAAAACCTTCTGCATGAAAATAAAAAAAGAATGAACCTAATGCGATATATAGTTTCTGAGATAAAAATTCATAAGTACACTCAGCCCAAACGATTGTAGCCGTTCGAGATTCGATTGCATTCGAGCTTACTAGGGCTGGCTTTATTGCTTCGCTAATATTCTACAGAATTTCATGAATATGGTGCGGGCACTGCCAAGCCACAGGTTCCCGTCTAGAACACTTCTATTTCGTGAGGAAACATTACTGTGACGCCATCTAATATAAGACACGTTCGCGCAGTCCCGTCACAAAAGTTAATTTACATTGCTTCGGTTATGTTTATTTTCCCGTTGTTAACATAAAATAACGGATAGTAGATTTTGAAGTAAATGCGTATTTCTTTGATCTACACATTTCCACTAATAATGAGCGTCTTAGATTTTAATCTATGAGGACTGCTAGGAATAAAATACCACAAGACTTTATACATCTCAGTATTCTGGTTTCCTAACCCTTGCCATCTCTACGAAATATATAACATTCGTTTCCATTCTATTCTTTATTACCCCACCATCCCGCTCTATTTATTTGTGTCTTCCATTATAAATTCATTGATTTATTTATTTTGGACATTACAAATTTATCGTTTACAGTCTCAGAATTATTTATTTTTTTTAAGTTCATTGTGATAAAAGTCATTTGACATTTATTTTTGGCGTCATTTACGCTACAGCATCGTGAACAGAGCCGATCGCGCAGATTTATATAATTATGACAATCATAGGCAAATGCCGCCATAGTTGTTTCGCATTGCATAGATTCGCGAATCTAATAGCCACAGGCTTTCATTAACAGTTAGGAGGAATGATTTATTATTAGGCATTCCTGGGATCCTCACATCTGCGTTGCACATTTTATTAGACGGTTTGACCGTTGCACGGGCCAATTTGTTACTCGGCAATAAAGTGAAAAGGTCACCATAAATGCAAGGGTAGGCCTCTGGCAGCCTCAGGGGCACTTCCGGAAGGGTCGCCGGTTAACGCGCCCGCACGTGCAACGCAGATGTGCGTGTCCAAGCGCAGAGTTAGGACGACTCCGGCGGAGCTGAACACCTACAGGGGCGGTGGTAATGTGTGCGTGAATTGACGCCAGCGCAAAGCCAGCACGTGGCGTAAACGCGAAACGAATGTGACGTCACATGCTTTGACGTCACTACGGTAGACTCCCGGCTCCGTAAAAAGTCAGCTGTGCCGGACTCCGGCGGAGCTGATACAATTTCAGCCGGAGTCCCCAGCACTGCTATTGGTCAGAGGGAAACACCTACAGGAAGCGGTGGTAATGTGTGCGTAAGACGCACGATGGGAGACGAACCGACACCACGGCCAATCAGCGTCGCCGGGACATATGTTGTCGACGCTGGTTGGTCGCGGCGTTACTCGCTTGGCGCTGGCATCGGTCTCCAATCGTGCGTCTCACGCACACATTACCACCGCTTCTGTAGGTGTTACCCCTCCATCACGTGACACTGCGATGAATTATGGCGGTAACATTCAAGAGTATAAGGTCCTTTACGTATCTGTTTCTAATAAAATTAATTGAAATATATGTAAGATTGATGGCAGGTAACAGAAAACACAAAATAATAATGAAAACATTATGTATTTATACACTAATATAATAATATAAATGTATAATATAATATATACAATAATATAATATATACAATAATATAATACATACAATAATATAATATATACAATAATATAATATATACATATTTTCTAATTGTTGTTATCGGTAGTGCCGTCATTCTCCTCATTCGCCAATAGACATTCTGATACCTGTTCCGGTATTTTCTCATTGTCGTACATACTATTATTAAATACTTCTATCATTTCATCCGTAATTTCGTAATCATAGCAGTGGGCATTTTGGTTTGACATGTCCAGTTTTATTCGGGTGAGCGCAGCTAGTGTTTCTGGGTGTAATCTATTCCTACCTCTAGTTTTGATTTGTGTTACAATGGAAAAAAATCGTTCGACATCAGCATTAGAATGAGGCAATGATAAGCACAACTGCGCTAATTGGCATATGTTTGCAAACTTATAATTATCTATAATACTTGTTTCGTGCCAGAACTGAAGTAAACTCATCTGTTCTTTTGGCGTCTCCAAATAAGCAGTCGGCAAATAAACCCATTCCTTTTGTACCTCAGGACCAAATTTAGAACTAAACTTATTTAAAATACACTGTACTTGGCGTACATCATGATTAACTACGTTTGTAGCTGTTTGCGGGTTTAAAAAATCTAGTGCGTTTAGAAATGGGTCATCGAATGGCACTCTATTGACAATCTGTTGGTAGCCAGTTTGGTAACATTTCTTAATATGTGTAAAAAATTCTATCATGTCTCCGTTCTCTTCCCAATTATCCTTATTTGTTATTTCGCTCAGTGTAGCCGTACATTGTGGCCCAGTACTAATTGTTGTCAGTGGTAGTAAATTATCTTCAGTACAGATGTCAATTTTATGTATATCTGGTACACGTAGCTTTTCAACTTCTATGAAATTGGATGCCAAACACAGTAACAATTTCTTACATTCAGGGAGCAGGCGGTGAACAAAAACTTCAGAACTTTGAAATAATTTGTTCAGAGTAGTAAAAAATGTTAAATAATAATCCATAAATTCCAAATATGCCTTCGTAAACTGCGAATTCATAGTTGATAATAATTTTTCTGCAGCAGCTTCCTTGTCTGACGATGCCTCCGCAATTACACTAAATAAAACTGTCCATTGATTTAGCACTCTGTTTATACATGCAGCTAGTGCTAGCCATCTAGTTGCCGATGGCTATTTAACTTTCAGCTTTGCAACCTTCAGGAACTGTTGCGTGCCTTCCAACATATACAGTCGTTTAGGACTTGGCGAGAAGTATGAATAAAGGTTCTGCAGAAACTTCTCAATGTCCTTTGGTATACATTCGCACGCGTGGCGTGCAGCCAAATGTAGTGAGTGGCAAATGCATGGTATGACACAAATTTCGGCATTGGTTGCTACAATACGAGATGTTATTGAATTATGCGCTCCCACCATGACATTGGCATTATCCACGCACACGCCAACCATGTTGCTTATAGGCAAATTAAATTTCTACAAAGACTGTCTAAAATAGTCATATAATTTTTCCGCTGTAGCTTCGTTAATCCTAATTAAATTTAATAAATCTGTACATATTTTTTCTTTGTCAACGTATCGAATTAGGAAGCAGAGTAGTTTCATATTTGACACATCCGTGGTTTCGTCAATCAAAACAGAAAAATATTTGCCCTGCATTTTCTTCATAATTTTGTCAACAATGGACTTGTTAATTACGTTCAGGCAGATGGCTTCCATTTTCTTCCCACTTAGTGACATGCGTTTTAGAACATTAGGGTTTTTACATACACTCTGTGTTAATAGAACATAATGGTTGAACGAATTAAACGGTCTATTATGTTCGATTGCAGTAGTGCATACTCTAATCTCTGCCTCTTTTACTTCGTTTGTAAAACTCCTCGTTCCTTCACCAGGTAGTACTCTTTGCCCATACTTAATATTGTCCATATGTTTTTGGCTTCCTGCATGCTGCTGTAAATTACATCTTTTTGCTTTGATATTTATATCACAAAATGTACATTTTCCCTTGTATGGGTTCTGCGGATCTTGTTGTAACCATGGCTTAAATGCCGGTCCTCCAGCCACTCCGCCACAAATGTTTGTCTCCATGCTTTTTTGCTGTTATCACTGCCTATTTACAAAATACTACATTTTATTCACACAGTATTAAAAAGCAATTCACGAAAATAATCATTGAACAGAGAAACTATGTTACGTTGACAAGTCTATGATTTCAGAGATGAATATATTAAAGATGTATCTTACTTGATTCGGTCCCTACATCCATGCCTGTTGCTTCATCCGTACTTGTAGATTCATCTGTACTTTCTACTGCACTATTTGTATATGCCATGTTCTTCACATGTTCCTGAATATTTCCATGACGCTGCAAATTAGATTTCATTGCAGTAATAGTTACATTGCAACATTTACATTTTCCCTTGTACGGGTTCTGCGGAACTTGTTGCAGCCACAGTTTAAATTCCGGATCCTCCAACCAAAGTAGACAAAATACTCGCTTCTGTGTTTTTCTTTTTCTTGCAGCGGGGATGGTGAAGCTACCTGTTCATAAAATTCGTTTATAATTCTGTGAATTCAGACATGAATATATTAAAGATGTATCTTACTTGAATTGCTACATCCAGCACTGCTGGCATCACTGCCTATGTATAAAATATCCATTATTAGTACATTTCTAATATATCATTACTACAATTCTGTTCATGCAAAAGTATTAAGTAAAGTATTTTTCTTACCTGATTCCTTATTCGTTCTGCAGCTTTAAAGGCGTGTGGCGGTGTGGCGTCTACGAAACCATATGAGCAGCAGTACCTGTACGCGCCCGTGGCGCATTTGGCTTGGCTTGGCGTTGGCGTCGGTACATCTGTGACGTCACATTCGTTTCGCGTTTTCGCCACGTGGCTGGCTTCGCGCTGGCGTCAATTCACGCACACATTACCACCGCCCCTGTAGGTGATCAGCTCCGCCGGAGTCCTCCAAACCCTGTCCAAGCGTTTTCTCGCTGTTTTACGTAGGCAGGTAGAAAATCTTTGCCGCCAAATTTCTACATAGAGCGACTCCCGCCAAATTTAGCCACTTTCCCAGAAAAGGCGCGCCAAGGGCGCAGGGAATAGATGGCGCGTTTGGGCCTAGGGAAATTTGCCCGATTGGTTGACACTGACAATGTTGGCCAATCGTGTCAATGCCACCCCCGCTGGACTCACTTCAAGAAATCGGACGAGTCCGGCAGTCAGACAATTACAAGTCAGTCGCAAAAAAGGACCTTAACCAACAGGTCATACAAAATAAAAACGATACGCGTTCGTACGTGACTCACACGAACAACAAAAAAGACACTTACTATTATCACCGATTTTATCTGTTCATATTTATACTTGTTTCTCAGTCTTGTTAAATACAGTTTTTCATTGTTGTTTGTTAAAACGTACTTTCAACTTATTAACCCTACCACGGTAACGCGTTTAGGGTATCCGCGCAATTACGGTGTCGGAATAATCGAGACGGAGCCTTACAACCTCCGTTTGACTCGAAAACAACATTCGGGTCGCATCAAGGTTGCGTGTGAACAATAGTGGTGTTTCATGATGAATTAGAAGTGTTCTAGACGGGAACCTGTGGCTTGGCAGTGCCCTCACCATGTTCATGAAATACTGTAGAATGTTAGCGATGTGAAAAAGCGGACCCTGGTAAGCTCGAATGCAATCGAATCTCGAACGGCCACAATCGTTTGAGTTGAGTGTACAGCTCGTTTTCACGAGAATAGGGAAAAACTACGCCCTCTACCCTATTACTGTAACCCGCTTTAAGTGCGGGTTAACCGGTTAACTCTGTGCCTGGATGCCTCGGGTTACCCGGTTATGCGGGTTAGCCTACGGTACTGAGAACCGAACCGGCTTAGGGTTATGGTTACAATCTCTTCACATCAAACCGCCTTTTTTGCTTTGCTTGGTCGGCGTCCGTAGCAGCCTTCGCCGCGTCGCGCATCTCCTGGAGATCCACCTGGTCCAGGGTATCCTGGATCTGAGCCAACAGCCTCGCATCCGCCGGACTACGCGGCTGGTACCTAAACAGGAGCTGCGTAGACGATTTTCGGGTGGTCCGATTGGTAGTGCAGTTGATCGCACTTTGGATCTTTTTCACTTTTTCGTCCCACGAATCTTCTGTCTCGCCCGCACAAGTGGCTGCAAGAGAACTCAGGAGAGTACGATTCATTCTCTTGCACTGGCCATTTGCGCGTGGTGTGGCCACAGCATTAAGCACATGTTTTATTTCGTGCTCTTCGCAGAAGGCCTTAAACGTGTGGGACGTAAAGGCCGATCCTCTGTCGCTGATGACGCGGGACGGTACCCCGAAAATCGCAATAAGTTGGCTCAGGGCCTTCAAGACCCCTTTAACCGACGTATCTCGAACGGGTTCGAGTAAACAGAACTTTGTGAAGCCATCAACAATGGTTAAAATTTGTGTATTTTTATGTCGACTTCGAACAAACGGACCGACGTGGTCGATGTGTATCGTGTGGAATGGTATTGCAACTTTCTCGATAGGATGTAACAGCCCCGGCTTTCGACCACCCGGAGTTTTATAATAAAGACAATTGAGACATGACCGAACATACTTGGACACGAATTTTCTCATCCCCTTAAACCAATAATTTTCCTGCACTTTCTCCAGTGTTTTCTCTAGAGCAAAATGCCCTTGTTCATCGTGACAATACCTTACTACGTTAAATCGTGACATTTTGGGTACAACCCATCTATTACCCTTTTCCGTTTTCCGAAATATAACACCAGCTTTGAGGACGTACTGATCAAAGTATTGTTTTGTACTGGGCTGTAGGTCCCCCTCTGCTAATATTTGCCGAATGACCTCGAGGTTGGGATCCTGCATTTGTACCACCTTAATCCATTCCGTCTCTGTTAGGTCAATAGCGCCGCACTCCACAGGGTTTCTACTCAGATAGTCTACGTGGGCCAGTTTTGCACCCGGACGATAAACAATATCAAAGTTATAGTCCTGCAAGTACACCCACCAGCGAGCTACCCTAGGCTGGATATCCTTTTTGTACGCCGTAGCCCTAATCGCGCTACAGTCAGTTACTACCGTGAATTGGATTCCTAATAGGTACAGCCTAAATGTTTTGAATGCTACAACGACCGCCAATGTCTCTAGGTCATACGAATGATATTTCCGCTCCTCGGGAGTGGTCTTACGGCTGTAATAGGCTACTACTCGTTTCTCATTCCCGTGTCGTTGAAATAGTATGGCACCTAATCCAATCGCACTAGCATCTGTATGCACCTCCGTTTGTAGCATTGGATCATATATTGCTAGAATAGGCCTATCCACTAAAGCACGCTTTATTTCCGCAACCGCGTCAAACTCTCTCTGACCCCAGCTCCAGGGGACGTCCTTACGTAAAAGGTCTGTTAGTGGAGCCGCCCGACGAGCAAATCCCTGAATGAACTTGCGGAAATACCCAGCAAGCCCTAAGAATTGTCGAATTTGTTTTACATTACAAGGATCGGCCGCTTTCAGAACGGCCTCAACTTTATGTACCCCCGGACGCACTCCTTCTTCAGAGATTTCACGACCCAGATAATCGATCTTCTTTTGGAAAAATCTGCATTTGGCCAAATTCAGCGTCAGGTTATTCGCTCTCAAAGCTTTTAAAACTTCTTCCAACTGCGTAAACGCCTCCTCCAGAGTCTTGGACGGAATTAATATGTCATCCATATATACAAGTGCAAAGTCCTTAAGCACTCGTTTAATCATTGCTTGGAATACTGGAGGGGCGTTAACTAACCCAAACGGCATACGCAAGAACTCCCATTGTCCGTCTGGGGTAACGAACGCGGTTTTTTCTACTGAATCGGGATGTATAGGAACCTGATAAAACCCCGATTTCAAGTCAAGTGTAGTGAATATTTTTTTACTGCCGAGCTGGTCTATTTGGTCCTCAATAATTGGCAGCGGAAACTTCATAACTTTGGTTTTTCGATTAAGAGCTCTAAAATCTACTACCATACGAATCTCACCATTCTTCTTCCTAACAAGTATCACCGGACTACCGTAAGGCGATGTACTCTCACGGATAATACCGTTCCTTTCTAACTCCGCTACCAAATCCTTAACTGTATCCCTATCGGTTTTTGATAGACGGTATGGTTTATGGAAGACCGGCGCATCGTCTGTCAGCTCAATTTTCAGTTCTCCGGCCGTTGTTCGGCCTAACTCCGCAAAATTGAACGAAATACAGCTCCTGTACTTATTCAATACTTGTATCAACTGAACCAGCCTTCCAACATCGAGATCGTTATGCAGAATATCCTCCTCCACTATAGGTCTCCTATCACTGAGATCAACCATATCAACCCCTAGTTTGTTGTTCATTTTGTCTAGTTCATTAACAGTAAACGTTATACCGGAAGAATCCGATATCGCTTGGACCCCTGCCTTACGTAAAACATCCCGGCCGATAATAATCTCTTTCGACAATTGAGCGTCCGCCACGACCAATACTTTTATATTAAATCGTATATCATCAATAAGGACATTGATTTTCGATCGAGCTATTGGTACGACTAACGAATTATTGAATCCGCATAACGTCTTTTTTGTTTCTTTGAAGGTTAGATTCAGTTGTCTATCGAACAATCGCTGCCTAAATCTATCGTGCATAACTTCTGTTCCTTCCCTAAGAAGCATTTCTTTATTGGTCTGTTCACGTTCCCTGTCTCGACCTCTAGCACCTGAGCCGACGGACTTTCGTGGTCTACGCCCGACGTTGATGCACCCTCCTCGGTCAGTCATGCATTTTTCTCACCCTTCCCTTTACCCTCTTTACGCTGTTTCTTATAGCACTGATTTTCTGTATGACCCGGAATACTACAATATCCACATTTTACTAATTTAGTTTTGTCAGTCGAATCCGCGGAATTTTCCACGTTTCTAGCTGAGTCTTGCCCTTTCGGTCCTCTATTATCCCCCTTTATTTCCTTATTTCCTAAATCGGGACAATTAATTTTCCTATGACCTCTTTTCCCGCAGCGGAAACATGCTTCAGAATCGAAGCGTTTAGTCTTGTATTTTGCTCCCTCCTGAGGCGCGAACCGTTTCTTGTCCTTTACCGGTTTCGTGTTATTAGCTATCTCTGCCGTAAGTGATTCTAGACACCGCGTAAGTTCTGGAATTGTATACTTCTTAGCCGTAGTCAAACTCATTCTTATCTGATCGTCCTGTATACCATGTACAATCAATTCGACAATTTTCTCTTCGGGGATTTCTAAATTTAACTTATTTATTCTTTTTATTTTTTCGAATCAATACGCCTGTAAACTTTGGCCTGGAATACTCTTGTACAAAGCAACCGCCTCCCAGAGTTTTCCGAAATTTTCCTCTCCGGAAAACTGCTGGATGATCGTTCGCGAAAATTCATTCCAAGTCACCGGGGAGCACGTGAGCCCATCATACCATTTTCGCGCTATGCCTTGTAATTTAATTGCAGCGAAAAAGACTTTATCGGTATCATCCCAATTAAATACTTTAGCAAACTCATTAATTTTTTTTAACCATTCCAACACTGACAATTCTCTCTTCTCCGGATCGAACTCTGGTATGACTCTCTCATTCGCATGGCGTTTAGACTGTCTCGAACCCATTCTAATAGCGTCTGTCAACGCCGAAGTCAACCTTGCAATATCGGACTCACCCGATGTCGAGGTACCGTTACCCAGATTCCTGCTCGTTCCTTCGTCCGGTCGACATTCCCTCGATCGACTCCTGCTGCGTGTTCCCCGACGCTTCGACGCGTCGACCCCACGTACCCTCCGGACGTGCGGACTCCTCGAGCGGTGTCGTCCACCGTTGCTTGATCCTCTGGATCGTTCCTTATTTCGAACATTCGGCGTCCTTGATCGACTCTCCTCATGAGATGAAGGTGACCACCTCCGCCCGCTATCTCGACAAGCTTTTTTCGGCCGCTTGCCAAGATCCCGTTTTCTTGATTTATATGGCATCTTACCCACTCGTAAGCGTTGCACTAAGGCGTTTCCACTTAACACCCACTTGTATTAACAAGAATGTATTGGAAAATTAAGCTTCGCACGTGTGTGTATCCCACTTCTGAACTGTTATAATTTTATAAAAGTATGAGTCCATACACTGTATTGCAACACAACGAATTCGCAATATACAAGCACAGTCCCAATATCGCTCTCTCGCAACGCAAAACGCCCGTCTCGTGGGCCTCTCGTCGACCGAATGCCTCCTGGATGCCTCCCCCGGTCCCCTCGTCTCCATTCTTTTGCGTCGCTCGACGCAACAACGCATCGCCTCTCTACTGTTTTTCTCCAGCTTTGCCACGACGAGTTATTGCCAACCGGGCATCGTATTTGAACCCCATCGAGGCCAACGACGTTAAAATTCGCTCTCAGTATGACCTTAACAATTCTGTGATATAAAATTTGAAACATCATCTGTAGTATTCTCTCCTCGATATCTTTATTTAAACAGTTTATGTGAATGCAATAGAAGGATTACGTGGTACTATACGGGAAACAAATTGCAATTATATGTATTTCGTGGCTGCGTTATTAAATCCACGAAAATATATAGTCAGAGGCAGGTAGATCTTGTTAAGCCACGGAACAGTTGTCTTTATTAATTTCCTCTTGTTTCACTTATTGTTAGAAAAGAACCGTTACTACTCCAGTTTCTAGATTCACCTTGTATCAATCTGCACACGTGTACTGGCGGTTTAAAACGTTTAATTACACTGAAGCTATACAAAACAGTGAAAGTAACACAAATTTTTTAAAACTTCAACCAACTACTTTGTTTACATCATGAAATCCTGGATCATATTTTCCTACACATTTATTAATTGATGAATTTATAACATGTCTAGAATACAGGAATTGTCAAATAAATTCATTATAGCATAAAATCGATGTAACAGTTATGAATTGAAAAATAGGTTGGTTTTTTATTTTAAATACGTGCGAACATTCGAAATAGGTAGAAGATGTTCAAATCCTCCATATTTAATACTGAAATGTAGCATTTTTTTATGTATTTGTTTATACATTCAGACTAAATTGTCAAATATACATATATATTGACAATAATTGTAGTCTTAATATAAATCGAAAACTGTCGAGTGTAGAGTATACAAACCAATGGTGTGGTATTCAGCGATAATAACGAAACAAACTGTTCTTTATTTGAACATCAGTTTTAAAACAGTGTACGAAATATACAACGTTCACAACCTACTACAACAGCACGCAGTTTTATTATACAATTTTAAACAATAAACTTTGTTCATTCGTACAATTACATTTCAATTGTGATTTCGAATTGTAAATATTGTAAAAGTAATATATTTACAGAAAATCATTAATTATAGAAAATATTGCAATAACTTTATAAGTATATTTGCATTGTATATACACTCCAGCATGTACTAAGGTCGGTATCATATATATTGGCCGGTGAGTTTCGTGAGGGGTATTCTCCCACCACACAGTTTGCCTGCCCCGGTGCTCCTTTTCTCAACGTTTTCTGACTCGCTCTCGTTCCATCTCGCTTTCGCCTTCGCAGAACAAGAGTGAGCCAGAAATGGTGGGGATAGTGCCAAGCTTCTGGGGTGTAGACCAAACCGAGCTGTCAGCGTAGAAATACACACATCAGAATAGGTGTACGTTAGCTACGAAAAAAATCAGGAGCTTTATTGGTTAGAACATTGATACTTTCTCGATAGCTTCATTTCGTATTGGTCTACGCATAGCTTCGTAACGCATACAACTATTACGCTAAGAATAAATAACAGCCAAACGGCTAGGTTCAGGCGGAGCCGAGCAGCGTTCCCGTTACCCACCATACCCTGCGAGGACCACGCAACTCCAACTGACAAATCCGCGATCGTCAGATGGTGGTGGCTGATTTCTCCTCGATCGCTGTTCCCGAAAACGAATTCACCGGCCAATATATTTGATACCGACCTTAGTTATCTAAATTTATATTTAATATTATTTTGCGAATACATACAATATTTGTATCAATTTATACGAAATAAATAGTGGTTACATAACCAAAATGTTACGAAATCTTTAATAATTTTTCCTGACCAAACGGTTCGTTTGTGACATCTGGCTTCTTTTGAACTTTTTCTCTTCTCAACGCGGAGAATACGTTGAGGTAAAAATTAACAGTAATTTTTAATGTTACAAACAATTTTGCGTGCAGTTTTTTTTAACAAATGCTCATTGATCCAAAGGTGTAAATTCACCTCTCAAAACCATGACAAATCATTTCTCTGCACCCTGTACATATAAATAAAGATTCATAAATATTATTAAGTATACTCCACATGGCATAACAACTTACGAAAAATGTTTTTGAGGCTATAACTAACTACAGAGATATTTTTATAGAATATAATAAATTTCTGCTGAAACACTGCCAAAAAATTTATAGACAATCATTTTGGTGTGGTCCGCTACCTCCCCTCCTCCTCTAGTGACATCACTGACACTGAGGATTCCTTAGTTGGATACATAATATTCAGTACCTATACCTGAAACGTTCGTGGGAGTGTTACAGGGCCCTTCTGGCCCGTTCCGTGTTGGCTGTCCTCGCGTCGCTTTCCTTCGAAAAGGGCGATTCAGCGGAATCGCCTCGCGCGTGGCAGTCACGTTGACTTGGCTCGCGTAACGACGCTGTACGGACAACGTGACCGTTGCCGGCCCGGGCCCGGAACTTTCCAGAGTTGGAAACAATCGACAACTGCCGATGGGGCAGTTTCCCCCATTTACGGGAATCGTCCGAGGCGCGGCCCTCGATTGAGAGATTTTGGTAAAACATTCGATTTCGGGAGCTCTAGTTAGGAAGTTACGACGTGCCAGCGGGCCGTCTAGAAATCGCGACCTCATCTCCGCACAAATACCGCGAAGCGCGCCTGGCTGATCAGGATAAGCATAAGGGTAACTCCATCCGACAAACCGAGAACAGCCTAGCCGGGAGAGCCCTAAAGGTAGGATTTCCTAGACACGATTCGCCGCGGCGGCGCCGACAATTGCTGATATTTTTTCTATCGGTTTCTTATGGAAAAAACTATATGTAACTAATTATTTGCTACTGCTTATCGGAAACGATACTACTCATTTCGGTTCCCAAAATATTTTTCTTTTATATCATCGAAATTCAAAAGCCTCGACTTAAATTTTTCCACAAAATAATAACATACAAACTTTGACACGTGTTTACACACAGATCAGAAGTAGCCGCCATGATATTTTTTCCTTTTTAGGTGCTCATATTATTAATTTACAAGAAATATATAAAGAAAACATAATCCCATAACTTTTGGATTCCAACTAGTTTCCATATTTCTTGGGATTCTGTCCCACTGTGGAGATGGATCGCGCGGCGGTCTCCGCTAGACACAGTTTGGAGCAGTCAAGCTTTTGGCCGCCACGATTAGCCGCCCGCCAGGAGATTCCGCCATAATGGCGGAAAACAGACACTCCTCGCATTGTATTGCGTCTCGCGTAGCCTAGGTAGCTGCCTAGACAGACGCACTGACACAGCGGTTGGAAAACGCGCCTAGGAAAACAGATACACGCTTCTCCATAAGAGCGGTGCTTAGGATTCGCCGCCGCGATCCGCCGCCGCGGCGAATCGTGTCTAGGAAATCCTACCTTTACGCGCTGATTCGGACCGCGAAATACCGTGAAGACGCGTGACGATACGAGGCGAAGCGACAAGACGGACCCCGAGTTCACCGACTTCCGAGTGCTACCCGAGAGCACTGCGAGCGACCACGACCTACGCTCGGTCCAGCGACACGGCGAGCGACGGTAACGATAGACGGCAAGCGTGCCGAGTGCCACCCGAGAGCACAGCGAGCGACAGCTGAGAAAGAGCGCCGTCTCTAGGTATGTTAATCGGATGATCTTACTTTCATCGGATGATCTTACTTTCATCGAGAATATATTTTACTTTATTGTTTTTCCCTTTAAATTAAGGTATCGATTGATTCAACCCCTCTACTCCTTATCCTTCCTTGGTAAGTATAGTCAAGGCGTGCTTTAGCACGTTAGCAGAGCAAGAACCCGGTGAATTATCCCAACCGCTCGGGGTGATTCACAAAAGTCCCTCCAGGACGTAACAAACTGGTGTCAGAAGTGGGATTTGAATTTTCTAATCATTTCCTATTAGAAGAAGAGAGGGCGACGTCACCACATATTGCGACCTGCCGCAATCTTATCTGCTCGCAAAAAAAAATAGCTTGATTGTTAATGTTTTAAAGTGGCCGAACCAGTGCGCCGAAATCATATCTATTGGCTACACTTCCTACTACATTACAATGACGGGTGGAATTTTGAGATCACCACCCCCACCACATTCTTCCAATTCCCATACCACTGATAATGTCCCTCCTGTTGTCCCTCCTCCCTTACCGTCAACCCTGAACTGTCGACCATCTTTCGATTCTCGGACGAACGACCTAGAAATGTCTGCAATAGACGTGTGGCGTTCCCGAGAAGATGAAGAAAGAGTATATCGGGCACTTGACAGCATTCCCCGTTTCGACGAACTCGTCCTTATAACGGGATAACACTGTACCTCCTCTTTGACACGGTGTGAATGGTCAGATCGTGGACAGGTTTTATACAGGGTGTTAAAAAAAGAGTCTAAGACTTAGGAGCTTATAGTACCTACCTACTCACCGAGAGGTTTAGAAAATATTTAATCAACATAGATCCTACAATGGAGACAACCGCGCGAGGAGGACTCGTATCACGAACCCCCTTCCCCGTACTCCGCTTATAGCTCCCCCACTATCGAAACGATTATTATCGGGAACCGTATTATCGCGATCCGATGCCGGAGCGCCGTCCAACGACCTTGCTGACGAGGCAAGGCGAACGCTCGTTGGATTATGAACGTAGACTGTACGATCCCGGTAAAAGACCCTCACGCGAGAGATTTTGGAATAATAGGCAGTCGCGACCACGCGGGGCTAGATAGTATCAACCTCGTGAATCTCGCAGATATGAGCCCCGCGAACCAGGAAGGTACGAACCCCGCGAGTCGGGAAGATATGAAACTCAAAGATACGAACCTTGTGAAACTGAAAGGTATAATCCACGCGAATCTGAAAGATATCAATCTCGCGAATCGTTGGAACCAAGGAGAAATGAATCCCGAAAGTCGCCAAGAATGCGAGTCGTTCCCAGAAAATCGCAACCATTTAAACTTCCAGCGCGTCCGTCCGTTCAACCATCCTCTTCGCAGGCCCAACGATCGCCTCCGCCAAGATCGCCTCGAAATCAGAGCCAACAACGGGACTCATACGCGCGGAATCCCCCCGCATCCGGGTCAAGGCCGAACAATTGGAGAACGGTGAGGGAGAATTTATCGTAGACACGGGTTCTGCATTGAACCTGTCAGAAATCGGGTCTGCAATCTCAAGAACTCTGGTCGTAAGTGCGACACCCCTCGAAATTAACGGTTTGAACGGGAAGGTCATGACTTTAGGAAGGACTGTATTAAAGGTAAACGGCAGCTGGGCGTTATTCCATGTATTGAGCATGCCTAATTTACCCGAAGGGATTGCCGGTCTAGTCGGGAGTCCGTATCTGCTTCAGGAGGAAGCCATCGTCTCGTACCACCAACGCACGATGGTAACAGCGAAACACCCAATCGGCCCCATAGTTTTCTCCAATTCTGAAGAATTAAAAGATACGTTGGCGGCATGCAAACAGAGCCATGAGGACTTTCTAACACGCTTAAGCGAACCATTAGAGTTAGAGTCAAACGGCGACCAAATAAACCTCTGCTGTCCTGAAGACCACGAGCGGGATTGCTCCGCCCCCTTTTTCGAAGAAGAGTTCGACGCTAACGAAGATCAGAATTTTGGAAATTACCGCGTTGAACAAAAACCCCCAGAGGAACGATTACGACACATAGTAGAGACACTGAAGTTAGAAGAATTAGATCCGGAACCGCGTCCGTCAATCGAGGATTTGCTGGTAAGGCATTCAGACAGGTTTTTCGTACCCGGAGACCCGCTTAGCGAAATGACGTCTATAGAGCACACCATCCCGTTAACCGATCCAACACCCGTGTTCGCTCGCCAATACCCGCACTCGCCGTTGATGGACGAGGAAATCGCCAAACAAATGCATAATCTGGAAGAGTTGTGAATAATCGCTCCTTCGTCGTCGCCACATAACTCACCCCTGCACATAGTCCCGAAAAAGGAAGACGAAGAAGGAAACAAACGATGGAGGGTGGTGGCCGATTTTAGAAACTTGAACGCGATAACGATCGACGACCGTTTCCCCTTGCCGCGAATTACGGATATTCTCGATCGATTAGGTGGAGTCAAATATTTCTCAGTTTTCGACTTAGTAAACGGTTTCCATCAAATTCCTATGGCTCCCGAGGACCGTGCAAAAACCGCGTTTACCACCCCCGACGGACACTACGAATATCTCCGCATGCCCTTCGGACTAAAGAACGCTCCGGCCACCTTCCAGCGTTTGATGAACCACGTGTTGAGAGGGCTTATCGGTAAAGAGTTATTCGTATATCTAGACGACGTGGTTGTACATTCGCGCACACTCGCGGATCACGAACACCGACTCGAGAGATTTTTCGAACGCTTGCGTGAGCATAACCTGACTCTACAGACGGAAAAGGCCAAGTTCTTGAAGGTCAAGGTCATATATCTGGGCCATATAATAGCAGCTGACGGAGTATGACCCAATCCAGAAAAGATCAAGGCCGTCGCCGAGTTCCCCGTGCCAAAAACGCGGAAAAATTTTAAGCAATTCTTAGGCCTTGTAAATTACTATTGCCGCTTTATTCCAGATATGGCAAAACGCGCTAAACCCCTTACAAATTTGACTAGCCCGAAAATTCTATTCTTTTAGACTGAAAAACAGCAGGAAAGTTTCGAAGATCTACGCCAGGTACTCTGCAAAGAGCCGGTCTTACGTTATCCAAACTACGACGAACCATTTATTATTACAACTGACGCTTCAGACATGCGTGCGCCTCGTAGGTACTCAACCCCGCTCAAGAAAATTACTCAACCACGGAAAAGGAATGCTTTGCGATAATCTACGCTGTAAAACAATTTCGAACATACATTTCCAGGGGAAAATTTTTCTAGGTAACCGACCACCGGCCACTTCAATGATTATTCTCAGTAAAAGATCCGGTCTCGCGACTCGCCCGATGGAGGATCACGCACGCCGATTACGACTATGAAATCGTTTATAAGCCCGGCCGGGTAAACGCAAACGCAGACGCGCTATCCCGAAATCCGGTCTCGCACGCTTTACCGACTACCGCAAAGGAAACACTACCAAGGAGTGATAATGAGGGTATAGCAACGCGTGCAGGAGCGCGTCGTCAAGGCACGCCAAGACCAAATTATGAAGAACCACCGTCGTTCGACTTCAGAGATGATTCCACACTAGAAGGACAGGAACTTAGCCAGGAGCTGCCATCGACAAAAGGGGATAACACCGACGGTCTCGAGAGCAGGGCGAACTCAAGTGCCCTGGATACAAGTGACGGAAGAACGGGAATACCCGAATTCCTAGAGACAGGAGACGAAGGCTCCACTATGATAACAGAAGGCAAGTACGCAGGATTAACGCAGGACCAACTCACCTTCTTGAGGAGTCTTGACGAACCACCCCGCTACGAGCACATCGAGGGATACAACATGGACTCCACTTTTGGAAGTAACGATTCAAGGATAGGTCCATTCTCTCAGGCGGAAATTACCATCTTGAAGAGTCTTAACGAGGAGTCCCTCTTAGAGGAAAAAGAGAAAACATCAAATCCCCATGAAAAAGTCAGTCCTCAGAGGACAAAACCAAATTCGGGCCCGAAGAAACGAGTGTCATGGGGTATACCCCTACATGAAGAAGCCCTGGACATCCCGCAATCGATCATGACTTGTCCTGAGGGCGAAACACTGGAGGAACTGAAAGACTCACCGCCTCCAATAAGAAATTCCAGCATGAGTCCAAGGCCCGACGTAATCAAAATGCCTGACTCGACAGAACATTACGAAGCAACCATCGGGCCTTCACCGTCTCACCAAATTTTCGTAGAACTACGAGAGAATCATCCGGATACAGGAAAGAAACACTGGACCCCTCGGAGTATGAAATGCAGTCAATGCAATGCGAAGTGAAAATCGTTAAGCCACACTACATCCTCTCGCGACAATTATGCTTATTTTATATCATCGGACAGAATATTAACTAGCCCAATTTGTAAAACTCTGAAGGCTATAGGACTACTCGACGAAACAAAATTATTATCCGAAGAATTAATCAAGAATCGCGTAATAGTCACCCGTAATGAAGAGGGAAAGGTTTTTAGCGTCGTAGGAAGGAACAGTTTTTATCACGAAATTGGAGAAAGCGAGTTGGCGCTGGCACTAGCAGCGCTTAGAAGCGCCGCGGAATGTGATCGCGTCCGCTCGTTTCGGATAGCGGCGCATGGCGAAACCCTACACCGATTCAACGCCGAAACACTCCAAAAATATTACAAAATTATTTTCAAACTGACGCCCATTACAATTACAATGTACAAAGGTGAAATGCAACTACCGCCGGAAAACGAACGGGAAAATATTATCCGCCACTGTCACGAAAGTTTGATAGGAGGGCATAAGGGCGTAACAAAAACATAGCGACGCATTCGCAGTCTACTTGACTGGCCGCATTTACGCCGAGATGTAGAGGATTTCGTACGAAGATCCAGAGCTGCTAAGAACAAAAACTCGTACGAATCAAGACTCGGGAAGCGATGCTAATCACTGATACGCCAGCAAGACCTTTTGATAAAATAGCTTTGGACACCGTGGGCGCCCTTCCCCCTCCCCCTAGCGGAAACCGTCATGTACTTACAATGCAATCTCAATTATCTAAATTCTGTATGGCCGTGCCATTACCCGACATACAAGCCGTCACCGTGGCCGACGCGTTATCACATTACTTTATCGCGATCTTCGGCGCTCCGCGTGCAATACTAACAGACCACGGAACGAGTTTCATTAACAACACGATACAGGGAATAGCTCAAACGTTCAAAATTAAACACGTAACCACATCGGGATATAGACCACAGACTAACGGTTCCCTAGAAAGGAGCCACACTGTCTTGACCGAATATTTAAAACATTACCTGGAAAGATATGAAGACTGGGATTTGCTCCTCCCGTTCGCTGATCTCGACCATCTGGATCACGACCATGGGAACGGGAGTGACATGACAACGACCCCGAAGGATTTCCTTACATGGAAACTCCTAATGAATCCCCACTCATTTTTGGGACTATATAAACCCTTTGGTTTCTACCCTCGTTGGTTAAAAGGTATAGAGTCACGCGTAGAGTGACGTCGTGTCACGCTCGTACAGAGTTGGTTAAGAACGAGCTAAAGTCTCCGTCAGAATCAAAGTTAACCTCATAGAATCCGCGAGTCCGGTTTATATTCTATTTGACACTTTGAAATTGTCACTCGTACGCCCCGCATCGCCAGTGCGTCAACACCGTGCAAACTAGTGGTAACTTACACACTTTTATTCATTATTTAACCGCGACACTTACATTTGTACAATAATTAGTTATTGAATACATGAATGGTGTTCACGTGTAAATCGAGTAGATTCGTTAAAACCCATCTTTTACCCAGCGATCCTTATAATATTAGTAGCATTTACCCACCGATACAACTTTACCGCTCGAGTTGTATCAACTTTAATTAAGAGTTACGAGGCATTACTAACATTTCCCGCGACTACCTGATCTAGCATCAGGTTCGTTCGCAACCCTTCATCCAAAACAAGGCATCTTCTCCAACCCACTGGCTCCCCGATTTCGCATCGGGTTCGTCCACGAAACCTTACACTCCTACGGCTCCCTGATTTCGCATCAGGTCCGTCCGTATCCTACAGCTCCATGATTTCGCATCAGGTTCGTCTGTAAATCTACCAACTTCCGAACAGCTCCCTGGTTTCGCACCAGGTTCGTCTGTGAATAATCCAACCTCCTAACAGCTCCTTGATTTCGCATCAGGTTCGTCCGCGCACCTAACTAACAAGCTCATAAACCATATTCCTTGGGAAATACCCTTCTTGCCGGCCTCTCGCGTTGCCGCAGCCCCGGCTCGTAACACATTATTGTGCATTGTCAAATTTAACAAAGCACAGAAGAAGCGCGAAAAGCGCTTGGCCCGATTGCCGCCTGGCGGACGCGTCGGCGTACTATCCATTGCGAGCCGGTCGCGTCATGAGTTCTTCAAATACATACCATTTTTGATACAAATTAATTATATTTTACGTAAAAAAACATAGCCTTTATTCTTTCCTGTTGTTCAAGGATACTGTAGTTAAAATTTCGTAATGATTTGTTCAGTACTTTCTGAGATTTTTGGGAGCATACAAACAAATTCTGTTGCTTTATTATAATAATATGATAGTATGATATGATATATGTATGTATATAAGTACCAAATTTCATGAACAAAGAGCTTAAAAAGTGCACAAGTAAAATTTTCACGCATCAATTATTAGGGTTATAAACTAACACCCTAACTAACTTAGGATGATCTACTAACATGATACCGCCTTAAGGCGGCTACCGGCCAATCCTTACTTCACAGGTGTACATTTTTTTTTGTTTTCAAATCTTTATTCCATGCGATAGATCACTACACAAACTACTTACCAATAATTTTCTTTTAGCTGTACCGTGTCGGAAAGTATTTTATTTGATTTTTTTAATATCACAAGTAATATTCGCAGCGTGCTTAGCTGAAAAATGCACTTCAAACTAGATTTCTGTCAAATCGAAACGTCAGATTGACATGTTTCTTAGGCCAATGTGTGCGGTGCGGCAATACTTTTAAGGCTGGCAAATGAGAATTCTGAAAAAAAATTATAGGGTCCCAACTCCTGGATTAAACAGGTGCCCGCCTTAAGGCAGGCGTATGCACTAGAGGGTTAAAGATCAACCACCTTGACGCCAATGGAGCGTATTCAATGGTTCAAGCTTACTACGGACTGGAGACAGGGCTCATTCAGCCGAACCAAAGTCCCATATTCCGTAAATTTAATTGCTATTCCTCTCCTTTATCTTACTTGTTTTTTGTATTTGCAGTAGTCATTTACGTAAACAATAGAATTCCCCCGCGAAAGTCATTCTAGGAAAACCCCGTATTTCGACCGCCATGGATGGACGTGGCCTGTTTTGGTTCACGTTCCTCTGGACGAGCGCTACTACTAAGGTCATCGATGAGGACTATCAACTAGCTCCGTTAAGCCCCAACCCGGGCTTGTATTACGAAAGGATCCAACCTCTCCGAGTCGTTCACACCCAATGGAGACTGGTCACGGGCATCGGAGTCGCGGAAGTATTGACATCGCGACCACAAACCCAACCCCAAATCAACAGGATGAAAGCATTATGTACAACTTATAACTGGACGTCTTGTCCGGCCGACGACCTTAACGCGGCCCTGCATCGGAAACTCCTCGACGGTAAAAGATACGAGGAACTGCTATTAAGCATATTGGGGAAACCACAATTCTCCGGTACCATGCGATCGGTAGCACTAGGATTCATCGGATCACTTGGTAAGGCCCTCTTCGGAACTCTGGACAACGACGACGCGCAATATTATAATAAGGAAATAGATAACCTTTATAAAGATCAAAATCATCTCGCCGAATTGTTAGGAAATCAAACGCACATTATAAAATCAGAATTTCAAACTATACACGATACTCTAAATTCTATAACCGGTTCCGTGCGAAATATGGGCGATAGAATTAAGGAAATAGCCTCAGGTACCCGACAATTAGATGAGCGGGAAACAAAACTATAATTAGAATTAGCTTTTTCGTCGTGGACGTTTCTAATAACCAGACACGTGGACGAATATGTAACCGCGTTAATGGTACTTACGGACGCGCGCACGTTCGCGAAACTTGGTATCCTACGTTTTGTCCCCGAGTCAGCTAGCCCAGACTTGTGAGCGAATTCGCGAATTCGCGAAACCACGCCATACGAATTCCCGCTGACCACGGAAGAATTAAATTCCGAACAACTACAAGGGGTGACCAAATTAAACGTAGTTTATTCACAGGGCCGAATCATTTTGTCACTTGACATCCCTTTATTGGACCAGATTCCCTTCGATCTTTATTACCTTCAACCGTGCCCTTCGTCTTAAACTATATCGACCAATGTCTCTACCCCTATATTCATAAAACCAGGAACAGCGCATTTATCAATCAGCAAAGTCAATTCTCAATACTTCATGCCCGACGATAGCTACATCGCAGGATGCAGGAAACACCCTCGGACGTATATGTGCGAAATCAGCATACCACTCCAAGATTTGGAAAAAACACCAAGCTGTGAGACGGATGCCTTACTAAAACCACAAAACATCAAGTGGCCTAGCTGCAACATTCAAGTCCTTCCGGGAAGCCGAACATTCCTCAAGAAGATGATCACACCCAACACCTGGTTATGTTCTGTCAAGGACAACCTGGCACTGCAGGTACGGTGCAATAAGCACTCGGCCGGATACGAAGTGCTCCAAGGTGTAGGAATATTACAACTGAGGAGGGATTGCGAAGGTAAAATCGGGACTGATCAAATTTGGGCATCCGGAGTCGACACTGGGGATTAACAACTATCTACAAACCGTCTATTGGCATAAACATCTTGGAAATCCTGCCAACTCTCACGGAACATCATGTAAAATTTTAACCGACCATCAAGATAAGGAACTTCTGGGAACCCTTCCAGATGCTCATGCGAAAGCAATCGCAATCGCATTGGACTACATAGAAAGACAGGCAAGGGAGATAGCCACCCACCACCAAACCGAAAATCTATCAACGTATGTTACATATGGACTGCCAGGAATAGGAGGCACCCTCGTAATCATCTTTATTGCCTGGATTGGATACCGTTTTTTTGAGGGCACGCCGGATTCAACATCGTGAACCCGTAAGGAAAGAGACAAAGGTTAATATAGAAATGGTACCACCCCATCTTCCTCCTCAAATAATTTCCAGACCTCGTCCTTTAGCCATTACATCTTTCCTAGCCGACCTACCTGTTATACCATCCACGAGGACAAGAGAGAGAGCCCATGTAGAACGAGCAAGAAGTTTCGCGGGTTCCAAGCCATACTTCGAAGTATTTTAGGTTCTAGTTGCTGGTATCAGCAAAAACCCCCGTGCGTTAGTCCTAAGAACCGACCCCCACGATATGCTCTGCTGCGAAATTTAGATGGTAGGGATAATAGCATATAAGACATCAATCAAGCAAAGCAAGTCACCAAGAAAGCTTTACTAAACCGAGACATTTTCAAAAATGTATTAGTTTAACGACACGAAATATCCGCGGTCTACGCTGGCGGGGGTGGTACTTCCAGGGCACCTTCACGCACCGTTTGGAAGAAGACTCTGCGTGAGACCGAAGAAAAGCTTCGATGAAAGCAACGGGCACAGGTCTGGACGCACAGGGTCCACAGGACTCTAACGCTATGTGAGGCCTGTGCGTGGATACGATCCTCCGCAAATTTCGTTGAATACTTTGTTCAGAAAAATCTGCAGTCTACCGCCATCTATTAGACCCCCCGTTAATTAGGCAATAGCAACGGCGCGCTGACTCGTGTGAAGCGTCAATCACGGCCCCTTCCATCGCCTTACAACCGATGGAAGGGGGACTCTCTTTCCTCCGGGAAGTCGGGCCGACTTTCTGGATCTTTCTGGGTCTTTCGCTACACATGTGACATATAGATACTATCGCCCTTCCATCGATCGCCGATCGATGGAAGGGGGAGAGCACGCGGATTCGAGGAAATCGACAGCGATTTCCTCGAGCTACTTGTCGACGAGCCGTCTTAGAGGTATCTGCTTTACTTTAACGCTGCTTTGCTTGTTAACTGGAGAATCGGGCCGATTCCACGTGCTACGCGCTTTTGCATTATCGCTTCGAATTGTAACTGGATTCGAGCCGAATCCACGTGGTAATAATTGTGCTCCACAAACTCTTTATTGTACAATTGTAAATAGTAAAGTGTAGTATTAAAATAGTGTTAAGCTAAAGTCTCATAAAATTAAACGACCCCTCTCGCGAGTGTCCCAGCCAGCGACGTGCATTGTTCCAAACTTTGCTAATATACTTAAAAGTACCGGTCCACTGGCTGGCCGAAGAAGTGGGGGCGGTCGCCATGACCAAATGCACGCAGTGCAGGAGACCGCACTTACAATGGGGAGAGCCAGACAACTGTATTGGATGCATCCGGGCAATTTTGGAGATAAACCGACGTTATTTGCCGGCATTCCCGGTGCTAGAGGCGCCGGGTCCATTGGAGCCCCCGAAACCGCGGGATGTGCCCTGGGTGATCCCCGCGGGAGCCGAATAGGTAATCAGACAACAAATTGCACCCACTTAAAATTGACGCGATTAGGTTGTAATCGTTTCCATTCTAAATTTCAATTCGCAGCCGAGCATCAGTGTTCAAGGGCCGCAGCTGGGAGTACCACCCCCCTTATCTTGATTTTTTTTTACTATTATAAGTAGATAGGTTAGGCTATGCCGATTCTGGCCCCGATGGCGAGGGGATGAGGCGGGGCGGGGGGTTCCGCGCTCTTGCACGATATGGGCGAGGGGGTGAGGGGGTACCGAGTTCGTAGGTGAGGGGGATGACGTCATAGGGGAGGGGGATTCCAAAATGGCGTCGACCGAGTTCGTGGGTGAGGGGGATGACGTCACAGGGGTAGGGAGATTTCAAAATTTTCAAAATGGCGTCGCGCGCGCAGGTCGAGTTTGTGGACGAGGGGGCTGACGTCACAGGGGAGGGGGAGGATTTTCAAAATTTCTAAATGGTGTTGCGCGCATTTCGTATTGGCGCCACCTATTGGATGTTTAAGGTACTTTGGGTCCGCGTCGGTATTTGGGCCCGCCTTGGTAAATTTTCCAGATTTTTCATACATTTCGTATTGGCGCCACCTATTGGATGTTTAAGGTACTTCGGGCACGCGTCGCCGCCGCGCAATCTCCGTACGCGTGCGGGGATCGGTGCGCAGGCGCGACCGCAACCGATTCGTGGAAATTCAAATCGCGTCTTCGATTATGATTTCTGAGAAAGAGGGTGGACCAGGAGAAAAGATTTTTCTGATTGAACGCGTTATGACACCTACGTGCACGCGCTTCATGCTGTGTGTTTATATTTGAATCGTGGGACCGGTACAATGATGTATACATATAACGATAATTATTGTAAATCAATTGTTACGTCCTGAAGGGACTTTTTTGAATCACCCCGAGCGGTTTGGATAATTCACCGGGTTCTTGCTCTTGTTAAGGTGCTAAATCACGCCTTGACTGTACTTACCATGGGAGGATAGGGAGAAAAGAGGTTCAATCAATGTTGGACACGGAATTTAAAGAGAAAACAATAGAGTAAAATATATTCTTAAGAAGATAGAATCTGATTAACATACCCTTGAGACGGCGCTCCGTCCCAGCTGTCTAATGTTCCGCTCGCTCGCGGTGTCGCTGGACCGAGCGTAGGTCGTGGTCGCTCGCAGTGCTCTCGCGTAGCACTCGGAAGTCGTTGAACGCGGGAACCGTCGAATCGTTTTGGCCTCGTTCCGTCACACGTCCTCGCGGTATTTGGCGGTCTTAATCGGCGCGTAAGGACTCTCCCGACTATGCCGTTCTCTGTGTGTCGGATGGAGTTACCCTTAAGCTTCCTGATCGGCCAGGCCTGCTTCGCGGCCTATACGTGGAGGTTAGGTCGCGATATCTAGACAGCCCGCTGGCTCGTCGTTACTTCGTTGCTCGAGCTCCCGAAATTGAATGAATATTCTTCGTCTCGCTGCTACCGTCCGTGCCTCGCGTTTTCGAAATCCGTGGGGGGGGGGGGGAAATCGCCCCGTCGGCACCTGTCGATCGCTCCTTATTAGGAAATATCAAGGCCCGGGCTGTCGATGGTCACGTTGTGCCTACGACCATAGATTCCGCGGTTCGACGAACTGCCTGCCGCGCGCGAGGCGATTCCGCTGAATCGCCGATTCGACGGAAAGCGACGCGAGGACAGCAAGCACGAGATGAATCGATAGGGGCATGTAACACAATCATCGCGATAGCCCATGGAATAAACATTGCCGTGTGTTTTTCATGCCGTGTGTTTATATTTGAATCGTGGGACCGGTACAGCGCACGTGTAATGATATAAACATAGAGCGATAATTATTGTAAATCAATCGTCGCGATAGTCCATGGAATAAACACGACATTGCATGCGATGATGATTTCTGAGAAAGAGAGTGGTAAATGATATCTGAGAAATCATAGAGTGAACCGCACCATGCCGTGTGTTTATATTTTAACCGTGGGACCGATACAGTGCACGTGCAAAGATGTATACATATAGCGATAATTATTCGGTGAAAAGTTCCGAGTATTTTCACGATCGAGGAGGCTGTAAGTTAATCGTCGCGATAGCCCATGGAGTAAACACGACATTGCACCGCGCCATGCAGTGTGTTTATATTTGGTCAGGATTGAACGCGTTTTGATATTTGAACCGTGGGACCGATACAGCGCACAGACTGCAGAGAAAACCGTTCCGTTTCAGTCTATTCGTGCATTGGTTGCGTTGGTGGCACATAGGATTTCTAGAATTCTCCCACTTCTAGCGCATGAAGCGTGCAGTTCATGCGCACATGCGTATTTGTCTCTTTACGTACGCCTTGGAAAACTTTGAAAAAAATTAAACGTGCTACTCTTCGTAACGCGCGTCGAAATTATGTGGTCCCCTCCTCATAAGGACAGAAAATATAACCTATAAATATGCTACATGATAATAAATGTTTATTGGATATTTCGTTCTTTTACGCTATGTTTGTCAATTTTTTATAACTTAACATCATTCCAAAATATTACTGTTACGCCGGAACGGTATCTTTATGAAATCAAGAAATGTAATTATGCGTGGTTAGAAAATCAAAATTTCCATTGGGATGAGAACTGGTGATTTACAAACGCTTGTTTATTTCTTTGTAGGCTGTTTATTTGGGGCATGTGTCCTTACAATTTTAACAAATAAACAATTAATCTGTTTAACGAGTTTGTGTAGACTTATTTTGTCCAGCCATAACCTTATGAAGTGCATAGATCTGTAAACCTGAAAAATGAAGCCAAAATGATTTAGAATCTGATAAAGTGCACAGACATTTGAATTTGAGAATAGATGCTATAGTTACTTACAACCAGGGAGTCGAGACCGATAGAAATTCGGTTTCGGTCGCGGTCGCGGTCAGTGAGACCGACCAATATGGCATTTACGGTTCTCTCGACCGAACTTGAGAGCGACCGAACGGTCAGGATTTTTCTCTCGACCAAACTAGAGAGCGACCGAACGGTCAGGAGTTTTCTCTCGACCAAAACTCGAGAGAGAATTTCTCTCAGACTTTCGGTCCCGACCGGTCGCAACCGGTCGAGTTAATTTATGGAGAGATTTCTGTTCCTCTCCATAAATTACGAGTCGGAGCGGTTCGGAGCGGTTCGGATCGGTCCAACCTAGCTGAATAAGCCGGGAAGGTATGGATGTTATTCCTGCCGCTCACACTGTTTGTCACACTCGTGACGGGTTTGTTGATAGCAGACTTTTGCAGTTATTTGTTACTGTAACACTGTCCATTCCAAACTATGTCGATCTGCCGAGATATTATTGTATTTCAAACACTAGTTATGTATTGTGTTAATAGAAGTAGTTAATATAAGTAAATTATTGTTAATATACAAATAACAAGAAAATGGTTGAAAATATAATTCTTCATGTGATTATATTAAAAGTATGTCCAAGTGTGGAAAAAACAGAAGATAGGAATGTAATAAAATGTAAATCAAGAGACACGGTAGTGTCTCGCGCCAAGTATATATATATATATATATGCGCAGCGCGAGACACAGAGTGGCTCTATTACGCCACGACTCGCTATCAAGAACCCTGAGATTTCCGAATCTCAATAACGGCTGATCCGATTAGATTTGGAATGGTCTTAATGGATAGCCTGGGTTCTATTTACATAAGAAAAGTGTCTTCGTTTTGTTCCTACGGACCTTATGAGCTGAGATATTTCGATGTAAAGTGGCAATTTGCCGATTTTCATGTTCGTAAATTTCTTCATCGTCATCGTCCTACACTTCTAGGCAAGAGGGGTGTATGAAAGGGTGAGGAAATGTCTCTCAGGCACGTCGCTCATTGGATATGGGTTTCGGCCAATCGCGTAATAAATTTTGTTGTGACGTGACAGCTAGACAGAGATATTATAACCTACCAAGTGCTAAGTGTCAAATGAAGTAAATTGTCCGAATTTGAAATGTCACGAGTTTTGACACGAAATAGGACACTGAATTATTGTCTTAATTAACAAGGTAAGTTGTCAGATATTTTTTTAATAGCATTTTAGAGATTTTTGTAAAGCTTATATATATTATTTTTAGAAATGAAGAAGATGCAGAGGACTTGGATATAGAATTGAAGGGGACGCACATTACTGTCTTAAATATCCAGTGGACCTGCCTCGTCAATATAGAGCGTAGTAGGGAAGTTTCCACATCTTTTTCAAGCTTTATTAGGCTCTTATATTGCCGGGGCAGGTCCCCTGCTCGTTTTATACATGTTTGTCATGTAACGTAAATTACGTTACTTTCTAATGATTTACCCATCACTGGCCATGTACAAATTTACTGTATAAAATGTCCAGTGGACCTGCCCCGGCAATATAGAGCGTAGTAGGGAAGTTTCCACATCTTTTTCAAGCTTTATCAGGCTCTTATATTGCCGGGGCAGGTCCACTGGACGTTTTATACATGTTTGTCATGTAACGTAAATTACGTTGCTTTCTAATGATTTACCCATCACTGGCTACCAGTGATGAGATTTCGGACTATTTTAGCATCAGTGTAGTACAATTTTTGATAAAATGGGGTACCTTGATCTCCCTGCTGCTTTCCCGCCAATAATACTACACCTATTAGTTGCGCCCCAATATAGATACGGCAATGCAAAAGCCGCGCTTGCGCGAGATAACCCGCCCGAATCTCATCACTGGCTGCTACGCTTAAAAAGCTATAATCTAATTCATGTAAACTCCACGCTTCTATTAACAGAATTTATTTGTGTATTATATTTTTTAAAAAAATAAATAAATAGCCTATAATCTAATGTAGGACATATGTAATGTATTCTTACAATTTCATTGAAAACCGTTCAGCCGTTTCGGCGTGAAAGGAGGACAAACAAACAAACAGACAACGTTTCACTTTTATATATTAATAAGGATTTTATTTTTATTTTTTTTATTTAATTATAATATATATATATATATTTATACAGTGGCGTGCAAAAGTTCCCGGCCAGATGGTTTTTTCAAATTTTAATATTACATATAAGGACAATAAAAACTATAAAATAAATTAACTCTGCTTTTATATTTTTTAAACGCCACGGCCACGGTCACGGCCACGGCCACGGCCACGTCCACGTCCCCGTCCACCACCGGCTCGGTACTGGTGTACCGCCCAGGCCCGAAGGGTGGTGGCCTGCTCCTTCAGGGCGGTAATGAAGGCCCATTCCTCCTGACGGGCCCTCACCCTCCAGCCGCTGCGCTGGTAAAGATAAATTTATTAGTAAAATATCTTTTATTTAAATTTAGACCTATTTTCAAGCAATATTAAAGCATATAACTCCTTGAAATGTGTATATGTATTTACCATCAGCCGTGGCCTCCCTGTCGGATGTGGCGTCGGCAGCGGCGTCGTCAGCGGCGTCGGCTCCGGCGTCGGCTGCGGCGTCGGCAGCGGCGTCGTCAGCGGCGTCGGCTCCGGCGTCGGCTGCGGCGTCGGCTGCGGCGTCGGCAGCGGCGTCGGCTGCGGCGTCGGCAGCGGCGTCGGCTGCGGCGTCGGCTGCGGTGGCGGCATTTCGCCCGTCATTTTTAATCCTTCTAGGCTTACGTCTGTTGGGTTGTTAATTTCATTATCCCATGTTTAGAAAAATAAAATTGAATATATGTATAGTATTAAATTTTATGATTTACTTGCTAATATCTTCTCAGTCTCTTCTTTCTACAAAAATTAATAAACAATTAGCAAAAATGAACAAGAGTTCATTAAAGCGGCGTATGATAGAAGAAAGTCATATACATGTAGCGCAAGGATACTAATTGTAAATTGGAAATTAGGAAATGTAAAAATTTGAAAATTAGAATAGTGTCTGATGCGAAATTAAAAATTACATTATATTTCAAAATATGTCCCTTCTCATTACTTCACGAAAGATGTTGGACAAGTTTATATAAGCATAATCTATTCTATTCTAACCTGTAATGTCAACGATTAGAAATATCTAACATTTCTGAGTTCAACGGAAACGAACATGTAAACTACGCTAACTATTAATGGAAGTAGACTGTAACTGTATATGGTAAGTATTTCAAGAAGAAGATATTCGACACGTTGAAGCATATTCTAACTTATTATGCCAACGATTAGAAATATCAAACATATCTGAGTTGAAGATAAACGAACATGTAAATTTTACAAAACGGTACAAAAATGAGCGCTACATGTATGACTTTTTTCTATCATACGCCGCTTGTAATCCAGATAAACGATTACTCTGCTATGAGTATATATATATATATATATGAATAGTATTTTTTTATTACTTACATTTTCTGTTGCTGGCCACATGTTTCTCCACGTACACAATATGGACGAATGCGAAGAAGAAACACAAGAAGCTGAAGCTGGCCAAGATGCCAGGTAAACATTTGATGATCAAAGAGTACAATTTTGTAAATATCGATCTATCAAAATTCTTCTTTACGTTTTGCGTTAAGAAACATTATGTTTTCTAGACAAATGAAGCGATGGCGAAGTTAGAACAAGCATTTTTACACGTTTATTTAAATTTACAGTAAGTAAATTTAAAGTAACCCTGGTTTGTACTTTTACGTTAGATTTAGCTGTTTGCAAGATCCCCATAAAAAGCTTCATTAGAGTATAAAAAACACGCTAAATATATGAAAAAAATTCGCAGACGGAAAAGAGTATTATTATTTTGACTTCTACGTTAGATTTATATAAAAAAATTCGGTCCGCATACGGCTGAAAGCGTATTCAAAAGACGATGGTAAAGAAGATCTTGCCTGACGGCGGCGGGACGTTACCGGCGGCACATTTTCTTGGTACGAGAAGGGCTCGCTCAGACCGACGGGCATATGGGGCTAGGGTCGCGCGTAATGCAAAAAGAATCAAAGCGTCCAAAAATTCTTCTTGATTTCCTTACATGTAAGTGTGCTTCATTATTATTATTAATTAAGGTGTACGCATAATGAAATGAAAATATTTTCAACGAATAGGTTATTATTTCATTACTTGTGTAAAATAATAGTCTGCGTAGATTTTTGCTAACCAATTTCTTTATTGAAATGTGTATCTTTTTAGTCTCAAATCCCTTGGAAGGAAATTCTATTCTTCTCGCCAATAGGAGAAGCAAAAGAGGAAATATTATATATTTGGTAAGTAACGTTTACATTTATTTATATATAAAATAATACGCATGATATTAGGCTAGTGTCTATACCAATTTTTTCGTTTTTTACAGGTTGGAGTTTTAAAAAAAAGTAAAGTACACTCACTGAGCTGCTTTGCGCTTTTGCGAGTATTAATTGTTAATTAAGCTTTACTGGCTGCATCGCGCTTTATCTTATAATTAAAAAAGAGGTGTGTTTTCAATTGATTGATTACGCCACTCTATACCGATTTATTTTTATTCTCCCAAAACCCATACATCCTGGGAGATCCGATAAAATAAGCCTAATCTAAATAAATATTGAGATAACAGTATCTTATAACATCACTCGATAGGCAGGCTGCATTGCACCGTGTCACGAGTATAATCTTAAAAGAAAATTGCAATAAAAGAAAATAAAAAGTTATTTTTTGTTCATTCTACTAAAATGTCTATACAGGTAGAAAAGAAACATGGAATATCGATGTTTACAGAAAAAAATAAAAATGAAATTTTACGTGGTGAATGGTTATGGGATGATGATATGGAGCGTTTCAATTACCTTTTACAAAATCATTCCAATTATAGACCTGTTGAAACGTGGCGTGTGCAATTACTTGATACAATACCACCCATACCGACAAATGAAAAGCATATACAATTTTTATATAGTTCGTTGTCGAGAGATAATGCGAATTATAATTGGTTACTGTACGGAAGGGGTCATTGGGTATGCAGCTATTACGACAGAAAAAATATATTTATTTATGATTCTTTGAATAATAAAAGGTTAGAAAAGGATCATGAACAATTCTTGAAAAAGTTGTTTCCGGCATATGATTTTATTCAAAATCCTGTCCAATTTCCTACAGTACAACAACAACCAAACGGTAGCGATTGCGGTGTTTTCGCAATAGCCTTTGCTGTTTCGTTATTATTTAATGTTAAACCTGAAAAAGTACAATATAACCATAGTTTAATGCGACCGCACTTGATAAAAATGTTTGAAATTAATATTATAGACCATTTTCCTCAAGATCTAAATTTTAGTGTTCCTCATAAAGTGCTTCCATTAAGAGAAGTAAATGCAAAAGAGGTTAAAGCATCTTGTAAGCGCACAATACGTCAACGTAAAAAAATGGAACAACTGAATTCGAGCTTGTTACAAACTAATTGCGGAGGACTTCCATTTCCGGTGTGAAAGTGTCAAGACGTGCGAGTGAGCGGTGCGAGTGTAGGAAGCAGAAAAGGTGTTTGTAGGGCGAGTAGGGAGTGAAAAGGGAGAAGAGAAGGAGGAGGGGAGCAGGGAGTGAAGGGAGAGAAAGGGCGGAGAAAAGGGGCGTAAGGGTGAAGGGGAAAGCAGGCAGGAGGTTTGGGGTTTTGAGGTTACGGCAAGGCAAGGAGGGATAGAGCGGGAGAAGAAAGCGCGGCAAAGTGTCGAGAGAGAGAGGAAGGTAGCGACATCGGGCGGTAGAGAGTGAAAGTAATAGTGGAGTAGTGGATAAGGAAGGGAGCGCAGGGAGAGTGGTTAGGCAAGAGAGTTAGGAAGAAATGGCCGGAGGGAAAGAAGGAGAAAAGGGAGAGGACAAGGGAAGTGAAAGGGCGTTAGGAGAGAAGAAGGGAGAAGAAAAGGGGGAAGAAGAGGCGAGAAGGAAAGGCAGGAAGACAAATGCGGAGAGATTGACGAGGGAAAGGAGTATGAGTGGAGGAAATGTAATGGAAATAGCAGAGATGTGGAAGAGGAAAAGAGAGAAAGAGGAGGAGAGGAGAGGTGAAGGGGGAGAGGGGGAAGAGGCGTTCATGAAGAGCAGGAAGGTGCAGAGATCGCCAGAGGAGAAAAGGGTGGGCGATCACGAAGCGCTGGAGAGTTTGATTAAGGGAATGAGGGAAGAGATGAGGAAGGATTTAAGGGAAGTGAAGGAGCAGGGGAGGGAGGCGAAGGAGGAGATGGAAAAAATTAGAGGGAAGATGGAAGAGTGGGAGGATAGGTGGAGAAGAGAAAAGGAGGAGATGAAGGATAGAATGATAAGGTTGGAAAAAAGGATGGGGGAGGCGGAACTAGAAGAGGGGAGGTTAAGAAAAATGGAGGAGAGACTAAAGGCTATAGAGACTTGGAGGGGAAGGGAGGGGACGGATAGAGAAAAAGGAGAACGAGGAGAAAGGGCGGGGCGGGAGAGCGGAGGGGAAGAGTGGGAAGCAAGGGTGCAGGAGGTGGAAAGGAAATTGGAAATGAAAGAGAGAGAAGGGAAGAGAAAGAACGTGATAATAAAGGGGGTAGGCAGGGAGGGAACGGCGATGCAGAGGGCAAAAGAAATATTGGCGATTGTAAGAATAAAGGGGGGAATAGAGGGAGCAAAGGAGCTAGGAGGAGGAAGGCAAGAGAGGAAAGAAGTGATGCTGGAGGTGAGGATGGAGAATATGGAGGCGAAGAGGGAGGTAATGAGGAACAAAGGAAAGTTAAGGGGAAGGAAGGAGAGGTTGGAAGATGACCTGACATGGAAGGAGAGGAAGATGCAGTGGCGGTTAAGGAGGTTAGGAGAGGAGGAGGAAGCGAAGGGAAAAAGAGTAAGGGTAAGCTATGGGAAGATAGTGGTGGATGGAATAACGTGGTTCTGGGACGAGCGGAGGGAGGAGTTAAGGGACTGGAGGGGAAGAGAAAAGGGTGGGCTAGAGAGAGAAACAAGGGAGGGGAGTAAGGATGATAGGAGGAGGGAGGAGGGAGGGAGAAGCAGAAAGAAGAAGTAAAGAAAGAGAGGGGGCAAAAAACTAGGAAGGAAGGAGGAGGAAAGGGGGAGAGAGATGCAGGGAGAGGAAAGGAAGAGGTGGAGATTAGCGTTCTGGAACATAGCGGGTGCGACAAACAAGGATGAAGAATTCTGGAAGGGGTTGGAGGAGTGGGAGGTAGTAGTTCTGATGGAAACATGGGTGGAAGAAAAGAGTTGGAACAGTGTGAAGCGCAGGCTGCCAGAGGGATACAGGTGGAGAGTGCAATGGGCGAAGAGAAAGAATAGGAAGGGGAGAGCGATGGGAGGCATGATGATAGGAGTGAGGGAAGAGATGCTAGGAAAGGAGGAGCTCAGACAGGGAGAAGAGGAAGGGTTGATGGTGGAGAGGGTTAAGGCGGGGGAGGAGGAATGGACGGTGGTAGCGGTGTACGTGAACGGGGATATGGAGAGGAAACTGGGAAGGATCAGAGGGTGGATGGAGGGGCAGGATGAGGAAGGGAGGGTGATAATAGGGGGGGACTTCAACGCGAGGACAGGCGTGCAGGGTGGCAGGATAGAAGGGGGAGAGGACGAGGAGGAAGGTGGGGGAAGAAAGTCGAAGGACAGGAAGATAAACGGGGATGGGAGGAAGTTAATAAAGCTGGTAGAAGAGACAGGGTGGGAGATACTGAACGGGAGCATAGAAGGGGACGAAGAGGGGGAATATACGTATACGGGAGGAAGAGGGGAAACAGTGATTGATTATGTACTGGGGGGTGAGGGGGTGAGAGAGGGGATGGAAAGGATGGAGGTAGGAGAGAAGGTGGAATCGGACCATCACCCGCTGGTGGTGACGATGAAGGAGGGAGGAGTGGGGGAGAGAAGCAAGAAAAGAAGGGATAGGAAGGTGGGAGGAGGACGGTGGTCGGGAAGGATGAAGGAAGAATTTGAGAAGGGGATGGGTGGTGCGGTAATAGAAGGAGAGGGGATACAGGAGTTGGTGAGCAAGACGGTGGGTTCGATAAAAGAGGTGATGAGGAAAGGGGAGGAGGTGGGAGGAAGGGAGAGAGGGCGGAAGAGGGAAGGGTGGTGGGACGGAGAATGTAGGGAGATGAAGAGGGAGGTGAGAAGGGAGTTAAGGAGATGGAGAGGGGGAGGGGGGGGGAGAGAGGAGTACCAGAAAAGGAGGGGGGAGTACAAAGAGCTGTGCGAAAGGAAAAAAGAGGTGGAGAGGGAGAGACTGATAAGGGAGGTGGTAGAAGCGAAAACGGAAAACAGAGTGTGGGAGATAGTTAACAGGGGAAGAAAGAAAAGGAAAGTGGTGGACACAAGGATAAAGAAGGAGGAATGGAAGGAATACTTTATGGGGTTGTTAGGAGGAGTAGAAAACAGAGTTAGGATGGGAGAGGAGGGGGGTAGGAGAAGGGGAGAGGAAGAGGGAATAAGCAAGGAGGAAGTAAGGAGGGTAGTGAGGAAGCTGAAGGAAGGGAAGGCAATGGGAGGGGACGAGATTCCGAACGAGGCGTGGAAGCACGGGGGAGAGAGGGGGTTGGAGTTGGCGTGGGAGATATGCAGAAGAGTGTGGGAAGGGGAGGGGTGGCCGCAGGGGTGGAGAGAGGGCATTATAGTGCCGCTGGCGAAGAAAGGGAGCGGGGCACGAGTGCAGGAGTATAGGGGGATAACATTGATGCCAACGCTGTATAAGGTGTATGTAGCGGTCCTGGTAGGGAGGTTAGAGCAGGAGGTGGAAGGGAAGGGCTTGATCCCGGAGAATCAGGCGGGGTTTAGGAGAGGGAGAGGTACGATAGACCACATATACGTGCTAAACCACGTAATAGGCAAGAGGATACAGGGGAAGAAAGGCAAGCTGGTGGCATTTTTTGTGGACCTTCGTGCGGCTTTTGACACGGTGGACAGGAGGTTATTGTGGGAGGCGATGGGGAGGAGAGGGGTAAGGGAGGGACTGATAGAGAGGGTAAAAGAGGTATATAGGGAGACGACGAGCAGGGTGAAGGTGGGAGGGGAGCTAGGAGAGGAATTTTGGACGGCAAAGGGTTTGAGGCAAGGGTGCCCAATGAGCCCGATTCTGTTCAATCTGCTCATGGCGGACGTGGAGGAGGAGATTAGGAAAGGAAGATGGGGAGGGGTAGAAGTAGGAGGAAGGAGGATATGCACGTTGGCGTACGCAGACGATCTGGTGCTACTGGCGGAAAATGAGGAGGAGATGGGAAGTATGATTAGGCGGCTAGAAGGGTACATGGAGAGAAAGAGGCTGGAGGTGAACGTAGAGAAGTCGAAGGTGGTAAGGTTCAGGAAGGGGGGAGGGAGAGAAAGAAAGGTGGACTGGAGGTGGAAAGGAAAGAGGATTGAGGAAGTAAAGGAATTTAGGTATCTGGGGTACGTGTTCAAGAAGAACGGGGGTCAGGAAGCGCAGATCAGGGATAGGGTAAAAAAGGCGGGAGTGGTCATGCGGCAGGCCTGGGGAATCGGGAAAAGGAAGTTTGGGAAAGACTGGGGAAAGAGAATGTGGCTGTTCGATGCGCTGGTGTGGACGGTGGTGGGTTACGGGGCAGAAGTATGGGGGTGGAAGGAAAGGGAAGAGGTGGAGAGGATTCAGGAGAGATTCATAAGGTGGTCTTTGGGGGTGGACTGGAGGACGCCGGGATACATGGTGAGGGAGGAGACGAAGAGGAAAAAGCTGAGGACGTGGGCGGGAGGAAGGGCGTGGAGGTACGAGGAGAAATTGGGCAGGGGTGAGGGAGGAAAGTTGGCCAGGTGGTGTCTGGAAGAGATAAGAGAGAGGGAAAAGGAAGAAGGGACAGAACTGTCAGCATGGGAGAGGGAGAGGAGGGAGTGGAGGGAGAGAGGGGCGAGGGAAGGTGGGGAAGGGGTAAGGAGACGAGAGGGGTTGGAGGGATGGGAGGAGGAGGACGACAGGAGGCAGGGAGAGGAGAGATGGGAAAGGATTGTACAATCGAGATACAACAAGTGGTATAGAGAGATAGCGACTAGGGGGATCCCGAAGTACCTGGCGGCGGGATGGGGAGAATCGAGGTACGGGAGGTTAGCTAGGTTCAGGCTTGGGAACGAGATGAGGGGAGGAAGGTATTGGGAGGAGGAGGAGGAAAGGAGGTGCAGGTTGTGCGGCGGGGAAGAAGAGACGTGGGAGCACGTGCTGGAAAGATGCACAGGGGAGGAAGGAGACGAAAGGGGGGTCGGGGAAAAGATAAGGGAAATCTTGGACGAAGGAGGGAAGGGGGAGGAGTGGATGAAGGGGGTAGAGGGAAGGAGGAGAGAGAGAGAAGAAGGAACGGGGGAGGAGGGGGCGGGTAGGAGGGAGGGTTGTAAGTAGGAAGGAGCGAAAGAAAGAATGGTATGAAAGAGCGGAAATGGAAGCCAAAGGCGGGGGATGCGAGCGGAAGCTTGGGCGAAAAGCGTAGAGTTAAGAGGCGTATGCGGTAGGATAAGAATAGTGTAAGCGTAGGGTAGGAGGCGGGAAGGCGGCGGAGGCGAGCGTGCGGAGAGAGAGAGAGTGCGAGGAGGAGAGGGAGCGAAGGAGTAGTTTAAGGTTTAGAAGTAAGATAAGTTAAGGAATAACTGTACAGGAGAGGAGAGAGGCGGAAACTTGTAACCCTAAGGGGAAAACAATAAAGCAATACATACAAACTAATTGCGATTTTCAGCAATCTGAGTACAGATTAAATAGTAATATCTCAGCTGATCGACGTCCACAAAAAATGACGCTGTCATTAGAACAAAAAAGTATTATTGCTGAAGGTAGATGGTTAAATGATTTGCATATGGATCATTTTAATTATATTTTAAAAAGCTGCTCAGATTTTAGACCTGTCGGGACATATCTGGTACAATCACTGGATAGAGCACAATCCATGCCGAGGAATAAAAAGCATATACAGATATTACCTTCTGAATCGTTGGGAATACATTGGATATGCGGTTATTACGATTCAAAAAATATATTTATTTATGATTCTTTAAATGAAAAACGGTTAAATAAGTGTCAGGATGAATTTTTGAAGAAATTATTTCCAACATATGATTTTACCCAGAATCCTCTTCAATTTCCTATACTCGAGCTCATTTTAGAAGGAACTAGCCGACCGACGAGTTTAGATCGGTTCTGCGCATGTTGGCGCTCATTGGTGCCAAAACATGCTACTATCGGCTGTACCCCAAACAAACGCTCCCTCGGAGCCAATGAGCTCATTCTACATGCGCGAAATAAGTTCCTTCTAAAATGAGCTCGAGTATACTGTGCAACAACAACCGAATAGTAGCGATTGCGGTGTTTTCGCAATAGCCTTTGCAGTTTCATTATTTTTTAATATTAACCCAGACAAAGTAAGGTATGACCACAGCTTAATGCGTCTTCATTTAATACAAATGTTTGAAACCAATGTTGTTGAGCATTTTCCTCAAGATTTAAATTGTGGTGCCCCTCAGGAAGTGCTTTCATTAACAAAAGTAAAAACAAAACATACTAAAGCGAATTGTAATTTTGAAAGTAATAATAAAAAGCGATGTCTATCTGATGAGCCAGATTTAGACAATAATGCTAAAAAAAATGCAAAAAGACGGTGTCTATATCAAGAACATCTGGAAAATAATCGCGCGAAACAGGTACAACGATATAAAAAGAAACGGGAGAATATTCTTTTTAAAAGACGGTTACGATATCAAGAACATCTGGAACAAAATCGCGCGAAACAAGTACAACGATATAAAAAAGAACGGGAGAATATTCTTTTTAAAAGACGGTTTCGATATCAACAAGACATTGAAAATGAAAAGAAAAGAAGTAAGTTAACACTTGCTAAGAACAATACTGCCAAAAATATTAGAAAAAAATATGTTAAGCTTCGGTCTAAAATTTTTATGAAAATTCGCGATTCTGCGGAAGAAATTGTTAAAAATATTTTACACAAGTTCAATATTACAGATTGCGGTAAAGGTTGTATTAAAAAACGATTAGAAGTTGAGAAAGTCGTATACACATTAGAGACAGTTATATTCGTAATATGAATAAAATGTTAACTCTGCTTAAAAACAAATCAGAAACATGTTTGACTGTTTTTGCAGAATGTTCTACGGTGGATGACAAATTATGCGCGCTGTGTGGCAGATCTAAACATACAGCTTCTTCTGAAAATTATTTTGTTGATTCTACATATTACAATATAAATTCATCTGAAGTCACTATAACGGAGCCATTAATAATAAATATAAAAGGACAGACTGAAAATGTATTACCTTTGATTGAAGCACGAGCAAAAAAATCGTGGTCGTGCAGTTCTTTATGTAAAATTAATCCGCTTCTAATTGGCCGGTATCATAAATTTCTAGAAGCTGTAAATATATGTACATTGAAGAATTTACCCAAACTTATGCAAAACATTCACGAGTGTACTGTGAAAACTTCAAATCATGAAAAATTAGACCATACGCACGGCTGTTATATTGATTTAAATCTTTGTAAAGCGATGTCTGTTCCAATGCAGTTATTGTCACCTCATTTCCCCAAAGTAAGAAGTATTAGACGTTTTATATATCAACTTAAAAGTTTTTATCTAAAAATGTTGTATCTGGACAAAGCATTGCATTCTGCTGATCTGAATACATTAAATGAAATTGTAACTTTCGCGCAAGAAAAAGCAGATATGTATAAGCTTCAGCAAACAGAAATAATGTCAAGTGATGATGATATTGTATCAAAATATCATAATGCATTTATGATACTGAGAAAATGTTCACTGGACACCCCGCGGTATAGTTGTATATCGTGTGAGAAACTTTGTTACAGAAGAAGTGTTTTTAAAATTAGTAAACAAAAAATGCCGGGGGGTAATCGAATTTGGAAAGATTTAATGGTGTATGTAAAGCAACAAAAAATTGATCCGTAATATATATGTAAGTATTGTGATAAAAAATTTTGTAGTGGCTCGTTGCCTGCTTATTGTATTCTAAATAATCTCACGGTAAATGATGTGCCTGAGGTAATATCATCTCTTAACGAATTTGAGAAATTGCTTTTACAGAGAGCAAAAGCTTTTCAAACTGTCGTTAAAATGGGTACAGTTGTTAATAAAAAAACACCTGCACAACAAAGGATACAAAAAGTTAAAGGTAGAACATTTCATTTACCACTTCCTTTACAACAGACTTTCGACAAATTATGTTCTAACACTGATCCAATAAATTTAAATCATGAATTTATTTTAGTTCGAAATGAAAAACTAAAAAAAAAATAATCTGGGAAGATTTAGTGGACATTAAAAAAGTATTTGAAGCTTTAATATGGTTGAAAAACAATAATCCTTTGTATTCTGAAATTGTACTGCCCGATATTCATGATAAATTGTTTTTAGGGAATTTGGATGATGTAGAATTTGAAATGCAAAAATCAGAAAATGATGCAAGTGATGACTGTGAACCATTATTAAATAATTTAGAATTACATGTGAAAGAGATAAATGATCATGTAGAACTTGCATTGGACGATCCACGCAAGGCAATGCTCACTCAAAAAGATAAAGATGATAGCTATTACGAGCAATATACTATATATCCTCTACATGAAAAAAAAGAAAATCAAACTGCAACTGCTTTATATCAAATGTTAAAAATACAGGACATACCTTTAGATAATCGTGAAAAGAATTTAGATTTGATGTGTTTTCCAGATTTATTTCCATTTGGTTCAAATGGACAATGTGATGAAAGTAGACCGAACAAACTTCAAGCACACGAATTTATTAAATGTCGCTTGACATCTAAGCGTCCACAATTTAGATTAAACCAACAATATTTGTTTTATTTATTAAATAATGCGAATATTCGTCAGTTGAGGCGTGGAATTTACCATAAAATGAATATAACAGATACACGAATTCGTTACACATTTGCGGAGTATTTAGAGGCAATGTCGAAAGAAGCGTTGGAGTCCAACTTAAATTCAATGTTTTCTACACTTCGAAATACGGAACAATATTGGCGTAGACCGAGAAGTGATTTATCTTGTATGGCACAACATTATGGACCTGCGACATGGTTTCTAACGTTAAGTCCTAGTGAATGGTTATGGAACGATTTAGGTGAATATATTCGTGACGCAAATGGGTGGCAAGACTCTTCGTTAACCACTAGTTTACTTGTTGCTAAAGATCCTGTATCAACATCGAGATTTCTTGATAATAAATTTAAAGCAATGCTTGCTTTTATTTGTTCAAAAGATTCTCCGATTGGTAAAGTAACACACTATTTCTGGCGACGGGAATAGGTAGAGGTATACAACATTTTCATTTATTAATCTGGATTGAAGGTGCACCAATTTTCGGCGAATCTTCTATTGAAGAAGTCTCTAAATTTATTTTACAATATATAAGCTGCATAATGCCGCATGAAAATATTTCGCCATTATTGCACAGACGTGTTAATACGCATCAACGACACAAACATAATGATTATTGTCTTCGTGCTAAAAAAGTAGGATCTAAAGTTATTCGTAGGTGTCGTTTTGGGTTTCCTCGTCCTGTTACTGACACACTAAATATGAGAGACGTAGCAACTTCGATAGCAGGTAGAAAACAATTAAAACAAAAGGGTAGATTATACGATCTTCCTCGAACAAAGAATGAAGTTGATATTAATGATTATAATCCTGTAATACTTACTGCGTGGGAAGGCAATATGGATATACAGTTTATTGGAGAAAAATCGACACTACTCACTTGGTATGTTACTAAATATTTGAATAAAGCACGAAAAAGTGAACTGTCTGATTGTGATTTTGCAAATAGTGTAAATAATAAAAATAAGTCATTGGCAAGTGTTCTTTGGAATTTTGCTTTACGATCCATAAGCAATAGAGAATGTGGAGCACTTGAGGCTGCTGATACATTGTTAGGTATGGCTTTATATGGAACTGATCGAAATACAACTATTAAATGGTTAGATGTTAATCCTATACGACAAAGGAAATTAAAAAGTCGTCAAGAAATTGAAGCACTTGATGGTGAATCTGCAGATATATTTTGTCCATCTTTAATAGATAATTTTTATCCAAATAGATCAGGAGAATTAGAAGCTATGTCTCTTTATGAATTCGCACAATGGTATGATATTACGACAATCAAACCGAAAAATAATAATATTGAATATTATAAATTAGATAATAGTCATTATCTAAAACGGCGACAACGTGGATGTCTTATTAATCATTATAGACATAATGTTAATAATCGACCGGAAGATTATTTCTTTTCTTTATTGCTTATGTTTAAACCATGGCGGGAATTAAAGGATCTAAAAAATAGTTGTGATACTTATATGGAAGCATTTCAAAATGTAAAACTACATCTTACAAAAGCATTACAATATCACGAAAAACTAGAAGAATTGCAAAAAGCGTTTGAAACTGCACAAGAGTTAGTTCGGCAATTAGATGAAGAATTTCAAAAAAACGTGTCTCTGGATGACCCTGACAATCCGATAGGCGCTCAAAATGTAAAAGCTGGTGAAGCAATGCAAGATTTCAGGGATCTTGGAAATAAAATGGAAGAAAAAATTGATGTGTCTGAAATGATAGCAAAATTAAATGCCGACCAAAAAGGAGTATTCCACAGAGTCATTGATACTGTAAGGTCAGATAATTCAATATTATGAATGTTTGTTAGCGGAGAAGGTGGAACGGGAAAGAGTTTTTTAATTAAAACCATTAAGTGTTGGATAAAACAAAATCTCAATAAAGATACCGCTATAGCGGCACCTACTGGTATAGCAGCGTTTAATATAAACGGTTTGACAGTTCATAGATTGCTTCAATTACCCGTTGAACATAGTCTAACGACAAAGTACAAACAATTATCGGATCATGTATTAAAAGTTTTACGAGCAAATCTCAAAGATGTTATTCTTTTTGTAATTGATGAAGTGTCAATGATATCAAATTTAACTTTTATGTACATACATTTCCGATTGTCTGAAATATTTGATACCAATGATTGTGAAGACGGTTGGTTTGGCCAAAAGCACGTTCTTTTATTTGGTGATCTGCTTCAATTACCTCCTGTACACGAGGACCCAATTTTTGTACAATTAACAAATGATAAAATTAACAAATATGTCAGTTCTATGATTGCTGTTAATTTATGGACTACATTATTTGATTATGATGAGTTAACGATCAACATGCGTCAGCAAGAGGATGATTCTTATCGACAGCTGCTGTCAAGAATTCGTATTGGTCTAGTGACAAAACCTGATTGCGAGATTCTGGAGAATAGAAAAATATCTTTTACTGGGGATTCGTTTGAACAAAGATTAAACGAATTATGCCAATTTATGAATGATTTCCCGTTGGACATTGTATGTTTATTGCCTACTCGAAATATGTGTGACGTTGTAACGTCCCACGGGGACTCGAACCGGTAATTACCGACCGTCGATAAAGTAGAACTGTACTACATTACCGCAGAACCAACCTATGTTACCGCGCACAAGCATTGTACATACTTTAAGATATAAATTATAATCTAAGCAAATATTAGAGAAACAAATATTATAGAAATGTTAAGAATAATTAATTAGACATACTGCCAAAAGAGCAACACATAATAATATGTATTAAGCGAGCAAAATGTAAAACAACGAATAAAGACATACTGCGCATGCGCCAGCCCGCCAAATTTCCACTATAAAAAGAGGCGTGCGCAGCACCGAGGGCGCTCATTCGAATAGTCTCGACGCCGAACCTTCATTGGGGACGCACGTGTTTTCTCGCTACTCTTCCTCGCGTATAACGCGGTACAGTGTTTTGAGATACTCTTTACTTCTTGTGTGTGAGCAATCCCACCTACATCCGGTATTAATAGTGCTGCTAAGTGCTCGTTAATAATCTCTCTTAGTCTCTCGGATAAATATATAGTCCGAGAAAAATTGAAGTCCAATTGGAGTCCTGGAAGAGGATCCGTCTCCTTCCTCAAACTGGGTGCTACCCAGGGTCCCCCCGGACCTCTCCAACGAAGATGGGACTTCTCTAGATGTTCTAGTTACCAAAAACATGGTGAGTACGTCAGTTTTTACTAATACAAAAGACATCTCTAGCCTTACGACGGGGAAAAGGCGGGCCGTTGCCGCACTTGATCAGTCAATAGGGTCTATATCCTCCGATAATTCCGACCTATCTCCTCACCCCGAGGGAAAGTCTGTAAGGACCAGCGCTGAGAGACCCCAGGGTAAAAAGAAATCCAAAAGAGACGCCAAACGCGACTCCAAGACTGTTTCTGATACTCTTAAAAAAATCCCGACTCCCATCCCTGCTGGGAAGAGTCCATCATTCAGTGTCTCCCTCCCGTTAATCCATTTTCCCGAAGAGGAAAAATCGGGAGAGATGGAATCTCAGTCTATCTCGAATATTCCGGTGTTCAACCGTTTTTCGGCACTTGATGCTTTCAAACCTAACTGTGACTCTGTGTCAACCTCTGTCGGGCCGCCGAAAGAAAAAACCTCGCCGGAAGTAAACAAGTCTTCTCGGAACGTTACGTTTCTAAACACTGATCGCCCGAGCATACCGAGCATACCGGTAAATAATAACTCAAACCGCCTAGTTAAGCCACCGCCGTTATATATTTCAAATTTTGAGCAAAACATTGCTAAATTTGAAAGGGATCTTGTCTCAGATTTTGGAAGAACATTCCAGATTAAATACTTAGGCAACAAAGTACGCCTCCAGTTCAATGAAGTTGAAGTTTTTAAACAATTCAAAGAGGCATTATCCCATAAAAAAATTCCTTATTTTACTTTCGCGATCAACTCGGAGCGAGGCCTAGCCATGGTCCTAAAGGGCCTCCCAGTTACTCCTCCGGAGGAAATTCTAGAGGAATTAAAATCCAAAGGGCTGTGCCCCACATCGTGCATTCCGCTTATTGGAAGCGGGAATAAGAAGCAATCCTTCTTTCAATTTTATAAGATAAACTTCCCCGCTGGGACTTCCCCGGCCATGGTTACTAAAAACAATGTCATTTTCAGCACAAGAATTTACTGGGAAAAATACTTTTCAAAAAAAAATTACACACAATGTTTTTGCTGCCAAGCATTTGGGCATTCAGCCGCCAATTGTGGGCACCCGCCTAAATGCGTTAAATGTGCCGGTTCACACCGATCAGCGGACTGCCAGAAAGATAGGGTGTCCTCTCCAAAGTGCGCAAATTGCTCGGAGCAACACACGGCAAATTACGGCGAGTGCCCGGCTCTCATTAAATATCTGGAAAAAAGAAAAAGGAGTCCAAAAGCCGCCAATGGGATCGCGATTAACGCCCCTGCGACAAAAATTACTAACTTACCTCTCGGTAAAAATCATTCCGACATTCCTCTTCCAACAAAATCATTACCTTCCCCCCGCCTGTCATATGCTGATGCGGTATCTATGGGCGCGCGAAGACCTCCTGTCTTCCCCCCACCACTAGCTGACAGAGTGACTCCTGTTCCTCCTGAGGTACACTGGGGACAGTCAGATGGCGTTAGCCCCATGGTTGAATTGATAGGAGCCATTCAGGAACTAAATTCTATCATTGACATTAAGAAAATGCTGTCGTTAACGAGATCGCTAGTAGAGAAATTGCGACCCTGCCGCACGGTTGCCGAAAAATTCCAAGTTTTTTGTTCAGTCCTCAGCTACCTGGATTAATCTAATGCCTCTGCCAAAAATTATGCTCTGGAATGCGACCTCGCTTTTGCTTAAGCGAAATGAATTGATTCTCGCGGTGGCCGAGCTGCAGCCTGGTATCATACTTATCACAGAAACATGGTTTACACAACAGGTAAACTTCTCCTTACCCGGGTATACGGTAGTCCGCGCGGACCGCCCAGTCAAAAATGGGGGGGTGGCCATCTGCATACACTCCTCAATACATTTCGTTAACTTCATCCCTGGTAGCCCTCTACGGCTCGACGCGTGCTTCATCAAGCTTTCTGCACCCAAAATTATAATCGGAGTGGTTTATGCGCCTCCAGAATATATTAAAGACTCTAGTCTGCTTGATTCCCTTACGAGAATGGGATCTCCATTCCTAATCGGGGGTGACTGGAATGCCAAGCACAAAGCATGGAAAAATTACTCCGCTAATAGAGCTGGAAAAATCATGTACGAGCATGTCAACAAATATCCGTACCGGATTATCCACCCGGAAGATTTCACACATCAAATGGGCCGATGCAGACCTTCTGTTATTGACTTTTTTATTTCTGACTTTCATGCCGACTTCAATTGCACCGTGACAACTCACTTCAGTACTACACACCGACCTGTTATCCTGACGGTCAGGCAACAAGGTGGCCCCACCAGACTTGAAACAGTTACAGATTGGAGGCGATATCAAGATTTAACCTCAAAATACTCCATTAACAGAAATATCTCTTCTACTGACGACATAGACTCATGTATAAAAAATATTACATCCTTTCTTCACTCTTGCCGCAAGCGTGCAGCTCTTCCGGACCTTAATCATCTGAACAAGAACGCCTATTTGCTCACGGACACTATTCTCCAGTCCTTAATCCGTCACAGAAGGACACTAAGGCGAAGAGGGCAGCGTATCGGATCGCAGATGGTGGCCGAAGAGATTAGAGACATCACGGCTACCATTACGAAAAGAATATCCTACCTCCGTTACATGGAGTGGGATAGGATACTTAGAGCATTCAATAAACCAGACCCCACCTTTTGGGGAACGTACCGTAAGATAACCAGCTCAACAACAACGACAAATTTACCACCGCTAAATAACGGATATACTGACATCACTGCCGATGCTGATAAAGCGGAACTTCTAGCATCCTCCTTTGCTAGGATTCACTCTGAAGCTGCCAGCCTCCCTTCAGGGAAGGAGCCCTTGGTGGTTGAGTACGTCAATTCCCTTGAGGCAAATTACAGTGGACCTCCATTGGCCCTTCCAGTCACCCCTGGGAGTATTTATCAAAATATTCAAAAGATGGCTACCAAAAAAGCCCCCAGTAGTGACGGAGTGACGGTGCTCATGCTGAAGCACGCGTCAAGTAAAACCATATGCCAAATCTACTATATTTTTTCCTCAGCAGCAAAGTCGGGCTATTTTCCGGACGCATGGAAAATCTCTAGGGTTGTTCCAATTCCAAAACCTGGGAAACCGCGGGGGCTACCGTCCAGTTACAGGCCTATCAGCCTGCTTTCCATGTTTGGTAAGCTCTTCGAGAGAAGTATTTACATGTTTCTGTCTGAATACCTTTCAGTACACAACATCATAATTGATAGGCAGTTCGGTTTCCGTGCGGGTCACTCAACCATCCAGCAAACACTTCGCATAGCGCAGGGTATAACACATGAACTAAATGTCAAAAGAGCAGTTGGAATGGTCCTTTTGGACCATTCCAAAGCCTTTGATTCTGTTTGGCACGAGGCATTGTTGTATAAGCTACATTGCATTGGAATGACCCCAGGGTTCATTAAAATTATTGCATCATACCTAACCAATAGGAAACTATATGTCCCCATTGGCGGGACTAAATCCTCGCTCCATAGAGTGGAGGCAGGCGTGCCGCAGGGCTCAATTCTCGGTCCAATTTTATTTAGTATATATATTAACGACCTTCCTACCTCTATGGGCTGTGAACTGGCTCTCTATGCTGACGATACAGCCCTCTATTCTTCATCGTGGCAGCTCTCGACGCTGGTCCTCAGACTCCAAGTATACCTTGACGAGGTATTATCTTTTTTTAATCTGTGGAAACTACGCATAAACCCTGAAAAAACGGAGGCCATAGTATTCTCACGTAATCTTCGCATCCTTGCGGAGAGGCAAACATACAATATCAGTATAAATAACTGCGCAGTGCCCTGGGCTAATGAGGTTAAGTACCTGGGGGTGGTATTGCATTATAAGATGCTGTGGGATGCAGCCATTAACGACCGCATTAATAAAACTACCAAGGTTGCGGGGTGTCTTCATCGGCACATCTGCCATAAGTCCCCTCTTAGCCTTCCAATCCGGCTACATATATACAAAACCTGCATCAGGCCGGTACTCACGTATGGGGCCCAGATCTGGTGGAACACTTCAAAAAATAATAAAAATAAATTACAGTGCACACAAAACAAAATACTAAAGATAATTACTCACTCTCCTTATAGATACCCCACCAGGGCACTGCACAAAGAAGCAAAGGTCCCGCTTATGAGTGACTTTATTCACAAACTTATCGACAATTACATGGTATCTGACCATCCTAACCCCTTGGTCCGCCTTACTGGCACCTACGATAGAAACAGAATACCATACAAGGTAAAAATCCCCTTCCCTATGTCCTCCTAATATCCAACAAATTTTCCTCTTCCTATTCTGCCCTCTCTCTTCCTTCCCCTCCCCCTCACACCCCCCGCACACTAATTACATTCTGTTTCAGAAGTGCTTACTTCATTTTAGTTACCTCACAATTATTCTCAGCTGACAGGAGTTCTCAATATGAGGAAGGGCTTACTTTCGGATTGCTTGACTATTAGTGCCATGCACGCTACCTATGGCTTTTTCTGTCGCTTGCACGCTGCCTGCCCTTTCGACTCATACACCAGCTGTCATCTTCCAGCTTTCTGTCTATAGCTCTGCATGATGCCAACTCTAACGGATAAGACGGACATCATAATATACATCTAACACTTTATTTTCAGCATTCTCCATAGGTGTGGCGGTTTTTTGAAAATTTTCCGCCAACTACTCCTTTTGCTCAGGCAATTTTACTCCATGATGGTAATGCCATTTGTACTTATCGTTGGCCGGTAACTAGGCGTCTGCTTAGAGGGACGGCCCATCAGGAGAAGGAAAGGCGAAGGGTATCTTCCCCCCTCTCTCCTGCACTGAGGAGACAACAAAAAAAAAAAAAAAAAACCGAGGGCGCTCATTCGAATACAATCAACGTCCCTGCGACCAACGAATGCTAGTTCCTAGAGGCAGCTTGAGTACTATCCAGCAGAATTACAGCACGCTCCGGAAACGGCAGCGACTGGTTCTCAGTGTACAAAGGTACTTAGAGCTCCTTTCTGAATCTTTCATTCAAGGTTGAGAACTTTGTTTTCACGGAGGTTTCAAGCGTTGCTCCTATTAGTAGGCAGCAGCTTAACTTCTTAGTGAAGGCAAGGTCTACGGAACACTAGAATTCAAACCCTGCCACGAGTGTCGGGAACCGCTCCGGAAACGGCAGCGGCCGCCCTCACAGCAGAAGCATAAAATACGAACTCTGTCAAAAGTTTCGGGAACCGCTTCGGCAACGGCAGCGGCCGAGCTTACTACAGAAGCTACATACTTATATTCACATAAGTAATATATATATTAGCGCAATTAGCATAGATAAAAAACATAAAAAAACCCAAAAACATAAAAAACACATATATAATCGTAGTCGTAAGCAATATTATAATCATTATTAGAATTAAGTGTTATTTTTGAATAAAGACATTGTTAAGTTTAAGTTGGATTTTACTCCTTAACTCTGACAACGAACCCCCACCTATCCTATACTCGAGGGGACGCCGCTCTCCTCTCGAGAACCTGAAGCGTACCAGTAGTCCCCGGACAACCGGACGTTACAACGTTCTAAATGCTGCAATGTTAAATCGCATTACAGCAAAAGAGATATTATTAATAGCCGAAGATACGATTGACTGTATTCCGTATGTGAGAAAGAAAGTATCAAAAGTATTGTCCAATACAGAAGACGATGATTCTAAAACTGCTGGACTTGCAAAGGAAATTGTAATTAAGATTGGAACAAACGTTATGATAAGACGTAACATTGATGCATCTTTGGGTCTTGTGAATGGTACCGTAGCTAAGGTCATTTCAGTTGTATATGATTGTCTACCGATAATGTAGAAAAAATTAAGCTCCTTCTACCATCAGGATTAGAGTATTTCATTGAAAGAGTAAGCGTAAAATTTGAAGTCGTGGATAGAGCATTTGTTATTAGAAAACAATTTCCATTGTGTCTGAGTTATCGAATCACAATTCATAAAAGTCAAGGATTAAGCTTGCAAAGAGCTATTATGGACATAGGCAACTCTATATTTAATTGTGGCCAAGCTTATGTTGCATTATCACGAGTAACGTCTTCAGAGGGGTTGCATTTGATAAATTTTGATCCTTCATCAGTAACAGCTGACGAAAAAGCAATTAGGGAATATAATCGGCTAAGATCTAAGTACAAACCAGACGCAGACATAATTGCTGTTACAAAAAAACGCTATTCGAAAGTGAAAGATGTTCCATGGATATTGTCAAAAGTAATTGATTCTGTCCAAGAAAATTGCCAAACTAAAAAATTATTTAAGAAAAATGTTTCTTGGGTTTTACATGGTTTTCAAAATACAGATAATGCTTCATGTTATGCAAATGCAGTATTACAATGTTTAATGCATTCAAGTGCAATTAGAAAACAATTGTTAAATTGTAATGAATCATCAAATGTGTTGAAGAAATTAATGCATCGATATGAAAATGGAATGCGCAATTTAAATACATATACAGTACGGCAAAGTTTAGGAGAACATTTTTCAAAAAACGTAAAACGAGATGCATTCGAATTTCTTATAACCCTGTGCACAGAATATGATTGTATAAGACAGTTGGTAGAGCACCAAGTAACATCAAAAACTCGATGTAAATCTTGTGGTTATACAAAAACAATTACATCTGATAATTTAGTTGTTTCAATCCCTATTAACAATTTGAAAAAAAGAAGCTATAATCTAAACGATTTATTAAACGTTAGATTTTTACACTGGTATGAATCAGATAACGGATCATGTGAACAGTGTACGGGAAATGATATTATGCACAAGAATGAATTTATAATGACGAAAGATATAGTTATTATTCGTTTACTATTATTTTCATTACAAGATGATAAAATAGTCAAAGCAAAACGTAAATTTAATATATGTACTATTCCCACAACCAAAGTATTAATATCAGGACAATCATATAAAGTTATGAATGCTATATTTCATAGTGGTTCATGTATTGAAGATGGCCATTACACCAGTATATGTAAAGAAGAAGGAATGACAAGTAGTTGGATTGAAGCTGATGACGTGCAAATAAAAAAAAAGCAATGGCCCAAAGGGGCTAAAGATCTTTATATTTTGTTCTTACAAAAAAAAGATAATAAATAAGCCAACAAAAACCACCACGCTATGGAATAGCTGAAAAAACATGGAGCCATTTGGGCTCCATATCAATCAACAACCAAAACAAGACACAACGATAATGTCGTAAATTAATATCAGAAAACACTACAAAATGTGTGAAATCCCCACAAAATTACCTTTTCACAAAAAGGTAAAAAAAGAGCGCCAAGTATATATATAATCCCATCAAAAAGAATCCCATTTAATAACATTGTCGTAAATTAAAAAAACCCAGCAAAAAGAAGACCATTTAAAAACAATGTCGTAAATAAATATAAATATAAATATCTTAAAGTGCTTTATTTAACTTTATGAAAGTAATGATATACAACAATTGCGCCAATTAACATAATGGCTAATTAAACAAAGAAAAAAAGCATTAAATAATAATAAGCAGATATATTTTTAGACAAATAAATACTTTAATACGAATAAATATTTTATTCAAAATACTTGGCGCTGCGCAACCGAAAACAAGGAAATTGACTTAGAAAAAAAAACCCCAACAAACTAAAATACAGAAACAAATACATATTGTACACATACATATTAGAAACACAGTCAGATTTATTGCACATGTTTTAACACAAATATCATACGTAGCATATGAACACGCACACATTCACGAACGCACGCACAAGAAGGAAAGAAAGAAAAAAAGAATAATGCAATTTATACATATTTATTCAGGTAAGCAATACCAAATCGGGGCGCAGCGCCAAGTATTTTGAATAAAATATTTATTCGTATTAAAGTATTTATTTGTCTAAAAATATATCTGCTTATTATTATTTAATGCTTTTTTTCTTTGTTTAATTAGCCATTATGTTAATTGGCGCAATTGTTGTATATCATTACTTTCATAAAGTTAAATAAAGCACTTTAAGATATTTATATTTATATTTATTTACGACATTGTTTTTAAATGGTTTTCTTTTTGCTGGGTTTTTTTAATTTACGACAATGTTTTTAAATGGGATTCTTTTTGATGGGATTATATATATACTTGGCGCTCTTTTTTTACCTTTTTGTGAAAAGGTAATCGAATCAACCCTAGTCATGTATAGGCCAAACCGAGCTGCAGCATAGAAATACACGCATCAGAATAGGTGTGCCTTAGGCCTTAGCTCCGAAAAAATTCAGGAGCTTTATTGGTCAGAATATTGATTCTTTCTCGATAGCTTCATCTCGTATTGGTCTACGCATAACTTTGTGACGCACACAACTACATATGTACTACGCTGACAATAAGAATAAATAACAGCCACACGGCTACTTTCAGACGGGGCCGAGCAGCATTTCCGTTACCCCACCATACCCTTCGGTGGCTAGGGAACTCCAACTGACAAATCCACGATCGTCAGATGGTGATTGCTGATTTCTCCTCGATCGCTGTTCGCGAAAACGAATCGACCGGCCAATATATATGAATACGACCTTAGGATAAAGATATAATGAAAGATGAAAAATTATTCGAAGCCAAAGATGAAAGGCCTTCGAATAAACAAAGGAAACTAATAAATACCCGAAGCTAAATAGAATTTTAGATTTAGAGTACACACACCCTCCCCCCAAACCTCGTGTCGATCGGCCACTGGGGCCATTCGGAAGTATATTCTTTTAATTAAAAAATGCCCATCTCTGCATAGGAGCGTAAAGAATTACAAAAAAAATCAAGGAGTCAACTGTTGACCGATTTGGAGACTTTTCCTTGTTATATGTTATATACAATAGTCGGACGAATAATAATAAAAGCAATAATTGCAAATAATTGCTGTAACTTCCACATTCTGAAAATATGATATCAGTAAATCACTACTTCCAGTGTTATTAAAAAATTCCAATCTCTTTTTTTATTTGAAATAATGTGGCCATATAATTATAACATATATTCGGCAGTGGTGATGTATGTGTTACAGTCAAAGCTTGAATTTAGTAAATGTACACAGTTTCCAACAGTTTCAAGTCAATGTATGCCTAAAATGCATATAATGTAACCTACAATCGTCCAAAAATACATACATTGACTGTATCACGCTTTTGCTGTGGCACATGTATCCAGCTACGCTTCAGTTTTACTATAATTCCACGTTGGCAGACCTCCCGAGTAGGCGCCATCTCGCATCCACTACCTGAACTTAATTTGTCACGTAACTTGTTCTGTATTATCGCCAATATGGCGGAATTCGTATTTGGGAATGCAATCACGGGGATACGTTTTTCGTCCTTATAAGAACAGATTTTACGCTGGTCGAGGTCTCATTCGAAAGAGGAAGGTTCAATGCAGCGCGCTCTGGTCATCGTTTGAGTCACAAAACTGTTTTAGTGACCTAAAAATACTTGGATTCATGCGGGTGTATTTTGTTAACTTTTGCTCTACTTTGAACACTCGTATTATTAGATATCAACACAATTTCGTCGAACCATGACCAGAGCGCTCTGCACTGAACCTTCCTCTTTCGAATGAGAACTCATCCAGCCCAAAATTTGCTCATATAAGGACGAAAAACGTATCCCCCCAAACCCATGTTTCGGGCACATTATGTGGGTATTACAGCGCGCTGCATTATCCGTGTCTACCCCCTTAAAGCTAGACAACAGTGCTAAATATAACTATATATGAAGACATTTTAGGGTGGTAAGAATAATGTATTGCGCTTTCTTTATCACATGTAATATTGGCTAAGGGGAAAAAATTGCCTCGCCAAGAGGGGAAGGAAAAACCCTTCAGCATTTTTAATACTTAAAACTAAGGTACAACTACATAAACCAGAAATATTTACATACATTTAATAACATGAATATAATACTCGACTTATATGTAGTATTGCGTATTAGGCAGGCTAATTAAGGTATTACACCCTTCTGTGTAATTGACTTATCCGTCGGTCATCGACGTCAGCTACATGTTCACTATTGCGAGATAGCCACCAGTACTTATTACATATTAGTTTGTGAAAGTCATAATAATCGCACTTGGGGACGGTAGTTCCAAACTTAAATTCAGTTCCATTTGAGAGGAAGTCAGCATGTTCGAACGCAACCCGTTTGTCCGCTTTGTTTCGGTGCCACTGAAATATAAACGGGATATTATCCGCGTTTTGGATCAAGTTGTCGTAGGAAGTAAAGCTTGTGGTGAGACATATCCAATAGCTAGTTGCTGCGTGAGATGTTATCTTCTTGGGAGGTAAGGGATTTTATGACTGCGTTGTCTATGTTTAGAAGATTGCTGAAATAGTCGCGAGTGTAACAAACCCCCAAAACTGCCCTTTCTTTTTTCATTAATAACTCCCAAGTATGTAACCACTTTTTTATGTGGTATTAGCTCTTTGTTCGAGGTACCTGGAATAGTAGCAGAAATCTGAAAATCTTTACTGCCTGCTATTGGTTTGTATGAGAGTTTAGTAAGTGGTTTTCGGAAAAGGATTGTTTCGCAAATAAACGGATTCAGTCTTAAGTTCCATGATGCGTAGTATCTGTTTATGTTATGGACTAAAGTGTCACATTTGTTTTGGACCAGATTTGTTCTGTTCCCTGCAACATAAACTACTACGTCATCGGAAAACGTCAGGAGACCGGTATTCTCACGTTCACGAAATCTAAATAACCTAGGAAGGTCGCTTAGGTACAGTTACTCACAAAATTGAGCGTACGCCTAGGTTGGTAATGAAAATTGGCGAGAAAACGAATTACAAATACACATATTCAAAAATGAAAGCACACTATATATTTTATTCGTATATTTTACCAAATAATTCGTAAAAAAATTCTAAATAAAATGGACTATTTGTCAATATTTAACAAAAATTGTGAAAGTACACATATTTTATTGACATAAAATTGAGCGTACACGTAGGAATTTTCATATTACGCAGGTCTGTATTGGTTAAATGTTGGTACTATTGAAGAGGAAGTTCCGCAAAATGTTTTTCAAAGTTCGGTTGCTCAGGAACCAGAAACAAAAACTATCTGTTATCTGTAAGTTGCCGATTATAGTAGCAACATGGCTAATAAGAGGAAGCAGACTGACATTTCAATACGAAATCTTATTGTAAAATTATATTCGCAAGGTAAATCCTTTCGTTAAGTAGGGAAAATAGTCGGCAGAACACGTTATACCGTACAAAAAATTATAAACAAATTTCGGTATGATGGAACAGTACGAAATACACCTGACCAAGGAAGAATGAAAATATTGTCGAACACTGATAAACACATTTGTCCACAAATTAAAATAAATCTGAGTACTAGTGTGCGTAAGTTAACATTAGATGTTTCCTCATGTACAAATAAAAACACCTCGGTTGAAACAGTTCGCAGAACATTATGAAAAGAGGAATTATAATGGTCGAGTCACGCGAAAGAAACCATATATCTCCAAAGTAAATAGGCAGAAACGCATAGAATTTGCAAAAGCGTTTGAAAATTTTGACGAAAGTTTTTGGGAAAATGTTATATTTTCTGACGAGACTAAAATCAATTTTTTTGGATGTGATGGAAGGAAGCAAATCGTATGAGGACAGCCAAATACTGAGCACCACCATAGAGATACATGTCCAACAGTTAAACACGGAGGAGGATCCATTATGTTATGTGGATGTATAGGTGCAAATGGTACCGGAAGTATTGAATACAAAGATGGTATAATGGACAAAATTAAGTAATTAAATATCTATATAAATAATATGTATTACTTTCAACAAGATAATTACCCAAAGCATTCATCATATATAGTTCAAATATGGCTGCTGTATAATATTCCAAAGATCCTAAAAACACCTCCCCAGTCACCCGATCTCAATATCATCTGCAACGAAATGTACTGTATGGGTAATTGGCAAGTGAATTGCTAAGACACTTTTAGTACCTGACGAACATCGAATTATTAGGGAAAAAGGGAAACTCGGTAACTCACGGGCGAATTATTTTGATTATTAAATGTAAACACGAATTGTAGACAGAACGATTTGCATAAAACAGCTTGATTAATTTGCCGCGTGTGCAAATACGTGGCGTTATTGTTCATTCGGAACTTTCCCTTTCGCTAGCATTTCCCCTGCTTTTTGTTCGCACTTAAACGGACGGATGAGACCGGAACGAGAGATTTAATTTAGTGGCCGCGCGTATACAACACGATAGGGGAAGCATTCTTTCGTCAAAGGTCCACGTTCGCGTGCAATTTGTTCCTTTTTTTCCTCTTCTCTTATTCTGGCGAAACAATTGGTCAGGGGTGAACACGCGGAACGGTACAGAGGGGATGGAGTCAGGAAATGGGCTGGCAGGAGTAGAGAGATTGCCGCGGTGCAGCATGGAGGTGGATGAGAGGGAGATGCAGTGGCAGATTAACGTCACCGACGTAGACCATTCATAACTGGCCCCTCTGTTGTCCGTGCGCGCGTGCCGCGTGTATACGCAAACCTGTGTACGACGATTTATAGAATTGGAAAGCGATATCGGAAAAATAGTAAACTTTATTGATGAATCCCTTCCCGACCTCTAAGCGATATCGCAGCGATCGAGTCCAATGCATTCTCCTGCTGGCACTGTGCTACAGGTGGCGCGTAAGCCAATCCACGACACTCTACACTCTTTTACCGACACTCTCTACCCTTCCTGAATAATACTTTTATATTATACTATATTTAATAATAATACTAACCCCTCTTGATTTAATTTTTTTTCTCTTCCCACATCGAACCAATCTGTTTTGAAATTATTGAACCATCAAGCACAGATGACTAAATACATTTCCTTTGGACCAATTTTTCCATTAATTTTCTAATGGATATGTAAAAGTTCATGTTTTCTATTAGTGCTTCATGAAGGTATTACGAAGGGATCCACGAAGTTTCCTTGATGAAATTGAGTCTAAAACTCCACTTCATTCGGACTATTTATAATTATACGTAATACACTGTGTGCCGTAAGCCGTGGTACAAGTGAGGCGGGAGAGATTTTATGGCTCAAAATTAGTCGAAATGGTAGAATAACGTTTTCACTTTCCAGAAAAATGACTTTGAAAATCAATCCAGAGTGACATTTTCCACTATGTCCACTATGACTTTTCCTGTATACGATAAAATGTCAGGTCTTATTTAGTATCAGGATTATTGTACGTGCTATGGATATTAACTACCAGTTTCTACCGTACAAGCGATGCTTCTTGCATTGGAAGCGTGTAATAGAAACGCATCTGCACGAGATTTCTTCTTCACGTCCAACACATTACGTTTAGTTTTACATGTACCTAACTTAGGGTATAATTCTAAACATATTTTTAAGAGTATCTGCATCGTTAATTTGGTGTTCTCGGTTGTTACTTAATCTTTTTTGCGTTACTTTTTCACTTACATTAAAAATATCAACTCTTATCTACAAAACAACGTGTGAATCAGTGTATTGCATGCATTCATATTGAAGTTATTATCATTCAAAGTCAACAACTTCCAATTTGTTGCCCTGTGCACATTTCGTTTTACCTGTGTTTTTACAACTTTCCCATCTCATTTTCGTGTAAATGATTATGCTTTTATAATTGCTTCCAATCGATAAAAGTATCCCTTAGTAAAATTTTAGAAATAAGAGGAATCATAAATTTGGCAATTTTCTACCACTTGATTTATTAATACAATTAAAATTTTCTTCTCGGCTCTTTTATCTTACACTCCTTTCAGAACGACTTTCATTCGATTTATTTTTAAAACCATACTCTATTATATTACTCTAAAATCTCTACTTCATTAAAGTATTACAAAATTTTATTATTCTGCAGATTCAAATATTTATATAGTGACTGCAAAACTATCATATTAATATATTATATTTTGTGGACAAAAATAGGTTTTTCAAGGTGCTGGACGATTGTAACTATGAATCAACCGTCTTTGAAATTATTTGTTATTATTTCGAGTATGTACATATAGCTATATAATTGAAATACGATCGCTTCACACGTCTCTTACGCGATTTCAACAAAAGAAAATTTCTTGATGCTAATTCCAAAAACTCATTATATGAGTATTTTATGCCACTAAAAAAATGTCCTATATTAGCGTTGCCAAAAGATTATCTTTTTCTACAAATCTGAAATTATTATTGTGTGTATCTTGTAAAGTAGTTTGTTCAGTTCATACTGTATCATAGCTTACTTCATTGAAAATGTTGATTAAAAAGCGAATACTAAGAAAGTAAGAATAGTTAGAAAGGCGTGACTTTCTTATGGTTGTGAACACATTATGTAAGTAACAAAATATTGGTATATTTTATCGATTCAAATGTTTCTTGGAATTGTACAAGGTGTGGCATATAGTATTCAATAAAATAAACCAAAAATATTCAGTCCACGCAGGGCCTGATGTAGATAAATAAGGACAGGTGTTTATTTCATGAGATTTTTATTCCAATTTTCTACAGAAGATGTTCTATGTATCTACCTTGCATTTCAACGCCACACTTCCGTAGAAGGGAACTAATGCGTACCTACATTGAGAAAAATTACCAGTTTATGTCGAATTGTGCATATTATTTTACTGTCACCTAGAGTGTTAAGCTGACATAGCAGGTGACAGTATTACACGAAGGCGGTTAAATGGACCCCTTGGATCTTTTTCTACAGGGTGTCCGCGGGAAGACGGGACAGCCGGTTTTCTCCTAAACTATAGGAGATAAAAATATAAAAAAAATAGGGAATTGCATGGTTCGAGGGGGCTAATTTATTAGCGCGAACGAATTTTGTTTTCGATTATTATTTTAAAAGATACGATGGTCAAGTTCGGTTTTTCAAATGGAACTACGTTTTCTGAAGACCTGAGTTGATAGTGCGTTCCAAGACAAATTCAATAAGCATTAATGTATACACTTTATTTTCACTGGTTTTTAAGATATTGCGCTTGCAAATTTACTGATTTTCACTGGAAGAAAACTGTCTGGTATAGCACGGACCGGGGACGGTCTTACTGGCGTCACGGGTAGCACTGCCTGTTGAAATAGATACCTACCTGCCAAAGGTCTGCGCCAGAAATGGCAGGCCCAAAGGCTGGACAATTCTTTTCCGCCAGAAATGCTACTTAGGTAGGTAAGGAAAGTAGAGACATGATGGGGAAGCTAAGGAAAAATGCAAATAAAGTGGTGATTGTTGCTATTAATTAAGTCTTTATCACTCCAAATACAACTATAAGTTAATGATTTAACATTTTTTACACACTTTGGACTATCTGAGGTCCGGCGTCCAAGTGATTAAACTTTACAAAACAGATGGGAAAAAACCGTCCTCCCCCACTCGCTTTCGCCAGCGACCACACTATTATAACACAGTGGCTTCCTAGTGATATATTTGTCACCTGCCTAGCATCTTTTAATTAGGGTTTAGGGAGATGCCCCATCTTAACTCGCTACCCCGTCATACTTGTCATACGAAACAAGCCGCAATCCACGAGCCTTCTGATCGGTCATGGCTCCACTCGCCCGGGCTCGCCAAGCCGACTTGACGAGCTAGACGAGCCGAGCTAGTTCGCGGTGCCAGGAGCCGTCTGATTCCACCTGGAGAGTAGTCGGGTCACACACTGCACAAATGATATAGGGTGATTCTGGAGCTACGCCCGTCGAAGGATGCGGCCTGGTACCCCGTGGCCAGGACAACCCGCCCGCAGTGCCTCTCCGAATTTGATGGCTTTTTACGGAAAAAGGTACGAATCCTGGGCCGAACGTAGCGAATTGAGGTCGAGTCCCCGCAGTCGAGTGTGAAATATCCACTATAGCGTATTAAAAAATTATTTTCTTCATCGTATCGAAAGGGAAGTGACACCAATGGATTCCTTATGTTTTTCTGCTGAAAATCATACCAAATATCATGCAAATGGGACTATTATTAACGAAATTAGCTTGAGATTATGGAAATGAATTTTTAATTTCCTTCATTATGGTCCGAATTACGTCGTTCTTTGTGTCAATTGCATCGGCGGAACATAAGGAATTGAAGGGTGTGGTTTTCGAAAAGATCTGAAGAGAAATGCGGAAACCATAGACATTCCTGAGATTTTAATGGTATTCAAACCCTTTCAAGGGTCTAAAGCCATAAAATTCGATGGACACTGCGGGGTGTTATCCTCGCCACGGGGTACCAGACCGTCGCATCTCCTTGACGGACGTAGGTCCATAATTACCCTGTGTCTGTTTAGGAAATAAAATAATTCTTTATTCTTTATCGTATGGATATGGAAGTGTCGCCGATGGATTCCTTAGGGTTTGCCGATGAAAATCATTACAAATGTCGTGTAAATCGGACAACTTTTACATATGGAGTACAAATAGCTTGTGCCAAAATAGTCCGATTTGCATGATATTTGGTATGATTTTACTCGACGGAACGCCAGGAATCCATTGGCATAACTTTCCCCTCCGATACGATGAAGAAAAGAAGCAAACATTTGAAATCCTAAAAATTTCCCACTTCTTAATGATATTCCAAACCCTTCGAGGGTCGAAAGCCATAAAATTCGATGGGCATTGCGGGGTGTTGTCCTCACCACGGGGTGACGGACGTAGCTCCATAATTACCCTGCATCTGTTTAAGAAATAAAATAATTATTTATTCTTTATCGTATGGATATGGAAGTGTCGCCGATGGATTCCTTGGGGTTTTCCGATGAAAATCATTACAAATGTCGTGTGAATCGGACAACTTTTACATAGGGAATACAAATAGCTTGTGTCAAAGTAGTCCGATTTGCATGATATTTGGTATGATTTTCAGCAGAAAAACATAAGGAATCCATTGGTGTCACTTCTCTTTCGATACGATGAAGAAAATAATTTTTTAATACGCTATAGTGGATATTTCACACTCGACTGCGGGGACTCGACCTCAATTCGCTACGTTCGGCCCAGGATTCGTACCTTTTTCCGTAAAAAGCCATAAAATTCGGTGAGGCACTGCGGGCGGGTTGTCCTGGCCACGGGGTACCAGGCCGCATCCTTCGACGGGCGTAGCTCCAGAATCACCCTATATCATTTGTGCAGTGTGTGACCCGACTACTCTCCAGGTGGAATCAGACGGCTCCTGACACCGCGAACTAGCTCGGCTCGTCTAGCTCGTCAAGTCGGCTTGGCGAGCCCGGGCGAGTGGAGCCATGACCAATCAGAAGGCTCGTGGATCGCGGCTTGTTTCGTATGACAAGTATGACGGGGTAGCGAGTTAAGATGGGGCATCTCCCTAAACCCTAATTAAAAGATGCTAGGCAGGTGACAAATATATCACTAGGAAGCCACTGTGTTATAATAGTGTGGTCGCTGGCGAAAGCGAGTGGGGGAGGACGGTTTTTTCCCATCTGTTTTGTAAAGTTTAATCACTTGGACGCCGGACCTCAGATAGTCCAAAGTGTGTAAAAAATGTTAAATCATTAACTTATAGTTGTATTTGGAGTGATAAAGACTTAATTAATAGCAACAATCACCACTTTATTTGCATTTTTCCTTAGCTTCCCCATCATGTCTCTACTTTCCTTACCTACCTAAGTAGCATTTCTGGCGGAAAAGAATTGTCCAGCCTTTGGGCCTGCCATTCCTGGCGCAGACCTTTGGCAGGTAGGTATCTATTTCAACAGGCAGTGCTACCCGTGACGCCAGTAAGACCGTCCCCGGTCCGTGCTATACCAGACAGTTTTCTTCCAGTGAAAATCAGTAAATTTGCAAGCGCAATATCTTAAAAACCAGTGAAAATAAAGTGTATACATTAATGCTTATTGAATTTGTCTTGGAACGCACTATCAACTCAGGTCTTCAGAAAACGTAGTTCCATTTGAAAAACCGAACTTGACCATCGTATCTTTTAAAATAATAATCGAAAACAAAATTCGTTCGCGCTAATAAATTAGCCCCCTCGAACCATGCAATTCCCTATTTTTTTTATATTTTTATCTCCTATAGTTAAGGAGAAAACCGGCTGTCCAGTCTTCCCGCGGACACCCTGTATACTTGGAGATTTTGTAGTGTACAGTACTTCAAATGATTTTGTAGAGAATTAAGGTCCAACGCTCAGCCGTTTGTTTACAATATTCGTTTAAAGTTAGTCACGCTAGAGAAAGTCAATATCTTTGGAACAAGGAGCAACGCACTGCAGCGGTACGGTACTGCATAGTCTATCGCACAAGAGGTCCCATATTCGATTCCCGACATATGTATTCAAAATTTTTTCCTAAAGAACTAGTGAATGTTTATTTCTGTATTTATATTTTATTTAAACCTCTGATTTATTTCTGTGTTTTTCTAATTTATTTATATATTTATTTTGGAATTTATATTTGTTTCAACCAAACTTTAAACCAATATTATAAACAAACGGCTGAGCGTTGGAGCTGAATTCTCTACAAAATGATTTGTAGTACTCTATACCTACTACAAAATCCCAAAGTACGAAAAAAATCGAAGGGTGCCACTTGACCGCCTTCCCTTGTAAGATAATTAAAGTAAGATTAATAACATTAAATACAAAAAAATGTCGGCCAGCCAAATAATCATTCCAGGTCAGACGTTGTACCATGATGCAACGTAGTTTTTATACTATCGACATTAACAAATAAAATTTCGACAGATTGCTGAATTGGTGCACAGTAAATAGGCTTCCTTTGAATTTGACGAAATGCCAGGTTCTTAGGATTTCCCGGTCACGTAGTACAGATACCTTTGCGTATACGTTAGACCAGCCGCGGTTGTCCGGCATAGAGAGTGTGTGTGACTTGGGGGTGACATATAATGCTGAGTTCTTCTTCGGGAACCATATCATTGGAGCCTGTAATGCAGCGTCCAGACAGCTAGGTTTTATTATGAGGCACTCGCGTGGATTTCGGAACCTGAGGACCTTCAAACTATTGTTTGACGCGCTGGTTAGGCCTCTACTAGAATACGCGTCAGTGATTTGGTCACCACATCAAGCTTATCTTATGTTGGCTCTTGAGAGAGTCCAACATAGGTTCCTGCGTTTTGCGTCCTTCCGTCTCGGGCAGCCTCTCAGCGTTTTTGATCACGATTACGGACCTGTACTGCGTAGATTTAAGGTTTTGACGATGCAGAGACTGGTGCTGGCGGATCTGTCCTTCCTGTTCAGGATTATAAATGGGGACATCGATTGTCCCAGGCTATTGAGTCTAATTAACTTCAGCGCTCTGTCCAGACCGTTGCGCTATACTCCGCTGTTTCGTGTAAAATTTTTTCGAACTAATGTGCGCCATAGTGACCCTATCACTAGAGTTTGTGTACGAGGAAGTGAGGTAGCTGACCGAATAAATATTTTTGGTCCCTCGCTGGAGGTTTTTAAAAGGTCGGTCATCTCTCTTTTCGTTTCACCTATGTCATAGTTGTATCATGCGTGTTTTTCGAGATCGTCTGTATACAAATGTTTTTTGTACACTATTGTGTACATTTTTCTTATGTTCCTATTGGGCTTGACCCGTTAAATAAATAATGATAAATAATAATAATAAAAATAAAGTGCCTACATCTTTATCAGGATTAATTTCCGGATTCAGGATTAATTAACTCGTGTTGATTGCATTAAGATGACCCAGAGTTGGGCAAAATGTAATCTAATTACAAATTACAAATTACGATTAAAATGTAATTGTGTAATTGATTACACATTATTTTTTGTAATCGTTAATTTAGTTAGTTGACCACAATTTTGTCAACTACCCAAATTTGTAATTTGTAATTAGATTACATTTGGCCCAACTCTGAGATGACCGCGTATATTAGAATTTAATTCCTAAGAGGTATAACTGAAAACGTGAAACCCAATTTTTTTCAAAATCAAACAGTCTATTGTAAACATAAAACAAATTCTTAAGACGTGTATGACCCCAATATACAATTTATGTTACAACTCGTACAGTTTTGCAGGTTTAGGTTGTTGTGTACAGTTTTAGGGTTGAGTATTAAATCCTCAAAAAGTTAATATTGATGCGTGCATATTTCTCATACTTTATATCGAACAGGATATACTTAAATATTCTTCTCTTAATATAATCACCTTAGTGCCTGGTCAAGGACTCACACGTTAACTAGCTTGGAACTAGAGAGGAGAAGATAGCAGTGGAAGTAGCGGCGAAAGGAGTGTCCAAGTGTAACCAGAAAGGATGCAGTATCGAAGATATCTGTGCATGGGACACTGTAGCTTTCGCAGGGTTTGATATCGTGGCATTCCCTTTATGCCAGGGGAACGACGCACCACGTGAGATCCACTTTAATCCTAATATACCATACGTGCCGGGCGCCGTCAAAATAATGGCATGTCCCGCAACATCGAAAGGAACGAGATTCGTACAAACAGGACCAAAACGAAAGTAATCATCCAGTACCGTCATCGACCAGTTTTGTCAGATTTTATGACTATACAGTGTTTCGATCAAGTCACGTTAGATGGCAGTAACAGTTGTGCGAACCAGACTGGCGTGGGCAAAATATTCCCTGCTTTCGATGTTTGTTCGAATCGTGGCGAAATACTTGTCGGAACGTTCGCAGGATAATGCCTCGTTACTAGTCAATCAGCTATCTGAAAATAAAATATTCTCTCTGAAAAGACGCGCCTTTCCCCGAGCGCATGAAATGCGTTAAGGATGACTGAGATAATTTCAAGGAAATAATTTTGAGAAATATTCTATGCTGGTTTGTAAGTCAATTATTTTACAGGTAGGACTACAGGCAAGGGAGAACGTATGTACGCCAAGACCAGCAGGACGCCCTGTGACGCATTCAATTGAAAATCTCAAGGCACCCCCGTGCACCGTTGGACGATAATATATAGCGTTACATTACGTGCGAAATCGATTAGTTATTTTGGTTCAGTGTCAAATTTTCAACAAAATTGCAGCAACTCTACGTTTATAAAATTGCATGGATGTAGGCTTCCCTCAGCACGTAGCCAATAGTGTTATTTACAATAATTTTAAAACGACAGGGATCTTGGAGTCTTTCAGTTTATCTTAGAACTATACACTAGGTGCTCTAGCAGTAATGTAACACCACTGTAAATTTTTCGGAAATTTTTTTTTTTTTATTGGCTTAAAATATGCTTTGAACCCTTTAGAATATGGGGCAAAAACTGTATTACTTGAAACAAATTTGTTTCCTTGAAATTTCGAGCTCTTCCCCAAGCGCATCGAACTGCTTCGAAACAACTACTGGCGTTCAATTAATCCCTGCTGGGAAGGTAGAACCTAATTAATGTCCTACCTTTTGATTTCTAACTTCTCTAATACACAATGGATGTCGTTAGAAAGTTTTTTTTTATGTTCAGTTAGAAGCATTTCCAAATAAAAGTATGTTAGCGGCAACGTATTTTCTTTAAACGCGTTTTTCTCGAAACACGACTTTTCAACACGGCACGCAGCATAACTCCAACAATTTTCATTCTTTTCATTCGAAATTTTAACTATATCTTTAAAATAACATTTTGAAGAGAAATACGTACGGGATTTTCGATAAATTAATTTAAACATTAGTTATTAACAAATGATTGCCCTCTTTTTGAAGAAAATTTAACGTTTTTTATTCAAATACTCACCAATCGCACAAAAATCGATATTTTTAAAATCCCGTACGTATTTCTCTAGCTATAAACCTGTAGATTTGAGAGAATTTTTTTCCATTTTTTAGATTCAAATTTGCACCAGCTACACTGCGTGCCGCAGAGCACTAAAATTTCAACATGCTTCACGAGAATGGCTTCAGTTCCGCCATTTTGTAATATTTTTCAATAACCATTTTTTTTTTAATAACATAATATATGCTTAATAACTTCCTCCAGTATTGTTATTCTATCACCTTTCCTTCCATCCAAGAAAAATTGCCAGAAAAACGTTTTTTTTCAAGCTGTTACAGTGGTGTTACCCCTTAAACACTTTTTACTTGGTTATAATGCATTCAAAAATCTGAAAAATTTTGCTGCGAGTTTTCAATTCCTGCTGTGTAAATCCAAATAATTATTGCTGGTTAAAGGATACGTAAGTATTTTTTCATTTCCACTGTGTATTGATTATCGTGACAAAATCAAGCTTTTGTGTTCTTTTCGCAACCGAAAAAATGTTAATTGACTTAGTCTTAATAATTAACAATAACTCCCTTACAATCTAAAATACATAAACATATACATATTATACATATACATATTAGAAACACAGTCAGATTTATTGTACATATATTTAACTCTAATATCATACGTAGCATATGCACACGCACACATACGCACATTCACGAACGCACGCACAAGAAAGAAAGATAGAAAAAAAGATTAATGCAATTTATACATATTTATTCAGTTTAGCAACACCAATTCGGGGCGCAGCGCCAAGTATTTTGAATAAAATATTTATTCGTATTAAAATATTTATTTGTATAAAAATATATCTGCTTAATATTATTTAATACATTTTTTGCTTTGTATAAATAGGCATTGTTATAAATGGCGCAATTTTTGTATATCATTAATTTTGTAAAGCTATTAATTTACGACAATGTTTTTAAATGGGATTCTTTTTGATGGGTTAATTAAAATGTCCGCGATATGAGTAATGGAATAACACAGAATTTTAGCTGTGTATATATAGTTGTGTCATCTTAAGCGCAGTTGGGAAGCACATTTATGTACTTGCAGCTCATTTTGATTTCACATTTTTTTTTATATTGTAATTATATTATTTTCTTTTTTATATTGTAATTATATTATTTTCTTTTTTTGTGTGATTATATTATTTTTTTTTTGTGATGTACTTGCAGCTCATTTTGATTTTACATCTTTTTTTATATTGTAATTATATTTTTTATTTATGTGATTATATTTATTTGATAATTATACTTTATTCGTTCTTGACTTTTTCATGTTTCTTTGTCTTTTTTTGTCTTTTTTTGTGCCGCTTTAGACATCTTCTCAATTAGACAATCAAATAATGTGTTTGCATGGAAGTTCGAGAACCGACCGTCCTTGCCAGGAGGCGCCACGCGCTCCGACATCTACCTGCGTACCGCTCGATTCAAAATGCTATAACCTCACCAATTTTTCGAATTTGGCTATAAGCTTTGCAGAGTGTATACACAAGACTCATATCTTTCAGAAAAAGAAAAAAAAATTGCAATTTTTCGGCCCAACAAGGTAGAGTCCCCCCTTAAATAAATACCATGTTCAGAACTTGGGAAGAAGACTATTTTTACATCGACAATATTTTAAAATCTGAATAAAATATACTTCACACTTAGTACTTTATGTAAAGGGAATATATAGGGTATTATCTTTTTCCGGATAGGTTCAGATTTAAAATAGAAAACGTACGAACTATAAGCATACAAAAAGGAATATTTCCTGGATGTTTCATAATAACGACAATATACAGGAGGCGAATATTTTATTATTTCAAATTAACGTGTAAGAAACATAATTTTTCTATGTTCTCAGGTAATAATTTTAATCTATTACTGGTAACGATATCGTCCGATCGCGTCCCAGTTTTGCCGACCCGACCTGAAATCAAATTGTCCGCTCATGGCGGTTATGTAGGCTTGTAGCCCGAATCGAGTCTCGGGGTCCCGAAACTGTCGGGATCTCGAGCAATACGAAAGTACCGGGATCCCGCCCGATCCCGCCCGAAAGTTGCCGGCCCGTCCCGAGCCCGAAAAATCGGGTAACCGCACACCCCTAGTTAATAAACTCACCGGCCAATAAATCTGAATACGATCTTAGACGTTCGAATAATCGACGAGAACCTTTGTGCCCCGAGCCGCACGAGATCGCCGTCCTCGGCGATGTGTCATCGATTATAAAGAAACAGAATTTGTTTATTTTTCATCGTATCAATATGAAAGTGCCACAAATGGATTCCAGGCATTCTCCCGATTAAATTGAAGGAAAATAATTTAAATCGGACTATTTTTAAGCAAACGGCCTTTCAATTCTGCAAACAATTTTTCACGTAATTTCCTTAATTTTGGTCCGAAGTATATCAGTTTTGGGGCCAATTTGATTGAGAAAACATGAGGAATCGACTGACGTCACTTTCGCAAAGATCTGATTAGAAATGCAGAACTGCAGATTTGTCACTGCTTAGCGCGCAACATTGTATGGCCCCGCTGGTTTCGAGCGTCGATTTCTTGCCAGCGTGCAGGACAAGAGGGGACTGTTCATGGCGAAGGAAAGTCAGCCTTATATAGAACTCAAATCGAGAAAGACTTTGCTGACAAACTTTATATTCATGTCAAACAAATACTTTAATTGTAAAATTTAGACGACAAACTATTGTTGAATATCGCCAGTTCTTTCATATACATCACTTGCTTGGGAATTCCTGATCCCACCTTTTCATGCATTTACCTATTGAAATGTTGCTTCAAGTCATCGGGAAATTGAATTGCTTTTTTTTGTACATACATATATCTGTTCGCGAGTAGGTGTCACGAATGACGCGACTTTGGTTTCCCAAATAAATTCACATTTATCAGGGCCCTCGTCTGAACCACTTGGGAAATAGCGCACCAGCGAGAGACCCTCGGTCGACGGCGAGGAGTCATCCAGTACTGAATATGAAAATGTTCATATTTCTCATTACACCTTGGTAAGAGTGTTACCACCGATGGATTGGTAAGTTTATGTGCACGAACATGGGTCGAGATGCAAAGTAATTCGGTCTATTTTTTTTTATGAATACATGATTAGGACACACACTGCGTTCACTAAAAATGGACCCAATTCCTCCATATCTGACATCATTTTCATCGAGAAACCCTAAAAACTCCATTGGTAATACTTTCCTCAACACTTATCAAACATGAACATTTTATCTGGCCCGGCGGTTTTATTGCTCTCGGCTGTCAACGGGTGGTCTACTGGGGCCCGAAGGTCCTCGATCGCAGCGAGAAAGCAAAACGGTGGGATGGGTAGGTCTTTCCCGATAATCCGAGCCCAACCATTTGCGTGCGCAGCTTCATGTTGCACGTCAAAAAGTTCTTTTAATTACAATTAGAAATTCAGTTTGTAAGTGCAATTAAATTAGGCGTCATTAAAATCATGCACAGTTCATTAATTTTAACTAATTGACCTATTCATTTATTTATCCGGCGTGATTTTCTAGCTAGAGTCGTCAAACGCGATGCTCGCCAACAACAAACATGTGTCTCGCTGAATTTCGTAGGCTTCGACGCTCGAAACCAGCGGTTCTATACAATGTTGCACGCTAAGCAGTGACGAATCTGAACTTCTGCAATTTCTAATCAGATCTTTGCAAAAGTGACGTCAATCGATTCCGTACAATTTTATATATAATGTTTGTTCATAACTGCTTTCTGCATAGGACGTGTAATAAATGTATTTCATGTTCTGTTTCGGTGCTTTGCTAGTAAAAAAATGTCTAACCTAACAAACTTCATTTTCTGGGGACATCCCCTCATCTATTTTCTCTTTTCACTTATAATTCCTTACTGCTAATGTAGAATATTGTAGCATAAGCACATTTCAAGTAATTAAAATGTACAATGAATTTTCTACATTTGTAGTACCAGCCGACATTCCGTTTAAATTTTTATAAGTACAACGCAACAGCTGAGAAAATTTTTCCTTATTCAGAATAGAATACGGAAATAGCAAACAGCTCCCTCTCGCGTTTACCAGGCAATCGTCGATCTATCGGTATTACCATTTCTGTACAGAAAAAACCTGTTGTAATACCGACCTGCCGAATCGGCCAGGTCACGTGACGTGTCTACCCCCTTAAGTGGGATTCTTTTTGATAGGATATTAATTTACGACAATGTTTTTAAGTGGGATTCTTTTTTGACGGGATTATATACTTGGCGCACTTTTTGTACTTTTTTTTAAAAAAAAGGTAATTTTGTTGGGATTTCACACATTTTTTAGTGTTTATTGATGACTGGATAATTTTATCACCCTTTACGGGTTATTTTTTTTTTAATATATTGTATTGTCATCCAAACTACGCACGCCTGCAAAGTTTCAAGACAATTGGATTAGAGGAATTGGTTTAAATTTCAGTTTTCAGATATGAATCAAACATACAAGAAGCAGAGGGTCGAAGCTGAAGAAAATCGTTTAATTAATATAATACTATGTCACAATAATTTTTTTTCTCTGACGTAGATCACACTGCATCATCTTCTGCTTCGATTATCTGTAAATATATAACAGCCATATTTTTTAGTTACAACATAACGTAAAACTTGTAGAAAAAGAGTGGACTTTTGCTATAGATGTAGAGACTACATAATGTGTCCAAAGGAGGTGAGAGCGTATGGCAGAAAGTCTTGTTGGCGGAAATTTAAATGCTAATGGTAATTTAATGAAAATGAACGAAGAGATCCAATATTTTTAACGCACAGATTATTGGTGTTGGAATAAAATTTATTTAGCATGTTTATTGGTGAATTGAAATATTGCTAATGGGAAACTAATTAAATTACTGAATAGCGTGAGAGCTACGGTGGATTTTAATAAAGTAGTACGAATATCTCTCACAAAAGATTGAAAAGTATCAAGGGAGATGCGTTTTCAGCGTACTTTCATCACTAATGTGACTTACTCTAGATTGCAAGCAGTACGGCATAATTTTCTTAATTCTTAACACTACGCTAATTTGAAAAATTTTGTCCATTTACCTTATTTGACAAATTTCCAGAAACTTGTGCGAAACAAGATGCTTCTCTGTGTATCTAACCTTCTGCGGACAACCTCCAAGCCCGTGCATCCCCTTCATTTCTATTCAAGCCTGTGCGTCCCCTTCATTTTTATCCGAGCCTGTGCGTCCCCTTCATTTCTATCCAAGCCTGTGCGTTCCCTTCATTTCTATAAGCTTTACATATAAACTCGAATGTAAAAATAGTTTGCTGGTATAAGAGCAATATATTATTTTGTAGAAACTTGTGTGAAAGAAGGTGGTGCTCTGTCGAACCTTCTTCAGACAACTTCCAAGTCTGTACGTCTCCTACGTTTCTATAAGCTCTACATAAATAGTCTATTAAAAAATTTTTGCGACTTACCTTGTTAATTGAGACAATAATTCAGTGTCCTAAATGGTGTAGAAACTCGTGACATTTCTACAATTTTGACAAGTTTCCTTATTTGGCACTTCGCAGGTTATAATTGTTTGACACTAGCGAGGTTACGTTTATCTCCACAGATGTGCTCTCTATCTGGCTGTCACGTGACAAAAATTTGTTACGCGATTGGCCGAAAGTGCCGAAACCTTCATCCAATGAACGACGCGCATATTGGAGACATTTCCTCTCCCTTTCATGTTCCCCTCTTGCCTACACTTGACGTTGACGATGCTTAATTCTTAAGCACGTGAAATTCGTCATATTGTAAATTTGCATTGAAATATCTCAGCTCATAAGGCACGTAGGACCAAAACAAAGACACTTTTCTCATGTAAATCAAACCCAAGCTATCCATTAAGACCATTCAAAATCTAATCGGATCAGCCGTTATTGAGATTCGATAATCTCAGGGTTTTTGATAGCGAGTCGTGGCGTAATAGAGACACTGTGTGTCTTGCGCTGCGCATATAGCTATGTACTTGGCGCGAGACACTACCGTGTCTCTTGATTTGTGCCGGTGGTATCAGTCGTGGGTTTAAAACTCCTTTCCTTATATCCATAATGAACTCTAATAAGTATTGAGTGTCGCGCAGGAGTGTTTCCGCGACGCTATTTATTAGTACGAGGTGTTCGTCTATTGTCGTTCGAAATTTAGTAATGTCAGTTGTCTGTTGGAGTAGGTATTGAAGTTGCCAAGTCGCGTTTAAAAGGCTTTTTCCGTTTTCTTGTACGTTGTGTGTTAGTTGAATATTGTCAACTTCACTATGAGATGGCGCTCAGAGCGCCGTCTCTCGCCAAGCGGGATTCCCCTCGTCTTTATATACGCTCTATGTTCTTTGTATTGAGAAATTTTTGTTCTAGAACTTTCCATAACTGCTATATAATATACCTCATGTAATTGTCTTTCTTCAATAAATCTCTATTATTTCTGTAACATGGTAGCAGAGCGTGGTTTGCACTAAGTATAATAGGATAATAAAAGGCTGCATCTGTTTGCAAGTGTACTTGACGTACGGAAATTCTGGGGCTTAGTAAAAAGTGTGCCACGATGGAATCGAGGTTAGTGGTGCTGCCCACGCTATCGAATGAGAATTTCCAAAGGTGGAAATACGATGTACAAGCGTGCTTGGAGGCCCATGAGATTTTTGATATCGTGGACGGTACGAAGCTGAAACCAGAGGATGCAACGCAAGCTGCTGTTTGGAATAAAAATGATGCAAGGGCGAGAGGTATAATAGCACACACGCTGGGAGAATTGCATCATTCGATGATTCGCTCCTGTAAGACGTCGAAGGAGGTATGGAATAAGTTAGTAAATCTATTTGAAATGAGCTCAACAAGTAACAAGGTAATGCTTCATCAACAATACTATAAATACAAATTTGACTCTGGTATGAACATGTCGGTTTATTTGAGTGGATTGAATGTCTTGCTGCAAAAGTTAGAAGCGATAAGTGAGAAGGTGGATCAATCCGCGATCATTGCGAAAATAATAAATGATCTGCCATCAGAATATGACCATTTTCGTCACTCGTGGAACTTGACATCGGCCACAACGCCAGGTTTAACTAAAGCTATTTTAGAAGAACAGTTGCTAACAATAGAGAATAGTTTAAAACAGGCGAAGTCAGTAGAAGGTGAAGCATTCTTGTCAAAAGGAAAGAAAGAATTTAATAAAGATCGTAAGAAGAAACCGATAGTTTGTTATGGATGTAAGAAAGAAGGACACATCAAAAGAAATTGTCCAAATGTGAAAACTGGGTTTAAAAGTAAGGAGACGAAGCACAAGCTTAATAAAGGAGAAGGTTTGGATGCAGGCGGTTCGGCTGCAGATTCAGAAGAAGTATGGTATGCTGACAGTGCAGCATCATACCATATGACCCGCAATCGTGACTGGTTTGACATGTACGAAGAACTCAAAGAACCAATAAACATAACGATTGCAGATAACAAAGTAATACATGCAATTGGAAAAGGAACTATACAAATAGAAGTGTATAATGGCAGAGAGTGGAAAGCTAATAAATTGATGGAAGTAATGCATGTGCCAAAAATGGGATCGTCTAATTTATTTTCAATGTCAAAAGCTTGTGATAAAGGTTTACAGATTTTTGGAAATTCCAAAATCATTGGCTTGAAACGAAACTCTGATAATAGTACTGTCATTATTGGTACACGCACAGGAAATGTGTGGAAAATGTCGCTTAAAAGGTGTGCAAGAAGTGAATGCACTGCAGACAAACTTGGTTTTCAAGCAACATCAGCAGTTGAAAACTGTCTTAATATATGGCATGAAAGACTGGCTCATATAAACAATCAGAAAATACTTACAGTGGTCAAGAATTGTGCAGTCGATGGATTAAACATATCCAATAACGAAGATTTCTTTTGTAAAGGGTGTGTTCTAGGTAAAATGACAAAGAAACCGTTCAAAACAAACCAGCAAATAAACTGTAAGAGTGGAGAATATATCCACACCGACATATGTGGTCCTATGAGGACAAAATCCATAGGAGGCTCTATATATATGTTAATATTTAAGGATGAATCGTCTGGTTACAGAACCATCCACTTCTTGAAAGCAAAGGATGAGGTATGCAGTAAATTCAAGCTCTTTATTGCACAGGTCAAAGACGAAACTGGAAATGACATAAAACGTCTGAGGAGCGACAACGGTAAGGAGTATGTGAATAAAGATATGGAGCGTTTACTGGAAGAAAACGGAATAAAACACGAACGTACAGTGCCATACAATCCACAAATGAACGGTTTGGCAGAACGAGGAAACAGGACTATGATTGAATTGGCCAAATCTATGTTATTGGCCAAAGATCTCCCTAAGACTTTATGGGCTGAAGCTGTATCTACAGCGGCCTATATCATGAACCGTGTTTTGAACAGAAACGAAGAATGCAAAACTCCATATGAACTGTGGTTTGGACAAAAGCCTAATATTTCTCATTTGAAAATTTTCGTATCAGAGACGTACAGGCATGTCCCAAAAGAGCTTCGATCTAAATGGGAACCAAACGCGAAAGGTATGATTTTAATCGGTTATACAGACTCTCAGAAAATGTATCGTCTGTATGATGCAGAAAATAACAAAGTATATGTGTCGAGGGACGTGATTTTCAATGAGACTCCTACAACTAAACTGAAATCATGTTATGAATTTGAACCGGATCATGGGGATGAAACTACCGAAAAATAAGGGCCGAAGAAATCAAACAAACAGAGGCATCGGACGAAACTGATCTGGAAGATGAAAATGAAGATGTGTACTTAACCCCAGATAGTGAAGAAGATGTGCAGACAAATGAAACAGAAACAAGAAAACTTGGTAGGCCAAAAGGCTCGAAGAAAAATACGCAAGAAGAAAGTAAAATGAAAACACACGGAATGGAACTGCGACCAAGGAATCAGTCAATGCTTGCTTTGATGGCTGGCTGCATAAATAATGAACCGTCTTCTTACAGTGAGGCAATGGATCACCCAACTAAAGACGAGTAGACGAAGGCCATGGATGAAGAGTTTGAATCATTAACACAGAATAAGACATGGAAGCTAGTAGAACGACCCGGTAAAATTAAACCTATAACGTCAAAATGGGTTTATAAAATTAAGAAGAAAACAGATGGATCTACTAGATATAAAGCTCGTTTGGTCGCTAGAGGTTATACCCAGCGGGAAGGTCTTCATTACAAAGAAATTTTTGCACCAGTCGTTAGGTATGATTCGATACGAACTATACTGGCAGTGGCAGCGGCTAAGAATATGGATATCATGCAGTTTGATGTAAAGACTGCATTCTTGTACGGTGATATAGACTTAGACAACTACGTGGAACAACCAGAGGGATACCAAGATGGAACGGACCGTGTATGCCACTTGCAAAGGAGTCTGTACGGACTGAAGCAAAGTCCTCGCCAGTGGAACAAGAAACTGACCAAATTCCTAGAAAACATTGGTTTTTGTAAATCTAAGGTGGAACCATGTGTTTATATAGCGAAAGACTCAAAATCATTAACGATTCTGGCAGTTTATGTGGACGATGGCCTGTTAGTCTCCACATGCAAAGAGAAATTAAAGTTTATAATAGACAGGCTTCGTGAAAGGTTTGAAGTTACAGTAGTAAAAGCGGAAAATTTCGTAGGTCTACAAATTGATAAAAGCCAGGAAACTATCTCTCTCCATCAAAAGGAGTATACTAAACAAATTATTGAAAGATTTGGATTAAGTAAGTCGATGACGGAGCCTACACCAGGGGATCCACATACGAAGCTAAAGAGAATTATGGATCACACCAAAGAGGGAGACGAAGATGGGACTAAAGTACCATATAAAGAAGCTGTAGGGTGCCTTATGTTTTTGGCAACAGTAAGCAGACCAGATATAGCCTTTGGTGTGGCTAAGGTATCGAGATTTATGGATAATTCAGAGGCTGCTTACTGGAAAGCAGTCAAGAAGATTTTTAAATACCTAAAAGGTACCTTGGATTTCAAAATAACCTACAAAGCTGCGACAAGAAGTGAACTGAAGTTGACGGGATATTGTGACGCAGGTTTTGCCGGAGATATCGAAACCAGAAAATCGATGTCCGGGTATGTATTCTTAATAAATTCGAGTCCTATCACGTGGATGTCCAGGCAACAATCGATTGTTGCACAAAGTACAACGGAGGCAGAATACGTTTCTCTAGCTGAAGCCGGGAAGGAAGCAGCCTGGCTACGACAATTTCTGGCAGATATAAACTACAAACAAACTGACTCTACAGAAATCTACTGCGACAACCAATCAGCGATAAAATTGGTGAAGAATCCTGAGTATCACAGAAGAACCAAGCATATAGATTATAGGTACCATTATATTTGGGATCTCGAGGAGAAACAAATAATTACAGCGAAATTCATTTCTTCCAAGAATCAGGTAGCCGACATATTGACCAAGGACTTATTTAAACCAGGTCACTGCTCCTGCATTAGCAAGATGAATATATAAACAAGCGAAACGAATCATTTTGTGAGAGAGTTGACAACAAGGGAGAGTGTTAGTTGAATATTGTCAACTTCACTATGAGATGGCGCTCAGAGCGCCGTCTCTCGCCAAGCGGGATTCCCCTCGTCTTTATATACGCTCTATGTTCTTTGTATTGAGAAATTTTTGTTCTAGAACTTTCCATAACTGCTATATAATATACCTCATGTAATTGTCTTTCTTCAATAAATCTCTATTATTTCTGTAACATTGTGTATAGTTTCATTGTGAAGCTCGGCGTTGGCTCTTACAATTTGCATTTGTCCCTTGATTGCATTTTTTAATCTACTGTCCTGTCTTTTTGGTAGTCTATTTGATTATTGATTTTCTTTCTATTTTCGGAATCCATTAGCCCGAACAGTGATTTGCCTATGTAGCGTAATCCGTCTATTAATCCGCGGCGCTGTTTTGGTGCGGAGCTTATAGTTTGCTGGACGTAAGTAAGGAACTTGGCGACGCGGCCTACTTTGCCTTGAAATTTCGTGCCGAACGTTTTACAGAATTTTTGTAAGTTATCGGTAGAAGGAGTTTTACACTGAGCAAGTATGTCATATAGTGCTGCGTGGAGATTTGCTTCGCGTCGGTAAATGTAAGATATTTCTACGTGTAGCATTAATTTCCAACTATCTCGGTAAATCTGTAGGTCGTCTAGGTTTCCGAAATAAATGCCAGGGTGGTCTTGAAATTCTTTTATAGCGAAGTCTGTGTCGGGGGGGGGGGGGGTGTTCCTCCTATGAGTAGTATCGTCATATGCAGGACAGGAATCCTGTAAAACATAAGATTGAGGTGTAGTCGGCGTTTCGTTTTGTCGGTTGCTAAGTCTTTCTCGTGCGTACGCGAGATAAATTTATGTTGTGTGGACAATTTATTCTTCTCATCTGAACTTAGCTTGAAGTGGGGGGCGAGGTGCATGGGACTCGATTTCCTCGGTTGCTTCTTATTTCGTTGCAGTCCGTTGCAGTCCGTCACAGTCATGTTTTCGCTAATGAGCCTTCCCCGAGAGCTCGTGGTGTTTTTATTGGTAGGTTTAGTGCAAGTTTATTAATGTTTTGTGTCTTCGCGACGTGAAGTTTGTGTTTTTTAAAAAAATACTTTTCTCTCTTTTTTTCTTTTAGAGCTTGGAATTCCTGGCCCCACCGGGGTGTGTTAACATTAGTTACCGGCGCACGGTACGCGAGTATCCCACAGATTGTCGGTGGTACGCCAGGGAGAACGAAACGTGGTTGGACGCGGAGGACGCGTCGGGGATACGGGCCTTGTTTGGTGAATTTCTGGTGCTTTCGTTGCTTAAGTGTTGTTTGTCCCTAGTTGAATTCTCTAATTTAATTGTTTCGCGTCTCGTTATTGTTCCAGAACGCTATGGGGATCGTTTCGTAGGGCCCGCCCCGCGTTCGATGTTATGGTACCTCTTCGAGGCCGCTTTTGCGGCTGAAGACTGTTGAGCCTTTATATTTTATTTTATTTCATATATATACATATATATAAAATTTTTTTTTTTTTTTGAATTTCAAATATATCCTTCTTCATATATCCTTCTTCAACAAGACGCTAAACATTCGCACTTCGCGCATAATCATACTTTTCTGTCTTGCAGATGATGTGAATGTCGGTTTCCGCGACGTAGATAATTGGAAATTATTCAATTTCATAATTACCTTTGCCTTCTGGATTCGTCGTGATATTGATGGACGAAATTACTTGGAATATTCTTCGATGTTTCCAGCACTGACTGCCACTGCCAGTGACTGCCACCACGAAAACGAACGCAAACTGGACGTAGAGTCTTGACCAACGCTCTTCAAATCGACACACGGATTGGCTGCGCCATAGTGCCGAAACTCGTGATTGGTCAAGACTCTATGTCCAATTTACATTCGTTTTCGAGGTCTGAGATGACAGTCACTGGCAGTGGCAATCAGTGTCGGCCAAATCGAAGAATATTCCAAGTAATTTCATCCATCAATATCTCGACGTATCCAGAAGGCAAAGGTAATTATGAAATTAAATAATTTCCAATTATCTACGTCGCGGAAATCGACATTCACATCATCTGCAAGACAGAAAAGTATGGTGTTGGAGATTGAACGAGTGTACCATCGACGTCAAACGCGTCACTAGTCGTGTCGTCTGCTACGCGCGGCAGCCGACTCAAGTCCTCGGTGAACGGCACCTATCGGCACTAATTAGGCCATCTCTGGGCCACAATGCCTAATTACAATTATTAGGTAAATCGCCTGGCGGCGTGTGAGTCACGCACTCTATAATCACGTGACTTCCCGGATTTCACGTCTGAATTCCGGGAAGAATGCTCCTTCTTCTCCATCGAGACGTTATCGAGAGCACACGTATCGCGATCGCGCGCCTTTTATAACGATCCGTTATAATAGTGAAAGTACTTTGTTCTGTTCATCAATTCACCTTTTTTTCAATATTCACTTAAGTGTAATTTGATTGTTTGCGTAATTTTGTGTGAATTGTGAGTAATAAATTAGTTATAAATTAAAGACAAACTTTTGGTGCTAAGGGATGTATTTTATTAAAGTGTCCTATACAGTCTATCTTTTTTTCTAATTCGATCGTGAACATATGGTTATGCGCGAAGTGCGAATGTTTAGCGTCTTGTTTAGTAGATAATAATTTAACATACGTTTTCTTATAAATGTTAATGTTCGCAGGAGCATGCATGATCGGCTAGGGTGTGTACTGTGTGGAGATGGAGCTGATGTAAGTATCGCATGTATCCTGTTTATTCATACGTTTCATAGTTATTTTATACTAATATTGTGTTTGTTTTCAGTGCTAACACAACAGGAAATATGATGCTTTTCCACAAAAAAGATGTCCAAAATATTAAATGAAATTTTCTGATATCGCCCCTACTAGGTACCAGTGGTTACGGGACGTGGATTTGTAAATTTAAATTTAAATGTGTCCCTCTTCGTATTTATATGCACAACTTATGTTGTGTTGGAATGAGTAATTTCAAATATAACCGCACCGGAAGTCATTGTAATGTTCTAGAACCGCACACGATTATATGAGTTTCCTGTAGCCGCCATGCTCACGGCTCATTCTCGTCTTGAAAGCGAAAGTGAACGGTACGAATGAAAGATTAGTCAAAGAGATTTATAATTGCATTTCACGATTTAAAATTAGACTATATAAGAGTTTGTATTCCTTTATTTCTTTGCTCAAGTACAGTGTAAAAATAAAGCACTACGTATCAATATTCCCAAAACGTTAAACACGTGATCATTTATATAACCTGCAGCAGCTCTGTTCAACATTTTGTAACAATTGTAATCACCGATCCTCTATATTATTAAAAAATAAATACTTTTTTAGATAAGTAGAATGAATTATTTAATATAATGTAGAATCTGCTTGATGGTTATGTAAGGGTAGGGACGGGCATGTGACGTCACGGGTAGGGAATTGTTTGAAAATTCTGGCCCTCAGATGGCGCTGTTGGCTGTGCCTAGCAGACGGCAGAATCTGCTGTCCATCTGCTGCCGATCTGACATCAGGCATCTGACATCAGAATCTGCACCTCAGAACGCAGCCAAATGCGGACACAGACGACTACGGTTCTGACGTGCAGACTCTGCGCTCTCGTGCCAGAGCCTGCTACCAATCTGATGTCAGATTGGCAACAGATGGTTATCTGGGTATATTGTAGTTCTTAAAATAGACCGTGTGCTTTTCGTTTAGGTGTGTTTCGTTGAGCAGCATTAGATCCGGTTCGTGTTTCTCTAAAAATAATGTTATTGCTATTCTTTTAGCATTACTGACCAATGAATTGATATTTGCAAATATTAGCTTAAGTTTGTGTGTGTTTTTACGTGTACTGTTGAATGGACTGATTATGCAATATGATATTTGCTACTTGTGTTAACTGTGTATTCATGTTTTCTAACTTTGTGACTATGGTTTCCATAGATTTCTCTAGGTTGTTTATTCTTGCTTGTAGGTTATGTGTTGTATATTGTGACTGAGGCAAGTATTGCTGATTGCCTGCATTTCTTGCCCCAGCTGGCTCTGTGCTTGAAGGCGTGTACTGGTTGATACCTCTTGCTGCACTCGCGAACGATATTTCTGGTCTTACAAGGGCTGGTTTCGTTATGATTTTTTGCTCTCTTATTGTTGGTCGAGTATTTGAGTTTCTAATATTTAACTTATACTCTTTGAATTTTGGGCAGCCCTTGTAGGACGCAGGATGACCCTCTGCTCTACAATTTATGCAAAAGGGTTTCTTACCTGTTTGTTCGTCTTGTTGTACATTTATTTTGCACTCCCCCGGTTTATGGGATTCGCTGCACTTTACGCATCTATAACTCATATTGCAGTTGCTTGCAGCGTGTCCAAACCTGTGGCACCTCCTGCATTGGGCATCTCCTTTTTTTATTAATCTTTCCCATTTAACTATATGGCATTTAACATATTTGATTAACGCCAGCTTACTTAGATCACTTTTTGGCCCTAGTTGGACTATGAAAATTGGGAGTACTCTACTTTCTTTTTGTGCTCTTGGTGTTTTAAACCTATTTACTTTAATGAAGTGAAGGTTTTCTCCTGCAATTGGCTGCAGCTCATTTAAAATTTCTTGCTCCGAGAAGGATTGAGGGAGACCCTTTAAAAGGTAATTAAAATTTTCCTGGTCTTTCGGTGTAAAAGAATAATAACTCGTATTTGCATCATTGAGTGTACCCTTCACTTCATCGAAGTCTGTAATAGATTGCAATTGTAATACATGTTTGGCACTGTTTATTCTCTTTACGTGGAATTTTATTCGTGCCGCTTTGTTTTGAATTAATTCTATAGTCTCTTTTGGGTCTTGATATAAAATATTAATAGGTGGGGGCTTGCTTTTTATTAGTGTGTTGCTGCTCTTACTGCTTGTTCCCTTCGGTCCTTGTGGGCCTCCTTTCGTTACTTGGCTGTGGTCTGCCCCTGTTTTAGCTGGTGCGTTGGCTTGAGCTGCTACTACTACCATAGAGGTTGAAGTTGATGGTCTGGACTGCTGGGACAGATGTTCGCTTTCCTTTTCCCTGCTTGCCTGGTTCTTGGTCCTTATAGTCTGGATTCGTGAGTCTGCTGCTGGCTGCTTCCCTTTCTCCACGTGGTCGCCTTGTAGGTTAGGTGTGCCTTTTTTTATGCTTACTACCGCAAGTGATTGCTGATCTTTTGTTGCCTTGAGTTGCATTATGGTTTCTGCTAATGTTTCAAGTTCTTGTTTCAGTCTTGTATTTTCTGCTATAAGTCTGTCGATAGTATTCGATTCTTCTTCGTTCGGATTGTGCTCCGTGGATTTTTTGCCTTTGGCCATCTTTGAAGTCGATGTTGAATTTGCTTCGATTTTCCTTTTTGTGTATTTTTTCCCATCGTTGATTGGAATAATCTTTTCCATTTGGCTCGGGGATAACTCCCCGTCCAGGAACTTTTCAATATTTCTCCTCTGCGACGCTGGCCATGCGTCTTTAGTTGAGGTTAGGATACTGCTTTTCTCATTACTTCCGCTTTCTCAGATAATTTCTTCGGTTTCTTTCTCCTCCTTTGATTCTGCCGTTTTACCAGATAGTGTGGTATCGCGTTCAGACTTAGCATACTTGAATATTTAATGAAATGTCTATTTACTTGAGGGTACGGACTGCTTGGCTGTTGCGTCATTGAGCGCCGTGGCCAAAGTCGGTGTTTTGCAGACGCAGTATGGTCGTTGGTGAAGATACATTTTCATTTATTCGTGAAAGAGTTACACCGCTGAGCAAAATGTATGTGAGTCGAGGGTCTTAGGTTTATAATGAAGCAAATACCATACAAAATTAATTTCCATTACCACAAGCTATTTTCGTTAATAATAGTCCGATTTACATGAAATTTGGTATGATTTTCATCGGAAAATCATAAGGAATCCATCACTTCCGTATCGATACGATAAAGAATAAAGAATTATTTTTTTTTGAAACAGGTATGAATCTTCAGCCGACCGTAGTGAATTGAGGTCGGCGCCCCGCAGTCAAGGGTTGAAAATGTGAAATATCCATTTTCGCTACGGTGGGCTGCAAAATTTTTCTTCTTTTTCAAGCAAATCTGTTATTGACTAGTATTAAATATATTGATAGTTTAAAGCCATTATATATTATATGCAGAACTCAAACTTGTCTGAATTCTGTCGGGTTTTGTTTCATTTCTATTAAAAAAATCTCATCCATTCGTTGGAAATATTCTCATTATGCTAAAACAAAAAATATAAACATTTTATTCGAGCTTGTAACGCATACTATTTTTGTGGAGTACCTGCCGGCGGATGGGTTTTATGAAGATAAACATTCGTATATACAATCTGCGGCATAATCTATTATAGATATTAAAATAGGCAATACTCGTGAGCAGGGGCGGCGCGAAGATGCCGCGAGGCGTCCTTATGCAAGAAAATTTTTGACGACCCCAAATTTTTGCACCTGTTTTCTATTTAATATATTTTGCCTTTACGAGGTACAATAAAAAAAAGAATTACATTTACATTTTGTTTATATGGGAGTTGGATTCCTTTATTATTAAGTCTGCGATATATTATTTAGCGCCTCCTTCGGCTGGCGGCCTTATGCAACGCATTACTTGCATAATGGGTTCCGCCGGCCCTGACCTCAAGCACCAAAAATTTTACTGTTTACCCAAAATTTTTTAAATCGATTTATGTCCGGGTTTTGCGGCCAAATACCCCACTGTGCAACGCGTAAGTTGTCAGGGTGGCGTAGTGTATATATATTTTTAGAGCCGCCTATGCTTACTCCTATGTATATATTCCCCTTTAATCTATAAGCTTAGTCTAGTCCCTACCTTTAGTTTATATTATCCTTTAAGAATGGTTCGGGGATTCTCTGCCCTCTTTCTAAGTAAGTTATTTTTCCCCTGAATTTGATCTTGCAAAGAATTCTGATCGTGCAATGTATTATTAAAAACATTCCAAAGCGCATTTACTAAAGTTTTTTTTAAACGCAAAATGTTTAACTAAGAGCCTGCATTCATCATGTACTGTGACGTCCCGACCCCACCACGCGACTTAGTGTCAACGAGCATCACCAGAGGTCTCCAATCTTTCCCGCTAGTGCTAACTATCAATGTCATTCGTATATACATACAAGTTTCCAAATCATATCCTCTGTGTCCCCGTGCGTGTCTAGGGCAGGGGCCGTCAGCTATAGCCCTACTGATGACTCTGGCTGGCGGTCCCAAGACGAAACACACACCTCTTCTGTTCCTCCTCGATCCCAAAAAGCCAATCCACCTGCCCCGCACAGTTTACTCCATTGCGGCGTAATCCGGCCGGCCTTAGGGCGCGACGGTACGTTGGAGGCGACGGGGCAAGAACTCCCGAAATCGTCATCGTCCTAACCCCATCACCACCCAGGACGTGACAGTACAATTAGTTATTTAAGTTTTTTTTTACTGCTTGACTATTTTTTACATATATGTTTATTGGGCCTCGTAAATGTAAATTACGCCTGAATGTAAATGGTTCCTTCTTTTCAATAAACATTTTGCTAAAACGAAAAGAAGGTAAATTGAGGCAAAGTGTTAAACATATAACGAACACAAAAATAGAATGGGATAATTATGTGAATAAGAGAAGAGTAACGCAATGCCACAGATGTCAAACCTGGGGGCACGCCACTACAAATTGTTACGCCAAACCAGTGTGTCTAAAGTGCGCTGAACACTCTGTATGGGACCAGCCACACTCAATAGCAGCCAGGAAGACCCCGTACACTGAAGCACAACACAGCATGCAAGTAAATAGCAGCGATACTAATCAACACGAAATAAACAACACGGTAACATATAGCCCAGTTAGTAGTACACATATACAAGATTTTATCTCTCTTGCGAAATAAATAAATGAACTAAACACAATGTGTAACATCAGAAAAATTCTCATCGCAGTCAGAAACTTTAAAAATAGTTTGCAATAATGTAAGAATGCTGGGCAACAATTTCAATTATTATTAGAATTCTGTGATAAACTTAATAATGAATAGTTTTAGTATTTGCAGCTGGAATGCAAATGGTCTACGACATAGAGTAGGAGAACTAATAGACTTTATTTCACGTACAAAAATAGACATAGAATTAATAAGTGAAACAAGACTGAATGAACATGTAAAACTTAAAATTAGAAACTACAAGTGCCTTAGAAAAGACGAAGGAAGCACTGCTGGAGGCTTAGCAATACTTATTAGAAATAACATACCGTATAAGGAAATCTACCTAACTGAAGATACATGTATAGAATATCTAGGTATTAAGCTAGCTAGTAATGTAAATATTATAGCAGTATACAATAGTCCAAACGCAATATATACAGCCAAAGATATAGAAAAACTTACTAACATAGGTAATAAGGTTATTTTGGTGGGAGATCTAAATGCACGTCATAGCACATGGAACTGCCATGTAAATAACTCAAGAGGTATAATCTTACATAAGTACATATTAGAAAGTAACTGTTGTTTAATGTTTCCTGATGAACCAACTCATTTTCCTGAAAATGGTACAACACCAACCACAATTGACATTGGAATAAATAAGAACATCACAAATGTTTCAGATATACAGTCATTAAACGAGTTGTCATCTGATCATAATCCAATTGTCTTTACACTGTATTCTCAAACTAAGTCAGAAAATCCCCTTAGAATATATGATTATGAAAACACAGATTGGGATAAATTCAGACAAATGGCACACGATGAAGTAAAAATAACACCAAATATTAGAGCGGTGAGTGAACTGGAGAAAGAAGTGCAGAGATATACAAACACAATCAAAAAATGCATTGAACAAACTGTCCCTATAAAATGCGTGAAACAAATTCAGGACAACCTTCCACAATATATAATAGAACTAATTAAGGATAAAAATAAGATAAGAAGACTCTGGCAAAGAACAAGGAATACTGAGCATAAGAAACTAATGAAAAAATATATTAATGGTATCAGATCAGCTATCATAAACCATAGAAATGAAATCTGGAGAAAGAAATTGGAAAAACTAAATGTAAATGATAACTCATTATGGAGAATGACCAAAATATTTAAAAATGAATTTAAACCTGTACCCACTATTGTAAAGAATGCTGAGGAAGCTATAACGGATATAGAAAAGGCTAACATGCTTGCATCTCAGTTTGAGGAAGTCCATAACTTAAACATTAACAACAATACGAACGAACAAAATAGCATAATAAATCAGGTACAGCAGTATATAAAAGAAGCCTCTAATGAAGATTGGTTAAAATACATAACATCACCTGCAGAAGTTAAAGAAATAATTAAGACACTTCCATCACGCAAAGCCCCTGGGATGGATAAAATTCAAAATATTATCTTCAAGAAACTAGGTAGGAAACCAATAGTGCAACTCATGTACATAATCAATGCGACAATAAAACTAGCACACTTTCCAAGTCATTGGAAGACAGGAAAAATCATACCAATATTAAAAGCTGGGAAGAATAGTGCTGAACCTAGTAGCTACAGACCGATTAGTTTATTACCAACCATGAGCAAAATAACAGAAAAAGTCATTATGAAAAGATTAAGAGAACATGAAGAAAGAAACAATATTATAAATGAACATCAATTTGGATTCAGAAAACACCATAATACAGTGCAACAGATAACCCGAATAGTCAATGATGTTAGTATTAACTTCAACAAAGACAAAGTAACTGTGATGTTACTATTAGATATTGAAAAAGCGTTCGATAGAGTTTGAATTGATGGAGTAATTTACAAAATGATTAAATATCAATATCCGACTCCTATAGTCAAATGGGTCTATTCATATCTAAGAAATAGAAATCTAAAGGTGGAAGTAAATGGAGCTATTAGCAAAAAATGCAATATCAAAGCAGGCGTACCGCAAGGATCGATCTTAGGGCCCTGTTTGGGAAAGCATTAATTCCCAAAGCCGCCACTCTCACTCTCGGCGCAGCACCTCTTGGACTCAGCTCAGCGTCACAGATCGACTGTCGATCCGCCAATCGAAGACGCTGGGCAACGGTCAATCACCAATCATCGACGCTCCGCGACCGTCGATCATCCAATCAGCGCAACGCTTGACGCTGTTCCAGTCGGTTCAAGAATACGTATCAACTAATCACTTCTCATCACATTTATCGATTACCAATCAGATTTTCCCACGTCCGTCGATCTTCGAGACTGTTTGAGACGACGCCGGTAACGGAAATTATCATCCATCTTAAAATCACTCTTGTTCTCCGTGCGTCCATAGAAAGACGTGTCGCGTGCGGTTTCATTTGCTGTGCCACACTCTTTGTGCATTTCTCACTAGCGAGTATCGAACAAGTATCGGTAAATGTTCATAGTCTGTTCAGCGAACAGTTCTCATCTCATTGGAACACTCACGCCCCGGCGATTAATCTAATTGCAAGGCAGCCACGTGGTGCTTCACGCGGTATCATCACCTTCTCTCGTACGATCAAACTTGTGTAACGGACGCGTCGCGTGGTTATGCAGTTTTGTTCAAAGTGAATTTGGAAATCTCTCGTTTGCCTACTGTGATAAAAGTGTCATTGTTCTTATCTCACTCTCACATTCTGCTCTGCTCTGACACTTGTTTGCTCAGTGTGCAAGGAAAGATATGTTGCGTGTCGAACCACATTGTGAACACTCAAACGGCAGCTCGCGTCCATCTTGCATTCATCGTGTTGTATCAATGCACGGAACAGCCTGCGTTGCTCGATTAGCACGTTTCAAATCAAACTTGTGTAATCGCGAATTGCTCATGTAGTTATTTTACCATCGTTCAATTTCAAGTGAATCTCCGTGCATTGATTATTCTCAAAGCTCAATCAAGTGTCAGCTCACGCACGCTCGATTAATATAATCGTAACGAGGACCACGTGGTCGCAGATCCACGCGGATACATTTTATATCATCTCATTCTCAGCAGTCAATCATTGATATCAATAATATATTTGTAAGGCTACTGTAGAATCAATCTCTTATCACTGAGGGGCAGAATTTACAACTCTGCCTCACCATCATCACTGAACTCTCAATTGTGCTTAAATCATATTCGCTCCATGTACTCTCAATTGTGTTTTAAATAAACTTGACGCTACTCATTTTAAGTGCTGTGTTGTGAGCACCTTTTCACCGTCGGTCCTAACCTCACTCTCAACCGGCGTGTTCACCGTTGCACAATCTCAAACAGGCCCAAATTATTCAATATATTTATTAATGATTTACCCACATTTGCAAAAACCAATTGAGCATTGTTTGCAGATGATACAGCGATTTACGCTCACTCATTCTGCGCAGCAGTAGCAGCTAAACAAATACAAATACATGTAGACCTATTAACCAAATATTATGACCTTTGGAAAATTCTTTTAAATGCCAATAAAACAGAAGTAATAGTGTTCAGTAAAAAATATAGAGACATCAGAATCCATCAACCAATTAAAGTATATTATCATACTACACAACCATCAAATAGTACAAAGTACTTAGGAGTACATCTAGACACTAAGCTAACATATAAACAACATATCAAACAAGTCTTACGCAAAGCCTATTCTATACAAAGAAAAGTACTGTGGTTTGCAAAAAAGTTGGCATCCGGATGCTGAGCGGGGCAAGGGGCTACTTTGCTCGCATTGGCTCCCACCGCCTGTGTCCCGTTCGCTTACTTTGTATTGGTCGACATTGTCGCGTCAGCCAATGCGAGCATAGAAGTCCCCTTGCCGCGTTTAGCGCCCGGGCGCCTTCTTTTCTGCAATAGACAGTATATCCCTTAATGGTTTCTCCAAATTTATCTAAAATCAATAAGAAATTGATTTATAAAATGATACTTAGACCCACTATTCTTTATGCCTGCCCTGTATGGTGTGGAGCTTCTCAAACGAATATTAAAATACTTCAGGTGTACCAAAACAAGTGCCTTAGATTAGTATTATCCGAGAATAGATATGCTAGAATCAAGGATCTACATGATAAAACTGAGTTGCCATTAATAATAGATCACATAAGAGAATTAGCAGAACGTTTTTATACCACTCAACTAGGAAAGAACGAACTAACAAAAAATATAACTGAAATCAGAAATTCTAATCTTCCTTTTAGACTCAAGCACAAATTACCGTACCAATCCTTGCAACTATTTTATCAAGACTGAAACCTAACAGTATATGATTCAATATATAGGTACAATTCTTATAGGCAGGTTTTTTTGGAGCGCTATATATGACTTTCCTGTACGCTAGTCATTATCGGTAATTGTAAAAACAACCAAAGCAGGGTATTAAGCAAAACCGTAAGCGAACTTACTAAGTACACATAATAATATCCCTAGGTTAAGCTTAGTTTCATGTAAGCAGGTACTAGTTATTAACCAATAAGTGCATAGTACATTGTATATATATAGTAAGCTATATATGTAAGGTATACATCCTATACAAAGTGCAATAAATTAAAAAAAAAAGGTTGCTGCGGAAGCGGAAAGTTTGGGTTCGATTCTCCTCACCGTGAAATTCTTTTTTTTTCCCAAACCAGGCCTGAAGAAGACGTCTTTACGACGACTTTTGAAGTTCTTTAAGACGTCCTCTGGACGTCTTTAAGGGGTCTTTTGGAAAGAAACCTTCAGTTAGGCCTTTATGTTAAGAGACGTTGAACCTGCGTTGGTTACAATTTTTGGCCCATTTAAAATTAGCGCGACACTTCAACAGTTGGACAACGGATAACACATCATTTGCCCAACAAATAAATGCTTCTAGGGATTACTGATAGTGTCGTCCCACATCTAAATGAATTGAAAATCTCCCTTGAGGACTTAGATGTCGTTGGCTGTGATGAAACTGCAACTAATACTGGATGGAAGATGATATAATTCACTATATTGAAATGATTCTTAAAAGATCTTTCCAATGTATTATTTGCATGTTGCACTTCAATGAGCTTCAGACATTTATTTGAGCATTTAGGTGGTCAAAACTACAGATCCAAAATCGTTTCTGAAGGTCTATGCATATATCTGCCGGAAAGAATTTTCGTATATTTTTTTTTAATATTCGCTCCTAATTTATAACTTTCTCATTACCTGCAGGGTAAATAATTATGCACTTCGGATTTTTTAATACTTGTAGAAATATATCTTGTAAAAAACTCGTTGCCGGCCGGGTCCAAAACTTGCCAACATCTGTCATTATTCTTTAAAAATTGTGAAACGAAAACAACCATCAGTTATTATATAGTATTATTATTCTAAATATTCTACAATCGGTATTTGTACAAATTTGAACAAATTATTCAAACAAATAATGATGAATTATTCGAATAAATAGAAGGAATAATTTGTTGCAAAGAGTACTAAATAAATATTATTCAAACAAAATATTAGACTAAAAATAATTGTTTCTGATAATTGCGTTACATACGTATATATTTACTTGAAACAATTGGAATAATGCCGAATTTATCATTTGCAAAATAAGTAATAGTAAAAGCCAATATGAAAATAATTTCACGATAAAGTGTGAAAAAATATTTCACGGTCAGATTCCTCTTTGGTACCATTCGAAATTTGATCACTCCGAATATTCGAATACTCCTAAATATTTGAATATTCGAATGCTCCTAATTATTTGAATATTCGAATGCTCCCAAATGTTTGAATATTCGAATATCCTAATTATTTGAATATTCGAATGCTCCTAAATGTTTGAATATACGAATGCTCCTAATTATTTGAATATTTGAATGGTCCTAAATGTTTGAATATACGAATACTCCTAATTATTTGAATATTCGAATTCACTGATATTGGAATATTGAAATAATTAGGGGTAATCGAATATTCGTAACAGCCCTAAACCAAAGTACGTAGTATGCTTTACTAATTTGAAATTGTTACGTATTAAGTTTTATTTGTGTTGGATATTTTAATTTAGAAGCGGATAAGCGATTAACGTGCTAATTAATAGTATCAGAGTGAGTTTATTTCAATTTTTCCGTACTTGCAATGCGCTCTTTAAATTACTACTATATATATATATATATATGCTGATTCCCACGAACAAATTCTTCACTTTCTCATGTCACTCGTCAGTCGCCTTCATCACTCAGCCAATCGTCCCGCTCTTTCCTCAGTTTCGCTCTCACATTCACTCATTTTCGCGCAAGTTCCACTCAACCCGCGGAATTCGCTATTTCTTACGTACGTGTAATAGTAAAAAAAAGCCTCCCTAATAAAATGTACTACACGTAGATGGGTTTCAAATGTATTCAATTCTTTGTATTCCAGTAGCGAACCCTTTAAAGGGTTGCTATAAAAGTAAACGTAACAGGCAGAATAAGTTTGTCCCGTAAGAAAGGGGGACAAAAAATCAGTGAATGAAGAAGAGCGAGAAACAGATATGAGGAGAAATGAAAAACTCAAGGTTTCACAGGGCAGTTTCACCTGCCCACCCTTGTAAAACCAAATATACGACAGGACGCGACAATAATTTACACAGGCGCGCGTTATACTAATTGAAACAGTAGATGTTAGGAGCGTAATGTCGAACTAGCATTGATTCTCTTAATTTGGCAATATCTACTTTAACAGAAAGGCAGTTGATACGTTTCCCTTTAATATATACGCAACATAAAAAGTTTCACGACGAATAAAGCGACCAGAAGTAGGAGAATGGAAGAGAGTGAGCGAGCGTGCAAGAGTGAGAGAGACATGCTTTCGTGTCTACAGACTCTACAGGGGGCTAAAGGGAGAAAAGAAGAATCGCTGGTGGGGCGTGAGTTAGGGGCGCGGGTAAGAGGGGGAAAGTAGTGCGAGCGAGATGGAACAGCGAGGAGAAAGAGAGAAAGTATTAGCAGTGGTAGGCGGGGGCAGGGTGGTAAGAGACGACAGGGGAAGTCTTGTTGAAGAGAGACGACGGATAGTTGAAAAGATTTTGACCGAAAGTTAGACCTCGCTAGGCCTTACGAGAAATCTAAGCTGTTTGACAATCGTGCGAGAAATTGTCATGGGAAATGTGGACCGAATACATTGAAATCTGTAGCCTCGAACTGTCAGTCTGTTACCGAAGAGTGGGAATTCTTAGCTCTTGATGTAGGTCCAGCCAATAATTTAGCGTTTCGTTGTTGAAAAAACAAAGAGAAATGCGGCACGAGCGAAAGCCGCGGACGATGAGAGAGAAAGAAAATTACGAGTGAGAGAAGGAGGGAAGAGGGACGGAGAACTAGAGAGATGAAGAGAAAGATAGACGAACAGGCAGAGACGATGGCTCTGAGCTACAACAGCCCTTGAATTGTCCACGCGTCTCCGCGTGCGATTGTCGCTCGGAATTTCCCGGGAGTTTCGGAAAAATATTTTTGTCTCTGATTCGGCAGGTCTCGCAGTGGCCAATATTTCCAGAGAAAAGTTTCTTTTTTTCAGGCGACGGGCCATATTCTAATATAATGCTGAAATGTTTGCCGATGGTCAATTCCATGCCGGTCTTCGAAGTCTCGTTTATTTTTGCATTTTAAGGCATTGAAGAAAAGAAAATGTTAAAAAATAGGAAAAAGCGAACGTTCGAGCACAGGGTGAGCTGAAGAGAGGGAGGGTGGGAAACTAGAGAGTGGGAAAGATGTGCACAAAAACGTACTGACGAACGTACAATGAAGCAAAAAGGGGTATCTAATCTACCAAGGCGAAGCAGAAGTCTGTAGGCTCCGGAAAGAGTTGTGCAGTCAGGATCGGGGTGGGTACCTCTTCCGGACTAAAGTAGACAGCCTAATTCTTTCAAATATAATACACCTATGTCATTAACGTGCTGCCATCACGTAACGTTCGTCAAACAATTTGTATGTCCACTTAGGCCCGGTACAAACAAGCGGTTTGCGGCAACGTTCCCATGCATTCATTTCGCATTATTTGCTCATACAATCTATTTAGCTACGGAAATGCTAACACCTAAACAACGGAGAAAAAAATTGCATCCCCGCACCTTCGTTCTTCGTTTTATCACCGTATTCTTCTTTTCCACAATTCCATATTTCAGAAAATCTCTCGACTTCAATACAAATTTCAATATCTATTTCGACCATTTTCTTGCGTCAAATAATCGCAAAACGCTCGTGCAACTGGCTCGATATAAAACAGTGCCTCACCGCAAAGTGGCAGCGTTCGTTCGCTGTCAAGAAGCACGTGCGTTCGTTTTGACGAACGCAAACATGCCGCATAGTAGGCGCTAAAATTTGCGCCCCGTGTGAACTGCTTCATATAAATCAATGCTCTGCTAACGCGGCGGCAAATTGCCGCAAACCGCTCGTCTGCATCGGGCCTTACGAATTCAAGGCCAGTTTCAGAGTTAAGTGGAGCATGGAGAATTTGGTGATTCACAGTGAATCGCATCATTTTTGAGGTTATGCGGGTACCCGATATTTTGAGCTCAGGTCGGATCGGGAATTTTTTTTCGGGTTCGGGTCGGTACCTCGAAAGTTTGTCGACACATAAATATATTCCGTATACTCGCACACCCGTAATCATTTTGCAATTCAACCTTAGACTGTCGAAGAACTTATACCTCAGTCGCCATTGTATATTGTGAAAAGTAAAAAATACGCCAAGTACATGAAAATGTCGAGGACAAAATGAGTATTATCAAAAATCACAAAAAAAAGAAAATAGTATACATGAAAAAGTACAATATAAAAAAAGATGTGAAATCAAAATGAGCTACAAGTACATCACAAAAAAAAGGAAATAATATAATCACACAAAAAAGAAAATAATATAATTACAATATAAAAAAGATGTGATATCAAAATGAGCTGCAAGTACATAAAGGTGCTTTCCAACTGCGCTTAAGATGACACAACTACATATACACAGCTAAAATACTGTGTTATTCCATTACTCATATCGCGGACATTTTAATTAACCCATCAAAAAGAATCCCATTTAAAAACATTGTCGTAAATTAATAGCTTCACAAAATTAATGATATACAAAAATTGCGCCAATTATAACAATGCCTATTTATACAAAGAAAAAAATGTATTAAATAATATTAAGCAGATATATTTTTATACAAATAAATATTTTAATACGAATAAATATTTTATTCAAAATACTTGGTGCTGCGCCCCGAATTGGTGTCAATAAACTGAATAAATATGTATAAATTGCATTAATCTTTTTCTTTCTTTCTTGTGCGTGCATTCGCGAATGTGTGTATGTGTGCGCGTGTATATGCTACGTATGATATTAGAATTAAATATATGTAGAATAAATTTCACTGCGTTTCTAATATGTGTATGCATATGTTTATGTATTTTTGATTGTAAGGGAGTTATTGTAAATTATTAATACTAAGACTATTAACATTTTTTCGGTTTCGTAGCGCCAAGTATTTTAAATAAAATATTTATTCCTATTAAAATATTTATTTGTATAAAAATATATCTGGTTAATATATTTTAATACATTTTTTTCTTTGTATAAATAGCCATTGTGATAATTGGCGCAATTCGTGTATATCGTTAGTTTTGTAAAGCTATTAATTTACGGGACATTCCACGCGAAATCGGACAGTTTTCGGAGTAACATTTCGGATGTGGCTGAAATTGGAATATGTTGTAGTCTTTAGTGATATTTAAACGTACCTCAAAGGATTTTTAAAAATTTTGAAAAATGTCGATTTTACAGCTGTTTGAATGTAAGTGCTAACTTTTTTTCAGTAAATTATAGCTATGGAAGTAGTAAACGGATGGAGATGAGCTTTACGGTGCTTATAGAGAAGACATTGATCTTTTAGGAAAAAATTATTTCAGTTAAAAAAAAAGAAAAATTTGAACCATTTTTGTGCAATTATTTTAAACAAATGCAGTTTTTTAACATCGGGCGCGATTTTAAAAATCTGAAAAAAGAGAATATAGTTCTATCCTTCCCCTTGATGGACAAATTTTCAAAAATATGGACATTTTAAAATTGGCCCTGTAAAAATTGCCGAAAGTTGACGCTGCGTCAAATTACACCGGCTCGACTGCCCATACAGCACACTTCGTTGCGGCAAAGTTGCAGGATGGTTGCAGCAACCTTGCACTTGGTTGCGATGTTGCATAGTTGCAGCGCAATGTCGATGTATGGTTGCTGCGACGTTGCCATGCAACATTGCACGGGGCGGACATAGAATTATTGCTGCATAGTTGCGGCAACGTTGCGTGCATCGTTGCAATCTTGCACCGCAACTACGCTGCAACTATGCTGCAACGAGAGTGTGCTGTATGGATGGTTGAGCCTTGCGGTACTCGCAACAGCCAAGCGACTGTTGTATACCACATGGTTGAATTTGTCTTGACAGTCGCTTTCATATTGGATAATCAAATATATAGCATTCCATTTAAAAAACTGAGGGTCACCTTCGTTTCAAGGAAAATATTGCGAACACCAAAAATTCAGTTACCGTATTATGTTGTATATAAAAAGCAGTAAAAGTTTTCCTTCTTTAGTTTTTTACAAATACTTAGTATATTCGAGAACACTGTATAAGAATAGCAGATATGCCACTTGGCCGCTGCGAATACCGCACCGCTCAGCCAGTCGACCCGGTGTGATTTGACGCAGCTGCAACTTTAGGCAATTTTTACAGGGCCAATTTTAAAATGTCCATATTTTTGAAAATTTATCCACCAAGAGGAAGGATAGAACTATATTCTCCTTTTTTCAGATTTTTAAAATCGCGCCCGATGTTAAAAACCTGCATTTGTTTAAAATAAGTGCACAAAAATGGTTAAAATTTTTCTTTTTTTAAACTGAAATAATTTTTTCCTAAAAGATCAATGTCTTCTCTATAAGCACCGTAAAGTTCATCTCCATCCATTTACTACTTCCATATCTATAATTTACTGAAAAAAGTTAGCACTTACCTTCAAACAGCTGTAAAATCGACATGTTTCCAAATTTTGAAAAATCCTTTGACGTAAGTTTAAATATCACTAAAAACTACAACATATTCAAATTTCAGCAACATCCGAAGTGTTACTCCGAAAAGTATCCGATTTCGCGTGGAATGTCCCGTGAGGAACTAAATCTAATACATTTATTACAGGATAGAGATATGCAACTGGAACGTCTTATCGATCATTATTGATCCTTCCCACGCGTGATTAGTCAGGACTGTCCTCTCGCTCTCGCCAGCGATCCGCTCCGCTGTCTCGCACCCGCGTCGCATACGCACTCGCTATATTCCCTTTCACTTACCTATGCTGTCAAATTCGATTACAAATGTATTTAACGTTTCAAAACCATTATACTCATTCATCTTTTTCCTTCAACGTCGTATCTATATTCGTACCCTAAAGTTAAAATTCGTTGACCGTTCTGGCCGTTTCATAGTGCGCTCTAGTCAAACCGGTTGAATGGGACCTTCTTTTACGACTCCGATCGGTTCTTAGGTCGAAGCTTTCGAACTACGAGTTTCGGGGATCCTAAACACTAAAGGCATAAAAATAAAGTCAACAATAGGCCATCCAGTAATGAATATGTCAATTTCTATATTAGATCTTCATAGAAATATCACGAATGGATTGCTAGTACTTTTCTGATGAAAATGACACCAAACGTGACATACTTCTGATTATTTTGAATGATTTTAATGGAAAGAGTACTTGAATTCTGCGGGGACTGACACGTAACTGATATGTGTACCCAGACCTTAACAATTTTTAAATCCATTCAATAGTTACTAAGGGAAGAGCCAATCAATTTGTAATGATCGTCAGTTTTTTAATATTTTTCGGCGTACGACACATGAAAATGTTAATTAAGTGTTCTGTGACACGTAAGAGTACTACAAAATAATGTTATCTTGCAACTTATAGCTTGCACGAGCTTTGAAGAAATATCATTTTTGAGCGTCATTGTGTCTTGATCGCCGAAATGGATTTTCGGAGAGAAATCCGCACGAGTCGTTGACAAACCGAGTCAAAGCGTAGCATAGCGAAAGCCCGCCCTCTATGTCAAACTCACACTCTGACCAAGTCACACGTATACAAGCACGCACACACCTTTCAGCATTTAAACCCATTTCAGAGTAGTTGCTGAGTTGGACGCCAGAGATGGGCATTATCTAGATAAAAAATTATTAAAATACATTTGAGATAAAAGTTACTGTATCTTTGGTTCGTTATTCGAAGACAGATGTAGCGCGAGATTTTATCGGTAACTTTTATCCGTCATCGCTTGGTTTAGAGAGTTTATTCGTTATGTCTATCCGAGAGGTTTCTTGTTATCTCCAACTGTTATTCGACAGTCGAATACAGCGCCACAATGTATCCGACGCCCGTATCTGTCGGAACTTGGTCGCATAGTTTATTCGTCAGATTTTACTGGAGAAGTTCATGCGTAACCTTGTGGGTTATTCGAACGTCCAGATGTCGCGCAAGGTTTATCCGTTATCATTTATCCGTTATTCGAAGCTCGATGTAGCAAGATAATTTATTCGACGCTTTTATTCGTGACGAGATTTTCAGAGGGGATAAAATCACATGATATCTTTATTCGTAACTTTTATTCGTTGGCTTCGAATAACTGGACATTGTGATCCGACGTTGCCAGATCGTAATACATATGTATAAATGAACGGTTTAAAAAACTATGAAGCTCGAGAATGTTGTAACTGCTAGAAAGGACAATGGTAGAAACTGGCCATTTTTGGATCTGTCTGGCAACGAAACATTTTTATAACATGGGTATTTATGTTTCTACAGGTGTTAGGAAATCCAAAATGCATAATTCTTTAACTCGCAGGATTTTGTTTCTCATCAACACAATTTCTTTTTCGTTAATCTCTTACGGGAAAATGTGACCCTCCAGTCCAATACCCGACGATTTTCGTGCTCTCGATTGTTTGTAGGACTAACCTAAGAACTTTGCCGTATTTGATTCGTGTTACT